>CANUEZ040000063.1:4895000-7342500 GCA_948099385.1 Fasciola hepatica
CTACTGGGGCTTCGGCTGTAATTATGGAGGAAACAAGAATTAGTGAGGAAGTTGTGGTGTGCTTTGTGTTTGTAAGAGCTCGGCAGATCTTCAGAGTGGTCCCGTTTACGACTTGCACATCGCATCTTTCGCAGGACATTTGTGACGAGGGCGGCGATTATAACCACAAAAGAAACAGCTAGTTCGGGATGCAGCCAGTGTCGCTTCGGCTCGTTTATCAGATACCTGACTGAGGGCGTTCGGACTATTTGTCCTAGCGGTGGGGTAAATTGAAGGTTTGAACTGAGCAAACGTCTGCGACTACTGATGAGCTAGAGCGGGAGCTTTAGGTTGGTTGTATGCAGTACCCTAGTCAAGTGTTTTGTTTTCGAGAAGTCGCTCATGGATGGGGTTTGATATAAGTCCACTGGTGTACACATCATGGATAATGTCCTCTTTGTTTTACTTGGCACTAAAACTCTGAAAATTACAATGTGGCAGGTTTTTTAAGCTTTTGCGTGAATTGATTAGTGGTTTCAAGAGTATTTTCTTTGAAGTTACCAGAAGGTAGCGCGCGAAAACTTCGTTTTTGGTTTTGCATGTACAGAGATTGAAGGGTGGTGATGACAGAATCCTAATCGGTGCACTGATAAACGAATTTGTAAACAGTAGGCGGCAAAAAAGGCACGAGAGTTCTGGGTTTGCATGGTTGAAGTTCTTTAGTCCCGAAAGGTTTGTAAGGGCATAGGTACCTGTTAGCTACCATTCGTGACTGGAGTTTGTTCTCCTTTGTGTTCAGTTACTTATGAGTAGTAAGTACGAACATTGTGAACCTCGGACATTCGTAGTGTACCTTCTCTGTTTCTGAGGTATACTCGAGTTTTACGGTGCCTATCACACGAACAGTTCACGTATTCATTCACAACCTTGTTTCCTCAAGGGTCTACACTCTTACTGTTATATAATCCTTCTGAGTGTTTCATTTGTGTCGCCGAGCGGAGGCTCGAACTCCCAACCTCAGCGTTTCTGTCACTGCACTCCACCATTGGCCATCACGCGTCAACGGCATTACCAGGCCTAGCGCCGGGTTCGTCTGTTCATGTTGGCACGTGCTCTCGTTTGCCCCACAGATTTAGCTTATTTGTACTTATTTATTACTAACTCTTTAGTGTTGCAACGAGTCTAATTCACACCTTTGTAAATGATTTATTAATTCGTGACGGTAAAAGTTTCCTGATTTACTGATTGTACCGCAACCGAACTGCGCTAGTTTCGTTCAGCTGCTTGTTATGTGGATCGTTTTTATTCTCTGCACTGTCCCGATTTTCAGGTAGTTACTGCCCATTGTTCTTAGTTTCTCACCTGGCTAACGAAGAATTATTGATAAACACGATTATTCGATTGGAATTTGTTTTGCTGCCGGTAACCGTGTTCTGCCCATATCGTGCGTGTTGCTAGTGAGACTGTTTCTGCTAGATTCACAACCCTGGACATCGGGATAGTCGCAACAGTACCAATGTTTCCAGGAGTCAGCGTCACCTATAGAATGTTGGTCTGCGTTGAAACGATCTAGGCGCAAGTGATGGTCCGTTGTCTTGGTCGATTAAGCTGTAACATGAATTTGCACGAATACCAAAATGAGAACTCAGAAGACAACGCCTGATTGGTAGGCTTTAATCAACCAAAAACGAGGTATACGAGCTAAAACGAGACCAGAGAAATGTTTGTGTGCTAACGAAATAGGAGCGAATTATGAAGCAGAAGCACAGCAACAAATGACAGCAGATTCAGACGGTATTCATAAGTCTTTGTTACCTGTGGACACGTCCTTCATTCTAATGCGTAGGTTCAACTCTGCTTCCGAACGGCCAGGCAAAAGATGAAGTGGTAGTACTGATCGACAGTGCCTGGAAAGTTTCTCTCCAGCTAAAACGGACGCTGCGGACTCGCAACGAAATCAGACTGAGGACCAAAATTTGTGTTTAACGTGCCGCTATCCGCCCCGTACTCATCTTTGACTGCGAAACGTGACCACTGCAAGCTGAAGATGCCCGAAAGCCAAAAGTTTTCGATCACTGGTGCATGCGGCAAATCCTTAAAGTCAGTTGTTGCGACAGGATATCCAAAAAAGGTAAGGAGATGATGCTCTGACGTCAATGCACTCTTCATCCTCCTCCAACGTCGACAACTGAAGTGGTTCGGCCATACCCTTCGGGAACCCGAGTCAGGGGTAACCAAACAAGCACTGTACTGCTTCTCCTTCTGGTTAATGTTGTCGCCCTAACGGGCAGCTCAGAACGTGGACTAATACCATAGGAAAGACACAGAGCTTCTAGGCCTTCCCTTAGTCTATGGGAAAGAACTGGGTCACGATGTGTGCCGAGCTCGCCTCCGACCGCCGCGCGTGGTCGGCAATGGACCGTGACATTCATGGAGTCGACTTATCTTCCTGCAGGAGATAGTTGCATAAAAGTAAAAGTAAGGACATGAATAGACATTTCTCTCCCGTTGAAGGGTAGTGTACAACGTTGTTGCACGCAGTGCTTCCTTAGTCTAGTGCAACTTGTCCTGTTCGAACGGCCGACGTTGATTCGCTATCCGTTTTCGATCGCCATTGTCTGGGGGCTGGGGGGGGGTATCTCGTGACTTTGGTGGCAACAGCGAATCAGCAACTCCACAGTTTGTACGTGCGTTTCCGAAATCGGCTTCGTTAACTAGGACGCGTACTACTTATGCTTCTTTATTGACTCTCTCAGTGTACTTTGTTCGCAGAGCTTGGGATTGGCTAGAAGAAGCAACACAGACGACCAATTATGATGTGACGCCCGTAGATCAAAATGCTGACGTCGATGTTTGCTTCCATCGGACCCTCACGCCTGCTTGGCTGAGGACCTCGAGATCCACAATGTGGTTAACTAGAAGCCCTGTCGAATTCGGCTGAAAATCTTAGTTGGTGGTGGTTGTGTTGCGAACGTTTGTGTTCTGATTCATTATTTGTTTCGTGTTCTTCATGGCACTACGCTTCTGTACTTACTACAGGATTGTCAGGGAATAAATAAATTGTGTTGTCTAGGTTTCTAAGGAGTCACGTTTCACCCTGACAGGGAGCAGTTAACAGGTGGTTGAAGATGTGCAGTATGTGACGTGTCAGATCAATACAAAAACATTAACCTGTAGGCTTGTATAGAATGTCCTCACTGGCGTTGCTATCGTATATACACCAACCTTTTACTTGACCAGTACTTTCACCCGTTCCTCTTTTCGATACTTTCACACTCTCTTACTCCAATTGGATTTCGCTCATAGACGGGTGACAACTCGCCTCATCACAATGAGAGGCTGACGAAAATAAGATGGATCGTTCACCGGTAAATGGATTTTAAAAAAGAACTGAGACCTTGATGCCTTCAATATGCCAGTTAGTACTTGCTTTTATTTGTAAGGTTAATGGCGAAAATAAAACTGCTCTCTATTTCCTTGGTTTTTCGTGAAACCGATGCATGTCTTTTGTCACGGGATCCGTCCGATATTAGACCTAAAAGAAATTTATGCAAATTTCTCTCTCCGATAATACATATTTTGTTCAATATTTTTAAATACTGATACCCTTTGTAACGAATATTATTACAGAGCTACGGAAATCCTAATAAGAGCTTGGGATACATGCAGCAGATCGTCCTCCACTCCATTGTCACTCCATCATCTGGATTCGCGTGCTTTTCTACGCGAAAGCCGGTTTTGCGTGCATTAGAGCAGAGCTTCAAATTGGTCCAACTCATCCGCGAATTTCGCATGAACTCGACCGAACCCGACTCTGTAGGACCAAGTTTTGAAGACCTCTGTTTTCAGGTGAGTTCCGGCCAATTCACAATCGGCAAACTATGCGTACTCCAAAACCTATAACTATCTTCATTTTTATTGTTTAATCATATTTCATCGGTATTTCATCGTGTAGTTCTCCTCCAAACAACAGAAAAGCATTTAGACTTGTGAAGCGAGTTTTAAGCCCAAAATTTGGAGCACTGATAAAGATACGATATCCCGCGCGTGAGTTGAACCGTCTTTCTTGTCCCTGTGGGATACCCTTCCAATCCCTGATCTCCCGCCATTCTTATTTGGAACCCCAGGAAGCTGCTTCTCTGGGCACTGAAGTTAACCCGCTTAACCGCTCACGGTACAGAGTAGCTGAGACCTTTGTATTTCAGCAAGACAATGCTCCTAATGCATATAAATTCAGCTTCGACGGAATAAGCGGAAGAGATCGGACCAAGAATAAACGGTGATGCAGATAATGGTTTCATCAAGTCACTGGGTACGTGAACTTGTATCAAATGTGGACCTCTTCAGACTCTGTGGATTTCTGCTGCTCTGAAGACTGTTTGACTATGCAAAGGCTAGGTGTGCACTCCCGAATATGATACTGGGTTGAAGTCCCGGTGATCTAACTCGTCCTGTAAACTCGGCCACCGCGAATTATAATAGGCAACAACACCTAACAGTTTACTCCGAAACTACAAACTGAAGGTGGTCTAATTGTTTAGAGCGTTTGATTACCGCCTCGGAGGTCAGAGCTTCGAATCCCGCCATTGCCGGTCATTTCGGTGCAAGACGGTAGTCTACTGTCGCCCGGCTCGTTACTACACTCTACTTCTGGGAACCTTATATGGTTCTCCAACCCAAATCTCAGAGTCGGGTTAATAGCTGTCCCCAATAGTGTAGTGTGCTTTTGTGGGTATGGTTGATACCCCTTCTACTATATTAATGCACAGGCATGTAAAAAAACAACTATCTATTCTACAAGTACTTAGACTACGCACAACACATCTGTTTTTACCCACGTATCTTCTGTTAGTAACTACTCATCAACACGAAATTCATTCATTTGTCAGGTTGAAGATAGAGCCATATTCGAAGATGGTGCAAGTGACACCATATACAACGCACTTCCAACCTTCGGTTGTCTACTGCTGGCTCCCAGTCTGTTGTGGGATAACTTAGAACAATTTTGGTCACAACAGGCCACATTGTTCACACGTCTCAAACAAGCTTCCGTGGGAAACCTGCGTGATTTATTCTTCGGTTTCATGTGGAAAATGACCGGAATTACGCGCTACCCGATATGTGCGCGGGAAACAACCATCTCGTTTGCCATCACTCTAGTGTTGCGTGAGTATCAACCACAGTAAGTGCTTCTTTCAATCAACCTCCTGAATATATATATATATATATATATATATATATATATATATATATATATATATATATATATATATATATATATATATATATATATATATATGCGAGCAGTGTCAATTGTGATGCATACAGGTGTCTCATAAGCACATTTTGTGCTCGTACACTGCAGCATTATCGAAAAACCATATAATTTAACATGTACCATAATTACTAAGTCGTGATGACGTCTTATGACAATTACCCTTGTGGTCTGTTTGTATAGGGTGAATAGCTGTGCTAAAAATTTACGGAAAACCTTATTCTCGCTGCTAACATAAGGCTGTTGGACCGTATGGGTTGCCTCCGTCTATTTTCAAAGACGGTGGCCCAGCACTTTTACTGGAGTTGAAAAAACTCCGCGGTTTGATATAGGAGAAGAAACAAGTTCACAAGAGTTGGTGTAAATCGATGATCGTACCGATTTATAAGAAAGGCAACAGGTTCTCCTGTGAAAACCACAGGGGAATAAATCTGGTTAACATCGCATCCAAACTGCTCGTTGATATTATTCTTCACTGCTTGTCTAACGCTCGCGAACATTACTCGCGCGAGAATCAAGCTGGGTTTAGATTTGGTCGAGGTTGTATTGATCACATCTTCACTGTTCGACAAATCTTAGAACATAGACACACCTTCCATAGGCCCACTATTTCCGTTTTTCTTGATCTTAAAGAGGCCTTCGACTTAGTTGACCGCACAGTTCTGTGGCGTTGCCTCTTGTTGAAGGGTGTACCAAAGAGATTCACTTCCATCGTAAAATCCTTTTACAATAATAGCCGAAGCCGAGTTTGAGCTTACGGTGATCTCTCACTCGAGTTCAAGACGAAAAGTGGTGTACGTCAGAGTTGCCCCCCTCTCTCCTTTTCTCTTTAACTTTGTGATTGAAATGGTCCCAGAGACCACACTTTTGTCAGATGAGGATAGCGGCATTGAACTTCTCCCGGGTGGAAAGGTATCAGACCTTGAGTACGTTGACGACATCGTTTTAAGTGAAGATCCAGGTAAGTTGGAAGCTTTTCTAGACAGCTTGACGGGTTGCGTGGCATTTTTCGGTATGCGTTTTGCACCTACAAAGTGCAAGGTGTTGTTGCAGGACTGGGTTGGTCCAACGCCAAACCTGTCAGTGTCTGGAAAGACTATAAACGTGGTAGACAAGTTCTGTTATCTGGGGAGTTGCATCTCACCCAGAGGTCGGATATCGGATGAATTGTGTCTGCGTATACAGAGGGCTCGTTTGGCGTTTGCCAACCTGATTCATCTGTGGTGTCCATATGACATCCGTTTATCTATCAAAGATCGAACGTACGCTGCAGCAGTCAGGCCAGTGCTTCTGTATGGTTCGGAGATACGGCCACTGTGGGTGGAGGATATACGAAGACTGTCGGTACTTGAACACTTATATCTTCTCAGTATTGTTCGAATCTGGTGGGAACACCGTGTGAGCAATGCTGAAATTTGGCGAGAAGTCTTAGGTTCAAGGATCAAATCATTAGATAAAACACTTAAGCTCACCAGGCTGAGATGGTTGGGACATGTGGCACGCCGCCGATCCTGACGAACTCCCTCCAGTTCTTTTCAAAATGGGTGGTGATGCATTGATAAAATCACTTTTTGCCTTGCTCCGTGACATTTGGAAAGAGGAACGTATTCCGTTGTTATGCGGCGGGTCATTGATTGTACCCATCTTCAAGAAGAGAATACACAGTGACTGTAGTAAACATCGTGGGATTAGCTTAATTCCGATAGTCACCAAAGTATTAGCTTCGACTTTGCTGCACCGTCTGACACCGGCTCGCATCGGCCAGATTTTTACACTTCGCTAATTACTTGAGTCGCGTCACACACACACCGTCGACCGACAATAATGGTTTTCCTGGACTTGAAAGGCGTCTTTGATTCAGTTGGCCGAACAATGCTATTCAGCGCTCTTCCCTAAATAGGTTTGCCACAGACGTTCGTGAATTTACTGAGTTGGTCGTACTCTCACGCGTCTGGCTTCGTAAGGGTTTGCGACGAACTATCCAGTCCATCCGAAATGATCAGGTGTGTTGGACAAAAATGTCCCATTTCTCCATTATTTTTAACTTCGTCATGGACGAGATAATAGAGAATGTCTTGTGGAATCTTCGGGATGTGGGTGTCGAACTAGGAAATAGCGAGAAGCTATGTGACTTCGGTTACTCGGATGACCTTGTCTGCTTGTTTGAATACACGGAGCATGCTCAACGTGCATCAGATAGACTTGTGAGAGCTGTAGTTCCATTTAGCATGTGGTTCGCACCTTCAAAGTGTAAGGTGATGTTGCAAGACCGGACATCGACGGTTCCGAGGTTGCTGCTCGATGGGTAGGAACTGACAATTGTAGACCGCTTTAGTTACCTCGGCAGCAGCGTGACGACGAATGAGAGCACTGTAGTAGAGAAGAGCACGCGTACACCCAAGGTCGAACGGCGTACGGTAGACTGATGCACTTAAAGCGCCGACGTGATATTTTGCTGAAGTTGGAAGGTCTTGTGTACTGTGCTGCGGTGCGTTCAGTTTTGTTGTATGGTTGCGAGACTTGGAGTCTGCATGCTGAAGATATTCGTGGTTTTGAGGTTTTCGACCATCGATGTTTACGTAGTATCTCTAAGATTGGGTGGAATAGCCGAGTAAGCAACGCTGAGATCAGAAATCGAGTATTGGGTACTAATTCGTCGAACTTTCTGTTACAGTGTATACACTTTAGTAGACTTCGTTGGTTGGGGCATGTGTTACGGATGGCAAACACGTCTACCATACCGTGTCCTATTCTCCGTTCCTCCTAGGGAGTGGAAGAAACCACGTGGAGGTTAACAGATGACGTGAGAACGAGGAATGAGAAAATGTGCATCCAACTTTGGAAAAGTAGGTGCCTACCGTGTTCGTGGTTGGGGTCTAAAAGATCCCTCAACCAGTTGACTAGAGACACTAAAGGAAGTGGCTAAGAACCGTGAACAGTGACGATCGTATTGTCATTTTCTGTCGAATCAGAATGACTGATCGATGTTTGTTTGTACAGTTAGACTGTGTATTCCGTGTGTTGGGTGTTAGGGCGTTGTTTCCTTTTCCTAGCCGTGTTGGTCCACTACTGTCCATCTTGTACATTCGTTCTTTCTATTTGCCCGTGCAGCATGATGAGAAAAGTAGTAGTTAACGGGGCTTGCCCTACTGTTTAACGCTGTACGATGATGAAGTACAGCAATTACTTCGTTAAGAGTGCGACGGCCGTGCACCTCGTCATTACTAACTCGATGTCCTCACCAGACGTGATGAATGCCTCGATGACATCGGTTGTATGACACGGAAAGACGTCGAGCATCCTTAGCGCGGAGAGGCCCGGTCTCGCAATCACTGGTTGATGTTATCAAGTGGGGCTACAGCCAACTTTTGAGGTAGCGCGTTTTGGAAGACGAATAGGCGAGATGGATCGGAAGGCTTATCGCAATCTGACCGTTGTTACAGCATGCGTTTGGAGCGGCCACTGAGGCACATGGAAAGCTTAGTGCAGACTATTGCGTATTTGTAGTCGATAGGGGTGTTCCAGTGCGATCATTGGTCTGGCATTCAACTCTGTCATTGGTGGCTTATAATGATGTGGTCAGTTTGGGTCTACTATTGACTCGAGGATGGTGAGCACCACGTGGCGTACCGGCGATTGTAGCGTCTGAAGTTTGTACTTGAAGGGAATAGGCAGTGGTCTGAGCAAAGAGCCCGAACCGTCCACCGTTTCCCGAGGTACAGGTACCCAGCCCCAAAGGGCCTAAATGTGCATCGTTCGGTAACAGCCGAGCCACACTCGCATTCAAATCCTCTGCCAAAATAATGATATCTGCCCGGTACACTTCACGCAAGAGGTCGTGGAGCTTTTGGTAATAGTTGTCCTTGATTGCATCTGGACTGCAATCAACCGAAACCATCTACGAGGTGGCGACTGCTCTCTTTGAAGGAACCCCTGAGTCTCTGCACATAAACGACTGTCAACTGGGATCTAGTCTATCAGCGTCGCTTCAACCCTCTCACTGAGAGGAATGCCAACGCTAGCCAGATCGAAAGCTGCTGCCTCAGCATCCCCAAGAAGGCGTAAGTGCAACTTCACAGAAGGGCTAGATGGAGGCGTCAATCAAATGTTCGAGCTGGAGTGTTGAATGAGAGTCTCTTGAATGCAACACACATCGATGGTGAGGGACTAATGTGTGAGGAGTTGAACCGCCTGTTGTCGTATACGCATCAGGGTTCACACGTTGAGTGTGGCTAGTTTAAATGAGCATCGGGGACGAAGAAGGGCGTCAGGGTGCACCTGTTTTTTCTTACTACTCTCGGCTATGT
Organism: Fasciola hepatica; assembly: GCA_948099385.1. Lineage (NCBI taxonomy): Eukaryota > Metazoa > Platyhelminthes > Trematoda > Plagiorchiida > Fasciolidae > Fasciola > Fasciola hepatica. Next base: position 4,904,562 of record CANUEZ040000063.1, read on the forward strand.
GCTGATGAGTTTGGTATTGGTCATACATGAGACAGCATAATAATACTGAATTGATTTCCATCTATTAGGCATCGGCGGCTTTCAATTTATCTGGTTTCACACGTACACGTAAGTACCTATCACGCAAGATAGTAATCACCACATGTCCTGTTAACTGGGGACTAGTTATGTTCATTCGGTTTTAGTAATTTATTCTCTTGTTGAATACTCAAATGACTGTCTTCACCGTTGAGTTTCTTAGATAAGCACGTGCTCCTGGATGCATCCAGTTTGCTTGAGGTTGTATTATCAGTCTTCTACATGTGCATATAAGTTCGGTTTGCATATTTCAGCCGTAAACTTCGCACTTCATTGTTCTGTTTTTGGAGTGTTATCGCACAGCGTCTGGTTAAGAGCGAAATAGATAGTCTTTAGAAGCAAGCAAACAATAAGTCAAGTGAAATTGAAGAGTCACATAGACGAAGAAGGAGTTCAAACGCGACTACGCGATTGGTCGCGGCACCTAGCTGTGTCGCCTAATGTATCCAAGGATTTCGTGGACAGATTTTGTAGACACCCACCTGGAAGCCTAACGCGTCCTACTCGGTGAAGTTCGCGGATCAAGGTTCTCCTATCTTTTTGCCATGTCATGGACTGTCTGAACCTACCCTCCAACCGCTACCTGCTTGGGTGAACCATGTACGTGAACTGACCACCTCGACCTACCTTCCAACTAATATCTGCTTCGGTGGGAATGCGTAACATATGTCCCAACCATCTCAACTGGTTCAATTTCAACGTTTACTCCAGTGCTTGACCTCTGGTTCCCGACACCCTACACCTAACCTCCGCACTTCTGATACGGCGTTCGTGCCACATTCGAGCAAAACTGCAAAGACATCGATGCTGGTGTACCGACAGTCTTCGGGTATATTTTGCGAGCAACGGACTTATTTCTGAGCCGTATAGCAATGGATCTAACTGCCGCAGCGTACATTTACGCCTTGGTGGATAATTGGTTACCGCACCGGTGCCCCAGGCTTTTCGAACTAGCGAAAGTTAATCGCGCTCTTATACTTCATCCAGTATCCGACCATCTAATGAGATGTAACTACCAAAGCAAGAAAATTTATGTTCTTTAGCCGAGACAAGGTTCGTTACAAAGCCAACGCAGTCCTACGGTAGCATTTTAAACTTCGAAGATGCACTATGCATCCCGAACATTGCTGCAATGTTGTTTAGACCATTCAAAAAATTGCAGTTAATTTGGATATCTACTTGGAAGCACATCCCCTGCGTGTTGTAAATCAGATAATTTACCGCCTAGGCACAGCTCGGTGCCGCTATTCTCACATGAGGAGAAGCTTATTTTCAGAACCATTTTATTTACAAAATCTAGAAGGAAGGATGAAAGGGAACAATATTGACGAACACCGTTTCTCTTGATGAACTTGGGTAAAAGATCGCCGTAAGCACTAACAGAGCTTCGGCTACTCGCATACAATGGCTCATTGTCCAATGTAAGGCAACACCAGAGGATTGTACGGTCGATTGAACTGAGTACCGCTTTCAGATCAAGGAATGCAGAGATTGTAGGCCCATGGAAAGTGTGTCTGTGCTCTAAAATTTGTCTAGGTAGAGATTTGATTGGTACAACCCCGACTGAGCAAGAAACCAGTTTGATTCTCATATGTACACTTTTCATTGGTGTTGGGTAATCGACATGGAGTAATGCTGGCTAGCAGTTTGGATACGATACTTACCAAGCTAATTCCTCCGTAGTTTTCACAAGAGAACCTCTCACCGTTCTTGTCAATCGGTACAATCACTGATTCACACTATTCCCTGGTAATCTGTTCACTATTCCAGGTTTCGTGGAGGAGTTTTGTTTACTCCGAAACCAAGGGTTCGCCTTCACCCTTGAAAAAGGATGGAGACAACCGGACTGGTTCAGCAGCTTTATACATTTTCAGATATCTTCCCACCCGGATAACCTCCAATTGTGACAGAGAAACGATATCTACCTGCATCGTTTCTCTTGCAGGCATATTTGGAAGGTTTAGTGTTGCAGTAAGCCAACTGAACTGTTCCTTAAAGTGCTCTGTTCAACGTTTCTGGGAGTGGATCAGTGGTCCGCCGGTCTCCTTGACTACCTCACTTCCCCGCGGCTTCCGTGGACCGGTGCCTGTAATCCATCGGCCAGGTTGCGATTGCCAAATTCAAGAATTCGGTAACCGACTTTCGGAATCTACCGTTGTCGTACATCTTAGTCAAAATTACGCGCTAACCTCAGTCTCAGTGGAGTGGTGGTAGACCGTAATTTACGACAAGAATGCACCTTGGCGTGTTATGATGGCTTGCTTGATTTCATGACCCAAAGAGCTCTGCAGGATTGTTTCCTTCAGCCGGAGAAGCAATCATGTATGACCGGGTAAAGACCAGACGAAGTCCACCCTCTGAACCAGTTGATAGATAATATCTGGTTCTAACCACTATGCTGCTGGAGAGGATACTCCAGCAAGTAAACACGGGGAAAAACTGTTTACCGGTTTAAGAGCCTCCGCCAACTGAGTGTAGGAGTGGAGTACCTGGGGTTTCTGTCGGCAATGGGAGAAGTGATCGCACTTCATTGGGCAGCTATCGCCCGCCTAAGCTTGGGCAGCTCGGAGTCCGAAGGATGTTGCCAAGTCCACATTTCACTTGCTCCATCGGGTGCATGGTGCTGAGGACAATCAAAAGGCAGATCGATAACAAAGCACCATTAAATACAAGATAGAATGTTTGCAACAATCAGGTCTCACGCGACAGACCAAAAGAAATTCGTTCACGGGTTCTTCAGTCACGTTTCCGTACTTGGTTAACGCCTCACTGCCTTATGGGTGGGACTTTTGAGTCAGAGGCTCCGGTTAGGGTTCCCAAAGAAAAGCCTCTTCTGCGGTGTGGGCAACTCGAAGTATAACCCGCCCAGGAACCAGCGTCCTTCCTGTAAAGGGCCTCACCAATTTTCCCTCCTTTAACTTACGATCGATGCGTCACGCCACAGGTAATGGCAGCTCTGAAGAAGGCAATAGTTCAGGAGTTGGACATCAATCGAACGCACTTCATGTGCCTACTTGTTCATTTCTCTTGGCTGCCTTCATCGTTCACGCACTTTATCGGATGGGATAGCAGGCTGTGGGGTGTTTGGGGTGTCTGAGAGGAGTAGCATCTCTGAGTTGGTTGACTGTCGTGTCCCTTGGGGCATCCTCCATCTCCTTGGTCTCCATCATTCACCCAGCTGTCACATATGGCTCCACGAAGCTGAAGCATGCATCGGAGTCCACACCCCGGGCAAACCACTCGGCAGGTTGGCTGACCCAGATTGGGGGTTACTGAGGTTTAAAAAACGTCGGCGAGATGATGTTCAGCATGTGAAAACAGATTCTCCTGAATGGGCCGACGAGATCTACTGATCCAACGGCTACAAAGAAGAACTGTTCAACTACCTGATCCGGCATTCTAGAAGAGGCGAACGAACCGTACAGCAGGCCACCGGCTTCTCTGGAAACACCCAACTGCCTTGCAGTCTGTACTTGGGTGTGCAGGAGCTAGAGATGCAACCTCGAACAACAAAGCCGAACGGTGCTGGGGACACCGCTTCGTACCCTACTCCTGCGACTGTCTATGAATATTCACGGAACCCAAGCACTCACGATGCTACGGCGTCCTCGGTAGGTGACGCGCCTCGTGTCCCGGCGGTCGAGGTGATAAGACAGCAATATGGGATTGTTCGCTGCAGGAAAAAACACACTTAGCCTGTTGGAATGTAAAGGCGTTTCTAGACGTCGGCAGTCAGTGCATCACAATGCGGACTCTACATGACTATAACGTAGATATTGCTTGCCTTTCGGAAGTTCGCCTGCCCAACTCAGGTAGCCGACAAATAAAGGTCCTGGGAGTGGATACATGTTATTGGCTCTATCACAGTGGTCTGAAAGACAACTCCGGTCTCTATGGTGTCGCGTTTGCTCTGAACAAATCAGCTAATGATGCAATGATCTCTTAGGAACCAGTCTTATCCAGACTCGCCTTGGCATGCCTTAAAGGCTCCTCAAGGCGCGACGTACTTTTGATCACAGGAGATTGAAACGCTCGCACAGGTACGACTGATGAATCCACTTGCCATATTCTCGGTAAATTCGGTCTGAGTCAGCGCTGCGAGAACGGTGGCCGGCCGATTGGTTTAGCCGACATCAACAGAATGGTTGTCTGCAGCACTCGATTTCAACACCTCAAGAAGCACCTACTCACATGGTACTCCAACGACGGTCACACTGCACACCAACTGGACCACATCCTGGCGAGAGCCTAACTGCCTTATGGGTGAGACTTTTGAGTCAGAGGCTCCGGTTAGGGTTCCCAAAGGAAAACCCATTCTATGGTGTGGGCAGCCGCGAAGTATGATTCGCTCAAAACGATCCTGCGTCTTTCCTGTAAGGGGCCTTTCCACCTTTTCCTTCCCCTAATTCAAGATCGATAGAAAACCTCACGGGTAGTTGCAGCTCTGATGAAATCAATAGTTCAGGAGTTGGACATAAATCGAATGCACTCCTTAAGTCTAAATATTCACTTCACTTGGATGCCTTTAACCTCCGCACACTATGTCAGATAGGACAACAGGCTGTCCTCGTTAGAGCTCTTAGTATTTTCAAAATAGATGTATGCTGTCTTCGGGAATGCTCATACATGATTTCACTTCTGTGTTCACTCTTTGCACCCCAGATGCAACCTCACTCCTCAGCTTTACTCTTCGTGTGCCCAGTGCTTGCTATCAGGCGGGCGTTGGGATTGCTTTGGGCACGAGAGCTGACCGTGCACTGCTAGACTGTGTCGCAGTCAGCAGTCGTTTGTGTGCCGTTCGGTTGGACAGTTCTGTGCATGTCAACAGCAAGAGGCGAGCGTGGATGCTTGTTCGTCGTGTTTGCGTATACGCCTATCGACCACAGTTTCTCTGAGACCCAGAATGAATTCTATCACGATTTATCCCAGCCGTTTCAAAGCGTGCGTTCTACGTACGTGGTGATCATGGCTGGGGATTTCAGCTCCCAGTTTGGCTGTTTGGGAGATTCCGAAAGGCACATTAAAAGCCCGTTTTCTATCCCAGCCGATCGCATTGACAACGGCGATCGTCTCATCCAGTTGTGCTCTGACTACAGATGTTTTCTGACGAGTACGAATTTCCGTCATAAAAAGTGGCATACAATGATATGGCGTCCTTCTACGCGTTCACAACGTTAGACTCAGGTTGACTATATTGTGATTGGTCATAGCCGGCGTGGATCAATTGAGATTGTCGTTCATTTTAGTCTACGCCTGTAGACTGAGATCACTCCTTGGTACGCGCGCACTTCTATTTACTTCTCGTCTGTGCTCGGACCAACATAAATGCCACCCGTTCCGCGCAATTGCTTCTGAACGATAACGGACAATTTGCTTTTCAGACAGAGCTCTCTACACGGTTATCGACGTAACCAGATGTTCGGGCTTCCAATTGAACGCTGACGAAAGACCAAGGAAGCTTTGCATGCCGCTTCTAATGTTTCACAAGATTCCGTTTCATATAGGTTCCCCAAAGAATGGATATCTTCGACATCAGTTGCTCTTTTGGATGCTCGCTGTTTCGTCCCTTCTGATTCAGCATTCAGTGAAGTGCGCATATCCCTGAGGTGGCAACTGACTAGGAGTTGGAAAAATGACCGTGAGCAGAGGTGGATTGCGAAATGTAATGAAATGGAGAAGGCTGTGTCTATTGGAAATACTCTCAACCTTTACCGTTTGATTAGAGGCACCGGTCCACGGAAGCCCGTTGTACACGAGTTAATCGAGGAATCCGACGGCCCACTGATTCGCTCTCAGGGACGTTGTCTGGGTCGTTGGGCGGAGCGCTTTAAGGAATTAATCAACAGTGAACCTTCGAAATATATCTACCAGAGAAATAAGGCAGTTGGATATCAGTCCACCGTCAAAGATGGAGATTATGCGGGAGATAGGTTACTTGCAAGGGCACAAAGCCACTAAACCGGATGGGTTGTCCCCATTTTTTTCAAGGATAGAGGCGAAGCTTTGGTTTCAAAGCTACCAAAACTCCTCTGGGTTATTTGGGATAATGAGCGGATTCCTAGGAAATGGTGTAAATCGGTGATTGTGCCGCTTTACAAGAAAGGCGAGAGGTCCTCTTGCAAAAACCACAGAGGAATCAGTTCAGTAAGTATTGCATCTAAATTGCTCGCCGGGCTTATTGTACACCGATTATCCAGCGCCCATGAAATGTGTATGCGTGAGAATGAATCCGGTTTCAGACCCGGTCGTGGTTGTATCGACCACATCTTTACTCTTCGGCAATCCTTAGAGCACAGACACATCTTCCCTAGGTCCACAATTTCTATCTTTCTTGGTCTGAAAGCGGTGTTCGATTCAGTCGACCGCACATTTTCCTGGCGCTGCCTCTCATTGAGGGGTGTACCACAAAAGTTTATTTCTCTTTTCAAATACTTGTATGCAAACAGGCAAAGCCGAGTTCGTGCTTATGACAATCTTTCACCCGAGTTCACCACAGAAAATGGTGTTCGTCAGGGTTGTCCTCTTTCACCTTTTCGTTTCAACTTTGTAGTTGAATTGATTCATGAGATGGCCCTATCCTCTTGTGAGAATAGTGACACCGATCTTTGCTCAGGCAGTAAACCGTCTAACTTGGAATACACGGACGATAATGTTCTGAGTGAAGATCCAGGTAATTTGTAAGCTTTCTTAGATAACGTAAACAAGAGCGTGGCAATGTTCCGGATGCATTTTTGCACCTTCAGAGTGTGAAATGCTGCTACAAAACTGGGTTGACTCTACACCAGACGTTGTTTTGGCAGGGGAAGTTGTAGCTGAAGTGGGTAAATTTTGTCACCTGGGTAGATGCATTTCGCCAGGTAGAAAGATATCAGATAAAGTGTCATCGCGTATACAGAAGGTGCGTTTGGCTTTTGTCAACCTCAGTCATTTGTGGCGTTGGCGTGACACCCGTTTGTCTGTCAAGCGTTGAATGTACTCTGCGATGGTTAGATCTGTTTTATACAGCTCAGCAACATGTCCGTCAAGGGTAGAAGATAGGCGAAGACTGTCGGTGTTCGAGCATCGATGTCTGCGTAGCATTGCCCGGGTATGGTGGGAACGCTGTATCAGCACTGCTGATGTTAGGCATAGGCTGTTGGGAACCAGAGGTCAGTCTCTGGATTAAGTACTGGATTTAAACAGATTAAGGTGGCTGGAGTATGTGGTACACATGCCCACCGATAGACTTTCTCGGTGTATGCTGTTCCTTGAAACAGGTAATGGTTGGAAGGTAGGTTGAGGCGGTCAGTTCATGACATTGCAAAAGATATGAAGGCCTTGGGTTGTGGTCCGCGTAATTCTCCCACTAAATGGTTGGAGACAATAAGTGATGTGGTTAGGTGTCGAGGCCAGTGGTGTAGTTCCGTTCGGACTCTTTCTTTTTCCTCTTGATTTCCGCTCACTACCTTTATTTTTTCGGGATCTCTTTCACTTAATGCTTGTATTCTTTCTGTCCTTTATGGACGATGCTGGAAGGTAGCAACCGAAATCAGAGCACAAGTGCGAGGTTTGTGGTTGTATAAACCGGACTGAGCCGTTGCCCGGCTCGTTAACACGCCTCACGTAAGTCTTCGCTCTAAGTTTCAGAGTCAGTTTTCTGGTTGTACCCAACGGAGCAGTGAAACTTTGAGGATACAGGCAATGCCCCTTCCATTACACTCATGCGCAAGCATGGAATACAAAAGGAGAAAACGCATGAGGTGGGTTCTGTGACGTTTTTTGTCACCTCACATGGTGATGACATACATTCATTACAGAGAAGATAAATCGAAATTAAAATCGAGTAGCTCAGTGGGATAGATAAGTCATTTTGTGATTTCAGGATATATGGGGTCTACAAGAATCGTTGAAGTTTTATTGGACACGTATATATGCCGCTCGCAAGTGTTGGTTGTGCACTTGCTGATAGGTATTGATGAGGATCACTGCATCATAAGCAACCTTGCCGTGATGTCTCAGTGTCTTCCTTTGGATGCTGGAAAATGATTTTATAACAATGGGAAACAGTAGGGTGCATTTACTACGAGACAAGTAAAATTAAATTTCTTGTGCTCTAAATTTTCGAATGATACAAAGATTAGACTGCACGGCTGCCAGGCGAGGAAACATCATCCTTAGTTATTTGGTTTCCAAAAAACTTAGAGGTAGGCGTTGATGGGGAGTGTAGTCATCCTGACATTGCAGTCTGTGTCAACCTGGAATTAGATTTTATAGCTATTGAACAAAAGCGTTTAAAAGACAATCGAGATGGACGGTGATAAGGATGATGTGACTAACCTCTGGCTGTCAGAGAAGAACATAGTCCAAACAATGTTTAGAAAGAGTTATCATCTGTATCAGAAATACTCGCTAAAAGCCATCCGGACCGACACTAGACGTAGTTTTGAGAAAAGTGGGAGCTAAACAGTCCCTTATTTGGAGGAGTATTCTGCTGCAGCATCGTCAAACGGAGATAATCAGTGGTTGATAACCGGGTTGGATAATAGGTGCCAAGATTCTTATTCGAAGGTAACTGATCAACTTCGATAGTAAAGAGTGGTAATCCCGGAATCGTTACCACGCCTGACCTGTTCAGAGATTGTATGCTTCTCCATTACTAGTCTCGGGGTCATACTGATTGCCGGTTTTTCCTGATAATCCAATGGTTCTTTGTCGCTACTTGTGTGCCCCTTTCACTGAACTCATATGCATTGCTATGGCACAAAACTTCATTTACCTCTTATTTAATGTTCGGAATCTGTCTTATCTCCTTATAAGAAAGTTTTTAAACCTGGTTTCATTATTCAACACAATGCTACAGACGTTTGGTTTTCAGTTCCATCTACTGATCTTCTTCACACGTTTTTTTAATGGAGGTAGTAATGATCTTTTCACGCATGTGTTTCCCACTCTCGATATCCTTGTGTAGATTTATTAATCAGCTGCGTGACCATCTGCTTTCACACTTCGCACCGAAACAGTTTTCGGCCAATTCTAGTGCTGAGAAGCCGTCAACTAGACCCGGGGAGCAGCCATCCCCTTCCGACCGTGTTGGTTTCATTCCCACGGATCAAGTTGCTCTGGATCAGTTGCGTGAAACTCATTTCGGTGATACACCGTGGACTCGTGCGGATCGCCTCATTGGAGCCAGGCATGTTTATCTCGTCTGGTATCGCATGCGATCTTACCTGTCCGATTACGCGCCACTGATTTTGATCTACTTGGTGCTATTGTTATATATCTACTTCTCCGTCCGTGAGTTCATTTCCAGCTGTCTCTTAAATTTCATTTGAAATTTTTTGCGGGTTTTCCTTTTTGTTGCCATCTCATATGAGTAGTGATATTTTCAAAGCATAACAGGTAGATCTTCGTTGTAACCTTTTTTCTGAATTTACTTTGAGTCATAGTTAAAGGTTGGTAACGTGAAGAAATTTCTTTTCGACAACTCGTTTCATTCGCCTACGCATGTAGATTCATAAAAATAAGTAACTTAGCTGACACTATGGGCCGTGTGTATATGAAATCTGTTGACGTGAAAACAATCTGATGAGACAGATTTATAAATTCAAGAGGAATAAGGGAATTCAACAAGTTAAAATAGTAATGACGGAAGATATGTGAAGTGGAGATGATCTCAAAGTACCGTGCGGTAAATGGTGTCCCAAGTTACCAAGTTTTCCATTTATGTAACTACCGTTGGTCTATGACTGGAATGGTGAAGCTCAGATGTCTAAAAAATACTGAAAATTTGATCGGCACACGCGCGGCTGGGGCGAAAACCTGCGTATTCCCTGCAGATCTGTTGTTCACGCACTGGGTACAATCTATGGAGAATTATAGAGGTTAACATCTTTGACGGAACTAGGATAAAGCTTATCCCTCGGTGATTGAAGTATACCCTGTGAGCCTCCTTGTAGACCAGGATTATAAGTCCGCAGTTTCTGCTTGCGGGGATGCTCAGATCTCGTTGACGAGACCAGCGAGTTCCCAAATGAATGACAAACCACCATTCTTGAAGATGGCTGAAAGGATGTCATCAAATCCAGGTGCCTTGTTACAATAGTTGGAATGGATGAGCAGTCTTCTCCGTAGGCGGGACAGTACAAATTGTCCACGAGGCATGGGTTGGTACACGGAAACCGCTGTGTGAAACAACCGACAATGAGGGCCAATGAAATTGTTTCTAGGTGGTACCGCCCAGCACTAAAGACAACACAAAAGCTGAATAATTGACTGGCTATTTCCCTCGCCCAGACCAGGCTTCTTGGTGCTTTGCGGCTCCAATGAGTTGAAAATGCTTTCCGACGTTACCAGTAACAGTAGTTTATTCTGTCCCTTCTTCGCTTTGAGATCACCAGCTTTAACGGTCTTTGCGTGAGATCTATGCTAATTTTATCCCTAGGCGACTGCGGATATTGTGTTCCTCACTTTTTTTTATTACACTTAAAGTGGATAACAACCTAAAGTGTTAGCCCCATAATCAAAAGACACTGTAAAGGTGGGTTGTGTGGCGACATTTACGTAAGAACCAGTTTATTGATCCTACTTTTGACGAGGGACAGAGGTTGTGAGCGGGCGAAAAGACAGAAAAACGGAAAGAGCCCCATAGTTTAACGGTTCGGAGAAAAAAGACTGGAAGATAGAAGTACGACATCTAGTGGTAGGTGGTAATCCACTGTCGTCCGGATCGTTACCACACCTGACCTACTGGGACCTTATGTGGCTCTTCGCCACTCCAAGTCTCAGGTTCCGGCTGCCGGTTATCCTCAACAGGGCAGTGGGCCTTCGTGGTTATGGGGTAAATGCTCCTTCTACTGCACTCATGCGTAAGCATGTAATAAAACAAGGAACTTGAAAAGGATGACTAGCTGCCTGGATACGTGATGCTCGGGAAAAAGTGTTGGGAAGAGGAACTGCCGAAACAAGCTCAGAAGAACAAAATCCAAAATAGTACCGATAGAAGAGAGACAGCGAAGCAACAGCAGATTGGAGGTTAAAGACGGACCGTCAATCAGCTGGATGGCCTTTCGTTGAACCCGATTAAGAAGAGAAAGAGAGGTCAGCAAAGTTCCACCTCACACGTGGCTGCAGTATTCAAGTGCGGAGTGGATTTGAGCTTTGTATAGCAGAAGAAAATGAGCTGGTGTGAAGAAGCGTGTGGCGCGAAACAGAAAACCAACTTTGTGCGCAGCACGAGAGGTGAGCTGAAATATGGAAGTGGACCAACATAGAGAGGAAGTTATGGATAAGCTAAAAACAGAGATAGAATCCGTGGAAGGCAGCACAGTTGAATTAAAAGATAAATGAGGGGAGAATGAATGATGTTTCAAGGAAATTGAGAAAAGCGAAGTTTCGGAAGCAATAAATGCAACATGATTGTAGGATACCCTGGAGGACATGTGTTTGAGATCGGACTCTAAAGATGGACTGATTACACTGCGGTCACGGTCGATGTTGGTGTTGGCATGGCGGGGAGTGTAGTAAGTGAAGGTAGAATGAAGGGTGGCATCATCGGCAAATGAATGGATTATGTTAGAAGTAGTCAACAGTAGATTATAAATTGAAGAAATAGGATGGGCACATGTACTGAACCTTTGGGGACGCCAGCATTCACAGGAAATGGCTGAAATATGATCCCGTGAATTCGGACGAGGATGACTCGCCTACCGATGAAACTTGATGTCCACAGTACGTGTGTAAGGAAGAACTCGAACGTGGACAGTTTCGCTAGAAGACCGTGCCTCACTCAGGCAAAGACTTTAAACATATCTAGCAAGACCATGTGCGTTTCTCCGTGGTTGTCGAATGCAGCCGATCGGGAGTGTGAGACGGGAGCCAGCAGATCATTGTTGGAACGGCGAGGTCGTAATCCCTACTAGCGATCGCTCATTGGTCCTTCGAGTTTAAGATACGTACGCAGTTGGTCGGTGATGACGGTTTTGAATATTTTTGAAATAACAGGCGTGAGGGAAATTGGGCGATAATTATTCAGGTCAGAAAGATCACCGCGTTTGGGAATATGAAGAATCACTGTGTTTCCAGGGAATCAGAAAAGTGGAGAATTGGAGGGAGAGACAGAAAAGGCGACATAAGAGAGGGGCCAATTCAGGGGTATAAATCTTGAAGACGATGGATGGTATACCGTCCACACCGGGTGGTTTACAAACGTCCAAGGAACGCAGTGCTTGACAGATCTTCCTAGGGCTAATATGAGATAGAAAATAGAAGACAGAGGGAAGAGGAGGAAACGGAGGAGTAGGATAAGTGGTTAAGGTGGAGTTGGAGGTGAAACGGCAAGCAGACACGTCGGCTTTCGCGCGTGGTTCACGAACAAGATCACCAGAGGAATTACAGATGGGAGGTAAATTGAAAGGGCAAGAATTGCGGGAGATTGCCTTGGAAAGAGTCTGCGATGTTCTGCTACCGGTGGCAGATGAGAGTAAGCGTTCGGCTTTCCAGCGGACGATGAGACTATTTAGCAGCGGTAAGAGTCATTGAATGACAGTTTGACGCACAACTAGTCTGGGGGATGCGGTCTTCGCTACTTTCTTAGTCTCACGAATGTGTTGTTCGCTGTCGGACACCAACGTTTGTGCGACCATCTTACTGGAAAGATAGCTCGTTCTGATCTATCTTTTAGATTGGAATCAGGAAGAATTGCTCCACATCCATTAACTATTTCAATTATCCTAAATGAAGTTAAAATGCACTCGAATTAGAAACATATACCACTGGTTTGAGTGCATCCTGATTTCATCTCGTTGGCATGATAGACGCGCGCACAGAACCAAATACGCTATCAAAATAGAGTTTATTGGGTTTCTTTTAACTGCGGCAGGGAATAACTACATATCCTTTTCTATGGTTGAGTCGATATGCTGTTGTTGTGATGAGAACAGCCGCGATCGCGGTGAGGCGATCTGCGCAGTATGGTTGGTTCTTTGGTTTTCGGTTAGTTTTCTAAATTTTCCCGTAGCTTCTCATACTTAAAAGTTGATAGATCTGTCAGCGTTTCGCTTGTATTTATGATGATTAGAAACTTCTGATGAGTTTTTCACTAAAATAACTTAACCAGAGGACGAGCGCTCATCGATTCCGCTTGAATGCCTGGTCTCGGATTTCCCCATTTATTCTATCTAGTTCGTGGACTGGTTTGATGCCGAACCGAGATCAGTTTTCCTCACTACGCACATTTTCACGATAAGTTTGGAAGTTTTGTCCCCAAATCGAACAGAGCATGTATCTCAAGAATTGTAATTACTTTTCTACTCTCAGGTAAATTAGAAATGGTCAAGTCCAAGTTGGGTCTGGCTTTCAGTGCTTGTTTCACCGTAGTCGCCTCATTGTTCATGTCGATCGGATTGTGCATCAATATTGGCCTTATGGTCCCCACTCTAAACGGCAGGTTAGTATGAACTCATTGCGCTTTATTTCTTTCTCCCTCTTGTTTTTGTTGTGAATCTGGAACTGCACAGATGCACGGGTGCACTCGAAATCCTTGACACTGAGACACGGAAAAACACAAATCGAATTATGGGCCCTTCCCCGAAAGATTCAACTTTGCATAACATATACGCATGCGGGTTGAGTTGGGTTCTTCCAAGGGGTTTCTGCAGCCGATCTGATGCTTGGTGAGACAGCAAATTTGCGTCAGTAGTAGTGGCTTCCGGGTGCTGAAGGTATGTTGAAAGAGTCCTACGTCTAGTGGAAACTACTGACCGTGCGTGGGTGACTGCAATATTCCACAGTGAATTACCAGTTTATTCTTTCGGATTCATGGATGTTCGTTGCGCACCTCTTATGCTGTATGTTTCTTTTGCGCCTTCGGCTTGTGCCTCTATCGCTGTATGTATGCATGTAGTGTATGAATGTATGGGTGTATAGTTCAGTGTCTGCAGTTGTGAGTGCGCTCGTGTATCTGTGCTACTATTTCGGATTCATAACAATATTTCCGGTTTTCCAGGTTTCTTCCGGGTCTACGATGAAGGATAACCTTTTTCATTCACTATCTGCACATGACGTGTCAAAATGAGATCACAAATGACTACCACCTTAGCTTATGCCCTTTGGATACAAAGAGCGGGCTTAACCCGGTAAACGATTACCGCCTCCGTGAGCTTTAGCAGGCTTCGACACTCGGCCATGTGATTGTCCGGAATGCAGCAGGAACGTCATCTGAAACGTTGAACAGAGCACTTTAAGGAACAGTTCAGTTGGCTTACTGCAACACTAAACCTTCCAAATATGCCTGCAAGAGAAACGATGCAGGTAGATATCGTTTCTCTGTCACAATTGGAGGTTATCCGGGTGGGAAGATATCTGAAAATGTATAAAGCTGCTGAACCAGTCCGGTTGTCTCCATCCTTTTTCAAGGGTGAAGGCGAACCCTTGGTTTCGGAGTAAACAAAACTCCTCCACGAAACCTGGAATAGTGAACAGATTACCAGGGAATAGTGTGAATCAGTGATTGTACCGATTGACAAGAACGGTGAGAGGTTCTCTTGTGAAAACTACGGAGGAATTAGCTTGGTAAGTATCGTATCCAAACTGCTAGCCAGCATTACTCCATGTCGATTACCCAACACCAATGAAAAGTGTACATATGAGAATCAAACTGGTTTCTTGCTCAGTCGGGGTTGTACCAATCAAATCTCTACCTAGACAAATTTTAGAGCACAGACACACTTTCCATGGGCCTACAATCTCTGCATTCCTTGATCTGAAAGCGGTACTCAGTTCAATCGACCGTACAATCCTCTGGCATTGTCTCACATTGGGCAGTGAGCCAGATAATTTTTTTTCTCTTCTTCAGTGATCGTATGCGAGTAGCCGAAGCTCTGTTAGTGCTTACGGCGATCTTTTACCCAAGTTCATCAAGGGAAATGATGGTGGTCAGTATTGTTCTCTTTCATTCTTCCTTCTAGATTTTGTAAATAAAATGGTTCTGAAAATAAGCTTATCGTCATGTGAGAGTAGCGGCGTGGATCTTTGCTCAAGCAATAAGCTGTCTGACGGGATACGCGGACGATAATGTTCTGAGTGAAGAACCAGATAAGTTGCAAGTATTTGAATGATCGAAACTACATTGGAGCAAAGTTTTTAGATGCGTGTTGCGTCTTGGAAGCTTCAAATGCTGGTGCATCACCTTGTGTTTGCGAGGGAAGCTCTCTCGTATTATGGTGTTTTTCATGCTCGCCTGAATCCATGCTGTGTTCCAAGCAAAGTAATGCAGAGAGGTAAGAAGGGGCTTATGGAGTCTGATTCTGTTGTTCATGGGTGCAACACCACCAGACTGATCAGGCTAAAAGAGGTGATTTTCTTAGGGATCCCGCAAGACAGCGGGACGAAGTTTTGGGTCCATAGCCCACTGGGGGCTGGCGACTGATTGCTCAGTTTATACGCCCTCCGGATGGGGCCAGACATCCTGGGTGCCCAGTACACCCCTCCGCCTCAGATGCCGGTGGGCATTGTTGTGCGCCTCATATATCAACCGTGGAGAGATGTAGCTGAAATCGATAAATTTTGTTCCCTTGACAGTTACATTTCACCAGATTGGCAGATCAGATGAAGTATCATCGCGTATACAGAAGGCGCATTTGGCTTTTGCTACCCCAGCTATTTGTCGCGTTGGCGTGACATCCGATTGTCTGTCGTGCGTTGAGTGTACACTGCGGTGGTTAGATCTGTTTTATACGGCTCAGCAACATGTCCGTTAAGGGTAGAAGATAGACGAAGACTGTCGGTGTTTGGACATCGATGTCTCCGTAGGATTCGGAACACCGTATTAGCAATGCTGATGTTAGGTATAGAGTGCTGGGAACCGGGGGTCATTCACTAGAACAAAAACTGCATCCAAGTTCATTATTGTTGCTGGGACATGTGTTACGCAAGCCTACTGATAGGTAGTGGTTGGAAGGTAGGTCGAGGTGCTCAGTCCATGACTTGGCAGAAAGGTATGGAAAATGCTACCAAAAGACTTGGCCAAGTTGGACTTCCGGGTTGGGGTCCATGCGGTATGCCTGCCGGATGGTTGGTGTCATTAATGGATGTGCATAGGTGTCTCGGCCAGTATCACGGTTGCATTCGAGCCGTTTCTTGGTGTTTGTGATTTCCGCTTATTGCTTTATTTTCGGTTCTTTTTTACTTGATGCTTCTATCCGTTTTGTTCACATATGGACGATGCTGTTAGGCGGCAACCAAAACCAGATTGCGAAAGCGCCAGGTTGGTGGTTGAATGAACTGTTCTGCACTAGGGCAGGGTAAGAAAAAAAAGGCCCAACATCGATGGTCGGCCCACGATTTTTGGTAGGCAACATGAGAGCAGCCAGGCAATTAGGCCGTGTCGGAGCCTCGAGCCGGGCGGACCCTCGGACCCGAACTGGCCCGCTGTTGACCACACCGGGTGTTCGCACTCGCTTACCGGCATCTGCATGAGCATAGCAATGCCTGTGACAACTATTACCAATGTATACCCGAATTCAAAGTGAACTGAGTAACAGCTGTGGGTTTGTATATCACCCAGGCGGGCAGGATTTACAATTGTTGACTCCGTTCACCGTCTCAGTTCACTTATCCAATTATTAACCTCGATCCCACAACACCCTACGCCTAACCTGAGCATAGCTGATACTGTTTGCCCACCATATACTATTAGTTCTGTCAAGTCATTGACGCACAACCACCGATAGTCCTCGCTGGTGTGTTACCCGCTGACTCCTGTTTCTAAGCAGTATGGATGGGCCGATCCGACCGCCACAGAGTCCGCTCCACTTTCGGCGGGAAATGAATTTAATGTCGACGTTACAGATGGTTGAGGTTTCTAAATGTCTAAAGGCCCTTCTGATATCCTACCACCGAGTGAGATTTAACTGACGAGATATTGGATATTGTATACTTCGGCATTTGGGTAGAGAAAACAATGTACACATTCAAGAATGTGCAAAACTGATATTATTAACCAACACTCAACTGCTTGTTTTGAAGTCCAGTCTGTTCAGTGCCATGCCACTTATCATTTGTGACACTTTTTTGCTACGCATACTTGTTTTCTCCCGGTCGAATACTCATTAAAACCGTATTTTCTTGCTCTCGCTGATCCCCATTTCTGATCAGTGAAATCTTCCCATACCTTGTCGTTTTGATCGGATTTGAGAATGTTGTCATTTTGACCAAATCGGTGGTGGCTACTCCAATTGATCTTCCAGTGAAGTATCGGATCGCTCAAGGTATGTAATATATGTTAAGGCAGGCGTATTGTTTGGACACGCTTATCAGGCATGAATAGTGAAATTGCTTGGTTGCCTTTGGATAAAGTTATTCGCCCGCTTATTCGTTGTTTCTTGGACTTCATAGTTTATCGCATAGAGGCACACTTCTGACATTTTCGAACTTCCCGTACTCATAACCCATTGTGCCCATATGCCTTCGGCCGACAACGTTAAAACGATTCTTTGCGACTGGGTTACGTGTTGATGACATGTGCTTTTCCGATATCTTCAGAAATTGATCATGCTCATGACTAAGACTGATGGTTTCGGTATGCTGTTGGTGTTTTAATTTTTTTTATCATACAGCATTGGTACATATTTTCAGGAAGATCTACGTCGATCGGAGGCTTCCGAAGGGGAATTTTGACCGGAAACGATGGATTAGAACCAAGAAACCTAGGGTTATGGGCCCATTGAGATAACCGTTAGCACCAATATCAGTCTTCCGCTAATTGTGACATGTGTTCCGCAAGTGCTTTATCTCCACAAGCGTGCACTGATGATGTCTTATCGACTATTGGTGAGATATTTGTGATGAGAACGCCATACTCGGTGTGCAGAAGCTTATGAGAGCAGATCTCTAGGTAATTGTGGTCGAATAAGAGGTCACTGTAGCCCGTCGAATACGCTAAACTGCTGAGGATTATATATATATATATATATATATATATATATATATATATATATATATATATATATATATATATATATATATATATATAATCACCAGGCAACTTATATAAACGATCTTTTTGTGCTAATAAGCCGATATCGTTTGAAGGCAGAAAAGTCTTGCTTTAACTAGGGGGAGCGATCAGAACAGTGCTCACCTATGGTTATGTATCCGTCTTGAGACGTAATATGGGAAGGGGGGGGGGGCTCTCACATACTGCTTTATTCCGCTCGGTGTGGAATAACTAAATTACAGCTGTCTTGTCATATATTCGTTTAATGCTTCGTGTAAAGCAGTGTGGTAGTAATTTTCTTCATTCTCTTGGAATTCACCTAAACCACCAGGATTGAGCAAAGAAAGTTGGCCATTGACGAAACACTATGTGACTCAGTTCGTCCTCCTCGGATTGGGATTTTTCACATTTCATCCAACGATGCAAGAATTCTGTCTGTTCGCTGTGGTCGGTGTGACCACTGACTTTTTCTTGCAGTTGTTCTTCTTCGTCTCTGTCTTGTCAATCGACATACGGCGCATGGAGGTAGGTATACTTGATCCGTACTTGTGACAGTGATTTACTGATTATTTCTTTATTTCTCCACACCAAGACTGATAGTTTCTCGGTATCCCGTTCCGTTTACTTTTGGGATAATCAGAAAAAAGCAAGCGTACAATGATTTGTATTCAAAAGAACTAAAAGAATAAACGAGGAAATGTATAAATGAATACATCGCTTGGCGTTTCCAATCAGTGGTCACCCTTAACGAACACAATTTTCTGTTCTTTTAGGAGCTAAGGGGTTGATCTTAAAGCCACTCTACATGTCTTTAGTGCGGCGGAGACTCCTGTGACCGCTTAAGGAGTTGGTTATCAAGTCGATTGTGTCAACCAACCTGACAGCCATGGGTTGAAGAACAAATAGCGGCTGTTTCAGGGGCGTCTCGTGACAGACAAAACGAATTCTACTGACAAGCAGAAGGATCCTAGCTTGGTGACAGCAAGACGGCTCAGGTTGAAAGCTGCAGATCAATACGGTAAATGGGACAATCGGGCCAACACACAATCAGACTGGTGAGCATAAGAACCAGCTCAATGACCGTAGACGTACATGTTAAAAAAGGAACCGAAATACGCAAGTAGCTGGAGGATGGACCTTGCTACAGTGCGGGTATGAAAGCGAACTACCTAAACGGCTGTACATACGTTTACCATGTTGAATTGTTTAGCTGAGTAAATACAGATGTCTCACACGTTTCGCCGTCGTGCTAGACTAGGAACGGGTGCATATGAAAAATCCTAATAAGGCGCAAACTCTTCCTGTTATGGTACTGCAATATCATATTATCATCCTTATTTCGTGTGTTCTTTGGTGCACTGTTTTCTGATCCACCATTTGCGTTCATTTCTTAGCCACACATCCAGTGGAGCTAGCGGAACAGGAATGAAACAACACTGTTTGGGATGAGATTATTTAGCTTTGGTGTGCGGTATCTACCCACTAAGTTGCGATGTTGTCTCTCAGTGCCAACAGCAGTTCCAGACTGCTCTTCGGTGCCGATCTGTAGAGGTGTTTATTGTGACCTTGTATTTTCCCGTGCATATTCTCTGTAGCGTTGTCTTCAGGAACGTGATAAATAATCATGTCTCTGTCTCTGTAAGAGTGGACTTCACCTATGCTCTGCTCAGTGACCTTTCATGAATGATTACGTCTTCGACTGAAGAAATTCATTCAACGTAGCTCTCTGGGTCCTGAAAGCAGTATAATCTCCCTCCGATCGGGTGGCTTCAAGAACATTTTCGTGAGCTGTGATGTCACTATCACGTCGCTTCACGTAAAAGATCTTGTAGCTTCTAGTAGCAGTCCTCTTTGACTGCATCTAAACTGATGTTTCAAGTTACGCATATGCTTCATACACCTCAAGGAGCAAAATTCAGCTACTACATGGCCACTTTTTCTCACAAAGCACACCAAATAGCCAAAAAGTCACTGCTACACAGCTTGTAGCTCAAATACAGGAGTGTCAGGATAACGATCGGGATATTATGCTGTAGAAAAACTGTATGAGACTGTGCAGATGTATATGTTTACAGTCGGATGGGGGAAATGTGAGAAAATTCCCCTAGATGATATTAGCGAAAATGTAATGAGTGTGATGGTATATTTAGAGAAAATTTGTATATTTCTTTCAAAGTGTATGATAAAATAAACTGGTGGGCCTTCTCTTGAAGTGTCCCACTGTTGCAGCAGTGAAATTCGTGAGACCATTTGACAGATTTATAGTTTTTGTTAGCAAGACGGTTAACGTAATGAGAGATGCATTTAGCCCATGTAGAACGATGCAAACATAACTGAGTTGCTTGATTGTGTGGCGAGGTGTGGAAAATGCCTTGAGAAGTAGAACGTGAAGAGATAACCTGAATTTATCAAAAGCATCATAGATGTTACTCGAACATGTCAAGTCTCGACTGAAAATGACCCTGAAGTACTTTTTAGACGCTGATGGGTCAGTATTTTGTCCATTTTGTATGGATCTCTGCTATTTTCAAGCTGTAGCGCTTACGTAGAATCTACTAACTAATTGATTTTATTAGATTATCAATAGATCAACTTGTACGTTTCTCAATGGATCTAGCCGACTTCCTATCGGGATTCACCCCTGCGGCGCAGCACTACTTCTATTGTAATGATTAGGCTTTTGGTAGCCATGTTGGTGTTCGACCAGTGCAAATATGAGATCCTGTTGATGCACTTACTGAGCCTTGGCTCATGTAGTTTTTTCCCTTGTGTTTTGCAATTCGAACACAAGAAACCCCCGCAGAAGTACACTGATCCTTCGCATACTACACTGTCACCGAGAGTTATGCGAACTCGCGCCTGAGCAGATGCTACAACTTTAGTGTTCCTAATAAGACAGATTAAAATATTGATGCAGTTTGCTTACTTTAACCGTTGACCATTGTAATTGAATTTCTCATCCTTGTGGATCGGCGGTGATCAAGGTATGGCCAACTTTTCCATTGTCGGTAGTCTATTCATCCATGTATAGCTTCGTCTTCTCACTTGAATTTCGGTGGAAATGTCATCGTCTTGAGACTGCGGCGAGTTGAGTCTCGGTCATACTCTGTGAATCTGAACTTTTAGAGGAACGTCACACCAGAGAATATGAACTTTTAAGGGATGGATTTCATTCATAATAGTCAGAATGCCATGTCTCAGCCGATGCAGAGATGGTTCGAACAGCTGTTCTATCATGACGATTTTCCGTTGAACGTAGTTACCATTGGCAGACTCTTTTTACTAGCTTTCAGATTCGTCATGTTCATACGGTTCACCGTTTGTCCGTGATTGATGCTGACTGTCATTCCATCGCTTTAATTGGGGCATCAAACAAGGTAAAGAGCCTAGCGCTGCAGCTTAACTAATTTACTTTTATGCGACTAACTCCTGCGTGAGGATAAGTCACCTTCCTGAATGTCTCGGATAGTGGCTTTCTGTACGTGGTGATCGGTGGCATGGTCAGTACGCAGTGAAATCCAGTTCTTGCGCCATACTGGAAGTCCAAAGACCGATTGGAGACCTAGATATTATACGTCTGCTTTGACTGTGATGACCGGCTTCTTTAACCGACCCTCAAGGCAGCACTTCCAGTTTGGACAAGGTGATGGCAGAAGACTTTTGTTTATGAGTTCCGTTTCGGGTCGACGGAGAATATGGCCGAACCATTCGAGACGGCGTCGTTTAAAAAAAAGGACAGCACTTTTTGTTTGAGCAGCATTGTCGTACAACGAAGTTTGGGAAGCTATCGTATTATTTGATTTTGGCTATATTATCGAAGGCACTAGAGACCGAAGCTTTCTGGCATTTTCGTATCCTCTACACTCAGTAGCCACGTTTGGTAAGCGTACTTAAAAACAGGGTGGATGGCGACATGGTGAACGCGCAATTTCGTGCATAGGCTCATTTCACGACTGGACCATTTTGATTTGCGAAGTTGCAGGAGTGCCCTCTATGCTCAGTTGACTCAGTTTTTGATTTCGTCTTTAGTCTACCTATTTGATTGTATGGTAGACCCAAGGTACTTGAAGTCGTGCACTAATTCCAAGAATTGGCTGCTAACTTTAATAGAGGCTGTTGATATTTGGAAGTTCGTTTGTGTTTATCCCCAGATCAGTCGTTCTGGCCACGCACTCGATATAGTTGCGAACCGACTGTAGACTGTTCGGCTCGTCCCCCTGAACTACAGTATCATCGGCGAATTCAAGGTCCGCGATCCAAGTCTCCTGACTTAGGTGAATTCCCGGGTAACCCGTAATGGCATGACGCATCACCCAGTCTGTGGCGTAGATCAGGACTAGTGACAACGGAAAATCTTGACGGACGGTGGTGTCGAGGAGAATTCTGGAGACTCTTCGCCATAGGCGCTCTCATGTAACTGAATAATAAAACCTCAGTAGTCCTGTGTACTTTTTGGGCATCTCGTCAGCTGCTAGTATGCACCAGAGTGACTCTCGGTTGACGGGATCGAAGGCAGCTGGAAAGTCATTGAAGCAGGCTGTGGTTGGTTGTTGATACTTATGGCGGTGCTCGGGGATTCGCCGTAGCATGAATATTTGGTCAGCGCAACGTCTTTTTCTGTGCAGGCCACACTGACTAGTGTGCGTTCGTGCGTTCCTTATGACTGCAGAACGATTTAAAAGAATGGTGGAGAAAAGCTCGGCTGCTGTGTCAATGAGGTTGATTCCGCTGTAGTTCGCACAGATGGCTTTGTCGCCTTTCTTTGGCATGGTGAGTAGGATGGAGGTTGTCCAGTTTTAAGGGAAAACTTCGGTTTCCGAAATTTAACGGACTAGCGGAGTCAGAGAACCTAACAGAGTTAGTGAACACATCTCAGATATCCCACATGGGATGCCGTCCTCCACGGAGAATTTCCCATTTTCCATTTCCTCGATGGTAGATGCTACTTCCGGTGGGCTATGTGGGTCTTGGTCAATCTCATATTGCTACGCGATACCACGCAGCTTGGTTGAAGGAAGGGCAGTTTAGTCGCTCGTTGAAACATTTGAACCATCTTTGGAGGTTTTTATTCGTTCCCGTGTATGAAATAGTCATTGTCGTCCCGTAGCAAGGAAAATGAGGGTGTCGTTTTCCCGAATTAGAGCGCACCAGTTGGAAGAGTTTCCCAAACTCTGCAATGGCCATTGCGATCCCCATCTCACCTACTTTTTGGGACCAGTACTGCTTACGACCGTTCTTTGCAGAGTGCGTAGCTTCTCGCCGAAGGCTGCGGAAGTGGGGTGAATTACGGAGTCTCGCCTCCATAGCCTTTCAGCAGCGGCTGAGGGTGTTCTCAGAAATTCGCTCTTTTTATGCCTTGATATCTTACCTAATCGTTCAAAGGCGGCTCTGGTTATGGATATTCCTAACGTAGTCCATCGGACAACTGTGTGTCCATCAGCAGGGTTCCCGTCCAATTCTTGGAAAGGTTTGAGCTTTTTCGGAAATTATTAACGAAGAGACATTAGTTCTGCTTTGCTCCTTCGCGAATTTTGCTTTATTAACCAAGCGGAAGCAAATGGCAGTGACCTTATTTGGTGGCGAGCCACATTCGCACATGTCGCGATTACATCTTCAGAGTTTTGTGGTCGTTTAATGACGAGGGAGTTCGTTGCGAAACGAAAACTACCACGTTCTGGGCAATCGCCACTGGTCGTCCACGACAGCTTATTGGGAGAGCTGGCGCTTCGTTATTCGTGGCTACCCACCGGAGTGACCGTCCCCTTATGCGCGACCCGGCGCCGCATACGGTAGCATTCAGCTACGCTGTCCGCAACTGATCTCTGCGCTACGGGCCGGGCCACAGTTTAACAACCTTGCGAGGCCCTTAAACTTTGGTACAAGGCTCTCAGGGTGCGGCGTTTGGCTTTTAAACTACAGAAAATACTGTAGTGCGGATGGCAACTTTGCAATCTGCTACCCTGACACAACTCGTTTTATATTTATTGTAACTCGCTAGTAAATCATCCAGTTTTCAGGTTCATGAATGCACACAAATCAACAGTTGGTGGTAAGCAGTAGTCCACCGTTGTCCGGATCGTTATCACACCTGACCTACTGGGACCTTATGTGGTTCCTCGCCACTCCAAGTCTCAGGGTCTGGTTTTCGGTTATCCCCGATAGTGCGGTGGGGCTTCTTGGCTACGGGGTAAAACGCCCGTTTCACTGCACTCACGCGTAGGCACGTAATAAAAAAAACATTCTCCATACCGTTACCCATCGTTCTATAGTGAATACGTCTTACTTCTTCGCATCCGTCTGTGCCTGTGTATGAGTATTTGCTTAATGTTTAATACATTCCCGCTTGTTTTTCACCCCGTGCTGTTCATTTTCAGTTATCTGACCTGAGCACACAATATCCAAGCTCATCACTTGTTCGTGATCCACAACTGATGTTTGCGCCAAATTTGATTACCTCCCTGTCCACGGAACAACCAAATCCTATGACGATTGTTCGTTCTGGACCATATACGACCTCTTCAGTTTGGAAGTTCCCGACGCTGTGGCACCTGATGACCACTCTCATGAGAAGGCTCAAGCTAGAATTGACAGCTTTATGCAGCCGTTTAGGACGCCTAACGCCATGGTCTCATTTCAAAACCGACCCACCTTTTCGCCGTGGTCATAAGCGAAAAGTTTCCGGTTAGTTTGCATATTCTGTTATTAGTTGATATGTTTTGTGTTATTTCCACCTTGTTTACTTCTGCTGATGAGTGCAAAACAGGCCTGCACATTATCTTTAACCGTCATTTGGTTTCTCACCGAAAACGCTTCATTCTAAAATCTATTTGTGCCCCGTTGTGATTCTGCACTGTTGGCTACGGTTCTGCTACCAAATGGTAGCGCAAGCAGTATGGAAGCAAGATTATTGACAAATATGTACTTCGCTCTATTACTGTACTCACCCGGGATATCGAGGGTTCTCTGTGAGCTATTATTTTGTCCAATCCTGCAGTCGTAAGCTCTTTTCATCTCCTCCGTCTAACGTCTATTCAATAGAACTCTTTAAAACACACCCATGTGTGTTCACGGACCCGCCCAAGAAAACTGTAAATCTGGATATACAATAATGCAGTCGCCCAGTATTCGAATTCTGACCATGCATTTATCCTATGAAGTAAGGGATAATAATAATGTTATTCGTTGAAAGTCATACATCTTCAGGTTTTATCATGCCTAAAACAGGCGGAAATGTGACATTCCAAAAACGTCTTACTATATACGCTGTCAAAGAAAACATGGAAGATAAGACAAACGATTGCGATACTTTTACACTGTTTGAAACTAGCGAAACACGTGGTATGAATCAGTTAAACACAATTGGCACCAACATTCTTGGCTCATCCTGAAAGATTTCTTATCTTGGTTTTGATTTTTATCATGTGGTGTGATGCCCAGTCTGCCTCTATGACCCGGAAAGCTATGCAATATGTCTCATTTCGAAGCAGAAATTCAGTTAAACCCGAGGGATCAATGAGTGAAGTCGTTCTTCCACCTAGTAGCTGGGTACCCTGGAACTACTATTCTCCGATAATCTATTTTTATTGGTTGACCCTGTGCTCGCTTCGGCGGAATATACACTAAAACGCCTCTCGAAATGCTCCCAAATGTGCGTGCGTTTGCTAGAGCTTCTGCTGAGGAAGTCCTATTCACTGCCTTATCGTGGCGTAGGTGTTCTCATTAAGTGAGGAGGAAGGCGAACGCCCGGCGCTCTCCGCCGGATTGATTGACCGGTAGTCAATCTAGAGGAGATGGCTAAACTCTGATTCCAGACCAACCATTGGATGGCTCATGAAGCGTGGCCCACCGGCGTCCGTGGCAGAGGGGTGTACTGAATATCCAGGATGTCTAGCCTCATCCGAAGGGCGAATGAAGTGAGCAATTAGTCGCCGGCCCCCAGAGGTTCCCGGAAGAGGCGAATGAAGCACACAGTTGGCCACCGATTCACCCGGACCATCGCTCCTGCCTTGCAGGAAGCGCTTGGCTGCACAAAGGCTAGAGGTGCATCTTCGAATAAAAGTGTCTACTATGGACTGAGAGACCGTGTAGCACAGCTGCCCACAATGCAAACAACCATAAAAGATTCTACTACTGTGATTAAGTGCTCCTCTATGCGCACAAACCATCACTCTCCAAAATCATGCACAGCTTGTTCTCCACTACCCACCCCTTCCCACCTTGTTTTCTATTTTCACAAACCACAGGTTCTTTGGTTGACCGTGACCGCTGTAGTGCCATTGATGGAAGTCTTAACTACGTTCTCTCTCGTCCTTATACGACTAACTTCCGAGTCTCACCGAACCTGCTACTACCGGTTGACGCCTTCATTCGTCCTCCATGCCCATTTAAACTAGCCACACTCAACGTGTGAACCCTGATGCGTATACGACAACAGGCGGTTCAACTCCTCACACATTAGTCCCTCACCATCGATGTGTGTTGCATTCAAGAGACTCTCATTCAAGACTCCAGCTCGAACATTCGATTGACGCCTCCATCTAGCTCTTCTGTGAAGTTGCACTTTCGCCTTCTTGGGGATGCTGAGGCAGCAGCTTTCGATCTGGCTAGCGTTGGCATTCCTCTCAGTGAGAGGGTTGAAGCGACGCTGATAGACTAGATCCCAGTTGACAGTCGTTTATGTGCAGAGACTCAGGGGTTCGTTCAAAGAGAGCAGTCGCCACCTCGTAGATGGTTTCGGTTGATTGCAGTCCAGATGCAATCAAGGACAACTATTACCAAAAGCTCCACGACCTCTTGCGTGAAGTGTACCGGGCAGATATCGTTATTTTGGCAGAAGATTTGAATGCGAGTGTGGCTCGGCTGTCACCGAACGATGCACATTTAGGCCCTTTGGGGCTAGGTACCTGTACTTCGGGAGACGGGGGATGCTTTCTTACTCTATGCTCTAACCGTCCCCTATCCCTTGCCAACATGAACTTCAGCCACTATAATTGTCGGTACTCCACGTGGTATACACCCTGTTTGAGTCGATAGTGGACTCAATTTGACCACATCGCTATAAGACACAAACGGCGGGGTTGTACATAAGGCTGCTGATCGTACTGGAACACTCCTCTCGATTCCGACCACGCATTAGTTTGCTGTAGGCGGTCCATGTGCTTCAATGAGTGCTCCAGAGACATGCTGCGATAAGCTTTCCGATCTTTCTTGCCCGTCTGTCTTCCAAAGCGCGCTAGCTGAAAATTATGCTGTCGCTCCACCTGATGACATTAAACAGAACTTTTCGCTCATCAACGGTGCTTTGGATTCTGCTGGTTTGGTAAAACCTTGAATTTCTGCTGAATCTCTACACCATCTCGACGCACGCCAGTCGATCCTGGCTGGAAACGAGTATAATAGCACGACTTCTAACGAGACGAGCACCAAACACGTAGGGACTGTAAAATCTGGTGGTGGCGAACCGCAACGGAGATTGAACGTGTTGCCGCCGTTGGAAATTCCTCAAACTGTTCTCTCTCTCATTCGAGTGACCGGCAGGAATCTACTAGGAGTGAATGAAACGATATGTAAAACTGACGGTTCGCCAACACGTAATCGACAACGGCGTCTCGAAATCCGGGCGGTGCACTTTCAGACAGTTTAGCTGACCCTCATTGTCGGCTTCTTCTATAGCTCTTCTGCCACACGTCCAGTGATCTGCTTCAATAGGCCCACCTACGGAGGCGGATAACCCACAGAAAGCCAGGCCTGAGGACGTCACTAAGCGACGGGCTCCGATGGCTGTCCTCCAGCTTTCTTTAAATTTGGCGGGGTGTGGCTCATTAGAGAACTTCATGGTTTGTTCTGAAAAGGTTGGAATTCTGAACGTGTTCCTTCCTTTAGAGTGGAGTCGATTGTTGTCTCCATACTTAAGAAGAGCTCGTGCAGTGACTGCGCTTATCATATGGGTTAGGCTTATCCTAAGAGCTTTCAAAAAGTATGCGATGAAAAAAATCCAGATTGTTCTATTCCTCTTCATTATGCTCTTCTCTTCCGCCCCGACTTTGTATTTTTTGTTGCTGCGTTCGTACCGTGCTTGATTTCAGGGCGATATATATATATATATATATATAATATATATATATATATATATATATATATATATATATATCGCCTTGAAATGAAGCACGGTATATATATACACATTAATACATTGTTTTCGCAAAATGAGCAGCTCACATTGTGTTCTATGTATTCTTTACGAGAAACATGTTCACTAACCCTGTACGCTGTGAGTGCACCTTTTGGCTCTTTGTATTCTTCCCTCGTTCGTCATCCTGTTCCCAAACGCTTTATCATCAGCTGCCGAAGCGGCGGCATTTCTGGCTTCCGATGAGCGACCAACAGAAAATTTCCCTCGACGTTTGCGCATCCTGCGCATGTGGGCCAAGCATCGACTGATCCAGCGCTTCATTCTGGTACGTCCTCCGTAATTGTTCTCGTATACTTGTGTATTCTGACATAATGAAATTACTCCCGCAGCTTGTTATCCATGCGTGTTTTGTATGTCCATGAAACTAAGAGTACAAGGCCGAAAAATACTGGACCGGACGCAACATTTTAAAGGAGAAAAGTGACAAATTATCCCCTCCTCAGTTTTAATATCCAATTTGCGAATCGTTTGTGGAATGTTTCGTAAATAGCTCCAAATCGTGTTTCTGATCTCGCTGGGAAAGGAGTTTTTATTACTTAACGAAGTATGCGAGACCCTCAGTATATCCGTATTGACTTTATTCTTCATTGGGTGTGCGTCACCGTAATTGTCACGATCTGTTTTTTTTCGTATACAGGTTTTCATGTCACTGTGGTTGCTGATATTCCTAATATACGCGGTCGATATCTCCCAGCTTCTACCCACTGCACTCAACTCTTTTGTGTTGCCGCGCAACACGGAAATGCCTCTGAATGCCATGATGCCGGAGTTGATTCAAGAGAGACCGAATCCGGATGCATCATATAACTCCGCTGATGGAATGGTCAATAGAGAAAATCAATTGGCTACATCAAATACCGCGTTCACTGGGGCACAGACAACAGACACGATCACATCCACGCCTTTAAGAAAGTCTACCTCCTCGGAAATGGATTCCGTTGAGTCCCCCGCACAAAAATCAGATATGTTGCATCTGTTCAACGAGATCCCTTTCGCACAAGTGCTTCGTCGTCCGACGGAGGCCACGTGGAACCAATTGCTCCTGTGGAACTATTTGGCTTTTTATCACTGGCCTTTGTTGGCCAAACACTACAATCTCAGTTTGGCTGGTTATCATTCTGTATTACTGGAACCAGTCCATCTGAAATATGAAATCGAAGTGGAGTCCATGCCGAATGCAGCGAGTTCTTCTCGGTCAGTGGTCTGATTTTTCGAAATCCTCATCCAGTTGTAATACGCACTAGAAATTGTTTTTGTAAAACTATCCTGGTAAATGTGATGAAAACTAGTGGTTGTTTATTTCCAATTCCTTGATATTATTAACCTTACTGCAGTTCCCGTGTGGAAGTACCGGGTTAGGCCCTTTTTCTGATAAAAATCTGTTTGTTAAGTACGGTTTTATTTGACTGAGAATAATCGGTCTATGTTGTGCTTCTGCAAAAAATGGCAAGCACTCATAAGCTGTCACATGCTGCTGCACAGCTGCGGGTACCTTATCCTAACAGGAGATGCTCCAGCTGCAGTAGATAAGTTCTCTGACCTGTACGGGTATTTCTCATCTGCTGATCGGATATCGGATGGAATATGGTCGCGCATACAAAAGCTCGTTCGGTTTTAATCAATATAGGTCACCTGTAACGTCCGCATCTTCATAAAAGGTGAATTTCATACAGTAACGGTTAGATTTCTTCTCTTATACGGGTTACACGAGCAGGAGTTCCGAGTGAATACACCAACAGACCGATGGTAATCCTACCTGATGTGTGACCAGAATTCTCGCTGCATTTCGCCACACGTTTTTTCGACATTGGTTACCCTTTTTCCTTGTCTCATGTATCTGTTTAAAAGACACGCTCTGTATTGTTACTACACTCCAGTAAGTACCCTTTGTACATAGAACTGAATATTATTCTCAGCTCGTTTGTGTCGTGCGCAAAATGAATAGCTCTGTCCTATTTAACAGAATAAATTGTGATAAGCCTCTCTTTTGTTCATGTTTGTATACTCCTACCTACTCTCAGAGAATCGCTTTACAGTGGTGGTAAATCCCGTACACCCGTAAAACACTCCTACTGGAATTGGCAACCGCCGTCCAGTTTTCGGATTCCCGACTTTTGGCCACCTGATAAGTATTGGACTCAGTCTGATGTTGCGATCGAGAACAAATCCAAATCAGACTTCAACCCCTTGACCACATTCACTGAGGAACTGTTGCTACTGTTTCGTCAGTCCAAACGCGGTTCAGCCACGGACATTTCGCCTGGAGGCCTTGCTGGTTGGACTGCTCGGCTGTCTCTCACAGCAAGCATGTTGGGCACCACTGTGCTTTGTTGCAGTCTCGTTTTGATGGCCACCTGTCTTAGTATGGTTTTCTTCCAAGAATTGCAAGCGAAGTAAGTTCAGTATAGAAACTTTATAAAATGGTATGGCTTTTGCACTTTTAGGAGGCTTGTTTCTGATCTGTTTGTATTCATTTGCTACTTCTTTTCCTATTTAGAATACACCATGGGACCCATCATTATCTGATTCTGCTCGATCACAGTTAATAAATGAAACAGCAACGAGTGGTCTCCCCTCTGTTCTTACTTTTAAAACGTAGGAATGAGCGTCGGTTCTTTGCAGGTGGAAACGTGCCCTTTTGAATTTGCTTTTTTATTACATGTCTGCGCATAAATTTAGTCAAAGGGGTTGATCTCATAACCTCAAAGACCCACAACGCTATAAAGAATAACCGGCAACTAGACCTTTAGACTTGGAGTGGTGAGCGACACAAGGTCTCAGTATCATTAGAGACTCAGAGAGCCGAAATTTCGGTCCCTAACGGACGTAATTTCTCCCCATTTGGTAAAATATTATGAGTTAACGCATTAAAAAAAAATCATGATGGTGTCTGCCGTAGGAATAGTCTCCCCACCAGCGCAGAAATCGCTTTTGTCCATGAAAATCCTGCTTACATGTCACACGTTATTCCAATTCTCAGGTCTTCTGCACGAATCAGAAGGGAACCGGTGGTTCGTGTTTTGCCATTGACCATAGCTCTGAGCACATCAAAAGCAGGTCCCCTTGACGCAGACACCGAATCGGATTCAATCTTGCTCCCGGAATGGACGATTGCATGCGGACAATTACCGCATCGAACAACGGGTGGCATCTCTAAAGTCGAAGGTGTAGTGGCAGCACATTGTTGTCTTCAGTTTTCCGAATCTGAACCAAATGAAGCTGGCTCTTCTGACACGATCCGTCTGTTTAGTACTGATTCAGGTCTTTCGCTGGACAGCATTCAGAGGTACGTGGTTCTGTCTGTCTCGGGTGTACCTTGTTTTTTTTTGATTCCTAATCGTAGACTCAGTTTTTTTGTAGGATATTTCATCGGCTAATACCGACTCCCAGATCAGTTGCATATTCATGGACTAGACAGCTTGCTTCACACTTAATAAGAACCATAATCGGTGGGTGGTGGTCAGTTGGCCATCGTGGTGGACTTTAGACCCTTCCGTCCCGTCGTTCGAATCCTCTCGCCGCCACCACCGGTCATTTTCCCTAATTGTCCACGAACTCCTTATAATGGCATACTATTATTATATATTAAAAAGAAAGGTGGAGGATATGCTGATTTCCCACAAACCTTAGCCACATCCGTTGGCAAAGTTTTCGGCAAGAGGCACTGATAATGCAGTAGGCTTCTTCGCAGCTGATCGATATTACTTCGAGAAGTTCAAAAACATGAAATAACTGCATCTTTCGCATCATTTTTCTCGGTTGTGGTCGGGTGTTATTTTTATCTCACAGTCAGTCACAACAAGGTGACGATATCACTGGAGAACAGAGCACGTGAGTCAGGGACACTGTATTAACTCGGAACACAACAGCGTATGGCATAATCCAAGACCGGAAGCCATGAGACAGACGCCAATCAGAGGTTTATATACAGATCAAGGAGTGGTCAAGGTTATAGGGGTGAACGTCTCAGGGTGATAGGCAGTGCTCGTCTTGTCACTGTTTTCTTTTGTAGGTTTCACTGTAAGTTAAACTGGGAAGAGCGAAACTCGAGTCTGATGATTCCGAGTGCAGGTTGGTCGGATGACCTGGGGTTTGCGCGTGAAACGTGGAGTTGTTAGGACAGTCAACCAAACAGAGAGTGAATCGCCACGTAACAATAATTCACCACACTGTCTAGCACCCCATGGTGTTTGAATATGATAAATTGCTTGCGCTCGTGATTCAGCAATGAATGTATTATACCTGAAAGAATTTGAATGAATTCTGTGCTCTCGAAGCTGTAGATTTAGATTCCAACTTTCGAGAATGATTGCGTCCCCATAATCACAGAA
The DNA here is from genome assembly GCA_948099385.1 of Fasciola hepatica. Taxonomy (NCBI): domain Eukaryota; kingdom Metazoa; phylum Platyhelminthes; class Trematoda; order Plagiorchiida; family Fasciolidae; genus Fasciola; species Fasciola hepatica. The sequence continues at coordinate 4,937,134 of CANUEZ040000063.1, forward strand.
CCCTACCGTTTTTTTAAGGTTTTATTATATAAAGCTTAACTTGGGGGAGAGATAAAAATGCCGAGATTTTATCGTTTCATGCTGTCCGTTTACACACAATTTATCGATCATATTGGTTTTCCATTCTTAGGTTTTCGAACAACACAATGCCCACTCGTCGTCTCGCCGCATCCTCCTTACGACGACCTAGTCGCCGTCGATGTGAGTTCCCCAACAGTCCTCTAAGAATGTTCCACTTAGGCATTACAGCTAGTAGTGCGTAGTTCTATTCATTTCATGTTATCTACACTGAAAAACCTACTTATATTTTATTCTGATCGAGTGATTCTCGACACTAGCGTATTTGTTTCTGACCAGAAGATTGCATTTTTTTCTTTGATTCCAGCCACAGTGTGGTCCATGGCATTTATTTCTGATGGCCGTCTAGTTGTTGGATGTAGCGATGGGATGATAGAAGTAAGTCCTGTACATATGCTCACATAGTTTGAAATATCCCATCATCACCACTTTCTTTTGGTCAAGCTCCACCTTCATGAGGAGTGCCGCGCACTGGTTTCAAGGCGTGCAGGAATCGACTCACTTTGAGCTGTAATAGGAGTTCATCGGATCCCACACACTTTCCGTTTGACTTCGCACCGAAATGTAGCGGGATTTACCGACTAAAAAACCAAGCATGCTGCCAGCACCATACAACAATAATGAAAAACTGAATAAAAATTGTAAGGATAACGATCATGTGTTCTGCTGGCTGTTGTACTTATCGGTCACCGAGGTCGGGAAAATGTCTAGGGGAAATTCATTTCTCCTTTTTTCAAGAGTTCATTTCTGGCCTGTGCGCGACCAAGTACAGCTTGCAAGACAACCTGATTCCATGGACAGGGATGACGTTTTCGGAGCATCTCCCGGGAGTCCATGTAATCCCAGATTTATTGACAGTATGATCTTCATGGCGGTTGAATCCCGATGCGGGTCTCCACCTTCGAGGCTAGATTCATGTGTTCTAGGAACGATGTCTCACCGAGATTTAAGAATTTCTGCGAATGTTACTTGAATCTAGGCCCAATAAGAGTAAGTGAATCAGACTGGGATGTATTTAGCAAATCAGATAGATAGAACAGTACCGAATGAAGGCGCCTCGTGGATCGCTACTCCTAACTGTGTCACGTAACACTTTTATTCATGTCTCGTAGACTCTATTGAGGGGTCTAGTGTTGCTCATGGCCCATTTGTTTAAAATGCGAAGTATTCGTTCTGTTTTGTGATATTAGTGTTTTTAAGTGGGATTTGCTAAGTATAGTAATTATTTGGTGGTAATTATGTTTGATGAGTCCCCCCGAGCTTAACTATTTCGTAAATTCATCATCTAATGGGTGTGTCACAATCGGTACGGCTTCTATCGAGCGGTGGCACTGAATCGCGTGGCCTGTGATTTGGGTTGCCTTTGCGTCCTCGTCGAAGCTCATACTATGTACCAAGATTATCAGTTTTCCAATAGTGTAACCTTTTTTTCTTTCTGAACACTGAATTGAGTGTCCCTCTGTTGAGAAAAATAGTTCGCATGAGTTACTGAGTATCCAATTTAAAATTTGGAGGATGGCGCTTCAATTTGGATTCCCCTCGGTGTGAAATCAGGAGCTATGCACAATTCTCTTAAGCCGTATATGTTTATAGGAGCAGATCCGCTGGTCTGCAAGCATTTGGCTGTTCTTATGTTCTCCTGTGAATGGTTTACTTCGTAAATGCTTCCGTGCATTTCCGAAAATATTCGCATTACCTTTGTCGGTGGAATCTACAGCATAAATATTAGTTCCAACGGAGCATACATTTACCAGTGATTTGTTGTCTTCCTTCTAGATTTGGAATTGCGAAACATGTGAATTAGAGAATTTACTGGCTGTTGCTCACTCGTCGCGCGATGGCCTTACCATTCCAACAGACGCAGTAGGTGATCCATCATCTTCCCTCGAATTGACAGACACAAGTGTCCCACAAGTACCTGTTCACTGTGGTGGCATCACTATACTGAAAGTTACCGGTGCCCGAAGGTATGTCCCCTCTTCCACCATTCTCTGTCACCTTAGTTCAGTAAGGAAAGGTCTGCGATTTTTACTTTGGATAGAAGTCGCCACGATTTTGTGTGACTCTTGTCGCGCACGTGATTTCGGAATGGCGATTATTTGCTGTGTAAGAGTTAGCTTATGAAGTTGTTGCATCCCATGAACCTGATCACAATCTCAAATTACAAATTCTGAGGAAAACGTCTATAAGTAGTCAAGCATATGTCATCTATAGTGCATTGGGCTTGCACATTTGTTCCCGTTATTTTTAACTTACGTAATGCTCAAACCAAGAATAAATCAGTCACTGAGTTACACCCACGTGATATACTGTGCTAGATGAAGTTGAATGCACCTCTACTATCGCCATCGCAGTCTGAGACACACTGCTGTTTTCGGAGCATTTCTAGTGAGATTCTCACAGTATCGTATGAGAAATGCAGTCAGATAATTGTTTTTGTCTGATCTCTTTATCATGCCTGCAATGAGCGTCAGTATTTTTGATGGGATCGCTTTCGGAACTCTCTGAGTGTCAGTTGGTCTCAATTCAGTGAATGTTATGCATTATTGATAATAACGTCTTTGTTGATATGTGAGCGATAACTAAAGTCGTCAGTTTGTTCCTTCTGATTATATTTCTTGTCTGCTCCCCACTCAGCTTTCTAACCGGTACCAGTCGTGGTTATGTGGCTTTATTTTACGTTCCTTATCATGACCATTACTCGTTCACACCGCCTGTTCCCGTATTGCCCGGTCGGTTGTGGCAACCACATACGAAACCGGTGACTCACTTGTCGTCTGCCTATCTTGGATACGTGCCTTCAACGGCTCGGTTGGATGCCCCGGAACCTGACATGTTGATACTGAGTACGTCCGAAGACTCATACGTAGCGGTAAGTCTTTCTTGGTCATTCATTACCACATTCCCATCTACTGGTTCGTGATCCACTTAACGTACGTCGGGATAAAGTCTTCCCTCGACGAAATGTACTGACTGCTCGCTTCCGTATCTTTCGCTGCACTTGAACTTACCGTCCAATATTCTATTTTTATTTCAATTGACCAGAACACCGAGGAAAAAAGAAACTCAGTGGTGAGGTTTTTTTTGAAAACAGTAAACCAACCATCTGTATTAGGTGTGGAAAGAAGGCAATGGCAACATACCGTACCTCTTTTTGATTCAAGCAGTGTGATCCTGTGCGGTTTCGTAAAAGCGACTCCCAGTTGAAGCATCAGACTGGCCCTCTTGCGTCTGACGTAACCAGTTCGAACTCCACCACCGCCAATCAACTTCGGTGGTAGACAGCACGTCGCTATCATCTGGGTCTTTTGAGCTGTCTTATATGGTTCTCCATCCCCAGTCTCGTGGTCTAGTGTGCCGATTCTCTCTCTTTATCACTGCTAACACAGTGAGCCCTTGTGGTTGCGGGTCCACCATCCTCACTCTGCTCATGTAGAAGGCTGGAGTAATATTTTTCGTTGTATTACTCTCTTCAAGCTGTTTGGCTACACTCAGCAGTTTGGTCCAACTAATTCCACTTTGACCATGATGTGACATGAACGGCCACTATGCTTTTGGTTCACTGGCATACTCGCAGTCGTGCACATGATTTGTGTGTGTCTTTGGAGTGATTCATGATCAACCAAATCATTTGACGGGTGTATCAGCCGATTACAACGAAACAGAGTCTTTGATGGACCCGATATTGTCGCAACGTGTGTTTAGTCGTCCCCTTTTTCGTACGGTCTGTTAATGTTGAGTAACCACAAAAATCAATGACTTTTTTGCCGGAATATTTGATTCCTAAGCTATGTGATCTTACCGATGGTGACCGCTGCACTGCTTGGTTTCAACACGATGGCGCGCCTCTGCACATTGCCAAACGTGTCTGTGAATACTTTGATGAAGTTTTCCCTGAAAAATACATCGGCAAAAATGGCCTCACAGTGTAAAGTGATGTTACAAGATTGGACGTCAACGATTCCGAACTTGATACTCGATGGGGAGGTGCTGTCAGTTGTCGACCACTTCACTTACCTCGGCAGTAGCGTGACGACGGATGGGAGCACCGAAGTAGAGGTGAGCACGCGGATATCCAAGGCTCGAGGGGCGTACGCTGGACTGAAGCACTTGTGGCGTCGATCTGATATTTCACTGAAGTTGAAAGGTCGTCTATACTGTGCAGCAGTGCTTTCAGTTTTGTTGTATGATTGCGAGATTCGGAGTCTGCGTGCTGAAGACATTCGTGGTCTTGAGGTTTTCGGTCACCGATGTTTGCGTAGTATCGCTAAGATTGAGTGGAATAGCCGAGTAGGCAATGCTGAGGTCCGAAATCGAGTATTGGGTACTAATTCAGAGAACGTTTTGTCACAGCGTATCCAACTTAGTAGACTTCGTTGGTCGGGTCGTGTGTTACGGATGGCAAACACGTCTACCATACCGTGTCCTATTCTCCGTTCCTCTTCAGGAGTGGAAGAGACCACGTGGAGGTCAGCACATGACGTGGCAACGAGGAATGAGAAAATGTACAGTAGACTTAGAAAAAGTAGGTGCTTCACGTCTTCTTGGTCGGGGTCCAAAAGATCCGTCCACCAGTTGACTGGAGACACTGAAGGATATGGCTGCGAACCGCAAACGGTGGCGATCTTGTTGTCATTTTCTGTCGAATCAGAATGACTGATCGATGTTTGTTTGTACAGTTGGACTGTGTATTCCTTGTGTTGGCTACTGGGGCATTCTTTTGCTACCCATGTAGGTCCACTCCCTCTCCATCTTGTATATTCATACTTTCTAATTCAACGTGCAACATGGTGAGAAAGGCAGTGGTCAGTGGGGCTTGCCCTACTGTACGATGATGATGATGATGATGATGATGCCTCAAAGAGTGGCCTCCAAAGATTCTCGATCGATTTGTCAAACGTTTTTCTCTGGACTTTTTTATGAAATTGCCTACGCACTTCCGGGAGGTGAACGGTTTGCATGGTCAACAGTAAAAAAATCGAGCTGTTGTATGACGTTTTATTCGTTTCATAGAACAACTCCCAAACTTCCAAACGTTCGTCTTCCGTATGTTGACACTATGGACGACACTTCGTACCAAATTCCCAAATCTCTTCATGGATTTTTTTCCCCATAATTAGCTCCGATCATGCTACGGCGACGCGCTCTGTGCTCCCCCAGTGGTCGGGATGACCCAAACACGAGCTGGGAACCTAAACCTTAACATAAGGTCAGGAGTCCAAGTAGCCGGTGCATTACCTTTGCACACGCTACGACGTAGCTTATCTATCCGAAGTACGCCTACCCAACTCCGGCAGCCGCCTTATTCAAGTCCCCCAAACAGACGCATCTTACTGGATGTAACACAGTGGGCCAGTAGACAATTCTGGACTTCCTGGAGTTGCGATTGCAGGGGACGGTTGAGCACACAACACCCTGATTTCTTGGGAAGCAGTTTCCCCAAGAATTGCCGTGGCACGGTTCAGGAGTACTCCGTTCAACGTGACTTTGATTGCGGTCTACGCCCCAACGTTACATACTGAGCCAACCACTAAAGTTTTCTTCTACAGTAAACTTCAGAATCCAGTCAACCGGGGTCCTAGGCGAGATATTCTGCTAACTGCAGGAGATTGAAACGCCCACACGGGACCAGCAGACAGTATACTCAACATGTGCTGGAGAAATGCGGCCTCGGCAAGCGATAAGAGACCAACTGACCTGGTATTCAAAAGGCGGTAGGTTGGCGCACCAAATGGACTACACCTTAGTGCGCTCTCGTTAAGCATCATCTGTCGAGAACTGTTGGGTATACCGAGGCGGTGTAACGGGAAATGCTAATGGCACGGATCACACACTGGTACGTGCTCGTCTTATGTTTCATCTTTCAGTACGGCAAAATCTCGACCCCACTGCAGAGTAGACGATTCCAAGCTAACAATTCCGGACAACGTTCAAGCCCTGTCAAATGCGATCTCGTCCAGACTAACTGCGATCGATGAGGATGGTAGGATAGATGGATAATGGACGGGCTGAAATTATCCATCGCCGGCGCCTCCCTTGAACAGTTGGGCAAGGCAAAGTGGCATAGAAAAGATTGGATCTCTAGAAACCCTAACCGCTGTTCTAAGGCTAGGGACGAGATTCCGCGATTCGTCTGTTTGCCACAACCTTTGCCGCGAAGCTACACGCTCTGGGAGGATCGACCGTAAACGATATTGGACTGAAATTGCAGGCCGGATGGAGGCAGCATCCGCTGTTTTGGGATTTTGGGAGGCTTTTCCGACTCATACGCTCTTCTTTGGGGAAGGCACAACCTCCTCCTCCCACGGTACGCGACGATAGAGGCCACCTCATATCTGGCTGCCACCAGAAGCTTCAAAGGTGGGTCGAACACTTCAGTCAACTGCTCAGTCGTCCTCCCATCCAGTACATCTGTGTAACGATAGCAGACGGCATAGAACAATATGTGATCGACCTCGAGCCTCTCAACGAATCGGAAATCGTCTTCACAGCTCAAACCACGAGAAACAAGAAGTCACCGGGTGAGGATGGAAAACCGCCTAAGATATTCAAATTCTGTTAGACCCACCAAGCACACTCTTCCGTTGTATCTGGGTCACCGAAAGCTTTCCCAAAGACTGGTTAACCTTTATTCTACTCCCGGTACCAAAAAGGGTGCAAGACTGTCTGCGCGAACTACAGGGGTATCAGGTTCATCGATATATCGGCTAAGCTTTTTACGACCATCTTGCTAAACCGCTTTGTTGCTGTTCGGGATGTCTGAACACGCCTCAGTCAGTGTGGTTTCCGTCGAGGAAGAGGCTGTGTTGACTAGATCTTCACGCTACGCCGAATCCTTGAACATCGCAATAAATTCTAACAACCCACCACAGCGTGCTTTATTGACTTTCGGGCACCATTCGACTCTATCGAGAGACAGTCACTCTGGAGCGTACTGCGAAATGGCGGGATGCCCGAAAAGTACATCAGGTTGATAGGATCATACTACTCAGCAACACAAGTGCGCGTCCGCGTCTGCAGCGAAGAGTCTCCAGAATTCCTAGTGGACTCCGGCGTCCTTCAAGGATGCCTCCTATCGGCAGTCCTATCTAACTTCGTTGTTGACTGAATAATGCATCGCGCCATCAACAGCTTTTGAGGAATACAACTTGGCCACGACTCTTGGGTTATAGACCTCTAGTTCGCCGACGACATTTTCATTCTGGGAGAGAATCTCGGAACTCTGCAGCCGGTTCTTGACCGTATTGTATGTGAAGCTAAGGCTGTTGGTCTGCAGATAAACATTAAAAAAACGAAATTCTTCATGACTTCGCGAGGCTCAACACACTATTCACTTCACTGGCAAAAATCTGGAACAGGTGCAACACTTCAAGTACCCAAGTTCTACTAACTAGCCAGGTGGTCAGGTCAGAGACGAGGTTAAGCTTCGTGTAGACTGCGCAAGGAGAGCGTTCTTACAATTTCGCAAATCATTGTGCTCTCGCAGCGAAACAAGCCTTCACACGAAGCTGCGCATATACCGAGCTGCCTGTGAACCTTGGCAGTTGAGAGTAGACAACACAAAAAGGCTGGAAAGCTTTGACCACTGACACCCCTCTACATGGCCAAAATCAAGTGATATGATCGCGTGACAAACTTCGTTGTGCGAACACAGAATGACTTTCTTCTTTCCTCCGACAGCGTCGTTTACAGTGAATTGATCATGTCCTACAACGACCCGAAATAGAACCTACGAAGAGGAGCCTACTGCCTTCACCCTGCTCAGACCGTAGATGTCTCCTCGATGAAAAACTGCGGACATGGATAGCCCGGACCTCCAGTCGGTCTCCGGAGTACGCGACTGGCGCAACAGCCGGCTTTTACGGTATGCAAACCTTGCCACAGACCGGAACACGTGGACAGCTATCATCAGATACATCCAAGAAGCCAAATTATCCTGTTGCAGAAGATAATCGCATAAAAATAAGTGAAGGAGGTAACAACATTAAAAAAACAGAAGTCAGTGGCACTAGGTTGCATGGTGCATTTCGCTGCATCTTCACTAGTGCATACTGCCAAGAATCGTATGTATTGCGTTGCAAAGATCATTCTGTCTACGACCTTCCGGATGAAAATACCATCAGTGAATGAACCACAATCTCTGCACGCCAAGTCCAATTGCATTTACCAATTTAGATGTGGGTGCGCAGTCTTCTACATTAGCAATACAGAGACAACTGATATCCTGGCTCTCGTCTCACGCTCCTGGTCGGTTGCACTCGACAATCACGGAGAAGTACCCATGGTCTCGCTCGACATCTCTAAGACCTCTGACCGAGTTTGACACGAAGGTCTTCTGGTGCAACTGCCCTCGTTCGGGTTCTCCTCCGCACTCATATCGTAGACATCAAGTTTCCTGAGTGAGCGAACTATCTCCGTCCGAGATGATGGGGTTCTGTCCCAGCCATTTCCTACGAATGCTGGTGTTCCCCGAGGTTCAGTACTTGCGCCCACCCTATTTCCACGGATTCTATCTCTGTTCTTAGCTTATCCATAACTTCCTCTCTATGTTGGTCCACTTCCATATTTCAGCTCACCTCTCGTGCTGCGCACAAAGTTGGTTTTCTGTTTCGCGCCACACGCTTCTTCACACCAGTTCATTTTTTTCTGCTATACAAAGCTCAAATCCACTCCGCACTTGAATACTGCAGCCACGTGTGAGGTGGAACTTTGCTGACCTCTCTTTCTCTTCTTAATCGGGTTCAACGAAAGGCCATCCGGCTGATTGATGGCCCTTCTTTAACCTGCAATCTGCTGTTGCTTCGCTGTCTCTCTTCTATCGGTACTATTTTGGATTTTGTTCTTCTGAGCTTGTTTCGGCAGTTCCTCTTCCCAACACTGTTTCCCGAGCATCACGTATCCAGGCAACTAGTCATCCCTATCAAGTTACTATCACTAGATGTCGCACTTCTGTCTTTCAATCCTCTTTCTTTCCCCGGACCGTTAAGTTGTGGAACACTCTTCCCCTTTCTGTCTTCCCACCCAGTTACAACCCTTCCTTCTTTAAAAGCAGGACCAATAAACTGGTTCTTTCCCCTCAACCCACTTTTACAGTATGTCTTCTTATTATGGGGTTTACTCCTCATACTGTAATTCACTTTATATGTAATAAAATAAAACCGAATGATTGAGCAAATTCCGGTTCATTCAATAATTCTTCATGATAAAGGTAGCGGGAATCGTCTCGTATAAATCTCGTCATAAACCACTCGTTTTCATAAACTCAAGACTGAGTAGAGCGCCATAACCCCAACAAAGACTGGTCAAGTTTCCTCCTGATTGTTTTATCGTTCCTCACTTCTACCACATAAGCAGGCAAAAAGTTCCAAATGTTTGTAATGTTATTGATCATCCGCGCACCCGACAAGGCTCACGAAACGGGAAGTCCGCTTCTAGCTCAGGTCCCAGATCACCCCGAATGTCACGACGGATGTAGATGAAATCACCACGCATCCGCCGATAGGCTTCTGGAAACAAACCAATCGCTTCGAGACGTCCGTTATAGTTGACCCCGCGTGGTCCAGAGATGAAACGAGTAGCAGACCTCTGCACTCTTTCCAACTCTGATTCTGAAACTGTGCATGAAAAGCAACCGCTTCGCCGTATTCAAGTTGAGGATATACATGGGAAGTATACAGCATGCGAAAGGCATCGTACGGTAGTTTCGCAAACGATCGGCGAATGGGACCAAAGATACCCCAACCGGAAGCACACACTTTGTCCGTGTGGTCTTTGGTCTTCAACGAGGAAGACACCAAAACTCCGAGATCACGCTCGCAACCTGTTGTCCGCAACAGGCTCACAGACAGGTGGTAACTCATTGGCAGCTGAGAGCTACCCACACGCATGTGAACACACTTTGACAGATTCAGTGGTAGCATCCATGCAGAGGACCAACGCATAAGCGTATCTAGATCTTCCTGTAAAATTTGGCTGTCTGTATCCGAACGAAGCGCGCGCAACAATTTCAAATCATCCACATACAATTGATACGAGAATGAGCAAACTGTTGGGAAGTCGTTTGTGTGAGTGAGAAATAGCAACGGTTCAAGAACAGACCTCTGGGGGACACCACTGGACGCTGAGTACCTCCTGAAGATAGTTTTTGAGACTCTGGCAGCAAATGTTCGTCGTCACAGGAAATCTCCGACCCATCTTGGCAAGGTGTCAGCTGTTCTCAGTAATCTAAGCTTCTGGCTGGGGCGGTCATGTGGAATTTTTTCGAAGGCTTTGCTGAAATCGACAAAAATGACGTCCCTTGGTCTTCGCTTCAGTCCAGCGCAGAAGATTGGACAAGCTTTACGAAAGCCATGTTGTTGGGAACTGAAAAGGGTGGTGGCGTTCTACGTGTTTCTGCGCTTGCTCGGCTGTGAAGCGTTCCATGATCCTGCAGACGACACATGTTGAACTCACGGGATGGTGTTTGACAGCCGCGGTTTTGTCGCCACCTTTGAACAGCGGAACCATGATGGTATCTCTAGCGAGGTGTTCAACAGCTTGGCGATGCAATGATGTCGGCTAGTTTACTCAACACCAGTGGGTGAATTCCGTCAGAGCTATCTGATTGATTGAATTTGAGAAAACGTAGTTGTCATATAGTTTCATCCATAATAAAAGAACAAGGCACAATGACGGGCTGCAAAACTGGCGAAAGGGTTGGTGTGGAATCCTCAGTGTTATACACTGACGCATAGTTTCGTGTCAAGATATCAGCCTTAGGCTCATCAGAGTCAGCGATTGTCACAGCTTGAAGCAAGGTTGGCATTCCGGGTGTTGCTCTCGTACGGCGTTTGAGGTACGCAAACAACCCTTGTGGTGCCGTAACACAGTCGGCTGTCAGCCTCTTCTCAAATCTGCTTCGCTTGATTGCCTTCGTAGACGAACATTGGTTTCTTATCCGTCTGTACACATCGTAGCTGTCTCCAGTCTCGTGATACCTTTGTCATACTCGATTTCTTCTACGGAGCAGACATTGAAGTTCCCTGTCCAACCATCGAGGGCCATGTGCATGAGAACCCTGACATTGGGGTGGGGCTAAAGGATCCCGTCACGGATACAACTCCAAGCTGCATTCATATTGCCAAAAACGTCGTGCTCCCATTTCAATATTCTGCGCTGCCCCTCTAATATCCTCGAAATTCATGCGCCTGACGTTTGGTCCGAAATGTGGACTAGGAGGCATTTGGACACCACGTCTCCACTGTGTGTACAGCACGGCATGGTCGCTTGAGCCCAATGGAGGTAAAATATCAATCTTGGAAACTTCCGACATCCCTAGAGTGAGAACAAAATCCAGAATGGATCATTACTCAATTTGGAAGCGAATTGGCTGGGACACGTGTTGGTACTGCGCCAGATCACCGTAGCAAGCAGATTTCGGGAAAAACTGTCAGCTGCTGTAGTAAAGCAGGATGCTGTCTAATCTATTTGGGGCACACTAAGGTCACCGAGGACTAGACAGCGACCGTCAGATGCCCAACGCCTCAAGGAATCCTGGAGTTTTAACTGCTTTGTAGCGGGTGTCCTGTAGAAAAGTCCCAAAGTCCCGGAACCTCAACCAAGTCTCAGTCAGCGCTATAACCGCGGGTCTTCTGGTTATAACAGGCACTTCTAGTTCCTCTCGTTTGTTCAACAGCCCCCTAACATTCCTCAAAATCACCTCTACCTTCTATCCATTCGCAACACACGGTCCCCTCAGGCTGGAGCTGGTGGTGTCCTTGCCTCTATCGGTGGCCACGTTACACGCAGTTTCCTCTCCAACACCCGAAAATCCTCTATGTAAATAGTAAGCGGGCTGCTACAATCGGTGACGTCATTGAGCGCATGCGGAATACTCGAGTCATCCGTTACGCAGCACTTGTGGGAGACAAAGCACTGTGCCATTCTGAGCAAGATATTCACCGTCATTTACGTCACGAACAATCAAAGACTGTTGATATATGAGGAGGCACCAACAACTGACCATCAACACCCAAACTGTGCAAACAGCTGGAATGGACAATTGCGTCGGCTTTGCCTTGGTAACGTGTTTCTAATTGCGTCTCTCATAAATGATCACTTTAACTGAAATATGCACTAGTCAAGATGCAGTGAAATGCTCTGGAATATCGTGCAGCCTAATGCTATGTTAATAGCACCAGGGTGTGTAACGACATTGTCCATTCTTTATCCCAGTTATGATGAGCGAGTCAAATCGGGCTACTTTTACCCACCATTTGGAGCCGACTGAATTCAACTGAGTGTCTCGAAGGTTAGTCGCGTTCGACGGTAACTTCGTTTACACACATTATCGCATCTCTCCAACACCAGCGACGCGTTACACAGCCAAATTAATCAAAAAATAACTCGGAGTTGGATGTTCATGCTCCACCCCGGAGTCAAATCGACCTGAGCGACATTCCAATGAAACGGTCAAGTCATTTTCGAGACTTCCTAAAGATAAAGTGATCTATGCGTATCTGTGAAAGAGATTTTTATCAACGAATCATATGATCAGCGGGCCGAGACTTTCGGTGCCCATGGATCGGCTTACGTGTAGAACACTGATCTAGCCGAATTGCCCGAAGCAGAATCAAAAGATACACCTACTGGCATTGAAATGTTTGGGTCAGTTAGCATATAAAACACGGCATTCATATAGACATGAAGTACGTAACGAAACGCATATACATACGAGTATTGATCCATGGGCAATATGATTGGTGGGCCCTTACCAAATAGTGTCATGTGATAAGGCAGCAAATCATTCTCGCAAGACTTGCGTACTTCGATGATGAATATCCATGATTGCGCTAAGATCAGTCATACCCGGATGGTGCATTTGTTTGTGTGACGAAATGCATGAATGCTGATTGGATTGTACATTGAACAAATAAACACTGATTAGTCCTAGTGGGTTTTCCCCAGTTGCATATGATTAGAACAGAATTACTACAAATAAATGGATTTTGGGATAGTAGTAGCAAAGAACGTTTGCACCTTGTACACCAAGTAAAGTTTTTCAGTTCATCCCAACAGTTTGGGCTGGACGCGCGATCGGGAATGATTTGCTCTGTAGCACCAACCCAACACCGGATCCCGGGGTTTGTTCTCCTGTAATTTGTCTTACCCGTCGTCCAGTTCCCTTGTCTTTGGCAGCCATATGCGGTAATTTGCTTTTATCTTTTTCAATCTTTTCAGTTTATGGTTACCAACTTGCACGAGCCACTGTATCGGTTGTCACTTGATTCTACTGCGATTATCGGGTTCGATTTCTGTCCGGTAGGTTCATCTTCTGAAAATGCACTGATCATCTTATTGGCCTTGTTCCCTCTCTATCTCTAAGGTCGTTTATTTATGCCAACTAAACCCCCACACTTCTCTGTTCTGATTTCCGTTGTTACCTTTAAGCACCATCCAGTCGAGAGTGAAATGAGTAAAAAACAAGTCTAAAAAACGTTTCACTTGGAAATCACGTACACGGAGAGAGATAGAGTTTGAATGCAAATACGCTACTGACCGCGGCATCTAGTCACGTTACCAGTTGTTTATTCAGTAGTATTGTCAGCCGTTTGAATGTTTGTGATTTTGTCCCCCATCTCTACTGGAAGTGGAAAGTTTTTCACATTATTGGTGTACTGAATTTTTATGGTCAAATTCTGTTCACCTTATCGTCCCTCGGTTTCCGTAACTGTGTATGTAGATGGTGATCGCGGTCAGTCATGCATCCGGCTCGCTATATGTTATTCGTTTTGGATTGGCAGAGATAGGTGACCTGTTGACCACGACAATTGGCATCAATCTGGCCGGTGCCAGCAATCAGGTACCATTTCGCATTGATGTATTGGAGCAAACGCTGTTAGCCACGGGATCTCTTTCCCTCGGCAAATGTTCGCTCAATATTACCGCAAAACATGTCCAGTCACACGCAGGTTCTGTCGGATTGAAGCTGTTGACTAACAAGTCTATGCCCCTATCACCCACAAGTACAACGTACATGTCACATCTCCTGTCCGAGTTCCGACTTGCCACATGTGAATTAGACGGGACTGTAGCTGTTTGGGATTTGAGACCACCACGGCTTGTACGCTCATTCCGCTTGGTGAGTCTGAAAATAGATAACTTTTCGTTGTTCCATTCCCATACATCTAGCGCATATAGGATATCCGTATTGGTCAGTGAATGTGTTTGTCTGTACCCTGAAGTATCATAGACTGGGACATGTTTCAGACACGATGAGACTGCACCTTAACGTGGTGCGATGGCTTGCGTGCCTCTGTGACCTAAGAGCTATGCAAAGTGGCTACCTTAAGCCGGAGATGCAATTACAACTGACAGGTCAATGGGTAGAGGTCAGACGAAGTCCACTGTCCTGGCCCTCCAGGTTCGGGGTCGATTTGAGCTGGCAACTCAGTAAAATCAGAGAAATAATAATTAATTCAAGCAAATGGGCTCCCACTAAGCCATCCCGCTGCCTAGCGGACACGTTCTTGTTAGAACTAAAGGCTTTGGATGAGAACCCTAGTCGTTCTCTTGCTTTGCGGATGGACATCCTGGCAGTACCTGTCCAACATCTCCCATGAACTGCACGAATAGGAAGAATTCCATCAGGACCGCGTTGCCCATGGCATCGAGTGGGGTGGGTAGTGGTAAGTGGGCTACTGTTCAAAGTTCCCTCTCTTTTATTCAACCTTTTTCTTCTTTCCCCAACCACCTCTCTTTGTCCCTCTATCTGCCCATAATGCTTCCACTGATAACTCGCCTGAAACTTAAACAGTGTCGTACATGATCCTCGAGCTCATAACTCACATTTTCTCAATCCTCGTCAGCCTCTGAATATCGGCTTCTTTACCGTGCGTACTCTCATGCAGGCCGGCGAGCAGGCGTCCCTGGTCCTCACAATAGATTCTCTGAAAATTGATGTCTGCTGCTTAAGTGAAACACGTATCCAGGATTCGAGCAGTGTGATTCAACGAGGTGCTCCAGATTTCTCATCGAGGTATTTTCTGCGCACTTCAGGAGACGAAGTAGCTCGAGCTGCGGGTCAACGTGGTGTAGGGATAGTCTTGAATGACTAGGCTAAGGCTGCCCTTTTAGACTAGATCCCGGTTAGTAGTCGTTTATGTGCTGTGAGACTCGAGGGTCAGTTGGCGTTTGAAAGGGTAGCTTTGTCAAGCGCAATCGGTAAGTGTTTATTGTTCGGTAGCAGCGTTATCGGAGAAGATAGTGGTCATTCGACGTTTCGGCTGCCGCGGGTAACCTTTCGATACACTCCGAACGGATCTGGGATCTGATACATCAACTACAGTCTGTTTGTAATCTTGGCATATACTCCAACAACTTGCAGCTCTGACACGCAGAAAGATGAGTCCCATAATGAACTCACTACTTTCGTTCACAGGAGCAAAGGCTCTGACATTGTGGTGCTAGGAGATGGTTTTAATGCACAAATTGGAAAACTTGGTGTATCGGAAGCTTATTTGGGTGGGCGCACAGTCAACGGGGAAAGGCTTCTCTAGTTTTTTGTAGATAGTCGGTTATTCCTATCTAGACGAATTTCCGACAGAGCTCGCGTCGCACAGCAACATGGTGCTCTAACACAACAGGTATTCTGACCCAGATTGTTCATATCGTCATAAGCTACCGGTGGTGCATTTCTGATCAGAACTGTAGATCTTAGTGGTCCACATACGTAGAGTCGGACCGTGCATTAGTTTTGATGCGATTATCTCTTCAGCTCCATGGTCATCGACGCAAATCGCAACCCCGGTTAGCCGTGCAACCTTTGTGTGATCCAGAAGTCCGCACCCGTTAGGAACATAAGTTAGCACATGTGCTAGGATTTACGACGAAGAGTAATGTATATGAGCATTGGGCCCATATGCAGCAGGCGATGCACATGGCATCAGGTTTTGCCTGTAGTCCTAGATCCGATATCCATCAAAGACAAATGATTTCGCAACACTCGGTCGGCGTAATGTGACAAAAGCGTCACGTCTCGATTTGTAAGGAGATGAATGAGATAGGGAGAAATCTACAAAAGCAAGTTACGAAAAGCCTTAAGAAGGATGGCGAAAATTGGTGGATGAAGGTAGCCGAAGAAATGCAAGTAGTAGCAGTTTCAGTTCACTTCCAAAGACTGTTCAAACTTATTCGTGACACCGGTTGACGGCGAATCGCGGTCAATGAAACGATGTGCAATAGGAATGGAGAGCTTATTCATGGCAAAGAGAAAACGCTCAAATTTTGGGCCGAACACATCAAGGAGCAGTTTGGCTGGCCGCGCGCTAATGAAGTTACTTCGATGTCAAATACTGCGATTCCTTGGGTGGTCTCACTTGAACCCCCATCGGAAGTAGAGGTGGAGTCATGTATTCGATTACTGAGGCAAGGGAAAGCGGCCGATCCTGACGAACTCCATCCAGTTCTTTTAAAGCTGGGTAATGGTGAGTTGATAAATTCACTTATCACCTTGATTCGTGACGCCCGTTATTATGGGGCGAGTCATTGGTTGTTCCCCTCTTTAAAAAGGGACTACACAGTGACTGTAGTAACCATCGTGGGACTAGTTCGATTCCGATAGTCACCAAGGTACTAGCGTCGATTTTGGTGTGCCATCTGACACTGGCTCGCGAGAGGAACGCCCGCGAACAACAGGCCGGATTCCGCCCAAGTTAAGGCTTCATCGACCTGATTTTTACTCTTCGTTAGTTACTTCAGGCGCGTCACACACATACATACCGTCGACCGACAATAATGGTTTTTCTCTACTTGAAAGGCGCCTTTGATTCAGTTGACCGTAAAGTGCTCTTCGCCGTAAGGGTTTGCCACAGAAGCTCGTGAATCTACTGAGATCATTATATTCTCATACGTCTGGCTTTGTAAGGGTTTACGGCGAGCTATGCAGACCATTTGAAATGACCAGGTCTATTGGACAAGGATGTCCCGTTTCTTGTATAAGTTCGTCATGGACGAGATAATGGAGAATGTCTTGTAGAGTCTTCAGGATGTCGGTGTCGAACTAGGAAACAGCTAGAAATTATGTGACTTTGGTTACTCGGACGACCTTGTCTGCTTGTTTGAATACACGGAGCATGCTCAACGTGCATTAGATAGACTTGTGAGAGTTGTAGCTCCATTTGGCATGTGGTTTGCACCTTTAAGGTGGAAAGGGATGCTGCAAGACTGGACATGAACGGTTCCGGGCTAGATGTTCGGTGGGAAGGTGCACGCAGTTATAGGCTGCTTTAGTTACCTCGGCAGCAGCGTGACGACGGATGAGAGCACTGTAGTAGAGAAGAGCACGCGTACACCCAAGGTCAAACGGCGTACGGTGGACTGATGCACTTAAAGCGCCGACGTGATATTTTGCTGAAGTTGGAAGGTCTTGTGTACTGTGCTGCGGTGCGTTCAGTTTTGTTGTATGGTTGCGAGAATTGGAGTCTGCGTGCTGAAGATATTCGTGGTCTTGAGGTTTTCGGTCACCGATGTTTACGTAGTATCTCTAAGATTGGGTGGATTAGCCGAGTAGTCAATGATGAGGTCAGAAATCGAGTAATGGGTACTAATTCGGAGAACGTTTTGTCACAGTGTATACACTTTAGTAGACTTCGTTGGTTGGGGCATGTGTTACGGATGACAAACACATCTACCATACCGTGTCCTATTCTCCGTTCCTCCTCAGGAGTGGAAGAAACCATGTGGAGGTCAACGGATGACGTGATAACGGGGAATGAGAAAATGTACATCGAACTTTGGAAAAGTAGGTGCCTACCGTGTTCGTGGTCGGGGTCCAAAAGATCCGTCCACCAGTTGACTGGAGACACTGAAGGATATGGCTGCGAACCGCAAACAGTGTCGATCGTGTTGTTACTTTCTGTCCAATCCGAATGATTGATCGATGTTTGTTTGTACAGTTAGACTGTGTATTCCGTGTGTTGGGTGTTAGGGCGTTGTTTCCTTTTCCTGTCCGTGTAGGTCCATTTCCTATCCCGCTTGTATATTTATTTTTTTCTATTACCATGAGCAACGTGGCGAGAAAGGCAGTGGTCACTGGGGCTTGCCCTACTGTTTAACGCTGTACGATGATGATAATGAGGACGGTGACGAAGACATGAACCTCGACGTCACGGTTCTCACGTACATACAGCGGCAGTGATTACGAATTCGATGAGCTATTAAGAATACTTGGTATTTTGGTTTTATAAGGCTTCCCGTTGATTTTGAAAAGGATATCTCGAGCTCTGTTAATGGAAGTGTAAAACACCATGGGAAACAGATCAGGTACAAATATCACCAGTATTCGAAATCATTACGAGAAAAAAAGCGTGTTTTGTACGGGCAGCTGCGTGTTGTTTGATCAGCTAACGATGGGCTCAACAGGTGTGGTTTAGTCGGGTAATTTACGCTGTTCAGCCGGACTTCTGATCATATTTGTTCGTCGCACATAAGCTTTATTTGCGACTTCGGTAGTACTGGCTGAAGTGACTGAATTAGCTTTGGTCTGTAACTTGTAAATGATAAATATCTTGGCTTTAACGGTTCCTCGTTTTGGATTGTGCCTATCGTATTATGATCATGTTTATGTTAGGCTAACTTTTCCTTCCTGTTTGTCCCACCGAACCTTCTAGAACTTGTCTACGTTGAACCCCTCCAACCCCATGACTGTTGTGGATGGACGTATTGTGTTCGGTGACCAGGTGGGTGATCTTGTACTGCCTTTGCTTACCTACTTACAACTGGAGTCTAATGATCCATTTGACACACAGAAACGTCAGAACAATGGCGTTTTTTCCGCATTGGTTTACATTGTCACCCCATCCGTCGTTCGAAGTCGAATGTGTGTACATTCAAAGTTGAGATCATCTGCGCTGCCATACAGTGGATTATCTTATGTGGTTCAATGGTTACAAATGATGGATATATTCATTTAATTCTATATATATATATATATATATATATATATATATATATATATATATATATATATATATATATATATATATATTGGTGTGCCTGTGAGGCTTCTGGTCTGTCACTTGAGACCTTATTGTTCCCGTTCTGTCTGTAGTTTTCGGAATTTGGCTTTTCTTTATTACATACGCGTGAGCGCAGTGGAAAGGACATACCCCATAGCCTCAAAGGCCCTCTGCACTATTCGGGGTAGTCGGCAACGATCCCTGAGACTTGGGATGTGGAACCTCATAAGGTCCCAGTAGGTCAGATGTGCTAACGAATCGGAGGACAGGGGATTGCTAACAACTTAGTCGCATACATCTAACGAAGCGGGCGGAGCGTGGATGGGGCATCATCAGAGTCAGTCGGAAAATGTGCAGGGCGATGTTCAGTTATTGTTAGGAATAAGCTGGTCACCCATGTAATTATTCAGAGACAACGTATTAGGGCCTCATGCAGTTCTCTACTCCGAGTCTCAGGTTCACAGTTCCCGATTCCCATGCAGGGTCTCTGTGGTCGCACTGTTCTCGGGCCTAAGCACTGCAAAGAGACTACCAGTGTTATTGTCAAACTCAACTGTTTTCCGAATATGTTAGCCGATGGAAATATCGCGGTTTCATTTCATTAGTAGGTACGTTGCTTCCACGTTTTCGTAGGCTATTCACAATTCAAGCTGAAGTGATTAGGACAGTTTTCTCATTGATTCTTGGTGTCGTGAATACCCATAGCTATTCGAACTATCAATAAACGTCCACATGACTGTTCACTATCGTAAGCTGTTTCGTGTGTTCATGTCGCAAACGTGTCTCATAGCTTGTCTGGGTGATGTCAGTGTGTAGTGCATATCACTTCGTCCCGGTATCAACCGTTTGTAAACTGAACGCTAAGTGCATAGATCAAGAGCTTATGAAGATCACTAACAACTTAAGATACGATTACGACTAGCATTCCATACCGTTGAGAATAGTCATTTATTTTTCGTTCGATTCGTTGGCGATTGGGAAGCGCTACCCGCGTACTGTTTTTTTACCGGTTCACAATGTTGAAATAACCTGGAGTAGAAATAAAGTTCATGTCACTACAAGTAGCATTATGGCTGAATATCAGTTTTACAGGTCTATTGTGTTGCTTTCATTTCGTTGTTCAGTAGTCCAGCTTTTAACGAAGCTATCAAAATGGAGCTTACAAGTCCGTTCTCCTGTGATTTTTTTGTGTGGTTTTTATCAATCAGTACCTATTATTTTTTTTTTATTTGACACACTGTCGGGTTCAATTCACTTCAAGTTCAAGCTATTGCCGTTTACTGGCGAAAGAAGGCATCCAAATGTGGTTCATAGAAAATTAATAGTTGCTTTAGCATAAAATTCCCTGTTTAAATGCCGACTCGAATTATTGAACCCCTTGGGTCAACAAACGAGAAGGCGTACAGTGACCCGAAAGCTCACAACTGCCTGAATACAGCTGCATTGGATCAATAAATAAAAAAACAATGCAAACCCGGAGCATTGTGCGACAAGATTACGGGCTACCAGAACCGGTGATGGCTTTGTGTGTATGCCATTTTTGCGAGTCTGATGCGTCTCACGGCGCGTGATCAAAGTTCTATCCATATTTTTCTATGGGTCGATTGGAATGCCTATGATGCTAAAAATTCCGGTCTCCAAACAAATAAAACAATGTGAGACAACCATCATAAATCTGCCAAGCAGCGTTGTGCGCAACGATTAGTTGGTAAGTTGCGTTTTGATGGGGTTTAACGTTCGGATATTGGACCCTGTCCTGGGCTTGGTAAGAACACTTCCTATGGTTTCTGGCAAGTATAATAGAGTCGTTATGAAATCTAAATCGTTTTACTGCCCCCAACCGTTCTTTTTGAGATACAAGTAGCATAGCGACTGCATTGAGTGTCGTGGGTAGTTTTCATCATTTTTCAATGAGTGCTGGCAGTAGCAAATTAGATTTCACATAAGACTGTTCATCATGTAGTGTGAATGCTCCAGTCACCGTTGAAAACCATGGAAGCACTCACTGTGCACCTGTTTCAACCTTGTTAGGAATCATCAACTGCGATGCGGCTCCCACGGAGTCCTTACCCATCCATTGTTGTGCAGTTTGTCAAGAGCCTTCCAAACCCCCAGGTAAACGGAAGATCACATCTAATTACTAAACAGATTTATCCATCGCATTGATCAGGTTAATAGTTTTAGACTGGTCATCCAAATCTCCCAGGGAAATGGCAAATCTAAAACAACAAAAATCAAGTTATTGTGCGTATTAAAATAAAATCGACGAGACAGCTATTTCTAACTGGTGCACGTTACCAGTTGCCGGATCCTTTTATTGTTTCCTTGCTAGGGTTACCTCCGTGTAGTCAATCCGTGGACTGCAAAGTACGAACGATCAGTCCAACTTCTTCCGCCCTCAACGGCACTTTTCCGGAACACGAGCAGTGTCTCTTCATCACTGCTGAGCGCGGTACTCCGTAAATGGTCCAGGGAACTCGTACCTGTCGGTGTGGCCGGCTCTTGTCATGACCCTACCGAACCGGTCTACTTCATTCCAATTCACGGATGCGGATCCGTTTTTCCGGACCACTCTTCGAAGAGTCCTTCAGATTCGTTTCCAGAAACGATACATCGATCGACTTTGACCGGTAGTTCCGTGATGGTTAGCCTGGCGGATAGCGGGCGTACTTTGGTCATTGTGCCACTGAATACAACACGGCCCAGCTGATCGTCGCCGGTAACTCAAAAATTCCCAAGATAACCGACCAGTCCCATTGATCCCTTGTTCTTTTGTTTTATTATCTATCCCTCAAATACATGACAAACTTCATTCGGTTGCATTTTTTAGCATCGACAAAACACTTCGAGTGCAATGATTCATTCCTGTTTGATATATTTACTGGTTCAGTTCTCATTCCAGATTTCCTTACTTGAAAATAGAATTAACTCATCTTGCGTCTCATTTCGACTTCAGTTTTGTGATTTCCATTGCTGGGTTTTCTCAAAGCACATAGTCCGCAAAGAAGCAAAAAAAATAGCATGTATCACGACAAATACGATACTGTTATTTAGGAGTAATGGAAGTGCGAGTTAGAGCCTCGCTTTCCCTAATGTGCAACCGGATTCTGTAATTTTCAATCGATAGATTTTTCAGTTTCACTGCACTCCGACAGTTTTCAGTTGTCTAGGTTAGTTGTCATTATGGGATAACAATCGATAAAGATGCGAACTTTAACAAGCATTTCGTGTGCAAAGTCCAAACGGTGAGTACCTATGACGTGGCGAAAGTAAGAAAGCGCGTGCAGTTGTCATCACGCAGCTTAGTCAATTGAACAAACACTGAGGACAAAACGTATTTCGTTCTGGCTGTCATTTATGTATATTTAGGAATGTTATAAACGACGTCGGTAGCATGATGGTTAGGGCACAACTTATAGGGAAGTTTAATGTCGTGCTGCAAAGTGGAAGAAGAGGAGTGCGATCAAACCAATCATCACATTCAGACGTGGCTGCTGACAGTTACATTAATTAGCCGTGCACACTTTGTTGTTGTTCTCACTCCGACAATGGGCATTTTTGATGAATTGTGCAGTGTTGACTGAAAGTGGATCCACCCCTTGGGGAGGGTAGGATGTCTAGGTATGGTACCAAGAACGATAGCAGTAGTTAGGTTTTGACATCCGGTGAAAAGTGCGTTGGACTGTCCACTTGAGCTGATGATAACTGATAACGAGATTTGCTGATTGAGCTTCAAAAATGGTTCATTTTACCACGGGCTGATCGCACTCCTATCACGCATTGCATTAGTCCGGCAGTAGCAACCAGCCATCACCCACAATTGGGACTATGCTTAGTAGTGTTATTAATCACTTCTAATTCGTCTAGGAAGTAGAAATTAACGGACCACCACAATCAGTGAACTGTTAATGGTACTTACTATGGCATAGGATCCGCTTAGTTCTCTCAAATTCAGGAGACCCACGTGAACATACACGATTGGGCCGCGAACAGGTTAGCGATAAATACTGTGCCAATGGATGACATACTACTGGGTGAGCATTACTCAAATCGTGAATTTACTCAGATTTCCCTTGCAAGCCGCCTGAAAATTAACCAATACGACGAGTTTATTCACAATGGGTGTGCTCATATTGGCTGATATATCACTAACAGCGTGATGGAGTGCGATCAGCCCATGGTAAAATGAACCCTTTTTTGAAGTTCCATTAGCAAATCTCGTTATCGGTTATCATCATCTCACGTGGACAGTCCAACGCATTTTTCACCGGATGTCAACATCTAACTACTGCTATCGTATCCGGTACCATACCTAGACATGCCGCCCTCCCCAAGGGGTGGATCCACTTCCAGTCAACACACTACGTGTGTTCTGAATCCGCAATATGAACACTGCGACAACTAAACGAAGACGTGGTATTCCGGTCTTCTAGATGAAAACTACAAGGTGTGTAAAAAGCATTTCATCAATTACGGCCCACTTGGTTTCATCTTGGTAACGAAGTTTTCGCTTCAGTGTGTGGGACTCGATGGTTCCATCTTGCTTTTGTCAAATTTATCAAGCATCGACGGTTAACTGCTTGCCGGGAAATACCGTCCGAACATCCTGGTTTTGAAATCGAATGTTGATGTGACAGTTTACTGGTGCTAAAACCTTTTCGGCCTAGGGGATTCGAATGTTCTTCACTGTCGTCACAATAGTTGGGGGAGCGTGAACTCCTGATTTTAAGGGTAGGTAATTTGTTTGATTACGATGAGGGCACACGTTTGGTTGAGTTCATTCGGTCGGTGACTTATACCCGAAAATTCACCGTTGTGATAAAGCAAAGCAGTAAGGGGACATTTTTGGTGAGTTCCTTGGGTTCAATTCACACACTCCAGGTGATAACTGTATCGGTCAAACAGATAAATCCAATCCTCACATTGTAAAAAATAAGTGTGATATTATAACCGACAGTTTGAGGTCCTAATCCTGAATTTGAACCTGTCCCATCAAAAATTCACTGAATGTATGTGGACTTCCAGCTGACTGCCGTTTACTGCCTAGTTTTAGATTAGCTGCCTCCGGACATGGACAAATCATTAAAACTAGTAATGTATCAGTGCTAGTTGGTTGTTTCATTAAAAAGGCCAAGAGCTGGAAAAATTTAACAAAAATATCTGGACCGGTGCTATTATTGGTTGGAAACACTCACCCTACGCCGCTTCCAGTGGCTCTGACACGTTTTACGCATACCCCCCCCCCCACTGTCTGCCATTCTGTGCGCTTCTTGGATGTGGCTGGAAAAAGTGACCTGTTGTTCATATCAGGGTGGTGGGTGGAGGTTGATGTCAGTACTGGCTCCGGCTGGTGCTTCCCAACTCCCTGGTTGAGGTCCAACAGATGGGGATTGTCGTTGAGGCCTATGGTGCAGAACCGAAGCCAGTGGCTCAGATGCTCTTAGGAAACGTTTGTATCCCATAAATACCGAAGAAAATTTCAGAAAGTCACAAACAATGCCTGCGGTGAAATATCAACAAAAAACAGTTCGTTCTTGTTCACTTTCGCCCACGTGTTCCCTTTTTCTGAATCTGTGGTATTGGCACCATGCCTGAATCCAGGTTCGGTGCATAATAATGCTGTTCTTGATGAGAGCTCATGTTATCGACAACAAAATAGCAATGAAAGGTTATTGTGTGCGCGTGTTGCCATACATGTAGTTTACAGGATTACCGTGCCGCTATTGAGTGACTCGCAGATAAACGAACCCCGAGTCCCACGGCAGAAAATGCAAGCAAGCTCGCGTTACTATGTATACTCAGACTGTGAGCAATCCGACCACAGAATGAAGACAGCCGAAGGGGTTTCAAAACTCCCACAGAACAACGGACACGAAACGGCCATAAAAGAAGCAAGTCTAATGGTCCACAAATAAAGTTGATATTTATGGGAGCGTCTGACGAAACAACGGTCGAAAGAGAAGTAATCTCATTAGGGAACACACGTACAACCGTGGTGAAGAACGAACGCAATATCATGGCCACGGGAAACGGCGTGATCAAAACAGGAAAGCCAGAGGTCACTCAGACAAAGCAAACAGAGAGATGCGTACATCCAAGCGGTGTGGCCCATCATATGCATGGGGACAGTGCGGAAGCAATAGCGCCGACGGAGTCGTCGTGTAAGCCAGTGGGTCAGTCCACAAAGGGACACAGCGGAAATGAGGTTACGTGAACGATAATATGCGTTATCAACCAGGGTTCATTAATGAGCGGTACGATCAGATAAGACCAACAAATGAACTGAACACATACGGGCTGAAGGGAAATGGCAAGCATTGACCAAATCTGCCATAGAAACAAGGTCTAAAAATAAATGACGCAGTGGGAGTGGACAAACAAATTATCACGCGGGTGTGGTGGTCAGCGTGGAAACTAGAGATCTGGACGCATGGGAACGAAGGTGCTTTCTGGTAAAGGCAAGATGGAAAGTTCTTGTGAGAAGCATGGGATAGGGTAACCAGAATTCTCATGTCCAATCTCAACAAATATTTATGAGTAGGATTTCAACAGAGTGAAGCATAATTAGTGACCAGAAGCGTACCCATCTGTTTGCTGAATCACGAGGGTCGTGCCGTCTTGTCAGTGTAAAAATTGGAGTCTTTGCTCAGAAGGCATCAGTGATATTCAACTTACTGGTTGAAGTGACCGTGTTCTAAGATTGATGTAGGTGACGCGGAACAGTTTATTTCCGACAGCGGGGATGCCTGCATGAAACTAAGTTATCCCCTAACTGAACACCTGAACGTGCCATTCGTTTTTTTTGCCCATAACAGAATAGTGATGGACGTTATTGGAAAGTATGGAAGCCATATGTTCATACACCTAGCATGCTTTGTGTCTCCCCGAAATAAACCATTACTGAATGACTGCACAGAGAGACTATTGTACCACCTAATTTCCTTACCTCTGGTTGGCGTTTAAAATGATTGGTATCTCAGTAGTTAGGGACATCGTAAGGCGTGGCAAAGGTTGCATTTGACGATCCATCATAGGCACTGGGCTGCATCAATTTACCTCATTTTCACACTAGTGAATATGTGTTCATTCTGGATCAGTGTAGTTGAAGTGAAAACATTTTACTCACCTAAACTGCACTCAGCATCGGGCCACCTATATGCTGGTCAGTAGGCAAATCATCGTAAGATGCACTTTGCCTGTGAGCGTCCGGCCTGATTGCCAAGGCCGTATGCCTTACATGTGGACAAAATTTCTACCAGTAAAATCTGCCGTGAAACCAAAATTATCGACGGATAGAAATCAGCATGTGGTTGGTTCCTCGGAAGTTCACAAGGAGTTGATCGAATTTAAAGGTTGTAAAGCCAGTGGTCCAGATTGCTTTCAGACAGTCTTATTTGCGCCAACAAGTTATTGCTATCAATACCGATTCCGTCTGACTATACCGGACAATAAGAAGTTGAATCTGTAGTACTAGTGGGAGAATGAAGAATATGGTCCGTACGGTGCATATAAAAACCTTTAAGGAATGTAAGATCTTAGTGCAGAAGATTCTTGATGCGAACCATACTTCGTGTTACCACTGATGCAGCAAATCAGGTATTGTAGCCTCTCTAACGCCATACACTCTCTTTCTCACTCGTCAGGAATCGTGAATGTTTCATGATTTTCTCAATAATCAGCTGATGGGATTAGTCGTGTAGGCGGTATCACCCCCATCCAGAGACCACCTAACTAACCGTTTTGCAGCACGTCGTTGTGTTCCAAACTGCTTGTTACCCCCTCCGCCAACGGAAACGTTCCAAGATAAACAACCCAGTGACTTTGTCTACGTTTTATTCGTGGATTATTCTCCCTCGTGATCAGTTCGCCATGCACGCCGATGCATACGCTAATGCCTCCGTCCTGTCTTATTTACAAAATGGTCATCTGAAATGTCTATCTTACACACTCCTGATCACTTAATTATGCGGGGGAAATATTTCCTCATCATTAGCCTTCTCAGCACTCACGACCGCCTAAAATATTACCAAAACATTGAAGGTTATCCACATCGCCGACCAATTTGGCGCTTATCGTGGGTTTTCCGCTTAGATCTGCCCTTAATTAATTAACCAAATCAACACCACCAATCCGACTAAGGGTCAAATGGGTATATTAGTTTAATCTCATGGTGAAAGTTTCGCCAGTATGCAAAAAACGTCTAGCTAATTGGTCGGACTCTCACCGCCTAGGTGGATTTTTCGATGATTTCCCTACTAACAAGCATAAAAGCAGTCCGTTGCAGAATGCAATTTACATGGGCTTGGTCGAGTCATCAGGTTTTTTACGACTTAAAAAACACCGCATACGTTGGTTGTTGCCAGGTTTATTTTCAACACTGTTTATTCATTCAGAATACTGATGGGTCACTAACTACTGAGGCTTCTGTGATTCCACTCTTCCTGATCAAGTCTGCTGGCTCCATCCCAGCCGTGCAGTTGATCCTTGTGAGTAGTATAGAGCATGCCTCTTCTACCGTGCATAAGAGTATTCATGTTTGACGATCCGATGGTGACTAAGACGAGATTACAGTCAGGCGTGGATATTTTCTGAATGATCTCTACAATGGTGTACACTTGCAGCACAAATCTGAATTGAAAAAGACCAACTGAGAATCTGCCCTTAGCATAGGGGTAAATACAATCGTTTCCATTTTCCCCAGCCTCTCGTAGATGTAAAAATCGACGACTGAAATGCAATTGTCTGTTATGTACTATTTACATTATTGTTGTCGTGACCGAGAAAAATAAACGGTACAAGAATCGGTCAGTGAGGAAAAATCACGTGGCAGTCTTCTCCTTCTCCTTGTCTTTCAATGAACGATACAGTTGGCACACTCCTTTCGAATCCGCGGTAGCCACGCCAACAAACTCGAGTTTGCCATCGTTAGCATTTAAATGTGGACGTTTTGCGGGTTGAAGCAGTTGGAGAAAGGTCACAAGGTTTGCTGCGGACAAAACAGATAGAGGAAGGGTTCTTCACATGATGCACAGGAATGGTGTAGAGCGGGACAGACGGTGACAGTGAAATTGAACTAGCCGACTTCACGGGATGATTACACAACTACTTGTTTGATTTTTATCACGGGAAACCAACACCGCAATGGAATGAGTTGCCATAGCTACTAGACCGCAAAATTTTAGCTGTCATACAAATGAAAAAAGTGCTGAAGAGTTTTTTTTCACGTGTCATTCCCTTTTAATCGATATTAAAAAGACTCGTTACAAACACAGCAACCGACCGACTTCCTAGTAAACGAGAAAATTTCAACGACTGTGCGAGGAATAAACAATGCACCTCTAACCCAGAACTGAACTCGCTTATTTGGAAAAACCATGATAAGAAATCCCAGAAGAGTTATCATCTTCGCAAAGAAAAACTGAACATACAACATGGTTCTGGATATCAACCAAAAAGAACACACAACTTACTACAGTGTGCACGAAATTACCAATACAATGAGTCCATCGGGAGCGATGGTAGGACAGATAATGTGATTATTAATGGCTATGTGCGGCTCTGAAACTCGGATACTGTGATAGACAGCGTACGAACATTTTCAGTGTCCGGTTATCGAATTAATACTAATCAAATACTCTTTTTATTCCCTTTTTTATTTCATGTACAACCAGTCAGGAAGGGAGCCACGGCCAATAAAAGACTGCTAAATGGGAAAGTGACAGGCGGTAGTGGGCATCGAACCCGAATCGTTATTGTCCAAAGTCCACGATCATAACCGTTTGACCACTGCCGGAGCGATGAAGAAGACCGAAAATCTACTTGCATTTCTTGCATCCGAAGCGCACACCAAAAGCCGGGATCAAACTGGTGGCCTTCCGCTTATCGAGCAGTTGTTCTGTCAGCGGTACGGGAAATCGGACGCGAATGACACAAGTGTATATTCAGTGATGCGTAACCACTGTTTCGACGATGCCCAGCAACTGCCTTGGTTTGATTTATTGGACTAGCCTTGTCGTTCACGGGACGAACAGCGCACGGCTGAATGAGATCAGAAAGGCATTTTGATAAAATATGTACCACGGTAACTCAGCTGACAGAACAACTACCCAGTAAGCAGAGGTCACCCGTTCGATCCCGGCTCTCGGCGTGAACTTTTAGTTGCTAACATTGCAAGTGGATTTTCCATTACCTAAATTCCTTTTAGGGATACCAAGTAGAAAATACAGAAACAAAGCGCACAGTATCGAGTACTCCAAATCAGACACTTGGGCTGAAGTGGTTGGTCGGATATTCTTCATCGGTGTGCATTATTCTATCCGACAAATACCAGCTAAAAATTAGATCGGGGTGATCAGTCTGTTTTGAAACACGACGGGATGTAACCTAGGCTGGCGGGATTGGCTCTGTAGGTTTTTTCTCGGTTGCAGTTCACAAGATCCGTCGATCAATTTACTGGACGCATTAGTCGACTTGGTCAAAAGTCGCGATCAGTGGCAAACTTATATTCAGGATTTTCTTCTATGCTGCTCATTCGGCCTTGACAGATAAAAGAAACTGAATACAAACTTCCGTATAACATCACACCGTTGAGTGTCTACAGCCAATCGGCCCGGGGGAGTACTTTGCATCGCAATGATGAAGAACAACGTCCAGATTTCGCAATCCGCATAGCCGTCTTCACTGTGACCGTAGCCGGTTTCCGCAATTTCGAGTGACAAAACGGCAAGCGGGCACGACACAGTCAATCTAGCGTTAGTGACAATCAGATCATAAAAAATGTGCAAAAATGACACAATGACAGGCGTTGCCATAGAACCGGCGATAATTGTTGATTCGCTTCAAATGCGGCTCCTCGATGTGTTCCAAGCTAAACTAGATTAAGCTGTACACATGAATCGATGTCGAAACATGACAGAACTCTATTTTTTCCACTGTTCACAGTAATAAATGGATTTGTTTTACTGAACGTTACACAAGATAAGTGCGGATCGCGAACGGTCTACTTTGTTTTATTTCTGCATGTGATACTACACGTCCATTGACCAACTTACAGAGCTATGGAGAAACCTAGCTGCACATTCTGCCACATAAAATAATTTCTTTTTCATTTTATCATAGAAATGACGAATATCGTGCATGAAGATCACTCATACAAATCGTTTGGAACTGTCAGTAGGCCAACCAATCGAAGAAACTTTATATTCAAGCACGAATCATCCGGCACAAAGGCGTGCCGTCACGCAAGACTTGGACCACAGAGCAACTTTGAAGAAAGCTGAAAATCCCGCACAGGTTGGAACGCAAACTTCTGTACCGCACCCGCTACTGACTACGACTGTGAGCCATATCCGACAAGATTTACAGCCAAGCGCACTATGAATCTTGAGGTTTCCAGAGACGCATGTGAATAAGACCGGTGGAGAAAGGCCTGAATGCAGACGTTTAAACCGACCGGTCATGTGATAACTCGGCCTCCAAGTTGTTCTTTTTATTGCATACTTTGAGCATGTCCCATAACCTCAAAGGCCCTCTCTACTAATAAGGATAGCCAGCAACCAGATCCCAAGACCTGAAATGGAGAACCACATAAAATCCCACTAGGTCAAGCACGGTAACGAGATGGATGACAGTGGACTATTGTCTACCACCAAATTTACCGGCGGTGGTACGATTCGAATCTTTGGCCTACGAGGTGGAAAGTAAACGCCCTGAACTAACCGATCGCCCCAGGCTCGATAAGCAGAGGATGACGGAATGGTATACGTATCAGATGTTCTAACTAACGAACCTGAATAAAACGTTTGATATCTGCGAACACGCATGAGGACTGCGGAGTTGCTTATCCATTCAACAACGCGCATTAAGTACAACAATATTGTACACTCTGCCTTTCGAAGAAAGATTTTTAACCGTTTACACAGATGAGGAAGACCGCAGAACGCTGCCTGAGGTTCGCTGTTTTTACAGAGATGCAGACGTCGTCTGCGTTGTTTTTCAACAGTTACCACCGTAGAGTAGGGGATGCTACGCACCAAGGTAAGCCGGTGGAGGGGGGGGGTGACCAACGTGATCCATTTCTGAAGCCCTCGGCGGTTGGTCTCGCAGCTCTACTGCTGTCTAAGTGAACGAGGAACAGACAAAATGTGTGAGTGGCATTTACGTGCCAGTTCGAATGCCATGAAGGCCGCCTCGTTCAGGTTGGGCTCATAAGTTGCAAAAAGAAAAATTCGAAAATTACCGTCCAGATTATTGTCGATCGTGCAGTTGGTCTGAGCTGTATGCTGATCAACATTATCGATAAAACCTTGTGCTACAATCCCACACTAAAGTGAAGAAGTCAGTTTTACGCAGACTAGGAACCAAATCGGAAGAATGCAGATATAATGACGGTTCGATGTAATCCATAGGGATAATTCTGAATATCATCTGACTAATGTATATACACACATAAACGACTCGGTAAGTGAAATTGCAGAAAGAATAAATTAGTTTGGACAGAAGCAATTTTGGGCTCACATTCTGAAACGAAAGTCAGTACTGACTATTGGCTATTCTGGCCATCATATTCAGGATAAGTCGATTGATCAAAATGACGCTTATGCAATTCCATTATCTACTTACCGGGTTCAAAGAGAACAGTGTTCTTACGATCCAGAGTATCAGCATCCATGGGGAAATGTCTGTCATAATAAGAAAGCAGAGTTCAGTAGCTCGAGCAAATAACATTGGATACAACGACGTTATACCTAAGAATTTGTTCCATTTCGCGAGTGGTGGCTAACCACAGTTACCCGCGGATTGGGCCAACCGAATTAGAGGAAGTAGAGAATGAGACATTGGCCTAGGGATCGAAGAGGAATGGGGTGAATCTGTTATTTCATGATTCCGTTCACACGATCCACTCGTACAAAAGGGAAGTTTGGAAGGGACCACGACATATGTCACACTGGGTAAATGTAGAAAGAATGCTCCAGTATCACCTGGTTCAATTTCACACCTAACATACCGAGATACTTATGAATCTGAGAAGTAGGAAATAGCCTGATGGTCAGGTGTTTGACCCACATTCGTTCACTTCGAGTTAGGGTCCCAATGGGGGATTAGTGGTTGTGCATTGCTGATCATTCCTAACAAGGATAAAACAGCTGTACAGTGCTTCCATGGTTTTCAATGGTGGAGTAAGAGTTGATACTGCATAACGAATCATGTTATATACAAATAAAACAGTGTGCAGGCGAAACGATTCTTAGACTCACAGAATATAAAAATAATATTGGTATATTTCACGAATAGTTCGAGAAGTATGCATAGGTGCACGACCAACGGGCACAACATTATTCACAGAGAGGAGAAATTCACATTACTCAGGACGGTCATAAAATACTGGTAGTCATTCGGCAGCCGGAACATCAATGCACGGTACTTAATTCTGTATATCGGGTTTGAGTACTAGAGGTGACTCAGTCCTAACAAGAACAAAACGTCCGCATGACAATTCTATGTTTCCAATAGTGATTACAGAGCCCATATTGCGCGATGAGTTAAAATATCTCACTACCCACATGCTAGAGCCAAGATAAATGGGTATTTTTTGTGGTTACGCGTCTCCGCTAGCCTTAACTGCACGCATGAATCGGTTCAGAATCCATTATTTAGCTTAACTGGATGTCGTAACTAACTTGGATTGCGAAACACAGTTTCCATGTAAAACATTATTCCTGAGAAACAAATTTTAATTTGCTAAGAGCCAACTATTTTGTTTATCAGCAAATAGCCTATAGAGTCAAACAGACGCACCTCTTCCGAGAAATTGTCGCAGAGGCTGCATCGACCGTGGATGCTTTATCACCGTCGGCCAGTTGCTTGCACAGTGTCTTCAAAGAACTCATTGTCTGACTCAGCTGCTCCGGGACAGCAAGAATAGCGGATACAGTCTGTCCACTTGCAACCTTTTTACCCACAAGAACCATTCCAGCCAAATCCATCGTTGAGAAAGTCCGATGCTCGGTATTACCATTTCCTCCGGTTGCTGAAGAAGAAGAGGACGTGGAGTTTAAAATCGTGCGCCAGTGCCGCAACAGGCTTTCGTGTTCGGCGGACAGGTTGGCGTAGACAGAAAGTAAATGGTCCAGTTCGACAGCTAAGGCGACTGCTTCGGCTTGCAGAGATGGAGCAACCGGTAGATTTGGCGCAGTCCTTAAAGGTGACAAAAGCGAGTAGTTTGTTTGTTAAAAAGTGGACCAACGGCATACGTGGCATTCGTTATACGGGGACAGAATGAGAGCGTACAATAACAGTGACCTTATTAAGCACACATCTTATCAATTCATGCAAACTGAAAGCAATCTTGTGCAGTTTAGAACTAGAATTTTCGTACGTCAATAACAATAGTGTTTGTTTACGAAAAAGTTCCAATTAGAAATTGTTTCAGGACACAAACAACGGCAGAGAGCAGTTTGCTTCCTTTGACCGGTCGTTAGAGATTTTCGAACGTTTTGAGCTTTGATTAAACCCTTAAAACTGAAGGTGACCACCTTTGTACAACCCAAAAAGAGAATTCAACCTGAAATTCGAATTCATGAGACAGTAAAGTTTACCCAATGAAGAACCCTGGCTGGGACGTTGATGAAAGACATAGATAAGTGAGCGATCACCGATATGGTTGCACTAGAACGATAACGGTTACTGTGGTCTTAAGACCTGTGCCTCAGCGGAAGGCAGTTGGAAAGAACTATTTTCGCGAAGCGTTATCAACTTGAGGCGAATGGTCGGAACCCAATGAAACAAAAGCACCTTCAGTCACATCAAGAAAACCCAGAAACTTTCTTGTTGTATTTAACCAGCAGATTTTTTGGTGGTAGACAATAATCCACTGCCGCCCGGCTTGTATGTGCACCTGACCTACTGAAACCATGTATGGTTCTCCCAGCTAAGTCTCAAGGTCTGGTTGCCGGTTACAGATTCCTTATGCCAGTGGGCCTTTGAGGCGCAAGTATGCAATAAACAAATGAGCTTCTATTACACATGCGTGCATTGTATACCAATTATCATCAAGAGATAATCAAACGTCGTTTAGCAAGTACAACACTAAGTAACAAACGACCGAGAACCAAACAAATTATGACTAAAGTTTAGCAACGATGACGAAACAGGAATGAAGTACATCGCCAAGTAAAAAAACACTAACCGTTTTGCTCCGACTTTACGTAGGTCAGATGAAAGAGACACATTGTGCTTGAGCGAACTGAACAGCTTGTCGATAGCATCCGAACAAGCGACAACTTCGTTCGGTTCCAAGTACTCTTTGGGAAGATGCTCAAACAACGGATTTGCCAACTACGAAAAAAAGGCAGTAGGATCTGATGGGAATCGATTCATCATAGTGCAGCTAGATCGAATCTAGCCTCCCTAAAACGCTGTTGGTTTGCAGAAGTGACTAAAATGTGGATCACAGACAATGGGATTTTGACAGAGTTCGCACCAATAAACTGGGTAAATGTAAACAGCTGACCGGTCTCCAACAGAATAAGTATAATGGCGTTTTTAGATATGGTAAAAACGCCTAAGAAGAAACACTGATAAACACACACTGTCGATTTTATGGAGCTCAACCTAAAGGATTTAAATTAGGTCGAAAGTCTCAGAAGTAAATGATCAGCTGGAAACCGACAGCCCAAACTAAAATGAGTAATCATCAGTACGAGTTATGGCGGCACGCCGTGGACTGGCCTTCAGAAAGTAAAAATAGCGTTCGCTCGAAGTATATGAAGTTACGAAATCCGGAATATATATATATATATATATATATATATATATATATATATATATATATATATATATTTATATATATATATATAAAGTAGTCAAAGAGAACCTGGGGATAAACAAAATCCGTCATTAATGGAAGAAACACCATGGATAACATCTCACTGTTTACTGTTAGTTTATACCAGATAGTCCTGTGACTTGGTATTTTGGTTTTGTCTGTTACCCAGAAATATCACGCAATGGACAATGAAATAAATCGACGCCTTAAGAGCAAATGAACAGTAAAGGAATGAGTTAAAAATCACTCAAATAGAAGGAGAGTTGTAATGGAGATAAATGCTTGATCAGGAAAACTGGCTACGTCACCAGTAATTCCAGCCTTCCGAAAGGCTGATCCCGTGCACTCCAGTCCGGAAGCCTTACACGGTTAACATGACCAATTGCAGCGGTTAAGATCTTTATACTATTGTGTCACTTCCGCTTCGGATGACTACAACAGAGTAATTTGTCTACGTAACACGTCTCAAATAATGTAACTTGTAACTATTAGGTGTTTTGTTCACAGAGTAGACTTCAATATGCAAAACTATGCGACTAACCTCAACAGGGTATGGAGTTTACGCTAAAATTCAGTAACTTTTCTGAGATATCGGTTTTCAAACTCCGGCAATCTTGATTTATTTCTCACCAGCAACAGTCATTTTCGGATCGCATAAAATAAATGATGTGGCAATTTGTGATGGGGCAATCGAGTTCTGAGATGGAATTTCACACGTTTAGGGTGAGAAATGCATATCAAGCATTACTACACAGCTGTACAAACGGTGCATAAGGGCTTGCAACTTGTCAGAGTTTACAATAACGTTGAATATTTGGTGGTGTATGTAGCTCAAATTGGTCGTATCTATAGGCTACCGATAGCTGCGCTTAGCGTTTAGATCGCACACGTCCTATAATTAGTCGAGAGGGCAGCATCAACGCGCATGAAGTGGTCACTATGCACGTTTATCTTGATACTCTCACCACTAGAAACGATCTTGCTTCTTCGGGTCTGGATCTCGCCTCAGAGGCCGAGACGCAAACTTGCCGTTCGATACTTTCCTTTCTGAGGAAACTTTATTGCCACTATTCTCAAAAGAACATACATCAATCTCTGGGCTCATGTTAATAACAAAATTGTAGAGAAAAATAGGGAAGATTGTGATGCACATCAAACTGCGTGGTAAACTTGAGCATTGAACCACCGCAAGCCTGAATTAGGCAATTCTTGTACGGAAAAATTGTGCCTCTTTCAGCAACAGGCCGCGTCAGGGAACTGAGCAATCAACTGCATCGGAAGAGGCATTCATATCGAGGACGATGGTGAGTGTGGGTCTACGAAGGGTATGTACGTTGCAAAATCTATCAAAGTCTGAATACGTGATCGCAAAAACCTTAATTAGACAAAAACACAATTTGATCCTCGCGCGTGCAAGACTTTCGAGTGTCACAGTCAGCAAGCCATTTGGATGCAAAGCTTACAACGATAATTGCTTTGCGCTTTGATTCAGGCGAATTCTTTGAAACCTCATCTCTTACTTACATCGAGGTGAGGAGTCTGACGAGGCTATTTGCATTCAAGCTGTCCTCTGTACAGCAATCAATCGGCGGTAAATGAGGGAAAACGTAACTACTCGAAACGCTGTTCCCACCGTTTTGGGCGGCGGTCCTAAATCCGAATCGATAAACCGTTAATCTTCTTTTGTGATTCACTCACAACTGTTCGTGTGGACCGTTATCCGTGGTTGGAAGAGAAAGGGCACTGCCGTCATGGATCTCCGGACAGTGCATGCGATAAGAAAATATTTTAGTATTGGATTTATTCGCTACATTGGAAAACGTACACAGATCCTTCTTGAAACGCATCTGATACTTACATGAACCATAAGCACTTGATTACTTAAAGTCGGGTGGATAATTCCGACGGAAAAGCAGATCGACGGTTACTGTTTAGCAGCAGCTGTGGGGAACGGCTAGCTTTGAGGTTGATCCCACACTGAGAGAAAAGCAGGCGGAATTGAGCAGGGATAAAATTCAGGTGTAGTAAAGTACGACCATTGGGTTTTCATTCCGCGAAGTCAGCTAAATTTGTATCATTCTGTAGCTGTATTCTTAGATACGAATTCCCGATGATTCCTAACAGCTGCGCAATATCTCCACAGTTATCAATGATGGTGTATGATACATCTCAAATCTCGAAGGCTCCATTTTCCATTACTGATAACAAGGCTTTCATGTGGCGTATCAGAAGCTACCTCCTAAGTAGGAATGAGAAACACTTACTTTGTTATTACCCAGAAATGTCTCCGATTCAAACAATGGCCAATATCGCGTGGAGCGTCCCAAGTGTTGTTGTGCTTCGTGGTGAGAAAAGCGGAGGAGGACAAAGACAGTACGCAGGGATCAGTCATTAAATGTTCGTACTGGGAGAAAAAACTGATTTATCATTAGGCTGTTTATTGGGAATCACATAAAGAAAAAAGTCAGTAGCGATTTTCGTTTGGTTGGAAGACACTTAGGAGTTGAATGCGGTGCTGCTCGACCACCGTACGCCTACGTTCACCAACAACTTTTACGTTATCAGACATGAATCAGGTTCCCCTGGGGTGAGAAGCAGAGCGAGTTGATATCCAAAACAGTTATGGTTATAGGTACCTGTCCTGGGACACACCAAATCTATACACAGCAATCGTAACTGAACGGGAATCATGAATGATTGTTACACTCAGTATACTTTCTGCGAACTGGTCATTCGGCAGATACTCCTGTGCGTTACCCGTCCACAACCGGACATCATATCACAACCGTGAACGATTCGCTTAAACACGCGCACAATTCATCGAGACCAAATCGAAATCTGAAGTAAGGACTTGTGCAGTGGCGAATCGCAAAACTGAAATCTCGTGTGCAGTCATTTCAGTTCATTTAACCGTTAACCTCGCATTTCTGTGATCTGCTTTCGGTTGCCACTTCACAGCATCGTCAAGTCAGGGGCAAAAGAACACAAGCACGAAACGCAAAAGAGCCGAAATCAAGGTAATAAGCGGAAATCAAGAAGAAAAAGAAAGAGTCCAAGTACAACTACGTCACTGGCCGCCACATCTAGCCATACCATTTAATAATTTCAACCATTTGGTAGGTGGAAATACGTGGACCCCAACCCCAAAGTCTAACACATCCTACGTGGCCAAGTCCACTGGTCAAGGCTTTCATACCTTCTGCCGCGTTATGGACTGACCACATCGACCTACCTTCCAACCATCACCTGCCTCGGAAAACAGCGTACGCCGAGGAAGCCTACCGGTGGGCATGTGTACCACATGTCCCAGCGACTTTAACCTGCCTAGATTCAGTACTTGATCCACAGACTGACCTTTGGTTCCCAACACCCTACGTCAAACCTCAGCATTGCTGATACGGTGTTCCTACCGTATTCGAGCAATGCTACACATACATCGATACTTAAACACCGACAGTCTTTGTCTGTCTTCTACTCTTAATGACCATGCTTCTAAGCCGTATAAAAGAACGGACTTCACCGCCGCAGCACACACTAAACCCTTCACAGACAACGGCGTGTCAAACCAGCGCCAAAGATGACGTAGGTTGGCAAAAGCCAAACGCACCTTCTGTATACGCGATGACACTTCATCTAATATTTGACCACCTGATGAGATGTAACTGCCCAGGTAACAAAACTTATCCACTTCAGCTACAACTTCCCCTGCCAACACAACGTCTGGTGTTGAGTCAACCCAGTCGTGCAGCAGCATTTCACTCTTTGAGGATGTAAAAATGCATCCTGAACATTGCTACACTGCTGTTAAGGCTTTCTAAGAGAGCTTGCAACTTACCTGGACCTTCACTCAAAAGAACAGTATCGTCCGCGTATTCCGAGGTAGACAGTTTACTGCCAGAGCAAAGATCGGTGCGGCTATTCTCACACAAGGATAAGGTATCTGGAGGATCAATGCAAATACAAAATTGAAGAGGAAGGGCGAAAGGGAGCAACCCTGACGAACACCAATTTCTGCAGTGAATTAGGACACACTCCACAGTAATCCTGATTTATCGAGATTGTTGTATTTTATGTGACATGAATGGGGAAGGGCTCTTCATAATGTACCCAATGTGCATATTATTCGATATTTTATCTAATCAATGTGATCTCAAATGAAAAAAGTCATACACATTTGCATACCCCGTTCTCTTGGAACCACCGTGTAATTTAGGCGCGCAGAAGCGGGTGCTAATCTGGCCGAGCGAGTCAGTTGACCAATGAAAGACTGCAAGCGCACCTCGGAAGTGAGTTCCTGGTTCGAACGCCGATCGGTGTTCAGTGGCACAAGAGGTGGATGTGCCAAGGGACATAGCGCGGCTAACACATGCAAATACATGACCGAACCATGACAAGTGAGCAACAAGGCTTCGTTATTCGAATAGGTGGGTAACAGCTCGGACTGGGTCTGTGACATCAGAGGAAGCGAAACTGGAAGCCGATGTGCCAGGGCAACCGAACGACCTGAAGATCAAAGAAAAAAATACAAGGATTGCAATGTCTCAATAATTTTTGGGATACGCGGATGTTGATGTGTCCAGCTCTAACCAGAAGAGTGAAAGATGCCAACTCGTATTTATGCTACGCTTACACACCATCGATCGACTTCCAATCTGATACCGAAATCTCGAATAGGAGCGCGGCAAACGGTTGTACGCCGTTAAAACAACAACGAAGTTTTAAATGCCCCAGCCTACCTTGGTGAGGTTACCCCCAGGCACTATCACAGCTATGAAGCGGAACTAATCAGAGTGGATTAGACATTTCAATCTTGATGAAACATTAGACTGATGACACTAGCCTTGAAGTTCAACATATTCTGCTTGTGGTTTGGCTAGAAACAACCGAGATCCTATCCTGAATCAACAATCAGTACTGGAAGGATGAGAAGCACAAGTCAAACGAATTTGCATAGCTTGACGATCTGTCAAACGAACACTGCGTATGTTCCATACATTTGAAAACATAACAGATGTCAAAAGCTATAGGCTATACGCATCGAGCGTCGATGATTTACCCCACCTCTCTATCGTTTTACTGAACTTTCTTTTACCATTCGTCATATATTTTTTGACAGCAACTTCAGGTTCCCGGCTAATGTTATCCTATCTATCAGACTCGACATAAGAAATAATTTCGGTTTTGTGAACAACGTCCACCTGTTCCGTATTACTTTGTGTTCCCGGCTAGAGAGCCTACACGAGTAGACGGAAGGACGGATCTCGTAACGAAGCAAGGGAACCATTGGATTTCACGTAGAAACCATTAGCTCTAACAAGAATGCTGATGTTATTGAGAAGAAACACATCTATCAGGATCAATATTGCTTCACCAGTCCTATTCTTTGATCATAAGAACAAAAAGAAGATATAGGCCACATGAAGCAAGCATTTCGTTTACTTCTGAAATCGCGAACGCAAAACATGCCAGCATATATCGTATGGCGTGTTGGATTAGGTATTCGAGTAAACCACCGCATGTCCAGGTGAAATCATTCACCAAGGAGGTAAATGATATCACCTTGTTGATCTAAACGCTGAACTTAGCAGTTAAGGGGTTTAGTGAGCAGTAATGGATCAGTGGTCGGTAACACACTTGGTATTCTCTATCTGTGTATGGAATTGACAACATCATATAAAGTGAACGGTGAGGGTTGACATGTTCCGGTTTTTGGGCAACGGAAAACTAAGTGCAACTTTCGTGTGATCACGACAACGTACGGAAGGGCTGCTTAGTATACCGCTGATAACAATGCACGAAACCACGCAGACACACGCAGAGCTATTCGCTCTGGAAGGTTTGCAGAAAATACAGCTGGTGATGCATAACTGATAAACACTGTTGACCTGCACTAATGATGATCACTGACGTGAATCGCACTGACCTGCTAACATCAGCAATAATCAAGAATGCAGACGCGGGGAAGTGAAGAAGCAAACAAAGTATCCTTTGCAAACAAACAATTCTACCAATATGATTAGCTATAAAATAACAGGATGTACATTACAACGGCCGTTTGATCACATTATCCTGTGTGCGGCGACAGTAATCATCCAGTTACGTGACCATACAGACTAAGATCAAGAAGACGGATTAGTACATGATTATCTATCAACATTTGGATCACAGTAGTTCACCCCTTACAAGGTTTGCATAGCTAAGCAGTTGAACTTATTTTGAACAGCCCTTGGTCATTCACTGGGCACTGTGGTTCTGCTTGATACCTTCCAAAAGGATCCCTAAGAGAATGAATGATAAAACAAGGATAGGACAACTTTTAAGTTTCAAGATGACGCAATTATGAGAGCATGAGAACCCCAGTGTTCGCGATGTTTAACCATGAAAATGATAGACAGGCGGCTACTGTCCTTGCTTGCGTTCAACAGGATGGTGTATACACTACGCACTCGCTCTCATGTACTCACGCATAGTTCACATTGCGTGGCCTGTTCTGACCATACGTTTGCCCTGCGTTTCTATTAACACGTGACTCTGACTCGCGTACCCGCTTACATGTTTGTGTCCGTGCTATCACACTTGCACTCACGCTTGCCGCACACCTGTGCTGAACGCTTTTGACTGTTGACCAGTCCAGGCAATACACACCACCAAACAGACACGGCATCGTATCGTTCTCCCGACTAAAACCACTGGGTATACAGAGAATCCAAATTCCACCATAACTCCATGTTCCCTTTTCTCGCCTTTTGTACTGTTTATTTAGGTAGGAAGTCACAAAGGCTAATAGTGACAAAAAACGGAAAGAAAACGGTTGTAAACCAGGCCTCAATCAAAACCGGATGTGTATTGTTTTCCTCATGTTTTGCCAGTTTTCATCTGGTCTAGGGCCTGTTGTAGGGTGGAAGGAGGGCCAGGGCAACCTGAGGGTGCACACATTGTTTTTGAGTATAGAGTGGGGTTGTGGAGCCGGATGCTGACAACCTCAGCTGTGGCTAGTATACTATATATTTTGCCGGTCTTGACTGACAACCCCCAGTCTTATACAGCGCACGGAAAGCCTCACAAAAGTTTACTGTGTGATCAGTCTAAGCAAGATGTGAAACGACAGCGCTAGAGGGTGACTTTAGTGCTGCAGTGTTTAACTACACAGGGTGGTGTTCGCGGATGAGTCCACACAAATGCCTGGTCGTGCGGCCGATATACGTTGTTCCACAGGAACAAGTGAATGAATAAACACAGAATGAGGCTGCAAAATGAAGCACTTTGTCTTTCAACCGCAAAAGTACTACTGGCCGGGATTCGAAAAAAACACGGAGCTTAGCTGCGTAGAACGTTTTGCTGATTAGCCCCGACAATCTTCTTTGCACACTCTCTGCCAACGTATCACCTTTGAATGGCAAAGAGATGCATGCCAATTTTCTTTTTGCCACAAACTCCCTTGAAGTTTCCACTTTCACTGGCGTCATCTACTCGACTAACCGATACGGGTAGTCGTTTTTGGATGAAGTATCTTCGCACCGTTTGCAGTTCTTCTTAAACGGTCCCAGCATATTCTTCTTGCTCTGTTTGTGAGGCATCGAGTTGGGTTCCTTTTAATCTTGAGAGATACAAAGCTGTGGAAGTGAGTGTATTACCCATTCCACGTTGCCTTTCTGTGTACTGACCGGCTGATTGAGCCGTCTTCACGGCGACTCATCCGAACGTCAAGGAAGGCGATTGTATTGTCTGACTCTGTTTCTATTGTGAATCGTAAGTTTGTACGAGCTGAGTTGAACCTGTCTAGCAGTTGGCTCATGTGGTCTGATGAATTGATTACACATAAAATGTCATCTACGTAGTTTTTATATACAACTCAGTTTCGGATTGAAGATTCCAGTGGGCCACTTTCTGACTTTGCCATAAGGACATCGGCAAGTAGTGGTCCGAGTGGAGAGCCCATTGCTACCCCGTCCTTTTGGCGATAGACCTGATTGTTAAATATGAACTGAATGTTGTACGTGGAGAAAAACAGTAATTGTTTCAGATTTTCTAGGGGTATGACTGTCTCAATTGTGTTCCTTTCAATATAGTCACATAGGTAATCGATGGTTTCACCTATTAGAACGCTGGTAAAAAGTGAACTGATGTCCAACGAAAATATCCGAAGTTATTTTACGTTTGGTCCCTTCAAGCAGTTTGTGAATCCAAATGTATCTGAGACTGTGCTTTGACATTGCCTGTCTTACCGGTCCCAGCAACAGTGTCAACCATATAGCCACCGCACGATATGGTGAAATGAACATGTCGAGGAAAGGTCTTAAGGGGGCTCCACTCTTGTGCGTTTTCGGCAATCCATACAATCTTGTAATGGTTGTTGCCGTAGGATATATCCGTTCAAACGTGACCGAGTCTATCAAATCTTCATGCTTCAAACGTGGTAGCAAGTTGAGCAGAGACTTCTCTACTTGTTGTGTCATATATTTTTCCGTGACCGTTTTCGCAAATTTAGATGTCATTCAAAATGGTATCCATTTTCGCAATATAGTCTGACCTGTGATGCCACTATTCTTTTTTAGTTCGCTTAAACGTTGCATATTAGCTGTCCTCAGCAATCCTTTTGGTGACGGCTTAGCCGTATGGTACTGATAACGTACTTACTAAGGTGGATTTGGGGTTCTGTAGCTCCAGCTGTGACATTGGGAGTAAACCCGACAGTTGAGCATAAATGTTCTCAAATTCCATTTCCAGATCTAGTTGTTTGCTCTGGTTGCTTGGACAGCAGAATTTCGGTCCTAAGGATGAAACTTCTAGCAACGTTTTGTCTCATTGGAGGTCAGATAAATTGTGTACGAAACTTTCATGGTTTAACGGGAACGCCCTTACTGGTTTTGATCCCTCAATCCATTTGAACAAATTTTGTCGTTTACGAACAACTTGGTTATTCACAACCGATTGAACGCAATCTCCGAACGACTGCTTTTCATTCGTTGACAAGTGGTCCAGAACACGAGAAGATATCACAAATATTCGTTTTAATTCCACAATATGGTTACACACGGTGTCACGCTCATTAGGCACTTGACGCTTAAGAGCCACACTCGATGCGTATATCCGGTTCCTTTTCAATACAGTAAGGTACTGTTTCGGAAATACAGATTCCCTGAGACATTTATCCAAAAACTGTGCACGAGCTCTCGCTCGCGCCAGTTTCGCATAGAACTTAATGTACTTGTCAAGTTCTTTCAGTACGGCCGGGTCTTTGGCCTATTTCGATTGTGGGAAAATTCCCAATTACCACATTGTCCGACCGGATCAATCCTTTAACTTGTCGTAATATATAATAATATACATAATTTCGGGCCTTCAGTCTTCGTCTTTTTCTTAATGCGTCCATCCCTACGTAACTTCGGTCAACTCACGCGACTCAAAAACATCTAGTAGCTGTTCTGCATGAGACTTGACTCCTTCCCAGCAAATCCGCCCAAACCTCGAACACTGCAGGGGGGCTGTCCCCATTATCAGTTTCTCTTCTTGGTCGGGTGTAGCGTAAAGCGACGAGTACCGAGACGGATTAACGTGGGACGGTGATAGTTATGGCGGGAGAGGTTGCAATAACAGTGAGATTTATCCATTTTGATAGTAGGGTTCGATCATATGTAGCTGAGGATGACGGTATTCACTAACATCTTCAAGTAATTCGGGCGGTTACGGTTGCAGGACGGTAAAAAAAAGCATTTTATGGCAATTATAACGTGTTTGGAATGACACTGTCTGAGGGGGTTATGACAAACATACAGCTGGCGTAGTATTGACCGCATAGGTGAATGAGTATTGATGAAGTAGCTAGTTATTTCCGCTGGAATTGTAATACAGTGGGTGATCAAAACTGATAAAAAAGTGTGGAACAACTGTCTCACACAACGTACGGTCGCGTATACCAGTTGTTAAAGCGACTTGGTTTCTAGCTGATTTTGAGGTTTATGGGCAGAAATACTAACCTTTGCCGTGTATATACTGAGTTGAATGGATGTAAACGGTAACTCGTTCGGCAATATGACTTAACTCCCGATCCTTGTCGACTTAGCACTATTTGTAGTTCTTTT
This sequence comes from Fasciola hepatica, assembly GCA_948099385.1. Lineage (NCBI taxonomy): Eukaryota > Metazoa > Platyhelminthes > Trematoda > Plagiorchiida > Fasciolidae > Fasciola > Fasciola hepatica. The sequence goes on from CANUEZ040000063.1 coordinate 4,982,115, forward strand.
CCTACTCCATATTACTTCATTATTTCCGACTGAGATTCCTACTGAGAGATAGCAACTAAAGTCACCGTACCAAGTGCACAATTAATGGTTGTCTGAACTGAACCCCGGATCTATGTCACTATTGCTAAACGTATTTCATGTACTTCTATATTCCGTACTGTTACCAATATGGCCAAATTAAAAAACCGAACTGAACTTGTCATTCAGAAACCTAGCCGACTACGGGATCTATCAGAACTGTTCGCTTTTACCACAAGTCGATTACAACTTATTTCAGGTTTTTCAAGTTATGGTATTGGTGTAGGGTTTGTCACACGAAAAAAATTACCATCACAAACACTAACCGCCTCGGCGAACCTAGCATGCCGGGGAATTCTGTCTGCGGATATGCACAACACGTGCCACAATCATTTTAGTGACATTTTCTGTTTGTGCTGATGATTTTTTTTCTGCATCTAATACTCTAACTTCCGCACTGCTCATCCGATGTTTTCAGTAGATTCGATAAATCCTAACTGAGCAGGAACTACGAAACAGTATTGCATGAACAGTACAAAGTCTCAACGGTTTTAAATATTTGTGTTGGTTGTAGCTCAGGTTGTTGGTTGTCATGGCAGCACAGAGTCTGTTTGACTTTTCAAGACTTGTTCATGGAAATGATGCCAAGTAAATGGCATCTTGAACCAATACCTAGTATGCTGTGTTTGTAATTAGTAGTGGAACATGTAATGGTTGCACTCCACCTATTTGTATGAACGTGAACACAAAACCCGGCCGCAGCCAGACCGCAAGCAGGCAAGTGCATAAGCAAGTAATCAGGTAAGTACGTAAGTGAGTGAAGTTACAATCGGTTTACGATCAAGTCACGCGTTCATTCGGACGGTGTATGTCCATGCATGAAAGAGATGCTGAGCGATTTTCCACGTAATGTGCGTGACTGTTTTAACCGGGCACAGCAAAGTGACCAAATTATATCAACTAAGGTAAAGAGAAACGTTCTCTAACCGCGAACCTTAACGTTTTTTGTCATCGCCTGACGCGATGAGACAAACAGGAGAAGCCAAAATTTGTCCAGGAAGTTTAGATGACTTCAAACACACACTGTTTCTTTGTTGCGACATGCAAAGAAACATTGTCTTTAACACATGGATTCCTTCATTTGCAATACTTAGGTTGTTAAAAACATTAGATTAAGTTAGGCGAAGGAACTTACCACCTAGAACGAACTGCGCCAGACACGTGGAGGCCCGGTTTCCTACATCGGCCAGCGTCACCCGATAAGCCGCAATCGCATAGTGCATAAATCCTGTAGCAGATGAACCAAATGTCACTAGAGCGTTTTGGAAATATGGTTCAAAACAGTTGTAGCCCAAAGAAAATAGATAAATGCATACAACCGTGGAGTGAATCCCAAGCTGACACCTTCAAACACGAGAAAGCAGACTCCAACAACCGAAAATTCTGCTATGTAGTCAGCTTGTTGATTGACTATATCTGATAACCATCGGGTAAACAGCCTCATATAACCAAGTTCGCCGATCGAGAATTTCAATGAGGTGCTTTTTCCACAGGTTGCTCGCATGAACCGTTGATGGTTCCGCCTGGCAGCCCATAAGCTCGCTAGTGATAGACATAACTCGGTTGCCACCCAGATCGTATCCACGTCTAGCTTATTGTAGACTTTACGTTATTTCCAAAGATCACGATTAACGACCTCATTGACGGCCGTACATTGTGCTTCTGTAGTCATGGGTACATTGTATCGACTGGACTGATGGAAAAATTTCAGGTGAGGAGAACTTAGCATGGTCAATGTGATTTACCATCACACCTGGACAAGAACGTTTCGCCAATCAAGACATTTCTTCTCCCTAACACTGTGCTCACGGAGATTAATCCATAGATTATGATCACACATTACAATAAAAAGACATTTTTCGTTCACCAACACAAGCGGTAAAATGGGTAAATATACAGACCAGTTTGACGGTGATAGTTTTCGTCTGTTGTATCATCTTACCTTACTTTGTGATATCGACCATAATAACGATCGGTATAAGGTGAATTGTGCAGATGCATCATTAATCGCTATTGTTATCGTGTATTCCAAACTTGATGGATATGCGACTGAAACAATTGTACTTCTCGCGAACAACACGAGGGCCTCTACGCTCTCTTTCCAGCTTGATCGGTATGACTGGCAAGTACAAATCCATATGCAGTTGGAGCTAGCAATCTACTAGGGAATACGAAGACTTATCAGTCGTCACATTTTGTATGCCCTTTGAGGAATCAAGCCAGGCCGAAGCTTTTGACAAGTTTTCCATGTAGGCGAATACCACGGTGACCGATTACTAAACGATCTGTAGCGGATGTCTGGGTCAAACTGCGTGAAGGTAATCGCGCCTCAAGTGATGTTTCCTCTGTTGCTTTTTGAACGATTGATCGATATGCCAGCAAGCACTGGGGCAGTGTATCGTCCTAGACATGTGTACTAGCTGTATTCACGAATGCCTTCAACAAGTCCTCATGAGTCCACTTGACTCCTTCGACTGCTCCGTTACCTCGCAAGTGGTGATATAGTTTGAGATTAGGAAATCAACAATATATGACACATTTGCATTGAAATACATTCAAAGTTTGATACTCAATTAAAGTAGAATTGCCTTAGTGTGCCCCAATGAAGCACCCAAGAATCGAACATAATTTTACCCGTATTCTCAACATTGAATCGGGGAGTCGCTGGGGTAGCATAACACAAAAAGTGGTCTACCTTAAACAGTATTTATCCTCTACTCTTTGTTGTTTCCAGAAAACGTGCAACTATATCCATCGCAATCAGTTTATTGAGGTACTCCGTAACTAACCCAGTGTTGAGTGTTTCGACCCTTAACTTAGAAGGAGACCCATGGTGACCGGCTGCGAGATGCTACTACCCTAAGATAGTCTGACACCAACAACTGCTACAGTTTGTTCACTGAATAAAAGCTAAAAATTGTCGATAGTCTCCGCCTGGTTCATTCGTACCTGGAAATGCACAAAGGGCATGAAGCGTTAGAAGTGAAAGGTTGATGGGATAACGGTCAGGCTCCATTCGGATGTGTCACCGGCATGCATACCAGCCAAGTTACTAATAAAGTGGAGAGGTCCTCATGCTGTGTACGAAATGTCTTCCGAACAAACATGTTTCACACACACTGCCCGAACCACCACACCGCCATTATTCCGTTAAAATCAATTGCTACTGATATTCTTTTTTTTAGCGGATCCACCGTCGATGATCGCGGAGGAATAAAAAGCGATATAAGGAGCAGCAGCGACGACACTGAGGACAATACCAATTTGGGGTTCTGTAATACTATTATTGTGAGCATATATTATTGAGCAAAGCTAATTTCGTGCGCGTGATCTTTCGTATCTATCAGGGATTAGAGAAAAATGCTGGGCATACTGTGGCATCACAATTTTCCCAGTCACAAGAAGTGCTCAATATATTTTGAGAGGAGCTACCGTAATCAAGATTAACATCGTCACAAAATGAGACGCCGGAAAGTATTGCCCTGCATTCCGCATGAAGAAAAAACCCGCTTTATGGGTTGGAAAACCGCAAATGAATGAAGACAATAGGGGACAGGATAGTCAATTTTAAATGAATGAATAAAATGAACCAAGATATCTTAGGTTTCTGCCAAAACCGTATCAAAAAATAGTGGTAAGTCACATTATACGTGAAATATGTTGACGATACTTTTGTGGTTATCAATTCCAAACACAAAGATGAATTCCTTCAAAGCTTTAATGAACAATGCAGCTCCATTAACTTTACGATCGAGACAGAAGATACCGACAGAGTGATAAGTTTTCTAGACTGCCGTCTGAGGGCGAATGACCCCCAAAAATTCACCACCGGTATTCCTCAAAAGCCAACACACTCGGATAAATATTTGCGTTTTGATTCTGCTCATCCTCATTGCGTAAAACGAACGCTTATCTCATCGTTAGCCAACAGGGTTGAAAAGCTCTGATGGAGATACCACTCGTGGAGAATAAATGAGACTCTTAAGCCAAGTCCTTCTTGACAATCACCACCCGCCACATCTAATAAGAAACTAATTGAAGAGAAAAAATAAACAAACGACACATGCCACTGGAAGTAGAAGCTATGTAGCTTCTATCGGCATTCCATACAGATCAGGCACTTCTGAGGCAATCCAAAAAGTTCCCAGCGATTATAATATCCGCACATTCTTTCGGATTGACACTACTCTGTCTCGCCACCTCACCAAAGCCAAGGATTCAATCAACCTGCAGGATCAAAACAACTGCATTTACACAATCAATTGCAAGGAATGTCCAGCTAGATATATTGGACAAACATCCAGACAACCTAAGACTAGAATAATGGAACACAAAAGAAAAGAGAAATACAAGCCCTCCAACACGAAAGTCTCAACGAAACTAGAGCGGGATCAGCGATCGCTCTTCACGCCACAGCCGAGGGGCACAGTATAGACCACGAAAACACAAAAATCCTCCAGCTGGGACTGGAAACATGCGCTGGACGCTTGTATGCCGAAGCTATGGCAATTAGCACCCACCCTGCATGCGTCAACTGAAATGACAGGGCAGAGATTCCCGGAATTTGGACCGCACTGACATCACTGACACATAAGCAGCCCAAAGGTCACATCGACACTTAAGCTCGTCACCACGGGCTCGGATAATGGGAACCGGTACGACTATATTCCAATCGATCTATTCAACGAACGTTCTAACACACACACACACACACACACACACACACACACACACCGTTGACTGGTAATTGATTCCTCAGAGTCATGTGATTGTAAAACTGCCTTGCGAAAGGCTAGCCACGGTAACCGAAAAGTCGGCTTATAATTTTCCACCGACGACGCCGTGTTAGTGACATTATATCTCGTTTAGCACATCACATGGCGCATCGTTTTTGTGATACACTCCGAACCTCGTTCGGCCCTGACATACTGAATAATGAATCAGCCACTGGCGTGCGGATTCGAATTCCAGCACGAAACTTGTTGTGGACCTCGCGTACTACTTCGCAATTTCTATGGGTGACCTGTGCACTTGACCTCCGCTCGAAACGCCTTTTTCTCTAGACCGTGATGACAAAGCAAAGGACTGCAAAAAACGAAAGTGTATTCACATAAACTTATAAGGTTGTATTTAAGCTGAAAATGGAACATTCCCGAATTCGGGCAGATTAGGTTGATAAAAAGTCGGCCGGATTGATTATCGATCGGTGATCCGATTTGCGTCGGACTAGAGATAGCTGCTCGATTATCTAAAATGAGTTGAGCTTTGTGTGAATTGGCGGTTTAGTGATTATTGATTATTCAATCCGGCTTGACACGCATGAACTGACTAGTGGATTGTTTCAATAAAAAGTTATTTTGCACCGTGTTAACAAAACTGACTTTCATTGATTGCATAGTTATTTCTGCTTAGTCTCCGACCCATGTGTAAACTCATGGACAGCTGTTCCTAATCAGAGGAACTCTTCGAAGTCCTATATGGCTGCGAACGCGTTGGCCCGGTGTTTAGAGAAAACTGTTTTCTGAAACGACCTACAGTCACCAGGTAAAAGAATCATGAAAATGGACTTGTGTTACAGATGCACATACCGACATCGGCAGATTTCGGTGTGACCCATTTAATTCCAAGCGTTTTCGAAAATCCGGAATTAGGCCGTTGTAAAAAACTGATTTTCTCAGCATCTTCGTCCGTCCGGATCAGCAACTGATCGGCCAAACCCACACGCTGTAAGAGATCATGCGCCTGCGCCTGGTGAATGAGTTCCACGCCATACATCGCACTGCTCGAATTTGTGTTGGCTTCCTCCTTCATCGGAATATCCTGAACCAAAGTGCTGGCCAAGTTGTAGTGTGTCTCAACCAAACGCATTAGGCCACGATACAAATCGATACTTTCCGTGGGCAACCGGTGATAGAGAAAGCGATGTGATGAAGAGTTCACGTCTGGAGGTAACTATTTCAGAAGAGAAAACAGAAAATATCGTGATCATATTCCCGAAACCTGGACCCTGTTGTTTATTCAGTAAATAAGACCGGTCTTAGTGAAACATAATACCGACCTGATATTGGGATTTTAAGCTGCTAGTAAGTATTTAATACGAAATACACTTTGTTCATTTCTAATTTCGATTGCAAGAAAAAACACAAGACTGTCCAGAATGTTTTTGATTCCTGTGACCCTCTGAGAATAACTGTAAATCGAAACGTTTTATCGCATTACTCGGTTGAGTTCTCTGCTTGATGAACATTACAACAGTGCTGCGGATAGTGTAAACAAACTTAATGCACATTTCCAACACCTTACCGAATATCGTATACAAAATGCAAATACACAAATGTTTCCGGCTTACAGCCAGTGCCACGATTCATCTCGTTTTACAGGAACTCACAATGGGAAGAGTTCAAAGGCATCAGTGAAAATAATTCGTTGTGTGCAAACCAAACAAATATGGGAAGATGGACCGTGGAAGTGTTTCACTGATGACAGGTTTCGGCTGTGTAGTTGGAAACTGCTGAACGTAGATTACGTAGTTTTCATAGATAGAAGGCGAAAAAATCAAGAAACCACACAGTTAATTCAGTAACTGTGCTTTTATTAATGTGGTGACCAAGCTTAGTCATCCGCCATACTTAAAAAGATTACGAGTGGAGCATGCTATGGTTCTCGAGGTCTCCATCCAAGTAGGTGTGTTGCACTGACGTCAATGTTTTCATTGATCGGTACAACGGCACAGTCTGGCCTCAATGCTGCCTATCGATTTTCCTTTTACTCTTATTATCAGCACTCATACAACTTTCAAAGTACACAAACTTCTCGACAATCTCACTGTAGGTATCAACATATAAGGCGTGGTAACTATACAGGCGACAGCGGGTTGTGTTAAACAGTGGAAGGATGTAAACGCTACTGTCAGTTAACCAAAAGTGGTTCAGTCATCGTGCCCTAGTTATTGTTTGAAAGGAATTACGACAAACAGAAAATTGAATAAAGCTTTAGACAATCATATGGACTTGCAAACACTTACATCAACTGGTTCTGGAACCGTTTCTCCCATGTGTTCCCTGGGTTCGTCGCCTGAGACCAGATCGATAAATAACCACTCGCTAGCTGTCACCTTTGTGTATCTAAAGCGAAACAGGAAATAGGTGACCCCAAAAACCCAAATTAGTAAGAATAATAATCAGCGTGGCGGATCGACTGAATTGATAAATATGAACTTGAGATTCACTTTACAAAACTATCTTGTGACTTAATTATTCTTGCAAATTACACCAAGCACTACTTTGCGAGCAGATACCCTAGCTCTTGACAGGACTTCAACGACCTCTCGCGTAACACTGCTCAAACCCAAATAATTCATGTTCAAATGATTCCGCTGGTTTGATTTGCTTTCCTAAACATCGGTAAAACTTGAAGACGGTGCATTATCTCCAGAGAGTAAATCCGTTCCAAGAAAATGATAAGGCCTGTGAGTTACTGAACAGTACACGCGATGAATTGTTAGAAATATTCGTAATCTGAGTTTTTGGGACTATGGATACTCAGTAGAATGGATGAAAGGTCCAGAGCGCACTTGGAGCAACATAACTAAGACAGAAATGACGAACTTTCAGGGATGCAAATGGAACAAATCGTCCGCAAGTTCATCAGTAAGGATTATCTTGAGTACAGTAAACGAATAAGAATTTTGGTATACCTCTTCCACCGCACTTATACTCAGCCATGTAATAAACTTATGTTTCAAATGCATCCACGATACGTGCCCCTCTCATAAAGAGCGAGTTCTTCATAAGTTATCTGTCTACTCTATGTCGATATTATTCACTAGTCCCTCAAATTCAGTTAGGCAGGACAACTCAAGTAAGCGACCGTCAACTTACGGTAGTTGGGGTCCATGCACAAGTCATATAAAGCCCGGTGTACAGTAATTCTAGTTCCAATTTCATACGTTCGAAATTATATTCAAACTACTGAAAACTATAACAGTAGTTCATTGCTAAATATAAATGTCAACAGAGAAAAAACCACTAAATTGCCTTCGAAACGGCTGTGGTCGACGTCATTGTTTGTCAATTATAACTTCAAAAGTGGGATATTTAACCCGAAAGGAATGCAGAAAGAAACTCACATATCTTGACGATCTTCTTATTGGTGAATATCAACTCCAATTTGTAAATGGTGACCATGTTGGTTGGGTTAGCGGTTACACGCATGAAGCGACTGAGACCGTACTTCTTAACTCTTCTTTATGCCTTACTTTATCAAAGTTAATGGCGTATTTCCCAGTGTCATGTTACCTAAAATTTGCGTTGTTTTTATCCACCTGCTTCATCTCTTGGATAGTCAGAATCTCCAATAAATAAGTTTTAGTTTGGACAACCAACAACCATGCAAATAGTGGGACGGTTTGGTTGGTTATCTCCCAACAGAAACTTCACTCGGAACCCAAGACGACGAACAGCATGTAAAGTGAGAAAATAACTACGAGTCATATATCCTCTAACGTCTTTAAGCATTAACACGACCTGCGTGGCTCAGTGTACTGATCAGGCTTCCCATACCTTGATCCCACGCCATGGACTAGCCACCTTTGTTCGCGAACTGGGCACAGATCATATCAGCGAGCAAGATATATAACATATAACATCACTAAGTGACTTCTCGCATACTTTTTTGAAAATCTTGAGAGCTTTCGTGACTGCGTTTCAATTAAAAATCTTTAGAAAGCCTTCAAATGGAGGCTGGTAATATTGACGGCTTTTTTGAGTTTGCGTATACCTCATTTCAATAAACAAATATGAAAACCCGACAATTATTTTCGGCAAACTACGTAGGGATTGCAATTATGGATTGCATAATCTTTGTTGTTCATCTACTTTTACTTTTACTTTTGTGGTATTTCGTTTCGTACAGTTTTTCGAGATTTGGGAGACCTCGAAACAGAACAGCACAGAGAATTGTGGTTGAGTGAAAACTCACCCAGATGAATCCGGAGATTCATTTAGAATTCTTAGAATGTGTGGAATCCATGAGGGAATGTGGCTCCTGAAATTAATTAATGCTTCAAACAGAAACTTCACGAATGCATACCTCATATGAGCACTGATAATAATGACGCGCCCAACGTTGGTAGAAGAGTCTTTATAGGTTTTCTGCATGGGTGACAACATTTGTAGCATATTGCATGCTGGTTCCAAACCAGGCATACAAACACATTTTCCCAGGTCAAGTTGAAACTCAGCTGGCGAACCTTCATGACTGAAAATGTTCCACAACTGGAATGGGTGATTCAAAAAAAGTCAGCTTCGATTAAATTTCTTGCCGTTTCGATAGTCTGATCCTCTTCTAGCCATATGCTATGGATTTTCTCCTCCGTATCGAAAGTTATTACAGAAAACTAGCAAACAGTGAAAAGGGAAAAATAAAAACATCCTTACCGGCTTCTCAGAGGAGAAAACATCGTATGCTATACGACAATATTGCAGTACTGCATCCGTGACGTTAGACCAAATCGACTTGCGAAACACTCGTTTGTTGTTACACATCTTACTAGATCCATCCATCACGATTTCGTCGCCCGATGGTTGTTTAAAATGAGTCGTGTGATCCAGAAGAAACACGGTTTTTGCGTTATAATCGGACATTGTGATGAACCGTGACTTGGATCCCGAGAGATTTTAATTCAGTTCTCTAATAAATTGCTTTGATCTCTGTGAAAATGGAGTAAAGTCTTGGATTAATAGTACGTAAATCACAAGGCTTAGCTTCGTAGTGAATCGTTTGTATGGCGGAATGAAGATAATAAAGAGCATTACACTCTGAAAATATTACCGGGACTCAGCATACTTATTCAAAGATACGAGAAGGGTCCAGTTACAGCTCAGTTTGAGCTAATACTAACCATGCACTGGGTACGATGAGGTGCCTGATAGGGGTAGCACCTGAGTTGGTAGACTGCCGTGCCCATGGGATATCGCCCATATCGTCGGTCTCCACCAGGGACCCAGATTCCTCGCCTTATGTTGTTCTCCGAGGCAGGTCGTGGTTGGAAGGTAGGTCGAGATGGTCAGTCCATGACATGACAAAAAGGTGTGAAAACCTGAACCAGTGGACTTAGCCAAGTAGGACGTGTTAGACTTCCAGGTTGGGGTCCACATGGTCCGCCCACCAAATGGTTGGAAATATTAAGTGATATGGCTGTGTCGCGGCCAGTAGCGCAGTTGCATTCGGACTCTTCATTTGTTTTCGTGGCTCCCACTTACTACCTTGATTTTTCTGCTTGATGCTTTCCATTTTTCCAGCCTTTTACTGGAAGACGCTGGAATGTAGCAACCGAAACCAGAGCACAGAAGTGCGAGATTAGTGGTTGTATAAGCTGAAACTGAAATTGAAGACCTGTGGTCCCACGAAGCTGAAGCATGCATCAGTGACCATAACCCGGCAAACCGTTCAACAGGTGGGACAAACTAGGCGGAGGGTCACCGGGGTTCAATCACCTCGGTGAGACTGTGTTCAGCATGCGAAGACAGTTTCCGCCGGATAAGCGGACAAGATTTACTGTATAACCCAACGATTGTGAGGGAAATCTGTCAAACTAACAGGGCTATATGGACTCTGCCTTGGATTCAATTTAATTGAAGAACAAACGATCTCCCGGCGTGGCACTGGTAACCATGCACCAACACGTTGCTACCCTACAGCCCACACCTGTTTGTGCGAAATCTAGGGCTATGCTCTCGAAAAAACCAGAGTAACCTTGGGGGCATCTTTTGTATCAAACTCCCACGAAACTTCATGATCATGTAAATGCTCTGCCATCCATGCTACGGCGCCACATCTGCAAGGACCTGGCAGCCAGCTGCTTAGCAGGGACAGCCGCATTTATAGACACTCATGAAGCCGATTTATCTTCTTCAAAGAGCAAGCCATCACGACGAGACTGCACCTTGATGTGGTGTGATGACTTGCGTGCCTCTGTGACCCAAAGAGCTATATACACGATGGCTACCTTAAGCCGGAGATGCAATTACAACTGACAGGTCAATGGTTAGAGGTCAGACGAAGTCCACTGTCCTGGCCCTCCAGGTTTGGGGTCGATTTGAGCTGGCAACTCAGTAAAACCAGAGAAATAATAATTAATTCAAGCAAATGGGCTCCCACTAAGCCATCCCGCTGCCTAGCGGACACGTTCTTGTAAGAACTAAAGGCTTTGGATGAGAACCCTAGTCGTTCTCTTGCTTTGCGGATGGACACCCTAGCAGTACCCGTCCAACACCTCTCATGAACTGCGCGAATAGAAAGAATTCCGTACTACATCAATCGTCGCGCAGGATAATCAGGACCGCGCTGTCCGTTGCATCGAGCGGGGTGGGTAGTGATAAGTGGGCTACTGCTCAGAGTTCCCTCTCTTTTACTCAACCCTTGTCTTCTGTACCCAACCACCTCTCTTTGCTCTCTCTCTATTCACCCATAATGCTCCCACTGATACCACGGCCGATACACGCAACGCTTCATTGTCAAACAGCGTGAATAATCCTCCGTCTGGTAACACATTTTCTCAAGCATCATTAGCCTCTAAAACTCGGCTCCTTTAACGTGCGTACACTCATGCAGGCCGATCAGCAGGTATGCCTAGTCCTCACAATAACCTTTCTGAAGACTGATGCCTGCTGCTTAAGTGAACCGCATATCCAGGATTCGAACAGTGTGATTCAACTAACTGCCCCTAGTTTCTCATCGAGGTATTTTCTGCGCCCCTCAGAAGACGAACTAGCTAGGGCTGCATGTCAACGTGGTGTACGAATAGTCTTGACTGACAAGGCCGAGGCTGCCCTTTTAGGCTGGATCCCTGTTAACAGTCGTTTATGTGCTGTGAGACTCCAGGGGTCAGTCGGCGTTCAAAATCATAGTTGCATTGAGCAGATTTGTTTGTGATCTCGGCATACACCCCAACAGCTTGCAGTTCTGACACGCAGAAAGATGAGTTCCACGATTAAATCACCACCCTCGTTCGCAGCAGTAAAGGTTCTGACATTTCAATGCTAGTAGGTGATTTTATTGCACAAGTTGGCAAACTTAGTGTGTCAGAAACATGTTTAGGTGGCCGCTGTGCTTTACTCGCTCAGCGCAAGGATAACGGGGATAGGCTTCTCCAGTTTTGTGCAGACAATCGACTGTCCTTGTCTAGCACTAACTTCCGACACAGCTCGCGTCGCACAGCGAAATGGCGCTCTAACGCTACAGGTACTTTGAGACAGATTGATCATATCGCAGTAAGTTACTGGTGGCGCAGTTCTGTTTAGAACTGTAGATCTTACTGGTCCACGTACGTAGAGTCGGACCATGCATTAGTTTTATTGCGATCATCATTCCAGCTTCATGGTCATCGGCACAAGCCGCAAACCCGGTTAGCCGTGCAATGTTCGTCGGCTACAGAAGTTCACGCCAGTTATGAACAGAAGTTAGCACATGAGCTAGGAACTACGACGAACAGTTATGCAGATGCGCGTTGGGCTCATACCAAACACGCGATGCACGTGGCAGCAGGTTTTGCTTGCGGTCCTAGATCCGATGTATATCAGAGACACTGGATTTCGCAGGAATCGATCAGTCTAATAGTAAAAAAATGTCAGCCCTCAAACTGTAAGGATATGAATAAGATACGGAGGAATCTGTGAAAACAAGTCACACAAAAGCCTTAAGAAGGATGGCGAAAATTGGTGGGTCAAGGTAGCCGAAGAAATGGAAGTAACAGCTACTTCAGGTAACAGTCGTAGACTGTTCAGACTTATTCGTGACACCGGTGGACGGCGAACCGCGGTCAGTGAAACGATTTGAGATAGAAATGGAGAGTCTATCTATGGCAGAGAGCAAAGTCTGGACCGTTGGACCGAGTACTTCAAGGAGCAGTTTAGCTGGCCGCATGCTAATGTAGTTACTCCTGTGTCAACAACCGCGATTCCTTGGGGAGCATCATTTGAACCCCCATCGGAAGCGGAAGTTGTGTCAAGCATTCGTTTACTAACGCGAGAGGAAGGGACCGGTTCTGAAGAACTCCCTGCAGTTCTTTTCCAATTGGGTAGTGATGCGTTGATAAAATCACTTACCGTCTTGCTCCTTGACATTTGGAACGAAGAGGGTATTCCGTTATTACAGGGTGGGTCATTGATTTTTCCCTTCTTCAAAAAGGGAATACACAGTGACCGTAGTAACCATCGTGGGATCAGCTTGATTCCGATAGTTACCAAGGTATTAGCCTCGATTTTGCTGCGCTATCTGGCACTGGCTCGCGAGAGGAACGCTCGTGAACAGGCCGGATTCCGCCCAGGTCGAGGATGCATCGACCAGATTTTTACTCTTCGTCTACTACTTGAGACGCGTCAAACACACCGTCGACTGATAATGGTGGTTCCCTCGACTCGAAAGGCGCCTTCGATTCAGTTGATCAAACAGCGCTTTCCAGTGATCTTCACTAAATAGGTATGCCACAAACATTCGTGAATCTACTGAGGCTTTGTAAGGGTTTACGGTGAACTATTCAATCTATTCGAAACGACCAGCGGTGTTGAACAAGGCTGTCCCATGTATCCGTTCCTGTTCAACTTCGTCATGAACGAAATAATGGAGTGTGCTGCAAAATCTTCAGGATGAGGGGTCAAACTAGGGAAATAGTGAAAAGATGTGACCTAGATTACGCGGACGACATTGTCTGCTTATTCGAATCCACAGAACATGCTCAACGTGCACTAGATAGACTCTCAAGAGTTATAGCTCCCATCGGCATGTGCTTTACACCTTTGAGGTGTAAAGTGATGTTGCAAGACTGGACATCAAACGATCCCGAGCTTGATACTCCATGGGAAGGTGCTGACAATATTCGACCGATCTATTACCTCGGTGGCGGAGTGACGACAGAAAGTACCACGATAGTAGAGGTAAGCACGCGTATATCCAAGGCTCGAGCGGCATACGCTGGACTGAGGCACTTGTGGCGCCGACCTGATATTCGCTGCACTTGAAAGGTCGTCTATACTATGCCACGGTGCGTTCAGTTTTGTTGTATGGCTGCGATACGTGGGGTCTGCGTGCTGAAGATATACGTCGTCTTCAGGTTTTCGACCACCGATGTTTACGTAGTACCGCTTAGATTGGGTGGAATAGCCGAGCGAGCAATGTTGAGGTCAGGAAGCGAGTATTGGGTAGTAGTTCAGAGCATGTTCTGTCACAGCGTATACAGCTTAGTAGACTTCGTTGGTTAGGGTACGTGTTACGTATGGCAAACACACGTCTACCATACCGTTTCCTATTCTCCGTTCCTCCTCGGGAGAGGAATAAACCACATGGAGGTCAACGGATGACGTGGCAACGGGGAATGAGAAAATGTACATCGAACTTAAGCAAAGTAGGTACCCCACGTCTTCGTGGTTGGAGTCCAAAAGATCCGTCAACCAGTTGACTGGAGACACTAAAGGATATGGCTGCGAACCGTGAACAGTGGCGATTGTATTGTCACTTTCTGTCGAATCAGAATGATTGATCAATGTGTGCTTGTACAGTTGGACTGTGTATTCCGTGTGTTGGCTACTAGAGCGCTCCTTCTTTTTCCCATCCCTGCAGGTCCACTCCTTACCCATCTTGTATATTCGTTCCTTCTGCTTCTATATGCAACATGGTGAAAAGGGAAGCAGTCAGCTGGGCTCGCCCTGATGCTTAACGCTGTACGGTGGTGATAATGAGGATGATGACGAAGAAATAAACCTCGACATCACTGTTCTCACATCCATACGATGATGACTGTAAGCATCATACAAGGCTGTTGTCAGCGCTCGTCTGGGTCCTGGGTATTAGGTTGCATCGACAACTGTGTAGACAGCTCTGCCTGAAAGCAGATCGTCGTTTATTGTCTAGAAGCAAATTTTCCAGGCCGGTAGCTATGGAGAGGGCTATGAAGTGTTTGAGATGAGTAGCACCTCTGAGTTGATTGACTGTCGTGTCCCTTGGGGCATCCTCCATTTCCTTGGTCTCCATCATCCATCCAGCTCTCACCTTTGGCTCCACGAAGCTGAAGCATGCATCGACGGCCACACCCCGGCAAACCGTTCGACAGGTGGGCTAAACCAGGTTGGGGGTTACCGAGGTGTAAAAAAACTTCGGCGAGACAGTGTTCAGCATGTGAAGACAGATTCTCCTGAATAGGCCGACAAGATCTACTGACCTGACTTCTACCTTCATGCGACTATCTCCTGCGAGAGAATAAGTCGGCCCCATGGATATCACGGACCACTGCTGACCACGCGAGGCGGTCGGAAACGAGTTCCGTACAGATCGTGATCCTGTCCTTTTTCCATCGTCGGGATCCATAGACCGACCGAAGGTCTAGAAGCTCTACTTCCTCCTCTGTTTTGCTGGTCCACGTTTTGAGCCGCCCACCAAGGCGACAACGCCAACCAGGGCAGGGAGTGGAGCAGAGCGTTTGTTTGGTTATCTCTGACTCGGGTCGCCGAAGGGCATGGCCGAACCACTGAAGTCGTCGACGTTGGAGGAGAACGGAGAGCGTATCAATATCAGAGCATCGTCTCCTTACCTCTTCGTTAGACACCCTGTCACGCCACTGGACTTTGAGGATTTTCCGCATGCACCAATGGTCGAAAACCTCCAGCCTCCTGGTATCCTCAGCTCGTAGTGGCCAGGTTTCGCAGCCATAGATGAGTATGGGCCGAATGGCGGCACGGTAAACACGAACTTTCGTTCTTAAGCTGATTTCACTGCGAGTCCACAGCGTTCGTATTAGCTGAAGGAAGTCTCTTCTGGCGCTGTCGATCCGTGATACACTTCATCTTTTACCTGGCCATCCAGAAGCAGAGTTGAGCCTCGGTATTCGAATGAAGCGACGCATTCGACTGCTTGGTCATTGATCAACAGTTGTTGAATTGTCAGGCCTAGATGGGTTGTGAACGCTTTTGTTTTGGTCGAATTTACTTCAAGTCCGATGGATCTCGAGAAAGAATTGATTCGGTCGAGGATTGGTTGCAGAGTAGCGGGGAGTCTCCTAGCACGACAATATCATCCGCGAACTCCAGGTTCAAGATGTATATTTCCTGGCTAATCCAAACGCCAGGGTAGTCGTGTAATGCCTGACGCATTGTCCAATCAATGGCGTAGTTGAACAGCACCGGTGAGCTGGGGCAACCCCGTCCAACTCCGGTAGTGAGTGCAAACTCGTGGGACTCTTCACCGTACACACAAACCCTTGCACAAGTTGTCGAGTAGTACCCTTCAAACAGCCTTAAAAGCTTATCGGGTATCCCATCGTAATGGATTATGGTCCAAAGAGACTCGCGGTTAACCGAATCAAAGTCAGCCCAGAAGTCGATAAAACAAGCTACCGTCGGCTACCGGAACTTATAGTGGTGCTCCAGTATTCGGCTCAGTGGGAAGATTTGATCCACACAGCCTCTGCCACAGCGGAAACCCCCTTGGTTCGGGCGAGTGTGCCGGTCTCTTGCCTTGAAGAAACGGGTTAGAAACAACGCTTCAAAGATCGTTGCGGTCACATCGATCAAGCTAATCCCTCGGTAGTTCTCACATGCCAATTTATCACCTTTCTTTGGAATGGGCATTCCCCAGTCGGGTGGAAATGCTCCCTCTCGCCAAATGGAGCCAAAAAGTGTACACAGCCTGTCAATCAATGACCATGAACATACTTTATACATTTCTGGAGAAATGCCATCTTCCCCAACAGCCTTACCGTCCTCCAGTTTGTTTATCATTTCCCTGATTTCCGCGGTGTTGGGCCGGTCAAAGTTGCTTTCGTACTGGGGTTGATATCGGTTGGCTCGTCGGGTGATTGGTAGGCCGGTTGAGCAGCTGACCAATGTGTTCGAACCATCGGACCATTTCCTTGCTTTGTTTGGGTATTAGGTTTCCTGCCGCGCCACGAAGAAGGGAATTTTGTTTACAGAACCTATTAAAGGCGTTGCGAATAAGGCGGAACAGTTTACCAAAGTCACCAGTTCCGGACACGGTCTCCATTTTTTCAGCTATTTCCATCCAGTATCATTCGCGATCAGCCTTGGCGGAGTGTGTGGCCTCATGCTGCAGTCTGCGGCGTTCGTTACTACCTGCCCGTCGGGCTTCGTGTGCTTTGGTTGATAGCTGCAGCGTGCTCTCGGAGATCCAGTCTTATGTCCACCTTCTTGTTCTCTCGAGTACCGTCCAAGTAGCTCCCTTGATTGCCGTCTTTCTTTGAGTCCGCCGCTCTTCCACAGAAACTTCGTCTGCTTGTGCGTTGGTTGCGTTGGTAAGTCGAGTTGTGATTGCTCTTGACAAAGCTTCTCGCTTCTCTGGATTTTCTAGAGTAGCAACGTTTATCCGAAAGGGTGCACACATTCTAGCACGTGTAGACGAATGAATTTTGAAACATACGCATAGGAGGACATGGTCGGTGCCCTTTTGTATTGCCAGCTTTTGCACCTCGGTACGCTCGGCAATCCTCCACAAAAGAAGCCCAACGGGCTATCACCAGGATGTGGTCGAGTTGGTGTGCCGTGTAACCGTCGTTGGAGTACCATGCGAGTAGGTGCTTCTTGAGGTGTTGAAATCGAGTGCTGCAGACAACCATTCTGTTGATGTCGGCTAAACCAATCAGTCGGCCACCGTTCTCGCAGCGTTGACTGTGACCGAATTTACCGAGAATATAGCAAGTGGATTCATCGGTCGTACCTGTGCGAGCACTTCAATCTCCTGCGATCAAAAGTACGTCGCGCCTTGAAACCCGGTTGATTACCTCCTGCAAATTATCGCAGAATTCGTCTTTGGTTTCGTCATCAGCTGAATTGGTTGGAGCACAGATCACAATTACCGTCAAGTCGTGCGAGGAGCCTTTAAGGCATGCCAAGGCAAGTCTGGATGAGACTGGTTCCTAAGAGATCATTGCATCATTAGCTGATTTGTTCAGAGCAAACGCGACACCATAGAGACCGGAGTTGTCTTTCAGGCCACTGTGATAGAGCCAACAACATGTACCCACTCCCAGGGCCTTTATTTGTCGGCTACCTGAGTTGGGCAGGCGGACTTCCGAGAGGCAAGCAATATCCACGTTATAGTCATGTAGAGTCCGCATTGTGATGCACTGACTGCCGACATCTAGAAACGTCCTTACACTTCCACAGCCTATGTGTGTTCTTTTCCTGCAGCGAATAATCCCAGCTTGCTGTATTATCATCTCGACCGCCGGGACACGGGGCGCGTCAGTTACCGGAGAAGCCGTAGCCAAGTGAAGAAGTGGACATGAAGTACGTTCGATTCATGTCCGACTCCTGAACTACTGCTTTCTTCAGAGCTGCAATTACCTGTGGCGTGCCGCATTGATTGTAAGTTAAAGGAGAGAAAATTGGTAGAGCCCTTTACAGGAAGGATGCTGGTTTCTGGGCGGGTTATATTTCGAATTGTCAACACCGCAGAAGAAGTTTCTCTTTAGGAACCCTAACCGAAGCCTCTGATTCAAAAGTCTCAGCCATTAGGCAGTGGGGCATGGGAACGTGACTGAAGAACCCGTGAACGACTTTCTTTTGGTTTATCACGTGAGACTTGATTGCTGCAAGCATTCTGTCTTGTCTTTATTGTTGCTTTTTTTACGATCCACCTTCAAATTCAGTTCTCAGCTCCATGCACCCAACAGAGCAAGAAGAATGTGTACATGGCAGCATCCTTTGGACTTGGAGCTGCCCAGCTTGGGCGGGCAGTAGTCGTTCAGCGAAATGCGATGACTTCCTCCACCGTCGAGAGAAACTCCAGGTACTCCACTCCTACACCCATCTGGTGGGGGCTCTGGAACCGGCAAACAGTTTTACTCCTTGTTTATTTGCTGGAGTAGCCTCTCCAGGGGCATAGTGGTTAACACCAGATATTGACTATCAACTGGTTCAGAGAGTGGGCTTCGTTTGGCCTTTAAACATTGACTTGTCAAGCATGATTGCATCTCCGGCTTAAGGCGGTAGAATATGGCTATGTGCTGCTCCATTCAAGCATCTTTATTCACTTGATACAATTACTTGTCGCTCTAATTCTGTTTTTTACTTCATTTCCGATCGACGTTCCTGTTTATAGATAGCAACTGCGACTTGCTCTTTCATCCTCGTCATCGTACAGCGTTAAGCATCAGGGCGAGCCCAGCTGACTGCTTCCCTTCTCACCATGTTGCACATAGAAGCAGAAGGAACGAATATACAAGATGGGTAAGGAGTGGACCTGCAGGGATGGGAAAAAGAAGGAGCGCTCTAGTAGCCAACACACGGAATACACAGTCCAACTGTACAAGCACACATTGATCAATCACTCTGATTCGACAGAAAGTGACAATACAATCGCCACTGTTCACGGTTCGCAGCCATATCCTTTAGTGTCTCCAGTCAACTGGTTGACGGATCTTTTGGACTCCAACCACGAAGACGTGGGGTACCTACTTTGCTTAAGTTCGATGTACATTTTCTCATTCCCCGTTGCCACGTCATCCGTTGACCTCCATGTGGTTTATTCCTCTCCCGAGGAGGAACGGAGAATAGGAAACGGTATGGTAGACGTGTGTTTGCCATACGTAACACGTACCCTAACCAACGAAGTCTACTAAGCTGTATACGCTGTGACAGAACATGCTCTGAACTACTACCCAATACTCGCTTCCTGACCTCAACATTGCTCGCTCGACTATTCCACCCAATCTAAGCGGTACTACGTAAACATCGGTGGTCGAAAACCTGAAGACGACGTATATCTTCAGCACGCAGACCCCACGTATCGCAGCCATACAACAAAACTGAACGCACTGAGGCACAGTATACAAGTTGAATTAATGAGAGGGAACTGTACATTTTGGACCACGGTAGGCTGCCTGAGGACTGGAGAGGCGCGGCAGTCGTGACAATACATAAGAGTGAACCTAACCGGCTTTGGGTTATTATGAGCCGGTAAGCCTAACTAATGTTCTGTGTGAAGTTCTTGAGAAGATCATCTGTCAACATTCACTGGAATACTCTATGCTAACCCGAGCCAAGCATGGATTCCTGAAGGAAAAATGTCTGACTTATCTCTTATACTAACTACATGAAGTTACTCGACGACTGGAAGGAGGTAAACAAGTTGAGGTATGTTACCTTGACTTTAGCAAAGCGTTTGACTGTGTGAATCATCGTCTGTTGTTGAGCAAGATATATCTTGCTCCCTATAGGGACGTTCAGTACAGCTGGGTCAATACATCGGTGGCTGGCGGATTTCCATTCCTTGAGGACTTTTTACGTCAGATTAAGAGACACGTTCTAATTTGATCAACGTTAACAGTGATTTATCTAAAGGAACCGTCCTAAGCACGATACTATTCTTGTTTATGAACGACATGGCATTCGCCTCCCATCGCCTAGTTTCGTATATTTTCGTATTTTTCAGCAGGAACCTTGGCACAAGGAATATAGACCCATTCATTACAACTAGCACGTTTTAGGGCCTTCGCCTTAGGACTTACAATTTTCTTGCAGAATAGGTTTCCATCATTGTGTTGTATCATTTCTCCAAGAGATAAATGATGACCTGAAAATAAATAAAGTCCACGGACGTATTGCTTCGTGTTTTCCACAACAATCGCCGAAGGTTGCAACCTTTAAATAAATCAACAGGATAACGGACGCTCGAAAGCCATTTAGACACGTACCGACACAACGACCTTCGCTGGATCAGATCAGATCCGATCAGTTCAGTTCAGTTGTCTTGAAGTCTTGAAGTACTACACGGGTTCGAGGCTTTAAGCCCAATTGTCCCGGTTCTTTAGGAAATCTTTGATCTTCTGTCGGATTCACCGAGCTGAAACGAGAGTAAAAAGAAGCGGGGGGGGCGGGGGTGGCAGCGAGAACAAGATACATATAATCTCATTCAGTGTCACACTGTGGACAGTGCCTTAAGCTGAGTGGGGGTGCGGCATTCATGAACATATATGCGATAAAAGACAACTATTTTGTTTGTTTTTTTTGACAAAGGGAATTATTGGGAGAGACCCAGGTAGATGTCTAGCTTTTTCTTGAAGATAGTTTTGTCCTGCGACAGAACAATATCTTCCGGAAGTGCATTCCACATGGTAATAACCCTATAGCTAAAAACGTTAATCCTTAGTGAAGTGCGTGGCCTCGGTTTGAAAACTTTCCTGCTGTGACCACGGAGAGAGGAGGCTGGACAGACGGAGAAGAAGCAATCGCTTTGACCTGTTTCAAAAAGGTGAAACATCAAAAACAGATCACCTCTTACGCGTCTTACGTCAAGGGGATAGAGGTTGAGGAGTGAGAGGCGGACGGGATAAGGTAGATGGGATAGACCACTTACTGCCTTGGTGGAGGCCCGCTAAACCCTTTCTAGGATCTCACGGTCTCGGACAAGACCAGAGTGCACTATCTGACTACCGTACTCCAGCAGAGGTCGGATATAAGTGCCGAAAATTATGGGAAAATCATCCTTAAATATGCGCGGGAAGGACCTTCGAATCATGTTTAGAACTCGAAAGGCAGATTTGCTCGCAAGTTCGTGATGATGAGAGAAGGATAAGTTACAATCTAACCAGAAACCGAGCACCTTGTGTCGGTCAACCCTTGGCAGAGTGGCTGCTCCATTAATGGAAAACGTGTGACCAGTCTCTCTGCCGAAAGACATGCTCACGCATTTGTCATCATTAACTGGGAGGTTCCAATCCTCGGACCAGCGTTTTGTTTCAGAAACTGCAATTTGCAGGTCTTCAACGCTTGAACTCCAGAGGGTTACATCATCTGCGTACATGGCAATGTTCGCAGGAAGGGCTGTCGGTAGATCGTTTATATAGATCAAGAAAAGAAGAGGACCTAAGACCGACCCTTGGGGGACCCCAGTTGTTACTGGGGAGGGTTGAGACAAAACATTCCCGACTTTAACCACAAAGGTGCGGTCGGTAAGGAAGCTACGTAGGATGGCCAACATGGAGCCTGTGATCCCGTACGTCTGCAGCTTATAAAGAAGAGGGGCATGTGGGACCTTATCGAAGGCCTTAGCAAAATCGATGAATACAGCGTGTGAGAGCTGGCCATCATCATAGGCTTTCGTTAGACTATCCATGACAGTAAGCATATTGGTGATGCATGACCTGCCAGGAAGAAACCCATGTTGGGACGGGGAGAGGATCTTATTTCTATGAAGATGGGAAAGAATCTCACTCTTAAGAATTCCCTCAAAAATGTTGCTAGGGATGCTAGTGAGGCTTATGGGTCTGTAACTAGAAGCAAGGTGTCTACTACCCTTCTTATAGATGGGTGCGATCACTGCTTTTTTCCAGTTACGGGGGAAAACTCCATCGTCAACACATCGCTGAAAAAGCGAGGCATAAGGAGCAGCTAATGTATCCGCGGCTTCCTTGAGAATACGGGGGTGGATTAGGTCAGGACCCATAGAGCAATATTGGTTGAGCCGTCGGAAACCTTGAGCGACTGCACCAATGGGAATAGTTACGCGGTTAAGGGTAGTGGTCAGAGATAACGGGTGCATAGTAGGGTGGGATGATATGGGAAAGGAGCTAAAAATTGTACGGAAGTAGGAGCTGAATGCCTCGGCTACTTGGCTAGGGGAAGTGATTGGAGATCCGGCACTATCTTTGAGAGCTAATGGCGTCGGAGCTGTGCCCCTTAGACGGCGCATGTACTGAAAGAAAAATGCCTTATTGGTCCGTGCTCGATCAAGTACAGATCGCTGGACTGCATTCTGATAGGACCTAATCTTGTCTTTGCATATGTTCCTTATGATCCTGAAGTCTTCTGCATCACGGGCAAGGCCTGTGGCTTTATATCTAGCAAAGAGGCGTGCGCGTTCGTCTAGAATGCGCCTAATGGGGCGAGGGAGTGGTCGCTTAGCGGTCTGTGGGCGACGAATTCTGGGGACAAAAAGCCTATCAGCTAAGGAGATTAACTCTCTGAGATTCTCTGCCATTTCATCCGCAGAGTTACCTGGGTTAGTTAAATTTAGCTGGGAGCGAAGAAATGCACAGACTTGGTCAAAGTTGGTCCTTTTGAAGGATCTCAAAATCTTAGTTTCTTAGTTCATTTTGTACAGGACAGGTAATGGCCCCGCCAATCGAGTGTCCAGAATTCCTTCGGTGGTATGCACACCAGTTATGCACCCACCACTGCCCATGGCATTTAGTCGAATCCCCGCTAAAAATGAGAGGGAAACGGAAAACCTCATCGCACATCAACTGCGAGAGACTGTGCGTCGTGAGCGTTCACTGAAATTGCATACAGTGAGCGAGGAATTTGATTAGGACATACTACAGAAAGACCACAGTGCTACCCGTCATCCATCTAGTTGATATACCCAAGGCTCACTACGAGGAGATATCTCGTACCACTTGCGATCTAGGGCACCTTTGAAGGATTGGACGGTCTGCAGATCTATCATTCCACCAGGCGGACCGTTCCAACTGTTCACAACCCTGTTGCTGAAGAAGTGCGATTTAGCCATCAACCTAGCTCGGGCTTTTATCAGCTTCTTTTCATGTCCCCTTGTTCTGGAACCTACGGTCACTTGGAACAGACTATCTGGTCCAAGGCCAGAAAAGCCCTTCATTACCTTGAACGTTTCCATGAGATCCCCCCGACTTCTCCTCCTTTCCAACGAGAAGGGATTTAGATCACAGAGACTCTGCTCGTAAGTCTCACCCCTCTGCCCTTCAACCATTCGCGTGGCGAGACGTTGGACTTTCTCCAGGCAGGCTGCATCCTTTTGCTAGGTTACAGGACTTGTGACTTAGACCAGGGTATGTCCAGTTTCTGTTTCTCGGGGGATGCAATGTTCCCAAGGCGCTTCGACCGTCACATGGCCCGAATGTTTGAATGTTGGTTGGTGGACTGCAAGGAGGAGAATGAAAGACTGGTTCGCTCTCGAAGAACCAGCAGTCGCGTTAGATAAACAGGTTCGCTGTCTCAACTAGCTGCCATTGCTAACCCTCGAGAATTCCTAGTGAGGACAGATGACTAAATAAAAGAAGCCGCATTTTGCTGTCTTTTATTGCGTGACGGGCAAACATGTATTGTGTCTTAGAGAACAAGGAAGTAAAAGAGAAGGGCGTAACCTGAAGGTATGTCCGGGAAAACCTCTTTCCAGCAGTCAGCCAGCCGTCTTTTAAACATGACGACGCTATTCGCTGCTACTACATGGGGCAGCAGTTTGTTCCACGGGTTCGTAAAGCGGTGAGAGTATAAAGGTTACTCATGGCTTCTGGTGGCCCTGAGCTTCATCAGTTTGTCTTCCTGTCCCCTGAGCGTCGGGTTTTTACCTGGAACTAATAAAGGCCGGTCGGTTTTGGACAACCCGTGGAGCCGTTTGAAAGTCTTTATCAGATCCCTCCCGTAAACTTCACCTATTGAGCGAGAATAGGTCGAGTGCTTCGAAGCTTTCTTTGCATATCTTGTCCCTCAACTCACTGATCATCTTAGTGAACGGTTTTCGTCATGAGTCAGGGTTCCCGTTACCAAATATACTGTGTCTTCCATAGCAACCTCCAAAGGTTGCAACCATTTTAATAAATCAACCGGATAATAGACGCCCGAGAGTCATTTGGACATGTACTGACACAACGACCTTCGTTGGATTGCAAATATGATGGGCAATAGAAGAGCAACGGTCGAAGCTAAACCACCCACTAGCCTGAAGAAGAGCGCAGTTTAATGCGCTGACTGACAAGGTTAATTGTCTCATTGAGCACCCAAATCGTGTGGTTCGAGGAGCACAGAACTTGGCTGCTTATATAGGTTCTGCTAGGCCAGAGTCGATTGGTCCTGGAAATCAGTGGGAAGCTAGGCCAGCCAATCAATCGGAGTGAGGCGACATTGATGTTGCCAATATATCATGGGGTGATATGATACAAAATTAAATAATCAAAAAATAGATAACGAGAATAAATAGAAAAATAAAATGATATCAGGGAAATAATAACGCTATTGTAATCAGCGCCTTTATATTGGGAAGCTGCGCTGTCTCCCAAACACCCCCCTCCCGTTGAAGGTCACCTGCATCGGCGGGGGCGTGTTTCCAACGGTATGCATGTGGGAGCCCGCCTTGAACGGTCAAACCACCGGCTGGGCAACAATTCAAAGTTCAAGTTTGTTACTTAATTTCCCACCGCTGGGATGCTGAAGGTATCCAGCAACACATAAGGTGGGAGTGCGTGTTCTGTCTTGATGTTGATGAGTGACAATGCCGTGCCTGTAATTGGTTCTTTTGTTGAATCCAGGTGTTACCTTCGACGGTTACTACATACAATACTCGGCCAATTCGACGTCTGATTGTGCCTTGTGCCCAATTACAATGTCCTGCTCGAAAACCCCTTGCGTAAGCAGGGGACCCTGAATCAAGCGCTCTGTCCTTATACCTTTTAGATGGAGGAGATGGCTGCTCGTCAGTCGGTAGCACTGTTTGGTTGATGGTGCGGGCTTTCGCCCCATCAGGGTCCTTGAGGGAGATTGAGCACTGGGCGCCCAAATGTTACGTGTGGAAAGGTACATCAGTGAAAGCCTTTGGATGACTTCCCCATTTGTCCCTCCCCGTGGGACTTGATGAGGGCTCGCTCAAATATGTCGATGAATCGCTCTGCCTAACCATTGGATTGTGGGTGGTATGGTGGAGAACGAAGATATTCCTTTTGCTTTTCACGACAAAAACCACTGAAGGGTGCATCCGTAAATTGCGAGTCATTGTTAGCCAAAAGGATGTGTGGTAACCCGTGTTGTGCGAAAGCATGCTGAAAGCAATCAAAAGTGTATTCTATCGTTGGCGATGGCACAGGATATGTCTCAAGCCTTTTCGAGTAGGGATCTACCAAAGACAGGTAGAATGGTCCATTGATTGGTCCAGCTTAGTCAATATTTAATCTGGACCAAGGGCCTTGAGGCGCAGGCCAGAAGATGGGATTCTCGGTTAGGAAACTCACCTGCGTCCATGCAGCGGGAACATTGCCCAACCATACGCTGAATATCAGAATCCATAAATAGCCAATACGCGAAACTGAGTGTCAGTGCCTTCATTCGGCCCATGACCAGGTGACCTGTCTGTAATTGTTCTAAAGTGGTTTGAGGGAGAGAGGCTGGGATTGCAACTCTGTCTGAAAACATCAGATGGGAATCGACAAGTGACAACGACTGGCTTCGGCTGAATAACTGATTTAGTTGGCCTGAACGAGCACTCCAAGACCACTTAGCACATGTTCAATAGATCGTGTGACGGATCACAGGGCCTTCGGGAGAATCATGTCAAATGTCGTCTACCGTGATAGGAATCCCGCATATAGCGTCAGCAAGGACCTGACGCGTATATTTCTCGGTAGTGACCGCTGCCATCACTACATCCTGCGGAGACATTGAGTGAGGCTTCGGTGACCGTGAAAGGCCGTCAACTTGAGCGAAAAGCCGTGTGATTCGGTACGCAATGGTAAATTCATGAGGTATCCAATTGTTGCTCCATATGCCATACCCATTTTATCCAGAATAATGGGAAGAACAGTTAAAGATCACATTATTAACTACTTATTGAGCCTCAGCCTTAGTAGTGGAAACCAGCATGGATTCCTCCGTTCACGGCCCTACACGACTCGTCAGTATGATTTT
The DNA here is from genome assembly GCA_948099385.1 of Fasciola hepatica. Classification (NCBI taxonomy): domain Eukaryota; kingdom Metazoa; phylum Platyhelminthes; class Trematoda; order Plagiorchiida; family Fasciolidae; genus Fasciola; species Fasciola hepatica. The sequence continues at coordinate 5,008,850 of CANUEZ040000063.1, forward strand.
CTAAATCTCGTCGCCTACTCTGCTGAAAGTGGAAAACCTCTCGTTGTTCTTTATCGTGACTTATCCAAGGCACTTTATCATGTATATCACCCCACCTTTTAACAGAGCTACGATCATTTGGCATTATCGATCCGCCAATTTCTTGGTCCTTATCATACGTATCTCATCGTTCACAGGATGTCTTGATTAACGGGCACATCTCTAACCCTAGGCCTGTTACTAGCGGTATAATTCAGGGCAGCGTTTTCGTCCCCCTTCTTTTTCTCCTACTTAAAAATGACGTTTACGACAATATCTAATGGCACGCCGTTCTTGTTTGGCGAATAAGTTCGTTTTAGGTTATTCTTACTCATACCAGTACATAACAATATATATGACTCACAAAATAAGAACGGACAATGATAATCCAAATCTGTCTCTGCACGTGCGTGTGTGCATGTGAAATTGATCACAGTGTGGAATGTTCAAGTGGTTGCACATATGTTCGGGACCGTGACGTGGGCCACGGAAGCTTAAGTGCTTGCATAAATTGTTTCTGAGCCCACAGGGGAGGATTGCAGAGACGAATACTCACGACTTCGGCTGTGGCTAAGATGCGATACTTGACAAGTCTTGATTGCTTTCCACGGACTTTGTAAATGGTGTGAAAATCGTTTATCACCTCCACTGAGTGGTTTGACTCAACAAGGTGTGAGCACACCGCACTCGTAATTGTCTTAATTGCCCCCTTGTTAAGCCAAGCCGGATGGGTGTTCACGAACGCGTTCGGATAAGCGCCGAGTTGTGCGACCAATGTACCTAGTTCCACAGGAACAGGTGAAAGAATACACACGAAAAACGAGGTTGCAGAATTCGGCACTATGTCCTTCAACCGAAAGCACACTATCGGTTTGGAAACTAACAGGATTTGTAACTGTGCAGCGCAGAATGTTCTGTTGATTACTCCCGATAATCTTCGTTGAACAATTCCGGCCTCCGTGTCGCCTTTGAACGGCAAACGCACATATAGTATCTTCCTAGCAGCTTCTATCTCCTTTGGTTTCCCTTCATTTTCTTGCATCGTCCTGTCGACAATCCGTTCAGGATAGCCGTTAATAAATAAAACATTCCGCGGAAAAATGAGTCCATGTTTCATTGTGTCTTCGGAGCAGATTTCTCTTGATTTATCAGCTAAGCAACGTATAAGATTCCTCTTCATTTTGAGGGTCACAAAGCTGTGAAAATGGATGTATTGTCCGTTCCATTCGGATTTTCTATGCACTGATAACTGGACGGAAAAATCACTCCGACGGCTTATGCATACGTCTAAATACGATAGACTATTGTAATTTTCTTCTTCTAAAGTAAATTGGACATTTGAGTGGGCAGCGTTAAAATTGTTAAGGAGCAGGTTTGTGTTCAGATTGGTGTTTTTCACACATATGACATCGGCTGCGTATCGTTTGTACAAGGTAAAATATCGGATTATGGGTTCAAGTTAATTATTTTCAAATTTTGCTATGAAAATATCATCAAATAAGGGTCCCAAAGGTGATCCCATTGTAACTCCGTCCTTCTGACGATAGATTCCATCATTGAATTGAAAATGGATATTATGTGGGCAGACATATAGTAACTGTTTCATTTCATCCATCGGGATACCCAAATCGACTCGCACAGATAGTTAATTGCTTCACTGATCGGGACATTCGTGAACCGTGAGGCAACATCAAGTGATATCATTCATTTTCCTTCTAGATCCAGGCTCCTCACAGTTTCTTCAAAGTGGAAGGTGTCCTGTAGATTGTCTCTGAAAATTGCCACTCTCACTGGTTCCCATAATCCAGTTAACCATTTTGCTAATGCGTGATATGGAGAGTTGCTCATATCCAGAATCGGTCTCAGTGGGAAGCCTTCTTTGTGTACCTACGGTAGACCGCAAAATCTGGGAATTATCGTCCCTGTCGGTCGTAGCCTTTCGGAGGTCATCGCGTCCATTATTCCTTTCTGCTTCAGGTATCCCATTCTCGTTGGAGTTCCCAAAATCTCCGCTGAATTAGCCTCTCTTGATGAATGGTGCTCAACCTGGTTGATGAAATCCCTCGCCGATAATTGTACTTTACTTACTTACGAATGCCAGGTTCGTCCGTGTTCCCTATGCATCGGCCGTTCACCCATCGACATCCAGCCCTTAGCAGGAAACCTTGGCTTAAGTTATTCTTGCTCTTTCAAGTTCTCCGGACATGCTGTCTTCCAAACGGCGAAGATTAAAAAGTGTCTTGGTCTTCTATTCAGATCCTCCCAGCTGAGGGTAAGCATTCTTCACATGTACAAATTATATGCCGGGCCCTTTCTCGAATGTTTTCCATAATCTTCCCTAGTATGCAAAAATCTGACGGGATTATTATCAAGTGTATTCAGAGGAAATTCACAAAGCAGCTAACCTGTTGGTCGTCAAACCTAAACTACAGGGAACGATGTTTATCCCTCAAATCGAACCATTGTGGTTTCGCCGCATCAAGCTTAACCTGGTATTTCTGCATGAACTATCGACTGGGCAACCCCATTCCTCCAACCAGTTATGCTCCTCGCTGGATACTGAATATTCACTCCGTAAAAGAACGTATACTATTAGCATACGCTATGCGAGGACTGTTCTACGCTCCAGGTTCTCTCCCTTCACGTGCTACAGAATCTGGAATAAACTTCCATTGCACATCAGATCTTCCCAGTCAAAGTATGCATTGGTGCATGTTACGCAAGTCTGAGCAATGCGTAGCCAAATTCGCAACGGATCCCGAAATCAAAAGGCGATTATCCGTGGTATTCTACGATACTAGATTATTACATGCACAATGACACCAAAAAAATACAAACCTCAATAATACGATCACAAGGACTCAACAACGAGAAACTGAATAGCAGCGTGTGAGAAAACAGCACGTGCGTCACGCAGGTCCTGAACAAGGATGTGCCAAAGTAGCGCTCTGGGCGCGAACAACCAACAATTGGCCCATAGAAACAACCAGTTCGTAAAGACAAGTCAATAGTGTAGGCAAATGAGTGATGTTAAGAAAAACGCTGAATCGCGAAGGTTGAAGGGGGACTTTCCACGACCGGTCGTTACAGTGCATGCTATTGATAAATTCGTCTCTGTCTTTGCGCTCATCCAAAGTTCAAACAACCGGAAGTCAAGCTTACTAGAAAGGCCTCGACTTTTAAGCCATTGCTCTGCCTTCTCTCTTTACCTTACCTTCCTAAATAATTTCACCGCCTTTGAATTCTGATTGCTTAGTTTGACCGCTCCTCCATAGACTTAGCCGTCGACCTATTTGAAGCACCTCTGCGTACACTAATTGTTTTTCCATACCAACTTAGAATCCTGCCAACTGCACTTTGAAATATGTCCTTCTAGATGCGTTCTCATTTTCAGGGAGGCCACCGTAATGCTGCTCACAGTCTGTCCATAGGCCTCATCCGCTCCACGATTTATTACCTAAATTTAGTTGTATCACAACTGCAGCCCTGTAACCAACTTCAACAACGCTATAGAAACTGTATCAGTAACTACGCCTTGGTCCGCCATGTGTACACATACATAGGCATATATATATATATTTGCAAATTAGTAGGAGATTAGATTTGTATATAATATGATTCATCATGCAGCTTGAACGCTCAACTCACCATTGAAAACCATGGAAGCACTGTACAGCTGTTTCATCCTTGTTGGGAATCATCAGCAGTGCACATCCACCGAGCCCCCACGGGGACTCGAACCCGGGGTGAACGATTGTGAATCGAACACCTTAACCACAAGGCTATCCGGGCTGGCTCTCAACGGTTTGTTGAACATCTACGCTACATGATATAGCACCCTTCCGTCACTGGCTTTTGAACGGTAACAACCCGCTTCCCACACAGCGATCGACTCCTATGATGGATGACAGCTGTACAGTGCTTCCGTGGTTTTCAATGGTGAGTTGAGCGTTCAAGCTGCATGATGAATCATATTATATATATATATATATATACGTATATATGTATATATGTATACATGTATATTTATATTTATAAGTATATAAATATCTATATAATAATAATAATAATGATAATAATGGTATATTTCTCGGTCACCGTCGAGACGCACGCGCTAGCGCATTATCATGGTACTGTCCTGCAATTATTGGCACAAGCATGGAGGGTAACCCAACGCTCCTCGATAAGTCTTTGCTTACGTTGCCTCTTCTCCACATCAGGTCCCACCACACATACTTCCATCACTACCTCTTTTTCATCATTCTGGTTATTTTGTACGAATCCCCATCTAGTTAGTGATCCATGCACATCTCGCTCCTTCAAAGTTCCACCTTCTTTTCTGCCTCCCATTCTATAGCAACGGAAGGGGCACTAGCTAGAAGCTCCTTGACATTATTTGGCTTACCTTGCTTCTTTTCTTCACCAGGTTCCAACACACATAATTCCACCACTACATCTGCTACTCTGAACTAGAAAATCTAGTCTCACTTCTCCCACTTGGCTTGGCTCACTAGTCAAACTCAACATCCGGCTATGACCTCACCACTCCTGCCCACACCTTATCTTCCAGCTGAGTTTCTTCCGTAATGTCATGCGGAACTTGGTCTTTTCTCCTCCTGAATGACTACTTCAGGTGAAATATGAACCCTCACTTAATTGTCTAGCATTACTTATGCGTTTCTTTTTTAATTTACGTTTTTATGTCCTCAATATGTCTAAGGATCCGCTGCATCGATGAGCCCGTGCTTCACTTTAGTTCTTCTTTCCGTTGACCGTTTATCCTGAGCTGGGCCGTATCCGGACTGCGTTGCTCTTTCTCATCTCCCTTTCCAGTGATCCTCAATGCCGGACAAACACCTCGGGCATTATACTGATCGATTACTTGGCTGGTGCACCTAGATAATTTTGCCACGGCCGTCCACAGCTAGCTGTTCCCGCTGGTTTTGTTGCCAAAGTTGCCACAACCTGACTAATTGATCCTGGACCATATGCCAATATACTGGTTGTTCTGCCCTCTGTACAACCATTGATGAACACTCACACCGATCCCAACGGTGCGAGCGCAGTCGGATCCACGGTTATGGCCTGCGCACTTCGGGCGTGCAGGCCGTCTGCAACGATGTGAGAGCGCAATTAGGCTGGTTGATCACACCTCCTGTGTTCACTTCACGAGGTGTGTTTCAGGTTAGGTGTCCAGCGCACGGCCAGTCACACCCACTAGCACCGGTTGCGGATTGCAAGCTCTAAATCTGTTTGCCCTACCGCATCCAGCCCTGTCGGTTGCTGATCGCATGCTTTTACCATTCCTAATCCTCCACGGTTCGCTCATCCATCATTCTTGTCAGCACTCTTATCACATCCTTCCGTGTCGTTCTACTTCTGTATGCACACCTATCCATACTGTTTTTGTTCCTACCGTTTTTCGCCATGAAAACCATCAACGCATGATGTCACTCTCGCCCCATCAATCTGACTCTGCCCAAGCCCGAAATATTTCCTTTTCAACCAATTTCGCACTTGTCGGCTCCTAATCTCTATTCAATTGATACCTCCATACACTTATAAGGCCCACTGGTCGCATATCTCACTAACTACCATCTTCCGATAGCCTTTCTTGTCCATCTTATACCCCCACCATCACGCACCAGGTACATCCGTGACCATAACCGGTCACCACGTAAGAACTCGCTGTTCCAACTTTCGCACACGTTACGACCAAATTTATTATGTTTTCACCACCAGCGTATTTTCCATGTCTGAATCTGCAGTTCTTCAGTGCATCTTCCTCTTAGGCAGTGTCCCGATTAGCAACTTCTGGCTCAGTCCATTTGTGTAATCTCCTGCAAGCAAGCAGCTCCGCAGTTCCATTCTCCCAACTCCAACACACCACTACTTCTAGTGCCGTTTGTTTCCTCACAGGCTTTCCTGTCCGGGTACTTTTCTCCTCGGTCTTCATCCTGTGTCATTAGCAGTGAAACGATGTGATTGTTCATATCGCACCTGGTTTTCTTCGGTCAGCACTCTCATCCGCTTCGTATATTGCTCGCCACAGGCATCTTCGGTGTGTCTTTCAGGCTGCGCTGCTTTTCCGTGCTCCACCCAGTATAAAGTCTTCGTAACGTCATCATTTTCACCTACAGCTTCGAACCATGTGATCTGCTAATATCTGATTTTTCTGATCCTACACTTCCTTATTTCTCTCCTATGTTATTCGCTGTTACAACTGCTGCATCTTTGCACCACACTTCTAACCTCCAAGTGACCGTTCTCTAGGGATTTTTTACACTTCTCCAACCACCACGTACTTCCGTTCGCTCCGCGTTCTCCAGCCTTTTTCATGGCCATCTTGCTGTACAATATACTTCCATTTATTAACGCTTCGCCCATTTTCGGCCATCACCGCATGCCATACCTGCACTAATCAGATTGTTAGATTCACTCTTACCTGTTTTCATCGACCCTCTCCTTCGTATTCCCTCGTTCATCAACTTCTGCTCACAACCATCACTTCTGTGCACCAAACGTCATTCTTCTCTCTCTCTCCGTTGATCCCCATGTTCACCTGTCGTAAACAAACTCATCAGGGTTTATCCAGGTTAACTCTGTACCATTTGACTTGACCCTCGACGTCTCTTTCGAGCACTGCTACTTCCATGTTCCGTCCTTTCGCTGCTATTTTCTTCTGCTCGGATATATATTTATATACATATATATGTACACACATACACGTGTATCCACATATTTTCTCTGACTCCTCCAGTTCTTTGCCGGCCAGTTCTCTTGCCACCATACCGCCGCCCATCATGTTATGCGTTCATTCTGTCTACAGCTATGCATCATATTTACCGTATCTCGGTCCTTCCGCGCCATTGCCTCCATCTGACCTACACTTTATGTCTTGCGTTGGTCGCTCTCTGTTTTCAAATTGACGCCGTCTATTTATTGCAACAAGGCATAGCTCATGACTACCCAGTCCCTAGTCACACAACTCACTTCTTTGTTCTTCCTTTCTCCTCATCTGTTTTCCTTTTTCCTTCATCGTTCTCTGTAAAGACAGTTTCTCATGCCGATTTTCATTCCTGCCCGTGTAAAACTCCTGGGTTCCGATTTCCTCTACTTGGCTCAGCCAGCTGCTCCATCTGACCTTGACTTTCAAATTTGCAGGGCACCTATTTGAATCCATCCCTGGGTTCACTTGAACCCTCCTTATTGCTGTTTGATGTGCATACGTTTAAAATATTAGCAATAAATTAATGGTAATAATAATAATGGTTTATTTCTGATAACCTCGAAGCATGCTGCAACGCAAGATAAAGCGGTACAAACGGAAACTGGTCCGAATTTGAGGAGAGTGATCCAAGTATGTGCACTCGATACGGTGTGGGAGAAAGTATTAAGTTTACCGCTTGTGGTAGAGCCCGCCAAATTTGAACTCAAGGTCGGGTAGCCAAGCCGGCCGGGTCCGGGTGGAGCTGGTTGGAAGTAATAGAATATTGCTCAAGTATTAGAAAAAGAGGAACTGAATAGCAAGAGAATCAAGTAGAAGTGACGGAAATTCTTTCACCTTGAGAAAAACGAAGTTTGCAAAGATGTAAACGTGCGGGAGCGCCCTACGGTGTACGAAACAGCTTAGGATTGGACATCAGACGATGAAAAGAACGAATTTGAAGACAAATAACAAGAAAAAACCTTCGAAGATTACTCTTGTAACGTTTAGCGGCCGAATGTCGGCTGAGTCAGTTAGATACCCTGTGAAGAACTCATTTGTGGAGAGAGATGACCTAGGTGATAGTGAAAGAAGTGCCATGCGTGAACAGGTAATCGTTGAGCGGATAGTTTAATTCCAGAAAAGTGGAACATGATGCAACAAAATGGAAATGAGAACCGAGCGACAGAATAATTCTTGATGCATAACCATGATAGTTGCAGGGACACTGTTTGCGAAGATGAGTTCTTAAATGAAAAGTAAGTATTTACGTAATGATTATCGTTATCTAAGGGCCGGACATGATAATCAGAGAGTTGCAAGGATCAGAATCTTTTGAAAGGATTTATCTAGTTAGAATAGTTGTTATGAAAAGAGATAGTTTCTCATGCCGATTTTCGGTCCTACTCATGTAAAACTCCCGGGTTCCAATCTCCTCCACTTGGCTCAGCCAGCCACTCCATCTGACCTTGACTTTCAAATTTGCCGTGCACATATTTGAATCTATCCCTGGGTTTGCTTGAACTTTCTTCCTCACTTCCTGACGTCCATACATTTGTCTCCTTTTCATTTTCTTTCTAGTTCTCCTTACCTCTCCTTTGTCTAAATTTTCCATGAATTTCGTCCGTCAGTTGTATTGCTTCAAATATTGTGCTTGTGCGTAAGACATGCTTCGGGAGTGTCCAAAATAAACCATTAATATTACTATTATTATTACTATGGTTATTATTACTATCGTTATTATTATTATAGACCTTCATTTTAGACTTCTGAAAGAACGAACCGGTACACTCTCCTTCGATCCAAAAATGGCAAGCAAAGGTTTATGGTCATTGAGCAGTTTGAACTTGCGTCCATGGATGAACTTGTGGAAGTTCTTGATGATGAAAACCATGACTAGGGCCTCCTTTTCAATTTGACTATAGCTGTTGTCCGCCGGCGTCAGGTGCGAGAAATATGTGCAATGGGTTCCTCAGTCCAATTCGGCCACTTATGGGATATGACCGTACCTGTCCCATAATTCGAAGCATCTGCGGCGATGACAACCGGGATGCTAGGGTCAAAGTGGCACAACAGCAAAGGGGATTTGAAAGCAGCACTGAGGCCTTCAAGGGCTTTCTGGCACAGGTGTGAACAAACCCACTTAGAGTCTTTCTTTGAAAATTCTTTGAGAGGCTCGAGAGCGTTATGTACTTGTGGCAAAATTCAGCGGTAATAGCTTACCATGCCCAAGGAGGATTGCAAATAGCTACTTCTTTTGGAGGGGGTATTTCGCGGCTAGCGCGAACGTCCTCGGGGCCCGGAGGATGACCGTCGGCGTCAAATACTTAACCGAGTTACTTGACGGAATTCACAAATGATTGGCACTTCTCTGGTCTCAACCTGAACCCTTAATCTTAAACTAGATCGAGCAACTCGACCAACCGTTGCTTCCTTTCTTCAGGTGATCCATCCACACCTATTTTTCTACCTAAATGCGCCGCCGTACCTGCGAGACCGGAGATCATGGCGTCCACTACTTTCTAGAATATGTCCGGGGCTGCTTTAACACGAGAATTCAAACGAGTATATTGCAAAAAGTCCTGATGTGTGTTGACGGTGAGGAGCTCCTGGGATTCCGGTACAACAGGAACTTGCAATCACGGTGCCGCCAGAATGAGTTTAGCGAAGCAATGGCCGCCGTTAAAGAAGGTAAAAATGTTTTTCGGTAAAGGCAGCGGATGACACTGCGGTTCTAAAACGTTGTTCAGACCGGCGGAAGAATATGCTCCAATCCGGAGACTACCATTAGACCCCTCGATAACCATAATTGGTGTGGCCCACTTGGAATAGGTTGCAGGGAAGATGATATCCAAGATTTCCGTGCGTTTTAGTTCCTGGTCTACAAGGGGAGGCGCTGCAAAGAGCGATGGTTGTTTCACACGAAAGACAGGTTTTGCTCCTTGGATAACATAGAGTGTGGTTGTTTCTCGAGTGCTTAACCCAAGACCCTCCTGCAAAACGCCAGGGGACTGCTTCACAACAGCCATCGATGAGTAGGGTGGCTGTGGGTGACCATGGAGGTGAATGAGGAAATCCCGTATTGGAAAATCAAAAAGATGTAAACGGAAAATTTAATCCAGAACAAGAAGATTGAGGAGTTTGTTGGATATATAGCACAACCCTTGACCCTTGGTGTCTCAAAAAGTCATGGTACACCGAAAAGAAGCGACAAGCTTCAAAGACCCGCTGCAAGCACTAGTGGCTGGGTTAACCGTCTTTTCAAGTGATGGACCATCGATTGAATGACATAGCCGTCTGGAGACAATACTGATGTCAGAAGTCGTATCTAGTTGAAGTCCAGCGGGATGACTATTTATCTGTATATCACTGGACCGCAAAAGAACCACATATTCTGTCAAAAAGCGAGCTCTGAGGCTTCGAGAATGACCGACTGATTTGTTGAGTATGGGATGGCATCGACTAATAGGTGACTTAGGTCGGCCAGAATCGGCGAGACTCTCACGACAATGTCCACCTTTGTAAATAACCATTTTACGTGGTGGGCAAAAATTTAGAAGAAAGAGACAAAGATGATGAAAATGCCAAGCCCCGTAGTTTTCATATGGAGAAGGATAGTAGCCGTCCTTTCGAAGTGAAGATGAATGCGACCATGATGGAGACTTTTGGAGAGAAGTAATCGAGTGGATGATTTGCCGGTTGTCCTGTCGTTGAATCACGGCCGAATCCTGTTCCGGTTTGCCAAGTTCACATTTATCTTGACTGACTTCTTTTTGATGTTCAGACAAAAGTTAAAAAAATGGCGTCAACCTTTGGAAATGTCAATCTGTGCCAGACCACGTTGGTCGAAAGTCATCGACATAGACGTGAGCAGATTCCGAGTCTGGCTGTAACAACCGGTCGCGGAAAGTCCCCCTTCAACCTTCGCGATTCAGCGTTTTTCTTAACATCACTCATTTGCCTACACTATTGACTTGTCTTTACGAACTGGTTGTTTCTATGGGCCAATTGTTGGTTGTTCGCGCCCAGAGCGCTACTTTGGCACATCCTTGTTCAGGACCTGCGTGACGCACGTGCTGTTTTCTCACACGCTGCTATTTGGTTTCTCGTTGTTGAGTCCTTGTGATCGTATTATTGAGGTTTGTATTTTTTTGGTGTCATTGTGCATGTAATAATCTAGTATCGTAGAATACCACGGATAATCGCCTTTTGATTTCGGGATCCGTTGCGAATTTGGCTACGCATTACTCAAACGTTCGTTACAATACTCAATAGATCAATTTAGAACGAGGAAAAACACGCAAAATTCCAAGAGAAGGATCGATAACATTAGAATCCGGACAGGAAGTAATACGGCAAGTCTCTGGGGAGGTTTTGAGTACCTCTTGGGCTGACTAACTCGATTCCACCATAACCCATCACCGAAATATCGGCCACAATCGATGACGATGCGAACCGCCTAACTGGCTTAACAGCCATACCCAGAAATCCTCAACCCATCAACGGAGTCACCCTAAATTCTTCTTTGCCATCTCTCCACTCGGTTCCAATAGTCACTCTGCAATCTACGGTGCCTAGGCCATCCCCCAAACCAGCGAAAACATCATTACCAGGTGGACTGCACATTGTTGACACCACGGTCAATCCTAACTCACTCACCAAGCCACACTTCCAACGGCTAAGGATCCCAAGCGAGGCAACACTGAGAGCAACAGTGGACGAGAAAACGTCATTCAAGACCTATCTCCCCAATCTAAATCATCAACCCATAGTTGCACCGTACATTCCACCCAGTATCGCGTTTTCTGCGCCTGGTTATCATCCTCATCAGGCTGGTACAACTAACCTCCGGGCCTCTTCAACAACGCCACCATTCACACCAAACGATTACTTTAGTGTTCTACATAACCCCTATCGTAGCCTAAGTAATATTTTCTCACATGAATCTCTTTCCTTTTATCATTCAAATATCTCACCCACCCTGAATCCCTTTTCTACCGCAGGCCACTTACAACATTACCCACGACCTCCCAGTCTCTACGCCAACCAACACCCGTATATACCACTTCCATTTCACATCCCCCCTCCAGGTTGCAGTCCATCAAATTACTGATATCAAGAGGGCACCTGTGTTACCGCCCGTATAAGGGAGGTGCCAAGATACCTGAGGCTGCTATACTTCCTTTTTCTTTCCCACTTAACAGCTACTCAACTCATCCTCCTCATATTTCTACTTCCCAGCCACCAGTATCTACCAATAGTAAAGCACTCGATAGCGATCTTTCGCGGTGTTGTTCCGCACTAAGTAGACTTACCAACCGCCGACATCCTTCCAATCTAACGAATCTCATCAGTACTAGCGATACCCAGCTTAGCTTAACAGCCAAGCTGACTACCACGCCAGGTGTTTCTACTCAGCTTATTTCGCCATCCACAATAACGACTACTCCGTCTCAAGGAATACTGATTGCGTCATCCAATCCGCCTTCAGCAAATGCAATTTCGGAGTCCCATAAAGATCTTAACGTTAACCTTGACTCCACTAAACGGTTCTCATTGTTTATGCTGAATGCACACTCAATAGTGAATAAGATGCAAATGCTGCGAATATTACTGCTCATGTCTGATTACGACCTTATTTTAATTACCGAAACCTGGTTGACAGACAACACTCCAAACGAGGATATCGCTATCACCGGATACCAAGCTTTCAGGAAAAATAGACTCACTCAGCGAGGGGGAAGCTGTCTTATATATGTAAGGCAAAACATGCGAGCGAAAATATTTCAGCACCCCATACTCGATAACTTGCCGGATTCAGTTTGGCTACAGGTCACTACAGGATGTTCTGACTTCACTGTTAGTTGCATCTACCGCCCCCCGAATACTAGTCAAAACGACTTCCTGCCTATCATAGAGGCGTTAAGCGTTGTTGCGGACATACCCGGCCCAAAACTGGTGGCCGGCGACTTTAACGCACCAGGCATACGTTGGTCTGCTTTGAAAGCCCACATCACTTACTACACTTCTTGACCAGCATTCGTTTAGTAGGATGGACTCAACATGTGATGTGCCCAACCAGAGGCAGTAGCATTCTTGATCTCATTTTTACGGTAGGATTATCTCGCGTACACACATCTATCGTGAACAGCATCCCAGGTTGTGACCACTTGCCGGTAGAATGCGAGTTTGCAGTGCCAACACGAACCGTCCACAAACCAACCGTTAAAAGACCGTTCCACCAAGCTAGCTGGAATCAATTACCCTCACTCATTCGCTCGCAGAACTGGGATACTTTCTTTTTATCTGATGGCTTGCATACCGTGGTGGATCATCTTTACTCCACACTGAATGCATGTCTTGACGTAATCACCCCGACCCAAGGTCTACCTGGACGAGATAAATCAAACAGTTTTTGTCGATTAAAGCAGAAGCTTTCTATGCTACAACGCAGATTCCTTAGGTCGAGAGACTTTTCGCTGTTCTTGCAAATGAACCGTTTATCTCATTCTATGAAATTGATTGAAATGTCCTTCAGTAAAAAACAGGAATTAAGGGCGCTGAGTCACCCCAAGAGGTCCGAAGCTTTATCTAAGCTGATGAAGTTGAGAAACAGTCAGTGCAGTTTTCCTATCTCATCCGTTATATATAACAACAGTTATATAACGAACTCCCAAGAGATCTCCGAGGCATTCAGTGCCTATTTTGCTTCGCCTCTAACGACCGATGAGTCCCCATGCCCATATCACGTTGAGCCGCTGACATCTGCACAGTTCTCAGCGGTTACATTTCACCCAAACGACTAAACAGTACAGCTAACTAAAATTAGGCGGTCATACCACCCCGGGCCAGATGCCGTACCACCGCCTACTTTTAGTCTAGGTGGCACTGATATCCCATTCTTGCTGTCAAAGGTTTTTAATTTATCTATGAGCAGTAGCGTTTTCCCCTCCCATTGGAAAACATCAATTATTATCCCAATTCCTAAGAAAGGTTCACGCCAGGACCTAACCAACTATCGACCAGTGAACCACACCCCTATAGTTTCCCGAATTATGGAAAGACTGATAAAAAATAAGCTGACAACTCATTTACTAAACAATAACCTCATTAACACTGGACAGCACGGTTTTCTTCAAAAAAGATCGTGTGTCACCTGTATGAGTGACTTCCTTAACCTAATAACTACGGCCACCAACAGTGGTAAATCAGTGATCGTAATCCTCCTCGACATGACTAAAGCTTTCGATCGAGTATCCCACAATAGGCTAATGGCGAAGATGAAAACCTACGGAATTGTTGACCCGATCCTGAGTTGGTTTTCATCATATCTAACATCCCGAAAGCAGGTGGTGGACGTCGATGGCAGTTTATCATCACCTCGACCAGTTACTAGTGGAGTTATTCAGGGTAGTGTACTAGGTCCCTTACTTTTTCTTATATATGCTAATGACATTTTTAACGTCATCACACACGGGGCTGCGTTCCTTCTTGCAGACGACATGAAAATTATGTACTCCTTTGAACCTGACGCCTTCGCTTCTACCATTGCTAGCATAAGGAGCGATTTACTATCGCTAGACTCATGAAGCAACCAATGGTTGATGAAATTCTCCGCTGTCAAAAGTTGTATCCTTATGTATAAGTGTCAGGTTCCCGCAGGAATGCTTAAAATTAATGATTAGTTCATCCCCAACGGTCCGGAGGTAAGGGACTTGGGATTACAATATTCTTGTACATCTAATTTCTCCGAACATTCAGCCGTGCAGGTTGGCAAAGCTAGACGGCTAATTGGTCTGATTAATAGAACCTTTGGTCTTCCAGAGAGCAAGCTAAGCATTTTTAAAACTCATGTCAGACCACTTCTGGAATATTGCACTGTCGTCTTTTCTTACTTGCGGCAGATTGACAAATTTGCAATTGAGAATGTACAACGTAGATTTACCAAACAACTACTAGGATATTCCTCGCCTTTAAATTATATGGAAAGGTGTGAAATATTGCACCTAGAGCTCCTGTGGCTGGGCCGTCTACGGACGAACCTGTCTTTCTTTTGCAATATTGTAAAACATAAATCTTGCAGTTCAGCCCCCCAGTCAAAACTCCCTCCAACTATTCTTTACGACATAGGGACTCTATGGTCTTGATTCCAGTATCCAGGACTGCGATGCGGTCCAACTTTTTTATTGTTAAACATTCTTCCCTCTGGAACAAACTTCCACCCCAACTTAGGTCAATGTCTTCGGCCTCTTTATTATTCAAAAAAGAAATAAATAAACATCTAACTGTCCAAAAACTCATCCGAATGCATGATCCCTACATGTCTATTACCCGAGCCTACGAACTGGGCCTGGGATACTAAATAAAAGCATAACAACTTTGTTAAGTAGACAGTTATTACTGACGGATGGTAAGGAGCATTCTGTATTGTAGTTAGCAAATAAAAGCAGTCCAACCTATACTCCATGACTGTCAACAGCACACTCCACGTGTTTGTCTAGCCACTTCCTATTTTCAACGCTTCTGACCACGACCCCCTACTGGCCACCGTTACTCCGGTGATTCTTTTTTCATGCTGTCAGATTTTACCATAGTCGGTTGGGTTCATTTTTTATCAGCTGCCGCCAGGTATTAGAGCATTTATAATGCTAGAAAATACATAGCAGCATATATATAATTGTCCTCAAGGTACCAGTCTCATCCACGCTTCAACTTTTTACTCATTGAGACCCTATTTCAACACACGAGATTCCAGGCCTCGTTCTGATGAACGAACCGCCACAATCGATGTGGTCTTCCATAAACCATTCGTCGAACTACACATAAGTATTTGCCCCCAGTGTCGCCTATTCTCGCCTCCTTGCTTTTTTGGTAATTCTCACTAAGCCTCACAATAATTAGTCGCTAGTACCGGTCTTCTTCGCTTTCTGTATGTTGTTTAATCCGAAAAACCAGACCTCAACGTCGCGACCACCCATTTCTGTTACTGGCATGATTTTGGTGTTCTGTCTTTCTCCCCTAACCCACAGCTGGTAGAATTGCCAGACTGCAGCCTTCTCCGTTTTGTTTTCAGAACCTGCACCCTAAGGACGATTGTCGCCTTCTTCATCCCAGAAATAACTTGGAACCTCTCTCGCTGGACAGAACAAACGAGATTTACACACGACTTCATTTTCGCCCGTCTCACGATCGCTTTCCTCGAGATTCCCACCATCAGACTTCTTGAACCTGGACTACTCGATCTCACTGCATTCTTACAACTCATTTTAATCCCATATGTCATTATGCCCGTTCCGTGTTAGAACCCACTAATACTGTTCAAACACTGGCACCTTTATTGTCACTGTTCATTGCTTCATCGGTCACCAAAAAACGTCCGGCGCTGACATATCTCTCGGTAGTCCTCCAGTGGGCAGCGAAGTAATTAGTAACTACCTGCACTCTTCATCGGTCCATCCGATCGCATCCGCAATGCTGTTGCATCGAGTTCGGGCTCTGCAGATCACTGCGTTCCCTCCACGATTGAACATCTTCGATACACTTCCCATGCTGCATCGCCGCTCCGTTCCCATCATTTGTTACACCTGTCAAATTGGTCATTAGAAAAGTGACATTCACCGTCTACTTACTATAGCATCACCGTTATCGACACCTTCGATCTTCCAGATGTTGTGTTCGTGTTATATTACTGAAACTGACCCCGTATCCGGCCTCTAAATCACACCACTATCTGCACCGGCTGATACATTTTATTTCTACATTCGTTGATCCACTGCCGTTTTCCGCGATATACCTGGGCAGTTTTATTGATCTGTCATTTTTGCATGGTACACTCCACACAGTGTTCATCTATTGACGTGCACTTACCTGTGAATTACTTTACCTTCCCCCCCCGCAGAACTGAACACCTGTATAATGGATGTAACCACACGGTCAATAATGTTTAGTCTTCCACTTCCGCTTTGACATTTCATACCAACCCTACATAAAGTTAACAATTTGCCGCACGCTCACCTGTTTTCCTCCGGCCGTTCCCTGCCACCATCACTCTGGTAGTCTCCCTCCCAAGAAATACGCAATTGTTTCCACATATATGATCCCTCCAGTATACAGCCACCACTTTATATTCTACCATCTTTGCAGACTGAAATATTTCCATGTTAATACTTCTTGACATACCTGTCGTAAAGTGAATAATTCACCGAAAGCTTCGACGAGATTTCTATCCATACGCCTCTCATATTCTGTAGCGCACCGAAAACATATCCTTTGAATATGTTCGAATTTCCACTAGTGGTAATTATTTCATATACCACTTGATAATGATAATGATAATGATAATGGTTTATTTCGGATAACCCGAGGCATGCTGTAACGCAAGATCAAACGGTACAATTGGACGTAGAGTCCGAATTCCAAGAGGTTGGTTAAGGTATGTGCACTCAATATTGTACAGGAGAAAGTATTTAAGTCACTCTCTGTGGCGGCGCCCGGCAAATTTGAACTCAAGGTCGGATGGCCAACCCGGTCAAGTCAGGGTCTAGATGGTCGAAGGTAGCTGACTCTTCCTGAAACAGTACAAAACGAAGTGCTATGCAACAAGAGAATCAAACAGAATTGACGAAAGTTTTGTTCACTTCGAGGGAAAAGAAGTTTCCGAGGGAGACATGAACCAGCTACAGCGCTCCGCGGAGTATGGCATGGCTTTGGATTGGAAATCAGACGATGAGAGGAATGAATTTGCAGACAGAGAACAATCAAAATCTTTCGAAGATTTTCCTTGAAACGTTCAGCGACCAAATATCGGCTGAGTCCGTTAAATACTCAATGAAGGACTCATTTGTAGAGAGTGATTGCCTAGGTGATGGTAAAAGAAGTGACCGGACGCAAGCATGTAATCGTTGCGCACATTGTTAACGTTCATGAGAGGGGAATGTGATGCACCAAAATAGAAATGGGTACTGGGCGAGTATTTAAATGGCAGGTAAGTATTTACGTTTGATAATCGTTATCTAAGGGCCGAAAATAAAGACCAGAGAGATGCAAGAATCAAAATTGTCTGGGAGGATTTACCAAGATAGAATACCGAATATGAAGAAGCACTAACAAACGCTGAATACAGTTGGGAAGTTGGGCGGCTGGAGTCCGTGATAAACCAAACGGACATCACATCTGGCGAGGTCGCTGGAGTGATGGTGGAAGAAGTGGCAGGTTGTAAACATGTAATCGTTGCGCACATTGTTAACGTTCATGAGAGGGGAATGTGATGCACCAAAATAGAAATGGGTACTGGGCGAGTATTTAAATGGCAGGTAAGTATTTACGTTTGATAATCGTTATCTAAGGGCCGAAAATAAAGACCAGAGAGATGCAAGAATCAAAATTGTCTGGGAGGATTTACCAAGATAGAATACCGGACATTGTGGTACGGAAGTGTATGGCAACAATAAATGTGAATTTTGCAAATATATTGATAACTTATAAAATAAAAGCGAGTTTTATCTCGGGGATTGGTTAAGTTTGCTAATAGGACAAGCGGGCAGTTTGGCACGAATCATCGGGAAAAAAAGGATAATGAACGGTAAGCCGATTACGGAAACGGTCTTTTAACCCCGCGATAATTATGTGCTAGGGGAAGTAGATTTTTCTGGGCGTAAGAAGCGGTAAGTTAAGGTTGCGAAGATGGAGACAAGTACGATGAAAAATAAGCGGTAACTGGGGGAGATAGTTCCATATTTGTAGCATTTCGTGTGAATGATTTTTTGCTGCGACCGGTGCTGGTGGGTGGGGCTGAACGCGCGCTTGACACCCAACCAGAAACCTTTTTTGGTGACAGGAGGTGCGATCCGCCATTCTAGCTGCACCCTCACATCGTTGCAGACGTCCTGCACGCCCGATGTACACCGGCCAAAGCGGTGGATCTGAACGCGGCCCGCACCGGCGGGCTTCGCTTGGGTGATATTGGCGTTGTCACATAGAGATCGAATAATCCAGGAGCTTGCGACCAGGTTGCGAGGGGTCCTGGAGAGCATGGCCTGTGTGGTAGTGACGAAATGACGAGCAGGTATCGAGTTTTCAGCGGGAAATGTGGGCCAGGTATTATGCCAAGCCATCGAAGGGAAGCCATCATCAGCGCTTGTCTGGAAAAGTAAAAATAGAAAAATAGAAAAACTTATGCTTGTATTCCAGACCAACTGACATCATTCGACCCTGATCTTCAAATTTGCCGGGCATTACTACAGTTTTAGTTCACTGTAACACTCTCTTTTATACTCTGCATGCACGTGCTGTACCCTTTTGTGAATTGTCATTCCAGCATCACTATAATCATCTGATCATGCATTCTAGCACGCTCCGGGAGCATCCGAAATATACAATTATTATTATTATTATTATTAGTTAATGTTAGAACGCCTAGTCCTGTCAGTGCTAGTTCATATGTTGATGAGAGCGATATGTATCTTGAGGATGTTGATTTATATAGGCTGAGAATACTAGACCTAGAACAACAGTTACTATCGGCTAGACTACAGGCACAGGAAGCAGAAAAGAAGTGTACACAGAAAGAGCGAGAGCACGAGACCAGCGACTACGACACTTCCGATAGATCAGGGTGCAATAAGATAGGGAACATCACGCCGGTCGCCGACTACAAACCGCCATCGATCGATTTGCCTACAGTGGAACTAACGGTTTTCGACCGGCGAGCTGAACAATACTGCAAGTTTGTAAAACCGTTCGAGACGTTCGTCGAAAATAAGGTAACCGACCCTGGCCAAAGGCCTCTCTACCTTACTCACTACTGCCGAGGCCGAGCAAGAGAAGCTATCGACGGGTGTACCATGCTCGACCAGAAAAAAGGCTACACAAGAGCAAGGAAGATTCTGAGGGACTTGTTTGGCCAACCTTTCAAAGTAGCCCGCAACCTAATAGAGGGCGTGACAGTAGAGGCAAAGAGAACCAAGGGCGACGTCTACACAATGGCCGACCTGGTGGTTAAGATGCAAAACTGCTCAATATCCCTCGACCATTTAGGTTACGGGGCTGACCTGGATGCCATGCACACTTTGGAAAACATAGTCCGTCACCTCTCTCCCGAACTACAGGGTTGGTGGGCGGAAGAAGCAGAACGGATAAGCCGAAGCGACAGGGAAGCCAACTTCGAAGACCTGACCGAATACTTGGACAGGCAAACCAAGATAGCTGACAGCAGATTCGGCCGACTCATCCGGGACAGCAACCGAGCAAACAAGCCTATTACTAGCCAAGCCCAAACCCCTGCACGGAAACATCCAAAATACCAGCCTTGGACCAATACACATGCCATTTCACACGATGCTACTGCGCAACCCAATTGCAGATCCTGTGGTTCTAGCCATGGACTACCAGAATGCCCCAAGTTCGGTAACGCCACAATAGACGAACGGTGGGGAATGGCGAGGATTGCAGGAGCATTTTTATTTGTCTCAACACCACGCACCGGGCAGCAGCCTGTAGGACAAGGAACCGATGTGGTTACGAGGACTGCACGGGCAGACACCATCGGTTGCTACACCAGGCAAGAGTAACCTTACCCGAGACGAGTACCAAACCCAGTGTTATTTGTTGAACGTGACGATCTGCCAAAAACCAGTGCGTTTAGGCGTAGTTACTGTGGGAGTAGTGAACCCAACAGGAGCGGCCAAAGCCTTGGCTTTCACAGATAGTGGCTCGGATACCACGCTAGTAAGGAAGGAGTTCATAGAGAAACATGGGATCAGAGGGAATCAATCTCCATTAGCAGTAAGCACAGTGAGTGGCACCGAAGTCATCCAGTCGACCAAACTGCGCCTACAACTCGCTTCCTTGGTCGACAACAATAGATCAGAAACTCTGGAAGCATTCACCATAAAGGATTTGCCAATGAGAGCACCTCAGTCAGTGCAATCGATTCTGACTCAGTGGCCGCATCTCGACGGGATTACGATCGAGGAGTGACAGAGTAGCGAAATTGATCTGCTGATCGGCTGCGATATACCTGAAGTGCATTGGGTCCTGGATCAGAGGATAGGAAGCCGCAAAGCACCCTATGCAGTAAGCACCATTTTTGGTTGGACTTTATGTGGTAGTACAGACGGCAGATGCGGAAAACAAATCCAAATCAACTGCACTTCGGTGGAAACGGCGAACATCGAACAGGCATTCCAACAATTGTATAACACCGAATTTGCCGACCTGGCCATGGACAGAGATGCCCCATCACGAGAAGATAGGTTGGCTTTGGAAATGGTGGCCGAAAACGTCAAGTACGCAAAAGGTCGTTTCGAGGTTTCTATCCCGTGGAGATCCAACATGAAACCTATGCCAAACAGCCGAAAAAATGAATTCGAAAAGATTAGGCTTCCTCAAAACCAGGCTACTCCGGGAACCACAATTAAAGATAGAATACACGCGAGCCATGCAACATAACACCGACTTGGGTTATATGGAAAGAGTAGATACTGCGGTTATCAGCGCAAATTTGAGGTGGTACTTACCCCGTCACCCGGTCGTGAACCCATGGAAACTGGGGAAGGTCAGAGTGGTTTTTGACTGTACCGCGAACCGTCAGGATGTGTCACTCAACGACCATATACTACAGGGCCCAGACTGGACAACACCACTAGTCGAGGTTTTATTTCGTTTTCGGCTAGAAAATGTGGCCGTCACTGTGGACATACGTGAAATGTTTCTAAAAGTGAAGATGCCCGTTAAGGATAGGGACGACTTTCGTCTTCTCTGGTGGCCTAAAAATTGACGCAAGTCGCGCACCTGACGAGTACAGGCCGACCGTTCATCCCTTGGAGAAGGTATCATCTCCCTTCTGTGCTAATTTTGCCCTCCGGGAAACCCTCAAGCTTTTCGGTGGCACCAGCAATTTGCTGGGAAGAGCAATGTACCACTTCTATGTGGACGATTTTCTGCGCTCCCTTGAAGAGCCAAATGCTGCTATTCTGTATAAGACCGAACTGATCGCCACTCTAAACGCCGGAGGATTCAGCCTCACTAAATGGACTTCGAACAGCCAAGAGGTGCTCAATGTTATACCGAAGTCCGAGAAATTGGAGTGTACGAGGGGGCTTTTGGGATCCTCTTCACAAACGGAGCGCACGCTTGGTCTTCAGTGAAAACTCAGGGGGGACGAATTCATTTTCACTCTAGACCTACCCAAACGACCAGTCACACGGCGAGGAATCCTATCAGCAGTCTCAAGCCTCTATGATCCCCTAGGTTTTGTTTCGCCATGATTGTTACCGGGAAAGTGCTTGCTGCAATCGTTGTGCCAAATAGGGACGGGTTGGGACGAACCTCTCCAGGCTGACGACGATAAGCGATGGCAAGACTGGCTGCACAGCCTGGAGCAACTTGGGGAGATAAAAATACAAAGACGCTTAACAGGTATCAAGTGCACAAACGACGCCCAACTCCACTTATTTTCCTATGCATCAGAAATAGGCCACGGGATAGTGGCTTACGGGCTGCTGGGTGGACGCAAATGGTGGGCGGCAGAGCCAGATACTATTCGCAAAGGCGAGAGTGGCTCCACTGAAAACGGTGTCCATTCCAGGACTGGAACTGACGGCAGCATTACTGGCCGTGAAAGCCGCGACGCTGTCAAGAGCCGCGGTCTGGTGGACACGGTACAAAACACTCTTATTGATTACGAAAGGCGCAAGTCCACAAAACACATTAAATGTGGGGACGATACTACCGGGCGAGCTGAATAAAGCCGAACTCGAAGTTCTACACCTACTGCAACCAGACGCTTTCGCTTTCGAGGCCCGCGAGCTAGCCAGGACAGATGATAACACCAAAGAAAGCAGGCTGTTACGCAGTAGTATCCGATCACTAAATCCTATGCCAGCCAACAGACTACTGAGAGTTGGGGGGGGGGCTGACGAATTCTAGCCTAGAGTACGAAACAAAACACCCCATAATAATCCCTGGTGACCACCATATAACGAGATGCCTGATAGATCATGTACATCGGGAAGAGGCACACGCAGGCCTGAATCACTTATTGAACAATATACGCCGACGATTTTGGGTGACAAAGGGACCAGCGAGGCCAAGCGAGTCATAGGCAACTGCATTACTTGTCGTCGCCGGAGAGCTGTAGCAGGCCAACAAATGATGGCCCCCTTCCAGCCGTGAGAGTTCAACTGGGATGCTGCCCGTTCGTGGAAATTTGCGTCGACTGCTTTGGCTCCTTTACTTGTACGACAGCAAAGGAGCACTCAAAAGAGGTATGGCTGCCTGATAACATGTTTACAATCCAGAGCAGTCCACCTCGAAGTAATGCATAAGATGATAACCGATTCATTCCTAAAGGCCCTTCAAAGGTTCATCGCGGGGCGGGGCGTCCCCAAGAATATATACTCCGACAATGGTTCGAAATTCGTTGGGGCTCATAAGGAACTAGAGAAATGGTGGAGCCGCTTGGACACCACCAAAATACAAAACCAGGCAGTAGCAAAGGGGATACAATGGCACTTCAATCCACCTTATGCCAGTCATCGTGGGGGCGTTTGGGAAAGGCTGATACGATCGACCAGGAAAATACTCACAGCCCTGACCTCACAACGAAACCTCGATGACGAGAAGCTGACTACTTTACTAACAGAAGTAGAACGCATGTTGAACAACAGACACCTGGTGCCGATTGTCCCAGACCCGGAAGGCGAACAGGCATTCACCCCCAACGACCCGTTAATACTGCGATCAAATGTAGGAGCAACCACATCAAAAACCCTGTGTGGAAAGTATATCGTTGGATGGAAACATGTAAACCACCTTGCACAGGCTTTCTGGAAACGATGAACGAGGTAGTACTTACCGACGCTGCAGCTTCGGCGAAAGCGAATCTCCAAACAGAGGTCGTTCAGACGTGGCGATGTGGTCATCCTCGTAGAGAGCCACTTACATAAAGACGATTGGCCGGTTGGAGTGATCAAGGGCTGCCGTACAGAAATCGGTGGCCTCGTGCTCACGGTGGGGGTGAGAACGAACAAAGGAGAAGTATTGCTAGATATACGTAAATTATGTCTACTTGAAGGTGACAACGAAGCGGGCGAGGCCGACGTTACCGACCACGCTATACCAATGTCTGCTGATACCAAATGAAGCCGAATCCATTTCTTTATCCGTCATGTGTTCTCCTGTAGGACCCAACCCCCCACACCATCTTTGAAGTATAATTGTGTCCAATTTCATACAGCATTTACGATGTATTATGGAGCTAACTATCCAAACCTTACCTCACGACACGACAGGACACTGCATGTATAAGTAACGGGGCTTAGGTCACGCACACATGCCTACATTTTACTCGTTTTTTGCCACACAGCCTTTTGTTGACATTGCAGAAAGTCCTCCTTTGTTGTGCAGTCATACTTGTGATTCCATTGAAAACCCGTCAGATACAAACACACACACTCAATCAAGCACACACATCCAGGCCGGGACGGCCTTTTACAAGGACAGCATCCATGTGGCCCCTCCACGCCCGCCATCGGTTATTTGGTCTTGTGGAAGATGTGTACTAGCCTCACGTCTATGTAGCCAATGGGTTAGGTGCGACCAGTAGTAGAACGTTGACGACGAGCATTAGGCGTGGGCACTGGCAGCAAGGCCTAGGTAGGTAGAAAGAACCAGTACCTTTATACCGAACCTTTGACTCTGCCAAGGATCCAGGAGGATTTTGATGGGCAGTGTGACAACCGGTCGTGAAAAGTCCCCCTTTAACATTCGCGATTCAGTGTTTTTCTTAACATCACTCATTTGCCTACACTATTGACTTGTCTTTACGAACTGGTTGTTTCTATGGGCCAATTGTTGGTTGTTCGCGCCCAGAGCGCTACTTTGGCACATCCTTGTTCAGGACCTGCGTGACGCACGTGCTGTTTTCTCACACGCTGCTATTCAGTTTCTCGTTGTTGAGTCCTTGTGATCGTATTATTGAGGTTTGTATTTTTTTGGTGTCATTGTGCATGTAATAATCTAGTATCGTAGACTACCACGGATAATCGCCTTTTGATTTCGGGATCCGTTGCGAATTTGGCTACGCATCGCTCAGACGTTCGTTACACTCGCGTCATGCTGTCGATTAACCACTGGAGCTTCTGAGCGGTATTTCCCAAACCAAAAAGCATACTTCGGAACTCAAACAGAACAGAAAAGGATTCGTGACAGAGGTTTTCTCAACATTGTCAGCGGTGACCGCGATGTGGTGATAAGCTTTACTAAACCGATCTTTGAAAATACATTCTCGCCGTGGAGTGATGCAGTGACATTGTGTACTCGGAATGTCGGATAGCTATCATAACGTTTAGCCGAGTTCCGTGCGCGACAGTCGGCTGATGATTGCCAGCCACGGTGATCTTTTTTGAGAACCCTGGGTGGAGGTGAGTTCCGTGGACAGTGAGAAGGACAAAAAATACATTTAGGAAGTGAGGTAATTCAAAAACAAGGTCGACGGAAACCTCAGAAAAGTGAGTTCAGTTGAACGTACGCAACCGAAGTAAACGGCGGCCTCAAAATCAAGCGCCGGAAAAGATCCTCGAGAAAATTCCAAATAGTCGGCGGAAAACGGTCACTTTTCCAGCGCTTTTTGATCACTGCAGAGCCTAATGGCACGCGCCTGGAGCAGCTCTAACTGCCGTCCAATTCAGTTGAGTTTAGATCAGGTCAACCCAGGTCAAGGGACTCGCGCCTTGATCCATTAAGTGCCCAGTATTTTCGCTGCGAGCCCAAGGAATTCCCGCCGTGCTGCAACCTCCAGGAATCCAGTAAAATTTAGCGTTCGTAATAGTTGAGGGGAAGGAAAAGAAGCAGGCTCGCCCTCTGGGAGGCAAACTCATACTAATATATGTTTGGCAGCACAACTCACTGCTGTCCCTGTGTGAGACATACCCTGAGTCCTCGAATAGTATTAAGTGGTGATACGGATTGATGATGAGTAGGGTGATATGCAGTCTGTGATAGAGATGGGTGCATTAAAGACACTTTAGAGTAATGAGATGCAGTGTACGATAGGCAGTCGGTAGGGGAGAAGAAGGCGGATAATACGAATAAAAGAATGCTTCTTGGGGTGGTTAGCAACAGTCTTGGAATACCTCTGCAGAGCACGCATGCAGTTTATGCCTAAAGACAACGACCGGGGTTGCCGTCACTACTTGGGAAAGAAACTTGTCTTGCTTGTTTATGACGCGGCGCAAGTAGAAACACGCCCTTATGTTTTCACTTGCTCTGGGGTTTTTCCATGTACACTTGTGTCTCCTGAGTGCATAATTATGAGAACAAGTCAGTAATGGGATGTCGGTCGTAGTAACCCCCAATATAACTTATGTCACTCCATCAGATCCCGTCTTGACCCAAGACGATCCAGAGAGAACCGAATAAGGGCTTTCACTCTTTCCTAGTACGACTTCCCTTGCATCCCATTTATCACCCGAGTAAACCATCTATGAACGCCTTCTAACACCTTCCTGTCCTCCAGTAGGCTTGGGGCCCATGCTTGAACAAAGTCTCTAAATGATACCCAGTCGCTTTGTATATGAGTAGAATTACTCCATTCCCAGCACGGAACCTTGCTGCACACCACTGCATGCCTGGACCAGTGTAGACCTGGTGTCCCCGGCCTGTACGAAGGCTCTGTTACTTAGGTAACCGTCGATCCACCTCACAGTCTGCGGGGTCACTCCAGGTGCGTTCAGTTTGCCCAATAATAAGCGATGGTTCACTGAATCGAGGGCTTTTTGAATACCTTAGCAACACCTCCACTCGCTCCCCTTGGTCTGGTCTACGAGTTACCTCGTCGAAGAATGGTAGCTAGTTAGTAAGACAGGATCATCCTTTACCAAACCCATGTCACCGCTTAGCAATCAGCGAGTGAGTCGGTAGATGCTCTATCAGTCGCTCTCCGACCCGTCCATTTAGTACCATGAGGGCTATTGGTAGTAAGCTTACGGGACGGTAGTTAGAGGTTACTTCCCAGGAGGCAAAGAGGCCAGTCTCCATTCGTCCGGTAGCTCCAAGGCATCTTGAGACAAGATGATCGGCCGTGGTTTTGGTTCAGCCAGCACGCCGGCTACGGCCTCTAGAATAGCTAGATAAAGACCATTAGGCCCTGCAGCCTTACTGCTATTCAGACTGCTCAGTGAAAGTTCAACCTCACTATAGCAATGACGACTTTATCCATGATGATCATCTGCTGGGTTACGGTGGTCCATGCTGTCTCCCGGTATCTTGTCTATGCACACGTTCAAGGAAATTTTTCAGAATCTGCGCCTTTTCGTAAGCGCTGGATGGAAGCAGTCCGTTTTCTCTGACTACGCACTCCATGGCGACTCTTGATGTAGCCAAGGAATGGACGTGGGTAAAAGCCCCAGGACATGCCTATCCCCTACGCGCAAGGATGGCCTCCTATCTTGTCTGACTTTCTGGGACACCTCAGTGGCACGCTCACTGGTTCGCATATATTGCACCAAACTCTAGTGTTCACCTGTTCACCGATAAGAAAGCCTCAACTTGCGCTTCCCCGGTTGCGCCTTGGTTGATCGGCTGACCGACCACGATGGTTTGCCCAGTCTTTTGACGGGTTTCGGTAGGGTGAACTCGTCGGTCAACCTGAGGAGGTGGTCCCCGATGACGGTCTATCCCTCTTCTACTGTCCTATATTGAGCGCCCTAGTCAACTCTACCTGCTGCTTCCCTGATCGCGATGACGTCCAGACTCCTGAAGTTCCTTCGCATTTTATTTGGCGCCCCGGAGGAGCTCCCTGGATCAGGAATCTGATGAACACATGATCGCTTCTCCCAAGCGGGGCGGTGAACTCACGTCCACATAGTTCTTCCGAGTGTCTGGTAAACACCAAATAAAGTACACTGGGAGTTTGCCCTTTCCCCAACCTGGTCGGCTGGTTGATGTGCTGAGAGAGTTGTTTGCAGTCCAACAGCTCGGTTAATTTCCTACTACAGTGAGTGTCAGTCAAAGAAGACGGGCTTTCCCATTTTATTTCGAGGAGTTGAAACCCCCCGTTATCCAAATCCGGGATGCCTGCGAGGCAATCATGTCTAGACATTCGAACATTAAAAGTTCTTCTTTTGGATTATCATTTGGGCTGCGGTATACCCATATCATATCCATAAGTTATCCCGTAGATAGTAGACGGTTTTCTAAGGCTTGTGCAATTGGGGTATGCAGGGTTTCCCCGGATTGCTGTTCGAGGTTTTCTTTTAATAACGGTAGCGCCCTCCCTACTACTCTGTCAGTATCTCTGTCCGCCCGGCAGGCAAAGTATCACCTTGGTGGGTAGCCGCTCTGTAGCTGCATATTAGCGCAGCCACATCTCCGTTGTCGCAGTGCAGTCGGCTCCAATTGTTTCAACTTCAAGTTCCTTTCTCTTGTTAACTATGCTGCAAGCTTTTGTGTTCACTACTCTGATTCCCCCCATAGGAGATACTGTTTTGTCCACCCGTCGGACATTACTAATCTCTCTTACTAGCTGCCTGTCAGACTCATCGGCCGATAGGATTCTCCAGTTGTAGTCAGTGGATTAAGGTGTCCGGGGAGGGAAGCCGTCTGAACTGTGTTCCGCTATCCATACTGGGATATTCCTGGCTCATCAAAGAAGCGCCAGTCAATGGCTGTACTGATTAGGCAGACGATGAGCTACTCCCGTTGGTCTGGGCTCACAACTGGGGTGGATGTGTGTGAAGTCCAGCCATCGGAACGTTCGAGCGACGCGTAGCAAACAATTTCGACACAATTCAAAACAAATTTGATTCCCAATAGCTACGGTACTGTATACAACAAATTAAGTAACTTTAAAATAACCAAACCTCAGTAATGTTCCTTCTGGGCTCTCACGCTCCGAATTGGACGGAGAATCAACAACTGCAGCTGAATTGCAGCAAAGGGTTAGATACGAAAGATGAAATTACCGAATACAGTCACAACGAAGTTCAAGCTGAGCGACTCACGCTTGAGGCAATGGTGGGAGTCCGGTTTGTGACAAAAATTTGGAGCAATAAAAAACAGTCGGAATTCCGGAGAGATAGTTCATACAACTGAAGAATGTCGTTAGTAACACGGATGCTAATGAAAGAAACAGGGTTTACTGAACTCCTTTATACCGGCCCGTAAAATGCCACCCGGATGTTTTTGTGTACCGCTAAGTACGGTCGGCCTCATGCATCGGCCCGCCCTACAGTTCTTCAATATCTAAAACTGATCACCGTCAATAGCAGCTTTCAGCTGGACAAGTGGATCCACCCTCGGTGGTTTCTACCGGTTCGGCAGATCCAAAGACCTTACTCCCACTTGGGGAGAGTTGGCTGTTGAACTTACATCACTAGTATCCGGTTCGCCTTCAATAAGACAAATTTTTGTAATGTCACGAAGCACTAATCCTTTATTGGTCTGCACAGTTACCGCTTGTACCAAGTCATTGTCCGAACCTGAGATGCCTTCAATAACTCAGATGAGCCAATGACCACGCGGCAATGCCTTCGAAACTAGTAGCGCTATATCACCCGATCTGAAGTTGCTTTCTCGAGTTATCCGTTTGTGCCGCAGTTGTAATAGTGGAAGATACTCCCTGGTCCACCTCTCCCAAAACAGGCGTTTAAGGTAGTTTGCCTGCCTCCACTGACGAACCATTCAATCTCGAAACGAATTCGTTGGAATATCTCGTGGGTTCGCCCTCAGGATAAGTAGATCATTGGGCGTGAGTAATGGCAGACAACGACAGTCCGAGGCTATAGGTACTATAGTTCGTCCGCTGAATGTCCGTTCACTTTCCGTAGGAAAGTCAATAATGTTTCGTCTGTAGTCAGCCGTTCGTCAAAAACTGAAAGAAGTACTCTTCTAACCGAGCGCACCATGATCTCTTATGTGCCACCACGGTTACTAGCATGAAGGGTACTACAGTGCTGCTGTAAGCCCCGTTGCGACAACCTAGCTGCAATGTTACCACCAGACCAGCTTCCTATTAGGTTCTTCAATTCCCTTTGGGCTCCGACAAAGTTTGCACCATTATCACTCAAATCCTCGGACAGTGCCCCTTTGTTCGACATGAAAAGCGGTGGTGACATAATGAATGAATCCAGGCTTAGAGAAGAATAAGCTTCAATGCGTACCGCACACATCCTGTGGCAGGTGAAGGTGCATCCATGTCGTTCGTCCATGCTGCGCCAAAGTTTAAATGCAAATGGGCCAAAATAATCTATTCCGACATACCTGAATGGAAACCAAACTTGCTGGACTCCCATGGCTGGTAGAGGAGCCATCATCTGTTTGCCTGCAACTACCAAATGCTTCCGACAATTCCAACATCCTCCAAGTACACTTTTGACGGCAGCTTCACCCACTGAAGTCCAAAATATTTTGTGTAGTTCCGCGAGTAACTGTGGTGGTCCTGCATGTCCTTCCGCTGCGTGATACCACCGGATTGTCTGGTCTGTAATCGGGTGGGCCTTAGGTAGTATCACCGGATGTTTCGTACCCTGAAATGACTGAAGTAGTTCGTTCGTCATCCAACAAAAACGATATCATTTAATAAGAATGTATTGGGTTTTAATAGAGTCCTGTTAATCGGAGATTCGGTAGCGCATAGGTTATTATTCGTGTCTCGTAACCATTTTAAATTCTCACCATAGACCTTAGCTTGTACGATCAGAATAACACTTCCCTTCGCCACGTTTTCAACCCCAGATCTGTGCGACCGCCCCATGACTGCTATGTATATTTTAAAACGGGTTAGCCACGCTACGGACTTCAGTAAGTAAAACCAACTGGAGTACCTAGCTCGAAGTGCCTCCGTCCATGTGTCCTGGAACACTATGATAATTGTATTCGGAGTCTTCTTCAACTCCACTTTCGACAGTGCCGTAGCTACCGTCGGACTGGTCAGCCATAAAGTCCCATCATCCACCTAGAAGTCAGGACCTTCGAACCAGCAGCTGGTATCGCCCGGTGACGTTGGTCCTCGATGCCAAGTCTGCAGGGTTAACCTCCGGTCTGACATGACGCCACTGCCAAGGCTCAGAACGCTGATGGGTTTCAGCTAAACAATTCGCAACGTACGTACTGAGTCTCGTTTTAGTGTTGTTTATGCAGCGCAAAAGTATGGCAGAGTCCATCCAGTGATAAGTCTCATAAGTTTGCTTCGGGTTCTTTGTATAAGAATGCGGGGGACTCTAACGGCCAGTTTTGCTGCTACTAACTCCAGTCGAGGAATCGTTACGGCCTTCAGAAGAGCTATTCTTGGTTAGGCAAACAGTAGGGTACAATAGGGGGCTATGTCCTTTGAAACCATTTAGGAATACGCCACAACTACATAGCCAACTTCAGAAGCGTCACAAATAACATGGAGCTCTGCATTTTTGTTCAGTGAGTCACCTTTATTAATAGAACGCTGAATTTT
The DNA here is from genome assembly GCA_948099385.1 of Fasciola hepatica. Lineage (NCBI taxonomy): Eukaryota > Metazoa > Platyhelminthes > Trematoda > Plagiorchiida > Fasciolidae > Fasciola > Fasciola hepatica. The sequence goes on from CANUEZ040000063.1 coordinate 5,040,019, forward strand.
GAATGCGCAAATTTGTTCCATATTTCTTAACCACTCACTCCAGCCTCGTAGGGAATTTTCTTCAACTGGGTCGTCCAAACCAAGCTTCGAGCTGTGTAGTGACTGCAATAACACCTTGCCTGGCAGAATGAAAGGTGAAACCAACCCCAGTGGGTCGAACACTGACGATACTATAGACAACAAGCCAAACCTTGTTTGAGGCTTTTAGCGCATTGCGAATGAAAACTGGAAAGTGTCTTCTATTGAGTTCCATTCCAATCCCAACTTATTCTCCGGCACTGTCAAGCGTTCATCTGTTTTCAAAGTGGGATGGGCCAGATCAGATTTTGGCAGAGTATCCAGCACCTCCTCAAGATTACACACCCACTTATGAAGCGGGACTCCGCCTCGTGATAGCAATAAACTCATCCGGATAGCGAAACTCGCATTTTCCGGTGTAAACAAGGATGCAAGACAGTCGTCTACACAGAAGTTATCATAAACGGCCCTGGAGACGAAATCCTCATACTGCACTCCCCAATCATCTGCCGTGCGATGTAACGCAAAATTCGCACAAAATGGTAGGAAGTGGCACCAAATGGTTGGGCATTCGCTTGATATTCAACAAGACTACCACCTGGTTGACCACATTCCCATGGAAGGAACATCAATGCCCCCTTGTCTCCCGTAGGCACTCGAACCTGAATGTAAATTTCTTCAATATCCTCAGCCAATGCGACAGATTCCTTTCGGAAACTAGGCAACACTGGCCTCACAAGGAGTGGCTCTTGGTTTATGGGACCAAGAACATTCCATCCTTAGATCGTTCGCACGGCATAGGATTGTTTTCTTTTGTCGCTTTTTTGCTCTAATGCCCAATGTGTTTCTGGGACGTCGGCACCTATCAGGATTCGCACTCTCGAATCTTCCAGATTCCGTCTTTGGAGGCAGTGTAGGTGAGGCCAGGATAAAATGTCCGCATCTGTGCAGTACTGGACTGCTTGGATTGGTAGCCTATCGACACAAAAGGCTCCCTCTATATTCACGAAATCATACTCTGACAATGAGTTCAGTCGCAGCTCCGTTATTCCCAAATTCCAAGTGGTAGTCGCATTTACGGTCGAAATCGAAAGTGAGGTCGGGGATGCCTTCAGGCCCACTAGCTCCTTAATGTCTTTTTGTATTAAAGGCACGCCAGGCCCGCTGTCCAGCAGAGCGTAGGTCTCCACAGAGCCCCCGGTCCATCTACTCGTACCGGTAGCACATCTAAACTGACCCGATATTCTGACCTAAGAGTAGCCGCACAATTATTGGTCCACTGCCCAGGCCTCTTTGCATCGTAAGTACCCAGCTTATCCAGCTGCAGCTCTCGTGTTGTATCTTGCGTGACTCGATCGGTACATTGTTTCTGTGCAACATGCAGCAGAGGGTGGTGCCGTTTCGGACAACCTGATGTTGAACATGGTTTGGAAACAAAACAGTTGCTAGACACACGTCCACAGTTGAGACACGAAAAACAAGCCTTGATTTCTTTGATCAATGCCCAAAGACCGGGTATATCACGAGAGAGGAATTGCTCATATCCCTCAAGTGCTTTTATTCCATTACAAACCGAGCACCTATTAGCTGTGGCCAACAAAGTACTACCCTGATTTGGCATGAAAGGTGTAGCCTCTTAATGCGGTTTTTGTGCAAAACTCCTCCAGCCGGATGACCGCGAATACCCTTGAGCTTTGCTATCGGCGGCCAGTCTCAAGAAACCTACTTCGAGCAATTCGTGCCTCAAGGGACACTAAATGCCGCAGATCTCAGAACCTCGGTTCGTCTCCTCTTCCCAAAACATCATCAACGGTCCTAGCCCACAAATCCCGGAGACGCGCTGGTATCACTCCAGTGATACGTTCCATAGTCTGAAATGAGTTGAGGTCTGACATGCAATTCATCTGTGTGGGGGCAACTTCACAGTTGAGCATTTTCAAACACCATTTGGTCAGGGCGTCCGAATCTTCCACCAGAGGCTTCAAACCTTGCAGTTAGCCGTCAGTCAGTGAATGAGCCACTACATGATCTTGTCCATACAGATCCTTTAAGGTTTCCCTAGCCCTATTGTATGGTAGTGTTGGAGGCAACATAACACATTCGGCCATCGCATCCCTTGCTTGTCCTCTGCAGTAATGCATCAAATTAAGTAAGCTCTGGCCAACGTCTCAAACCCGACCATCGGCGTTACATTCTAAAAGTTTCGCGAACCTCCAATACGTTGAAGAGCAGCCCGCAAATTACTCCAGTTCTACCCTGGGTAAATCCAAACAATAATCCGCTACAGGCTCCACCACTGCAACCACTCTTGTTGTTCGAGATGCATCGTTCTGCACGTGACAATCACCCAGAGAGCGAAAATTTGTTCACTGACCATTACTTAACTCTTGACTTCATCTCCGGTGACTAGGTTTTCTTCCTCCTCAGCGAGTGCCAAACGCAGTTTCACCATTTCTGTCGCATTACTCGCCTCGAGCAGCTTGCGTTGCTTATCTAACTCTAATTGTTCTGCAAACTGCTTCTTCCTCGACTCAGCTAACAACAGGTCAGCTTCAGCTCTATGGGAAAACGAGCTCAAACTAGAACAACACGATAAACTACAGCCTGAGCAAGAAACATGAACAACACCTAGGGGCAAGAGGGTTTGGTTCACCTGCAGGATATTGTCCCTTGATTCGAAACGGTTTGGCGAATTGCTGCGTATTTTCATGTCTCAGCGGTTACCAAGGAAACTGAGCAATATATAGTCCGGCCTTCGGAACGTTCGAGCGACGCGTAGCAAACAATTTCGCACAATTCAAAACAAATTTGATTCCCAATAGCTACGGTACTGTATACAACAAATTAAGTAACTTTAAAATAACCAAACCTCAGTAATGTTCCTTCTGGGCTCTCACGCTCCGAATTGGACGGAGAATCAACAACTGCAGCTGAATTGCAGCAAAGGGTTAGATACGAAAGATGAAATTACCGAATACAGTCACAACGAAGTTCAAGCTGAGCGACTCACGCTTGAGGCAATGGTGGGAGTCCGGTTTGTGACAAAAATTTGGAGCAATAAAAAACAGTCGGAATTCCGGAGAGATAGTTCATACAACTGAAGAATGTCGTTAGTAACACGGATGCTAATGAAAGAAACAGGGTTTACTGAACTTCTTCACAATGTGGTTCCTTTGTAGTTGAGATCCACTCTGGAATCCTTTCTGGATCCTTTCCCCGTGTGGTCGGGTTCCACTCGAAATACTCCGTTTCCGTGCCTAACAATTTGGTCTTCTGCTGTTAAGAACCCCTTCTCGTGAATGTGGGTTTCCAGGTTCCACTTACACAGATCTGGAGCCCTGGTCTCCTCTACCGTTTTCTGAACAGCCACCCAGCCTAAAATCTCTCTTCCAGCGAGTACACTCAGCCACGTCAATCTGAATCCGCAGGTTTGTGGCCTGGAGCCATCGGTCCTTGAGTCGTTGCCTATTTGACAAGCAGGGCTGCCCAGTTATTCTTTTGATGACGACATTTCTCTTCCCACCGGTGGAGATTTCTGCCACGTGTTCAAAAAAATCGTCATTTGTTATGCCGTATTAGCTATTTGGTCCCTCGAGTTTTTAGTTCATTGTCTCTATTATCTACCGTATTTTGGATTCCGAATGTTTTGTCCACAAGGGGATGTACCAAATTCTAAAGCCTCTCTTCAATTTTCGACTTTCATGTGTTAGTATCTGTTTACTGTGGCCGACTCTGGATCACCGTAGTTTTACAACCTGTGGATACTACTCCTTTACTTCAGTCCACGCTTAGCAGCGATCTACATGCGCTTACACGGATGGTACAGATCCACTTTAAGCTTAGATTCTTCGCGCACAGCTTGAGGTCACTTACAAGAGCTCACTAAACTTCCGATGGTAACACTGCTCGCATATGTCGCAACAAATTTCGTTCTTTTTTAAATCCTCACGGCACTTTAGGACGTCGCACATGGGCATAGGCATTGGAGCTGAAGCTTAACTTTATTTTCTTGGAGTTATCGAAGTTGAGATTCCAAGATGAGTTACCGCGGTGCATCCTGCCTCACTACGGCCACTGACAACCTTCCACAAAATCTGCCTGCCGCCGCATGTGACCTAGCGCTTTACAAACACGTATCTCAGCCAACTCGCTTCCAAAGAGAGCTGTCGTCCTTTCTCAATCTTTTTCTCAATCCAAAGGTGTCGGTCTTCTCCACGATTGATATCCCGCCTCTTTGAGTTTCAAGCTACCATGCTGTTCTGTAAAGACAGTAGAGGCGTGGCTTCCGAACATCAATCAGCCCATGCTGCGGACCAGACTTTTGGCGCTTGAAGATATTGGAGAGGCGGCGCGGACTGTGATATGGGAGCTCGAAGATCCTGACAACGTTAATACAAGCTGGAGTATCATCTGTGATGAGATCCTTTAGTTGGTTGATCGCCTCGCTCCACCCCACCACCAGCTTTCTCATGCACTTGGACCTTCGTGGTTTGATGAAGAACTTTGATGTTTGCTTCGCAACAGAAACCAGGCATGAAAAGGGTATAGAGAAACCGGTGAAGGCTATACTGTCAACGAATATTTACGGACTTGTTGTTCGTCTCTGAAGGCAATCAAACGAAGCAGGTTTGAGGAGTCCCGCCGAGAGCACCGCGAGTAAGTGGCCAGCAGGCTCGGTTAGACAGTAAAAATAGACCTAGAATTTGGCGAACGTGTTGCTGGTGTCAAGAATCACGGGCGAACGTCAGACAGTGTTGCCAAAGCAAACAGACTCAAAGACCACACGATGAGTCACAGGATCGGTGAACATACCAGAATTTGAATGTACCGGAAGGTTAACGTGATACATGAATCGACACGTGGTACAGACTGAGAGGCAGCGGTCAGCTCGCGTGTGCATTTTCAGTGCCCGACAGTCCTTGCGAGAGACCATTTTTCATTACACAGTTTGGAAGCAGCTTCTTCCATACCAATAGCTTTGGGAGGATCTGATACGTTGGGAATAGTTTTACTTAACTGAAAAGCATCAGCTCATCAGCTTTGTTGGCACAAAGAGGGAGCATTCACTCTCGGAAGGCCCTCTAAGGAGCTCTTGTGGGACTAGCTTAATGACGCAAAGTAAGTGAGAGAACTTCTTCAGCTACTTTGTAAGTTGTTCACAACATGGAGAAGGGCCTTCATTTCTCTGTAAAATGTCACATTTTATGAAGATTTTCAGCACCGAAAAGTACCCCGGTCCGCTTCAGGTAATTTTTGAGGGTGCTTTAGAATCTCTTCCTTTCGCAAAAAGAAACTTACCAAAAGTTGAATAGAGAATACCTCAATATGGGATAGTTAATACAATGCCTCAAAATTTAAAAGTAAAGCACAAGCTGACGCACACTCGATACGTTTGAAAGTAGTCCCCAGTAAGTCCTGGATTTTTTCCAAGCGATACGAAGTTAGACCTGCTCTAGGGGTTATCCGGGACATTTTGGGGACCACCGTGCTGGCTTGGACATCTGCAGTGAGGAATGCTCAGTGGAAAGGGCGACAAAAGCCCGAATCTGATTCGAGACATTCAGTACTGAAAGTGGATATAAGGGACTCTTTGGCAGCTTGAAACTGCAAATCATTACAATAATGACGCACCACAGCGCTGAAGGGATGACACTGATTCTTGAGCCGAAGCCATTCACAAGATGGGGCTAATAAATATGGTCTTTTATAAAGAAGGAAGAGCAAAAAGGCAGCAGATCGACGAGGGCTACCGGATCCGCTCGTCCGCCTGCAAATTTCCGTGGTAGTCATAGAAGGCGTGAAGAGGTATGCTCTTACGGGTGCTTTCACGATACTGGCGGTGATACGAGTATCATACCCCAGTGTGAGGATCGGAAAACGCTGGACGAGGGGTGGGACTTTGTGTGGGAGAGCAACGGCTTGGGTTGATCGGGTAGCGAAAATGAGGTGCCCAGGGTGACGACCGAACGGCAGTCACATCCACAAGAAGGGCTTTGGTTCGCTCAACTGATTCTGTCGAAGTTGCGTCTGCTGTAAGTGTAACTGATGCGTATTAAATCCTTCTTTGAACCAAACCGTTTCACTATCGCATAACGTGGCTCTATTTACAATAAAACTTGTTTGATTGCAATCCACACCTGCTTGTTTATGTGACACATACCCGCACATCTGAGCTTAATTTTCGTTGATCTGGCCCCGCTTGTGCGCTCGTGCTGAATCAGAACTTGGCTGTTCACTTGGGTCGTTTGGAACCACATTCGAAGTTTGAATATGATGGGCATCTTTTACCTCAAGAACTTAGCACAGTAGAACTTGCAAATCAATCTTGTTCTGAACCTAGGGTTCTTCTCATCAGGCTACGCGTTGCTCGAACTACGAATGGCAGCGGCCATAGGCGGACGGAGGCTCCGACTAAGCTTGGAGGAGGCGGTGTCGACGAAACCTTCGTCACCAAAGCCGGTGAGTCTGAAGGTGTTCCATCTACGGTAACGCCAGGGAGGGCAGCCCTTTTTCTGACATCCCCTGCACCGACGTTGATGCAACACCTTGTCGCAAACCTGGATAATCTAACTTGGTAGCCGCTTCCGACGCAGAAGCCAAAGGGGATTCCGGTCACCGACAGAAGGCCACTAAGAAGCTGGCTTAGGCTTTCTGACTGAGAACAGCAGGGGTTTTCCGAACTGGTTTGCAGAAGCACGTCATACTGCTTGTCTGCCAGGGGACTGACGACTACTGCTTTAAGGAATCCAGGGGTTTTCAGAGGACGTTCAGCAGCAAGGCGCGCCTTTTTCTGCTGTGAGAAGGAGCTTCCAACGGCACCCAGCTGTGCTTTTAGATAGATAAGCCAAAGGCAAGTGTCCCCCGGGGTAAATGGCAATGATTTCACTGGGAGGGCGGGAGAAAATGTTTCAGGCACGGTAAGGTCGGCACCATCGACTTGGATTTATCAGTGGTGAAGAGATCACCATAGACTAAATTTATATAGAGAGAGTGAAGCCGCTACCACCTCAAGATATCAGTATGCATACGCGTAATGAAAACAGAAAGAGCATGGCAAAGAAAAACGCCAACGAAGTTAGATACTCCACCGATCTCTGGGGATGCGATTCCCATCCAACGATTGAAGCAAGCGAAACGACAGGCTTTGATGAATTTTCGTAGTTATATTAAATGTTCTGTTGGAGTGACAGGGGATGGGAATCCAGACGAGGTAAAAGTCTGAGCCGACCAGCCAAAGTGCACAAGGCTTCCGAAAATGCTTGAAAAGAATTGGCGAAAAGCTAATGCTGGACCGTGCCAGGTTGACCTAAACAAACTGGGTTGGAAAAATCAGTTAGTAAGAGGATTAAAGCTGACCTAAATTTCTAACATATCAAAAAGAGTGGCCAGTGTCTGAGTGGCCAGTCACACATCCAAATATATGACCGATGAGTGTCATCTTTCATGAGGGATTCCTGAAAAGCACTTTTTTGACCTGGATGTGGATAGGTACTTTGGAGTACAAATTCAGCCGACCTTTAGCCAATTCTTTCGGCCATAAACAATGGTGGTTCAAATCAGGATGTAAAACCGACTAAAGCTGGTGGAAAAAATGATGCCGGAATAAGACGGGCTCCTGAACAGCGGCTATCAATCCGGTATCAGTTGGCTGTTCACACAGAAAGGGCACTGAAGATCCGGGCTTGCGACTGCAATCTTTGTGAGTTTAGCATTTCGGTGCATAAACCAGTAGGCATCGCAATGTGAAGTCATAAGACTTCCCAGTTTAGTGTCTGCAAACAAATAGACGATTCACATTCTGTCCGAATAATCCCACAGTGCACATGGCGAACAACACAGGGTGGCGGACAGGCTCTTTTTCCCTGATTCGTAATCACGCCATTACGTCACGCTTTATGTGGACAATGTTAGGTGAACAAAACAGAAATCAAGATAAGGCGATGATTCAAAATTAGATCGGGCAGAAGGGATCAAATATCACGTGCGTGACCTAGATCTGTCTGTGGGCCGTTATTGGAAGTCTGTGGTGTCATTAGTTGGATCAACTGATCTATGTTTAGTTTGTGCCTAGGAGGTGGGCAAGAAAGCCTTAGCGTTTGCACGAACTGCTTTTAGGCGCATAACATCAGACTGTAGGGAAGAAAGCATACCGTCCCCGCCTTGGCTAGAACACGGCACTTCCTTAATCTTGGTTTCCCACTTTGGACCTCGTAGGTTGGCGGCAACTCTTCGGTCACATTCACCGAGTGGTTAGACTGAGCACGGTGAGAACACGGTTCTAGTAATTACTTTGATTGCCCCAGTGTTCAACCAAGCTGTGTGGTGCTCATGAAGGCGTTTGGATGAGCGTCTGATTGTGAGGCCAAAGTACGTTGTCCCACAAGAGCAAGCAAAAGATTACACACAGATTGAGGCCATAGAAGCTGGTACCTTTTCCTTTAACCGTTAATGCACACACACGGCATTGGTGTAAAAACAGTACGGAACTTTGCCGAGTAACCCACTTCTTAACTTTAACCCATCGCCTTATATTGATTTCTGTTTTGTTCACCTTACATTGTTCATATAAAACGTGGCGTAGTGGCACGATTACGAATCACTGAAATTCACCATCGGTCGTGCCGTCCAATCCGGGTAACAAATGTCGGGTTTGTGCCGTTTTAATGCCTGGGTACTTCTGCTCTCAAATGAGTGGCTCATATTATACTATGCTTGTAAAGAGGACTGCAACCACGTAAGGAATTCTGTTACTTTCGGTGAGCAGAGTGAACAGAACCCATTATGATTTTCGGTGCGCAAACCAGGCCCTCAGGTTACTCCCCGAGTGATAAAACGGGAGGGCGGGTGTATTCAGCTTAACGTCTGAAAGCTTTAGGTCACTCGCATTAGGAATAGCAAAGTAAACTGAGAAGATTTGAAGGAGCGAAAAAAATTCAACGAGATGCAAATAATGGGGAAACTGGTTTAAGTTATAATTTGCAGCAGATCAAATTTGACAGTGTGGCTTTGTATTGCTACCGAAGTGACAGAGAATCACAAATACTAACAATAATATTAATAAGATTTATGGTTTATATCGAAGACACCCGAAGCTTGCCGGGTGCTTGGTCATATTTTTAAAAGCAATAGAATGGACAGAGATAAATCGGTAATATGTAGAAGTGTGGGCGACAAAAGTAGGATGGGCAGACTCAGAAAGGAGAATAAATGGAGGTAAGGGTGTAATAAATGTCTGCACACCTCTGAAAAGTGTGGAGAGTTTAGATGAACCCAAGGGTGAATTCAAATGGATGCCGGTGAACCTGAAAGTCAGAGTTAGAAGGAAAATCAGACTGGTTCGGGTGATGACATCCAAATGCCAACAGGTGTACAGGAGAGCGGCTAGAGAACGGTACAAGGAACTGTGGTAGCGGGAGACGGTGGAGAGGAACGTGAGATGCAGTGCAGGGGATTAGATAGCAATGAAGCATTGGTATTCTGCAAAAGATGGTCTGTGGACAGGGCAAAATTCGTTGCAGAACAGAGAGCGAGCAATGCAAGACGTAATGGTGGGTAGAATAAGGAAAATAATTTGGAATGATTGGATACGATAGATAAGAGGCGGAGCGGTAGGAGGAATAAACGCATAACATGAGGGTCAGCTGGATGTTAGCACAGAAATGATCGGTGAGGAACTAACAAATTAGATTGTCTGAAACACTACCGAATTTAGTGGCACCCCTTTCTCCGCCTGTGTACACTGCTGGCACGCTTTGCCTTCTCCATGTGCACACATCATCCACTCCGGGGTTTTGAGTTCTCTTTCGCCCCCTGCTAAGTTTGTTCTTCATAGTGTCACGAACTGAGGGTCAGGGGCTGTAGACCATGTACTAGAGCAGGTTCTGCCTTAACTCGGGAGAATCCCAAAGTGGTGAGCCCGAAAAAAAAATCACTCCCTCCGAGGAAACTCTTTAGTCCTTGAATCACATTTGTTCTTTATTGCGCACACGTATTCTTCCTTACGAAATGTAAGCCCCCATTGCTGCCACAATGCCCTCGTTTCAAGTGTTTTATGAATCAGTATTATAAGTCCCTTTTTACGTTTGCCCAGTTCATCCATATATATCCTTTTACTCTGGATATACCAATATAATTATGGCTAACAACGAAGGTGAGCCTGACCCGGAACCGCCTGCTTTTGGGTTCCCCCAGCGGACCCTGAGTATTTTATTATTGACCCTCAACTCTGGTTCCACATGATAGAGACAGAGTTTGAGACACAGAACCACAAGCGAGCGCACTCTTAATATGTGGGTTGTTGGTCGTTTCCCAGTTACCCTGCTGTCAAGAAGCACCATGTAATTTATAGCGACTGCCCTTCCGCTGCCATGAAAGAAGCAGTAATCCCTAACCTTTTGCCATCTGAATATTCAAGACTGAAGTGACTAATCCAAGGAACTGAGTTTGATAACGTAAGGCCCTTTTCAGCACTGATGGAAATGCTACAGCTGGCTGGGCAACGTTTCCAGGGGAAAGTCCTCAAAGAGTTGTGGGTACAGGGATTACCATCAAACATTCAAGTACTGTTCAAAGTTTCCAGTCATCCTAAGCCCACAGAGGCGAGTAAATTGGCGAGCTGTTTTGTGAAGCGGTACCATGCACGAATTGTCGCTTTAACTAACTGGCCCCCAGATCACAGCTCCCACCGTAGGCGTACACTTCAAGGGCACCCTGATAACAGTTTTTAAGCGGCCTTCCAGACGTTTCCTCTCCCCCAGCTCTTCTCACTGTAGATATCAGAAAAATTACCACAAAACTGATCAGAGTGCAAGCCTCAAAACTCTGCCACTGTCCGCCGCCTTAGTCCGTCCCGTCATAGGGTTCTGACCATATCACAAAAGTTTTGGGGGATATTCCAGGCCCTGAGGCCGAGTGCACCTCCCTAGATGCCAAATGGGGTGGGTGATATCTCGACCAGCTTTGATGACTGACGCGGTCTGCTGCCTATGTGGATTCGATTTCCAAGGGCCTGTTACTAACTGGCATCTTTGCAGCAGCTGGTATCATTTCAGACCTTCGTGATGCATCATTCCACCAGCAGACATACCTTGTGCAGTAAACGGCAATCTTGTAGCTGCTTGCTGCCTTTAGCTCCTTACGGCCAACTGACGCCTATTTCCACATTCAGCTGGTGTTAACAGTGGTAGATGTCCTCTATCCCATACTAGGTATCGCCTTCCTCGACCACGTTCGCCTACTGGTGGTTGCAATGTGCCGAAGACATTTTGACAGACTATTCCTTGTGTGTCCGGTCCATATCCCTCCGTGAATCCCGTGAAGCACCAACACATCGAACCTCAGGCCCAACATACCCCAGCAGAAATCCTTCAAACTTGCTCGGCAGTGCTAAGGCAACCCGGACTCCTTCCCGCGGCGACTAAGAACGTCATCCACCACGTCGTGACTAAAGACCCCCAGCTTTTATTCAACCCCTTCGCTTCGAGCTGGTCACGCTTAGCGTAACACAGGCTGAATTCGAACATATGCCAGGACAAGGCATAATACTGTCGTCCCATAGCCCTTGGGCCTTGTCCCTTTCATAGGGTTCCTAGACCTAACGGTGACGGTGAACCCTGCCTGGTGAGAACCAGGTGAGTCCACCATCGCGTGCTTGACTCACGACATTTCATCCTCGAGCATACAACCTCTGACGGACAAGGTGACCGCGGCTCGCGACTATCCTGCACCTCACTCTCATCAGCAGTGGCGTCAAGTGTGCAGCTTGGCTTACGTTTAACGCCGGCTTATTTTCCGCTGAGCCGGAATAATGCAGTCTTTTACAAACCTTTCAAGTGGCGGCAGGCGGAAATTCATATTTCTTGACAAAGAGCAAGTAGCATTTACTTCGACTAAAGAAGCTGTAGCCAACACAGCACTCCTTGCACATCCCGACCCTTTCGCCCTTCTGACATGAGACAACAATATAAAAAAGGGCTGTGGATCACTTATGCAGCAAATGTTCAGTAACACATGACAGCCAACAGGTTCCCTCTTTAAGCTTCCCCAACCTGTGGAATCCCGGTACAGAGCATTCATCAAAGAGCTAATAGAGATGTATTTGGACATCTGACACTTCCGGCGCACCCGAGAACCGAGATTTCAGTGTGTTTAGAGATCATAAACCACTGGTGCACTCTGTTCATTTAGCTTCTGATTGATATTCGCCGAAAGGGATCGAAATTTTGAGCTGCTTGGCAGTTCACTACGGACATTCGACATTATTCCGGTGCACATAATTCCGTAGCGAAAGCAAACTCACGTGTCCGCCATATTGACGACCCGTCGCCAATGTACTTGGGTCTAGAATCAACCTTCGCAGCACAAACACTAGACCCTGGGGTCAAGCAACTGCGAAATAACAGCTCTCTGGATCTAGTACCAGCGACCATTCCAACTTCGGACGGTAATATCTTCAGAGATATCCCACAAGGTTGACCGAGACAACCAGTTCCTGCTAATTTTTGCTGACTGTTTTCCAACAGTTTCTACTGCTCATTGCACCCTAAAGTGTCTGTCTCGGGGAATATGGCCACCAAGAGACCCTTCTTGCCTTGGGCCAAACGAAGAGTTCGTCGTAGGTCCCGTGCTTGCCTTCATTATCAAGGTGTCTAAATACACCGTCTTACTAGATTCACGTTAGGCATGTTATCTGAGCCGGGTACGCTTTTCCATCAAGTGCATCTGGATGTCATGGGGCTCCTTACCCACCCGACAGTTAAGACTGCCTTACGAACTGTATAGATGGTCCACCTTGCTGGCCACAGTCTATACCTATACCCCGTCGAACCTCACAAGGGGCTGCAAAGGCACTTCTCACTTGCTGAGTGAGTCATTTAAGTTGCCCTGCTGTTGTGACCACTGACCGCGTTTCTCACTTTGATGGCCTGTTCCAAGAGCCACCGAACACATCCGGTTGCAGACACAACGAAGCTGCAACCTATCACCCTTAGCCTAACGGCACGGTGGAGTGATTCCGTTGCCATACGAAAGCTGTTCTTCGTACTCACGATATCATTTTTTATAGTGAAGTCCTACCGATGGTCCTCCTAGGACTGCGAATCACCGCTAATACAAAGGTACGTGTCACTTAGGCTAAACTGATTTGTGGCTGCGTACTACTTCGACCCAAGATTAGAGTTAAGAAACCGCTAACACAACTGAAACAATGCTCTATACCATTGATGGACCTCGCGAACGACGCTATCTTCAGTTCTCGTATTCACCAAGAGGTTGAGAATATCTCGACAAGACTCTCGATTCTGGATGACAATATCGCCAAGCTTGCTCCGCTACTGTGCCTGATGGACCCCGCAGCAAGCTATACGCAACAGCAGCTTAAATCAGCCACGGACTTCCTTGACTCTGTTTCTACCGAGATCTTTAAGCGCATCTCAAATAGCAAAAATGCGATAGCCTTCAATCTCCCGGACAAGGCCCCAGTATCACAACTGAAATCCACCCTGCTCAGGGCAGCTGGCATGGAACACCATCCATGCACGTGCACAAGGTTACACAAACGTTCACCACGCCACACATGTCCTATCCTTTTCCAATTCCCTTCCGATCAAATAGCAAGAGAATTTATCAAAAGGCAATCGTCGCTTGCCCTGAACACAGCTTATAAATCGGTCAGGATTACGGCAGACAAGACTCCTCTCCAAAGAGAGGCGTCAAGGACAGCAGTAACTCCCACTACTACCTCACAAACCGGCCCTCGGCTGAGGCTAGCCTCAGCCGTGCGATCACCTCCCCTCAACCCGGCACGCTCCGTACCAATTCAGGTGCCGGTCGACCTTGACAGCTCACCCTTGTCGGACCCCTAGGTAACATCCAGTGGACGACAGGTACTTCTAGATGCAGCTTTGACCCCTACCCGCAGCGTATCTACATCACCTGCCCCTAACAACGGCACGGTTGATCGGGCATTAGGGGCCTCTCCATCACCGGCCATCCCTCCACCAAGTAAGCGGGTTCGTAGGATGCAGGCTACCTTCACTCCCACTACTCCATCCGGTTGGGCCCATCCGCCTGTCCCTCCTGCCCTTACTAGAACTCTCAATTCCTCCACGAACCTTTCCGGACCAACAAAACTTGCAAGCGCGAGGCCCATTCCGGCCCATCGTCACGCACAAACAGATAGAGTGGGGCCTCACTGCCGGGGCCATCCTACCATGCAATCCGAAGTAAAAGCGGAAAGCAGTTGTCAAATATTTGTGGGCTCTCGGAGGCGACCGCACCGATCCACCCACAAACCTGAACCTAACCGTGCAGACTCTAGGCCTACAGAGGGCACTAGCTCAAAGATACAACCATCCAGCCCATTCGAGCTGCGCTCGAATTGTCAGACAACTCACAATAGGGTCCGACCCACGCACAATCCCACTCAATATAAAGCCTTCCCAGAGACCCAGTGGCCGGCTCTCGACCCGTGTCCAACACCATCACGTATGCCTCCACGGATAATACAGTTTGCCCCGATACCAAATATGATGCCGGGCGGACCTTTCTTTCCACCACTGGCCCAACATGCCTTCGCTTCCGTGCCCTATACCTCTCGAAACGGGGTATTCGATTCTACGTCTCCGGGGGTCCTCCAAGACCCATATCACCACCAGGTTCAACCCTCCCTGTCGAATATTTCTATACTCCCATTTCCTCCTTCAGTGGACTACCTCAGTGCAGTCCGCAACCTTGGCACAAGCTTCAACGTCCACCCCGCCCCCGGACCGCTCCCGTTTTTTCGTCCTTATCCCCCACTCAAACACAATCCACGTATAACATCAAGCCCCGGGCTAATGCACCAAATATCCATAAGTCCTTACCACCTCTATCCCCCCCTAGCTCCTTCCGCGCCTCATTTACCCCCTCCGGGATTCGGCCGTTTCAATTAGAACCCCCTAACCGCTCTTCAAATTACGCCCAATTTGAAAGCCCAGCGGCGCATTTAGTCACAGGCACAAACTCTTCATCTGAAACGCGGTTAAAATGGGTCGAGCTTCGACTGCCCATCGTAAGCCACGCCTTATTTGACGATCCTTCATCACCTCACCACAATGAAATTACGGCTCTATCTACTGAGAACCTATCCAAAACACCTTGTCTCTCTTACTACTTAACGTCCGCTCTCTCCTCCCAAAATTGCCCCTGCTTAGAGAGCTTGCATTAGACCTACACCCTGACATCTTACTAGTTACCGAGACGTGGCTGACGGATCACACCCCATTAAACCACGTATCCATACCCGGCTATCAGGCCACTGCCAACAGTAGATCTGACCAAAGAGGAGGCGGCTGCATCATTTACACCAGACATATATTCACGGCGAGTAGGTTCCATCATCCTATTCTAGACAACATTCCAGACTCGGTCTGGCTCACTATCAAAGAAGATCAACGACTACTTCTCGTAGGATGTATCTACCGTCCTCCGAACCAGGACATGCACGGGTTGACAGCAATAATAGACGCATTCAACTATTTTTCTAACCTCCCCGTTACCGCTAAAATTCTAGCTGGTGACTTCAAAGTGCCTGAAATATGCTGGCATTCCATGACATCACCCCCAAAACTCCATGATTTCCTTTCGTGTATCCATGTGGGTAATTGGGTACAGCATGTTTTATCCCCCACTCGAGGGACAAACACATTAGACCTTATCTTCACTATTGGTATCAAGAATTTAGATACCCAAATCTTAAGTCGCTTCACCGGCAGTGACCATAAGATGGTATCCTGTGTTTTTACCGCACCCTGGCCTCACACTGATAAGTCAGCAGAAACACACCTTCCGATCACCAATAAGCAATACCATAAAGCTTACTGGAATAGTCTACCCTCTTTTATCCGTTCCCTAAACTGGGACGAGTCGTTTTTATCTAATGACCTAGAGATAGCGGCGGCCCAACTATATTCTAATCTTCATTACTGCCTCGACAAAATCAATCAAGCCTCGGGGCCTATCATAAGCAAGCAGCGGAACTCTAGATCGTCTTAACGGAAACCTAGCCAAACCCCAACGAAGATTCGCTAAGACGAGGGACTTCTCGTCGTATCTTCAAATAAAACGTATATCCCATACGATTAAATTGCGTTTGGATTCTTCTAAGAAGGAACAGGAACTAGATGCCTTAAGCCACCCAAACAAGGTGGAAGCACCGGCCAGGCTAATGAAGGTCAGAAACAAGCAACCTAATCAAGACATGCCATATTTGAACTATAACAATAATTGCTTGCAGGGCCCTCTTTTGATTACGGAGGCTTTCAGCACCTAGTTTGCCTCCTCTTTAACGATGGATGACGCCACATCTATCCCTTTCCTAAATCCGGTGACATCAGTAACTTTCTCGACGGTAGTGCTCTACCCTGATGAGGTTTCAGTCCGTGTTGCAAGAACAAGACCGTCCTGCAGGCCAGGTCCGGATGCGTTACCACCGGCCACTTTTAGTCGAGGTGGCGAAGACGTTCCGATGTTGCTAACAAACATATTCAATTTGTCACTCAGGTGCAGTGTTTTCCCTTCTCAATGGAAAACTTCCACTATCATACTCATGCACAAAAGAGGATCACGTCCAGATCCAGTTAACTGTCGGCCGGTGAACCACACCCCGGTCGTGTCCAGAATCATGGAGAGAATGATCAAGGAAAGGCTGACACGTCACCTTAACCATATTCTAATCAACGCTGGTCAGCATGGTTTTCTGAAAAACAGATCATGTGCGACATGCATGACCGATTTCCTCAACCTGGTCACAGAGGCTGTCAGTATTGGTAAATCGGCAATCGTGATCTTTTTGGACGTGACCAAGGCGTTCGACCGAGTGTCCCACGTCCGGTTACTACAGAAGATCAAAACAGATGGAATCGTGGACCCGATGCTCGCTTGGTTTTCATCCTGTTTATCATCCCAAGACCAGGTCGCAAGTGTAGGCGGACATTTGTCCGAACCCCGTCCCGTAACCAGTGGGGTGATACAAGGTAGTGTACTGGGCCCATTACAGTTCCTTATGTACGTTAACGATATATTTACCATTTTCCAACGGGGAGTTCCCTTCCTGTTTGCAGATGATATCAAAATCGTGTACACTTTTGAGCCCGCGGCGTTAGCCTCTACCGTAGATGACATTACAAGGGAACTGCTCGCTCTCAGCTCCTGGAGTAATGATTGGAAAATGAGTTTTTCCGCCGAAAAAAAGTAATATTATTACGTATAAATGTCACGTCCCCACCGGAAGATTTAGTATAAACGGCAAATTTATCCCCAATAACTCTCAGGTACGTGACTTGGGTCTACACTACTCATGTACGTTTGACTCTTCGGAACACGCAGCCATCCAGGTGGCTAAAGCACGCCGTACGATCGGGCTAATACATCAAACATTTATTTTGCCAGAAAGTAAACTAAACATTTTTAAGTCCCATGTTAGACCTCTTCTGGAATACGGCTCAATCATTTGTTCCAACATGCGACAAAGGGACCGCATAGCGTTTGAGAACGTACAACGGGCATTCACGAAACAGCTCATAGGTTTTTCTTCGCCCTCTAATTACATGGAACGTTGTGATCGGCTGAAAATCGATCCCTTAAGGCTACGCCGCATAAGAAATAACTTGCTATTCTTTCACAATATCTTGAAGAATAGATCATGTAGTTCAGCACCGCAGGTAAGAACCCTTTCTACGTATCCCTTACGTAACAATGAGTTCTTGGTGTCTGTCCCTTTGCCGAAGCTTGCTCTTCGGTCAAACTTTTTCATTAACAAGTACGCTTCATTGTGGAATAAGCTACCACAACGAATTCGGGCGTTATCACCGACATCGGTGGCTTTCAAACAGGAAATAAGCATAGCCCTAACGGTGGACACGCTGACTATGTTATACAATCCGTATATTTCAAGGGCTCAGGCCTTTGAGGTAGGTATAGGGTACTAATAAGTCGAATAACCGCTCTGAGCAACCTAGGCTCAATTAGACCCGCACAGGGTTTGCCCCACCGCTGCAGCAATTACGGAACTCAGCGGTTCATTCATACGATCTAGGACAGCAAAACAATCGCAACTTTTTACCATCAACTTCTTCCTCCTGAAATATGCAACTCTGTGGAATAAACTCCCAGCTGAAGTCCGTTCCGTAGATTCCCTAATTATGTTTAAGTCTGGACTACACGTAGCTCTGGACATCCAAAAACTGATCGCTCTTACGAATCCTTATATGTCTTTTGATAGAGCTTATGAGGAAAACGCTGGATACTAACCTGAACCCTTGATAATCTAGGATGTGCCACACCACACGCCGCAGTTGCCATCACCTAAGCGTAAACCTAACAGTTTACAATGCCTAAACAGAATAATTACCTCTAATCTATAACCACTGTCACCCTAATAGTTCCTTCTACTTGGACTCCTCAGAAACTAATCAGTATAGAACAACCACTATACCGAAAGAGGCAGTAACAGCGTAGCGCCACGCAAACAGTATGATAGTCCTACTCGCTCTGTCTGTTATTTCAAACCTATCTTATTGCCTCGTGCCAAACTGCGTTCTGCGTAAGCAAACGGTATTGAAGGTTATCATTACTAACCACGGGCAAATCATAAATCCTTTGAAATGCATACAGCTACCAAGCCTGTGTACGCAACTTCATCAGCCTGCAGCAATATAGCTCAAATCCACTGCGAGCCTATTTTACCCATGCCCCACTCACATAGACCTAACCAATCCATTGTTTATTGTCTTCATATATTATCATAACCCATAGCTGGAACCACGTCCAGACTGCAGTCTCCCTTTATTTCAGGTCGCTGTCTCCCACTATCTCAGTCGCCAAATTGGCTAACCAAGGAGGCCGCTTTGACTCGTACGGACAGAGACTCAAGTGGAACCTACCATGGCAACTGGGACCGAAATCCAACCACACAACAGGAGATACCCTCAATTGCTTATCAGATCGTTCAGCATTTTCTAACGCAACCAACACGAATTCCAGCTCACGCGCATGCCGCTAACATACAGCCACACTCGGCTGATTGACTGACACACACTTTGCCTTGCCAGATGAAACTTACGCATTCGATGCAGTACGCTACCAGAATAACACTGAAGGCAAATGCGTCATCACATACATATATATTTGTCATTGAAGCAGCATAACGCCGAAGTCCATGCGAAGATTTTCCCACTTTATTATCCGTTAACACAGGTTATCTTTTCTCCGAACCGTAGCCGGCTGGAATTTGACTCTCCATTTCTCGAAGACCCTCCAGTTGCGCCTTCTTATTTCTGAATAGTACATGTTACTGGCCCTGAATCTAAACTCACCTTTTTATGGACTGCTGTTTCTCCCACATCCACCGGGGTTCACTTTCACGAAACTGGCCTCATGTCCCCCTGCTTCAAATCTCATTCCGTTTACAGAACTCCAATAAATCCGTCATTCAGGGTCTGCATTGTCTTCATGGATCGCTATCCTCTTCGCATGCGTCGATTTTCCACCCTTTTTATTCTTGTTCAAAATTTATTCCATCTGCAGAACCTTAGTTGGTCTCTGGTTTCCTGGGCTTGCATCATTCTTGTTGATAATGCCTCCTTAGCACTGCGCTAACGATTTTCTCGATATCTCCACCGCGCACCACTGCCTGATCCGGATTCGAAACCGGTTTAAAACTGCCGCGCAAACCATTATCAGAATGGTCCATTCAAACTTTTCCTGTCATTGTTTTTTCATCTCTAATACTCTCGACTTTCATACTTAGAATATGTGAACATTTCATCTTATTGAGTAACATGTACACCATGATCATGCTTTAGCGCGTGCGTCTCGACCATGGCCGAGAAATATACCAACATTTATATTTAAAACTTTCGGATGAGTTGGTATCTCTGTTACCACCTGTTATTTAGTAGGAGACTGATGGGTACATGTGGCGCACTCCCATACCGACAGAGATGTGAACTACTTCAGCCTGACCAGCCACGGCTACCCCGCATAATATTAAACTTCTTTTATTCAAACAAGCTTTTGCTCCGCCTTGTGGACTCTTCCCCCCGAATTACCTTCACCCCGAATCGCACCTATCCTCTTGGGTACAGAGTCATCTATTTGCCCTGCTCTCTTGCCAGGCTCTCCGTTCAAGCTGTTTTTGTTTGTGTATACGGCAAGATCTGGAACAAACTAGCAGATGGTATACGTCCCTCTGATTCCCCTCACCGGTTCCGGAGTAATATAAATAAATATCTAACTGCCGGCTTTGCCCTGTTTCTAAGCAACGATACTGCATCCAAGGACACTGCTTTCGAAAATGGCCTCCTGTTCAGATTCTTCCTGACAAAGCTCTGGCTTTGTCTGCTGAACATAATTGTTCACTCTCTGCGTGCTGCACTTCATCCTCGTGCGGCTCGGCGAACGTGGACTCCTCGATGCAGTCCAAAGTCAATCCTCGCCCTTCATTGTACCCGAACCAGTCCCCACATTGGTGGAGCCCCGCTTGCGGTGTGTCAGTGGCCACAACAGATCATACCACGGGCACCCTTAGGGGTTACCCTGGTAACTCACCGTCCTATTCTATCGTCTTAGCTAAGCTGTCGCAAGGTAAAACTATCGCCAGCTTCCAAACGCATCATTACAATTCCTGCTCACCCCAGGTAATTTACGGGCCCTCTACAGTTCAAGGGGGTCTATCACGCCGTATATGATGGCATTTTTCTTCATACTGAGCCATCACCTGTAATTCACTTCTCTTCGAAGAGCACCACTCCATTCCTCGAGAACCATCTAGAGTGGTTCACCCAGCGTCGGGCTAATGAATACTCGCTGTTGTCTTCCAGTCCATTCCGCTTAAATTTTATGCACCCTCGATCCATCTCTCCGCACCCCTACCTACTTCAAAGGTCACTGTTTCTTTTACGCATACCAACTATGGCGATCCAACCACTAACAGTTTATGAATACCGAGACACACACCCTTGCTAAGCTGATAGTCCATTTATATCGCGCTCCATGGCCTCTAATTATTACCTCGAATTGTACCTTGCCACCATAAGTCACAGCTGGCACAGTAGCCAGACTGTGATTGTTTGACTACATATCCCTGTCATACCACTTGGATCCAGCTTGAACCGCCTGCTGTTTCACCTCATGATGTGGATCACTGGTGGATGACTCAAGTAAAGTATCACAAATCTCATTGGCTATACCGGAATTTTCAGCCTCTCTAGCTGGGGATATCTGCTGAGATGGGCATATTCCGTAAAACCTCAAGCCATGTGAAGATCAGTTTTCGAAAATCACCCAACCCGTATCACCATCAACTACTTTTCTGACGTTTCTTGCCGAGGCTTAGCTGCCATTCTCAGCCGAATATTACTCTTCCTTCCTCTGCGGAGTTCCACAAAATATTTGCATGCGTCACCCCAACTTGCCTGCTCAGTGAACTCTATTAGGAGTTTGCCAATCATAGACTGCACCGTCCCTGCACATACTCACATTCATTACCATATTTTTCATTTCTCTCATCAGTTCTAAGCTCCACCATTCCACCATTTTTCCGTAGCCGATCTCAAAACTCACTCCTTTTTGCCGCGCAGTTTGATGTCAGTTGGGTCCATTCAAAAACCACCCAGATTCAACAAACTGTTGATGTGACTTGTACCGCCTCCTTTCGGAATTTATGAACACTTTATGCTTCCGGGAAGTCTTGTGCACTTGATCATGCATTCACGCGTGCTCCTCAACCATGGTTGAGAAATATGCCATCATCGTTATCACTACAGGGACCACACAAGACGTTTGTTTCACCAAACGAGTGTGTTGAAGCCGGCTCCGCCACGGGAACAAACCACCAGCAGCTATGTGCGTGCCAATCTAGCGACCGCCACCTATGCGCTCCTTCGGTTATGTGTGGTACCACCACCACTGCAGCCCGTTTGCTCTGGCCCAATCCGCGTTGTCGAGTAAAAAAGAAAGAAATAATTAGTAAACCTCGGAGGTAAGAAAAGGACTATAGACACAGACCGTTTTCAACTAGCCCCCGTCAATGTAGAATCCTCCCTGGACTCTCAGTCCAAAGTTCTCATCAACCTACAACATTCGGTTAGCCGTCCGGAATCGGCACCCCTCAGTCCCGATAACGACTCCTTATTACCGAATACAGCACAAGGCTCTATTGAAGAGACAGCTGCACCCGTGAACGGGTGAAACGGATGCAGCAGTAAGCTGCCACAACCAGACAGGTTTGCAGAATTTGTAGCAGTTGTATATATTTAAGCCCACATTTCATATTTTACTCACACATGGTGTAATAACACATGGCTCTGGGATCACCTGGTTTATCAGCTCAGGAGCCACAGCAGCCTGCATTGCGCTGGTGTTTCCCCTCCACCGAATATCCGTCCACCCCCAGGGTGCGCCTTTCGGGCGCTTGTCTTCCAGCTTGAGCCGGGTGACAGAACCATACAGGCTTGCGGGATCTCGCATTGCTTGAATGCTACGCTCATTTGATCGCACTTGAAATCACTGGATACCGGACGCTGGCCAGTCTACCAAAGCGATAACGGACACAGGCAAAGGGAACTTCGGGGTTTGATGGCTACGGAGAATCCAACAGCATGATCATCACTCAGTAAAGCCACAAGCAGAATCTACTTCGGTCGGATTGATTGTTGGCGAGGATGAGATTTTACAGTCGACGCACGGCTGCCAGTCTGGGTCATGTAGAATTGATTATCCTGGCTTCTTTTCATGTTCGACGGCAGCGGAAGGCGTGGAGAACATCTTTTGCCGCCGAAGCCCATTAAAAAATTACCTATCGAAGCACAGCTGCATCGGACCCCTACGGGGAATAATCCGTGAGGTAATCGATGTGACAAGCATTTACGAAAACCCTAAGATATTTGTTTGTCTGAACTATCAACGAATTTGGTAGCACCCTTTGCTCCGCCTGTGTATGCTGCAAGCACGCTTTGCTTTCCTCCTGTACACACGTCATCCGCTCCAGCGTTTCCAGTTTTCTTTTACCAGCTGCCAAGTTTATCCTTCATGATGTCACGAACTGAGGGTCAGGAGCTACAGACTCTGCACGAGAGCGTCCTGTCTCAACTTATGAAAGTCCTCAAGCTTACGGATGCTCTAAGATTGACCAGTAGGTTAAAGACTTGCGCTGAGCTTATCAGCTGAGTACCCCAGGTTGCCATGCACTAGCTGGAATCCGTTACAGGTTTTAAAAATGGGCAAAAGGCCGAAGGCTCCAACGTTTGCAGAGAGAAGAAAAAGTCGATGAGATAGGGTAAGGAACATTGCACTAGAACAATCTCGGCCACGTTTATGTGGTATAGTGGCAAATGTCGCGCCGTAAGCTGAAGAAGCCGAGCTCCGACTACCCGCAAGCACAGCTGTCACAAGTGCACCTTTTCAGTCGTCGAAAACCAACTGCATTTACAGCGGGCAAACGAACAAAGATTGGGCCGGTGGTTTCGAATAACAAAGTACAAACTTCTTGAAACTAAGTACCCAATAATTTTGTTGGTCCAAATCCTTCGTTCACGAATTTGCAACCTCAAACTCATTCAATCCGAGATCGCCCGAAGTTCTCCGTTTTTACAATCCAGAATGAGCTTGGAATCCCGTGTTTTTCCAGTCGACACCTCCCGGTTGTATTTACCCATTCGTTCCTCTCTTTTCCGGCAGATATAAATTGTTCCGCCTATCAGAACTGAATCAACTGATCTGGTCCCAAGAGTCTTCTCTGGTCATTTCCTTCACCGTCTGTCTTATGCATCGCGCACTTTAGCTTTCACAGCATCTGTTCTTCACAAGTTACCGTCTCCGGTACTTCTTCACTATTGATCACGGCCTTTCCTCTTCCATAAGGAAAGTACTAGTTGATCCTCTTACGCATCAGCATGGCGACTGGTTCACCCCCACCTTCCGACACGGCTTCCTGATATTGGTGATATACACTTACGGGACTGCCATCCGTTGCCACAAGCCCAGTGAAAACCAACCTGAGAAACGAAGCATCGGTTTAACAATGGCCCACAAATCGTTTATGTTCTGAATGGAACGGCACCTAATAATATTTTGTAAACGGAAAAGCAGAACAAAAAGCCCGACAGACAGACCAGACTTGAAGAATAAGCTGTAAATATGTCCGAAAGAGCCGTTTCAGCCGAGCCGGTTGGTTCTGTACGGTCTACATACTGATAAAGCTTTGATATCTGCCATCGGCTTGATGGCGGCTGGGTGGACGCCACCTGGTTCGGCTGACTTATGGATGTTTATTTGTTGTAGTTATTTACTCGCGACTTCCTCGGAGATTTAGCAGCGGAGGAGGAAGCAACGGGGCCAAATTGACCGATGCCTCTCTTTCTATCCTGTTTACACTACCAAAGCATTCCTCCAGGGTGTTTGCTTTGTCTAGGTCACCGACGACAATACCGTGGTTCCCAGTGGGCAGTGAACCTATGGCATCCTTTGTAGGGCCTTATGGCTGTACGTAGCCGTAGAATCTTTCCGGCCACTTCAACACGAGTTGACCCAGTCCGAACTCAAATTCTCGCTTAGAAGTTCTCGAGAGGCTCACAGCCTCGTTTCTAAGCTGCGTAACGGGTTAAGGCTAGTCGACTGCCGGAAGCTTTGCGCTGGTTCCAGCTACTGTTTCTACGCTTGATGGTCTTGGCTTCTGCAGCTTTCCATCACACTGATTTGCTCTCCTCACTCCCTCGTTTCAAGGGTGCGGACTCTTTCTGGAGGGCAGTCAGGGAGTCCTTGTGACCTGCCAGCGCTCCTCGACAGTAGCCCCACCTACCACGACCCAGGTCAGCCCCGTCGCCCCATTGCGATTCTTGTCTATGTCCGTACTACCGAGGTTCTTAACCAGCCTTGATAATGCCTTGGGCTGCCGCACGCATGGGGTGATTTTAAAGTACACCGTCACTCTTGTCCAACGGTTCACAGCAGTGCAGTCCAGACACACGGTCAGGGAAATTTGTTATTGCTAGATCCAGCGAGGATGGAAGGCATCCAGACCCGTATATGTTATTCCCCGAATATGTTGGCGCAATGTACTACAATGCAGCAACTCCAAGTAGCAAAATGATTCAGGATACGTTGTGCAGGCTGTGATTTTGACTTCCGTTTTCAAATCCTAAATTGGTTTACTTCTCCGATCCCGGCTTGAAGCCGTTAACAACCCATTAAGTGTGCAGAAGTTTGAAGTCACCCACTATGAGGGTCTTTTGTGAGTCCCAAACTAGCTCAGTCAAAGTCAGCAGTAAGCGAACATCCTCGTCCTGGATTGTACTTGACGCCCTGTGGACACAGACAAGGTTAACTCTTCTGCCTAGAGGGATGATCTTCACAGGGCGAAACCGGAAATTGCGAGTGCACATTTTGGCCTGAAACTCAAGACGATTTTGTGCCCGGCCCAATGAGGAAGGCTGCCCCTCTTCTAAGGCGATAGTGTTTTCCATCCTGCGTTTGGATTGCAATACCGTTACTCGTCAGTCCTGGCACTTGGACCTCTTAAGAAAGCCGCGTTTCCGTAGTGGCTTCTATTGACGCATTGCTCTTCCTAGAGGCAAAGGCGAGTTCCGTCCGTTTGTTTCTAATACTACCCACGCTAGCGTATAACACCGCCGCTTTTACCCCGTTACCCAGGTGTTCCTTATTGTTTATCCCTGTCTGGTTCTCAGGCACAACGCCTGAGATGACGTCAATTATTTTGCTTCCGTGGTTCACTCTGGTGTGCATGACGCCGGCTGACAGTCTGGGACTTCCGATGACCCCCGGCTAATCACCGTAGGAGTTGTCGCACCATTCAGACTGGCAAGGGTCGCGCTGTCCCCCGCTCCTAGGACAGCCTGCCGATTTCCGTCTTCCAGCACGCTCCATGTACAGATGTTTTCGACCCTTCAAGCGGCTCCTTTACTGTCGTCAAGGAGGGGGCCTGAGGGTCGAGTAGGGCATTCTGCTGTACTTTGGGGTTTCTCACCTGTTCTCTGGCGAGCCCAGCCAGGTTATCACCCGCTGCTTAACCACCAGGCTTTACTCTTCACTTCTCTGGAGCCGTTTGGATATCTACCTTTGGTGGAGCGAGCCGTGAGGGTTATTCCGGTCTTGAGTAATGAGAAGCCCAGCTAACGAGTCCCAGAGTCAAAACAAGATTGATTCGTTGCTTCTACCCCACTGAAAAAGAAACCGCACGCATATAAAATTATTCGAACCTCGGCTGTACAGCCACAACGTTTAACAACGAAGACCGGAGTTTGACACAGGTGACTGGCGGATGTGGCTGACACTGCAGTCCGCGTTCGAGTCATAAACATTCCACGGCATATGAGCAAAATATAGACAACTATTCTAGTGCGGTGGTTGGTGCGTGTTGTACCTGTTCGAGGGTCAGTGAGATAAAAAGCATTGCTTCAACAATGCAGGCCTGTGAAAACGACTGGAGAGGATTTCCACACATGCACTTAAAACAGCCAAAAAAATCCTTTCATGAAACGGTCAACATCCAAGGAGTTGGTACGGGTACTGATTCACTTTAATCCGCCTCGACCCTAAAGTCAGTAAAACGTCGGTTGCCATGAGTTTCATCGATCTTTGGCTCGTCGCGGGCATCCTTGAATGTTTCCTTGAGGTTATACTCCACACATCAATCTCTTAGAGTTTCATTTGAAGTTGATACGACATAATCGATATAAGGAGAAAAGAGC
Source organism: Fasciola hepatica (assembly GCA_948099385.1). Lineage (NCBI taxonomy): Eukaryota > Metazoa > Platyhelminthes > Trematoda > Plagiorchiida > Fasciolidae > Fasciola > Fasciola hepatica. The sequence goes on from CANUEZ040000063.1 coordinate 5,066,781, forward strand.
CTCAGTGTGATCGGGATGTTTGAACAATTTAGGGAATGCACAGAATCAAAGGCTTTTGGATTAAGAGTAGGGTACATGGCCAAATAAAGACTGAGAATTCTTGATTGTGGCTACAAGGCACATAGAAAATCAAAGAGTTCAAAGCGTGAAGTATTCCCTGTAAAAGTAGGTTTGGCGCAAAGCTCACATACATTGGAACGCAGATTGGATAATTACACAGATTGGAAGCTCCGGAAATAGGGGCCTTTCTACAAAGGATCATCAACTGCTTGTTCCAAAGTTTTCGATACACCCAAACAGTTTCGTGTTGAGTGCTAAACTGGAGTTTGGACCAACCAACCCCATTGTAAACCGTGAAAACAGTATCAGATTAGGCTCCGCTGTTTTTTCAAGGACTGTGCAAGGGTTTGGGACTTACAAGGGAATACGCGAGGGATAAATGAACAAATAAGGTCAGCTTCAGTTGGCAGCAGTAGACTTGCTTTGAGCTTGGTCTGCCGCGCCGAAGTTGCCCTCGCCGCTCTCCTCTTCAGGCGAATATATTTGACGGATATCTCTCAGCACGTCTCCTTTATCCGTCTTCACCACTACCGTGCGTGCGAGACAATCGATTTCTGTGCGGCAGTCCTTGATCACTCTAATAGGTCATTCGTCTTTGTGTAAGTGGCCCTCCGTGAGGACGACGAAACAGCCACGTCTAAACGGTCTCTCTTTGGAGATCCACTTTCGCCAAAGCTCTGGGGTCGGTAGGAACTCCCTTGTTCAAAGCTTCCAGAACACCCGCGCCAGGTGGTTCACGTGTTTCCACCCTATAATATACGTTCCACGTAGAGCTTTCGGTGTGATTGCCCCTGCACTTGACCGAAATAGTAACAGATCATTGGGAAAGAGAGCCGGTTCGCATTCCGGGTCCGGGATGATCGGCACCAGGGGTCTATTGTTCATTGTGCGGTCTTATGCTGTTGGTAAGTTACTCAGCACCTTGTCGTCGAAGGTTTGCCGTGAGATCAGAGCCGTGACTATTTTTCTGCATAAGCGTTTCCCAAACGCATTGTGATGCCTGGCAAGGGGTGGGATGAGGAGCTATTCTATTCCCTTTGCTACTACCTTATTTTTTATTTTGGCGTGGTCTGGGAGGTTCCACCATCTCTTACTCCTTGTGAGCTCCAACGAAGTTTGAGTCATTGCCTGAGAATAAACTTTGAGAGCAACAAACCCGGCGAAAAGCCTCTGGAAGGCCATTGGGAGTGAAGCAATGGTCATATTATGCACTACTTCGAGATGGAATGACCCGGATAGCAAACATGTTATCAGGCAGCCGTACCTCTTTTGCTTGCTCTTGCGCTGTTGCACTAGTAACCCGACAAAAGTTGACGCCAATTCTAACGAATGGGCATCATCCCGGTTGAACTGTTACAGTTAGAAGGTAGGCCATCATTTGCTGACCTGCTACCGCACTCCGGCGAGGACAAAAGAAGCAATTGCTGGTGACTCACCTGACAATCTCTGGCCCCGTTGGTCACCGTAAATTGTCGACGTATATTGTTCACCTGCGTGTCCTCCTTCTAGACATGCATGGCCTGTCAAAAGTCTCGTGATGTGGTGGTTACCAGGACCTAATACGGGACGTTTGTTTCGTGTTCTAGATTTGAATTCCTCAACCGCCCTCCGACTCTCAGTAGCCCTTTGGCCTGCTTATGTTTTAATCTTTGGATGCTTTTCTTAAATAGCCTGATTCCCCTGGGGTTATCGTCCAACCTAGGCATCTCACTGGCCCCGAACGAGAGGGCTCCTTGTTGTAATAAGCGTAAGACATCGAGTTCCGCTTGGTTCAACTCGCCTGGTATTATCGTTCACACGTTCAAACCGTTCTGTGGTCGTTTGTCTTTCAAAATAGTTAACAGCCTTTTGGATCTCGTCCGCCAGACAACAGCTCCTAACATTTTATCCAGTCGGAAAAAAGCAAGGATTTTCTATTAGGCCTATGCCTCTCGTGGAGTCTGTAGCCAGTCTCAGTCGTTTCATTTCGATGCCGCCACCTTCAGGCTCTGGAGATGGCAACGTTGGCCACACTTTTTTGGATGCTGTTAAGGGTTCCGTTCCCGTTGTCCACACCTACAACCTTTCTAGTATTCTTAGCCCCCTAGAGTGGAAGACGGCCGGGTCACTGGCGGATCGTAAATAGTGCTACCGGTAGGTCATAGTCGACTTATGAATCACGGTGGATGTGTTGGCAATGATGGTAGTAAAACGGGTGTCGACGTTGTTTAAGTAGTGAAACGCTGTAGCTGAGTCCGTCTAAAGTTTGATTCCCAGTTTGCCTGATAGAAAACCACATAATCAACGTCTTGGTCTTCACGGCCAGTACGGCGGTAGTAAATTCTATCCTCGGAATAGACACAGTCTTCAGTGAAGCCAATCTTGCCTTTGGGAATTCCGTCACCTACTCAGCAGCCGTAAGCCAGTGCTCCGTAGATTAAGTCAGATGTATCTGAAAACAAGTGGAATCGGGCATCACGCGTGCACTTGAGTACTGCTAGGCATCCTGGTGCACTGATCTCGCCAAATAGATCTTGATGTGCAACCTGTCATGTCGTTGCCAGTCATCGTTATTCTGGAGAGGTTCGTCCCAACTCGTCCCGATTGACACGGCGACTGCAGCAGGCCCACTCCCGATGGAACCCTAGTGAAGCAAAACCTGAAGAGTCATAGAGGTTGAGACTGATGATGGGATTCCACTAGGTTGAGGCCAAAACTGGAACCTAAGGTTAAAAAGCCACTTTCCATGGCGGAGAGTTCATGCTTACTTTTGTAGCCCATTTTTGAACTCATTCCACGTGCTTTTCCTTAGGTACTCACACTTCTAATGACCGGAATTGCTCTTAGTGGGTCCACAAACCACGTCATCCGTGATTTGGGTGCTGCGGAAGTGCTTCAGTCGAGGAGCAACCATGCAGGTACTGGTCACCCATATTGAATCGCATTTATTTGCGATGCTGCTGGAAATTGGGCTTGACACTACAGGAAGTCGGCATCTGCGCGAAACGCCACGCCACCAGTGCTGTAAGTGCAGTACAATTATCGGTGCACTCCGTGAAAATTGAGCTAGCATCAGCCAGCCGGAGAAAATTGCCCGACTCGGAGGCGTTCCCCAACGAATTCCTGTTGCAATACAGAAGAGTGATGTGAACGACCGTCAGGGAGAGTCCAGCCTTTCTGTTCAAATCCAGGAGTCTATGGTCGTTGCCGACTTGTCTTGATTCCAGTGGCATCATATACTTCCGTCGAACAATTCACGAAGTCATTGCCAAGCAACGAGGTCAACTTATAGTCGGGATTACAGACCCGAACGACGCATCAGTCTATCGGTGCCACCTCGACCAGGTTTTTCATAGGGGCAGCCGTCGTTGCGAAAGATCACACTGTTGAAGTGACCGATGCTACAGACTGCGGCCATATTGAAGCCATCGGCCAAAATTTTACGCAAAGAGAGACAACCACCAAAGCGGCCGAGACCCAGCCACCAGCCGCAGTACGGCGACCAGTAAGACTGGCGAGCCAAATTCAGGGAAGGTTCTTGTGGACGGAGGGCTGTGATGATTCAGCGGTCGTCAAAAGTGATATGACGAGTAACAGCCTTAAAGCTGACCACTCTAAGGAATGTTGACCCGTCAGAGTTGCCAAGGCCAGGTGGCGGGCGTTGATCCTGCCCTTGGGCCTGCCGATGGACCGGCTTACTACTCGCAAGGAACACAGATATGCTCATTCCTTGGTTTTTGTTTATGAAGTATATAGGCGTCGTTTGTTATTCCTGAACACTTTGGGTGAGTCCACCTCTCATGTGCCTCGTATTCTATACGGCTTACCATACGTTTTCCGCACCTAGATGCGAGAGGCCGATCAGAGACGCGTGGCATACCGGAAAACACAGAATGCAGGAAAAAGCTCAAACCCTCTTTAACTATATGCAAAAATCTTTGACTTTTTCAGTTACAGCCCTTCAACACAAATGCACAAAAAACTCCAAGCGAGAAAACATTGCTTACCAAAATCACCGAATACTACTTGGCAGTGATGTAAGGAAAATGAAAAATATTCTCCGGGTAAAATGCACCCTAAAAGCATTTTTGATACGCTCAGTAATGTGAATTCTGCTGTAATTTTCCTGGAGCTGGATATGGGTTGACTTCCTAGAGTGACCAACACTGGCTACTCTGTGACCACCTATTCCCATTTCTCCCCGTCACCCGGCCCTATCTAGGATTTTGTTTTCTGATTCCATTCTTTCTCCTTTTGATTCATCAAAAGGGCCTCGCCCCTCTCGCGTTCGACCAGATCTGGGCAGACTGCTTTTGACGTTACCGTGGAAACCAGGTTCTCCCGTTTTTTCTTCTTTTCTGGCTTTAGTAGCGTCATAGAGACCATAAATTGCAATATCTGTTCCTGAGTCATTACGGAGGTTTTCCTGGATTCTCCTCCCTGAACTTACCCCTGCAGGCTTCACAACACTACAGCTTCTCAGCTCACGGTTTGTCCACCTGCGCACCCGCCTAAGCTTGATTCCAAAAGAAACTGCATTACGTCGAGTAACTCAGAATGGAGAGAATCTATATGCTGCAGCGCAGAGGGAGGGTTTACGATGTGGTCGCTGTTTTCGGTGGCACCACCAAGATTGCACCAGACTGAACAAAGGAGCACTTAATGCTTACCAGCACCATCGCTCTCTTAAATGGGCCTGTTTCCGCTGCAGGTGCCTCGTGAATGTCCGCTTACGAGTCCCAAACGGTGAATTGTGGAACTTTCTGCCAGGAGTAGCATCTTCAAAGCTCCCAGAGGCATGGAAGACCGTGAAAACGCAAAAGGAAGTTATTTTGCTGCTTCCCACGTTTCTCCCCATTCTTAGCCAGTTTTTTCAACTCCTGTTAGGTAAATTTCTACTTCTTCAAGGGTTTTGTCTGTTTATTTCATCACTAGTAAACAGTTGATCATGCGCTTGGCATGCCTCGGGGGTCTCCGAAATTAACCATTATTGGTATTATTATTAACCGTAGCTAGAATCCGTGGTAGAAGGTCCTATGAAAAGTGGTGATCTATCTCTTAGAGGATGTCAAGTCATTCTATTACACACTACTGAAGGGCCAGAAATAAACGACCTAGATAAAAGAATAGTGTGAGATTTTCTACTACTGGCCGAGGTTCCTGGTAAAGTAGGCACAAAATAAATACAAAGAATAGGTCAGCGAAAGGAGGTACCTTCCGCAAATCAATCTAGACCTATGGAGGTCTAATCCCTTGGCCCCCTTTACAGGGGTCAGCCACTACTAAGGAGGAGTAGACTGACCAATGACTAATAGTAGATAGCGAGTCGTATAAGACAAGCACTTCCCGGTGCCACCCCTGAAGGCTACGAAGACAGTAGAGTTGCTTCCCTGGGACCCAAAACTAAGTCACCGAATTGTTCGTCGAGATCAAAAAGGAGGCTATCATCAAGGCGCCAGCCAGGCGGGCGAATGTCATAAAAGATGTTGCAATAAACGGACGACCTCTGGTAGAATAGCAGATAGCACAAACCACATCCGCGCAGGCAGTGAATAAAGCCGGTCCCACTGCTTATGACAAAATCAAACCCCTACCACCAGCATCATCCAGGTCAAAGACTGAGAAGCTGGGTACGCCGCCAAACCCCACTACGCCTATCGGTGCAAAAACATAAGACATAAAGTCAAGGTAAGTCGCGGGAAAATTTATCGCAAACGGCATGACCCTGCAAGATACTGATCCATAAAAAAGTAACCTGGATAAGCTGGAAGTGCCAGATACAAATGCCTAAAAAATGAATTGATCCCCCGGGCTCTGCGTTCGAGGGGTCATCGAACCCGAAGCAATATAAATGTGGGAAGCTACAGGGTTCCAAGCTGAGATTATGGTGCTCCAACTCCTACAACCTCCGAACAAAGTGGAGAAACTTGATGACAGGCCCAGCCACATCAACGTCATTGCAGTGACCGAAACCTGGTTGACCACAGAAGAACTTATGAACGTCTCACTGCTAAGTAACCGAGTCATCTACCAGCTGAAACAAAAAAACGGACGACAGAGGGGGATGTGCTACTTCTAGTAAGGTATGTTTAAGACCATTTGGAGCACTCGAACTCTGTGCCCCTTGGCGGCATACAAGCCCTTTCTTGTGTTCCACCGATGGGGAACGAAAATGGCCCGATCGTCCCTGTCCATTGCAGTGCAGACTCAATGCCAGAAGAAAGTAGTGAACTTCTTCGTTTTTTGTCGGCAGCAAAATAAGCCGCCTCAGATCTAGTGTTGACGGGGGACTTTGACACAGCTTACATAAATCGGGTGGAACACAGCGGGGGGCACTCATGAACTGGTTAGAGCAATGCAACCTAAGGCAACATGTCATAGAACCCATCAGATGCCGCAAAGGTCAGGTAGCATCTCTTCTGGACCTCATTTTCTCCACTGGAGAATACGACTTCGGTGGAATGAGGATCGAAGCACGGCTAGGGAAAGGTGACCACGGCGAGCTTGCCTTTCTGATGAAAACCCCAAAGAAACCAAAATTTGCCAGACCCGTCAAACACTTTGGACAAGTGGACAAAGCAGCCCGCTTATACAAGGCTCTAGAAATGAACTGACCGCCACAGAGGGAAAACTCCAACACAAGAGTGTGGACTAAAAATAAATTTGCCCAGCCAGAAGCATGAAGAATCATAGAAAACCCCTTGGCAAACACTTGCCATCAAAAAGGGCTATGCAGTAACAAAGTGTTACTGCAGGAGATACGCACAGTTTTGCAGCCACAACTGACGAGAGAGATACCAACGAACACTCTACGGGGCCTTCAGTGTCCAGCATTCAGATAAATACAAATCTGAATTCAGGCTAGCTTTGCAAGCAAAGTCGAATCCGGAGAGATTCTTAAGTTCCACACAATCTGACGCCGCCGTCGGGCAAAGGGCCTGAGAACTATACCTCGGGGATGAAGGGAGAGCTACGAGCATCAGAGAAGAAGCACGCGATCTACTAAAAAATTTCGGGGGATCTACAAACAGGTAACAACACAAACTTTGCGCCTACCTCTCTGCATAACCCGAAACCAGAAGGCTTGGAGGCCACCCGGCTGACAGTCTTGAGGATCCGGCAGGACATAAATCCACTTAAGGCAGCAGGGTGAGGCTAAATTCATCCGACAATGATGAATCACCTGGTAGGCATAACCTGTCACTCAAGTCAAATGCTGTTCGTCACCCCTAGCAGCGAGGGCAGGGTCCCCAAGGACTGGAAAAAGCCTTAGCTGTGGCCATCCACAAAAAGGCCTCCTGGCAGCTTCCTTGGTCCCCCTTTTGAATGACATCCCCCAGGGTACACTAGAGTGCGGATTGGCGGTAAATGCCACCCGTGATTTTAGAACATCTGTCCGGTGCCCGTAGGCAACTGAGGCCGAGCAAGCAGAAGGCTTCCAGCTCATAAGAACTCTGACACTGACTAAACCTCAAACGTTTTTGGCTTTACACTAAGCAATGATTTGACTGAACATGAAGCAGCGCTCGGGCTTGGTCACCGTTTATGTTTTGGGACATAAACCGCGTACAACGATGGCAAACTATTGTCACCAAACCGGCAGAGACCAGAGGAACTAGGCATATGGAGAAAAACTGACCTATCTTATTCCATTCTCCATTAAAAGGAGAAGGGCGAGAGGTCACCAAGTTGAAACCCCTAAGTTTACGAAGGGCATCAATGCGGTCAATCCCCACAATTTTCCTTCCTGTGCCCATGGTGGCCTGGATGGTCATGAACCTAAACCAATAAAACAAGCATCCAGACAAAACTTACCTGAAAAATCTTCAAAAATCGGGGAACAAACTGTCGGAAAATGCCGCCGCATTTTGTAATTTTCTGTAATGCCATTCCTGGTCTCAAGTGCAGACCGGAACAAGCATGACCAGGACTGTTCCCAGAGTGTCAGTAAAACAGGTATCGGGCCGTTTAGTGATGGTATCTTGGGGTTGATATTGGGTTCTAGCCTATGATCCACTCCTTCGGCAAAACTACTCGGAAATTCCCCCTTGGCTGGCCCTTCAGATATCAATTCATCTCTGCACCCTTTACATCCTCCCTTCAATAATTTTAGCGACACCACTACTACACCTCAGGTGGCACACAGAACCAAACGTTTTACAGCACTTGAGGCACGGTCCCATGAGAGGGAACTAGGGCAAAGCTTCCACGACGAGGAGAACAAATACTACTCTCTTTGCTTTAAAATCTCCAAAATGGAGTAACGATAATTGGCCTGGCTTTTGATTGCAAAATAGAAAAGGAAAGGCCAAGGTGCAGTACGCCTCGGTTCACCCCTATATATAAGGTATAAATGCCTTACAAGATGAGGGCGCCTTTGAGCTCCAACCGCGGAATCCGGCCATATAAGTGGGAAACGATACTAGACTGCCAAAAATTATATGGTTTGAAAGAGTCCTGGAAGGCACTGAGAGTTTCAAAGGCCTAAACCACGAAGGCAAAATGGAACGAAGTGGGCTTGTGTGCAAGAGAGTTCGGAGGACTTGCCTCCCTGTCAGCACACAACACATCACGGCTTCACACATCACAGGCACCCAACCTACCACGGGTTCTCGTCGTAGTTGGATTTAAGCTCAGTATGTGACAACGGCTGGTTTTCATGTCTCACGTTGCAGGCGGCGTCATAGCAAGGTGAAATGGTTTTACCAGTAACTTTATCATCTCGACCAAATAGGCCGGTTTCGTTGTGGTTTCTACTACTGTCTCATCTTCTACTCAGCTGCGGGTTAATTTTTGTGCACCATTCCCCCCTTCCTTTCTAGCTCACACTCTTGTTTTCCTTTCCTCTCCCGTAACCACCACTTCAGAGATCCCGTTAGTGATTGCGATGTGAAACTAGAAAATCCAAAGTATCATTCAGGCTAAACAATACCATCCGCCCAAATATCGGTCATCACACCATGCTAGTGAAATACCTGTAAACAACCCTCCGTTGTTTGTATACATATATACGATTAAGCTTATGGTAACGTGTCATTTATTTTTTCCTTTAGAGATGCGAAAAGGTTTTTCAGATAAGCAAGTTGAACTCAAACTGCCACAAATTCGAGGTTAAAGTCCGGAAGGAATTTCCCCAACCCTACGGGAGCAAACACTAGGACTTCTGTTAGGCTTGCGCCTACGCTCTTCCTAGAATCCTGTCCCGTTTTGTTCTCTTCTACCACCTCTCGACTTAACCATTTCAACTGTGGACAGATCAAACCCGCTTCACGGTGACAGTGAAAGTTACTACAACTGTGCTTATTAATAACTCCCCTAAAACCCCCGCTGCATCCAACCACCTTACAGAACTACCACCCTGCCTCCGCTAGTTATTCTACCATGGCTATGTCCGTTGGCCCTGAGTGAGCCCAGTTGCAGTTGGTGGTTGCTATTAAAAGTTACTCATAGTCCCAGCTTAATTTTCCACCAGACTGCCACACCACCGATCCCTTTCAAGTCATGCTGGTTGCTTGCGCAGCCACCGGTCCGCTGGGAGTTATTCCCTGATTACCGCAGGGATTTACCAGATTGGTTGATGGACCGGGTTACTTCCCACGCTAGATGGCCATGGGTTCAACTTATGCTTAAGCTGGCAAAAGCTACATAGAGCCTCTTACACTGCTCTTCACGGCGGCCACTCTCCCTCTACCCGGGATACAAGTCACTGCGATGGTTTCACTGGACCGCATGGTGGATTCCCAGCATCAAAGGACGCGATGCACCACCTCAACAGTTACTTCGCATGTATATTATAAACGGCTATGTTCATGCTACGTTGCAGCACTGGAACACTGGACCGAAATTCAGCCACGGCCGTTGCATCCTGAGCCTGCTATCATAATTTAGTCAAATAAAGCCGTCTTGGTCCGCTTCAGTCTGCTACTCTGAGCATTCTCCCTATCAACGTTCCATCGCGACCGGTGAGGCTGCTGGGGGGCCCGGGCCATGGTTCGTGACTTGACGTCTGCTGGAATCAACTGCATTATGGAATGAAATACCAATCACTCCCTGTTGGTCGCAAATTCGTTGAATATATAGACGCCTCAATTCTTGCACTTGCCTAATACTCGTGATCTTCTCGGGTCTGGTTTTCTGCCAACAACTGCATTAGAGCTCCGCCTACTTGGATTTCATCCCTCCACATCATATGCACTCATGAGCTTGGAAGTGTGTGCTCCAACTTATGGCTCCTTTTGACAGTTTCTTCAAGGAACCGATTTGGAAAGCCGCAGTTGAGCATCCATTCACAACTCACAATGCTTCAGCAGTATATTATATCCCCCTTAAAGCATTTGTCTTCAAGTCCACTTTCAAGAGAAAAGTCCTTCTCTTCATGTCGCGCGGCGACTTACCTACCTCAAAAAGCGCAACCACGTTAAACCTATCTGACTCACTTGCGAACATTTCTCAGGCTTCTTGATGGTTCCACCGTTTGGTATTTAAGGCACTATCCTCCGGCCCAGTTACTTGTCCAAAAGACACCAGCGGAGATAAACCGTTATGACTCCGCCGACTCAGCTCAATGTGCCCTGATAACACCATGCTGGTTTTATTCTCCAAATAGACTGGTTCTTCTTTAGAAAAACTGGCCCTCCAGGTTTTTCAATAACGATCCTTCAGATATCTGGTAGATGCATCCAGGCTTTCTCCCGATACATCCTGGGTTTTCTTTGATCTTTTCTTCCACCCACCCAGTCGAGCTTCCTTGTTTTCATTCTAAACCACTGCACATCATAATCTGCAGATTGACGTGGGACCTGCCCGACTACGGGATTGGCCACAACCAACTTTCGACATCTCGTTTACGCTTGCTGTGCACTGTTTTTGCCTTGCCCTCCTGTTCGTGTAGCGAAGCCCGCCGCCAGTTGAGTCGCTGATTCTTGTAGACTCCACCGACTCTTCTACAAAACAAACGCAAAATTTTCCCGTCAATCTGCCCGCTTCGTCCACTGAGCCCGAGTAAGAGTGGGTGAATCAATGTCTGCACCGTCCTTGCATGTACTGAACCTTCCTCATTCTTCAGCAAGGCCTTTTGCATTTGGCCAATTTGCTGCAAAGTCCTGAACCGGAAATCTAAACTGATTTTTGTTTGCAACGTAAGTAGTTATCATTATACCTTGTTTAAACACTGTACAGTTGTACTGCACTGCTTCAGGAATGTGCAACTCTGAAGTCCGAGATTTGTGAATATTTCGTCCTGATGAGTAGTGCTGTTTAATGTGATCACGCTTCGCTCGAGCGTCTCGACACTGTCGAGAAATATGCCAATTTCAATATTACTATCATTAATAATACTAGTCTTGCCATATTAATTAAGACCAAAATTTTGATAGCCGACCGCAACCAGAGGTCCTTAAGTGGATCAATAAAAGACGAATGATAATAGGTGGGAAAATTCAGATCAGGTTAAATGGGATCGCAGGAGGCGGACGGCGGTTTATCCACGTTCTTGCGCCGTGAGCGCCTTGAACCGTTCGGCGCTGCGAGAAAAAGGAACATCAGATTCTCCGGTGATTTGGCAGGGATGGACGGAGGAAAGAACTTTCCCCCGCTGTGCCTCACGGGATCAATGACCACCGGTGGGTTACAGCTAGCGCCCCATCTACCTCGAGGGCAGAAGTTACTACGGTGGAGAGTTAAGGGTTGTTGAAGGAAGAAGTGAGATGGTATTGGTAGAGTGGTAGTAGAAAGCCGGAAGTGGAAGAGTAATGACGAATTTCGAGGGCTTAAAGGTGACAACGGAGGAAGGGCCGGAGGCAAAGGTTGGCCGGGGGGTAACAACGGTAGCAAAGGGAATAAAGACGAGAGAAGCGAAAAACAGCAGTGTTAGGGGCGGATACTTACCCGCTGGTTTCGGCGAGGACACCGCTTTAACAGCTGCCCGTCCGTCGTTTAAGCACCACAACCTTTTCAGAGGTCATTGTTTTCATTAGTTTCAGTCATCCAGGAGCAAGGAAGCTTAATTCGAAGCTACTTAAAACTCCCTTTCTCTCCAACTTTAGTGGATGTTTTTTGGTGGCCGCACGACTGCTAAAGTTCAACAGCGGTGTTTTGAATCCTCGGAGGCCAACACACCGGTTGAGAACCGTAAAGGCTTCCATTAGGACCCGTCTACGCCTCCTAATCTCCAGCGAGAAAAATTCGACGCCCCGAATATCTCCCCACGGGCAAGACCCCATAGGCTAGCGAGCCACCTGGTGAAAGTCGCGCAATTTTTTCGGGAAGCATGAAGTCATTTACCAACAAGGGCTGCCGCTTCTGGACACAGCATTCAGGTTGCGGCCAAACAAAAGCCTTGTATTACGTCAGCGCAACCCCGAGTTTTCTGGAAGCAAAGGCTCCCCCAAGCAGATGAAGTTCCATACACGCTTTTTCGGCGAACGCGCTCCAGGTCGAAGGCTGTCCAATAGGATTACCTCAGGGTTCTCTGCCGTTGTCATATTCGTGACCTCAGCGCCCTTATTTGTCCTTCTAAGAAACCTGGTCGGTTGAGGTTCCTTATGTTCTATTAAGTCGAGGCACTTCTGGGTATCTAGAGGTAAGTCTCAGACCACTGACTGGTAATGCATTTTATTCAGATTCGGCTGCATGAAATCAGTTGCTAAGGAGCCATAAAAGTTAGGGTCATCGGAGTAAGCGAACCATGGACCTTCTAGACTGTGACCAGATGACTAATTATTAGGAACAACATGGGTCCAAAGATGGGGCCCTGGAGCGCGCCGCTCAGCAAACACCCTTTCTGGTAGAAGCTATCTTCCACCTTGACTAGAAAAGTACTGCCCGTGATGGACCTATGGATCCATGCAATAGCTAGCCGAGCCAGATAGAAAGTACTTGACTTAATCAACAACAAACTGCATTTGACCGAGTCGGATGCCCTCTGGGAGTCGAGTTGTAGACTTCTGCTCTATCCCTCTGGTCTGACCTTCGGGCAACCTAATCCATGAAACAGATGAGATTCGACAAGCAGGATCTTTGACGAAATATACCATGCTGCTTTGTCACGATCGAACTGTGGTCCGTCGGGTGGTTGGCGACTCTGCATAGCAAAGCCGGCTCGATCATCATCAACAACACTGCAGTTAAACTAATGGGCCCTTAGTTGAGACAGGTTCCTTTATCCCTGGGTGAGTGGATTGGGGTGGCCGTCGCCTTGAACTAGTTCTGAGGCAAGCAACCTTCATCAAGTGATGCCTGAAATAGGGTGGCGGGCTGCTGTGCCAGAGCTTCCTCAGGGGATTGCTGGATGGACACCACCGGGTCCCGTTGCTCCATTCATCACCAGACCACTTAGAACACTGAGCATCTCACTGGCTGTGATGATTCCCTGGGGCATATGGGAGTAGCCGCGGTGGCTGTCTAGGAAGGTCTGAAGCCTCATTGTCCTGTCTATGCCCCCGCTTGAATCAAGCACAAGGTCTCTGTCTTGTCGGGGTTGTTTGTGGCTGCTCGGCCCCAGGGACCTCTGACATTTTCAACAGATACACTAAGAGTCGCCTCGGGCTGCACGTAATCGCAACGCGTCTCAGGTTTTAGTCTGGCCGTTTTGGCCAGACTCTCCTCGTACTTCCTCCTGCACCCGTTCTGAGTCCTACCCGACTCAGCTCTTTCTGATCAAAAAGTGCAGGTAGCTTTTGTGACCACCAGTGTTTCGGTATCCTGCCCAGGCGGATTCCTCCCTCCGACTAGCCTTCCAGACCCGACCGATTCACCATGGCTGGGTACCCTCCCGATCAGCCTTCTTAAGAGGAGCTACCCCGTCAGTCAGAGGCAGGAGGTTATCACTCATGTGCCTCAGGCCGCTCCAAAATGTTCTCACACTGTTCAACCCCCCATCCGGTCTCAGCCCCCGGTTCCTTCATTATCGACTGGTCTACCAAAAGGTAGCTACTTCTTTCTTTGTCTGAAGATCCTAGCCTGCCATTATTCTGCGTTAGGCTGTGTACCCTGTGGTCACTGCTTCCTAGCAGAACCCCAGCCCGAGGGTCTGAAATTTCCCGTGGGTATCCTGTGGCCGCAAGGTCTGGGGGAAATCGGCCTTGTCCTTGCCCCGCCTAGTCCCCCCGGTAACATGTTGTGTCAGGCCATTACCATGTACGTAACCTAGCGGACCTTGGCCAAACTATTCCCCAGAAGCCTCTTCGTTAACTCAATCTCCCGTGATGCTTTAGGGTCCCTGACTATCAGAAATTTCCCCTTAATCCGGTGGAAAGCTGTAAGTATTGCACTAGCTGGTCATGTTCCTCCACGGTTGACGACAGCCTGCGATACTCAAGGCACTCAGTTCTGCGAGGTAATCCATGAGGGTAGCCGAGGTGGCTTGTGTGATGGGCAGATGCAGCTTGGATACCCCTCGCTGGTGGTAGTGTCCCGTCGTGGAAGTCATTGCCCCTTCGCCCCTTTGTCCAAGTGGCCCATCCGGGCGGATGACTACGAGATTAGGGGACATATCAAGTGCGACAAGCCCATCAGGTTGAATCCAGGTCTCAGTAACCCCTATTCCATTTACATCCACTACGTAAGCCTCAGATTCCGACCAATTATTACCCATGTCGGCTAATTGTTTGTGCGCAGCGGGCAGAAGCGCAGTCCTCTGCGGATTATTGGGATTCTAAGGGGCTCCAGCTGCTCGGAACTCGGGTCCCAGCGGCTTCGCCACATTCTAGGATGGCCCTCCAAAAACCTCATGGCTTCTGTTCACGGGAGCTTTCGCCTCCATAACATTCGAAGGTCGCACATTTGACAATACAGAACAGCCCACTTTCTCCGTTAGTTTCCTCGTGGTCGTTCCGAATTCCACTGAGGCTTCTCTTTTGCATGTGAACGACCAGGGTGGCAGTGAAGTTATCCGAATCCCGAGTGAGTGTAGGGTGGACGTGTTGCGGCTCGTGGTTAGCTATTCTAGTCATGCACGCACGGCCTCACTAGATTCTTGTGTCATCAGTCGATTAGGGGTCCATGTTACAATACCTCAGTCGGCTCGCTCCGCCGGCGGAGGTTTACTAAAATGCGGGCCTAGTGGCCACATACAAAGCCCTCACCTATGTGTCGCAGGAAAGACAAATGTATAAATATACCACGCAAAGTAGCCAAACACGACTTTCCAGGTTTCCTTCATCCAGCATGCCCGTACACGCAATGAAAGTGCAAATTGAAACAAACGAGCAAATAGTGGATGGGTAGAAAAGAAATAAAGGGATTTACCCCGTTTAGTGAATACAGTACGCAAATTGCAGAGTGTACGGAAGGTTCTATCCTTGGTTTTCGAAATACCCCAATAAAACGTCAGCCCGGTGGAAATAACGTTATTTGAGGTTAAGAAATAGATACCGTCTAAGAAAAGCTTTGGCCAATGTACACGACGGTCAAACCGCGTTGTTTGCTGCAACTCCGCAGCTTTGCGGAGTGCTGTCTGAGACTCAGGTGTGGCATGTGTGATGGGCGACTTGACAATTGGGGCACTATCTTTGGGCATTGTGCGGCAGCCTGATAGAGATGCGGGGGAAAATGTATGTATGTTAACAAAAAACTGGAGCAGCAGAATCAGAAAAAGGATGACTCAGAGTATGTTTACAATGTTCAGTACGTTGACATCAAACCGGCCACGTAAAATTGCTCCTCAAATTAGGTTCGAAGTAGCTTTTGGGCTGGCGGTCGTACGTCATCTGAATAGACCCTGATAATCCCACAGTTGGTTGCCAAGTCGCAGTAGTTGGGCTAAAATTTCGTTTGGAATTGTATGAGTCGGTCTTTATTGCCACAGGTCACACAACGCTCAAAAGCAAGGCAGAAAGAACAAGCCGCGGTACCCACTTACGGGTCAGTTGAAAAAGTGTATTCGATAGTTTGATAAAAGAATGAAAAGTGTACAGTAGAGTGAGAAAAAAAACGGAGGAATATGTGGGAAGTACAGGGCACCACAAGTGTCTCCTCTTTTAGACTATCGTCAAGATGTGTGCCTTAGGGAAGTCGATGGATACAGTTTCGTGCTTACCTTGTTGATCGGTGAGGCAAACGTGATTGCGCCGCTCGAACACATTATATGGAAATTTATGGGCCAGCTGTGTGAATGCTCTAACGACATTCGCGCGTATGAAGACGTAGGCGCAGGTGTACATTTCAGGTGGAAAGTAGGCCAATCGAGAATGCGGTCGCGGAGAATGCACTTGCAATCGGCTTATCTGTGCAGCTAACTGTTGAGTACATGAAGCACAGTTGTCGTCTTTCACGTGACCTATGGTAAAGTAATCCCCAAGTAACCGAAGGGTTTGGTTAAAAGCTAAATCAGCAGCTGACGCGTTAATATAAGGTTTGTAAGTGGAACACAAACCTAAGAGAACCATTGCAGGCGTCTGCCCCGTGTTGGAGCTGTCAGAAGCCATTAAAGAAGCTTTGAGCTGTCGATGAAAACGCTCAACCACACCGTTGGCTGCTGGGCGATATGCTGTCGTACGAGAACGATGGCAACCTAACATATGTAATGTTTCTCCAAACAGACGTGACTGAAGCTGTGCTCCACGATCAATAGGTACCGTTGCAGGGCAACCGTATAATGAAAGAACGTTCCATAAAAGCAGCTATTACGTTTTCTATCTCTACAATGGCAATGGGAACAGCCTCTGGCCAACGGGTGGAACGGTCGGACATGGTGAGAAGGCGACGGAAGTTTTTAAAGGGGCTGGGAGGACCAACGATACCCATGTGAATAAAAGAAAACCGTGAGGAAACAACGAGAAAGTGGCCTGTTGGAGCCATTGCATGTCTACTTACCTTCGACTGTTGGCATTGAACGCACGAACGAGCTAGATTATGAATGTCCTTTTGCAAGCCGTACCTGAGGTACCAATGTGCAGCGGGCTTGTTGGCTGCTCGGATGCCACGATGGGCTAAATTATGTAAAACGTCGGAAAGTTTGCGGCGGCAAGACATGGGTACGATGGGGTGTGGCTGTGGCAGAGTTGAGTAACACATTATCGAGCCAGGGGAAGAGGCCAAAGGAAACTCCGAAGGTTTAAATGACGGGATCTGGCTAGGATCTGTGAAATCCAGCTCCGAGTAACGGGCTGCAGCCAAGCCTCCGAGGTCTATGACCCGTGGCTGACCATAAATAGCGTATACACGAGAAAGAGTATCAGCTACAACGTTGTCGGTGCCAGAAACGTGACCAAAGTCGCTGAAAAACTGTGCCACGAAGCCTAAAGGACGCAAATTGCGTGATGAGTGTTTATCGGTTCAACTGTGACACACGTACGTCATTGGTTTGTGATCGGTAGAAAGATGACGAACTGTCTGCTATGGAGAACATGTCAGAAATGCCTAGCAGTACCGTAAACAGCAAGTAGTTTTCTACCAAACGTGGAATACGTAGCTTCAGCTGGTAGGAGAAGACGAGAGAAAAAGGCTGGTGGTTTCCATTGTGATGTAAACGAGTGTTGTAGCAGGCTGTCTATGGCTTTGTCAGAAGCATCCGTAGCTATATTCAATTGACCTTCGGAGTCGAAATGGACCAGCAAAGTATCAGAAGCCAGGGCGTCTTTGACTCCATTGAAGGCAGTTTTAGCATCCTCGGATAATTCTATGGAACCACCTATAGAGCCTCGAAATGAATCTGCTAACGCCTGCATCAAGTGAGCACAGTTTCAGATGAAACTCCGATAATAGCTTACCATCCCGTTGAAAAGATGAACGGCGGCTAGTTAAGTAGGTAGCGGAGAGTCACGAACGACTTGTACCTTTTCTTTCAAGAGCCGAATACCACTTTCATCGATCCTGTGGACTAAAATCTCAGCTGAATTTCGGCCAAAGATACTTTTGTCCGCATTGAGGGTTATGTCATGTGCGGCTAAATGCTCGAACAACTGATGTAGGTGTTGCTTGTGTGCATCTTCAGATTCACCAATTACTAAAAGATCGTCTGTGTAAGCGAAAACAAAAACTAAGTTTCTGGTCACCTGGTCAATAAAACGCTGAAAGGTTTGTGCAGTGTTGCGTAAACCAAATAGCATTCGTAGAAATTCGAAGAGACTAGGAAGTGTTGTTACCGCTGTCTTAAGTATTTCCTCATCTGCGATAGTAATCTCGTGATAAGCCGGTACCAGATCTATTTTGGAGAACACACGAGTACCGTTGAGGTTGGCCGTGATGTCCTGAATGTGTGGGACGGGATACCTGTCTGCGACAGTGGCATTGTGTGGGCTCTGTAGTCTCCACATGGTCACCAGTCGCATGCATTTTTAGAAATCATTTGAAGTGGTGAACCCCAGGGACTATTTAATGCTCGACTAATACGCAAATCAAGCATGTGCCCGAAACTCAGCTCACGCGATTTTAAGCTTGTCGGGTGCAAGCCGACATGCCCTAGCGAAAACTGTATGGTATGATATGCTAATGTGATGACCTACCTTGCTGGTTGCGGTGGGCAGTAAGGACGGTGGGTGCAACACTTCTGGGCATGCGTTTATTGCGTCACTGAACAAGTGCGAACCTGCCGTTTTAGGTAGAACAGGACTGACCGGGTTAGAATCAACCGAAATCTAAATCATAAATAGATTGGTGACACGACCTACAAGACATTTGTGGCGACAATTAACGAAGGGTTCAAAATGACACGAGAAATCAATACCAGGCATAGCGTTCTGAACCCCTGCTATCAAAACAGCCCAAAGTGAAGTGCGACGAAGACCAAAATCTAATGTCTTCGAAATTTTTCCATAAGTATGTATGGAAGTACCATTAGCGACTCGCAAGTTGGAGAATGGGCACCTATCTAAAGTTTGACCTGAAGGTGGGAGCACACTAACTTCAGCACCTGTGTCTACCAAGCAGCATGTCCCTGAATTTTCATCGACTTTGTAGATTAGGCGACTACCCTGATCAGTAGAGTCCTTCGCAGCTACGCACTGGCGTCCTTGTTTCCCTGACTGGCTAGGGCCATGAAACAGGGCGGGATGCAAGAATGCGTCTCAGAACGACACTTTTGATGATATCAACAAAAAGCGTCAGCTGATGGCCTCTGAACCGGAACTTTTATCCAGATGCTACTGGGAGACCTGTTTGGGAAAAACTATCTGCTAGGTGATGCTTGACCTGGGCTTCCAAATGATGACACAATGAGTGTCTCGACTTTTTTGACAAGATCATGCACAGTGCCTGGTAAAGAGGCAATCACGGACTCAGTTTCTGAGGAAATCGCCCGACTGACGTTTGGCTATTAGGTCTCCCAAATTTTGTCGGCCGTCTCGGCAAGCTTTTCGAGACACTCCTCTGTGGACACGCAAAGAACCTCCTGAATGTTGCTGGGAAGGCGTTGGAGCCAAATCTCCTTCAGGAGACCATTATCGATCTTACTAGTTCCCAAAAGAATCCACATGTGCCGAAGCAACTGCGAAAATTTACGATCTCCCAGTTCGGTGTCTGCGAAAATACGGACAATTCTCTGTTTGTCAGACATAGCAGTCCAGCTAATGACCGCTGTTTTGATGTGTTCGTAGGGGTTGGGTTTTTCTGACTCCAACACATCTTGCACTTCGTCGACGATGTGTGAAGGAAGAAATGCGACCACGTAGTGAAACCTACTACTTTCCGTAGTCACACTGCGCAGAACAAACGTTGATTCTAACTGTGCAAACCAAGCCCTAGGGTAACTTTCCCTGAAAGGTGCAAACGTAACGGCAAGTGCATTTACCTCAGCGTCAAAAAATTTAAGGTCGCTCATATTGCAAATGATTTAATGAATTAAAATTATTCAAAAAGTGAACAAGCCGAAGCGGTGGGAAAAATGCAAAAAACCGGTAAAGAAGATCCATTTACCACCGACTAAAATCGAGAAGATGATATACCGGTACTCGAGGATCTACATAAAATTAGTAAAGACAAAGAGCTCACCAGTTTAGTACTCCGGATACCAGGTAAAAACTAGATCGCGAGAATGGCCTATGGAGTGGACAACAAGCCAAAAGTTCCGACGCGTGCCAGAAGAGGGTAAAAGTCGTGGAATAGGTGAAGGACGTTTTGTATTGGAACAATGTCTTTCACGTTTATTTTTGGGAACGACACCGGACGCGCTACTAGCTAAGGGAGCCAAACTTTTAACCGTCCGCAGTCAGAGCAGTCAAAAATGTGTTTTCAATTGGCGGAAACCAATTGTCCTTACTGCATGCAGACAAACAACGCACAGCTCTGTGGCATCGAGTAACACACAAACAGCTTAAAGATAAGTGTTAATTGGTTATGTTGGTCTACGGTCATTTTTGATCATGAATTTGCACATTCAAACTCAGTCATCTCCAGGTCGCTACAGATGTAGCAGCATATTGGGATAGGAAGTCTCCATGTTCACTGTGTTTATCACTTCGATAAACAATAATAAGATCAAACAAACAGCTAGTTCTCTGAGAAAAATTTGGAATAATTCGAGAATAGTACTTTAATGCACCTAAAACAGAACGAAGTTCGCGAATGTTATTGGGCGGAGGTACATCAATTAAGGGCTATAATCGCTTGGGATCAGGAGAAATGCCATCAGAGTTTATGGAATACCCCAAGCACAAAAACTGTGAGACACCGAAAACACACTTGTTTGGATTGATAGCAATGTTAAACTGGAAAAATCTCTCTAACAAACAACAAAGACTGGAATCGTTGATAAGTTCCGATGGACCATGAACAACAACATCGTCTTGATAGGATTCGACTGCATTGAGACCGGCCATAGTTAAATTAATGGACTGATGGAACAAGGCAGGTGACTCATGCAAACCAAAAGGAAGGAAATTATATTTGTAAAAGCCAAATGGAGTAGTGATGACCGTCAACAAACTAGATTCATCATCAAGTGGTATTTGTAAGCATGCATCTTTGAGATCAATCTTGGAAAAGACTGTGGAACCTGAAAGACGATAGAACACACCCGCTGGTTCTTTCGTAGTACACGTGAGTTGGAGTGGTCTTTTGTTGAGGGTCAACTGATAATCACCCAACTAGAGGATTCAGCTGCCGTGTTGATGACTTCTTCACACAGATTTTACAACCAGGTGAACTGGTTCACGTAGGCCAAATGGTATGATGCGCCGTTTGATAAATATCGGGTCCCCGGACACTTCCGGTCAAATAGGTGGTACACACAACCTTGGAGCATCGAAGAATAAGGTTTCGAAAGCTAGAAGCTTCAGCTAAAGGGCTAAATAATGAAATATTCACGTGTAATCGACGCAGAACGTTCAGACCCAGAATAGACGGACCAGGATCAGAAGTGAGAAACTCACAAGGAATGGAAGAATAATTGGAAACATGAATCGGAAAGAAACATGAACCTAAAATCAGTAAAAAAATGACCAGTTGTGCCTCGGATCTTGACATCAGTAGGCTGAATATAAGGATCTGGGGAAAAAGATTCGAGGTGAGATTTCGAAACGATAGACTCGGTACTACCCGTGTCAACTATAAACTTATGAGAACTACCGTTCGGAGTAAACAAAGTCTGAGCAACGTGAGAAAGAGGGTTACAGACAACAGCCAAAGCCAGGGAAAAAAGTTCATCTTCAAGTGAAGCTGGGGTGGAATCTGGGTTAACGGCCATGCGACTCACTTTATGCTTCCGGAAAACACTCTGTATATGACCAGTCTTACCCCAGGAAAAACACGGAGAATTTCGCTATGGACAAGAAAACCGGGGAAGTAAGCGTCCACAAGAAGCAGATTTTCCCAACGATTTCGGCACGGGCGAATGAGAATTGCTTGAACCCCTGGGAGAAATACCACTGGAGCGGTAAACACCGGGAGTTTTGAATTCTTGCGGAGTTTTTGCTCGTATTTCTTTGTGGTGTCCGGTTGAACTGAACAAAACTGCATTGTTCAGAGTTGCCGTTATGGATTTGACATCCTGATACTGTTCGCAAATAGTTCTAGTGCTCTGAAATGTTTGATTGATCTGAATTAGTAGCCTTTGCTGTAATTCTGGTATGTTTATTCCAACAATCAGAGGATCTCGAAGTTGATCATTCAACTGCGCCCCATGCGCACACATCGATGCTTGCGTATGAAGTTCAAGAATGAATACGCGAACGGACTGGTTCTCTGTGTGGACGAGAGTATTGAACTTGGATCGTTCAGCTGCAATAAAATTGATGCGTTTAAAATGATGTAGCAAAAGCGCTTTCAGTTGATCATAAGAGGAATTCACTGGGGAATCAGGAAAGACAAGATTCTTTGCAATGCTTATGAATCTTTGCCAATGAAATGTAAAAAAATGTAGTTTTCTTCTCAGACTCCAAAATTTCAAAACGCTTGAAATAGTCCTCGCATTCTTTGGAAGTACAATTTACATCGAATGATTCCATACCAGCTGAATGCATGTTGAAATTTCTTTACTCGACGCCAAATGCGAGACTGCGTGGATTAACGTAGTATTATCCCGCACATAATACCACGGAATCAGAACGCGGATATGGCATACGACGTACCGCAGTATTTCGTATATTAAGCACAAATATGTACAATATCGGTTTAAGTGAATACAACAGAAATGGTAAAATTCAAATGTGTAGTCAGCCATGAATATCACAACTTATTTCTGGGTAACAGGAGTTTATTGAGAGGTAGCGTCTCTAAATTCTCAGCATCTTCTGTCAATGGAATAGAGGGTTGATCGTTGATTACCCTTTCAACTACAGACGTAAATGATGGAAGAGTATTTTCCGTCTGGCTGTGCACATTGGCTATTATTCTTAATATCTTCGAACCAATGGTATCAACCCTCTCCAAACCCTCTCAGGTGACCGGTACCAGGGGAGTCAAAAAGCCGCTCAACCTTACATTCTGATAAAAACCTATTAACTCTAGTCTATGAGATGCCACTAAAACCGAGATGTAGTTTAGCATTACCCAAGCAGCACGTTCAACTCGCTCTCAACTGGGCGAGTGTCAGGCCACGTTGGACTAACGTTGGGTCAACTTTGAGCAGCTCTACGTGTGCCCATTTTGGAGCTCGTTGGACTACGCCCAACTTTCGAAAAAATTGCTGGAAATGGGTATCTCTTCTTTTCCTAATCCTTTTTAGCGGCCCGTTTCTTAGTATCGTTGCCCGTCATCTATTCTTTCGATCGAAACTACTAATTTATCACTGAATACAAAAACAGTTTGTGAAGATCACCAAGATTATTATAAAAATGGTGTGCTGAAAGTTCGAGCAAACTTGCCGTTCGAGGACTGCTTCATTCAGAATTTTTGAAGATGTTCTTCGTTCTTGTGTTACATGGCCACCGGGTCTGAAGTATCAGAATGTAGAAAGGTGGAACAAGGGCACTAAAAATATAGAAAAACAGAGTACTTTTGCGTGTAGATTGCAAAGGAAGTTTAATTGAAAATTCTTTTCAACAAAACCGATTAATATCTGATAGTTTATGTATGAAAACAACTCTAATCTGTGAAGTAGCTAAACACCAAATAAACTATGAACTAAGTCAGGAAAACACGTAGAGTTGTGACTTGTAATAAACTGTTACTAATCTTCAGAATGTCTTAAGAAGTGTTTATTACACCAAACAGACAAAACAATTCCGAAATAAAAAGCAGCTTGAGATTTTTTATGAAGGAGATGGTAATATACGTACCTGCTTCCTCATCTTGCATCGCCTTGATTTCTAGCTTTGATAAACCAAAGCTCCATGTCTTCTAACGATAGACACTGTTTCTCCTGCGAACCTTGGGATGGACCGAACAGCGTCTTGAGTTTAGTCAGAGACATCGAATTTCTCCGACCTACCCTTGACGGCAACAATGGGCCTGTTTTTGAACGGCTTCTTGTTGCGCAGTTCAAAATGAGCACCCAATTAATGCTACCCAGTGCCCAATGGGCGCTGTCGGTATTCACACTGAAGGACAAATACGTAATCGAGAAAAGTGAAGGAGAGAAACAGAAATTTATGTGAACGTAGGCAAAATTATAATAATGGCTTAATAGGGGTTGTTGGAAAGCGATTACCAATTACAAGTGATTTTCTGAGTGCGTGCAGTGAGTGTGTCCAATAGTATGCCAACGACGAACAGACGAAAACCACGTGAAAAAATTGCCCTAAACTTTAAAACATTAGGAAGGTACATTGTCGATCAAGTCACAATTTCTACGGGGTGTGAGGATGATAATTTTATCTGGTGGCACAGTGGATTAAAAAACATACAGAACACGGGATGAATGCGTATGGCACAAACGGGAATGAAAATATCATCCGGAGTAACACTACCAACTGTGGTGTACGAGATATTGTCCTTGGGTAACGCGAAATGTCTGGCAAATGATAGCTCAGAGCGTGCAACACGTCTGGACGCTGCCTCGTGGTTAGCATGGCTGTTGTAAAATCGTCGGACAAGGACTGCAAAAGAGCATCCTTTTTGATTTTGGCATGCACAGTTCTTCCACGCTGTGTCTTTAGACCGGCTGAAAAAATTAAAGTAATATGATTGTACTAACCCGCATGAATGATCGAATTCGATGCGCTGGTAGTGAATAGGCTGCTGCTTGAAAGATCCACAGAACTTAAATCTGCTGCCGGTCCCACCTTTGGGGCTCTACTTTAACAGCATGGACGCCAAGAGTAACCATCCATTATGAATTACGACTGAATAAGTACTTGACAACATCCGGTTTTTCTTAGCATGCCTATTGATTGTGATTCAGGCCACGAAAGCTAGTGCTCTCATAATGTCGCCTTGCTACAAATGAGCATTTTACACAGACGACCTTCTTGCGCCTCCAGTAACTATCCTATGTCGTCTCTTCATGCATGACAATGTATTCCGATTCCCAGAATCTGCATATGGATGACCAAGATAACCGATATTTGTACTCAATAATGCTTGTATTTCACAAAAACAACACTACAAAACGACTACTTCAATGTCCAAGGATGTTTATGCATGTATTCATGTATATCCATACGTAGATGGGATCATATATTCGGATAGACAGCAATATTCCAGAGTAGAAATGAACTGCAAAAATGCGCATTAGCTACATTATCATATTACTTATTTTTATCTATTATCTATTACTATTGCATTATCTCTCTCAATTTTCTGCATAGGAAACCAAACATCACATCTTTTCAGCAGAGAATAAAGAAAACCAACATGGCACCACCTGGTCACAAGGGCATTCACTAAAACAAAATGTACTGTTTTTGTAACGCAGAGGTATATTGATAAATATGGTGGTACCCTTGTTACTGTATTCTTTATGAAACTTCACGTGCTTCTATGCAAGCTTTCAAGGCATATGTCAGGAGTCATTTTAACCCAAAGTTAGCCCAACGTTTGCCCAACCGCGTTGGGTACTGGGCTGCTTGGGTAACTCCGTCAGAAATGGGGTCATTACGTCTACAAACAACCTTTGGCTGTTCTCTCCTAGTCGTGAATTTAATTAGAGCCTGGACGGAGGAGCTGTTGTAATCAGTACTTGCACTCGAGAATTAGTGCTATCATAACAAACGTACTAGGCGCTCTGACCCGAACTAAGCGCATTGAAGGAATAAGAACACCGGTTGAGCAGGAACTCAATTCGAAATTGCAATCAGCGCAATCGTTATGTACAGGCATTCGAGGATGAAATGGAACAACAACAGAAATGTCCTTACCAATTTTAGCAGTAGCCCGTGGCGAGCGAATGCGTTCCTTGGATAAGTATGGCCCTGATGTTTAAGCACGTAAAAGAGCTACCACAAAGTTGTCCTTCTCTGTCACGCCTAACACGGAAAGTTCCGGGGTAATGGACACCGACATGATCAAGTGAACGCCCGGAGAAGCAGGTAGGCTCCTCTTGTATTGAAGCCTCTCCGAAACCGAGAGGTTTCGACAGGTTGTCAAGTGGTTTCTGTATGGTTTCTCAGAGTTTTCTGAACAGTTTCCGAGTGGCTTGAACAGATCACATGAAATAAGCGATATGTTCAATTAATTTCTGCCACTTTTTCTATAATAATTTTTCCCTTACTCGCTTTTATCCACCAAACAAGGAAATCCTAATAATCACCCTTGTTTTACCCATTTTAAGGTTCATCACACGAGACAACCGGTAACTTCAGTTATCTTCATGACTAACTGGTTCTGAAGGGCTTTCTTTGAAACACAATATTCGATAAAAAAGCACAGCACTATGATTGTCGATTTTCTTCGTATCAATTCGATTTTGATCAGTAAAAATGACTGCTAAGCAAACCGACCGGAAACCGGTCGGAAACCGATCTTACGAACGGGCCATGTGCTACAGATGTTTGTTGCTGAGGGGGCCATTTGCTGGTAATTCGGTGAAGCCGGCTCTAATATGCAACTTAGGCATATAATTATGACCCGACGAACGGCCGCTCTGCGATATAAAATCTAAAACCTTTGACGAACCTTGAGAAGTGCCTGTATACAGCAGACTTGACCTTCCAGCTCATGTTATTTTATGATTGAACCCGTTATGATATATTTGTTCTGCAGAATTACGAAATGTTTGGCACTGTGAGATAAATTTGACCACTGCAAATGTCCATCTAAGCGTACAAGTTAGTTTATGATAAGTAGATGGAGCACAGTTTGTCGACTTTCAACCATCTGTAACTACCTTAATGAACTGATATAACATAAACTTTCGTTTGATTGACTGTCCTTTTGGACTCCACGTTTCACGCGCAAACCTCAGGTCATCCGACCAACCTGCACTCGGAAGGACCAGACTCGAGTTTCGCTCTTGTTAGAGCTCATCAGTGGTGCATATCCTCCGCCACACCCAGAGTTTGAACCCGGGCCCTCCCATCTCGAAGGCGTGTGTGTTACCACTGCGCCACCCCGCTCCCGTTCGAGCTGATCCGAATCACCAAATTAAGCTTGTATAGATGTCGACCTCTATGACATATAACATAAACTCTCAAACATCAGTTGGAGTGCTTTCCATTGAACCAGTTCTATCACCTCTCTACGGCTGTCCTGAATCTACAGCAGCGTCAGGGAACACTAAAACAGCATCACGTCAGAATGTCTACCTACACGTATTAAGGAGTAATACTGAACTGTATAATCCATGGCACCGGCTTCAAGAATTTTCATCATGGTGAGAACTTTTGAAAAACATGCGATTTGAAGCGTGTGTCAAGGAGCTCACAAATGTCGTTTTCGTAAGACCCAATAATTTCTTTGGGACCTGTGGATCGCACTGCCCGACTAGTATCGTATCTTCCTGTACCTGGAAGAAAGTGGGCCCGTGAAACCATCAGCTACTGTCAGTACTTTGTAGTTTTATACCTGTAGACGCCAGGTCAGCGAAATTGTCTTTCCAGCCAAGTATCACCACCGTGCCGGAAGCCAAAACTATATGCTTTCTGATTTTCCTTCAACCACGAAGGTCATTTAACGATTCGGTACAGGATAACTGCAGTACCTGTCCAAAAAATACTTCAGACAAACGTAGTTCAACCTACCCCTTGATGACCTCTGCCAACTGAATTTCCACTACAGTCGCAGCCAACTCCAGGAGTGGTATGTTCATTGATTTCAGAGGAGCCACTCCTGAGATGGTCATAGAAGACGCTCGGGTGGAAGCTTATGAACGAGTCTTCTATCGCGCCTCATAGCACACTATCAATAAAATCCCCTCGATCGAAAGATTGGAGAAGACTCGAGTCGGTAGACAGATGCAACAGTGTTTTCTGTGTATCGTGGCACCGAAACAGTACCGATACGGGAAATACACGAAATGTAGACAAAAGCTACGGCTAAGAGGAGAGCGAACCGAGTGCGTAAGATCATAAAAAAACCGAAAGTGTTTCGAAAGCGAGTTTGACGGAAACCACGTGAAGGTTAGTTTAGGTAAACGTACTCAAGCGAATAATACGGCACGACAGGAACAAAACATCAAAAAATACCGAAGAAAAAATATATCCAAAATGGTCTCCTGAAATCTTCTTTTTCTCAGCACAGCTGGGGTCATTAAATGGCCAATATCCTGACCCAGCTCAACGGCACATTCCTACCTAGGAATCGTAGATACGCCAAAGCACCGTAATGGATCTCCTGTGCGTCGCAAAATAAAAGAAGTTCGAAATCAGCATCCGACTCAGTCTTGTGGGCATACCACCACGATATGCGAACCTGCTATATCCGAACTGTGAAGCGTTTTCATTGTTCCTACTGATCAAGCATCTTAGATCCAAGCGGCTGATCCCACCCAACTCCCAGTTTGCAAAGCTTTCGAAATGAACCCATTAACGAATAAACATAAGGTCTAACCGAACCTAAATGGTCGCAGCCAGCTGGGACAATAGTACTCTTCGTGGCACTCGTGTATCCCTAATCTGGAGTTGGTGAATAAAAGAGTCAGCTTTCACGTCTCAGACTAATCTCAACTTACGCTGCATCGGTAGAGCATCTACGTTTAGTTCTTTGAATGAAATCTCCCGCTCCGCAAACGCGTTCCAGCTAGGAGCTGTACGGCTTTTGCTCGTCCACTTGATCAACCTAAATCCACTCCGAGTTAACCGATATGACAGTCCCTCTACTAACGTCAACTCATCAGCACCACTATTTTCTAAAACAAGATAGTCATTCACGTACAAGTTGTTCGTTACTGTATCTGATACACCAGAGCCATGATCTTGACCAGTTTCCTCCGGGAATTTTCCTGAGGGGGATGCTTGCACAGAACGGCGAAGAAAGAGCTCCAAACAGGAGAACCGTCAGCTTAAACTATAAAGGCTGTTTGAAGGCATCGTCATCCGGCCACCACCAGAATCGGGGTACTTCTTGGTCCTTCTGTGACACTAATACTTGTAGATATCCCCGATATCCGCATAGATGGCTACCAGCCATTGTCTGAACTGCAGTAGTATACCTACATAACTTGTTATTATGTTCGGGTCTTGTAACCAATGTTTGTTCAGAGGTTCACCGCGATAGACAGCTGTGCAGTCAAAGATCACTCTCAGCTTCTCTGCTTTCTTTGGGTTAACTACAATGTGATGTGGTAAATACAATATTCCACCACTAGTATCTGTGCTCTCATTGATTGTACTGACGGCATAATCCCGTTCCAAATATTGATAAACAACAATATCCTAAGCCTTCTACCTAGTGCTAGCAAGCCATGTAACTACGCCGTTAGACTACAGTAACCCTTCAAGATATCATCCATCCATGGTGGCCTTACAAAAAAACCTCCATCCTTAAGTTCGTATGACCTTTCCGCATTACCCACTGCATGTATGTCTTCCACGGATAGCGCTGTTTCAATTGAGCCATTGACCTTAAAATGTCGATTATGTAGTCTGAAAATTTTGACCGAAGGATGAGACTGAATAGAAACTCAACTGTTTGAAGGCAAGGTTTAAATTTACTGAAGGAAAGACTAAGGACCCAATTGAGGGCCAGCTTTTTCGCCGTCAGGGTATTTACGGATTGCATTATTTTTGTCCAGTGAAGTCAAACATGGCTCGTTGGAGGTGGAATTCAAATAGAAGCTAGACAGGTAATTGAAAGATATGTTCGAAGAAAGGACATAGTGCATGTTCACCTTGTTTCCTCTTGTGCTACCTTGTTTGTTCTCCTTCTTGCTCTTCTTTTTTCTGACTCACCGTACCACTTTGATTTAAACTATCGTTTCTCCCTCTACTTACTTTATCACACTAACCCTTCCACTGCTTTCGTGAAGTTTTGTAACCCATGGCCCTACTGGTGACTGGCTACCAGCTGTAAGCAGCTAGCAACGAGGACCCTGCGCACCTTCGGTTTGGGGCGTAGCCGTTGGAAGTACTTTCCCTTACGCTTTTACTACCATTTGATCGAAGAAAGCTCCAGCTTTACATTGTCGCAGCAAGGGGAGATCCGAAGATGGCACAGTGCAAAAATCCGAACAATTTCTGACGCGTTGTCTAACTCGTCCTGGACACCGAAATGAACCGAACGGAAGATTGTGCTCAGTCTCATATGATCTTGTATGAAAGACAGAAGCGTTTGTACCACCTCGATAGAAATTTCCAGCTGTCCGTGGGAGACCCAACCCAAAGGAGTAAAATCTGTCTACGGATCCCCGTTTTTACCTATCAGCTGTTACCATTGCTTGTAATTTCCTTTACTGCAGTGTTTCCTTAGTTTTCTAGTTCTTACCAATATTAGTAATGAAAATAATATTATTAATAGCAATAATAATATTAATATTAATAGTAATAGTAATATTGAATGCTAATTTCTCGGGAATGGACGAAACGCATACAGAAATGCATGAACTGTGTGTACAGACCACGTCATGGCGTAAGTGTATGAGAAAAAACGAGAGGTACACTTAATGGACAAGTTGCCAAAGAACGATGATGACTCTGCCAGTCATCGTAAATGTGTGGACAAAATTTGATGGAAGACGAGAAAAAAATAACCAATGCAGAAGAAAACTGCCATTTTTCTTCGACGACTGAAAGAAAGTACATCGAATAGAAACGTTGCAATTGTGTAAACTATAGGAGAAATATATTCTTTTGTTATTGCCAATATTTCCAGTGTAGAGTGGGCCTTCATTTCCAATGTTTGGAGTGTGATCTGTACTGGGAAAAAGCTGAGAGGGAGGCATAAAATGAATAAGGATGTCATTAGTTAGCCTCTGAAGGGTAATCGGTTACGGATGGAATGGCAATGGCTTGCTTGTCGTAACGGAGATCATTCATACATAGAATATGACGTTTGGACGGTAATCCGGTACACCGAGCTAGCTATTTTGGGAGGTATGCAGGATGACATCGTTGAATAATGGCGTCCAGTGTAGTAACAAGTGGCGCCTGATCTGTTATTGATAGAGGAATTGCTCCACCAAGAATCGCCAAGCGGTTTGTTGTGAAAGCTCCTGGGTGAGGAGATTTCCTACCCGTTAAATACGTTAAACACGAAAGTTTCCAACTGGTCCTCAGCCACTGCTAGTGAAACTGTAATATTAAGCCATCCGATACAAAGGGTGGGTTTTTCGGGATAATCAATTCACTGAAACCATCGTATCATCAAGGAATGCGACCAGGGATTTTGATGAAAACATCAGCATTTGGCGGGATCTGAAATAGATTGTGAGATTGTCCGTCTGGAAGGTATTTCACTTGGCGATTATGGTAAACGTTTTAATGGAAATCCATTAGCAACAAATTTTTCAGACTTTAGGACCAACAGACTGATAAGAGTTCAGAATGATTGAGTCTTAGTAAGCTCAATGCAAGAGGATTCTAAAGAAGCGGACAAGTGGCCATGTTACGGGAAACCTGCAATTATCTGTGGCCAAATACTGAGTAACATTTCCAGTGAGAGTTGAGGTAATGTCTGAAGCGGGAGCTGTTAAGTTCGCGACAGGCAAGAAATCAGAGATGTTTTTTTTTCAGCAGATCGCGTCTGAGGAAATAAGCAAGGTATCAGACAAAAGTTTAAGGAAGGTTGGGTGGTGATTTGCTGCTTTCCATGGGGGTCTTGAGAAAACAGAATCACAGTTGCAACGAAGTGAAATGGGATCATCAAATACTATGGACATAAACGCGAATCAATAAATGGTTATTTTCGGTGTGGTGAAATTGGGTTTGCTGGAAATTTCAAGAAAAAAAAGAGCGGTGGGATCAATAGGTTAGAGTATCAGACTGGAAGGACAAGTGAGGGTAAAATCTATTACAAGGGAAAAACTAGTGTGTAGAGGGCAGACTTGTGTCACGAGGCGTTTCGGTTATGCAGGTGAATCATTAACTTTGCAGACAATCCCCAGCTGACATTGGACAACATATTAAAGTTACATAGGCTTGAGGAGAACATAGAAACCGTCAAGTTATGGACAGCAAATTAGACGTAGATCATGTGTATATTCGTCTTTCAACCAACCAAATACAGATTAGATTGAGCCTATGGTTACGAACCCCGAATATATCGGTGCAGGGATGTGTTCAGCGCAGACGTTACATGATATAACTTTCAGAAGCATATATTGCCAATGATATTGGGTATAGGCGGCCCGGTCAAGATTTGTGTCAGGGAGATGAAAGAGTTTAAAAACAGAGAGGCAGGATTGACAAGTACCCGCGGAGAGCTCAAACGACATGCTGTCACTCCACACAGGCTCAGGCAAAAAACTGAGAGCTAGTTCAGGTGCTCAAATATTTAAGGTTTCCCATGCGCAGGTTCGGTTCTAGGCTGTTACGGGAAATTCATCCGTTACTGAAGGGGGCAGAGAGCTTTCGCCCAAAACCTTCACAGCCAGATATGTTTCTTTTTCATCCACTTTTATTTCTAGAGGAGCTGTGAAGCATACTTACGCCGAACGGTGTTGCTTCGAGCTGTCCCACAAACCCTAGCGAGAAGCTCACCCCGCCCACGAATCATCTCGGATTATTAGCACAAAACGCATTGCTTATATAGGAGCAAAACAGTCACTGACACCAATCATTGCAACACAGTCCAACTGGTTCATACTTGCATCAAGTAGCTAGTCTTCTGATTGGTTGATTAGTCACACGACCAGCTACCACTTGACGAGAATCCGATCAAGTCTCATCGATCCTCTACCTTGTCATTTGGGCATCCGCTGGCACAGGCACTGACCTGGATTCCGGACAGGTGCTGACTTACTGATTGCTGACGGGACATCGCTGACCATGGACCATGGGTCAGCACATACCCTCACTGCTGTACTACCATTTCTCCTCCGCCGGCCTTTCATTACACGTGACCCTTCGGGCCCGCGGACGCCAGGGTTGGCTGTTTCCCCGTGTTGTGTGGCTGTCATGGGCTAGACGCCATAGCTTTCGGGTTGTAGCGGCCTTAAGCTTTGGAACAGATAGAGAGGGAGGAGGGGAAGGGGGTAAAATTAGTCCTCAGTTGGTGGCAGTATTCGTGAAACTCATACTTAACCACGCACTTCTGCCAGTAACAGAGTCAGACGGATTCCAGTACAAGTGCAGACAATCTGGTGACTGCACCTGTTGAATTCATACATCTAGCATCTTCATGGGCGTGGTGATTCTGCACATTGAAATTACCCCAAGGGTCCCTGAAAGAGTACCATGTACAAAGTCATGTGAGCTCCAAATTATTGGCTGGACTGAATTAGAAAATCTGCTTGGTCATAAAAAGAGCTCTGATCAACTATCCGACATAATCTTCGAACTGGATGAAATTCAAACGATCGTATTCTATTAGTGAAAGAATGGGTCAATTGACTGGACCGTTTACACAATACCGATGAAGCCTAAAGATTGGGTAAAGTTCATGGTCAAGTATTTTGGAGTTGGATTTATTGTTGCGTTATTGATTGTTTGGTCCTTGAGTCTTAACAAGAAGATCCACGTACAAGTTATTATTGAATGAACAATGATGAACAAAATCGCCATTCTTCAACCTAAACAACGGATTCACAACAACGGGCCAGTTCTAACTGTGACCCCCAGGGTGCTTTGGGATGGGAGCAAAAATGACTGATTTGGAAGATGCGATGAGTTATGAGCAGATAGTTCCGTTTTTCGGTTTTGTCATCTACTAGTCCCGGGATAACATCAACTGCCCGTTTGAAGTTTATCCAATGACGCGGAAATTCGGTATGCATTTCCGTTCGGCCATCATCCTCACACGTCTGTGCTTTTCGGTTCTAGTCTCTCCTTCTCCCTCCCAAGTCCGTTTTGCGAAATATGCGGTCGCATTTCCATTTGTGAACATTGACAGATTGAAGAGAAGAACAAGAAATCTCTTCTCAGACAAAACTTCTGAAGGCATCTATTTTTTTTAAACTTACTGTTTTCAATTCGGTTTTCTTTCCTCTAAGTGTGCAATGATTTCGCTTTAGAGTTGCCATCGGGGTTTGCAGAAACAAAAATATTATGGTCTTTTTGTTCGTCCTATTTGACCATTCACATCAGTCATTTCTTTTTGTTGGTAAACTAATTAATTTCCCAAACTCATAAAATGCCTTTCATAGTAAATATGCGACCAGTTCAGCAATCAATTTTTTTTTGCTTTCTTTCCAAATTAGTAGACAGCGCTTTCAAAAACTGTAAACTGACTAGCTCCTAATCGCTATGATTCTGAGGTTAAAATAGCGCACGTCATGCGTAGAAATAATCCACTCACTGGATCACATTGACGAATTCTACAGAGTACGACTGTTGTTAATAAGTACAATCAATTTGGTTTAAAGCACTTTTGTCTTTAGCTTCATGACACCCAAGTTTTGGTTGCTCAATGCAGTTTCCTTGTTAGCTCTGTTGGTTCGAACGAACAGTAAATTAACCAGAATTGTAACTAAGCTCCTGTTTTTATCGTTACGCGGGGTGGGCGGTTTGATTCCGGCTCGCGGATTCGGTTTTGATGCAAAAAAACGAAAGTGAATTTTTCTAATATATACTTCATCGGGTCTCCTCGTACCACTATTAAATCCTACATAAATGCGAAAGTGTTCGGAAGATCAGGAGTGATATAAGAATTACGACTGTCACTATCAAGATTTTGTTGGAATTACGTCAGATATTTTTGTCCTCCTTAAAAAATCTGGCACTGATGCTCTCTAAAATTGTACACACTTGTTGGAAAACAACAGAATCCTCGCGTGAACTTTGAATCGTTTTGAAATATATTTAGTAAGCTCAATGATTGGAAGAGAAATTCCAGTGGTGCCGGTCACTGTTCCCTTGTGCAGTGTGCACTCCAATCATCATTTATGCCTTTTTGCACAGAACCAAAAGCTTCATGCGCGTACGACTCATCTCAGTGCAAACTTGGACATTGGTTATCGAATTGTACACGTCTGGCTCGCGTGATCTTCCTCCAAATCGCTTGTCAGTGTTTGGCAAGTTGGTGTCAACCAATAACATTGCTCATGGATCAACAACGGTGTGCCTATGTTCCCTTTTATGCATTTCATACCTATAAAATGGACTATTTCTATACAAAAGGACGAAAACATTCCAGTGCTAAGTCGCGCATCTTCTGATTTTATTTCGCGCAATCCGATCAATACGAATTGTTCTGATGTTCTAGATTTCTGAGGCCCCAAAGGGTTTTGCCATGGTGAGTAGTATAAACGAAGAGGCCATTGAAGGTTTAGGATAATTTCCAATTTTATCCCATAAGTATCTTCACCGCTGACAGCAAGAGATATACTTGTTTCACCATTTTTACGATAAGCGGATGTAACACTACGGCCCGCCGACATTGCTATCCTGCTTGAATGTGTTGCCATCTTTCCCCGGTCTGGTTTGTGGTACGGGGTTGATCAGTGCACTGTGCGTTCGGTCAAACGTAAACAAAACGCGGCATTTCTCCGACTGTCCGGTGATCGACACGAATCTCTTTAGTTCGATCTTTTCTGTGCATCTACATATTACGGTTGCGTTCGTGCCTCAGTAGTGTGCACGTAAAACAACCCATTAATATTTAGCAGGTTCAAAATCACCGTATATAGCTGGAAGATCTAAACTAAATGACACCAAATAAAATCGATCGAGTTTGGATTCGCATCGGGTAAAGAATCTATGATAACAGATTGGACGTATTGCTTGTTATCGATTGGCAAAGATAAATTTTGACACGACAAACTCAGAAAACGAAATGTCATACACATTTTATCGTTGATAATTTGAAAACCATAGGGCCAAGCTTCCTTTATTAAAAGTAATCAGATGTTAGTATATCCAAAATCGGTAGTTAAAACACCATGAAACAGGTTTCACTTTGAATCTATGGCAAAGTGTAGTTCAATCTCTTCGGTTTGATAAGAAACAAGAGGCATCTTTGATAGCCACAACAATGGAACCTAATTTACCCCAGTTCAATTGAAACAACCGGAACCGTTAGCCAGATACCCCGATTCTGTTCGCAGTTCCTAGACAGGAGACTCACTTGGAAATTAAATCAAGCAAGCACGTGTGAAAATAGAAATAAGGCTGCAAATAACTGGACCAATTAAATAGATAAGGAGCCTAAATACAATAGCTCCACGACACTGCCATACTAACAATCTACCGACGCAAAGTGGGTTAGTCTCTTGGACACCACCTACGAAGTCTAGTACGATTAGACTCATTATAATGCATTTCAATAAAATACAAAACTATTCGACAATGTCATGGATTGGCCACCCTTATACTTTTTCAAACCACTACCTGCCTCACCGGACATTGCACGCTGATGAATTCTTCCCGGAACATAGGCAGCACGTACCTCAACCACGTAAGCCTAGAGAGCTTTGGTTTTCTATCTTAGGATTTTCTTAGTGGACCCAATTTTCAATCTGGAGGCCGAATTTATTAACCACTTTAGCTCCAGTTTCAAAAACCAATATATTCTCTGTCAAAAGGTAAACCACTGGAACGAGTATATTTTTGGCTGAAGTCTTAGTGCAGTGGGACCTACTACGGCAACAGAAGGAACTGCGGGTATCAAATCGATCGCGTCCACCAACCAATAGAAACATGCGAAAGAAGAAACAGTGATTATTTTGGATGCATCCCACAAAATACATAAAGAACCCTACAGACAGACTAGTTAATCCCAGCAAGGTCCCCAGTAGGTAGTAGGATGGTCGAAGTTAACAACTACCGACCAAGACGTCCGCCGGGCCGATCTATCTAGCCAAGCGAGAATGGTGCCACCTCAGTGGCCGCAAACAACTATAACGGAGCTCATAGGTACAAGTAGCAGGAGGATTGACACTACTGTCGTGCGGGTGGTTGTACAGACTTCACCATTTTAACTTGCCTGGCTGGTCAAATACATGTTTATCTCAAAAGTTCTGCCCTCTAGTTACATTAAACTTTATTTGACGCCAGATAGACGTGGAGCTGATACGCCAGTACAAGCTAACAATTGTCTTCGCTCGAAATACGACAGCTGGCGGCAGAGTGGCAAAATAACTTCTCATTGAATTTCTGCGAAACATTTAGTCGATCAACGATTACCAGATTTATTTTCAGGCACCTAAATGAGCTATCCTTTGACAGTCTTACAAATGTTCGTGGGTGAAAAAGGAGAACCGAATGGGTTTAGTTTGAAAAAACTCACACAAAATATCTTTTGCAATCTGCATTCACCATGACGTCTGATTCTGACGTAAGGAGCTATTTTGTACCCACTTTATTGCCACGACGTTCTGTATTAATCTGAGGGTGCTTTTTATAGTCATTTCTTTCCTCCAGTTTAATATTCAAAAGGTATAAATCAATAACACTTGATGGGGCAGAGATACCAGGCAACCTGTGGCACGAGTGACAGTTTGAAGTGTTTACATCCACCAAGAATGGATAGCACGCAAACAACTTGAACAGTGGTAAGATGTGTTGCTTTTTTGACTGTCTCCAGTAATTTTTACCAGTAGGGTCAGGAATTTAGAAAATTTTCATTGTTTGATAGAAAATGGAATACAAAAACGGCCTTTTTTACGAAATACAGTGACGGAATTTCGTGGTCTATTGGTGATGCAGGACAATTTGACACTCACATCTGTCGTTCTATGAGCAGCACTCTTTACAACGGCAACAATTCACCATTACAGGATTAC
Source organism: Fasciola hepatica (assembly GCA_948099385.1). Taxonomy (NCBI): domain Eukaryota; kingdom Metazoa; phylum Platyhelminthes; class Trematoda; order Plagiorchiida; family Fasciolidae; genus Fasciola; species Fasciola hepatica. Next base: position 5,104,384 of record CANUEZ040000063.1, read on the forward strand.
GATAAGTAATAAAGGCATTTTGCTTATGGTACTTTCAATCAACGTCCATGCACAGACGCAACCTTTTACGGTGCTGGCCGATAGGCTAGTAAGTATTATTTATTTATTGGTCTATTCGACAGTTTTTCTCCCGTCAGTTTTTACGGAACTAGATAGTACTCCGTCTTTTGAAGTACTGAAGTTACTCCTGAACAATAGCTGCTGTAAATCAAGCGAGTTTCCTTTGAGGTATTCACTGAACTGGGCCTAGTTCAAAATTCACAAACACACGCACAGTGACTGCGAAAGAGTCCAAAGTTCTCGGTCGTCTTGCTGCATTTTTATCGGAGAGGAACAACACCACTGCGAAACAGATCCCCGCTAGACGATCTGAAATTCAACTCTTATTTATTTCATTTATCAAGGTGTCACATCAACGTGACACTTTATGTCATCGAAGCACTGTATATCTTACCTCGAACTCAAGCTCAGAATGTATGACTGTCCGTCGCACACGTTACACCACTAGGTGATCCGGGATGACTGTCAACAAACTGTTTCGTGTCAACACTGTATTTTTTTATTTCCTCACTCACTTCCTTTCCTATTACATATTAGCAGTACAATTTATCAGGGAGATGGTCAGAGCCAAATAAAAGCTTCTAATTGGGGAAGTGACCGTTAGCTGTGGGACGGAAGTGCACAAAGCCTACCACCGATTGACCACCACGATTCGAGGTTATCAGCTTTTCGCAGTTTTCAAAGTGGTCAGTTTGCCGTGGATATTGCATGTTTATTCGTTTCACAAAAGCCTCGGACCTCCGGCTAATCAAACTGACCGTCTGAAGGGTGAGGGGGAGGAACAGAATTTTTGCAGAGCACTGATAATTTTAGTTGTGTGAATGATCCGTGCATTACAAACGATTAAGTTTTCCCCGCATGCAACGACAGTATTCCGGTATGTGTCAAAATATAAAGGAAGTATATTGTATACAACTGTAACCTCATTCGAATCAAATGAAGCATGCATGGACGAAAAGTCCATTTCCTGAATTATATAGTGATTCTTCCAACTTTATTTTGTCGATTACCACTGCTAACCTTCAGAACGAGGACAGGTGGTCCCAAGTATGTATTTTCTACTTGAATAGTATGATACTTTATCTGGATAACAGAACAAAATTCCCCCCGAAACACACGACCAGTTTCGCGGTTGTTGCCTGTTATCAGGTAGGAGCTCCGGGTACTCGTCTGTCCAATCATCCCTATACTTGAACTGTTTGCATTTGGTTTACCTCTGTATTCTCATTTGAACCGAAATACGGTACCGTACCACTCACGCCTAAATAGAAGTGTATTGTGTTTCTCATTAGATTTTTCAATGTGATTGCACATTTTGTTCAGGGTACATATAAATCACAAATTTTCAGTCAGGCTACTGAGGTAGATCATTAGGAATCGTGTCGCAGTTACTTCACTGTCATCTAGAAGAAAGGGGAATTACCAAATCAATATGATCAACGAATGCAGATCTTCCTGGTTAGTCTATTGTTATCCTCGAAGTGCGAACATGCTTGCCCGTTCTATTCAGTACTATTTTTCTGTGCTTAAAAACTGTTCTACGCTTTGCATATGAGCTTCTTAGCCTATCACGGAGAACCGTTAGAAGTCTCTCGTATCACCAGGACTGAAATGTTTTTTTCCAAACGATGACCATTGATCAAACTTTCCAAAAAAGGCCAGTCAGGACACAGCTGAATGCATTCTAATTTGGTTTGAAATATATTGACAGAAAGTATTATTGGGAAATGAGCGATGGGCTAATCCAGTGTTTAAAACCAGAACAGTTGCCGTGTATCACTGGGATAGTGGTTCGCGCATCATGGGATTCTCCCGTGCGTTATTCACACCCGACTAACCCAACCGTAATAGATCAGCTGCTGAAGCATCTGCCCGGGAAGAGGCTGGTCGCTTGGTCGATTCCGGCTCAGTGGACTTTTAGATGAGAAAAATTCAAGTGAATTTTCCGTCACCTAAAAATTAGGTTGCTGCTGCAAACAATATATTATATGAAAAGTAGTTACCATTTTGCTATTTTATGTGTGCTTGTATATTCGTGGGCTGAGTTTTGGCCTCTTATTTCATCAGTGAGAGACTGACTTAAAAACGAAATGACTGAATGACTGATTGCCTAACTTACTGATCAAATGACCGGTGGGCTCATTGACCAGCCTCTAGCATTCAGAATTCAAACTGCATAGATCATTACCGGTAAATCACTTTTACTTTGTGGCACAAGCTTCCGCTCCAGGAGTTCACATTTACCGGGTGACTCTGCCGGAAGCCCAGGGTGTACGTGCACATTGACGAATAACTTTATAAGTTGGGTCAGAGACTTTTCACGGAATCGGCGTCCGATCACCCCATAACGATCGAGGCTTATGAATAGAAAAGCTGTAGATAGATGGAATTTGTATCACTGTTGTATGCGGAAGTCAGGCAAAGCATATTCGTTAAGAACGAAAAAATAACTAAGCTCTAAACTGAGGTATTGATTTGTTTCATAACCAGTGTTACGCAAAAAATAATTTTATAAGCCTCTTTCTTCATTGAATTTTGATTAAGATAAAGGTTAATCTCAATGTGCCTTGCGTTCATGTTAAATTTGACTGAAACAAAGGCCCTTGATACCGAGTCAGTCAAATCCTAAAACCAACAAGGTCTGAGAATGTTTACCTTAGTAGATTCATCACCTATACCATAAATCTGTATTTATGTCTCAGAATATATTTGTAATGGTCTGCAGGACGGGGTACTATACTGAAAGTCTTGTTTTTCTTGATTTTCATTCGGTAGCCATTCTCATAACAACACGAAAGCAATACGAATTCGGACTATCGGGAAAGAGAAAAAACAGATATTCTGATCATATAATTTGGCAAAATAATACTACTCACTTGAGTAAACAGACTGTAAACGTTCGACTACGGGAGGATCAAGAAAAAGTGGGAAAAATTGAATACTTTTGTTGGAACACTACTAAGATATTTCAGACACTTTTCTCGCGGGTATTGCAGCGGATGGATATGAAAATCTTTTTCAGAAGCACCTTGAGTTCAATTACTTGATTCCGCTTAACAGGTATGAATTTGAGCTAAATCGCAGAAAGGTGTAATTTTTTGTGGCTCCTCAAGACTTTCTGTATGCTGCACTTGAAAGTCAATCTAGGGTTTACCTGGTTACTATGTATCGTACATGAATCATTATTATTCTAGTACAGATTACTTTGTTCCACTGAACTGAAACATTTTGTTGGCAAACAAGAAGCTTCGACTGAAAGATTTTAATTTATTTGTTGATCAATAAGGTTTTTTGTCACCAGCAATCTCTCACAATTCCAAGTGCTAGCGTAATTGGTCTAATAGCCTGACTTGTCGTTATACATTGTAATGTAATGTCAATTACTGAAAACGAGCTTGTCCACCAACCTGTTTTCTCCGAAATAAAGTTTCTTGATTACGATCTGACGGAAGTAGCTAGTGATAGTGAACTGTCGATTTCCGGTAGATTGTCCGCAGTTAGTAACGTGTTAGTGCACCAGAGTTGTGTCGTAGCCTGACAAAATTTTCGACAATGGTTCATCCGTCCAGCACCAGCTAGAGCTACGGACCAGTACTGGAAACAGGCGTCTGGAGAAACTGAAAACGTATCCGTGAAGCTGCCTTCTGGAAGACTGTTCGATGAAATTGTGAAGGAGGAACTGAATGAGCGTGTATGGCTTCACAAAGTTCTGTTCACAAACTTCTCAGGGAAGGAATGGAAGAATATAATGTACCCTTTACTTTTTGTCTACCGTTGATTTCGTTGTGTTTCGGTTCTTACAAAGAGAGACCTATGGAGCACCCAGTGTTGTTCCTCTTTAAAACATTGCCCCTAACTATGAAGAACAGCGACTAAACCAAATCAAGCAGCCTCTGTCGAAAAAAGAACACCTTGTACAATTAGGGGTCAACATATCCGTGGCTAAAGGACTTTCGAAAGCAAGAAAACCATTCACCTCCTGTGCTATTGATGATCAGCAAGAAAATGTCCAAACCGGAGATAATAAACAGCAGTTCCCAAATTGGTAATGACGAAAAATGAATGCTTTGCTTTTGATACTTCCAGAAAGGTTCGGAACGTTGATGCCGATTGGTAAACTGGTTAATGGTTTGTACTTCTTCAGTATGATTGATTTTCTCATTTTATTCAGTCAAACGGAAGACAGCATTATTGTAATGAGTCATTCGGTTTCGAAGGAACTTGAGGAAGTTTTCAGATACAGTGCTCTGAAGCCAAACTCGGTCACACATGTATGCTTCAGATTGAAGTATCGTGGTCATTTCGGATTCAAGTGGCTGACGAATTCTCGCGCTGATCATAAAAAAATTCTTTGTCATTTTCGGTTCAAACAACCACGTGTAAAAATAGATACCGACTCGTGTGCACGCGGATCCGCCGCGAACGGATCACTTGTATGGGCACACACCAGAAGCTGTTAACACCACACACACACACACACACACACACACACACATACATACAAACATACATACATACATATACACACACACACACACTGCATTGATGCCAGTCATGCGTCAACCTGGACCGTGTGAACCGATCAGATCTCGTACGCGTGGATAACCTTTACTTGGTTGATGCTGAGCGCATGCGTGAATTACTCTTGTGCATGCTGAATTGGCTGAATTGCGAGCTTACCACGTTGCCTGCTTACTAGAATAATAATAAATGAATTCATTAACTTCTTGGTGTTCTCATTAATTGAGAGGACGACGTTAATGATAGTGATAATGTAAATAATAAAGGCAGTAATGGTATATTTCTGGAAGTCCGAGACATTCGTTGTTACCCGATCAATTACGTGCAAGTGAGTTATGTAAATGGCAGATAAGTTAAAATTCATGAGAATTAATATAAAGCAACGAGGTAGAGAGCATTGACATCGGTGTAGATCAAAAGGTTGAATAGAGTACGCGATGAATTCAAGGTTTTGAAAAACAGTCTAAGCCACCCGAAGGAAACGAACGACGGTAAGGAAATTCAGTAAGTGGTAGAACGGAATATCATAACACAGTCGATTAAGAGTACGTATTTCTTGAAACAACCGAGACACACACTTGACAAAATGATCGTAAATTACGAGTGATGAAAGTGAAGACTTTTACAGAACTCTTTGCAGCGAAGTATATTAGAGGATATCGGGGGAAAATCAGAATTTTCCGGCAAAAAGATAAGTTAAAGGAGGTACTATTTACCCGGCAAAATTGAGGGTCATCATTTGAGAAAAACTCCCAAGATTGATAAGGAAAGTCTGAAGAGCCATTGGACGGAAAGAAAATTCCCCTTAGAGCATAACAAAAATGTGCGACCAAACGAAAAATCAGGTAAGAATCATAATGTGCATTTTAAACAGAATTTACATGAAGATTAAATCAACTACGTCTGGATATCGGATTTAACGGAAAAATGCATAAATGAAGAGCCCAATAAATCGCAGAAACTGGACCTTAATTTAGAGTCGCTCTGATATGTGGACTGAAGAGACTGGTTAAAAACACTTGCAAGGGATCGATGGAAATTTCCGTTCGGAACCCTGATATTGTTCTTCGGTCAACGAGTGGCTTTGAGTGTGCCGGAAAGTACGCGTGCACTATTATACAGGACAGAGAACCACTGGCAGAGAACGGGCTGGTGGCTAAAGTAAACGTTCATCAAATCAGACTAACTCTTCTTACGAAATGTTACTGAGAATTACCCTCCTAAAACGCTTTGAGGTTTGTCGGCCTGACAGGATCAGTGAACCCAAAGAAGTCAGTGACCAGCATCTTTGATCGAAAAACCTCGTCCTCTCACACGGACTGCACATCTGCATACACAGGCACGAGCGACGATACATAAGCTATCAGTTTAACTTAAGTCGGCATAAAGTCGAATTGTGAGACGACAGTAATCAGTCAACCCTCAAATACATAGCAGTGATAAATCCGACGTGTCCGTGCAATGTCGAGCGAAGCACTCGCTGAATGGGATTGTATTTATGTTAACGGTACTTTTTGCTTCTTACTTTTAGGCGACTATCTCCTGCGGGAGAATAAGTCGGCCCCATGGGTATCACGGACCATTGCTGACCACGTGAGGCGGTCGGAAACTAGCTCCGTACAGATCGTGATCCAGTTCTTTTTCCATCGTCGGGATCCATAGACCGACCGAAGGTCTAGAAGCTCTACTTCCTCCTCTGTTTTGCTGGTCCACGTTTTGCGCAGCCCACCAAGGCGACAACGCCAACCACGGCAGGGAGTGGAGCAGAGCGTTTGTTTGGTTATCTCTGACTCGGGTCGCCGAAGGGCATGGCCGAACCACTGAAGTCGTCGACGTTGGAGGAGAACGGAGAGCGTATCAATATCAGAGCATCGTCTCCTTACCTCTTCGTTAGACACCCTGTCACGCCACTTGACTTTGAGGATTTTCCGCATGCACCAATGGTCGAAAACCTCCAGCCTCCTGGTATCCTCAGCTCGTAGTGGCCAGGTTTCGCAGCCATAGATGAGTACGGGCCGAATGGCGGCACGGTAAATACGAACTTTCGTTCTTAAGCTGATTTCACTGCGAGTCCACAGCGTTCGTATTAGCTGAAGGAAGTCTCTTCTGGCGCTGTCAATCCGTGATACACTTCATCTTTTACCTGGCTGTCCGGAAGCAGATTTGAGCCTATGTATTTGAATGAAGGGACTCTTTCCATTGGTTGGTCATTGATGGACAGTTGTTGAAATGTCAGACCTGAATGGGTTGCGAAAGCTTCCGTTTTGGTTTAAGTTAATTCGAGTCTGATGGGCCTCGAGAAAGAATTGATTCGGTCGAGGATTGGTTGCAGAGTAGCGGGGAGTCTCCTAGCACGACAATATCATCCGCGCACTCCAGGTCCGAGATGTATATTTCCTGGCTAAGCCAAACGCCAGGGTAGTCGTGTAATGCCTGACACATTGTCCAATCAATGGCGTAGTTGAACACCACCGGTGAGAGGGGGCAGCCCCGTCTAACTCCGGTAGTAAGTGCAAACTCGTGGGACTCTTCACCGTACACACAAACCCTTGCACAAGCTGTCGAGTAGTACCCTTCAAACAGCCCTAAAAGCTTATCGGGTATCCCATCGTAATGGATTATGGTCCAAAGAGACTCGCGGTTAACCGAATCAAAGGCAGCCTGGAAGTCGATAAAACAAGCTACCGTCGGCTACCGGAACTTATAGTGGTGCTCCAGTATTCGGCTCAGTGGGAAGATTTGATCCACACAGCCTCTGCCACAGCGGAAATCCTCTTGGTTCGGGCGAGTGTGCCGGTCTCTTGCCTTGAAGAAACGGGTTAGAAACAACGCTTCAAAGATCTTTGCGGCCAGATCGATCAAGCTAATCCCTCGGTAGTTCTCACATACCAATTTATCACCTTTCTTTTGGAATGGGCATTCCCCAGTAGGATGGAAATGCTCCCTCTCGCCAAATGGAGCAAAAAAGTGTACACAGCCTGTCAATCAATGACCATGAACATGCCTTATACACTTCTGGAGGGATACTATCTTCCCCAGCAGCCTTTCTGTCCTACAGTGTGCTTATTATTTCCGTCATTTCCGCGGTGTTGGGCGGGTCAAAGTTGTTTCGTACTGGACTGGAGGGGTTGATATTGGTTGGTCCGTCGGGTGGCTTGTAGGCCGGTTGAGTAGCTGACCAATGTGTTCAAACCATCGGTCCGTTTCCTTACTCTGTTTGGGTATGGGGTTTCCTGCCGCGCCACGAAGAAAGGAATTTTGTTTACAGAACCTATTAAGGGCGTTGCGAATAAGACGAAACAGTTTGCCAGTCACCAGTGCTAGACGCGGTCTCCTTTTTTCAGCTATTTCCATCCAGTATCTATCGCGATCAGCCTTGGTGGAGCGTGTGGCCTCTCGTTGCAGTATGCGGCGTTCGTTACTACCTGCCCGTCGGGCTTCATGTGCTTTGGTTGATAGCTGCAACGTGCTCTCGGAGATCCAATCTAATGTCCACCTTCCTGTTCTCCCAAGTACCGTCCAAGTAGCTCCCTCGATGGCCGTCTTTATTTGAGTCTACTGCCCTTCTACAGAAACTTCGTCTGCTTGTGTGTTGGTTTCGTTGGTAAGTCGAGTTGTGATTGCTCTTAACAAAGCTTCTCGCTTCTCTGGATTTTCTAGAGCAGCAACGTTTATCCGGGAGGGTGTAGACACTCTAGCATGTGTAGACGGATGGATTTTGAAACACACGCATAGGAGGACATGGTCGGTGCCGTTTGTGTTGCCAGTTTTTACACCTCGGTAAGCTCGGCAATCCTCCACAAAAGAAGCCCAACGGGCTATCACCAGGATGTGGTCGAGTTGGTGTACAGTGTAACCGTCGTTGAAGTACCATGTGAGTAGGTGCTTCTTGAGGTGTTGAAATCGAGGGCTGCAGACAACCATTCTGTTGATGTCGGCTAAACCAATCAGTCGGCCACCGTTCTCGCAGCGCTGACTGAGACCGAATTTACCGAGAATATAGCAAGTGGATTCATCGGTCGTACCTGTGCGAGCACTTCAATCTCCTGTGATCAAAAGTACGTCGCGCCTTGAAACCCGGTTGATTACCTCCTGCAAATTATCGTAGAATTCGTCTTTGGTTTCGTCGTCAGCTGAATTGGTTGGAGCACAGATCACAATTACCGTCAAGTCGTGCGAGAAGCCTTTAAGGCATGCCAAGGCAAGTTTGGATGAGACTGGTTTCTAAGAGATTATTGCATCACTAGCTGATTTGTTCAGAGCAAACGCGACACCATAGAGACCGGAGTTTTCTTTCAGGCCACTGTGATAGAGCCAACAACATGTACCCACTCCCAGGACCTTTATTTGTCGGCTACCTGAGTTGGGCAGGCGGACTTCCGAGAGGCAAGCAATATCCACGTTATAGTCATGTAGAGTCCGCACTGTGATGCACTGACTGCCGACGTCTAGAAACGTCCTTACACTTCCACAGCCTATGTGTGTTCTTTTCCTGCAGCGAATAATCCCAGCTTGCTGTCTTATCATCTCGACCGCCGGGACACGAGGCGCGTCACTTACCGGGGACGCCGTAGCATGGTGAGCGCTTGGGTTCCGTGAATATTCATAGACAGTCGCAGGAGTAGGTCACGAAGCGGTATCCCCAGCACCGTTCGGCTTTATTGTTCGAGGTTGCACCTCCAGCCCCTGCACACCCAAGTACAGGCTGCAAGGCAGTTGGGTGTTTCCAGAGGAGCCGGTGGCCTGCTGTACGGTTCGTTTGCCTCTTCTAGAATGCCGGATCAGGTAGTTGAACAGTTCTTCTTTGTAGCCGTTGGATCAGTAGATCTCGTCCGCCCATTCAGGAGAATTTGTCTTCACATGCTGAACATCATCTCGCTGAAGGTTTTTAGATCCCGATAACCCTCCGCCTGTCGAGCGGTTTACCGGGGTTTGGCCGCTGATGGATGCTTCAGCTTCGTGGAGCCATAGATGACAGCTGGGTGAATGATGGAGACCAAGGAGATGGAGGATGCCCCAGGCGACACGACACCCCATACACTGTTTAATCAATGGACTTAGAACTTCAATATCGATTTGCCAAACCACGTGAATCCTTCCAGTTTAGTGGTTAAATGTAATTTTGCTTCAATATAGAAAAACTCCTTCCGGAACAATTTGTTTTTCGGGCCCACCTGATGATGTTGGGTTTTCCAAAGCAAACTTCTCGTTCACTCAAATTTATCGTCCTTCGGAAACTTCTCTTGAGCGCTGCTACGTCCTCTTTCATTTAATACGACCTAATGGTCATTCGTTTTTTAAACAGAAGTGAAATTTCGGATGGACGGAAAAAATATTGCTTGCTCTTTAAGTGAAGACTTGCGAAACCAAACAATTGAGTGAACGAGAAAAAAGCAATCTCATTTAGGATAATATATTTCTTTTACGGCAATTTAGAGAGAAAATTCAACTGTGACGTTTTGGAGGTATGAAAAGTGTGCTGTTGAGACCTGAAAAATGAGACAAGAAGATCTGCGGGATGGATGGACTAAAGCTGGTTTCGTGATGAACTTGATGGTGATGGTGATGGTGTTGTTGTTGTTGTTGTTCAGGTTTCGTTTTCTTTTACCTAGTCGGTTGACAAGCAGGGTCATGGTTTCGGATGCGTATTGGCGTCAGATCTTAGGGGAAGAGATTACGCTGGATTGGTTGATGAATGGCTTTGGAGAAAAAAAAGACGAATCACCACCTCCGTGACTGAGAGTGTTCGGGAGGTATGTAAATCACCTTTTGGTGCGCGCTTCGTCCTGTGAACACTGGAGGCGAAAGAAGTACACGAAAAGGGATCTTCCTATTTCCTGTGCCAAACTAAACGATTTGTAAAGTCCTTCCTCATTCCAAAGAAATTCGTTTTACTGAACCACGAGCATGGCCCGGAAAAAGTGAGCAGCTTAAAAGGCACACAGTAACAAACACCAAAGACACACGGGGTTTTTGAAAATATTTTTATTTCGTACATCAAAACATTAGGTGGACGAATGTGAATCCTCGATTAAGTAATTAGCACACTTTGGAGGGAAAATTATGTGTTCGGGGCTAAGAAAGTTATGCTACATGAAACTTCGAAGTTGAAAGTATAAATAATATTGATAATAATAATAATAATAATAATATTAATAATAATAAAGTGTTGACCCACCGAAAGAAACGGAAAATAATTTGTTGCCATTGTAATATAAAATCTGCTCGAAAGATCACAGGACAAACCTGAAAACAAAAATACGACAGTCACGGCCAATTTGAATGCATAACCTTTCAGGTTACAGAATCCGTTGGCTCGAGGCATCTCTGCATTCACTAGGGGGAACGAAGGACGGAAATCGTAAGCAAGCGACCGACGTATGCTTAAAAAATACGAAGTCACTCGGTTTTACGTCAATCACTGCTAACTTACATATCTTTTAATGCAATTGTTTGGTCCACAAAACAGTCTCTAACATTTACTGGTAGTAAATACCATTTCTTTCGTAGGCTGGCTTATCACCCTCTGTTGTAAACAATTTTTGGTTTGTCCGTTTACAACATCAGACTTTCTGATTCTCCATCAAGCACCAACTGGCAATTAGCTCATGACGTTCTCAGTACGGTTACTGGTTCACTATCGCGTATAGAACCAGGCGTCAACCGGCAGGAAACTGAATGTCTAGAGAAGCTAATCGGGAAGTTTATTGTCTCAACAATGCTTTGAAGTTGTCATGTATACGACGTTTATTCCACTTTTGTCCCTCATCCTAGTCTTGGTTTCCCCTATACTCGGCTGAAATTTAAAAAACATGATGAAGTCATGAAATACTTGGTTTTCAGAGGTTTAAGGCGCCGACTAAAGATCATAGATTTAGCTTTTTTATGCTTATCTTTATATAAAAATAGTACATACGCTAAGATTAGAACATGCTCTTGAACAATCCCCAAGATGACATTAAAAAAAAGTTTGTGTAGTCGGATCTTCCGCTACATTTGCCCTACTGTCTTATTGGTATTTAGTTAGCCCAATAGTAATAAATCAGAAACGGTTTTTAAGTAACATATAGTCTGCCGATGTAGCTTGATTGTAACTGTCCTGTCGGTAGGCAGAGCTGAATTCTGAACATCAGCTGAACGATTTAGTCGCAATCTGTAGGTGACATTGAACACCCACTGCAGCAATACTTTTGGAATTTTCTGACTCATTTCATTGGCTCATAAGATGGGTTATCCTACCCGATTTTCCACAGAAAAAGATCAAAAGAAAGGAGAAAGTCTCATTTAGCCTTCATTGCTTCGTGATAATATTACTATTATTATTACTCTTCTTGGTGGCCGAAGCCTGATTTGTGGTACTCCCAGCAGACTGATAATTTTCAGCTTGCATTCTCAAATTCCAAAACAGGTGTAAAATATAGTTTCAAAAACATTGTTGCACGTAGATCAGTATAGTAACTATGCACATTTTTATTTTACCCTGAATTGATTGGTTTTTGCCTTCAGGAACTTGCTTTCAAGGTAAATCACTCTTCGTTTGCGAGTCGGAAACATATGGAGATATGTTTTGTTTCCAACCTAACAATACGGCAGTGGCCTAGTGGTTATCGTCGTGGGCTTGGGACAACGACGGCCCGCGTTCGATTCCAGCAGCCACCGGTCATTTTCCCATTTGGCAGCGTTTCATTGGCCGCGGCCACCTTCCTGAATAGTTGTATATTAAATAAAAAGAGAATGCAGAAAGAGCTGCAGCAAGAGGATATTCATGGAGATTTCCAATAAAGTACTGTGTCATCATATCGTGTTCAAACCCATGAGGGGAAATAATTCGACGTTTGAATAAGATCGATCGATTTCCCGGAATTTTAAAGTTCATTCTGCCGTTATACTATCGTGATGTTCAACCCAACATGATGGTAAGGAATGAACGGTGAAAAAAGAAGGATCTCTGATACTTCGTGGTAGACAAATACCTTAGGATATCAGCCCTAGGATAAAAACGGGCAATTACGATTTTATTCAGTGTTCACGCCTTGACTGTTGAACATCGTTTGGAGCAAGGCGAAAAATGACAAATGGGTATCACTTGGCTCAAAAAACTATGGAAGAAAATTCCGCTCAAGGTCTGATTATAACATCATTTGCACAGAAATACGCACTAATCAGATATCACTTTGCAATCTGTGACGCACATAACTGCTGCACTACGTGCGACGTAGTTCGGACCATTGGTTGAATCGTGATGAAGATCGTAAAACCATACTTTTATGCGACTGCACTCAAGAATTTCATGGTAACTCTTTCTTTACTGACAAGAAAGATGCAGTTCAGTTTCTTTTTTGAAACTTTTGAGTATGAACCGACCAAATCAACCATACTTCGTAAGTGAAACCTTTTACAGGAGCAAACCGTGCCTGACCAGACTTTCCTCCAAAGGAACACTATCCATAGTATCGTTCCACATTTCTCTACTATTGAACCTTTTCTGAAACACAAAAGCTGATTAGGGAACTTAAGAAGGAACCAGCACAGCCCCGAAAGTTTGTAACTATGATAGGTACAATCGCCTATGATTTGCATAATGTTATAAAATATCACTTCATTTTGTTAAGGAAAGTTGCATTATAGTAGAGTCCAAAGTTCAAACAGTCTGTCAACGTCGTGTAGTAATACATGCATCACTAAGTAACAAAACAACAACTGCATATCCTCTATCGCTTTCGTGTAACAAAATGCTGCAATACTTTACCTGCGAAATTAATTCCAATGACTGTTATGAGCTACCTCATCCGTTGCATCAGCGCGTAACTTAACCAACAGTTGTAAGTGCTCCACGAGTATCGATGGGTGTGAATCAAAAGCATCTGTGGTGCCACGGCTACTGAGAGTATTTCGTTCCAGGTGACATTGCCAGGGGACCTTCAACCTGAATTGTCCTACTGGTAGTAGACCGAAAGGAGATTCAGAGGATTGCACTTCTGTTGATGGAAGTAGATAACCGGCAGGAACTCCTGCACGAAACATTAAGTCCGATTTTTTGATAAACCTTCCTCTGGAACCATTGTTTATTTCTATAAAGAAAAAAAGTGACTGACGATCAGTACTCCATTTGTTATTCATCCCGTCTGTAAGTCGCCTGTTTTTAAACAGTTAAAAATCACACGGAAAACAGGGACGGGATAATCAATATATATATATATATATATATATATATATATATATATATATATATTGAGACAAAAAGAATGCTGACCACTTAATTCGTGTTTCCTTCTTGAGTTTTAACAGATTTGGAAGAGCATTTGAATAAGAATTGAGGGGTGGACTGAAAATGTGTAAAGAATCGCAAGACGAATTCGATCTCCGGTCTGATAAAATGGAAGGACTATCATCGGTTTCCTATTCGTTCCAAATGCTCAAAATTGTCCAGTCCAGCTCGTAAGAATTGCAATGTCTCTTGCTAATCTTGATTTCGTCTCATGTGGCTCATTGACACTAGGAGGTTAGTTGGATACACAAAACCAGGAGGTTTCAGAAAAAAGTAACGGCTGTTAGAACCTATTGTGGTTTTTGTGGGTATATCTCTCTGACTTTGAAACAGACAGCAAAAATCAACAGCTGAAAGACAATGTCAGATAGAATCATAAAATAATGTGCTGACTGGTCGGAAACTAAATACTGGTTTATGTGCAAAGTGTCAAAACGAAGTTGGATACCATGTAAGCCATCAAAATGCCTCACTCATAACATCATTCCAGAGCACCCAGTAAGTTGGTGAATGTACTCACTTTTTGGCTTACATCCCAGTGCTCATGATGCTATCCTAAAAATAATCCACCAGCTTCGGTGTGACTATCAGTGTGGGACAAACAATGCGAAATTCGCATTTTTCTTAAGTAAGACTCACAGAATTCTAGAACAGTTTGATGTTTCGCACATTTTACTTTTATTAAAGAAAACTGAGCTATGGGAGAGGTTTGAGCTTCACTTATGTCTGTTCAAATAGAACAATTCCGGATGGGGTGTTTTTTGTCTTCTTATCGTGAAACTTTCAAGTAACTGTTGCAGTGGTTGAAAGTTAATTGAGGTTGAGAACTTTCAACCTGTCTGGTGGCCCAGCTCAATTTTACGTACACTTGGCAGCTAACCAGCGATAGTCTAACAGTCACGTCAGCTAACTTTCGTCCTTGTGACACAAGGTTCAAACTATAGTCCTGGCATCGCCTATTGGTAGTGATTCTTTTTCCAAAATTTTCGTCATTTCTCTAGATTCCTATTTGCCTAGTTAGGCCAACTGGTCACACGCTTTGCAGTACCAACCCGGGTGACATCATGAATTCTCAAATGATGGGTTACGCATTCGTCTTTGTTCCAAAGGAATTCTGTCGTTTGGTTTGACCTTTACTTAAGAGACTACCTTACAACTTAACTTCTATTTCTGTAATGCTGAGTCTATAGACCGTAACGATGGGTTTTGAACAATATAAGTAGGAGAACTCGATGAGACAGTTACTGGACTGTGTCCATGAAGTCTTCCATATTTAGGCCGTTTCAGAAGGAACACGTGCATTCCCTCGCAGAAGGTCACCGCCCAGCATACTACAATACTATAACTGCAGCTTCAACTACTGATAATAACAAACGTTAAGGCCATCTCAGAGGTCATGGTCAAACATAGGGCGGGATTTCTATAAATACAGACGAATACAAGACGCATCACTCGTGTAACATTTTTGTCACCTCAGCTGATGATGCAAAGTTCGTGACGTGTACACTCAGCTCCAAGAAAAGAGCCCTAAGGAAAACATCAAATTACGCTTCGGTAAAATCGAAAAAGATACAAGTTCTCTAGAACAAATCAAACGACAGTGAAATAGTAAAATACTTGTATACAAAAAAGAAGTCATTGCTGTGGAAAGTCGTGTAAAAATAAACCAATAAATCCGAGAAAATTACACGCACCAACCTTCTCAACAGCTAGATGGTTAACTAAAAAGCAATAATGCATATGGTACTTGTTCGCCTTAAAGCCACCATGCTTCTGAGCTGAAGTATTTTAAGACGTTAAGAGAAGAGGTCCACGTTATAATTTTGACATGGAGGATTTACATTTTTCAGGAGCAGTAGCAGGGTCCATTCTTGGCTTCTGAGATGTTTGCGTAAAAATTAGCCCTGTAATATCCAGAGCAGGTCTTAATAATTTTTATTGTTACCGTTTTTCAGATCGCTTTAACACAGGAATTCTGATATTCAAATGTGCTTTTTCCATCTCTTTGAATGGTCCACTGCGTACTTCACGGGGTCGCTTGTGTGACTGCGCACACGATTTTGACAGAAGCTGAACATCCTTTATTCATCGACTATTATTCTCATGAAACAACTCGATTCTATTTGCGACTCATTCCTTTGTGTATTAAACTGAAAACTAATTACACATATTTTCCTTTGGTTATTCTAAATACCGATAAAAATAAAAACATTTTAACTGGATCCCTCGTTTGGATTACTCGATTTCTCCCCATTATTCTTCAACGCACTGAGTGCAATATATGCCGGAAAGTAAGCACCCAGTTATATTTCTCAAAGAGTGTTTCGCAATACTTTTGAACTACTTTCGGGTTCTAGAAAAAGCATTCTGTCTGATTTATTATGAAAAATTCCCCTGACACTTCTGTTCAACGTCAACTCAAAAGTAAGAGGGGATTTGAGGGGATGGCTGACTGTGTACTTAATACTATCCACATAAAACTTTGATCAAAACAGATCGCTGACCACGTCAACAGAACTACTGATAGCGAGGAGTTGTGAAAGTCCCACTTCAAAGTAATCACCTCACCTTCTGAATCCGACCTGAAACATAAGTTTCCAGTAACTAAGCAGGCAACCCGACCACGAAGAAATGTTTCTTTATATCGTCTTGAATGCATCTATCCAAAAATTACTCGGGAGAAGTGTTTTCGTAGAAACGAACTATTCGGAATAAATTACCACTATCTTCTTCTGTAGAGGTATACAACTTAAAGTATTGCAAAGGAAACCAGCGGCATCGAATCGGAGTTGGACCAAAAAATTACCCTTTATTCAACATTTCTAGGGTTATTCCCGGTTTTAAAATAGATAGACTACCTTCCAAACACACAAACTGTTTTAGAGTCAGCAAACCTTCACAGGACAACTGACTTCATGATAGATTTGTAATTTTATTCAGGCACGAAACTACAACCCCGATTATTAGTCTCACTGCCGCCCTGGTCGATATTCACACGATCGACCGGTTTGTCAACAGCCAATGGGGGCGTTATGTGGTTCTCCATTCCAAGACTCAGGCTTTGTCCATCATGTTTAACCTTGCAGGTTACATTTGAGAATATGGTGTAAGCCTGTGTGCACATGCGAAAACATGCAATACTACTAATAGTGATAATTATGGCAATAATATTAGATAACCTATTACTATAAGGGTTAATACTGGTCAAAAGTTGGTCTAGATTGTGGAAACATAGTTCACTCTGAATTTCATAAAGCTGTCTGATAATTTCTCATCACTTCTCTGGGCACGTGTGCTCCTCAGTCAACATGGTTTATCATATAGTATCCCACTTGTGGGTCTCAAGCGGCCACAAATTACCACGGCTGAGAAACGTGGGCTACTGTAGGTTATCTTGTTCCGATATATTGGAACTTTTGGTATAGTCACATCTGACTGCAATGTTCGGGAAAAGACGATGAGCAAACATTCATATGATTATTCTGCAATATTTTCGGAGTCAAATAAGAAGGAATGGTGGTCAAATTTAAGGCAGTTAAATACTTTCGTTCTTTATGATTGTATCAGTCTGTTTGTTGATGCCTATTTTCGATAATACCACCGTGTTCCAACTGGGAGAAACAAGTGAAAACTTGGCCAAATATCAAGTACAGACCAGGTCAATAATGTCATTTGTCAGATCGCACTACGATGGGGAGGAGTTTCCGCGAATTCAGTCTGTTCGATACTGTTGGTCTCTTGAGCTGCAGAAATCCGGGGGCCCATCACATCGTCTGGACAGCTGAGGACACTGCGTCTGTGCCACAACGTCTGTCTGCTTCTAGCCGATATCCAGCCGATACGCGCATTTTCCACAAATGTCGATGATGTGCCCTTGGCCTCAGTTTAATCCCCTGCGTGTGTGTGTGTGTGTGTGTGTGTGTGTGTGTGTGTGTGTTGTACATGCGTGCTCGTGCGTGTGTGCCTGTGTGCATCCATTCGTCTGTTGAATCCCAAAAAACGGTTTGTGTGCATGGTTGCCCGATGCATAGTGCGAACCGTTCCCGTGCTGCTGATTGGCCTTTTGACCAGTTGGAGCACAGTAATTTTCACTTTGTGCCAGTCCATTGTGCAGACTTTGTTTAACAGACATGTTTGCCCAAGGCCAATTGCCTGCCGCAGCTTCCACGATCTGACGCTCCTGATTGCTCGTAAAAATCTCCTTAGTGTGAGTATCGCAGGTGAGAGGAAAACACTCTTCCACAGGACATATAACTAATAGAATACGAACTACTATTCGTCACAAATCAAGCGCTGGCAGTTCTGGTTTTGCCATTGATGAACACAAGATCTGTGCAGGCTGTGTGAAGACAGATAGATGAGTGTTCCGTCGGTGTACCCATTTTTCACTTTATTACTCCATGACTGATATTCAAGATTATACTTCGGAAATACAAACATCCTCTGAGGTCGGCCAAACAAAACCCGACTGGACTGAGCCGGAAACGAACGCGAATGTGTCCTCCGATGTGGAACTGATGCCAAATGTATATGACGATGATTCTTGTTTGTTGATCCGCGCCATGAGCCCAATGTGTTCAGCAACGGAGGACGATTCAAACACAGTTGAAGATCCACTTCGTAATTCCTTTTATTCATCTGATAAGAAATCCAATTTGGATTATCAAACTCCGGCTTGTGATGCAGTAATCGACGCTGGCGTCGACACAGCTTCAGTACTAGAGCGGGATACTTTTCTGGATCCGAAAATTGAGGAGCACGATCCTAACCAGGAATCGATTTCATTGCCCAAAGAACATGTGTTTCGAATCGCCATTGAAGACGACATTTCAAGCAGTGATGCCAATAAATCAGATGACCAAATTTATTATTTGCCCTTGGCCATTGGAGCCTCTGGCGGAAATCCGGAATCAGAAAACTTGGATTTCAACAAATTGTCTGGATTAGGTGAAACAGCCCAGTCTGACAATATACTAAGGGACCTGGGTAAACCGCTCTCACAAATGGCAGGGTCAACACAGTCGGCAGCTTCGATTTCCAATGAGTCTGTGTCTACTAACGGGTCTCGAACGACGTCGCATACTGAGAACACTACTATGTCTGGAAGTACAAACACATCAAGTTTTCTTACCTGTAAGTCAACTCTAGTCACTGATAGTATGCTAAAAACGGGAACTATTCCAGAAAGTATCACACAGCAATTTAACCAGATTGCCAAACTGAATAAGAGCAGTCTTCGAAGTCGTCGAACGGTACGAACAACAACGACAAGAGTAACTCCCGGCCATCTGATTTGCACACCGGCGTCTACATCGGCTAAATCAGACAAGGCTGTAAGAGACTCCCTTTCGGACAGACTGGGGATAAGTGCAGTTGGTCCCGGCACGAGTCAGTCTACCAGCGCAATTCCTATATTCAATACTAGAGCACAAGATGTTCAGAGTTCAGAAGGTAGCCCGCAATCATCATCGTTGTTTGCTAACCCAAATCCGAAGAGACCAATTCATGCGAGATTCCACAGTGATGAAACGAAGCCAATGACAGACTTCGAATCACCTACGGGATGGTATTCGAATCCTTGTTCTGGTGACCAGATCAGTCCATCGACTACAACCGCAGAATTCGTGACCGCTGCACATATTACAACGACATGCACCACAACCACAACCACCGTGACAAGGCAACCGATAACTTATGTCCGCTCGGTTACGGCGGAAAGATTACCCGTGTTCATCCGAAGCGGTGGGTCTGGGGTGGTAAATGCTGGTGTGCTACGGAGCAAGAGCGCAGCGGGCACAATATCAGCGAATCGACGGGGAAAGTCGGACCAAATTCATTCCACTGACGAGGAAATTCTCGATCACGACAACGTTGCTGTTGAGGATGCTCATCGATCGTTACCCGACAGTTCAGTTGAATCACAGTGCCACAGCAGTGGTCATACTGGTTCGGAAGAAGGTGAGTGTCGAATAAATTTGAACCACAATTCAGAAGAATTACTAACGTATGGTACCTGTGCTTGGTTACGTCTGGCTGATGTGCCTTTTTGAGTGTAAAAAATACAACCTTGACGAATGTCTTTTTTCTGAGAAAAATGTTCGAACCTAACATAATTCTAAACTGAGGCTTATACGGATTTCATCTTGTTATTATGATAAATTGGTGAATACAACCCGAACAGATTTCATCCATGTTTTGGTGGGGTTTTCATGAATTCGTCTCAACCGTCTTTCTATTCTGCCAGAATTTAGTTCTAGAACGACAAACGCAGTAGTGTAGTTGTAATAATAATTGCTCACAAAGAGAATTTGTTGTGTAATTCGGTTGTGTTTCGTGGTTCGACTAGCAGAAAGCAAATGGTAAATAAGATTTTAATAGTATTTGAGGACCAGCGAAAGTGGGTACAGAACCTTTCTACTTCGACCGGGAGAAAAAAAGTGAAAATCTGAACCCATTTCTGGAATGTTAGCCTTCATTCAACTGTGTGGAGAGAATACCTTTTTATTAACTTGTTAAAGTATATATTGCTCTATCTTTTGCCCACTACCGACTTGTTTGTCTCATGCAGAAGAACAAACTAAACTCCGTTTCCAGTGCATGCACACTGAAGAAAAATTGAAATCGTAGTTTGCCGCAATGTAGACAACCGTCTTTCCCAGTTGACGCAGTGGAGTTTCCACTAATGGATTACGGCTAACATGGCATATTTTACTGGTACTGCGTTTTTTATGCTATGTGAGTTGATGAAAAATTAGGTTTTATCCATTTGGAAATTGGATAGCTTTGACGGATGATGGGGATCAGTTGTTTGGGGCATTAGTACCGTGCTTGGTTCTCTTTGTTTCCATTCTGATTGGACCAAAAGTCGATGAATCCACGGTGGAATATATGTGCAGCTGTAATTATCGTTCTGATCGGCCCATTTGAGTAGCATCGCGCTCACACTACAATACGACAGATGAAATGTCAATTATAACTGAGGGAAAGACCCCCTCTCTAGACGATTTTCAAGGTGTAATGGAATAAACACAATAAATGAAACTGGTGCATAACGCATGGAAACATGTGAGATTTTGCAGCACTTCATTCACACTCATTTTAAATACACCATGTTTTCAAGAAAGATTTCACACTAGAAAAAAATGTTTTACTAACGATATCGAAGAGCTTTATTGACTGCAGTTCCGTAGTGTAATAAACTTTAGACTCATTTATTACTAATGACACAGTGCAAAAATCCCGCGCTAACGCTAAGGCTGCTGATGGCAACGTGGAACTAGTGCCACTCGGACCCTGAAGGTGGTGAACCACGTATGTTAAATCGCAAAGTTCCATTTGCTCTATATCTTGGACGGTTACCTGGAAAACACAAATGTCACTGCACTTTTCTCGAAACATGCGGAAATACAACAATTCAGGATACCTGTAAAACCTGATCAAAAAGTTGATTGGGGAATAAATATATAGTGCAGGGATGTTTAACTTCAGAAAATCAATCAATCCGGAAATACGCAGTGTTTTCAACGTCACTTTGTAAATCAATTTAAGCAGATGGTCGACTGTCATATGAAGGCTGCAAAACTAAAATAAATAACTGCCGTTAGGATTAGATTTGTCACTTTGGGGAAACTTTATCACGAGCAATCTAACAACGTTAATAATACATCTCCGGAAACCGTACCAGAATCAAGCACAGAATAAAAAAGTAAATAAGCAGGTATGACTGAACAAGGTATCTTTTGTTTAGCTGACCGTCCTTCGAACTCTATCGTTCACGCACAAAAGTCAAGCCATCTGACCGACTGGCACTCGCAAGCTCCTGACTCGAGTTCCGCTCTTGTTAGAGCTTATCAGCTGCGCATATCCTCCGCCGTGCCCAGGGGTTGGACCCGGGCCCTTTCAACTCGAAGGCGTGTATGTTAACACTGTGCCACCCCGATCCCGTCCGGGTTGATCCGAATTGCCAAGGTAAGCTTGTTCAGATGTCGACCTTTATGACAGCCAGGGTCCAAACCCCAGGTGTGGCGAAGAATGTGCACCACTGATAAGCTCTAACAAGAGCAAATCTCGAGTCTGGTGCTTCCGAGTGCAGGTTGGTTAGATGACCTGAGGTTTGTGCGTGAAAGGTGGTGTCCGAAGGACAGTCAGCTTAACAAAAAGCTTCATCAATCCTACACACTACTCGCAAGTGACTGCGTGATACACGAACATGCTATGTTAGTTTTCTTATGAAAAATACTCTCGACGGCTCGGAAAAAGTGTCTCAACGTTTATTACTTATAAACCAGTGAAAGTTTGCTATCCGGGGCCTGATTATTAGGATTGTATGTACCAAATAGTGTAGGAATTCCTGGCCCAAAGGGGTTCGAAATTGATTTTAGACCTAAAACTCGCCACTTAGCCGAATCATTTGGATTCGTTTATTTGAACATGCACACGTCAGTGTACAAAAGTTAGGTTAGTCATGGCCCGGGGATAAAATTGCACTCTTCTGGAGTACATCTCTGTTGATCAGCGGTTTTTCGGGAAATTAACTGGAATGAATTTCCAAATGCATTGATGTCACGTAAAGGGGAAACATTCACAAGGCGTATGAGACAAAGAAGACGCATCATTTCAGGATTGGTTGAATTCATCTAGTCTGCGCTATGTTCTCAGCAGCGTGCATGTCAACAACTCGGACCGCCTTTCTACTTTCCAGTCTGTTAACCTTTGACCATCCCTTATTGATTTTGCCTACTCGAATGTCCATAAGCTTGATGTTTGTTTGGAACCAATTTTCACGAGTACGTACACAGCTGAGAAGGAGACGCTAAATAACTGAGTTCAACCTAGTGTGAGTTCATAATAAGTCTTGCTCTCATGATCCTTTTAGAGAAGATCCAAAGTATGAAACTCCACTGTGCGTTTTAAATGTGATTTCAGGGTTTTTTAAGTCATCCGATCGCAAATCCGACCTAAGCCATTAATGTACTTCCCAGATACACCATTATCTTCCTTGTGTAAAACTCCAGACTCAATAATTCTGTTATTATCCAACTCAGGTTCCACCAGCTCACTGCCTTCTCTGGGGACCGCCGGGAGCAGTTCAACTAGTGCGGCTGCCACCTTGGAAATTCAGAGCGTTGTTCCGGCCGCTTCTGATCCAAATTTACCACGGGACTCGGCAAAAGAGTCTACGGCTGCAACTGTTTCATCTGTTACCAAATCGGAGGGTTCAGCTCTTCCGGGATCGGATTCGGTTGACGAACAAGTACGCCTGTCTGACAACTCGTATGTAACACTGGTAAGTTATTCTTCCATTATGAGTACGGTGGGTTTCATCCATTAGTGAGTATAAAATCCCATTTTTACTTGAAAGATGGACAAAAGGAATAAAAGAAATTATTGAAAATGGTCATGTTTCCGACGTCTCGAAAGAGAAACAACTCAATCAACTGCGTTTTGCAAATAATTGTACATTTGTTATCAAAATTTGTCTAGGATAGTCCTGGATTTCAAAATGGAAGTTCAAGATCTGAATAGTATGCCTACTCCATTCTATTCTACGTGTTATACATATTTGGATGAACATTCACAAAATGTTGCTAGCTATCTAGCTTTGTAGACATTCGGCCTCGTTTTCACTCTGGCCACGAATTAGTGAAATTTCTAGTCTGAATAAACTGCAAAAAACCACTGTCTTATTCCCTGTTCAGAATTCGCACTCAGTATTCGTTTCCGCACATTCGTCGGCGGTTAACCGTCCAGTTTTCCGTGGACTTTTTGATTTCATCCCATCGCGTTGTCGTTCAGTCAACAAATATGATGCACTCACGGTACATCGGTGCGTGTATCCATACACCCGTATAATCCAACAATAGAAATATCTGAAGCAAGATGTGCGGAAGACATGAATTTGACGATCTATATCAGAATAAGGCAATATAAAATCCATATTCAGAGTCATTTACTTCACTCGCTAGTTCACCGAAATCGGGCTAAAGGGAGAGAAAATACCTGTCACCTAATAGGCTAGTTTTCAGCTAAATGGTACGCCAGAACACACGTTGACAAACGAACTCGCTTTTTGGTGCCTTTTAGCTGGCTAAATACAACACGCTTTGTGGGTTTATCTTTATACTAGAATAATAATAAGACAACAAAGAAATCCATCATCAAGATGACAGCGGTTAAGAATTACGTTTGCATTTTTTAAACAGTGCGAACTACGACAATGTAATGAGTCGCTAGGGGAAATTTTGAACTTGTACGTTCTGTAAGGCTCAATAGCCGTCACCGTTTTGACCGGAGAGTCACGGTCGGGTTCACACTGGTGTGGAGAGCTGATTTCGGAACGGGACCAAGCTAGTTCCGTTTACCTCACGAATCTCGTAAAATAATATGGTGACACGAACTATTTGGTCACCATTGAAATTAATACTAATAAGTGGTATCCACAAACCTATGCAGGCCATTTTGGGGTTTCGTCGTTCGCCTTCTGTCTTGCCTATGCAAGGTTTTCTTGATTCGTACTAGGGATGTTCTTCCTAGTACGGTCACCCGCGCAAGACCAAAACTTTTGATAAGTCCCGTTAACTTCAAGACTTTCGTAATTAATATCCAAACACTGGCTGGTTTATTTGTCCACACAGCCTTTTCTCTCTCAAACGGACGTGCACCTGCGTGTTTCTAGACTGAATTCACTCAAAAGTGAACGAACTGAACTGTTCCAGAGTATGGCTGGCAAATAAGTGACTAGTGTTGATTAGAACAATTATTTGTGTATTACTGAGGATCTTATACTTGGATAGGAAATTTACGCTAGTCCTGCCACGCTCCATGAATCAGTTCCTCTATTTAAACCTACCTGGTATTTCACTACATGAAAACCTGTTCTGAAATCACTGGTTCCTACAGTCACAGCGATTGGTACACTGGATTTGGTCGCCCAGATAGCCAGGTTTCAATTATGAATGTTATGACAGGCCTTGTAGAGTTTCATATGCTTAACTTGTTGGACATACGAGAAACAGTGAATAGGCCAACACAGGAGATGGGACAACACGAGAATAATCTTTGAGATGCGTCAGTACTATTGACCGACTAATGGGGACATTTATTATGTCAGCAAAAACGTGCGGCCAACAGCCTTATTCCATACCAGTGGCGTACATAGGTTATTCCATTGATATTTTTTGGCGGAAGATAACAATTATGTGACATATTGAGAACTTTCCCGGCCACTATTTTTAAGAGGTGCTTGTTTTACAATCTCTTTCGGCGCACCGACAAAGCAAAATGGTATTAGGGGTTGTTTCTGGTTCAGTTGTACACATATGGCAAGCCGGTTTTATCCATCCGTCTACATTTATATGAGGTATGCGCACGCGACGAAAGATATGATCTCATCACTCGTGAGGCCTACGTCGAGGAAGTGAAGTATATCCTTTTATTTCTGGCATGAATGTTCCCCAGGACCAGTAAGTAAACATACGTATGCTTTTTATTTACGGTACAACATATCATCCACATGGTAACAGTAGATTGCCAGATAAAGCACAGTATCTTAGAAAGCCTAGTTTTCATAAATAGGAACGCCTACCTATCTGTGATGGTTTACTTCTGCCTTGAAATACAACCAAGAACTAAAAGTGTTCCATCCGTGTTCATTTTTCAGTTTTAAAAAATAGTTCTTTTCTTTCAATACTTTGGAAATATTTTCGAAATCTGAAGTGACGGTTTGTACAGCGAACGACGTAGGGGTCACCCAAGGACAGATGAAACAATCCATTTGTGTGTGTGTGTGTGTGTGTGTGTGTGTGTGTGTGTGTGAAGGAGAGTGGACTACTTCCCCTGTAGTTCCAAATGACAAAAACCATTTACTGAATAAACATAGCACAATAAAATCCAGGTTTTATTGTTGAATAACAATGGAATGGCAACTGCACTATTGATTCGCAGCCGGCATCAAATGTTGACGATCTGAACTTCTGAGTGAAGATCCAGGTACGTTGCAAGCATTTGTGGACAGTTCGAATAACTGCGTGGCAATTTTCGGTACGTGATTTGCATTTTCAAAGAGTAGGATGGTGTTTGAAGACTGGGATGGTCCAACAGCAAACCTTTCTTTATCTGAGGAGACTGCAGACCAAGTAGGCAATTTTTGTAGTCTAGGCAGCTGCATTTCACCCTGGGATCGGATAGCAGATTTAGTGTCTTTGTATACACAGTGGACTTACTGGCATCTGTCAATCTCAGTCATTTATAGCGTCATCAAGACGGAGGAAATAGAAAGATTGTCGGTAATTGTGGTCTTCGTATTATTGCTCGTAACTAGTGGGAACACCGCATCAGCAGTGTTGAGATCAGGCGCATAGCACTAGGCGCACGAATCAAATCACTGGATAAAACATTAAAGGTCACCCGGCTAAGGTGTTTTGGGTATATGTTGAGCATATCCCAAATAAGATTCCTCGGCGCGCTTTGTTCTCTGAGGCTGATAATCGTTGGAAGATGAGTAAAGGTGGTCAGTTCATAACATGAAAAAGGTATGAAAAACCTAACCTGTGAACTTGGACAAGCAGAGCTTATTAGGCTTTCTGAGTGGGTTTTGGGAGATTCCCACTCAGTGGTTAGGTACTTTGGACAATGTGGCTCGACGTCACATTCAGTGGCGAGCTTGTATTCACAAACTTTCTTGATCGGCGTAATACTATTTGTAGTTCTGTTCTTACTTTACTCATACTCTTCGTTTTTCTTCATAATATCCGATCGAGTCTCCCGCCGAGAGAAAGCAACCAAAGCTACCTCATCCAGTTCATGATTAGCGCCTGCTTGACCTAAACTGAAATCGGTTGAATTCGCTTATTCAGTTTCACTGACACTGAACACCGTCTGTGTTTGTAATTCAACTTGATGATTTCCCTGCATTCCGGATCATTGGGTATTGCAGCCGTAGATAAACACATGTGAGAGCAACAAGAAAAACGACCAGACTGCCGGCGGAAAATTGTTTTCGTATCGGAGCCGATTTCAGTGAGCAGAGGTGCATCATAATCTATAAGGAACAAGGTCAACTGATATCGGAGTGAGTAACGGTGAATAAGAAACAAAGTCTACGTGCAAACAGTGTCCAGTTGGGTGATAATATTTTACATAACACGCGATGGAAAGTGAGTCGATCGAACTTGCACGTGCGACATAGACCAGTGAGCTCGGTATTTACGTGGTAAACATTTGATCTGCAGTCAAGGCGACAACATCAGTGCATCAAAGTAATTTAATTCTTTGTTTTATTTGCGAAAATGAATCTCTTTGTGAAACATGAAATAGCAATGATGAGCTTAAATGGTCAGACTGTATACACTATTGCTTGTAGACCTTTGCGAGGTCATTTTGCGCTTGGCGCTCGAAAATCTTATCCAGTTTGCTCAGATGTAAAGTCTGACTGTTCATAGAATGGACTGTGTTAGGCGCGTCAAGGTGTAAGGTATTTTCCTGAAACATCTTGGACTCATTATCTTACTTAAAATAACAACTGATCTATCGGCATGCCACTGCGAGTGTTAAAATGATTATTTAATCAACGTGGAATTTGTATTATCCTCTACTGTAATTTGACTCTGAATTGGAAAAATGCTTACTCTGTCAAATGTCTCACTCAGTGATGTCATAATGCGACACTACGTTAACATTTGAGGAATATAGATCACTTGGGAAGCCTGCATCTGCCCATGACATATACTGATTACAATATTCAAAACGGAATGACTGAATTTTCAATATTTGTTTGAATGGCTTTCACAGAAGTCCCATGCTCTCAAACCGAATATTGCAAAAGGAGCGGTGGCATCACAATGCATAGCCGTTTTTCCGGAACGATGAAAAAACGCACGGCAGTACACTATTTTCACACTGTTCAGTGACAAGCTTGGACACCTGTTTCAAATATGTGCATGTTTCGAACAGGTGTAGATGAAACAGCTGGATGTTTGGACGAGAAATATCTAAGCGAGACCGATAGAATTGGTGACTGCACCGACATGTGTAAATGTGGGTGCGTTCTGGGTGCGGGCTCGGGTGCACGCGCTCCCTCCTGTCTGCAAGCGTTGGTTTGCTAATACTTATTGTGATCATTGGTCTTTCAGAATGCTTTCGAGGTCCACAGTAAAGAAAAATTTGTGCGTACATATATTTGTTATCCATTCACGTCCAGGGGAACACTGTGGAATAACCCTCGGACCAATTTATTTTTGTTTCGCACCGACAAGACCAAACTGTTAAAGGCCAGCAAACAATGTTTCCAACTTGATAACTAATTTCCTCGTGGCTCATTCGAGTCAATCAGGGTAAATCTATGTGAGTAGAGGCGGTTTTGATTGTCAGTAGAGAGTGATTCAAAAATAAGTGGAGTTAGAGAGAGGTCAGTAAATAAAGGGCCGGATTAGTAACACTGCATGTCCTGTTCTAACACAGATAATTCGCTTGTTTCTTGCAGGTTCTTCTGCATTCATTCATTTAAAGGTACCTGCGGATGGCAGTACATTTGAAGAAACAAACTTCTGCTGGTAGCTTACATCTGTAAGTTGTTCAGCGGAATGCCTTCGTCGTCCTTAGATCCATTCGAAGTAGTCCTAGATCATAAGAGTCGATACCTTTGTGGCAAATGCTCCGCTAACCTTCAAAGTCAGTGTTTGAAGGGCACTATATCATGCAGCGTATGAGTTGAATAAACTGTTCAGAACCAGCCCGGATAGCCTGATGTTTGGGTGTTCGACTCATCATCGTTAACTCCGCGTTCGGGTCCTAGTGTTGGAGCTCGGTGGAGGTGACTAAATGATGATTCCCAACAAGAATGAAACAGCTGTACAGTGCTTCCATGGTTTTCAGTGATGAGTAGGACGCTCACGAGGCACGCTAAATCATGTAGAAATGTTCGTTTGTGAATGAGATCAGTGTGCACGTTCCGTATGACTTAACTCTCAAGGGTGAGTCAAAAACTAAAAGTGCAGCAATTATGCTCCTGTCAGATACGTGGCACGATATAACCGATGCATAACCTATGGTTGTTGAAGAATTTCGATTCTTTGTTTCTAAATCGACTGAGGTAATACACTATGCACAGAAATTACATTTCTGATGCAGTTAGTTGGGTTATCATGGAAAAAATATCACCTCATATTGCTTATCACATTCTAAGTACTTTCAAATGAATTGTATTTTACTGAAATCTCATCAACCCCATTTGTTTTATAATGATTCCCCACTGTTGTATGTGTTACTACGTGTGACTGACTGAAGCACATATGCATTCCCACTCGTTAGAATATTTTACATTTAACCATGAACTGACTGGGAAACGAATGTCTGGGAACACGTAACTGAACTCTTTTCTTGGCTTCAGCCAGACCATCCAAATGGTCGGACATTTCAATCTTGCTCAGCTTTTGCTATATATATATATATATATATATATATATATATATATATATATATATATATATATATATATATATATATATATATA
Source organism: Fasciola hepatica (assembly GCA_948099385.1). NCBI lineage: Eukaryota > Metazoa > Platyhelminthes > Trematoda > Plagiorchiida > Fasciolidae > Fasciola > Fasciola hepatica. The sequence continues at coordinate 5,133,741 of CANUEZ040000063.1, forward strand.
TATATATATATATATATATATATATATATATATATATATATATATATATATATATATATATATATATATATATATATATATATACAAAGCCGAACCTGGAAAAACGTGGAAAACATGAAGTAGCTGTTTCGTGAACGGCAAGAACCAGCAGCCCTGCAAACCCGCCGCGATTCAAGTGTGGCTGAGACGTGAATTCATCCACACTGAAGGTTCGGCTTCATAATAACACCTGATCAATCTATCATTGAATCGGAATGTTACTGATGTGACTGACGGCGATCAAGATCTAACAAATATCTCATTGAAAACGATGGAAGCACTGTACAGCTGTTTCATCCTTGTTGGGAATCATCAACGGCGCACATCAGCTGTACAGGGCTTCCATGGTTTTCAATGGTGAGTTGAGCACTGAGGCTGTACGATGAATCATATTATGCAAATCTAATCTCCCACTACTCAATTGCAAATAGTAACTAAGCTCTGTAGGTTGTTCATGACGGAATGCCTTCGTAGTACTTAGGCCCGTACAAAGAAGTCATCCATCATATGAGTCGATCGCTGTGCGGGAAGCGGGCTGTTACCGTTCAAAGCCAGTGACTGAAGGGTGCTATATCATGTAGTGTAGATGTTCAACAAACCGTTGAGAGCCAGCCCGGATAGCCTTGTGGTTGAGGTGTTCCATTCACAATCGTTCATCCCGGGTTCGAGTTCCCCGTGGGAGCTCAGTGGATGTGCACTGCTGATGATTCTCAACAAGGATGAAACAGCTGTTCAGTGCTTCCATGGGTTCCAATGGTGAGTTGAGCGTTCAAGCTGAATGACGGATCATATTATACAAATCTAATCTCCTACTACTCAATTGCAAATATCTCATTATTGGACTCAGATTTTCGCAAAAATAAATACAGCTGATGTATGGCATTGATCCTTCCGTGATGAGCAGGGGGTGAATATTGAAACTAAAAATCCCCTAGTGCTGATGTCAATGAACACCACATTTTATACCAGATTGAGATACAGGGCTTCACTGATACACCATATCGCAGGCAGTATTAGCACTGGTTCACTCAGATTTCCTGTAAGCTTTTAAAGTCTCCCCTTCTAAAAACAGCTGGTAAAGTAAATTGAACATTTCTTTTGTTTCGCGTCCACGTACATCGTGCAGAAATCGATGGTATCGCACTTCTAAGTTGGGGAGCTGCAATTTTTATCTGCTGACCACAAGGCATACAAGGACCTCGTTTGCACGATACACTAAGAATGCAGATCATACCGCTGAGTTTTTGCATCAAATACAAACACTGGAAACAGAAGATGGCGACGGAAAAAGGGATGGTTACAGCATTCCGTCATCTTGTGTCTGTTGCGTTACCGCTCTGGGTTGTTCTTTGCTTCGTTCGTGCAATCGGCCAATTCAATGCTAATTACGCTGGTGGTGTGCGGTAGCAATCTGTGAACCCCGCGATTTGGGGTGGGGCTGAAAAATCATCTAGCTCATTTTACCGATTGATTGCATTTATATACTTCCAGAGCTGGGTTGGTGTATGAATGTACTCGCCCCACCAACGAGAACCCTATTCGTTCGCTCGCCATAATCACGATGTATGTTTTTATGTGCGCTTATGAAACCAGACAGGGTGTTCTAACGTCCATCGCTGACCCGTTTTGTGGCCGTATAAGGTGCATGTGGTGAAAGCCGTGGTAGAAGCAACATCACAGCTCCTCGCTGTTCCCGTTCACTTTTCGCACACACACACCCGGCCGTGTTCCGCTTCGCCCATGGCTTGCCTTTGCATCGGCCTTAATGCATTCACGTACATGCACATGCTGTCCCCCCGATCCTTCATGATGGTTGTATGAGTCATCCATGGCAAGTACGAGGTAAACCTCTGGGATTACCTCCGATTCGGATCGATGGTGGATTTGATCGATGCGCTAGTGTCCGTTCTGTTATTTACACCTCTTCCGCTGCCCATGGGCCTAGCCACCTATGATCGGTCATGCCGCCGGACTGACCAGCCCTTAGTATTTGGTTACAGTGCATTCTGGGGCAGCATTGGGGTAAGCCTTGGCCGCTAAAGCATCTTTGATTGGGTGACACTAGAACGAAGCATTCGTCATTTTTTTCAGTGAATTTGTAGCTTAGTTGATTGGGTAAACAAATGAAGCTAAACACCATGTTACCGAAGCCCCGTAAGAGATAATGAACTAATGACCAGTCCACACTGCATTGTCCCAGAAATGCGTATGACCAGAAGCAATACAAAAGGTAGAAAACGTTATTTTTCAATGGTTTGTAATCATACAATATAGAATGTCTCTGCTTGAAAATTCGGACGTACTGGTGACGTGATTGACGCTAAATAAAAAAACTGGAGATTTCAAATATTCTCATCTATGATCTACATCTCCAAAGCAGGTGCTTTCGATATCGATTCCTATACGACATTTAAGGATGGTCACAAAAATGGGCCCGTTAATCAAATAGTCTGTTTTGTGGGTAAGTCTGCAAATCAGAGATAATAAAATATGGGGTTTGGAAAGAAAAGTGCATCACTTACTGTGACATAAATTAGTTTTTGTCACAAGTGCAAAAATCACAATCATTTTGCCCAGGTAGAAATATAACGGTACTAAATTTTTTGGAACAGTTATTGGACAGCATAATTTTTCTCATGTGGGAAATGTTTAATTTCAATTTGGCGCACGTGGGCCGCACCCAGTTTTGTCGCGAAAGACTCAACGACGAATAGCATCGTGTGGAAAAATGTATGTTCGTTTGCTTCATCAGCTGTGGAGGCTCTTCAATATGTATATCTAGTCAAGTTCTATTTTGAAATCGAAAGAATATTACAGAAAAGATGAAATATCAATGTAGTTCCCGTGAAGAAGACAAAAAAATGTCAGCTACACGTCCACCTAAGCTCGAAGATTGTGATAACCAGAAGTCCGCAATAGATTGGGTAGAAACGATCGCTGAGCATGCCGTTTGTGTCACAAACCTGTTCAACCACCAGTTTGGTGAAACTCGTCAGTGTGCATGCGCCATGTCGACTGGTCGTGAAGCGTTTGTTGTCCAAAACGTGAAGTTCTGCAATCAGTAGCTTACGAAGACCATCAGCTTGAGCTATGAACACGAACGAAGCCGTTGAGACCGTATCCTCTTGTGAATGAGAGAAATAACCCTAAAACGCCTCTTTCGTGTTCAAATGGCTCGAAGATACTTCACCATCTTGGTATCTGTTACGAATAAATATCACGTTGAATGCTAATTGCGAAATTCGACATGATCTCACTGAAATACTGATTTGCAAACTCTATCTGGGTGGTTACACCAAAGCATATAAACATAGATTTCCATACTGAGAATGACAGTATCTTAATATACCGGAGGCTTTCGCCGGAGCCATACTCACGTATTCTCTTGAACCACTAGCTATCGTCAGATTTTCCACAGTATAAAATATGTTGTGTTATTTTGTGTACTTATACCTTAGCATGGAAATATTAAAATTGTATATTGCAATTATATAAGATAAGAAATAGCTCAGGGAACCCTCTTACCACAAGGTTGTTCGAGATTGGAGTAGAAAGGACATACTGCATAGCTTCACTTGTCCGGTGCAATACTGGATAATAAAAGTCAACCTGACAGTGAAACACCGAGTGTCGTTCCACGCAAAATCCCATTGGGTTAGGTGTAGCAAGAAGTCAGGCGACAGTGAGCTGTTAGCTTCCAACAATTCCATGTTGATTGGAAAGAAAAGGACATTTGCAGGGAAGTTTTCCTAATGGAACTATGCGCATATAATTGGTGTAACTGCTCGTAGTTTAATTTTGTACCAGAACGGAAATAGATTTCGCGGACCTGAAAATAGTTTGTGCATAAGGCAGCGACTGAACGTGTTGGATCGCCGTTGCAGTATGTCATGTATTTGTGTGTGGGTGTACACAAAGGTATTCAGTATGGCTAAAAACTTGATCCTTTGCAATTCAATCGGCTCCTAATTGACAACTGGCAAGTAATGCTAAATCGCATTCTGTAGTGCTTGTTCGCATTTGCCCGACTGTGCCCAACACGGGAACTGCTTACCTGTTTTTTCCCGGTCTTTTTCTCCAACTGGCATCCGTGTCATTTAATTCAAACCGACAATAAGAAAATATTTCGTACGCAACGGTTTCCAGTAGCAATAGATGAACAACTGAATAACTACGATCGATGGCGGAAACGAGAGTGACAAGCGAATTTCCTCGTTTTTCCTTTGCAAAATACGTAAACATTTATTCAGCCTGATATGTGACCTTCGAAATGAGATACTTCACATCTAAACAAAATATGTAATCCCTTAGGGATTACCAATGTAAAACATCTTTAAATATCTTTAAAACGGATGGAATTTCGGTCTTAGTTGACTATTCTTTTCTTTTGGAATTGACCTTTGACGTAGTGATTTCAGGCCTCAGGATGCAAGTAGCTCGTTTACCCTTGTGGATCGTGGACGGAAAGTAGGTCACTTTATGTATCGTGCGGTAAGACCAAGTGGTAACGCGGAGTAGCTTGGATTGAAAGCTCTTGAAACGCTTCCGGATTGGAGATGGAAGTCTGCTTGTAAACAAGCATTTTTGTCAAACTCTTTATGCACAAGGCGTTGATTGATAAACCATGATAAGCACCGTTCCAAAAAAACACCAATGGCTTCAGTATCATATTACTCGACAAAGCACTGAGTGGTTTATCAGGTCAAATTTTTTACCTGGTGCAACTTAGTGTTTCTCAGTCAGACAATTTCCCAGCATTTTATATTATTCTATGTGACAATACTGAATTGCTCCATTGAGTTTATAAGGGTTAGGCGTTTACTCCAGACAGCGATCCGTTCCGCCAACTTTCATATCATACCAACTGCAACAGCACTGGTAGATAGCATATAAGACGCTGGGATCAGAAAGAATGAATGCTTTTGAAGAAAAAAAACAATCCACTGGTCATCTGTAATAGACGGGACTGTGTCGCGAAGTACTTGTGTCACCTGAATAATTCAAGATTTTGATTTGTTTTACTAAAGAAGTGGCCATCTTTAAATGGCAAAGCAATGAAGTATTGCTTTTGTCCTACCGTAGTTCTTCGCAAAGAATTTCCGACATTCCGTATTGCTCCATGAAGTGTTCTAGATAACCGTCGGTCAGCAACTTTTTTGTTGTTGTTGAAATCTTCTTTGCTTTCTCTTTTCGAGTTCTTAGTGGAGATTTTCTGTTCCCTGTTAAAAATAGTTCAGAAAAATAGGATTTCGCAATCCAGTTATATGAAGCTGTGATTGGCAGTCGCCCCAAATTACTACGTTCAGTCACTCTATCCGAAAGGCTGGTGATTACAATGTTTAAAGGTGATGCTTTCTTTCCGCGCCCTTTTTATTGATAAACAGAGAAGCCAGAGTGAATTAAATTTAGAATTTGTTAAGTGGATAATGTCCCCAACCTTAAAGCTAGACTATTGCAGGAGATAGTTCCTCGCGATGTACTATACATAATTTTAAAGATTTTCCCGTCAAGGTCGACAGAATTGCACGAAATGCATGCAATTTGTGCAGTACGTCCTCTTGGTGCTTTGAATAATGGGATAAAGTAGACCATGTGTTTCACGTATTTCAGTCGTTTTTTCTACCAATTGAGTAGTTGGTCCTTGGATTAGTTTTCAGTCGATACCAGATTGGGACAAGAATAGAGTTCCTTATTGTTCTTTCTCATAGATCATTATAACGGGGGTAATAATCAGAGAAGGAGATGATATCAGTAACTTTTGCAGAAATTAGGAGATTTCATGCCAATTTCATATACACACCGGAAGGTGAATCAAGGGCTACACTGCAACCGGAGATGACAAAGATTTCGTTGATAGATGAAGAACACTTTGATACATTTTGGCAAATGGTTGAATTTTTCTTCAAAAGTGATGGGTTCAGTCATGGATAAGTAAACGCGTGAGTTGGAATCCACTAGGAATTTTTATATTTGCATCACTTCGCTTCATTCCTCGGATTGCCTTATCCAATCACTGAACCCTGATACGTGAATATTTCTCCCGCAAAGTTTCCATCTTTCGTGACGAGAGTATTTACGGTGATGAGTTCAGTAAATATTTAAACTGAATAGGAACCACTCTCACAAATCACAGTTTTTGACACGGGCAGCATTACCAATTTTCGCTATTGGATCAAGCTTAAGGAGCTGATCGTTTACCTATTTGTGCGATTTATTTCATACAACAAAACTTCAGCTATTTCATCTGGGTAAGACAGTCACGTGTATGCAGTACTTGCGATTGTTTGTGAATAACTTATGCGAAGTCGATATGAAGGCTGATTTGTAGGATTGTTATTTGCAGAGTCGTCGGGAAATAAAAGGACTTATGCTGTAGCTTTGACATCCCAAAACAGAAAAGGCTCAGAAAAATGTAAAGGAATGATTTGTGGGATCCGAGAATTCTCGCTGGTTAGTTGATTGCGGGATGCATCATTCAAACCGTACAGCTTTCCGGAAACGAGAAAGCGAAAGAGAATGTAACTCTAAACTAGGCCGCGGCAGGCAGTTTATCTTTCCAGGTTGATGGAAATCGATGAAAGTCCGCACGAAACCACAACACGGCCCTTTCCGACCCTAAAGTACTCGGTAGAGAAAATCCATAATTCACTCATCTTGCTGGTTTTACGAAGGTTACTCTCAAACGTTCAAGAACCATGAGCATATGGCCTTATTAGCCAGAAGACGACTCCTCTGAGAACAAGTTTGTCCTTTTTGATGCTCGCATTGTGTTATGGTCATTTGAGATCAGTGACTACAAGTCCATGAAAACCATCAACCTGAGCTACGATTATTCCTTTTATTGTCTCATTCTTTACTTTCATATTATACAGTTATAGTACAATATTTCAAGAAGGGGCTCGGGCCTAATTAGAGGGTACCGATTCTAGAAATTGACCAACGGCGATGCTGGTGGCAGGATTTGAACCCAGAGACAGAGGTATATACAACCCACCATAGTAATTATTTGACCACCGTCAATCATTACAATGTTCATAACTGATGAGTTATCTTCTTACTCCCAAAAAACACTGGGGATTTTCAACGGCTTACTTGGATTGTGTCAAAACATTCGATCAGTTTGTACAAGTGTATTCTTGCCGTGGAACGTAGCAACAAATTTGTAACAAGCATTATCTCAAAGTTAGCTCTCTATAATGTGGTTAATGGCGTTCACCTCTACACTCTTATGGGAGATTGACTCTATTCGTGGGCTGAAAAGTAAATAAGGTTTTTGTTCGTTTTAAAAGGGTAATATAGTTTGTGTATCCCAATGTCAACATCCTCAATTTCGGTCGTATAAGAATCAAAGGAGTTTCCAGGAAGCCGAGTTTTCTTACGAGGACACATCTTTCCCTAAAACTTGTTTTCACCCTGTTTCTCAGGCACAGCTTGATCACCCAGCATATAATTTTATTTCTCAAAAGATTTACTACCTAGTTTTTCGCTGGATCAGTTTCATCATCACGATTTTGGCGATTTGACTGATAAGTGATTTCAACCGTTTCAAGTGCACTAAAATTTCTGGGTGTATGTAACTGGTAGTGGAGGGGAATAAAGTTGCCCTAACTTATTTCTTTGGAGTGTGTATTTATTTGTGAAATTTTCACTAAGAGCAGACCAGTTGCCGTTAGGGTAAAAAAATAGTGGCTTTACAGCATACTTTTCCCAGCAGAGATGAGGTTGCGTTTATTGGTTAAAGACTGTTTCGTCGATCAGAAGCGACTAATCTGGATAAGTTCCCTATAGACAATTTTGAATTTACGCCATGAGCAGATCTTGGGCTTACTGAAACTCTATTACCAAATGCATATATATTATGTTGAAACCTGTTCAGGTATCAATTTTTTAACTTTAGAAATCAAACCAAATTCCAGTATACATTTCATCAAACGATACGACACCGGTGTGCGATACATAAGTTGTATAATAAAAAAAACGTTTCCAAACAGAGAACTTGTCAGGTTTGGGTCCGATAAGTCAGTGTTTATGGTGTTGCCGAATTCATCCAAGTGACGAGAGTATTGAATCTTTGAGGGATTTCAGCCTGTGCATGGATGTCTCAAACGGTTCAATGCTATGGGTGTCCTACCAGTTGCGGTCATACCACGGGGCCCGAATTTGTCGTTGACAGAGCATTAGCAATTGAAATCGACTACAGTAAGTCTGTAAGCTGACTGCCATCAGCGGGACTCCCCTGGGTATCATTTATGGATTCCACTAGACGAATACACTGTGTTGTTGTTTTATGGTCGCGCGTGGCACTTTGCCGTATGCCAGTAAAACTACCCGCATTCATACACATCGAGGTCGAATATTACTGACCATCTGGTTTGCGTATGCAAAAGTGCAAAAATTGGGGTGGGACACAGATAACACGGGAGCTTCTTCTTCCGAATACTAGAATCAGTGAGATTACGCGTGGTTACTTAAGTGGTTACGGGCTAACCTTGAATGAGTTTATTGCCCATTCTCAAAAGGCCGTCAGACTCTGTTTGGTAGACGACGTATTTTGTACTGATCATTTTGAAAAGAATGAACTTAAGCAATTTCTCCCTGGAATTGGAAAATTGGTGAAATGTTCCAGACGGGCTTTCCATGGTTTTGATTGCTTGGTATAGTTTCATAGCTTTTTGGTAAAAGTTATACACCCTAAAGCTCCTCTTGATCTTCCAATTTTCGATATAACTGGTGGATAAATTGCCGTAATTTGCTCGCACATGCTACCTTCGGGGCGGCCATTTTGAACTGGCTATACTTGCTGAAGCAAAAATAGCAGTAGTAGAAGTATTAGTCACGGTAGTAGTAGTATGGTTTGGAGACAAAACTTCAAGATGCGTTCACCTGTTGTGTCGTAATTCGGTCGAACTACTGGACTTATGAATTACTCATCAGTGCACAAAACAAACACTCAGGTACCAAGTGGTTTTGAATCTTCACTTCAATGAAAATGTCAAGCTGATGAACAGGTTCGAACTAAACGTGTTAAAGAAACAGAAATCGATGTGTCGGTGAACGTGCTTTCGATGATTTCATTCTCAAGTAGCTACAATCACACTCAAATTGGGGACAAAAATAATGAGAAAAATAATCAACTAGAGTTGGGAATGTCACAGTCGGTTCATTGGAGCAGATAGGAGCGGGCAGCATGCGGATTAGTGAGACTTAGTCAAGTCACAGTTGCATGAATTACACAACAGGTGATAACTAGCTTACGTCACCGCCACGTTCAGACGAAATGGGGGTGGATTTCTGTTGGATAAGTGGGAGTGCTCAAACCAATTTTTATTGCGCGCATGACTCTGGTCCACTTCCCACTTTATATCTTCTTGTGAACGTGGTGAAACATCTGTACATCTTGTGACGATTGATTTCAGATCCTTTTACCATATCACTGTAATAAATGTGAATAAGAAATACGTTTTGGCTAGTGTGACGGCTGTAGAATTGATGTGAAAACCTGAATGTCGTTGACCCTGGCGTGATTCGGATAAACACATGCACACCACCCACGCTTTAGTAAGGCGTGTGCTCTGCTAGCTGAGCTATGGTGCCACACCGAAGGGCTTCGTACTTTTGTCATATAGGTCATCCAGTCTATCAACACCCAAATTACGGGAGCACATGGTATCAGTCACGGCTAACTAACCTGCAATTTGACTGCCCACAGCAAAATGTCCCTGTAAATAAACCGTTGCCAATCAGTTGGATACGCGCAGCCAAGCCTGGTTTTGGAAACGTTATGATTTTAACGGCTTGAGAAAGAAACTACCAACAAAATCCAGAGAAAACACATTTTTGTTCACCTAACACTGTTCATATAAAATGTGATGTAATGGCATGATTACGAATCACTGAAAACGAGCTTGTTCGCCACCTTGTGTTGTTCTCCCTGTGCCCTGTGGGATTATTCGGACAATTAAGGCAAAACACATTTTTGTCAATCATAAGATTCCAAGAACTATTCATGTTGACGTTGTTAACAAAGACAATCAGTTAGTTTTCCTCGGAGTACAGTATTCCACACTTTTCGTTCTTGTTTCTAAACACGATGATAATTGTTCCCTCTGTATAATGAAGGTAACCAAAAACCCCAAGCTGCAATGACAATCAGATTTTGGTCGTCCCGGTACATATATTTGACTAGTGAATAAAAAACCTAAAAAGTATGAAAAAGCAATTTGATAAATGATGAATATATGCCATTCATTAACTTCATCTACTAATACATTGATGCCCAAGTCGTAAAATTCCCAAAAACTGAAGTACGGCATAAAAACTAAAAGAAGAAAAACTGGCAAGTAAAGAATTAACTGGATAAAACATTTTTGTATCTCTGCCTTTGTTCTACAAGCAGTAATGATAAAAAAGTGAAATAAGTCGTAACTGATCACGTGGCATTAGTGTTGGTAATGTCAACAGTTGCCGGCACATTGCGAAACAAAAAACAATTATGCCTTGCTACATGAACCAACTTTACATTATGTTTTTGCCGAATTTACTTAAGGTCAAATAAGTGAAAGAGCACGTGACGTGTTTCGACGTAAGTTGGGCAGTTGACTTTTGTCGACTGGGACCTTTTGGCCAACCATCGATCAGCTTCATCGCAAGAAATACTCCAGATTAAGAAAAAATCAATGATTCTCAATATCTACCTATCTGAGAAAATATCTACCTGCATATATATATATATATATATATATATATATATATATATATATATATGCCGGAAATAGTGTTAAGCATGAGACAGCTATCACTGTAGCAATAGTAGTGTAAATTTACTGAGTGTCTAACCAAAAATCTTCAGTTCACCTTTTTGTGTACCAACCATCATTTTAATCAAAAGCGAAAAACGGAGTCAGGCAAATCGATTTTCTAAAACGGTTGTTTATCAATAACGCGGACCAATTACAGGCTGTTTACTAATATAACGGACATGATAAACAATTAGTTGGATTTTGATGGAACTTGCACAAACCGCGCCCTCAGTGATCTACTTTGGTCCTGAGAGTATCCAGCAGAACTTAATTTTTGTGATAAATAAATGAAATGGCGTATTTGTTCCCGTGATAGTTCATAACTAACGTATTTGGTACCTCATATTTGTATTTACAACTAGATAGATATCTGGAAAATGTGTGAAGTGAGTTCCTTGAAAAATGGATTAGATTGTTTCGTTTTAACCAAAAGTCTTTCACGATTACATAAGCGTCAGATATTGATCAGTTAAATTTTGTAGACGTCACACGCAGGAATCACGTTCTGCAGTGAACCTTTGCTCACACAAATGGAAAACACCGAACCTTACCATATTTCTGACCTTTTTACTCAATTGTCGGACGAACTACAGCTGAAACGACGGCATATTATGAAAGAACTTATTCAGGTTGAAAAAGAATACGTTGGAGCATTGGCCACCCTGGTTAACGTGAGTTATGCGATACGTATTTTCCATTTTGCGGATTTTTGTTTTTTTTGTTTTTTCCCGTTCGATTTCAAGCTCTTTCCTCGAGCACAGAGAAAAATCATTCGATAGAAATGAAATTCTGTTCTGTAAGCCAAATGTGCAAGTTTATTGTGACAAAGCGGAATAGTTTTTGTCTACGATGATTAGGAATACGCCATTTTAGATTTGTCTCACTCCTAATACTACTAGTAGTTGGGATTATTTAGAGTCAAACGCCAATTTATGGACAGAACAATTTCCCAATGGAGATAGTCAGCGTGAGAAGAACGAGGGCTTTAATGACCTATTGAAGAAACTACCTATTAGTAGACAATCATTGAGAAACTCTTATCCTCGATGTAGGGATGAATGTTTACAGTTCACAGAAACTATAGGTGTATCGGCATATCGTGTCTCATTTTCCAGCTGAACAGAAAATATCTGGATAATGAAAGATCGGATAAAAGTTTGGAGGAAGTAAAAAGTGTCATGTTTCCGAATAGACCGTTTTATGCTATACGATACATTAGAAACAAGGTTCATTGTCAAATGAGGCTATTGAAGACCTTCTGACAGAAAGAAGTTTAATGGATTGGCATGTATTCAGTGCATAAATGAACTGATGGGGATACAATTGAGTCACCTTGAATGGTTGTATGTTCTCCGCCTAGAACTTGTAAGTTAAATATGATACACGTTTCACCCATATTTGGAGAACAGCTTATTCAGAGTCGAGTTTTTAAGCCGTTTGGTTTAATTTTCGGGCTGGCTTTTACTTTGACGTGAAGAAACACAGTTTGGCGCACGCACTAGTATCCCAGAACTACACTGCCGGATTTTATCGAACCGATTATACATGCATGCGCATGTTTCATCGCCCAGAGGACAGGTATACTGCGGATATCAGAATCAGAACGTTAGACACTTGGTCAGTTATCAACGTGTGTAGTGTATCGCTTTCTTTGGCTTTGGCTGTTCTCGAAAAACAGCGAATCACTTACCCAATGAGCGAGCGCTGATGTTGTTTGATGTTGGGAACAGTGCGTATCAGACTGATGCATAAGTTTGTACGCATTTCAGCCACTCGCTTCCGCAACCAAAAGTAATCGAGTACATCACTCCTTCGTTGGAATGTTGTGCTTGTTCACCTCCACGCGGTCACCTGACAGTTGCTAAGTAAACTGCAGACGCAAAGGTCATCATCAAGTGAAATCATTGCCAGCGGTAGGTCACTGATATCATGGCCCCTGAAAAGGAACTGGAGCAAAACAGATAAATGCATCGAAACGCGCACAGGTTTGCTCAGTTATTAGGGCGGCTGCAATAAACCTCTGAAGCCATGACAGACCTAGTTAAAACAAAATTACGCTACAGATAGGATTTACACAATGCACTTACGTGGAATAACCAACCACTTTGGCCGCCCATAATTTCTGTTGGACCATTGATGCTACCAGCCAAATCTATAACTGCCTGATAGATAGGCTAAATACAAAAAATAACTACAGCTGGAGAGTGAAAGTTTAAATTACCACTGAACAAATGGATCCCTGATTGTTTTGTTGATTTGCATCGGACCGAAGCCTAGTAGGATTTGAAACTCCGGTTCGTAATGGGGTTAGACCCGAAAATTCTGTCCCAGAGTGGCTTACAATGAAACCTTTCAGTTTGTCAAAATCGCATTTGTAATGTTTTCCATTTTAATCCCTCGATATGTTTAACTTTCCGCGTATTCACTGTGGAGTGCTAAATGATGAGTGTGATATAGCTTGTGAACATGTTTTCCAACCACCAGTATCACAAAAAATGACTATTATGATCCTAATTACTGACTGGTTTTCAATTTTTTAACCATACAGATCCTAATTCTTTTCTTGAAAATAGCTCACCCATTTTTGTTACTAAATTAGTTTGAGCTGCTCATCAGTAAGTTGGAAATTTCTTCCTCTTTTTATTCTCCTACGGGTTGTTTTCTCTTCTCTGACAGTCCTACATGATCCCATTGAAACAAGAACGGATTTTGGACGATCAACAGGTGGACGTAATCTTCTTTAAAATCAGTGAACTTTTCAACTACCATTTGAGCTTTTTGAATACACTTCAAATGTGGGAAATGACTAACACAGTGGGAGACAAACTGTTGGATATGGTAAGTCTTTGAATTTCTGTTGACTATGGTCGACCGAAATGAATGCTCAATCCCTAACGACTGCCCCGATTGCATTTGACACCGAGGAAACCATACCGGTATCCAGTGAATGTGTGTAAGGTTCACTAATGATGGTCAGTGTACAATTATTCAAGTAGGCACACTGATGATTTGCCTTCTCATCGGTTCCAGTAACCAACTGCATTCATTAACTCCTGCCCATATTATACAACGGAGATATTGGAAAAATCAACTTCCTCTGGCTCCTTGTTGCAACGTTGTATTGAAAGTACTATACTTTTCTGTTTTGCTTGTATCACCCAAATTCCTCCCCAAAAGCTCTACTTTGATCAAGAATCTCCAAGACGTCATACAGATGGTGGCATAAGTAGAACGGAACATGACGTTTGGTTTATAAGAAAATGTAACAAATGTTTCATAATTTTATTGTTGGATGCAATAATACTCAAATAGCTCTGTGTAATTGACTGTTTTTGTGACTATTCTATCCAAGAAAATTATGCTTTCGAAGGTTTTTCTGAATTATGAAAATTATTTATCTGAGATTCCCGTTTTTTATTCTTGGACCTGTTTTGCAATGCTTGGCATTCCAAGGTAGGCCAATGCATGTGCCTAAATGGATTCCACAGATCATGTTTATGATATATCTTACATACTAAATAGTCTATTCGGTTTGAACACTGATGGAAAGATGATTCAATTCAGAGAACTCTTTGTTCAGACATACTGGCCACTGGAGAGAGCAAAAGGAATGTTTGCTCTTGTGGAAATAACAAAGTCTGATAAATCATTTTGGATGGTCGGTGTAAAGGGCATTTGACCTCGATCACTTGCACAAAACAACCGATTGCAGAAATTACGTTTGTGCTTGTAACATAACGAAGTAACATAGAAGAAACCATTTATAGCCCTATATACCTCTGGCTTAGGCTCAGCATTTGCAAAAGCCTAGTAACGAATTTTCATTAGACTGAAATTCGGAGTACATGATGATAGAACCATGCTTTTCTGGTAGCCAAACGGTTTTTCACGTCGAAATGATCAAAATTAAACAATTACCGTCGTGTCAGTTGACATCACTGCATTATGGATGCACCGTTGTGCTCTTCAAATGAATCTGCGGATTTTATCCATTGTTAAGCGTTTAATACATGTGTCGGCTCAAACGAAAAGTTACAACTGGTCAGAAAATCCAAATGTTACGTAACTCAGGGACCATTCATCACATAAATGCTTGAACTCTGCGTTTCTGTCGAAAGACTTGATGACTAGTTAGATAGATGGAAGGCTGCAAAAAAGATAGTGTCTGTTGCTTATCATTGAGAGCGGTTTCAATCGGACCGTTCACATTACAACAAAATAAAACAACAACAATAGCTTGTAATTGTACATATGATCCAATTATTTATTTAGTGGAAGTTTATAAGGAGGCAGAAACTAGATTACCTCTGTGACAGTTCACTTCCGTTGAAACGACCATTGGCCTTGACATAGGTCTGGTGGTTCTGTGTGTCACCTCTCAGCAAAATCCTTACTTGGGAATAAAGGATACCGTGAAAAGGAAGCAGTTTAGATCACACGCACCAAACGCCTAATCTCTGGCCATGTTCTTCAATTTTTTAAGATAAAATACAGACAAAATTAGGAATTGTTAGCGTTTATTATATTTTACAATGAATTCAGTCAGCGAAATTAAGCATTTTGCCAGTAAGATCAAAATGTTTAGTCTGGTTGAACACATTTTTATGACCTATCCATTTTCATCAACATTTTAAAACGTTCTCCCCGTTTTCTACAGTTTTCGCGTGAGGCAGTAGCAATTTGCTATTGCTCGTTTGTAGAAAATTTCCCCAACTCGGAAAAGACCTTGGAGGCTTGCTGGAACACCAAGTCATCTTTTCAAAAGTTCTGTGAGGTGAATTTTATTCAAGTATTATGGTGTATTTTTGATCAGAACTTTGTCATTACAGCGGTTAAAAGCTGATCTCCCCTATGAAGTACCGATCAGACCGGGTGTTTTTTTCTCTTTTGAAATTGGTAGATGTGGAATTTCGAAAGAAGGCCCTTCAACTTGCGGAGTAATTTTAGCATAAATACTCAGAGATGTCAGATGAATAAAGCTGCATCAGAAGGAAAATTCATTGATTATTCTCTGGGTTACAAAGGAGGAAAACAACGAAAGCCGGCATCGATCCATCGACGCTATTTCATGTACAGTTTATTGTGATCTGTTTCATCAATGAAGTCTATTACATGACAGAAAGGCTGTTCAACAGGCAAAGAGTAACGCATGAAATAAATCGGTTTGTCATATATTACACTCTACAGGAAAGATTTTACTCTGCACAGTTGAAAGGATTAAACACACCAGAAGGTTTAGAGCAATCAGTCAGGTACAGATGTACCACATTTCTCTTCTAAGTTGACGGGAATAGCATTCATCATTTATTTGGTGTTCACAGCAAGCTCACAGTTTCACTGATGGTATAAACTCACCTGACGACGAATCTTTTTCCACCTGAGCGTAAAGTTCATCAGTCACAGACTTATGAAAATAAATTAATCAGAACAGATTTTACAGATGTTGCAGCTTCGTGCAATTTACTTCAAACTGTGTTTTATTTAATTTCGTGGTTCACTGATTACGTAGGACAGATATTTTGATGCAGATCTTTTGAAACTGGCACCTTTTTTTCTAAACCGAGCTTCTTTACTAAAGGCCTCAACAGCTTTTTGCTATTGAAGGTATCGGGGAAAGAACACATGAATAGAAAAGGAACTTCGCTAAAACTTTTTCTGTTAGAAACAAGTAATCATAAGTGTTTTTTTTTCAAACACAATTTCCTCTGAAGTTCACATTCTGGTGCACGCATAGTCATATCAATCCCTCCAAGTCGTTTTCCTTTCGCTCACTCACTCACTCATTCACTCACCCACTCATTCACTCACTCACTCACCCACTCACTTAATCCTTCAACCAATCAATCAATCAGTCAATCAATCACTCTCTCCCTCTCTATCTTTCTCGCTCTCGTTCCAGCAAAAGCTCCGAACTTTGCGCAGTAAACTCCCCTTGAAAGCATTGCTGGTACAGCCCGTTCAACGTATACCTCGTTACGAGTTGCTCGTCAAAGTAAGCTACGGGTTTGAGGTTTCCAAAAGGCATATATGGCACCACAGTCTTCGTTCCTGAATATCGAAATTAGAAATTCACATGGCGACCTCAGAGCTGTTTCCGTAACATGTGCGCAATAAAAAACAAAATCAGTTCATAATTGTCAGGTGAAAAAGGGTGTTTTTGTTGAAGCGAGCAATGCACATTTTGGGTGATTTGTCCCACAAACTTGAATTGAGTGATACAATCCTCTTCCTAATAGCGACTGCTACTGGAGGTGTTTATGTGTAACTTTGCCGCGCGAAAACCTGTACACTGAGTGTAGAACCCTCTGGCGGAACATCAGCATTCATAGTTCGACGTCGCCGAGGCATTTCCTAAATATGGTAGAAAAATCGTAACATTTGTTTTGAGTGTTTGCGCGATAATTTGAGGGTAAAATATCGACTCCTACGCGAGGCTTTCAATCTTAATAGAGTACAAATTTTGGGTTTATTTCTCCCATACTCCTGGATAAACTTCTCCGGTATGCATTCTTTTTACAGTCGGATATAGTTCCCTTTGATCAGTTCATGAAAGGAAAGACAGATGTGAAAACCACAGCTAGTGTTCTCTATTGTGTATAATGTGGCGAGAAGGCTTTAAGACTAAGTTTCAGAAAACGAATCCAGAGGATGGCCGGACAGACCAAATGACGAGGATAGATGCGCGCGCAGCCTTTTATGTTCTTGCATCCGAACTCTTCCATTGTTCGAAGGATTTCAGCTCACATCTTTCTTAGCTGTGTATTGCAAAGCACCAACTGGCAATGTTAGGACGGAATTTTAGGATTACCAAATGAAAAACAGGGAACTCAAAAACCGTAATTCGGATGCATTTCAACAGAGTTTGTTGAGCGCACATCGTGTGCACCCAGGTAAACAAATGTTCACGTCCTGGATGCTTGGACTCATGCGTAGCACGCAATTAAGTTAGCTTCATTCTCTTGATTACCGGTGCTGTTTCATGATGCATTCATTTTGGTCAGTTAGACTGCGAGGCATTTGTGACACGACAAGCCCAAATCATGTGAATTTGTATTCATCAGTCAAACAAAATAAGTCAACAACTGCTTCGATGAAGCTACGCAAGGTTTTTGTCGGTTCAAACGAGATATCTGCACCGCAAAGTCCTTCGGGCTGCATTCCCCTTCAAAGTACGTGAAGGATGTGAGATAGGACGTGGTGTTTTCGGCGATTTCCTAAGAGTAACTGCTGACCTTCCCAGTATCTACTGGGATATCAAAACACTCGTGGACATAACTTTTGTGTCGTGGAACACAAGCATGCGATACTTGAAGGGAAATGCGGAGTTTTGTTTTAGAAGGGACCAATCTATTTTCCTGATGACATAGTCAAACACCGTTTGAATATCAATCGATGGTATCTTTCTTGTGTGATTATCCATATGATCGGCGTTGTTCAGACGGTCTTCATTGTGGAATTACGACCTTTCTGTGCCCCGGGTTCAAATCCTGTTACTACCGCGGTTGCACGTCAATTTCCGCACTTGACAGCCCTAAACGCCTATTATTCCTTCTTGAAATGCTGTACCATCACTAGAAAAAATGGAAGTGAATGAAAGGGCAAAAGAAGACTGTTGCGTAAGTGGCCGGTTAACAAGAAATTTGATGTAGTGTGTACGTGGAGTCTTTTTATGAAGTTATTTTTCCCCAGTAATGTATAGTTCTGGGTCACGCAGTAGTTGGTGTGTAACGCGTCTTCATTATAAGCTCAGCGCTGGATTCTCCAGGAGATGATGTCTGCACCATGATCTATAGATTAAGTCATTTTTAGGACACGCATTGTCACAGGACAAACTCAATGTCTTGTCATCAAACAAGGATTATACGCGGGAATAACTGACAGTTACCACTTTCCTTCTTTGTCGTTCATTCAGTCTCACTTCTGATGCATGAATAAAGTTGCCATTCGTTTTTTTCTCTCCAAGTGTTATTTATTCCCCCGTAAATATCAATCTCACTCCTATAAACATGCCATTATTTCACGGGAAAGTCACTTACTTCCGATTATCCACAGCGCTTGATTGAATACACGCCGACAAACTTTTCGGACAGCGCTTTACTCATCGAGGCACGGAATGCCATCCATCGACTGGCGGTTCGTGTAAATACTGTCCAAGCAGACGGTCAAGACGAAAGTATGATGGACGGTATCAAACTTTTGGCTCGTTTACTGGCACCAGCTGTAAGTGCGGTGACTATGCGGAAACCATGTCACGTTGATCAGGGCTATTGTTCTCGTTTTTATTGTTATTATTAGCATCTTTACTACAATCATCTTCGTCATTATTCTCAGTAGTGGCATTATCTACTGGAATGAATTGTTGAAAAACTAATAAAATAACTGTTGAAAAGAGCAGCAACAAAATTTGGCAGCATTCATCGTATTTCATCCATTTCAAGCCACGCATTACGAACCAAGATTTCACCAACTTTGGGCATGAAGTTTCCGTATTGTTCATCCAACTAGAACTGATACCTTTCAATTGCATTGGACGACTCAAATTAGTCAAACAATCCAGTGCAGTTCCACTCAAACTGCCACTTCAGTGACAAACAGCAACCTCTCGCGAATGTCTTGATCATTAGGAATTTCGTATCTGTTACTGGGGGCCGAATTTCGAGCTTCCGTACCGCAGATATTCATGCTGCCAAAATAAATTCCAGCGATTGTTTCCGAAGTAATTCCTATTCATAAATCAGAATTTTTGACACGCATTCCAATCGCAATCATTTCTCATTTTTGTTTTGTTCCAAAATGTTTACCATTGCATTTGGGTGGGATGTGTCAGTGAATAAACAAGATTCGGCTGAAAATAGTAACGCGTTTTTTGTGGCCAAATGTAACATCTTCCTCCGAGTGATGCGCAAGACGACCTGTTGTGCATTTTAATTCATTTGTTTCTTCAAATCCTTGTGACACGTATCCATGGGTTAGGTATTAGACTTAGGGAATCACTCTAGTAGAATCGTAAACTTATTATAAACATTCCACACTAATAGATGTCCTAATTCATAAGAGCATGGTTTAGTGCTATTTAAAGTGATAAATTACATTACTTTTTGTATGAGTGCACTGGGAAAATAAATCCCACACGTTGACTTGAAGAAGCACAGGAAACCGGTAGACGGACGGCTTTAATGAACACGTATTGCACGAACTAATAATGTAGCACGAATGGCCACCTACCGCCTGCCAAACGCGTGGACGCACGCACTTTTACGATCAGACTAGTCATATACGGGGTGCAGGCTAGTCCCCGAATAAGCTGATAAGTAGTGTCAGTAAAAATCGGCAATGTTCGTTGAAGCTTAGGTAAACCTAATAAAAATTTTCACGACATTTCAAAATATTAGTTGAGAGTACTGTAAATCCTCAGTCTAAAAACGTGAGTGCTGAGTCGTGAAACTGACCGATAGCGAAGATTTCAACCGCCAAAATTGACTGGCAATATGAATGTTTGTCTCAGCGTGCTCAGCAACACAAAATATCCCGTAAAATCTGGTAAACTTCAGATGATTTCTTGTTATATTTTTTTCTGCGACAAAACAAAGGTCATGTTCAAATTACCAGTTATACCAAAGAAGAGAAAATGTTATCACGGATAGAGTTCGAGTTTGTATATCTTCAATGGTATTTTCTTATAGAAGGGAAATACTTGCACGGAGTCCATTTTATAGTCGGTGTGAACAAGATACACTCCGATACATAGCATACTGTGGTCTTTGTACTTTTATACGAATAACTTACACGTCATGAAAAATAGGGGAAAATCCTAGCTTTAAGGGAAACGAAATATTCTCTCATTTTTCATATCGTGTCGCTCCACACAGAAATCACAGATATTGCTGAAAACCTGCATCAGCTTCCGATGAATTTTTCAAACAACTTTCCAGTCTTACTGGTCGTCCACTATCCACACAAGCAATAACCTTTCCAGATCTGAAATTCAGTTCAGTGCAGTTCCTAAAGCACGTACGCACCCGGGATTCGTCCAAGAAAACCTACTTGTTTTAGAAGCACATAGAAATGTAACTCCATGAGTGTGTGTGTGTGTGCGCGCTATTACCTCACATGACTTTGGAATGCATCAACTCCTGTCTACTTCCAATTACCACTGTCATTCATCTGGAGTCCGATGATAGGCAAATGAGGGCGTAAAAAGTAAGACAGCCGGGCTGAAACATTCTTCAAAAGTTTGGTTTCCAAATCTGGTCAAGATTTTGCACACAGCTGATAAATTTAGATAAGTCATTCACTGAGAGTGATCTGTTGAGGAAGATAAGTAAGTGTAGATTTTTATATAGACCAACGTGCAAATTGTTCTATTTGGTGAGACAACCAACCGCATTTCAGCCGAACGGATGGTTTCTTCCGCTTTTTCTGAGTAGTGAACACCGACGTTCTGTGTGGGGATCTGTAGGCAGAAAGTCCACGTACGTTTCAAAATTAAAAATGTCAAAGTAAAGATCAAAATATTCATTTTTAAATTAATTTTCAATCGAGATTAGCACTTTTGCCTTTAGTCTTTTTAAGGAAAACCCTAAATTTGACAGATAAACTGGTTCGCAGTTTTTGAAGTGATTTGTTTGATATCTTTGCAAACATTATCAAATCCAGATTATTACCAACAAGCTTTATGACCAAATTTAATTCATAGAAAGTAGACGGTTGAAGAAGAAATGCATATGGGATGTTCTACAGTTTCATCATCTAGTCATACCGTCAAGTGCTTCTGAATGTCCATACAGTGCGCGATTATTGATTATGTATTGTAACGGAGACAAGAGAATCCGGGGTCCGAATAAAATAACAGGTGGTCTGAAACGGAAGCAAGGTGGACTCCGTTTAACTGAAACAAAGGTACATGACAGTAAACCATCAACACACTGACTCATCATCACGGATATCAGAAGGGCCGTGATTAGTATTATGTTCTAATCAATTTTAGGCATCTGAACAACTTTTGGCATTACACCGTCAAGAACCGTATTTTTCCTCTGGTGAAGTCAGGTGAAAAGTTACTGGAATTTATTTGCTCCATAAAAACAACTTGATTCACCTTATTTTCACCCACTGCCTTACTAACTGTCTTCGTCCTTTTTCCTTTGTAACACTCCAGACAATAACCCCAAACCGAGTGTATATAAGACATGATATTGTGTCTCTAGAGGTGAGCTCTTGAATTTTATCAACTTTTCACCTTACGGTCCATTTGATTCTTTTTAGTTCAAAATGATAATACGGACTCGTTTTATCCGTACTTTCTAAACTTTTCATGACTTGGGATATTTTCAGAACAACCGAGCGTTGAAAATCGTTCTGCTCCACGGATATATTAGGTAATTCTCACAGGAACTGGATAAAAACGCTTCTGTTTCGTCGATCTTGACGTACAATATGTACACCAACAAAACTGGTGTGCCTCAAATCAGTCTTAGCATATTTTAGAGACTTTTTTGGAGTTTCACCCACAACACTCTCTATGACGAGATGTACCGCGTTCTGATTTGATTGGAAGCATGCTTTTATTTGGTTTTGAGATCCAAAACTCTAGTAGTGTGAGAAAGTTATCCGGAAATTCGTGAATCTGAAGAACCCTGTCACATGCTCTTTGTGCATTAGTGAGCGTGCCAGACTGTGCCACATCTGTTTTCTGCAGAAATCCTAATTTCTATTGAGCGTTTACCTTGAAAAATACAGGAAACGAGGATTGTTTTCCTACACTGAAGTGGCACTGCTGCTGCTGATGGTGCTACTTCTGCCGCCGCTACGACGTAGCAAATGGGTCGATTCCACCCAATTAACGCGTGTTTCACGTGTTTTCAAACTGCGTTACCTTCCGGGATAACAGGTGTTCATAATTACATATATATATGTATATATATATATATATATATATATATATGCATACACCTATAGACATGAATCTTTATATATTACCTAATGTCCACAGAAATTTATCCCTATTCATGAGCAGGGAATCTGCCTAACCTAAATAGTTTCAGCGTCTAATTTCACCAAAAGCCGCAGCTTTTCGTGAGCATAAAGCGGGGCAAATCTAAACGTGCAACTGTCTATTTCTACTTCAGGACAGAAAAGATCCCGTTTGTATATTCATGTTCACCGATCAAATTGTTTTCACCGTGGCCAAGCGTAGAGGTGCCCAAACGGTAAAAAAGCCGATATTTTTACGACTGTAAGTGATGCAGGATAGTTCAGTGCATGGATTCTCTTGTCTGAGTCTATGGCAGCATTCTGACTGTTTCCATGTCTGCCTTGTGCCCTCTTGTTGACTGACATCCAAAATTGTTTTGTGCATGTGAAGTGCCCCTGAGTGGTGATAAAGTTTAGTTCGGAAAGGTGCTGATTGATCGGCATGAACCTTCGCATCCCCCTTTCGGACAAAAACAGTTCTGCCAGACCCTCTTTGCAAATAGTGTCAGAGTTGAATTGCGCCATTTTTATTATTTCCTAAGATTCCCATCCTGCAATGAATTGCTAAACGTTTTCTGTGTCACTTAAACCAGGTAGATTTTCCTTCAACCATCCATGGTGTAACAGTTACTATAAGACGGTGAATTTGGAAGATGCGTAGTCATATCTGGAATGTATCACTATTTGAGGAAGTGAACCCTGTTTTTATAGTAAAAGTGGGAACGGTATTTGTATTCGACGGTTCATTGTGTTTGTTTGAGTAGGAATGTTTGATACAAAGCTGGAAAAAATAATGTGTATAGACCAAAACAAGAAAAAATATATGAATTAGAATCCAGTTTAGTGATCAACGGCGTGCTGAAATTTGGCTAACAAAATGTTTTCCCCTCATTTTCTTTCATGATTTGCAATATACCACAAGAACCAAAACCGGAGTAAAGCGGTCGTGAAGTTATCGATAGGCAAAATCGAACTAAATTAATCCGAATATACAAGGAGTTTTGGTTTGATAGATTGGACCGGTGGTGGTTGAGTAGCCTAGAACGTTTGATTAGCACTTCGGAGGTCTGAGGTTCGAATCCCTGCCACCACCGGTTACATTGGCGAAAGACAGTAATCCACTGTTGTCCGAGTAGTTACCACACCTGACCTACTGGGACCCTATGCGGTTATTCGCCACTCCAAACATCAGGGTCCGGTTGCCATTTATCCCCAGTAATGTAATGGACCTTCATGGCATTGGGGTATACGCTCCTTCCCTTGCACTCACGCGAAAGCATGTAATAAACAAACAACGTTGAATGAAATTACCTCACCAGGTCATCAGCTTCTGTGGTATTCAGCGTGCGTTTTGGAAAGGCGTACGCCCTACCAACTTGGCTACGAGGTCATACAACGGGTTTCAGACATTTGGAAAATCTTCCAGTAACGAACCCGATATGCTCGATGACTAAGCGCACGCAGTACAGAATCGGAGAGATCTCATCTCAGCGCTATCGGATAAAAGTGTAGGGGCTCTTATCAATCAGAAATAAGTCTGTAATATTTCGTACATCATTTTTTAATTCGATATTTTAAAATTATGATGATAGTCTCAGCAAGCTGCGTTCAGAGGGCATGTATTTTAGATACTGGCAACTGTTGCATAACCAGTAAAAACTATTCTTCCAGTTTGGAATTGAAACAACTATTCACCATGAGTTACTGCTGACTGGTAAATATAAAAACATGTCAACGCATAGGACAGCCTATGAATCGCGTTGGTGACACTTGGACTTTTAGAAACAAAAGTTAGTCGTTAATTTCACTTTAACAGTTTCTTCGTATGTTTAAAAATCCTACTTGGGCATCCCTAAACTTTTCACCCCAAAGTTCTGTGAATATTCCAATGCCAATCACAGTGACCAAAATGTGCCCACTTGTATACGACGTGCATGACGAATAAACAACGGTGCGATTGTGCATACGGCACACGCTTTTGAACCGACGCACCATCAGAACTGAGAAATTCATGTGACTTTCTCCGCATGCAATGTTCCTAGCCCATAGATTGTCCTCTGCTAACCCAAATACCATAAATTTCGATCATCTTCAGTTTAATTCTTCCTGTTGGGTTTGGTGTTTTCTTTATGCACAAATAAGCCACAACTACCAGGATTGGATACACATTTATCGGTGATGTTTAGGGTCCACAAAGCGCTGATGACGGGGAAATAACTGCTTTACCCTAAAAAATGAAACGGTGGAGTCCAGACACAGTAAATCGGATTCATGGGAGAATATTTGAAATAAATTGAGGCCGAGGATGATGTGGTTTCCTTTGAAACTATGATTTGTTATTTGCACAGTTTTTAGTCTGCCAGTAAATCAACAAGAATAAAAAAAACAAGTTTTTATACATATGATTATTTCTGATAACAAACTGATTCTCACTCTCCTTTCCAGACAATCACCAAAAGGGGTGGAGACCATTGAGAACATAAAATATAAAATTTTCCACCGTCTGGGTATCGAGGCGATTGACTTTGAGCCATGTGAGTTTCTAACCGCCCTAATGTCCTATCACTCTGCCTGTTGAGTGAAACAATTTGAGTACGGATCAATGTGTCAATCTAGCTGTCCCCTTGATTTATCAATTAAGAAACACTAATTATTTGCCGACGTGGAATTACCGCATTTGAAAGTATCACAAAGTGTGACCTTTATGATTCAATACTCAATAGCAAAGCTTAGCATGCCGTTACAAATCATGGAAGCACCACTGTATTGCTGTTTCATCGTAGATAGGGATCACCGGCAGAAGAATATTTGCCGAGGCGCAACTGTGCCTCAAACTCTGACAGCATAACTTTGAGTCCCACATATTACAACGAGGATTTGATGGTCGGATCTCAACAGTTTGCCTCATGTCAATATCACGTGATGTAGCACCCGATTGTCACTCGCTCGCACAATTTCTTCTGTTCAAGATAAGATAACGAGATACGAAATAATTTTGGCCCCGTAACTAGACCATACTTTCAACGATACCCGGAAAAACAAGACAGGCCTTAGCTGGAATCTTAGGTCAGCATACATTATCATGTTTGACAATTCAATTTCAACTCCTCCCCCGGCTCATCCAGATACCTTCCATTCTTCTTCTCTCCCAAGAGAAAATGCCGGAGCAAATTCGTCACAAAGAGCCGGTCACGAGAAGCAATATGTGCGAGGCGAGATGTGTGGTGAAACTATTAGGAAATAAACAGCCGTTTCTTCTTACACAAACTAAATTCAGAAAAACTGTGAAAGCTTCTGCCAAGGTACGAGGATGAAAAGATTAGGCCGTTTCCAATCTGCATTCACATTCCAACAAGTAGCGGGAATATTCAGATACTGGCAATATCCATAAAAGCACCTTATATTAATTTATCAAATGGTAGGTCACTTTAGTTGCAATTAGCTTACACAATGTTTCCTTCTGTTTTACATGCCAGGCAAAATTATCTCATTGATTTGAATAACAAACGGCATTTGAAAGAGCAGAAAATGATATTTGGCCACACTGAAGATGCCCACACTTTAAAAATAATTGCATTCCATTGTGAACGATGCATAAAAATATAAACTGGACAGTATCAAAGGAAATACGTATTATAAAACTGCATGTTCAAAGGCCTCGGCCAGGATACACACACAAATATTTGTCACAATTCACGTTACACAGACCATACGAAAATGACTATTTCTTCGCTGATGACCCTTTCTCTTGAAACATATTTTTGTTGGTGAATCCGCAACTTGGAAACCTAGTTTCTTATTTGCAGTGTGGTGGATCTGAGGACAACTATAAAATACTTACATGTTATTTGACTTATATATATATATATATATATATATATATATATATATATATATATATATATTGTGTACTGAGTGGCATCAGTCACTGAATTTTACTGAAATAGTTTTCATTTTTTTAAAATCAGGTAAAGTCCTTGAACCTGAGGAGGATCAGTCAACTGAATGTGATGTGAGGTTCGCCTATGTTTCATCACTTGATATAAGAGGATAATGGAACGTAAATGATCATGCCAGATGGGCAGCTGAAATTTAGAAAAAATTGGTAAAGTGTATATATTTTACTGATAAGTAAATTCGGCAAAGGGAAGCCCTAAAATTTGCAATTTAGAATAACAATCAGTGCATCGACAAATCAAAATCAACTTTTGAAAATAATTTCTGGAAGCACTTTCGGTAGAATAAAATGTGTATATTTTGCCCACTTTGTGAGTTAATTTTCAAAGAAAAGTCCGAGGATTAGATTTTAAATCGAATATATGTATGTCCTCATTTACCACACACCCTCCCAAAAACGTAAACTCATAATGATCACAAACCTGTTGTTCTGCTAGAGATCAAACTCAATCATACGCAGTGTGAGTATTTCTGGTGTTGATTTTTGCAGCCCCTGTTTTCTTCTTTATTTGAAGGAATAGGTTCAAAGTCTAACAGATGGATAGCAATCGAATCGCATCGTTGAAAGAGTTACATATTTCGTGAATGAGAACATTTTTCTGAATCATCTGGTTAATATATATATATATATATATATCGGTAAAGAAAGATTTAATTCTCTTCCACCTACTCAGTGAAGCGAGAGCTTAAATTAGCAATTTTTGCACCATCTTTGGAAAATTACAGTGGCTGATTGTTTGGAAAGAACGATCATTTTGCATTTAAAAGTAGAATTACTAATATGTGCTTTTGAATGCCGCATCAACGGAGGGATTGATAAAATGACCGTCAGTAGAAAGTGAGTATATCCAGTGGGTTTTGTCAACAGACATTAATCAAATTCAAATCTTTTTGATACGATTGAAATGAAGTAGATATATGTGACCTTGTAAAGACACTTAATCAAGTAGATGTCAAGAAAACAGCTAAAATTTCTTTCACTCACCCAACCTCTATCTCAGCCCAAAGAACATCGTGTTTCTTTAAAAGCTGTTTGTACTCACTCTCCTCCCTTCAAGTAGCATCCGGTCAGTGTGGTTTAATTGTTCAATCTGGACAGATGACCCTTGGAACGAGGGTACGCAAAATAAGCACCAATTGTATATTGTGGGTGATCTGGTTGACTACATCGTCCAACAGTAATGAGAACAGATAAAGCTTCTAGGGCGGAGCTCATCATGAAAACCTCCGGGCAAAGCATTCAGAAAGACAAAAGATATACACAACTGCACAGCGCCTTCAAACACGCACTTGGCGTGTACGGTGCTCAAAGCTTTTCATTGAACTGCTCGTTCTATGAATAGTAAA
Organism: Fasciola hepatica; assembly: GCA_948099385.1. Taxonomy (NCBI): domain Eukaryota; kingdom Metazoa; phylum Platyhelminthes; class Trematoda; order Plagiorchiida; family Fasciolidae; genus Fasciola; species Fasciola hepatica. Next base: position 5,161,856 of record CANUEZ040000063.1, read on the forward strand.
ACTACTCAGGTTGAAAACACAGTAAAGTTAAAAGAAGAGACTGGTTTCGGTGAAACCCTTTAAAAATTTGTCAATTATATTCTGATTTCGAATGAAGGTTAAAATGGAGTTCGGAAAAGGTAATTGTAATGAGGTCTGTCATTACTAGATTATGCTCTTGAAACCGAGTTCTCTTGTTGCAGCCATGCTACACATACAGATCAGTTGCCAAAATGAAAAAAGGAGAAAATTATTTTCGATAAATTGAACCTATCCTTTGATTTAAATAGGGAATCTTGTACACATCCTTTACGAAACCAATTTCGGTTAATCATAACAAACTACGCAATGGATTGTCCTCGAAAAATTGACGTCATTGGCATTTTTCATCTATGCATCTGTATCTTGATCTTTTATGATATTTGGCACTGATAATTCCATTCGTGCCATTTTTGTTTGATGCGTTTAGGAACTCTCAATCACCGGTAAAGTTTTACCGGAGAGTCTATCACAAACAAACCTTCGAGTTCAGATTTTGCGAGATGAAAGAAATGTGATGTAATGAGTTTTCGAAGTATTCATGTGCCTAACAACCGAACTCAATCCAAGTAGGGACCTAGATTCCGGCTAGAACTTATAACATCTGAGATGGTTTATAATATATACACGAATAATATGATTGATCAAGCCGTAAAAAAAGATCAACTCACCAATAAAACCACGGAAGCACCGTAAAACCGTTCTATCCTTGTCAGGAATCGTCACAATTGCAAATCAGTCAGGCCCGAACGATCAATCCAACCCGAGGTAAACGGATATAAGTCGGGTACCCAACGGCCAGACTATCGGGGCTTACTTTCTGCGGTTTGGTAAACTTATACAAAACGTGATATGACACCCTTCGGCCGTTGACTCTAAATCTTAGCAGAGCATTTCCGGCACAGCGTGTTACTCGTTTGATGGGTGGATGGCCGAAGAATAGGTGTTCAACTCACAATAATTCACTCTGGGTTGAAGTCCATGTGGGGCTCGGTGGACGGGCCTTGTAGCTGATTCCTAACGAGGATTAAACATCTGTACAGTGCTTGCGTGGTTCTCAATGAGATGAGCGTTTGCGCAGCACAACACACTAAATCTAACCTCAGACTACTCACATTAACATAATATACCAAAATAACTATGATTATAACTTGGACTGTGTTGTATCACTCAGCAGTGGCACTACATCAGTGTTCTTCTGCATGATCTGACAAAAGAATGAGTAATCTTTCTATTTCCTTTTTCATATTCATTACATAACAGTGTAGAACAATTCAGGAAGGGGACTTCTGTGATGAAATTTTAGTTGATGCATACTCCAGTTTTCTCATAAACTTAATAGGTTTTTTGCTCTCAAAGAATTTCCGTTTTAAACAGCAGACCATACTTTAGGGTTATTGCCCAAAATTTGCAACGCAAAATGTGTTAATCTTTGGGTAAAATGGGTTTGGATGTCATCGCCATTTATCAAGTCGTTACCATAAATTATGTTTTCGATTCGGCACTGTACGTTGCCTAGAAATGTCAGTAATTATTTTCCACTTTATTTTATCGCGACAGTTGCACTGAGCTCCTGACTTGATCATCCTTATGCATACCGAATTTTCAGATAAAATTATACAACCCATATTTAATTTGTGTTTGTGTAGGTGACGGGAACGAAAGTGACCATCTGGTTCAACACCGAGAACTGCGTGACAAAAAGGATTTGACCTTACTAGCTGAAATTGAAAATATTTCAGCCAAGCTGGACTACCGACATCATGTGAGTCAAAAATGGCAGACAGGACAAACAACAACAAACAGTGCATGATCGATGGCACCTGACCACAAATCACGAATAACTGATCAATCTCCTTGATGGTTGGCGTGTCTGAAACGTGTATCCATAGTTCCACATAACCAAATCTTACTAACTTTCAGTTCTGGGAAATCCTTAGAACATTGTCAAGTTTCCATTTCTCTGATTGGCATTATACAGATGGTAGATAGCGTAAAAACTATCTTCTTAATAATGTTTGGCCACTGAGAATCCCTCCACTAGCATGAGGGGTATACGAAGGCTTTGCATGTGAACTGAAGGGTTAGATAAAGGAGAATAACCTTGCGTTTTCGCATCCAAAGTTAGAACAACGAAAGCTGAAGTCGAGCAAGCAACCTTCTGATTACCGATCGGATGCCCCGCCAGCTGATCTGTCGTGGTACGGCCAGTCGAGTGGGTATAACGCAGGTGAATATCCAATGATGCGCAAACCTCTGCTCCAGTGATATAGAAAAACTATTCTGGTTTCAATCACTGGACTAGCCTGGTTGTTCGCTTTTCGGTTATACAATCTGTGAAAATATTTGAAAGCCCACTGGAAAGAATTCAGCCATATATCATTTGTCTCACTAGGAAGTGACATGACCTTTTCCCTTACAGCAGTGGGACAAAGTTATCTTTGCATAATTTCCTATGTTACATTGTTGCATGTCTGTATCAAGATTTTTAGTCCACTTATAGCTTTCAGACTTGGCAATCTATAGACCAGCTGCAAACATCTTCCAAACATTTCCTGAGATACCTCTGATCTTCCCGAGATCAATAAGCTCGTCCATGCTTTACTAAGTACGGTCAAATATGTCATTGAAACTTTTGTTTCCGGTACGAAATTAGATCACATAAAACGAATATCATATCAAATAACCCTAAAGCAAATTCGGTTTGTTTCATGTCACGGGAACTTGTAAGAACCTCGTAGTAGTGAAGCAATCATAGTAATCTAAAATTCTTTGCCAATCACCTGCTAAGTAAGGTTCGTACATCGATTTGTTTTGGAGGGGATGTCCAGCTAGTCTCATTTCTCCGTATCTGATATTGAACAGTTATGAACAGTAACAAGTACATACTAAAATGGTACACCTGTTAGACGTGTTGCTTTTTCCATTGATTGTCAGCGGGTGAAACACGCGAGCAACCATATTCATAAATGTTCAGATCACAGTAAGCACTCCAGGAACGCAACCGATTACGTTACCATTAGGCAGAAGACGTAGTGAATCACGGATAGTTCGAAACTTTGTTGTTACGCAATGTAAAGCATTACTTGCACGGAGGCTTAATCCCCAATTGGAAATTATGTGACGGTCAGTACTAGCTAAAACAATTGACCAACTATTTTCATTACACGGATAATACGGCACCAAAAATTAAAAATATACTCTAATTACAAACAAGTGTTTCACGTTTCTGTTATCTTCATTTATTTCTGCTTGATATTTTCGGCTCCTTCTTACAGAGGTAAAAGCACTGGATAGCGGATAACTGTTACCACCCGTTCCTAACTGTGCTTCTACGGATCATACATGTGACAGTAATACGGCTGATGAGCCTTTTGCTTCTTCATAGGTCATTGTTACAATGTTATCGGAATGCCCAGACAAGATTCTGGTGACGAGGATTCAGCTGTCTACCGATTTTGAAGAAGTTCGTCGCTAAGTATTGTGACTTCCGCAGATTACTGCCATCACTAACACCGGAATATACCAGTCTTCAACAAGTTTACCATTACTTAGGGTAAGGAATAAACAACGTGGAGAACTACTCATTTATATATATATATATATATATATATATATATATACCAATCACAAAACAAGAACGGAGAATGATAATCCAAATCTGTTTCTGCACGTGCGTGTGTGCATGTGAAATTGATCACAGTGTGGAATGTTCAAGTGGTTGCACATATGTTCGGGACCGTGACGTGGGCCACGGAAGCTTAAGTGCTTGCACAAATTGTTTCTGGACACAAATCTGCTTCTTAACAATTTCAGCGCTGCCCATCCAAATGTTCAGTTTACTTTGGAAGAAGAAAAGGACAATAGTCTATCGTATTTCGACCCATGCATAAGCCGTCGGAGTGATTTTTCCGTCCAGTTAGTGCATAGAAAATCCGAATGGAACGGACAATACATCCATTTTTACAGATTTGTGACCCTCAAAATGAAGAGGAATCTTACACGTTGCTTAGCTGATAAATCAAGAAAAATCTGCTCCGAAGACACACTAAAACATGAACTCCTTTTTCTGCGGAATGTTTTCTTTATTAACGGCTATCCTGAAAGGTTTATTGACAGGACGATGCAAGATAGGAGCCGCTAAGAAGGTACTTTATGTGCGTTTGCCGTTCAAAGGCGAAACGGAGGCCGGAATTGTTCAACGAAGATTATCGGGAGTAATCAACAGAACATTCTGCGCTGCACAGTTACAAATCCTGTTCGTTTCCAAACCGATAGTGTGCTTTCGATTGAAGGACATAGTGCCGAATTCTGCAACCTCGTTTTTCGTGTATTCTTTCACCTGTTCCTGTGGAACTAGGTACATTGGTCGCACAACTCGGCGCTTATCCGAACGCGTTCGTGAACACCCATCCGGCCTGGCTGAACACGGGAGCAATTAAGACAATTACGAGTGCGGTGTGCTCACACCTTGTTGAGTTAAACCACTCAGTGGAGGTGATAAACGCTTTTCGCACCATTTACAAAGTCCGAGGAAAGCAATCAAGACTTTTCAAGTGTCGCATCTTAGCCACAGCCGAAGTCGTGAGTATTCGTCTCTGCAATCCTCCCCTGTGGGCTCAGAAACAATTTGTGCAAGCACTTAAGCTTCCGTGGCCCACGTCACGGTCCCGAACATATGTGCAACCACTTGAACATTCCACACTGTGATCAATTTCACATGCACACACGCACGTGCAGAGACAGATTGGGATTATCATTCTCCGTTCTTATTTTGTGAGCCATATATATTGTTATGTACTGGTATGAGTACGAATAATTGAAAACGAGCTTGTTCGCCACGTTGTTTATTCTCAATTTATTCTGTAGGAGTTTCCAGATAACAACTTCCACTAACATTAGAAAGGAAGATTACCATTAGCTTGAACAGATTGATAACTTTCTTTTGGGGCAAACAAACGGTAATGAGAATCACACGCAGTATGGCCAGCCTCGGTCCACTCGAGAAACGATCTTCCTTTTAGACTTATCGAAACAAAACATTTGCATGACATCATTAACGTGGAGAATCCGGGTGTCTGTGGCGTCAGACAATGTGTTATTACCAGCCACGGATTATATCCGTACAATATGAGGCGGAAGTCATCCGTTGTCAAAAGCTGACTGAATGGGACTTTAATTCTTCAAGACAGCTAATTTTTCCTTCAGAATCCAACAACTGATTATAAAACTCTAGTGTTTGGAAATCAAAATGCTGAAAGTTATAAATGACCTTTAATCCTACAACTGTTGTCGAATCGGCAAAAACTATATGTGCACCTGTATTTTTTCTATAAAGGATTTGGATACCGTGGTTCGCAATTTGTATCAATCTGTCCAGCAAGAACTGGAAGACTTGAGAACAGCTCGATGTGCCTCCACACCAATGCCAAAACATCTTTCAGTTTTTAGTGCGACAACAAAGTGAGTGTCATGCGAAATGTTTCTCAGTTAAATCTAAGCACACAAATGCAAGATTATCCTATTTGGAATCACGTAGGACGACTAGTATCACTGCCATGAGCTCTGTGCTCAGGAAAATGAGCACGTGTATACTTCATTTACCTGTCCCCATCTGAATGCTGGATTTTATACGTTTTGTACTGACTAATTAATTCGTTTCCACATCCACAGAGAAGGAATCGAGAGATACGAGCTCACATTCCCGTCAGGTGAAAAACGAAAGGACTGGGAACGCACGGTGATGGAATTAAAACGACAACTGAGTAAGACTACGACCAGCCGTCTCTCTTTCTGTCATGAAACGTTTCCCTTTATAGACGACTTTATAGCCCGTCTATCAACACACATTGTTTCCGTAAATATTTACATCCATAACGGGGTTCTAATGGTCTAAATCTATCCATGCATCTTCATCTTCATGTTTATCTTTGTTTTTTTCCTAATTTGTAATGCTTCTGCATTTTGTCACCGTTATACGTGATTAACTTTTTGACAAACATTTCTGGTATTTCTCACAAAACTGACTGTCATGTGGTTTCCATCAATTTTTCGTCCACAGTAGAAATAGTTCCTGAATGATCAGATAACAAATAGCATTGTTTTGCAGTCAGAAATGAATTCCCGAATGTGGTGGTGGAGGCGGGAATCGGGACACTTGCATCTTTAATTCGATTAATATTTGATTTCTCGGGTTTTCCGATAGGATTCAATCTGTGCGATGACTTACGGGGATCAGAGTAATCTTGTCGTTCACTTCTGATGTGGCAAAATCCGATATTTTCCATTCATCAGGGATTTCACGTGGAACTATCAATTCTGGTAGCGTTTCTTTCGATATTCGAATCAGCATTGATGATTGAACTGATGGAAACTTATCTAGACGGATCGCCTCTTTGTGGCAACTAATATCACCAATGATTTGCACCAGTACTACAGTAACCAGTTGGTGACGTGACTGGAAGTCGAAGGTGCTATTCTGTGTGGTATAAAATAATTGAAATCCTTTTTTAAACGTCAGGGTGGTCAGTGGTAATAACTGGAATACAATTGACTTCTATTGTTAGTGCATCTATGACATTCGTACTTGTTCGAATTTTCTCGTGCGTTTCAGGGAACATCACTGCTCATGGAATAAATCCTCAGTCCCAAGGTTCATAAATTGAGTAACACTGGGTAACGTCCCCGTGGTTAATCTTTACATGAGAATTGGGAAAATGAGGTACAAAACCATCAACAGACATTAGGCACTACTTTTCAACAAAGGGGAAAATTGACAGAAGTAAACTGTGACTCAGACAATGCCAAAGTAACTCATAGCAGTAATTGTCGGATAACTGTTTGCCGGTAATATATGTGCATATATAAATGCGTACAAACACCTATACACACATCCGTACACGGGTACAGATAGAAAGATAAGTAGACGGAGAAACACAGCGTTTAACGGACAGGACGGTTTGCAATATGAAGTACCAGAGTGCATTCTAGCGGTAAAAAAATACCACTAAATCTAGCAATTTGTGAACAGGTTTCTTTGCTATGATTGCAAAATCCAAAGGATATCACTTTGATATATATATATATATATATATATATATATATATATATATATATATATATATATATATATATTATTCTGTCCGCACCGTAGCAACTAGAACTGTTCTGCAAGATCTATCGGAACATGAGGTAATATGTGATGCTTTCCCCATTAGGATACAGTGAATTTTCGGAACTAAACCAACGTTTAAAAACAAAATTCTGCTTATCATTCTTCTTAGAAATCAGCTGATGCAAAACATTACTGCTAAAGGGGGTAACTCCGTATTCCCGCTTCAGTGCTACACACATTTCATGATGAACATAATGGAAATTTTGTTTGTCAACCTTAATGACTAGCTTTTTGTGATTTACATCTGAGAACTCTGTGTGTGACGGAGGTTGTTTTTTATTGAAGGATCTGTTCCGTGCATTTCATCTCCTTTCAGGTTCGGTTAAAAGAACGTCTCATTTTCTCGGTTCCCTGGAAGTTCCACGAACCTTGTCTGGCATTCAGGTAATAACCATTAGCGTGGTGACATTTGAGAGATATTAGGCTTTTTAAACGGTAACGTGAAAAAGATGTTGTGCTGATCTTGATTTTGCTGTCGGACTTATGTTTCAGTGTAGATCTCCCCCATGAGACTTGTTTATTTTTCTGTTGTTGTCTCGTTTGCGTCACAAGTGGACGTTCGCCTCAATCTCAGATCGTTCCACTTGCTGCTCGTCTAATTTCATTTGGAGTGGATTATTTCGAATCAAACGAGATAACTATTTCAACCATTGGCTGAGTTTATGACTTGGCTGTCCTTTGTTCCGACATCAGTCATGACGTTTTATCCAACATTTTTTTCGTTAGAAACCCCTCACATCCTCAAAAACACGGGCACTTTTCAAATGCATTCTTTGTCAGTTCAGTGAAACCGATAATTGTCCACTTGTTTGCCATCCGAACGAAGCAACCCCACTGTGATGTAATTGTTCTGTACGTTGACCCCCTACTGACCGAATTTTGACAGCTCTCGTGCTCCGCGGTCGTGGAGTTCGCCTGCTTGACCAAAACCACAGTACGCGATGTGTGGATCTGTGCATCGGACGGGTACACCGGGTACATCTGTTTGTTGTCGCTCCATCCACGTCCGATGATCTACTTGAACACTCCGTTGGCCGGATGCAACTCACGCATCACATGCATTTGTGCTGTACCAGGCTCGCCTGTACCCAACACCAGACGGTACGTTCGTGAACGTTCATCCACCCCCCCCCCACCTCCCGAGCCCCGGAAAGAAGGGAGTGGAAATACGTGCATGTGTACAAAAGGGTTGCGATTGCACTGATTGTTATTTTTCACGATTCGCGATAACCAAACGAGTGTAACCACGAGCACAAGTAACGGGACGGGAAAATAAATGGCAAATGAAGATAAATGAATAAGTACAAGAGAAAGAAAAAATGGTCCGTTCTGTTTTAGCTCTCGTTTCCGAAATATCTGCAACCCCGGATGTGATTGTGTGCTTGCCGAAGTGCACATGTCGTTAATAGGTTTCTTGACCGAGAAATTGAAAATTAATTAGAACAGCCCTAACTAATAATAGACCAGACTCTAAAAACTGATGATATTCCCAGTCCTGGTTGATGAATTTCACAAATTCCCAATTTTCGAGCTTCACGTTCTGGTTAGAAAGGCTTGGTTACCAGTTGAATTGAAATCTTTATTGTACACCGATCACACCGATCAGAGACGAATAAGAACCAAGAGTAATCGCCTATTTGCAGTAATTTATCACCTCCCTTTTGCAAAATTTCTACGTGTTCACTTAAGGGCATGGAATTGCAAATACACCGAAATTCCTTTTATTCTATTCCGTCCGGAATCACATTGGGCAACAGGTTCTAAACCGGGCTAGAGGTGCAATTTAGTACTACCAAAACGCAATTGCCGTCGCGTAGTTATTATCTCGGTTTTTATCACGGACTTTTTCGATTGCTTGTCTGCAATAACTGATGAGATCTTCACGGATTGTTGTGATGTATTAAGGTGGTCGTTTGGATTTCATAAGAGCTTCACAAAGGAACGAAGAGACAGGTCTTCAGTAATGCATTAGTTCAATGTTTGTTTACTGAAAAACTTGAAAATGGGCTTGTCGGCAAATGGTGTCATTTGTGTACTTTCACAGCTACAAAATCTCCTACTGAACTTGTAAATTCACAAAACCCACGTATAGTTACATGGTTTGGAACCATCATCATAGGAAATGGAATTATCTACTACTCCTGAGTGATTTGTATTTATAGACGAATTCATTTCTCTTCAAGGATACTTTCAGCGGAGCCGTTTCATTGATTACAGTTATTCCCCAATAAAAGAAGTGGCAGAAGGTCAAAAATTGACTGGTTAGCGTTTAAACGGGTGACTTGATACGTAAACTACTATACGCTGTCGTTTAAAATGTCTACGACTATTCAATGAGCATATTAATTTAGTAGTATTTTTGTTTATCCGTGCAAACTCCACTTGATGCGTATTCTGTACACCAGTTGGCAGCAGTCATTGAACTGGTACGTATTATCTTGTACTCGCAGAACTAATACGTGGTAAGTACATTGCAGTTGAATTGTTGACTTGTGAACCAATCCAAGCACAGATAGATTTCGTAATCACTGAGAATGATTAGCATTGACTGCTCAAGAATCAATGCCGTGGCTCTTAATAGCTTTCACACTGATTTCACCGCGAGAGGCTAATAAGCTAATAAGTCATCATAAAGTTTTATCGAGTAATTTCAGGCAGACTGCACGGGAGATAGAGCTGTGCGCCGTAACAAATGGCTAAGCCCGGATGCCGTGGATAGCCGAGGGAGCCGAGGGGAATCAAGATTGATCATCACAAACAGTGGTAGGTTTGAACTCTCAGCACCACTCACAGATACTAGAGACCATTCATCCCCACCCCCCACACACACACCCCGTAGAACTCTTCAAAAATGATCTTTAACCCGTCTAGTGGTCATGACACTCCACTATCATATCACCCATAAGAACTGTGAGAGTATCCGTAGGATTTATTGAAAACAATTGTCAGCTCTCCAGCTTGTTTTTCTGAAACTGCTTAATTTTGACCAAGGTAGGTCATTTCACAGATATTTCCTTCAAAATGTTGTCCAACATTATGTTTTTTATGAAAATTATCAGACCAGATAGTCGTTTTCTTTGTTCTTCTACTAGGGAAAATGATCATTTTATAAGGATCGTAAAGGCAATTCTGTATTCATTGGGCATGTTAAACATAGTACCGAATCGGTCATCAATAGTTTGACATTCGGTGCAATTACGAACTGTTAGGGAGCTCAAGGCGTAGGAGTTCTGTTTCCAAGTCCGGTTAACATTTGCTATATTAAATAATTTTCTTTAGGGTGCTCACTGATGTATTCAATTTTTAATGGTGAAACATGAAAACATAAAATTTTCAGTATGACATTATCACCGAATCAGTTATCTGGTTCACTTGGTGGTAGTTTGAGGAATGACTGTTTCTTTAATAGCCAAGGAAGGTTGAATCATCAACGAATTCTCCGTGAACAAAACAAATCTACTTCTTCAGAAACCGTGTTTGATTCAAAATGTTCTCTTACAAGTAGATTTTTTCCAGGAATGGCTAGTTCATCAATTCACGCGGAAAATCTGGCGCACTCAGCCTTTCATTTTCTCACTCTCTCTATATCCCCTGAAATCTACCGGCTGTGGTCGCGTGGTTTAGAAGGCCTTCATACAACATCGGAGGTTGGAGGTTCGAATCCCCGTCATCACCGGTTACTTAGGTGGGAGACAGTAATCCACTATCACCCGACTCGTTATCACACCTGACCTATTGGGGCTTAATGTGGTTCTACACTTCAAGTCTCAGGCTCCGGCTATGAGGCGTACGGCTTCCATTGTACCCACGCGCAGGCGTACAATAATAAATACATGTTTCGAATTGCAGTGTCTGCATTTAATGAATAAGGTTATCACATTTAGGCTGTGTGTGAAAGCATCAAGGAACATTTAGGATTATTTCTTATATGACTAAGTTTAATGTGAAATGTGCTGTGGGAACCATAGCCAGAAGTGAGATATACTATGCTATTTCCATGCAACTAGCTTACGTCGTAACAAAAAGGACTTCTTCAAAGGGATGAAGCAATAAATAAAAAAACAGGAAGGGAAGCTGATTTTTGGTCTTTTATTATTTCCCAGAATTTCATCTTAAGTTTGGCAATGAAGAACACGCATTTTAGTCAAGCACTGGCCAAAATAAAACCGAACGAGTGAGCAGGAGTACTTTCATCAATCAGTTCAAAATTGAACATCCTTAGTCATCTCTATTCATTGTTTATAGAATAACGGGTGAAATCCAATGCGGAGTTGTGCTTGAAACGGCTGGTTTGACCACGGGCTGTTCGAAACGGAACCTCGATTCGAGGTCTGTGAAAGCCCTAAGCAATCCCGTTGGAATTTTCCAGAATAAAATTAAGCATAAAAACACTAAACCACTTCCTTGTTTTTTGAAAACTCCTGTTAGTAGACGTTTATGCTTATGATTTGGTCAGTTTCTAACGTGCGTGAAAGACAGGCAATGGTGACGCAACATACTGATCGTGAAATTGATAACTACTTAGGTATCTGTACTTTTCCTGATAGTAATTAAAGGCGCCTTACTGGTGTTTTTATCTTTTTTATTGTTTTGTTCTTGTTATTCAATCAGAATATCGTGCATTCACGGTTCTATGAATGTTCGATCAAAACCCTCGTCTCTCAGTGCTCAAAGAATAACAAAACCTCGTTTATCCCTATCCAAATCCGATGAGACGATAGAGCTAACCGGAATGGAAAACAAAGATCGCAGCAAATCAGAAAATACGGTGCATTCAACAAAGATAACTTCCGTTGAGGAACACCAACGATCACCGGGGCCAGATGAACATGAAACAAACTCGGTCCGTAAATACAGTAGTAGTCAGTTAGATGATGATTCAGAAACGTTGTGCTACGTTCACACACACACGAGCAACTCTGCACTGACAACTCCGCCAGATACGCCCACACTTCCTGAAGCGAATGAAGTTGTTGATACGCCCCAGGTTTCCGAATCAGAACAAAAGGAACAGTCGAAACTGGGAGCACCCGGATTAGATAGCCGGCAGTCTGAATTGTCGTACTTTGCAAGAGAAGCCAAGTGTCCTTCCGAACCTTTCCTCCAGGAAGCCGGTGCAACTGATAACCCCGTTACAGATGGTGCAGGCGCTGACGAGCCGGAGCCGCAGATATCCGACTATTCCGACTCGAGCGATATCAGTGATGGGGAGAATGAAGCTCAAGATGAAACTAGCTCCAGTCAAACAACACAAACCACCTCCAAAGAAAGCTCCAACGAGGCAGCCGCGGATTTGCACGGTGAGCAAAGAAATTCAGTTCTCCAGCACACTTCACTTAATTTTTTGCATGTTCTGTGGTTTGTTTAAAGACGTGCACCAACTTCTCTAGTGATTACCTTGAAACATCAGGTAAATACATATGGAAAGTGGTCAACAAAGGAACACAAAGGCGATTTTCGGACTTGAGTGCTTTGGGCTCTGACTATACCGCATCTGAACAATTTACTATTTGACAATCTTTCGTTGTGTGCAGTCTCCCAAAAAACGTGTCTGATTTTTACTACAAATGAATGAGTTGGAAGATGATTTACTTATCCATAATAGCTGCAAACTTTTTAAGACCTTTTTCCTCTTTGAAACTTTTATGCGGTTCATCAAATGCAAATAATGTTGATTGTTTACCAAGATCAGCACAACCTTCTGTCTTACTCAAAAAGTGCAATCATCTTTGTGATTCTCGGCTCATAAAGAAATTGTCAGATTCAGAAGAATCAACGTGAAATGCCTACTTACTGTCCGGCAAAATGCCCCACTCACGATTTGCGAATTTCATCTTTATGCAGCACGTTTGTCCGCATCATTTCCATTCAGATATTTCCCCCCCTGTCTTTTATCGTTCGTTGCACCAAAGTTAATCATCACATTTGTTATTTTCAAAGCTCTTTTTCACAATAACAAATGAGAACTTTATTTTCAAAATTTTCTTCCAATGAAATTCCGCGGAAAGAATTATCCCCATTTTAAACGAACAATGAAATAGACATTTGAGGTTATTCCGTTGGATTATTTTAAATGTCATATACGGTGCTCGTTTAGGCCAGTAAATCTTAACGAGAAATAAATCTACTGTATTGCTTCAATACCGTAGCCTAATACACACGTGCATACTGTTGATTGCATCAATTTCTTCGTTACAGTTTCCCCGAGGAACCAGAAAGGGATAAGGCTTTTTGATCCGCATCGGCCAACCATGTGGCTTGGTACGGAGGACGGAACGTACGTTTGATCTCTCTCTCTCTCTCTCTCTCTCTCTCTCTCTCTCTCCCTCTTTCTCTCCCTAACCCGATTTGAAATGCTAATGGTCCCGTTGCTCTATCTAATTCATATTGGCAAAGTGCATACTTTTCAACGCAAGACTATACTGCAGTTTCTGAGGCTGTGTGTGTGTGTGTGGCTGTGTGTGGCTGTGTGTAATAAGCTACACACAACATATCAGCTATTAATGTTCAACGGTGATTTGGTAATGATAAGGTGAACCACTACAGGCTACAAACTCCGTCTCATGTTCTTGGCATTTCAACCCGAGGTTAACTTCCACAATCATACTGTGAATAGTAAAATACTGTATTTTGTTTAATCAGTTTTTAGCCGATACACTTTTTGTAACTTCGCAAAAAGGTTCAGTCACATGATTAGATTTCACGTGAAAACTGAAAATGTGCTTGGTTATTGTTTTTTCTTGTTTGTTTGCTACAATCATATTTAGAATATACATATTTCATGCGGATGACAATATCAAAACAAGCCGGCAACGACAACAGCTGAAGCTGCCCTCGGGGATTAACAGCATTCTTCACCTGGACGTGCGACTCTTTGTTGCTTGCACAAATGGGAACTTCTTCGTCTACGATCGGAACTCAGGTAGCTTTTGGATTGTTGAGGAATTATTCAGGAACTCATTTACTTTTAAATCCACCACTGTTCTCCGAGGCATATTTTCCTCTAATCTCCACTAGGCAGAAGCATTTTTCACTCACTATGTTTTGTTTATTCTGATGTTCTTGTGATACCTTTGCGATCAGACTGAGCACGAAAGATACATGCTCTTTTTGAAATTGAACTCTCGCAGAATGCATACATCTTGAAAAGCTACAAACACTATTGGATGAGGGAATAAGAAACAAGGGTACGTTTCTGTGGCAAAGATGATCAACGAAGATCTTGCCATCTGCTGTCGAGGTGTTTTCAAAATCGTTTATTCGTGGTTTCAAAATTCACAATGACCTAGAAGTAGAAAAGTCATGTATACCAGTCTAAAAGAAGCTATCTTCTTTCATGGACATTTTCTCGAGGATCGACTAAACTAGTTCATGGTAAATCTCCATCACCACTGTGATGCAGAAATGTTCAAGAGAATTTCTGCCGTTATCAGCTGTCTAAGTTTTATAGTCTCTGTACAGGCGCAATTTTACCTCGTTCGCAAATTATCGACTTATCCTAACTGGATCTACAATAATCTCAGTTAGTAATTTCAGTATCGGCCGGTTCCTTGATTAAGCACTAGTTTATTCCAAGTAACTATTCTTTCCCACTTCGGGTTCCTTTTTCTAGAGGGGCAATGGGATATGGACTCACCAAGAGTGCTGCACTTAGCTCCAGATCACGACTCTCAGATTGTCGTTCGCCGGATGCTGGCCGTTGCTGGCAATGTGTGGTGCGCCGCGCATCGGTTTGTTTATGTGCTCAATTCGGTCACGCTCAAAGTAGAGGTAAGTAAATCATAGGGTCTGTCTTTTAAATCGTACGATACTCCGTAGACTTTGCACCGAATGTCTTGAGAGATGGTTTTGTTGTGGTTAATTGATGAAGAGTATTTTATTGTAATTTTCGACCCTACTTGAATTTGGAGAGCAAGGAATAGGCGAACACAGGTTTTCCGTGGTTTCACTTTCAAGTCAATTACAATCACTTTCATATGCAAACAAAGTGTGGGAGGAAAAGAACACATGTAGTCAGCTAATCAATCAATCAATCAATCAGTCCGCTAGTCAGTCAACCGACTGGTTGGCAGGCCAATCAGTAGATAAAAAGAGGACACGGTACAGTTACGTGACACCGTCAAAGGCCTGAATCGGCAACACATTCAGGAATGAAGTCAACGACCTTCGGTAGCGGAATTTGAATTGGTCGACCACGTGTTTCTCTACCATTTTTCGAACAGTGAGTCCAGCTGAAATCATTTCATCGGGATTCCCTTACTGTCGAATCCTCGCGGGTTCACTTAGCAAATTATCAACGCGTTTCTTCTCGCCTCAAATGAATTGTCAAAAGTGTTCCCATCCATGAAACTGCAAGGGAATTATGTCTGATGAGAGAAAAATAAAGCTCATTAACTGTACCGCTCTCGCTTCATCAAGCCGGTTGAATTTGGTACGCTCAATGTGAATCATTTTCTACGTAGAATCCAGCAATCTTATGCGGGTATTGAATTAAATTTACCAGTTACAAGTTAATCTAGGGTGGGGGGGGGGACACGACATTCATATATAAGTGCTTAACAGTCGGTAACACAGCAACGTCGATACGGCTTGTCAGAGGCCAACCTTTCAGTTATCGTGAATAGACTTTCTTCAGTCTGGCCTACGATACTTTCAAAACTTTACTCGGTTTCTATAAAAGGATATTACTTTGGTCACATTTTTATCGCACTGTTTTCTAGATTCCCAGTTCCCTGTAGAAACTGTACATTTGGGGTCTGGCTGAACGTACTGCTGAAGATTGTCGATTTCTATCCTGCGTCTGACGCAAACTTTGATTATGTCTCAGCTTGTTACTTTGGGTTTTAACTTTATACCCACTTTTATTTTTGTGACGTTGATAAAGTGGTCGTTGTGAATTAACGATTTGTGGGTAAACGTGGGTAAAAACCCATGTAGGTCAACTCGGTTGATTTGTAGATATTTCGTTTCTTACGAACACTGCGTGATATCAACCTTTTGCATTTGTGGTGCATTACCTGTGCCAGATACGCATATATTAGGTAACGATTGCGATGGCACCTCTAGGCTAAGAATAAACCGGTCAATTGTACAACGTGGCCGAACAAACAACAGCGTCTAAATTGAGACATGTATTCTAGATTTTCATTGTACTCTCGAAAGTGTGCGAATAGCTTGTTCCCTCGAGGCTATTCTGCGCTGTTTTGTTTAGCGCGCTGAATACAGTACAGTCATACAATTGAATTTCAAGAATTCATAGATTCTGCGTATCTATTTTGTGGCCACCAATCAAAATAGGGCAAGGAAAACCCTTTTAAACGTGTTTAACTTGGTCTACCGCTCCTGTTTACATTTGGTCTAAAATCGAATAAATAGTATGGAAATCAATCATAAGGATGATACATTTTCATGGAATTGCTTTCTTTTCAGTCCTGTTCCCCCTGTGCACTTCAAACCCAAGCGGTTTGTCAGTGCCTTGTTACTAATGAACAGACAAACAGTGAGGAATGTAAGCTTGTGCAGGCAGTGTCAGAGAGACAGAGAGAGAGAGAGACTGAGTGCGATTGTGCGATGCACACAAAAACAAATACACACGTGCATGCACACAATGTGCACGTGGGCTCGCGCAACTGAAAAATTCACACGTCAAACAATGTATACACAAAGTGATTTATTTCAGGGCGCAAAACATCAAACCTGCACAGTAAGAGACTGATATGGAATAGGCTGCAGGCAAAATCGAATCCAGCCGTTGCCCAGGGTAACAGGTTAAATTTTTCTCCTTTGAAACTGAACTAAACTGAACTGAATAGAGGTTACTCGGTTTTAAATGCCCCCTCGGATCCGTAAGCGTCTGTGCGTGTTTGTGTGACCTGAGAACTACATGCTCGAGTGTTTTACCTCAGGGTTACCCAACCACAAGTCACGTGAGTTTTTCTTGACCGTGCCTTGATTGAACTATTTTCCTAGAAGATGAACAACTGCATGTATGAACATTTTCAAGAAATACAACGAAGCAACGGTTATAAATAGGTAGTTTAATAGGTGATGTAAGTAGTATCTACAGATAGGTGAATATTTTCTCGCGAGCTCACGACCGGTTTCGCGGTTATTGCCGCTCATCAGGTATGTTTACCCGGTACTCTTCTGTCCATCCATTTGTTCCGATAATTGTACACTACGTTTCATGAAACATCGTGAACCTTAACTGGGGTAGCAAATATTTCAATTTTTTAAACATAAGACAGTAAACTGTGAACGGGAATTTCTGCTCTTCCGATACGATAGGACTGAACGGAAATGAAATGGAGAAAAACATAAGCACTGGAATTTATGGACAATATAAAGAGGTGAATACATGACTGATAATAATTAAAACAAAATATGGAAGTTTAGGCCTGAAAACCTTTTAGACCATACAGAATCAAATTGAAGTTCAATTTACAACAGCCCAATTTATAACACAAGGTCAGTTCATTGTTTTCAGACAGACTACAAACAGTGGACATTTAATCCGGTTTGATATGTGAGTTTATGATTTGTTCAGCTGGTGCAGAGTCGCAATTCCATGACTAGGTGTGTTGAAATGGACGTCACGTGGATAAAAGGCCTTGGTATCCTTGGTCATCTCCTTGCCCGATAACATTTGATCGAAGACATACCCGCCTGAAGGATGTTACAAGTGTTGTTGGATATAATAGCCAACTTGAAGGTAATATATTGATGATATACGTGTGGGCAGTACATGACTATGGGTCAGTTATCAAACCCTAAACTTTCACTCGGAGAAACACAGCAAATCTATTATTCTTCCGCCCATGGTTTCCCCAGAAAAAAAGTATCGTTATGCATTTTATTGCTAAATGTCTAGAAATTTATATGCGTTATCAATATCTAATGTCAGCGTAAAAACCGCACAGCGAACAGTGAGAAACCGTGAAATATCCCACTCCAAACCAATCAGCCTATCGCGATTCATACCCGCTGGCACTGCACGCATTTTTTCCGGTTATCTGATAAGTCAGAATAAGCCGGTTCATGAAAATACTTCTTCTGAATCAAATACGCAGTATTTGCTCCGCAAAAGATCACGTTCGCTACGCACCCCCGAATATATTTTTAGACTCTTCTACGTAGAAAAACGCCACAATAAGTTGATCAATGCGTTTGATTATTCCTTGTCACGAAGGTTCATCTCTTTTCTTCCCACTAATAAACCGTTTTGTGGATAATTTTACCTAAACGGAAAATTAAGGCAATTCTACGTTGCTCACGCAAGATTCAAGACAAAACTTAGACATAATTAGTAGCCGGATGCGATACAATCAGTACGGTAACCATTTTTCAAATCATCATTCCTGTGTCACGATGTTGTCCGCTGAACATTCCCACTTTCTGTATGGTTAATCATGTGTTTTGCACGCGTGTGTCGCTTTCTCGATCACAAACAAGACATATTCAAGGTCCCTCACTGCCTGTCCCATTCATTTAACCATCAAGCCGGTGTAAACGGCCCAACTACTGATATACCAATCCCCCCCCCAGCCACCCCTGTCACTCATGGCCGTGAGGATATTGTCATAACCGCCGAGAATTTGCACTTTTTCAGCCTGTCAGTTCGGCCTACACAAGACCGGCAATAATTCTCTAGGACTGAATGAAAGGGAGTTCAAGGATGATGTTTCCTGTCTTGGAATGCAGTTCACAGCAGGCGCATTAGGGACGGGTATTCCTCCCGAAGACTGCTAAGTCTAGTTGTTACAAACCATCGGAAAGTCCCGTGTTTTTCGAAAGGTATTCACTGGGAATTAGGTGTGGAGATAGGTGAATAAGTGTGAAATCTCGTGTGTGTGCGCACGAAGTTGACAGGCAGTACGTGTAACATTTTGGTTCTTAACAGATAAAGATCGGTCTCCAAGAGTATCTCAGCTTTCGTTGTTCTACGGATGAGATAAAAATAACTAGCCTAGCTATTCGACAATATCATACGAATGTCAAACACTAATTTCATCACCGACAAAACGAACGATCAGTATGAGAAAACACTGATGCCCATATTACCTCAGATTCATTTTTACGTTAGTGCATTCCATTTTTCGGACCGTTTTATGGGTATTAATAAGTCGGTACTCGTCACAGAGACTTGTTTTGCACCCTAAGTTTCCATATCGCTTGTTATTTTCTTTTTGATCAGGCAGTTCAGATGAATAGCACACCGTTCATCTTGATTAGCAAAACTAATTTATTTATATCTTACCAATAAATATATATATTCTTCAACATTACCGTTTGGAATTTCCAAATTGTCTACTCTTCATCGCCTGTTAGTCTACCAATCATCTCACATGCGTACTTTTGTCCGATCTATTTAATTCGAAGACTTTCACCGCATCACATGGTGAAATAATGTAAGAGCTGGTAGACATGCACATCCGGCTCGTCTAGTGCTATTTGTTGATAATGAATAGGGTGGATAGCGCATCTGCTAATGGTATATATTGGGTGAAACGATACAAAACAGTGTTAAAAGAAGTGAAAATAAAATGTCCTTCAGGCGAAAAAGAAAGAACTGGTACCGCTGTCGAGAAGTAAAACAAATATGAACTCCACAGGTCTACGGAAACGCAACCGGGGCATAATGGTTTCTCACAATGGTCAAAATAAGCCACATTCCTATCTTTCCGCTCGTCGTATATGATGTATTCCATTGAGAGAAACCACGTAGTACCATCCACAGTGAAGATACTATGATACTAGTTTATTTTTAAAATCTTTCTTTGATTTTAAATGAAGTTGTTAGCCGAATAAACAATCGAATTTTTATATCAAAAGAATCAATAATGGTAACACACTTCAGGTCACGTCAGGTCAGGTCAGGTTGCACAGTACTGATAGCGGCCGGGGCCAATAGAGCGTCCAGAATTCTTTCGGTGGTATGCACAGAGATCGGCACCCACTACTGCGACTTTGTTAATTCCTTCCAGTTTTGTTACACAAATGGATTTGTTCCTTCAGCTCGCTGAAATAAAAGAATTAGAAGAAGCTCTCTTCTCACCACCCAGGCGAGAACAGCCATGACGTTAGAGTTCCATCACACTTAGTGTCTCAGATAGTAGGCACGGACACAGGATACTGAAAAGCCTGGAGTAAACTACAGTTTCTCCTACTACTTCTATGTATGAATCATCTCACTTAGCATCCAGAATCTTGTTAAAATACCTAACACATTTTGCGTTAACTATTTCTTTCGTTAGCCTATTCCACATTCCCACTACCCCAATGCTGAAGAAGTTCGCTAGCACATTTAGCCTAGAGCATGGCTTCCACAATTTTGTGCTATTTCCTCTCGTTCTGTGGTCAGTGGCCTGTTCAAAAAATCCCCTGCATTTACGCCCAATAAACCCTTCAAGATTTCAAGTGCTTCAGTGAGGTCTCCTCTCAATCTTCTTTTCGCAAGTGAGAAGAGTCCCGTATTCTGCAGTTTTTGTTCATATGATTTCCCTCGTTGCTCTTCAACCATCCGAGTGCCTAGTAGCTGGACCTTTTCTAGGCAGGCTGCATCCTTTTTCCCCGGACATCGAATGTTAAATGATTTTCCCTGTTTCACGTTGAATTAGATGATTTCATCACTTAATTGAACAAAAGTCTCACAAATATTCACATTTGGGTGCTTTGCTGCCTATACAGGCAGAACAGAGAGAAAGCCGCGTCACCGAATGAGTGAACATATTCCAGTGCGGCTTCTAAAATCGATGACTGGTCAGTTCCCAATGATGATGTCACCACCGAAATCGAAAGTAATCGGACCATCAATTAAGCAACATCGGATTAATCAAAAACACTGTGTAACTCCAAGTCACTGGTGTAAGTTCATATACAACACTACAAATAAGAGATAGCTTAGATATGCTGAGGCCCTAGCCATCCTCAGTTTCAAACCCGAACTATGCAAAAACAGCGTGAGCGGTTATCCGTTTGTTCCCACCCTGTTGACTCGACTTTTAGTTCCTCTCGCACTCTCGTTCGCTTCTAATAGTTTTCTTCCACTTCAATCTTGTCTCTGTTCCATTGAGTATTTTACCGGCTATAGGAAAATCACGTTGACGGCAGTATGTACGCGTACAAATGCAGTGAAGCGTTCCAGGATACATTGGGCAAAGCTATGTTTTTCACTTCTCTTGTCAAATCAGATAGCTAATTGTGAGTAGGTATACTTTACGCCTGTTTGAAGTTAAGCATGGGGCCACATTCAAAAGGCGGAAAATGGTTGGCAAGAATGAAAAACATCCTGGGGGAGGGCCAGCTGTCAGGATAAATAAACAGACAGCAGTTCTTTCAGACCATTTTTATTCTGCTTCCTTCGAGCTCCGGCCAAAAAGGCGGAAAGCTCCTTGCGAATCCGTTGGTGGTGTTCGTTTCTTGATATCCCTGCGCCGAGTTATGGTTTGATCACCGTGTTGCTTACTTCAGCTTGGTCCAGCAAGGGTGAATTGAGCGCAGAAAAGTAGAATAAGAGCAAGCCTACGTAAGACATGTCCGAGCCATCGGAGACGGTGTAGGGCTACTGCTTTGGTCATATTGCGATTATCGGAAACCAACGCACAAAGGTGAACCTCATCACTGTCTACTCGGCGTTCCCAGCGGATGTGAGCTATGGTTCGAAGACATGGGTATTCAGAAAAGGAAATCCACCGTACAGTACACACGTCAATGATAAGGGTTCCGAGCGTGAGTTAAACTGTCCGTTGTCATATACACACCCGAGTTTGTCCGTTGAACGTGCCTGGTTCGAAAGGAATCAAGGGATTAATTTACGGTTCACTTGTAATTATTCAATCCGATGAAACTGAAAGATCATTGGGTAAATCTGTTTTCCCAAATTATTCTGTGGTTTGAAGATCTTCCTCGCGATATCTACTTGTAACACCATAATATTAATAGCAGGATCTCAGACATAATGACGCAAATGTGAAGTAGAATAAGCATAACCCATTAGGATAAAAGTGGAAATCACTATTCAGCTGTTGTAATTCGATCAAAATGATGTAGTTCTTATAAAGATACTCCTGACCTGACATTAGGGTGAAACATTGAGTCAGGCTAATTAGTATTTGTATAGAAGTCCAATTTGGAGAAACAAATGTTTCTTAGTAATTCATTCTCAAGAGATTTATCAACTATATGGGAGATACTAAACAAAAAATCATGCTGATAGACATGGAATAAACACGAGTCATGGGCAGGAGTTTGTCAACAGTCAAATTGTCCTTGTTATGTGATTGGTTTATCTAGCTTACGCCCTCTGGGAGACAGGACGACAGATTCATTCGGCCTCGATAGATCCTGGGCCACGGAAGTTGAAATTCCTGGACTAAACGCTTTTGGGCGCAAAGGTCGGGGGTCAGCTTCCTGATTCCAATTGCCTCGGCTGTTGCTGGAGTGCGCAACGGAACGCCCTTGCTTTCTTTTTTTGGGAGGGGGGTGGGGGTGGGGGACATGATACATAACTTTGAAAGCCGTGTTTGGATTCATCTGATGTCCTATGTCAACTAGGTGTGCCAAGATTCGGCTGTTTATCGATCCAGTCTGTCCTTGGCTTAACCAGCATGGGCGATGTTCTTTGAACCGAGTGGATAGCTATCGTGCCGTTTGACTTACATAGGACGCGTCACAAGCACATCTGAAAGAGTACACAACGATTGATGGTATTTAACCTTTAAGCAAGAGTGAATTTCTTGTGTAGTTCTCACCACAGTCACAGTAACAGTGTTTGTAAGCATAGCTGGCCAAATGTACTCAAAGGAAGCAAAATGATAGAAATATTGTACTGTGTGATGACTGTATCAAAAAGTTACAGTTAAAAATGCAATACTGACTCATTTCAAGTTACTGGTTAAACTTTAGGCTGAATTAAAAGCCTGTTGTGGGATGACAAGTTACGAAAAACGCAATTTCACGCGTTCCTTTATCCCGATTCCCCAAGATCATTTTGCTGAATCATAAAATGGTGTTCAGAGAACAGTCGTTCACCTTTTACATGAGTCCCAGCTATACTAACATTGTCGAGGGTAGTTCAATAAACAAGCGAATATTGTGTAATCCAACACCAGGCTTAAAACCTACCGATCCCTCGTGAGTTCTATTCTAGTTGTTCAGCTGAATGGATCAGTTTGTATTACTATTCTGGGTTCTACATACTGTGGTACAATATCTAGAAAGAAATCCGTTAGTTATCATGTTCCTTCATCAGTCCATATTCCAGTAATTCAAACTTTACTCCATCCATCCTTTAGTATATGGTCTTCCCTGGGCTCACGGTTGATATACCTATACTAAAACCACAAATTGTGAGAGCCAGTATCTGCAATACATGTACGACTTCC
This sequence comes from Fasciola hepatica, assembly GCA_948099385.1. Classification (NCBI taxonomy): domain Eukaryota; kingdom Metazoa; phylum Platyhelminthes; class Trematoda; order Plagiorchiida; family Fasciolidae; genus Fasciola; species Fasciola hepatica. The sequence goes on from CANUEZ040000063.1 coordinate 5,185,430, forward strand.
TTAATTTTCCTAACGTCATCTGTCACACTGAAAATTTTCTGCAAAATGGTTTCGAATTATCTCCGTTTTTTCTCGATTTGTCATTTTCGTGTCAGCCCTGGTAGTATCTCGCACATTTCAAATCAGAGTACAATTTAGAGCCTATAGCGCGGTTTTATTTGCGGTGACTTTTGGGCTCTCAGTTATACCGTACTGTCATCACTTTTTGCTCAGCGAATACCCAGCTGAATGCGGCGGAGAGGATTTCGCACTTCTTATTCACCCACACAGTGGCTAATTCCTAACAGCAACCGATTTCAAATGGCGGTGAGGTATACGTTTATCCATAAGTTACCTGTGAAACATGCCAAACATGACAGAGAAAAATCTTTAATATTTTCGTTTTCTTTAGAACAAGAGATAGGTTAATGGTGCAAACTGCATGCGCTAAACCAACTGTGCTTTATCCTCGTCAAGTTGCCGATAGTCAACAAGTTTCACCGTATTTTGTTATCATTTATTTTCAATTAAAGCCATGTTTTATTGTGCGTGCTCTTACTGATGTCATCCGTGATCAGTACAATTACCAATGCGGTGACTTCATAAGATTCTCTTTGAATTTGATACCAATGTTTCCACCACCAAAGCTCTCGTTCCCACTTAATGGAAATCCGGCCGATCCTCGAGGAATTCAACTTATGGCATACGGTAATCAGACAGTATGGTTAGCTACGGACAACAGCCCGCGGGTGAGCGTTTATCACGCAACAACCGGTGAATTTCTCATGGAAATTGATTTGAAACCGATCGTCATTCAAAGTCTTCGGAGTGAGTATCAAAAGTTATACGATCAACCGAATGTTTGTATTTTTAGGGCCAATTACCTTAGACACAAAGGTTTTTCCTGTACTATACGGAATGGTGTTCTGTAAGAGGATTTTTGTAAAGGGGCACATACATTATGCAAAGTAAACGATAGCATTCACCATCCTAGTGAATTCCTAGAAGAAGGAAGGTAAACTGACCAATGAATTTATCAAGCGTGGCAGTTTTTAATCTCTGCACTACTTGGTTATGTACTGGTTAGATAGTAGATCAGAGAGCTCCTGTATAAATTAGTTCGTTAGGGAATGATGAAAATGACTGAGAGATGAGGCAGTCAATTTAGATGGATTAGATGAATAGGGTTTGTGTGGACTTTGTGTCCGAAATCCTTTTTGTAAGGGTTTGAATGGTTTCAACACAGTTTAGTTATTAAATTCACTTTTTGATGGTTACATGGGTGGTTTAAAGGAAAACATGACAACGACAAATTACCGACTAATTGTATTAGGATCTCTCTTTAGATTACGGCTACTACTACTACTACTACTACTACTACTACTACTACTACTTCTACTACTACTACTATTACCGTATAAACCCAGAAGAGGTCGAATAATGGGTCATTCATCGGAACCGATTTTTCGGATTTCTTTCGAATAATTCGACTAAACTGGACCTCTAATTTACATCGCAGGTATATAGGTAATCATAATCCAATACTCCTAAGGTCTGAGGCAGTTTTTGTATATTTCGTGTGCCGCGCTGTAAGTCACTATTTTCTGACCCTGTGCCGTCATCACATTTTCCATCGCTCCATGGTCGATCATTATTTCCGATTCGCGACACAACTTCTCGAGTAGTATATGCTGCTACCGGTACCACTAGTCATACGTCTTAGAGACAGGTGAATAAAATAAGGAGAGTACATTAGGATACGAAAATATCAGGAATAGCTTGTTCGTTTTGGTACTTTCTAAGTTTATGAATCCGAAAATACAATTTATTCAGTTTACTAATGGGAAGCAGAGTGCGGGCGATTCCATAAATTCTTGTGCTGAATGTTTCTCCAAGTAACCTGACGGCGTGCTTTGTTGATAAGTGAGCTGCTCTGATACACTTACCGATCAGAAATTAGAAGGAACTTGCGAAAGATAAAACCTCTTTCCAAACATTTGGATGTAAAACTTCCTAAGTGATTCTGGTGAAATAACATATGGCTGTGAATAGCGAATGCAAAAGATTTATAGGCACTTAACTTTGTTGACAGTGACGATTGGTTATGATCCTGTGAACCTATGACTGATTCAGAACTAGGCTAACTCACGGCTTTGGAGAGAAGAAAAGTATGAAACCCAAGTGATCAACATATGTTTTACGTGTAATGCATCAATTTTCAGTCTCAGTTTGGGCTAATTCAGATTGTTTGCCCCTTCCAGTGCTGTCCATAATCATTGAAAACTCAACACAAACAGATAAATGCTTTTAAATGGAAAAATCTTCCTGCAGCATAAGCACCTCACTCACCACTGAAATTCTACGGAAAACGTGCATAGTTTCTTCATCCATGAAGTTACCAGTGACGTCTATCAATCGGGGTCCATCGGGTACTTTCTCATTCGAGGTATAAAACTCTTTATGGGTGATTGCGAATGCGTTTTAATCTTGCAACAGATAAGCATCATGGCATACAGTGCTGAGACGAAGGGGGCCGTCCAGTTCGGATGGCCTAATAAGTGCACGTGAAGCCAACGGTCCCGTTCAACGGGTTCAAGCCCCGTTCGTGACTGAGGGAATAGACATTACCCGTGGTGCTTTGCAGTGTCTAAATAGCAACAGAGTGGTTCTGTTTCTCCATTTTTAACGATGAAAGCAGTGCCAGTAGCACTGTCAAAATGATGGTAGTGGGCTCTCCTTCACCGTAGAACACGAACATACACATGACAACATCTTGGTACTGTACGTCAGTATAGCTTCGAATCACAGTTCCAAAAGAAATCTGAAGAAAACGCATTCCACGTTATATGATATCGTGCTCCATATATTTGGTTTCACTCAACGTATTCCAAGCATCAGTTTGTAGTACACAAACAGTTTATTCTTGGTACAGAATTCCGCTGGAATAATTGGCTTTTGAGGTGAAAGTTCAAATCATCCAAAATTGATCCCGTCCAAAATGCCGTTCGCCTCCGATGCTGTCAATAATTGCCTGTGGAATAGGTACGACAACACATTAACCTTACAGTTTACTTCTGGAACCAGAGGGACATTCGTTATGTGCAACAAAATCCCCAAAGTTATGTTCTTATATGCCTTAGTGGTCGATTTCATTGCGGAACTATCTCTTACAAACGTCTGCTTCTTGACCCCTTAGGACACGCGCAGGAGAAGGATACTGTGATCGGCCTAGAGTAGCAGCTGTTCTGCATTAAAAGAAATGATTGACAGAATTCGTTTTGTTGATGTTACCCCTACATCTCACTTTCTTACTGAATTTGATGCAATTTTTCCCAACCCGTTTAGTTTTGTAGGACTGACGTGAGTTTCGTTGTGTGGCTGTATTCATTCTGTACTGATGTACATTAGAAAAAAACGTCCATTTGTGACTGACTTTTTTGTGGTATAGGAATGTCCAATCAAGACTGTTCCTGTGTGTATGTGTGTGTGTGTGTGCAAAGTAAATTTGTATGATCGTGAAATTTCTTCTTCGTCTGACATTGGATATAATAATATTACCAATAATTGTTGTACAGATAGGAGTTGATTCACGTAATTCAGCCTTCTGAAACCTGCAGTTAACAACGTTGGTTTTTAGTCTTGCTGAAAAAAAGCTATACCATCTTACGAAATTCGTTTCAACGAAAGGTTTCTCTGAATATATCCCCATAACCGTCTGACTTTTTCCCGTTCGGCTTTGCGCGCATTTTTTTACGTAGATTGTGATGAGATCATTATGCGTCACAAGGAAGCCTGCTTGCGTATCACTTGTCTCACCGTATGCAAGGATTTACTTTGGGCCGGGACAAGTGCTGGCGTAATTGTCACCGTGGCGATACCTCGAGTGACTCACAATTCTACTAAGCAAAGCATGGAACCGCCACAATTGGAGGGTGAGTTATAAGTCAGTAAGGCCATTAATTCTAAGGAGTATTGTCGGATAAGTATTTCGTTTTTATTCGATATTTTGTCAAAAGTGATTCCCAAAGCTAACATCTTACTTAGCTAGGATACTGAATGCCATTTGCTGTCTCATTGTGAAAACTCATGGATGACAAAATTCTAAAATATGATTTATAATTCTGTAATCCCAGCTTTCCATATTTATTGAAATTTTAAATGTTTCGAGTTCGGTAAATAAACGATTTTGGACAGCTTTCATTATCCAAAATGTATGCTAGTCCACAACTGCATATAACAGGTTTCATCATATTGTATCGGTTAATAATTAGGTCAGCAAGACCCTCTCATCTCCGACTACAGCAGCAGTGCCCGGAAGTGAATTGGCTAGCGATTCCGAAACCATTGTGGTTTTTGTGTGCCACACCTGGGTTGTTTTGAATGGGCTCGGTCTTCAACAGTTTATTTTCTATGGCCCTGTTGTTCTGCAACTCTCATCGATCAGAAACTGCCCTTCGTAGGTTACCGCTTGACACCAGCCTTGGTCCCCGCACACAAACACACACACACACACACACAACAATGTACACATCCTGAATTGAAGGATTGGCACATTTATTCGTTTGATGATGCTATAATGTCTTCAGGGATGTCTGATCATGCATTGATCCGATGCTGATGAAAGTATCTTTTTCATAGTATTGCTAGCGTTATTCATAGAAATGATTTGGTTACGCACTTAACACATTTTAAGTAATTATCAATTCACAGAATGTATTTTTGGCACGAGGAGCCTGAATCTCATGTGCTGGCTCACGGCGTCCGACTTTTCGACGTGAAAAATACAAGTGGATTTTCCGTTATATAATTATCAGCTATACGATCTCATAGTGCAAAACTATCAAACAATACAATGTCGTCTTTTCATTACTTACAAAATCATTGGTCTAAAACGGTAGAATAACTGTGTTCCTACTGATCATTTTTTGCCGAATCACTAGGCACTTCAGTACCGACATTTCACAAACTATATATAGATTGGTTACAGTACTACGTGAAAAATGATACTTTTCCTTGCAATAAATCAGATCACAAAGATGAACTTTTGTTTATATATTTATAAAGTTACAGTTGCCAATGGTCTATAATTTCACAATTCGCAATCCCTGTAAAATGTGGTGTATATCGGGAAACGCTTTATTTTGACACGAAGAAGTCATGATGCATTTTTCTTCATTTCCTAAACAGTATTGAAACGAGGTCACATTGGGCATGTCCGCTTCTTAGTCAGTCTTGAAAGCGCCGTTGAACCTGGCACGAGCCTTATACCGGAGCGTCCGCGTATTTCGTTGAGTCCTATGCACGAGTCCGTCACGACCAAATTTGATTTCGGTCAAAAGGAACTTTCTGCTGACCCCTTATCATCAAACAGTGGGATAGAAAAGGCAGAAACGAGTTCAGAAAGTAGACCAACAAGTTATGGTGAAGAAAGAAGACGATCTGTACATTCGGACGCTGTATCTTCCACTCTACCAATTCGGAGTCCTCAGCCTCCACCAAGACCAAAACCTCCAAACCTTGCTAACATCCAACATGCAATGAAGAGTGAACAAAGTCCAATGAGCGAATCCTCACCAAGTGACGTATTTCAACCCAGGGAAAACCGGCTGTCACTATCCCAAAGCCACCGCCACTACCTGTTGGGAGTCCGCCGAGCTTCGGTAAATCCATATTCAACGATTGCGACACAAGTCCAAGTAATCAGTGGTGGTGAGGGACTCGAAGAATTCAGTACAAGTGAACACATTTCATCACCCCCAGAAGTAAATCCGAGCGAAAATCTGGGTGACGATGACAGTACTAATCAAATTCTGATTTGGGATGTACATTGAAATCTTATGCACAATGCACTTTCTTGTGTCAGTCTACTTTCTCATAGCGCCTCATGTGTCGTGAAACCAGAACCAGCGCCGGTTTTGCTGAAATGATTGTCCAAACAAAATCGGGTATTTTTGCTACCAAGACCCTATATTCCGGTAATCAGGTCTGATAACCCCCCACTTTCGCATTGCTACTTCCAGAAACTTCAGATTCTGAAAGTGACACTCGGTTTTGACTTTCTCTCATTACTGGTTTTTAAGTATCCATTTCCGTATACTAGGCATTTCTCCGTTTCCTGAGCTGTCATATTCTGTTCCACCACTTTGCTTCGTTCTTGTCTGACTTCCGGAGATCGATTGAGAAACGGATGAACATACTCATTTATTTCTTATTTAATCAAGGTGACAGCACTCGTATTCAGCGTGAAATCGCACACTTATACGTATACAAGGAGAGACAGATCAGAGGAGAGAGCGACCGACAGAGAACTACAGTCGTCTAAGTTTCGCTTCATTTGAAATACCTTGAAAAATCTACGTGATTGTTTAGAGACGTTTGACTTTTCTTTTCTGATTTCCCACACAGATACACTCATCTAATCTATCTTCAACAGTGCAATTCAGAACAGCCAGTTTTTCTCAACAGTTTTCGTTCCAGTCAACCAATGTAGCTGGTTCTACTTGGTTACTGTTGCTGTAATCGTAAACAAGCGAAAGGTAAATGCTTTTGAGCAAAACATTTGAAATCCTATCATCGGACAGCGTGATATCTGACAAAGCACTCTGCCATTGTCGTGTTCTAGATCCGTACACATAGATCACGTGCGACCATGTTTTCCTTACCTTCCACCAGTGAATCGGACTTCCACGCATTTGTACTACGCTTGAAGGAAATAATACTACTGAATCCTAAATATTGTTTCTTTCTTCGCCCATTTTTCACCCTGACTAGGACGCAGGTTGGCTGCTTGATGGATTGGTCTGTTTTTCTCAAATTTGAAATATTACTGAGTCGAGGTGAATTTTGAAAAAAACATGGAGTAACGGGATTGCACGGTTTATATCCAGATTCTCTAGGTTGCATCTCAGTTGGAGACTTCTGAAATACAACGCGTACGGACTACTTTGTATGCAGGGAGTGCTCGGAAAGCCATGTGCAGTTCAAGTTCAGTCATCAAGACGCAGGCAGTGTGGCATAGAGAAGCTTTTGTTGGTATTGGACAAGTATTCGTCGGTTTATAGTTATTGCCCACAAAGCATTTAACATACTGAAACTCATGATGATATATAGTACTTAAAACAACCTTTCTCAATTGGCCTTGCGATCTGTCGCTGGAAGGTGTCCTACTAATTACGTCACAGGGATCTGTTGAGAAACTGAGTCCTACAGTAGGCCTTACTTCGAAACCAATGTTTTTTAAATCTATCTCCTCTCTCTTGATACATGCAGACAGCTCCACACCCAAATCCGAATTCACAAGTTGGAGTTGATTTTGAGTGCTTGGCGAGATGTTTTCATCAGTTTTATTAGCATGTAGATCTCAAGAAAACAGATGACTGGAAGTACGCCTAAATATGTAGGACCATCAACGCTGTCACAAAAATAATTAGTAAATCTCCAGAATTTTCTAAGTAAGAGGGTTTGGTATGAAACCTTTAGTTATAAGCTATCCAAGAATTCCAGTTGAACAGTTCAGGGTTAATAGATTTCACAGTCGGCAGGTGCGAACACCACCTTCGACGAGCAAACCACTAACTTCCGTAAATATTTTACTGTCGATAATCAGACGACAATGAATCCTAATGAGCGTATGAATAGTAGGAAATCAAGTTTACATATAACGATTCCTCATAAGCACACAGTAACCAAGTTCCGCAGGCTGCTTATAACGGAATACACTTACACTTAGACCTCTACACAGAAGACTTACATTATAACAGCCGATCGCTTTGCAGTGCTTATTTTATTTTCTGGACGGGCTTGAAATCGAGCATGGTTCCAACGCAGCAACAAGAATTACAAAGTAGGGAAGGGGGAGTAGAACATAGTGTAAGGAACAGCTGGTAAAAATATGACACATTGTGCGACTGTTTTGTTTTTTCATCGCACTCTTTTTATGTTTGCCATTTTGTTTCTCTGAATGACACTTTCGTGATTAAGGGGCGCGAGAATCCTACAGACAGTCCTCATGACATTCTCACCACTGACTTCTATCCTGAGCCACGTCCCTCAACGTTTCTGATAAGCGACAGCCGTCTTCCCTTGGTTCCCAACCAGATAGGCGGGAAGCTCCAACCGAAGTTAGTACTGACAATAGCTTCTTCATACCTCTACGCTAACTCATAGCCTGATCTCCGCGTCACTTCTCCCGGCTTAGTCCAGTACGTGTAAATACTTCACAGAAAGACAGACAATGGGCAGGCATTCGCAAAACATGACCGAGCTACCAGAGTTGGTGTTCAGCTGTCACTTCGGTAAGAGGGCGGTTATTTGTGTTCAATACATGAAAGTGCAACTCACCATTACTCACTCGACGTCCCAACCAGAATCGAACAATGCTTCGGTGACATAGGTAGTCGGAAACAGAAGGGTGCCCGATCATCTCACGGAGAAATGCCCACGTCTGGCAACCGCAGAGTAAAACCCTATGAACAGCGGCAACTTACCCCTGTCCTTTCAGAGACAGCCGGTTGTTACGGCAGCGCTACAGATGTCGCATGTTTGCGAAAGCTGCTTTAGATCTCGTGAAATGATCTCCTCCCCAACACCACATCCAGATGGTATCATACTCCCAAGGTACTCAAAGTTGTCGACTAATTCTAGCTGATCACCACAAAGTGTGAGGGCAGGAACGGGCTCCGGCCAATCTTGCAGAAGTACTTTTCACTTAGAAGGTGTGAATGGCACACTATATCCGGATATCTCAATCGCCAAGCTTTTTAGAACTTGTAGCGTTGTCTGTGTATTTTTACACAACAAGGTGATATCTTCGGTATATTCAAAGTCAAAGTCTCTGTTCCCTGGGAGGAGTTCATCTTCAAAGTTGAGGAGGCCAGATATGGCATTCAGGGAAATCGGAATACAGAGCAACCTCATCGTACTACACTGGAGATGACGAAAGATGACAAAATCTGGCCGTAGGTCTTAACCTGACCTGTGGCGTGACGACACAACTGTTTGAGGACTGATATATATGTATCAAGCCCTTCATTTCTCAACAAACAGTTCCATAGTGCAGCCTATCTGCAGTGCCAACAACCGTGAGGGTTTCCAGGAACACGATAATCGTTGGTCTTTAGAAAGTGTGACAGTGCTCTGCTGGTTGTCTGAAGGTGAAGATTTGGTTGATACATCCATGACCGGTACGAAACCCTGCTCGCTGCTCCCGAGTCTGCTGTTACCGCATTTGGTACAACGTGCAAAATATGACTGATGCATTCAGCTTAGACGCTATTGGGATAAGGCTTACACCCCTATGGTTAGTACAGTCACTGTGAGGGCCCTTCTTGAAGATAGAGACAACAATCGATTCCCCTCATAAGGAAGGGACCTACTTAGAACTCCAAACTTTTGAGGATAGAACATGAAGTTCTCTAACGAGCAGCACCCTACCATCTTTGAACAGGGCTGCGGGAGGACCATCGGAGCCCGGCTCTTTGTGATGTCCTAAGGCTCTAATTTTTCCACGGATCTCCGCCTCGATAGGTGGATCAGTCGAAACGGAACACTGGACGTGTGCTGGAAGATCTACAAGAAAGGCTGAAACTGAGATACGGCTAAACTATTTCTGAAAGTGCACCACCTCGCGTTCGAGACACCGCTACTAATGTGAATTAGCGAACAATCACCTACACAAATGGTTTCACTTACACCTTGTGGCTTTCTACCGGTGACTCAAATGAGGTAAAACATCTTGCGGGAATTTTCTTTGTCAGTAGCACTTTCTATATCTGATGCGCTTTGCCGCTACCACATTTAGTTGTCCCTACGAATACTCGCGTTAAGAGCACCTCTCGTCACGAATTAAATTTTGTTATGCTGACTTCCAACCGGGATCGACTGGCGCGCTTCGAGAGGGCGCAAATATTCAGCGGAAATCCAGGGTCTCATGGCACCACCAGAGAGGCCGCAACTTATCAGACAAACAGAATGCAAAGCTTTTCTACTCAGTGACCAGTGCTGGTCTGTGTAATCAGGTGAGGCTACAACTAGCGCGTTTTGGAAGACGGATGGAAGAGCTGGATTAGAAAACTTATCGCAAACTAACCCACCCAAGCACAGGAACCGCTCAATGAGAACTAATGCGTGGTCAGGATCAAGGGGGATGCTTCAGTATGAGCGATAGTCTTGTATGCAACCTTGTCATTTGTGGCTCATATCGATATGGTTGGTCTGGATCCCCCGCTGATTCGACGAGGTTAAACGCCACGTAGCGTACCGGCAATTATAGCGTCTGAAGTTCGAAATGGTGAGGAATAGGCGGTGTTCAGAGAACAGAACCAAAAACCGTTCCCTATTTTCTGAGCAGCAGGAACCTGGCCCAGAAGGGCCTCCTAGATGCGCCTCGTTCGATGACGGCCAGCCAGCCAACTCCAGCATTCAGACCTCTCACCAAAATCACGATACTAGCTCGACCTGCTTCGTATGGGAGGTCTTGGAGCATTTGGTAAGTTATCTTTGAATGCATCCTGGCTGCAGTCGGTGGATGCATACAACGAAATGACAGACAGATTGCATCCATCGGAATGGTGACCGCTCACTCTGGAAGAGCTCCTGAGTCTCTCTGCGCATGAGCTACTGTCGACTGGGGTTCATTCTAGCCGAGCCTCTTGGGCCCTCCCACTGATACCAATGCCATCGCCAGCAAGATGAGAAGCCGCAACCTCAGTGTCTCCAGAAAGGCGTAATCAAAACTGGACGAAAGGATTAGATATGGGCTTCTACCGAATGATCAAATTGAATTCTTGAATGCTAGCCTTCTGAATACAACACACATCCATTGTAGGAACCCAAGCCTACAAGCTAAGCCCACCCGTTGTCCTAAGTGAGCATCCATTCATCCATTTCATAGTTTTCAGTCTGAAAAGACTGAAGTCGGTGAGTCGGATCAACCTGGACGGGAGCGGGCTGGCACAGTGGTAACACACGCTTTCAAGCTGGAAAAGCTTTAGTTCAATCCCTGGGTGTGGCGGTGGATATGCACTACCGATGAGCACCAACGAGAGGGAAACTCGGGTCTGGTGCCTCTGAGTGCAGGGTAGATCGGATGACCTGGGGTTTGTGCATAAAATGCGCGATCCAAAAGACAGTCAGCCAAACGAAGTATTATCAGTCCAACATGCCGCTCGCTAGTAATTGAGATATGTACAGGTAACAATTTAAGCTAACGAACGTCACCTAATCGTGGAATTATACTTGGCCAACTGCAGACTGTCTGAGTTAAATTCCGCCACAGCGAAGATGAATACTACACGCACAGCACGAGAGGCAAGCAAATAGGAACTAATAAATACTTGCTTGCTCTCCAATGAGTTAAAGAAATATGCATTTCTGAAAACAGAAATAACCATTGGGATGTTATTTAAAAACCAGTCTAATTGTATAATACGAGTTCATATTCGTGAGCTAAATTCACGGTCGAAATGAAATGTACCTAACTGACAACTCTTCAAATTGATTCAAATGTTAATATTTCAACCTCATAACTGTCCGCTTTAAAACAGCTTCAAAGCACGTTTTATTGTTTCTGTTTCAAAGGGGAATTCGTTTGAGATTTCTTGAAGACAATGAAAATCACGAATTAAAACGAAGGATTATTCTGCATGATGTGCTAAGCTCTTCAAATTTAGGGTTTTTACTGTTATTCTGACTATGCTCTAACCAATATGACGTATTTCATGGACTATGAGATGTACCCGCTCGACCGTTAGACACATTGGAGATTAGGGCTAGATGTTGCTATCAGCGGCGTTATTGAATTCACATACTTTCTTTATTGGCTTCAAAGTACCGTGTAGTTCTCTTCCTAATAATTCCATAAAAGCGAACCGTCACACCCAGTGCGTCATTAAAAGTTGTTCGAGCCAAAAACTAAGCCGAAAACGATAGGTTGATCGAATGCGACCATTTTCAGTTAGTTTACAGCTCAAGTCTCAACCCATGAACGTTTTTATGCATCCCATAAAATATGATGTTTAGGCCCACACAGGATTAACAGGGGAATCCATAGATAAAAATCTTCATGAGCCATCCGGAATGCTGGAAAGAAGATGAACAAAAGAATTTAGAGAGTAAATACATTTGGAACAACGATGGAGGTGAACAATAAGATTAATAATTAATTGAACGCGGTCTACTACTGGGAGAACAAAATTAGGGCTGATTCTGTCTCTATATGTAGAAGAAAGCATTTTGAAGTCTGCCTATGTGGGACATCAGTGTAAAGTTTTGAGGGGTAATTTGATAAAATGTAACCAAACCACAACACCAACGAACAAAACGGAAGAATTTAATCCTTCGTGTTTCAGTGACAGCTTCATTAAAGTCGGCTGGGTCGGGATGAGATCGCATGCATCTGTCACAAATATTTTCGAATCCGCAGGAATTCCTCGTTCGGTCAAGTCAGGTAGTCATTTTTCTGTGCCAACTGTTGGCTTCACTCCATTTTGTCCGGTAATGATTAGGACACTATAAAATATGTCCGGCGCGGACTGTGTACCATACTCGAGGGTCCAAATGAGTAAACGATAATATGGTAAGCAGTTTCACATGTCTTCTGTCACGAGACAGAGGATGAAGCTGCAGAGTATATCAACATGTGTAACAACATCCGTTTAAAACTAACACGTGTTCCGGGCATTTCAATATTCTCTACCCAGCACCCCTTTCTAGGACCAATATATGAAAAATATTTACTCCTTTGGCAACACTGTTCGATTTTCATGTAAAATCAGCGTCAGCTCGATTATGGTAAGAAGTCTTTGTCATACTGAACACCACGTATACTGATGGTGCCTTGGAAGATTACGGTCTTGTTGTAAATCATTCAGGCTCGATTCTGGTGAACAACAAAATGAAATATTTTGTCCAGGCAACTAGACCTTCTTTGTGGCAACAGTTTGTGATAGCTTTTATAATGCAGAAATTCTATTCATCAACCAAGATAACTTTCTTTGGCCAACCTGGCGTTTTCCTTAAAATTCTTGACTCACAATTAGTAGTCCGTGATGGATTCCACTGCATCACCTCTACGCTACTACCATCTTCAGGTCAGTAGCACGTATGTAAAACCCTAACACGAAATGGTGTAAACTGTACCAAAAATGAGTTTAAATTTGTCCCATTCACTTGAAATTAGCAATGCCCGGTGGTGTAGTTTGTACGCGCATGAAAATTTACGAATCACAGAAATTTATGTGCTTCATCTGCAATTTCTCAGTGCGAGGTAAATAATTTCGCGCGCAAAACCCTGGAACTGCCTATTCCAGATTATTCCATCGTTTGAACATCAATACCGTAGCTGCTGAATAGGTTCACTATCTCCAGTTTTCCGCTAAAAGCTATTGAGTATTGAAAGGATAGATCAATATTTCCTTCATACTTTGTCCTAGTAACTGGTGGAACTTTCTTCTCCGGGATCATTGCTGAAGAAGACATTCAACTAGAGGGTACTCACCATTTTTTGTGTACTTCTGCGATTACCCGAATGTACTTGTGTTGGCTATGTGGACGAATATACACTCGACCAGTCACCTGTCAAACTTCGTCGGTTTTGTTATTCGGGTTTTTACACAAACTTATTTTCAAAATGTGATATTTTTTCAAGCAGATGATCTCAAAGAAGCAACTAAACTCACCGGTTTTACTGATATGTCTCACATATTTTAGCAAAGCATTCTGAGGCTTCTTATTGGCAAATCATGCTGGTGGCTAATAGTAAAAGGGGGAAATAATGGAGGATTGACGTTATCTGATCAATTTTGGCCACACTTTTGCTACTTGTATAACCTTATCCACGAGAAAATTATTATGAAGGTATCTACACAACTTTGTGATGATGTGAATGGATTCGGGAAATCAATGTCAGTTTATTCACCGACGAATTATTTGGAGAGACTACACGCAAATTACGTGCACGGCAATCCGTGATGGACGCCACTGCATCACCTCTACGCTACTACCACCTTCAGGCCAGTAGCATGTGCGTAAAACGCTAACATGAAATTGTGTAAACTGTACCAAAAATGAGTTTAAATTTGTCCCATGATTTGTGCCAACCTGAAATAGGTGGATGTATGGAATGAATAATAACGTTTTCAGTGATACTACTAATGAATAGTCAGTTTACAAATTCAAAAACGCTTCACATAACATGTGAGGGCAACTTTTGGCCATAAAAACCGCGAAATTCCTATTTGAAACCTTTTAAATAACTCACTTTTGGGTGCCAGCGGATAAAAATGTGGTTTTCTCTTTCTCCAGGGTATTCGCATCACCATCCCCAACCAAAACTTGGAAGAATGTAGGAAAGCGTCTCATTTTCCGAGGAAAAACCAAACTAGACATTTTTATTGTAACAGATGAGTTGAAAAGTGGTGCTTGAGGGTAAAAATGAGAACCATTTTCCCTTACTGTGACGGATGTTATGGTTTCTGCCTGATAAACAGAGCAGTCATGCTATACCCATCGGTATTGGTGGGGTTATGCGTGTACCTCAACCACCGTGAGGTCTCTAGGCACTGAAAGGGGAATGTTACGTATCTATCAGTCAGGAATCTATGGGGTGAGCAAGGCCCTGTGCTCCGAGCCAACGTATGACACTCATTCCAGTTGCTTTGGGCCTTGATAACCCGTCTCAATAAACACTACCGCCCCTTTTGATAACATTTATACACGAGGGCAAGTTGTTGTGGTTGTATGTGAACTGTATTTGTCTTACATAACTGATTACATTAGATGTGACTGATCTTGAATTGTATAAACAAGTGGTTCCAATTCATGCTTCCAACTCGGATGTGTTCATAATCCGTTTTGGTTTGGGATTACCATTTGTATAGATTCCGTGGGACAGTTTTTCACTTTTAACGCCGCGGAAATTGATCGAAATTTTGCGGTCCTGCAGTATGGCTTTTATGGGTTGAACTGCTACTACATGTGAAACTGAGGATTATTTCGATATATTCGAACTACCGTGTATGGCTTATAAGAAGATTTCGGATAAACGCACAACCGCTGTTTCCCTGAGTATTGTTGGAAAACCAGCATTTTCTGTTATCAAGAATCTTTCTTTCCTGCGGAAGTCGATTTATCTGAAATATTTCATTTCAATATACGCGAAGATATAAAGATTCTTGTACTCCAGCATACCAGACCAGTTATTTTCGAAATTCCTGTACGGGCCGAATTTCACCAACTTCAACGGGGAGATTCAGAAGCAAGCTGCAATTGTAATTTTTGAAATCAACTAGAGACACAAATTCGTGACCCTCTGGTTCTTGGCATCAGTGGTCACCGGTTGCAAAAAACCACTCCTACTACCTTGTTCTACTCTTCAGCATGTTCGTGAAGTCTGTGAGCTATATCAAGATGTGAATAGTCTTACGGAATCCACGTCTCATGTCGTGTTGTGTAATCGCGGTTTTGGGCAACCCAGAGGTCGTCCAATGCCTTCCCTCCAATTCAAACACGGTAGTACGGACGCACTATTCCAACTTGCAAGATAACTTGTCTTGGGATGATTCTCTCAATTTTTCTCTCTCTTTGGGCGTACCAATGCAAAAATATTTTGCGTTTTTTTCTAGTCAGTGATAACACTAAGCAAGATTTCATTGTTGGATCAAGTAGTGTTGAGTCATTTATTTCTTAGATTGTGGTACGAAGAGCCATTCTGGATTTAGAACATGATCCTACTGACATCGTTGTAAAAGACATTGATGGACTTACGTTACCAGCTTGTGGTACCTGTAAGCTTTTACGGGTTCTAATGGCAACTTTTTCAACGGTGATTTTCTTGTCACTGATTGAAGACCTTCCGTACTAGGGCCGGAGTCATTGAAAGACGCTGGTATTTCCATTTCTCTCTTGCGTTATGCTTGCATCTCTTTAGCTGACTTTCTCCTTTGTAGGTCAAAGTAGATGATGATCCCGTTTTAGTAGGCGTCGCGCTTTATCCTATGGTTTGCGGGAACCCGTGTAAAAGGTGTTCGGTGTTTTAGTTTCCATTCATGTGATCGAACCTGTCAGTTCTCCGAAGTGAGCCACTGTGATGACTGTTAATGACATTCCTTTGTGTTGTCTAACTTCACTCTCGAATGCGTGCACGTAACGATTGTGCAGAAGACAACTTCGAATCGTGTTCCAGTTCAGTCGGTGTTCTCATTCCTCGAGTGCGCTTAGTTTGATTCTGAGCGTTTACTACGTTAGTCGTGATAGTACTAGTTCTCGAGTGCAAGTACTTATTACGTCAGCCACTCCCATCGTTACACCTTTTTAATCAGGTGGTGGGACTCTGAGGATTTGTATTGATTACGGTGTCACTACAACGGCGAGCTTCGTCAACAAACCTGTATGCCATAATTAAGAACTACACTTGAGTACTTGAACTATTCTGAACGAAAGCAGCAATGTTCTTACTCAAACTGTGCTCGGCGAAGGCTCAAAAACCCCGGCTGGACGAGCACGCAGTCAAACTTATACACTGAACAGTCGCAATACACAAGTACATACAGGTGCAACAAAACAACACGATGTACTGCTAATAACAATCACCGTATCCTCCGCTGTCTGAATGAAGTTCCGGGTTTTCAGGGCCGTGATGTTCTCCGCTCTGTAAACGTTCAGATCTTGTGATCGTTTCTACTGGACTGGAAGTTACACTATGATCATTTTTGCCTGCGGAAAAGACTAAGGAAGATTGAAATTAGAATCAGTTGGATTACTATTAGATACTGTATCGTAAGCCTTCTGATTTATATCTCCGGCGACTGGAACCGTCATTAAGATCAAATATTTGGTAAAGTCTATTCCCTAGCTGCTTAACTGCAATGCCTATTGAGAGTCTCAGATAATTCCCTCTGTGATAAGTAACTCCTGAGGACTCGAGCTGGAGCAAATCGGTTTAAAGTGTACGGCTCTTTGACAATCTCGCGGGACTATTACTCGCAGTTGAATGGACAGAGGTGCGATAGTTGATTAGGAAGTTGCTCACAGTTCTTTTGGGCTCAGTGAATGTTCCTGCGCTTGCAGATTTGGTAGCACACTTTAATGTTTGCACGAAATTTTCGGTACTGTCGATGGACTGCGGATGGCGTGGAGGAGTTAGCACGTGATGGCAACCAATGGACTCCAACCCATCTGTCCCCTTTATGAGCATTGAAATGACTTCTGTTATGAAAAACCAACCCGCACGGTACTCCTTCTCGGTTAAATATCTTGGTAGCCAGATCAGAACTCGGTCAATTAGTGAATTACACATCTGGCCACTCGGAATAAGGATCAGCCATGACGAGGTTATAATACTTGTTCTAAAGTGGTCCGCATCAATCAGCATGAACATGCTGCCAGGCTTCGCGTGTTATGAGACAGGGAGTTTTAGCGCTCAGGGATAACGAGACGAATGGTGTACGGATGCAGCTGATGACTACAGTCATTATTCGAATGATGCTTCGCTAGTAGTCAGAAGATCGAAGTTGAGCCACAGAGATTTCCACGTAAAACTGCAGAGAAAACAGTACAGAGGTAGAACCGATTAAGGAGTACTCAGGGACGTGTGTCATATTGACGGACGAACCAGGAACAGCTTGGTTTGGAGCGATAAAATAGGACTTATACATGAAGTAGCTATAACAATGACGATTGCCAAATTGAATGCAGTGTCAATACGCAATCTACTTGGATAATTTGGAATGAACTTATGCGCACATTCTCTGCAATGTTCAGCAGACTGGCATAAGTCACTGTTCAGTTCAACTAATAACATGTAATTTAGGCCAATAGTTTCATCGTTTCGATACCGAGATGTTCGCAATGCAAATCAGTCAAAACAGCTGACGGCAATGCAGGTGATATAATAATGCGAATATTGAAACACAAAACACCATCACAAGCCACAGAAATGCCTTCGTGACACTTGTCAAACTCCGGGAATCGACCTTTGATATCTGCTTTCCAATCATGTCGAACTGATAAAAAAACAACATGGAAATAACCCCGAGTTTCATCATTCAGACCGGATCAATTTGCTGGAGGCGGTTGGGTTACCAAACAGTCAGAGAACGTTTCCTCAGAGGTAGTATAACGAGGTAAATAGTTTGCACGAGGAACTGTTTCGTTATAAAGAAGTTTAACTGCAGGAGAATATGCAACAAGAGCAAAGTTTCACCTTTGCACCATCGCTGCGGGTGGTTTCGCCAACGAGGTGTGCAGATAATAAATTAACCTCAAGGTTTCATTATCTATCACTTGTGTTAAATGTGAACCAAACAAGTAATTGTGTAGTCAAGTGACTGTCCAAAAGGCCGCTAAAATTTCTCCTGGTCTGTGAATTTCCACGTTCTGCAGGACTAAATTGACTCCAAGCGCACAGCACTGGATAACCATCCTTCCCGAACACAGATCCTCTACCGTTGGAAGGTGAATACGTGATGACAGTCCATGGCGCCTTAGGTAAAAATTCATGTAAAACGGCACCGGTGGAGTGCTAGTGGAACAATAATGAAGACGCAGCCTTATGTATGGGTACCCAAGCAGTACAATACCCAGTGCTGTTGGGCAAAAGTTGGGCTAACTTTGGGATAAAATGACTTGTAACATGCGCCTTGGAAGAATGTACAGATGTTCGTGAAATTTTACAAGAAATATAATTATAAACGTATCACTATACTAAGTAATATATATCTGCTTTACAAAAACAGCTTATTTTATTTTACTGAATGTAATTGTGACCAAGCGGTGCCATACTGGCTTTCTTCATTCTCTGTTGAAAGGATGTGTTGTTCGGTTTTTCTGTGGTGAAAAATGATTTATCACTCATGGAGATAACTGACGCACATTTTTATTGTTCATTTTAACTCTAGTGCGTTGTTATCTCTTCATGTTTATGATTCCATGTATATCCATATACATGTATACATCCATAAACATCCTAGGACTTTGAGGTAGTCGCTTGTAGTGTTGTCTTTGTGAAATTCATGCGATATTGGGCACTAATAGTTACTTAATGATGGTCAGTCATCTTCAGATTCTGGGAATCAGAGTACATTGTTAGGCCTGATGAGACAAGGTTGAAGAGGTACCGGAGGCGCAAGAAGGTCCTCAGTGCGAAGAAACGCCTCCTTAGTGGCAAGGCCACTGTGATATTCAAGATTCACTCTTTCTGTTTTTTCATTACTATATTCTCTGTGTTATTATATATACTTCTACCGTACGCGACTCCGCGCGTGCAAAATATTACACTACATTCCATTAGGTAGGGGAACTTTTGGTTTTCATTAGTTCTGTGAGGGGTTCGGCCTATTCAACCCATTCAATATCACAGTCACATAATGAGAACACAGAAGATTTTGGCAAAAATTACAATTAATTGGTATGCTAAGGAAAACCAAATGTTGTCAAGTATTCATTTGATCTGAATGCATAATAGCTGCGATTACTCCTGGTGTTCATGCTTTTGAAGTAGAGCCATAAGAGTTAGGCCAGCAGCATTATCGCAGTTTAGATTTTTTAAATGAGGACTCACGCACCACCAGCACATCAAAGTCGGTCATCTGTACAGGTTAGTGTATTTGTGAATTATTCTAATATTTTCAAGTCAGTCAGGGGATACACCTTGGAAGAACTGTGTACCGACATCAATATGGATGCTCTTTAGCATTCTTTGTTTGCAGATTTCATAATTTCCATGCTAACCACGGGGCAACATCGTGAAGTGCTGCACGCTCTAAGCTACCATTTGTCAATTTTTTCGCATTACCCAAAGAGAGTATCTCACGTATCATAGTTATGAAATGCAGCTACCGCTTTTCCCTTATGAATCGTGTTTGGGAAAGTTCAGGTCGTCGATCAAGTGACCAGCAAAACCACCGGGGTATCCATACCGAGGACTTCACGAAACCAGCAATATGTGTTCCGAAATGAAGGTATTGTTACTCCGGATGATATTTTCATTCCCGTTTGTGCCATACGCATTCATCCTGTGTTCTGTGTTTTTACCCCACTATGCCACCAGATAAAATTATCAACCTCAAGAAACACCCCGGCCGAAATTGTGACTTGATCGACAATGTACCTTCCTAATGTTTTAAAGTTTAGGGCAATTTTTTCACGTGGTTTTCGTCTGTCCGTGGATGGCATACTACTGGACACACTCACTGCACCCACTAAGAAAACCACTTGTAAATGTCAGTCACTTTCCAGTAACTCCTATTACGCCACTGGTACAATTTTGCATACGACAACCTAAATTTGTATTTCTCTCCTTCACTTTTCTCGATTACGTATTTGTCTTTGAGTGTGACTAAAGACAGCGCCCATTGGGCACGGAGTGGCATTATTAGGGTGCTGGTTTTGAAGTGCACAACAAGAAGCCGTTCAAAAACAGGCCCATTGCTGCCGTCAAGGGTAGGTCGAAGAAATTCCTTGTCTCTGACTAAACTCCAGACGCTGTTCGGTCCATCCCAAGGTTCGCAGGAGAACCAGTGTCTACCGTTGGAAGACATGGAGCTTCGGTTTATCAAAGCTAGAAATCAACGTGATGCAAGATGAGGAAGCAGGTACGTAGCTTATAATTTCCTTCATAAGGTAATGTTTGAAAAATCCCATGGGACACACTGAGAATAAAAAACGTGGCGAACAAGCTCGTTTCCAGTTATCCGTACTCATACTAATACATAACAATATATATGACTCACAAAATAAGAACGGAGAATGATAATCCAAATCTGTCTCTGCACGTGCGTGCGTGCATGTGAAATTGATCACAGTGTGGAATGTTCAAGTGGTTGCACATATGTTCGGGACCGTGACGTGGGCCACGGAAGCTTAAGTGCCTGCACAAATTGTTTCTGAGCCCACAGGGGAGGATTGCAGAGACGAATACTCACGACTTCGGCTGTGGCTAAGATGCGACACTTGAAAAGTCTTGATTGCTTTCCTCGGACTTTGTAAATGGTGCGAAAAGCGTTTATCATCTCCACTGAGTGATTTGACTCAACAAGGTGTGAGCACATCGCACTCGTAATTGTCTTAATTGCTCCCGTGTTCAGCCAGGCCGGATGGGTGTTCACGAACGCGTTCGGATAAGCGCCGAGTTGTGCGACCAATGTACCTAGTTCCACAGGAACAGGTGAAAGAATACACGAAAAACGAGGTTGCAGAATTCGGCACTATGTCCTTCAATCGAAAGCACACTATCGGTTTGGAAAGGAACAGGATTTGTAACTGTGCAGCGCAGAATGTTCTGTTGATTACTCCCGATAATCTTCGTTGAACAATTCCGGCCTCCGTTTCGCCTTTGAACGGCAAACGCACATATAGAACTTACTCATCCGCTCCTATCTCCTTTGATTTCCCTTCATTTTCTTGCATCGTCCTGTCGATAAACCTTTCAGGATAGCCGTTAATAAAGAAAACATTCCGCAGAAAAAGGAGTTCATGTTTTATTGTGTCTTCGGAGCAGATTTTTCTTGATTTATCAGCTAAGCAACGTGTAAGATTCCTCTTCATTTTGAGGGTCACAAAGCTGTAAAAATGGATGTATTGTCCGTTCCATTCGGATTTTCTATGCACTGATAACTGGACGGAAAAATCACTCCGACGGCTTATGCATACGTCGAAATACGATGGACTATTGTCCTTTTCTTCTTCCAAAGTAAATTGGACATTTGGGTGGGCAGCGTTAAAATTGTTAAGGAGCAGGTTTGTGTTCAGATTGGTGTTTTTCACATATATGACATCGTCTAAGTATCGTTTGTACAAGGTAAAATATCGGATTATGGGTTCAAGTTAATTATTTTCAAATCTTGCTATGAAAATATCATCAAATAATGGTCCCAAAGGTGATCCAATTGCAACTCCGTCCTTCTGACGATAGATTTCATCATTGAATTGAAAATGGATATTATGTGGGCAGACATATAGAAACTGTTTCATTTCATCCAACGGGATACCCAAGTCCATTCCGTTACTCTGAATGTATACGAACAGATAGTTGATTGTTTCACTGATCGGGACATTCGTGAACAGTGAGGTAACATTAAGTGATATCATTCATTTTCCTTCTAGATCCAGGTTCCTCACAGTTTCTACAAAATGAAAGGTGTCCCGTAGATTGTGTCTAGAAATTGCCACTCATTGGTTTCAATAAGCCAATCAACCACTTTGCTGCTGCGTGATATGGAAAGATACACATATCCAAAATCGGTCTCAATTTGACGCTTTGTTTGTGCACCTTCAGTAAACCGTACAATCTGGGAATTATCGTCCCTGTCGGCCGTAGCCTTTCGAAGATCATCTCGTCGATTATTCCTTTCTAATTCAACAAAGATTATCGAGAGTAATCAACAGAATATTCTGCGCTGCACAGTTACAAATCCTGTTCGTTTCCAAACCGATAGTGTGCTTTCGATTGAAGGACATAGTGCCGAATTCTGCAACCTCGTTTTTCGTGTATTCTTTCACCTGTTCCTGTGGAACTAGGTACATTGGTCGCACAACTCGGCGCTTATCCGAACGCGTTCGTGAACACCCATCCGGCCTGGCTGAACACGGGAGCAATTAAGACAATTACGAGTGCGATGTGCTCACACCTTGTTGAGTCAAATCACTCAGTGGAGATGATAAACGCTTTTCGCACCATTTACAAAGTCCGAGGAAAGCAATCAAGACTTTTCAAGTGTCGCATCTTAGCCACAGCCGAAGTCGTGAGTATTCGTCTCTGCAATCCTCCCCTGTGGGCTCAGAAACAATTTGTGCAGGCACTTAAGCTTCCGTGGCCCACGTCACGGTCCCGAACATATGTGCAACCACTTGAACATTCCACACTGTGATCAATTTCACATGCACGCACGCACGTGCAGAGACAGATTTGGATTATCATTCTCCGTTCTTATTTTGTGAGTCATATATATTGTTATGTATTAGTATGAGTACGGATAACTGGAAACGAGCTTGTTTGCCAAGTTGTTTATTCATAAGATACCTCAAGTTGCTTTCTCTCTTGGAATTGTTTCATTCATTTGGTGTAATCCGAACCCCAAGCAGCACGCCTAACGCGTTCTCAGTTGGGCTAACATTGTGCAGCACTACCTGCGCCGAATGGCGGGCGCCTTGAACCACGCCCAACGTTCGTAAAAATTGCTAGAGATGGGTGCCTCTTTTTTCCTGATCCATCTTAGCTGCCCCCTTCTTAGTTTAATTGTCTATGTCCATGCTTTCGACCTAAACCACCAATTATTCACTGATTAGAAAAAAAGTTTGTGAAAATCACTAAGTTTATTGCGAAAATGGCATACTGAAAGCCTGGTAAAAACTTGCAGTTTGAGTACTCCTTGATGCAGAATTTTCGGAAGATGTTCATCCTTGTATTATGTGGTCACCGGTCTTTAAATGTCATGCAGACAGGTGAGACAGTAGCACTGAAAGAAACGTTGGGCAGCAAAACATTTACGCGTGCAGGTTTCAGAAACAGTTTGATTGGAAATTCTTCCCAATACAATGGTCCACCATCTGATGATTTACCTAGCGAAACAACCGTAACCGGTAAAATAAGAAAATATCAAATAAACTATGAACTAAATCAGAGGAACATCTAGAGTTGTGATTTATGATAAACTGTTACTTAGCTTCAGAATGCCTGAAGAGGTGTTCATTACACCAGATGAACCACGAAATTTCAACAGAATAAGTAGCTTGAGATTTATCACGAAGGGAATTATAGTTTACCATTCTCATTTCGCATCACCTCGATTGCCAGCATTGATAAAAGAAGGCTTTGTATCTTTCAACGACAAACACCGGTTCTTCTGCGAACCTTGAGATGTACCGAACAGCGTCTGGAGCTTAGGCAAAGACAGCAAGCTTCATTAACCTATCGTTGACGGAAACTATGAGCCTGTTTTTGAACGGTATTTCGTTGCACACTCCCATACCAGCAGCACCAGCTGTATTTCCCGACCAGCTGAAAAAACTCAAATATTACGAGTGTACAAACCTGCATGGATGATCGAATTCGATGCGCTGTTAATGAGTAGGCTGCTGCCTGAATGATCCATAGACCCCAAATTTGCTGTCTGCTGAACGCCTGTGGCTCTAATGCAATAGCATGGACACCAGGAGTAACTATCTACCACGAATAAGGATTGAAGAAATGCTTGGCAACATTTAATTTTTCTTAGCCTTTCTAAGGACTGTGATTCAGGTCACAAACTCCAATGCTCTCATAATGTCGCCTAGCCACAAACGGGGTACTTTGCACTGAGGACCCTCTTGCGTCTCCAATAACCCACCCCCATCGTTTCTTCAGGTATAAAAATGTATTCTAATTCTCATAATCTAGGTATGAATGATCAAAGTTATATGGCGATTGGTTCTCAATACTGCACGAGTTCCGCAAAAAACAAGACCACAAAGCGACAACTTCAATGTCCAAGGATAAATACGCATGTGTAGCGATCTGGAGATGACTAAGTTTGAATGTGTAAATTCAAGACCAAAAAGTTTCGTAGACAAACATGATCAACCATCAATTAGCTTTAGGCAGTTTCCGTGTTTTTCGATGCCACAGAGCTGTGCGTTGTTTGTCTGCTTGTAGTAAGGACAATTGATTTCCGCCAATTGAAAAACTCATTTTTAACTGCTATGCTTGCAGACGGTTGAACCTTTAGCTCCCTTAGCTGGTGGCGCGTCCGTTGTCGCTCCCAAACGTAAACGTAAAGGACATTGTTCCAATAAAACACGTCCTTCACCTATTCCACTGACTTTTACCGTCTTTTGGCACTCGTCGGAACTTTTGGCTTCTTGCCCGTTCCATAGGCCATTCTCGGGATCTGGTATCCGAAGTACTAAACATGTATACACGTACACGCATATATATATATATATATATATATATATATATATATATATATATATGGAAATATACAAAAAGATAGATAAAAACATACCACACTTCAGATAAACTGTAAAAATGCGCATTACTTATCTCTATGAGTGGTGAATCACTTTTCTCCACACAAAGAACCGAACAGTACAACCCAACTACGGAGAAAGAAGAAAACCAGAAAGTCATCCCATGGCCAGAGGGGTATTCAGTAAAACAAAATGTGCTGTTTTTGAAACTTATGTAGTAGGCAAAATCAGTGTCTTCCGTGGGGATAGCTCTTGTTCGATCTGCAGAAGACACAAACGCAGAAAACTCCATGAGCACAAAGGCTCAGTGAGTGCGTCAGCGGGATCCTACTCTTACATCTATCTAATTGTAATATGGCTGTCAACAGCCTGCTCACTACACTTAGATTTATGGTAATATATACTGTGGTACTGTTATTTTTATATTCCCTATGCAATTCCATGAAATTCTGCACAAGGTTTCAAGGCACATGTCAGGAGTCATTTCAGCCCAAAGTTAGCCCGACCACGCTGGGTATTGTGCTGCTTAGGATCTCTTCAGACGTTCTGAAAATTAGTAACAGCTTATCATTAATCACCATTTTACATGTTCTTCCGATTAAGTTCACAGTCTGTTTGATATTCTACTAGTCCGCTGATTGTAGTTGTTATCACGCATAAAGTATCAGATAACACCCCGTTTTGCTGAAAAATTTTCAATGAAACTATTTTTGGGATCTGCAAGCAAGCAGTTTTCTGCCCATCTTTTCCACAGTTGCTACTGTCTCACCTTTCTACATCTTGGTATTTCAGATCCAGCGTTCATGTAACACAAGAACAATGAATATCTTCCGAAAATTCTGAATGAAGCAGACATCGACTTACGAATTTGCACTAATTTTCGGAGTATCCTTTTTATATTAAACCATCTGATTTTCAAAAACTGTTTTTCTAATCAGTGATAAACTGGTAATTTCAATCGAAAATACAGATAATAGGCAGGGGGATTAGGAAACGGGCAGTTAAGATGCATTAGGCAAATAGGAGGTACCCATTTCCAGCGACTTTTTCGCACTTTGAGAGGCCCAGCTAGCTCCCTATTAGGGGCAGCTAGTTTTATCCTACTTTTTAATGACGTAGCTCAAAGTTTGATCGAAGTAACCCAGCTTTTCCCCTAAGTTAGCCCAACCTGGCCCAATGTTCGTCCCATTGGGGGCCCCGTTGACTGTGGTGCTTGGGTGGCAGTACCACAATAATAAAATTATTGTTATTATCATCATCATTAATAATATTATTGCCAAGCGATCCTTTTTCACCTTCTTTATGGAGGTGGAAGATATCCTTCTGTCCATCCCTTCCAAAATATGGACTCGAGGCATTTTGTCTATCTCCACTGACGAATCATTCTGTGTCAAAGATTTCGCCGGAGTACCTCCAGAGATTGTTCCCAGGATAGGTAGGTCATCAGGCGTGAGTGCTGGACCATTTTGACTGTCCGAGGTGAAAGGTGTGAGCCGCCATCCATCTACTGTCCACTCACACTCCGTAAGAAGTTTCAATAATATTTCGTCAGCTAGCGGAAGTTCGTCACATACTGAAAAGAACACCCTCCCAAATGAGAGCCCCATTAATCCCGGTATACCGCCACGGTGCCTAGAATGAGGGGTAATAAAGTGCCACGGAACACTCCATTGCAACAACCTATCAGAAGTCTTATCACCAGAGCAGTTTTCTTATAACTTTCTTCAATTCCCTCCGAGCTCCACCAAATTTTCACCACTATGACTAAAGAACTCTGAAGGTGCACCCCTCCTGGACATGAAATGCAGTAGTGCCGCAGTGAATGAGTTTGTGCCCAGAGAACAAGAAACTTCTATATATACTGCACTCTTCCGTGGCAGGTGAAGATGCACATAATGATAATAATAACAATAGTATTGATAATAACTATAATAATGGTGTATTTTGGAAAGGCCCGAGGCATATCAGACACACGAGCAAACTTTTACAAGCGATAATGTGGACGGGTATTCCTTGAAAATATAGAAAACCACATGACAAACGCAGGATAGGTGGGTATAACTGAAACAAAACGAAACAAATTTATGGCAAGTGTACGCATCTCAAAGAATAGTGGCGGGAGTTTAAATGAACCCATGGAAGAACTCAATTGGATGCCCGGTGAATTTGAAAGGCAGGGCCAAATGTTGGAGCAGGCTGATCCAAGTGGAGATGGCTGAAGGCTTTGGGCTTTATACCAGAGACAAAAATTTGGTTGAAACCACTGTAATAAAGAGAAACGATGAAGAATAAGTTGATTTATAAAGGGAAGGATTATATGTCAACATAGCTTTGTTACACAGCAACGAGTGGTGGGGACGGTGTATAAAACTAAATGAAAAATAGGAAGCGGTCGGTGCAAATCGTGGATGGTGGGTCAGGTAGCAAAAATGGTCGGAAATTCTGGTACCCGAAGTCTGCGGAGAACAGATATTTTCGCGATGGGTGCTTATCGAGAGTGGTAGCTGGATGATGGCAAGGGAAATGACCTGCAGCGAATTGGAAATTGCAGATCCAAAGTATATATATATATATATTTAATAGGATCAAGAGCGGAGATTAGTGAATTGCAAGAACATTCAGACAGCTGTGTTTAGAAGAGGCAGGTAGGATTAGATCAGATGGTGAAGAATCACTCGGGAAAATCATGATAGATTTTCATTATAACAGATGGAACATGGCGGATCGACTGAGAGGGGAAAACAACATTGGAAGGACAGAAACGATGACAGCTGTGAAGAACCATTCATGAAAAAGGAAAGACGAAGAAGGTGATCAAATGAAACCAGTGATAGTGCATCTGCTAATTTGATCCATGCAGGTGTAACATGATATGACGGTCAGGAAAGGGAAAAAATTAGTCACTTGGAGTGCGATTTGCAGTAGGAAGATGATGATGGAAAGGGCTAAAAACTGCAGAGCAAATATAGTTACGAAGAGGTCGAATTGGTGAGGAACATCAGCGCGGAAAGATAACCGGAAAGTGAAACGGACGGTGATGAAAGAATGCGGGCGTTGTAACAGCGAACAAAGTGGGGGAAGAAGGGGAATATGGAGGGTCACAGGAATCATTTTAGGGCGGATCATGTGGTGTGAAACTGTAAGTGAAAAGCTTGACGAAACTTTGTCTTTGCATCAGTTGGAAAGTGGAAAAGCAGGCCAAGGAACACAGAAAATGCCCGTAGTGAGCAACATACGAAACGGGATATGGGAGCGCTGACCGAAGAGACACAGGTGACGGACGACTAATCAGATGATTTTGCTAGAGCTGAAGCACGATGAAGACCTAGACGAAGAGAGGCACTAGGACAAGTGAAGCTGCGATGGAACAATGGGAGCGGGAAGTGTACGCGCAGTGCAGTCAGGACGATGAGGCTAGGGAGCTACAAGCCTGCAGGAAGTTCCGCAAATAGATTGGGCCGAAAGATTTTATTCGAGGCGCTTCCTGATGGAAAGCTCCAGAGGTATTTGCACAATCAAGCAGAGAATATATGGTGGTGATGAGTGAATAATGAACTTGGATGCTCCTGACCAACCAGGAGCACCATTTCGTTTCTCGTGCCGAAACAGTTCTTGGAGCTAGCTCGTTTTAAAGTACGCTGCCTTTATAGGAAGGGGTCTCAGAGATCTGGAACTGATTACTGGGCCGTTGAAGTCAATCCTCGTTGCTTAAGAGGAGAACATTTTTATTCCTCTTGCACAAACCAAAGCTTATGTCGAAGAAGTAAAATGGTTACGAGAGAGGAGAAATAACCTAGGCACCAAAAGAAGTCCGATAAAAGAGGCGCTACGGAAAATCCATCCAGCCTAATCGAATAGGCTTATTTGTGCCGGGGGACGGATGAATTACTCCAGTTGATTTAAGGACGTGAAACATCCCGTAGAACTACCCAAGGCTCACCTAATCACAGACTCCCTAGTCCAATGGTATCACAAAACCGAAGGACGAACAAGGCTACCTCAGTCTCTAGTAGAACGTCGCCTAAAAATGTTGGGTTGTGCAGTTCGAAGGTGCCATCATAAGTGTATCTGAAGGAGGCTTAAAACGTCGAAGACACTTGACATTCTAAGGTAAATAGATGACGGACATTCTACTAAAGGGCACACCCCCTGAGCTTCTACAACGGCGTCCGTCGAGAAAGTCAGCGAGAATATATCGTGGAGTGCCAACCGCGTGTATTCTCGCAGGGCCTGAGTTCGGGGACCGCAGGCTGGAGTGTGCAGGAATTAGCGCTTGCGGCTGCCGCGTGCACAAAACTTGCAGTCAGGCAAGTGATAGACAAGATGAGATCAGCCGATCACTATGGAGGCCCCTTCCTAGAAGGCCGCCCGCAGGAAGGTTTTTGACTTAGGAGTCTGACAAGCAAACGGGCATGTCCCCTATGACAACTCGGATGGAATAAGTGGGTGTTGCAGTTCTTTGTGACTTTGGAACCGTTCGTGGTTTCGGACCGCAGCTCCGATATCCTTGGATCCGGTGGTATTGCCTGTGGATGATATCCGGTCACCTGACGGGCAGAACGAACGTGACAACGAAAGAAATGTGCAAGGTTACTCCCGAATGAATGAATTGTTTTGAGAAATAAAAATAAACAACTAACTGAAACCATTTTCTTTGAGTTAAAAATGAATTGATAACAAAGGTCCACCAAGGAGGAAAAAAGAAAAAAACGAGAGGGAAAACAGAAAGCTACAAGCGGTAGAAATTGGCGGTTGGCACTCGAAGCGAGACACTAGAGAGAGCTGACGTAGCCGGCTGCCCAACCCGAGAGTCCCTGTAGATTTAACGCGGGAGGTAGGATTGTCCGCTGCCTACGGCGAAGGTGTCAGTGTAGTTTTCTCCCCGCTCGGCCCAGTGAATGACCTGGAGTAGCTAGGGCTTGTTGAAGTAGTGTTGTGGTTAGTATTTTGGTAGTGCCTGTATCCTTTGTATGGGTTGCGGAGGGAAGTCGGTATCCGATTGTCAGCCAAAGGGGATTTTTGAAAAACGGTGAGGGTCCCTCTAAGACTGCAGGCTTTAAGTGGTAGTGTCCGAAGAAGATGGATGGGCAGAAGATCAACAAAGTTGTTTAGCAAAGGAAAAGGAAATGGGAAGTGGCGTCAGTGTGGAAAACAAACCCCAAATGAGGGGTCACTACAGTGGGTGAAGAAATCTTTATTTATCCTTTTTTTCGTAAATTTGTTTTACTCATGGGATCCTATTTGCCGCATCCGCTAAACAAATGGGTTTCTTGATCACACCTCCGCAGTTGAAAGTTGATAGATGCGGCCCCGTTTTTGAGGCTGCTTCAGGACAGCCAGGCAACCGGGTCATCGGCGTTGGTACGGTCGGCGAATGAGACGTCGGGAAAGTGGACGCTGTTCCTGAAGAATTCACTTGGGTGATATCAGACGGAATAGATTCAGCCAGAAAAGCTGGCTCAAGTCCGTCCATGGTAACGGTTTCCTTTCTCCCTGTACGGTCGATGACGAATGTTTTCTCTAGGCTGTGTAGGACACCGTGGGGGCCGGAGCAAGCAGGCTGCATAGAAGCTAGTGCCTCTGTCTTAAGAAAAAGGTTCATACAGTCTTGGAGGTGCTGGTGTAGAAAAAATCGTCGTGTTTTTTCGCAGGCCGCGGGAAGGTGCGACTTACGCATCCAGCGCGTTAACCTGGCGACAAAGCCAGCGTAGTCAAAATGACGATGGAGTTTGGGGCTGCCAAGTCGCCAGGAACAGAAAAGTAAATTGTACGAAACACGAAAGTAGTATACGCCACTGAGTAACTTCAAGAAATCACGATGTCATGGTGGCCTCGAAGGATTTTTCACAATCCATCGGTACACCGCTCACCAAAATCCTCCCGATCCTAGCAGAGTCAAAGATTTGGAATAGAGGCACCGACTCTCCCTACCTACCCAGTCTCTGAAGTTGGGGATTGTCAATAATACTGCGGACATCAGGAATCTACTTACATATATGGACGGTCTCGCGTGATCCGGTGGCCAAGTCAACGGGTTGTTCCTCTGCAAAGGCCAGACTTGTGCTACACCACGTCGTTCTGTGTGCTGTTATTGGTACCTTTTATACTGAGGTATCTCGGGTAATAACTTACGAAACAGCTCCTCAGCCTATTCTTGTAACTCAGAATAGATGAAGGTTCTTTTGAATGCAAAAATCTGAGGTTAGAAGTGGACCTAAAATCCTTTTTCCATGGAAATTCTTGGCCGTACCATGGCTAAATCGACTAGCAACCGTCTTGTTCACCAAATGGCCAACTACAATGAACCTAGAGGCACCAAACCCCCGACTTCCTTCCCCTCAGTACCTTGTTCGGCACCGCTAGTCGACACATACGGTGAAACCAGTACCAAATATAATGCGCCTCAACAAGACTTATTGTCCTTGGGGGGCAGAAGCTTCCCATACATGATGCTCTGACCAAGTTGCTGCTCCTTGCATATGTCGTCCGAACACTGAGAGTTCACTGTCGGCTAGCGGCTCCCTGGACCGATTTGCGTCCGAAGCCCGCCGAAGGATAAAAAATTCCAAAAGTGCCGTATTTTTCAATTTTTCAGACAGTTTACCTCTTTTTCGATCAAACAGTCATTGCTTATGGCCTTCTGTATGTCACCCCACGAGTGCTACTGCAAAACACTCAACAAGAGGTCACTGCAGAACTTGCCCGCTTCTATGTCAATTCATAGAGGAAGGCGTCGCCATGGAATTCTCTAGAAAAAGTGAGTCCATTGCAAAATCCACTTCGTTTAAATGTGAGCAAATTATTTCCCAAAAAGCCCCGCTGCATTGGGAGGTCGATAGCCAGCAACGAAATACTGTCACCACCCTCTAATCCGGTGCCACCCAATCCACTAGAACCATCTACCGCAGTCAGTAACTGGACACCGCTCCAGCCAAACAGTGCACCGGTGGGGCCGATGTTTGCCTCTTTCGCCTCCAACATCAAAACCAGTTGAAAAGTAAAGTGGTTCAGTCGTACGATGTTGTTGTCCTCCCCTTTATTTGATTGGTAGAATGTTTGGGTGTATGACCGTAAATTGATGAGCTCTTCAGGTTGAGATCTGCTTTTTTTGTGCAGGAAACCACAGGTTTTCGTACCAGTGTACATGTCTTAAGTTGGACCTCTTTTAAAACTGTGTTCAGGTTTGGTTACTCTTCTGCAGAACGGAGGCCACCTGTTTGGAGAACGTACAACTTCGTTCAACTTGCTTGGTTGAAGATCAGGATGGCAAAACTCATGGACAGAGACTCCAGGACCTCAGACTTTTCTATGTGGGAAGAAGACCACTAGGGGATCTCATACAGACATTTAAGATAAAAATGGCTTTTCTGGGCCTGGACCATAGAGTCTATTCCATGTGGCAGCAGACCTCAGAACGAAAGGTCGTGGAAAGAAGCTAGCTAAAGTTCGATCTAGACGAATGGCTAGATCTCATTTCGTTAGCAGTGGAGCGGTTAACTGCTGGAACAAACTGCCAGAAGAGGGAGTAGAACAAGGGACCGTCCAGGCTCTCAAGGGTGCCCTGAATAGCAAGCGGAATTACATCATTTCTGACAGTGAGTCTTTAGCGTGTAACTAGAGAGACAGATGTGATATGTTTACTTACTGAACGTTTTATTCTGCTACCTAATGACTTAGTGAAAGCTCAAGACGCACAGTGAATCTTAGAGTTATTGTGCGGAGGTTTTACGTTTTCCATTATTTTTTGGGGGGGTTCAAGGAAATAAACTGCGCAGTGATGGGTGTAAAGAAAGTTTGAGCAATGCGTAGCCAAATTCGCAACGGATCCCGAAATCAGAAGGCGATTATCCGCGATATTCTACGATACTAGATTAGTACATGAACAATGACATAAAAAATATACAAACCTCAATAAAACGATCACAAGGACTCAACAACGAGAAACCAAATAACAGTGTGCGAGCAAACAGCACGTGCGTCACGCAGGTTCTGAACAAGGATGTGCCAAAGTAGCGCTCTGGCGCGAACAAACAACAATTGGTCCATAGAAACAACCAGTTTGTAAAGACAAGTCAATGGTGTAGGTAAATGAGTGATTTTAGGGGAAACACTGAACCACGAGAGAAAAAGGGGGATTTTCCACGACCGGCTGATACACCGCCCACCAAAATCCTCCTGGATCCTTAGCAGAGTCAAAGGTTTGGTATAAAGGTACTGACTCTATGTACCTGCCTAGGCCCTGCTGTCAGTGCGCGCGCCTAATGCTCGTCGTCAACGTTCTACTACTAGTCGCACACAACCCGTGGGCTACATAGACGTGAGGCTAGTCCCCAACTTCCACAAGACCAAATGACCGATGGCGGGCGTGAAGGGTCACGTAGATGCTGTCCTTGTAAAGGGCCGTCCTGTCCTGGATGTATGTGCTTGAGTGAGTGTGTGTGTAAGTGTGTGTGTGTGCCAAGGTGTGCAATGGAATCACAGGTATGACTACACATCAAAGGAGGACTTTCTGCAGTGTCACTAAAAGACCGTGTGGCCAAAAATAAACGAGTAAAATGTAGCATGTGTGTGTGAACTAAGCTCCGCTACTTCCACATATGCAAGAGGCATTCGGTAACGTCAAAAAAGCAAACAACGAACACTGTCACATGTTAAATGGGGTTACGCGATGTAGAGTGCGCCGTGCATGTGTGTATGTATCGGGATGTACAATGGGATCGCACTCATCACCATATATCGGAAAGAACCTTCTGTAATGTCAACAAAAGACCGCGAGCACTGTAGCGTGTTTGACGGAGACCGTGTGGTATATATGGTGTTGTTTTATCCACCTCGATGACTAGCAAAAAAGGGTTTACTGGGCCTCGTGGTTATCAGCTCCTCCGCCTTCGCTCTCGAGTAAGTTAATACTGCATATGTCACGAATGAGCACTCCGTTAGCTGTCTTCACCTTCACCGTTCTTATCATTCCGTCAGTGCTTTCGATGGTTTCCGTAACTACTCCCAAAGACCAAGTGCTGAAATGAGGGCGTTCGTCGGCGATCATAACCACGTCCCCAACTTTTAATGGTCCTGCTTTGGCCAGCCACTTCTGTCGAGTCTGCAAAGCCGGTAGGTACTCCCGTAGCCATCGCCTCCAGAAGACCTTGGCCAGATAGTTCGCTTGCTTCCATCCGTGGAGGTAGCTCCCACGAAGGTTTGGCGGCCCTTAGAAACCCTCGTTCGACCTTAGCGTCAGTAAGTCGTTCGGGGTGAGCGCCAGGTGGGTTGGGTCGCCATTCATTACTGGGACCAGGGGCCGGTTGTTCAGGATTCGCTCCACCTCAGTCATGACGATGTTCAGCATCTCGTCGTCGGGCGGCTGCCGCTCCATGACTGACAGCAATATCCGTCTGGCGGACCGGATCATGCGTTCCCATACGCCGCCTCGGTGGCTGGCCTGTGGGGGGTTGAAATGTCATCGTATGCCGTAGGCCACTGCTCGATCCTGCAGTTCGTCCCTGTTTATGTTCTTGTGCCAACGCTGCAGTTCCCAGCGAGCGCCCACAAAGTTCAATCCATTATCTGAGTATATATCGGCCGGTGCGCCTCTTCGGTTGATAAATCTCCGCAAGGCCCGTAGAAACGAATCGGTCGTCATCGAATGTGCGACTTCTAGGTGTACCGCCCGTGACTTCATGCACGTCATGATACATCCGTATCGCTTTTCTAATCTTTTCCCGCACTTGATCCACAAGGGCCCGAAATAGTCCAACCCGGTGTCACTGAACGGCCACCAGCCCGTAGTCACCCTGCATTCTGGTGGTGGGGCTATGAGTTGTTTGCCTGCTGTGGCATTGCGTCTCCTGCATTGCACACACCGTCGGATTAAGCGTTTTACAGTCTCTCGTCCTCTCAACAACCAAAGACGCTTTCGGATGACGCTCGTCACGTGACTTTCCCCGGCATGTCCCTCCACGGCGTGGACGTGTTGAATCATTAGCTCCACTACAGGTTATCTCGCAGGCAGCAGTATAGGATACTTTGTGTCGAAGCCCAGGTGGGCGTTGGTCAGCCTACCACCAACCCACAGCAGTCCATCAAGGAGTTTGGGGTTTGAAAGCTTCAGTTTGCCTCTTGGAGATGGTACGTCTTTATCGGTCGGTCCCACTTCTTTCGCTCTCTCGAGTTCTCGGGCGAAAGCCTCGCGTTGTATCAGTCGGAAAATATCGTATTCTGCAGCTTGTAGCTCATCGGAACTCATTGGGCCGACCCGTATCCGGCCTGAGGGCCGTAGCCCTTTTATGACTAGTAAATTTCTCTTGAACCTGGTTAACCAAACTAGCGAACGATGCGTCTTCATCCAGGAAGAAAACCTGACCAGTCGCGATATAATGGACGACGCTTCGACGACGTTGGCCGCTATCACTACGCCTTTGATTTCCAATTCTACTTCCGTAAGAGGTTTTATTCGAGCACGGGCCAGTCTTGTTTGGGCAAGTGCAGGAAGTTTGGCCCTCTCGCCCACGTGTCTAGTAGCCTGAAGTTGGTCGCACCTCGGGAGCACAGATAGGCTGGATTATCGCCAGACCTGACATGATTCCACTGGTTCGTGACTGATTCATCGTGGACAATCGTGAGCCGGTTAGCAACGAAAGTACTAAACCGGCTCCGGACGTTGTTGATATAGTAAAGTACTATCGTTGAATCCGTTCAGAAGCTCACCGACCAAATGTAGAGATCGAAACATCTCTTCACAGCTTGCACCACCCTGACTGCCAACACGGCTGCGCTGAGTTCAAGGCGTGGGATTGAGACCGACTTCAGTGGAGCAACGCGGGCTTTGGCGAACAGGATCCTCGTGGTATATTGTCCATCTCCTGCGCACCGTCGTCCGTGCACCACAGCTCCATAACCGACTTCGGATGCATCGGAAAAGGCATGTAGTTCTCCAGTCCGTGTCGTATGGCCAGGAGTCAAACATCGCGGGATTCTTGTGTCCCCTAATTTCTTCAAGGTCTTCAAAATTCTTCCCAGTCCAACCGGTCCCCTCGGTCCAGTGAGTGGTCCCAATCAACTTTCTCACGGCACAGCCGCTGCAGCAAGATCTTACCAAGTAGCAGCCATGGTGAGACGAAACCGAGCGGGTCGAACAAACTTGAGACAGCAGATAGTATGCCTCAGCGGGTTACAGACAACTCGGGAACGTTTAGCTCGAAAACGAAATCGTCCGTTTCCGCGTCCTATTGTATCCCTAAAGTGCGCTCGACAGGAAATGGATAGCAGTCCAGATCTCTTACCCTTTCGGCTTTTTGTGATACGGGATGACCTTCAGCACTTCTGAAGCGTTCGACATCCATTTAGTTAGATGGAAGCCGCCCTCTTCCAGCAATCTCGTCAGACCCCTGAACTGCTCTAGAGCTGATTCCACATCATCGAATGACTCAGGGCAGTCGTCGACGTAGAAGTTCCTGCTGACGCTATCTACTACCGTCCGATGGACTAGGTTGCCATGTTTGTTCGCTGATTCTCGGAGGGCGTAGTTTGCACAAAATGGCGAAGATATGGCTCCGAAGGGGTGGACGGTCATCCTATAAATCAAAACTGCGTTGTCCCGGTCGCTCCCTTCCCACCACAGGAAACGCAACGCATCTCGTTCTCTTACCGGAATCTTCACCTGATGAAACATTTCCCTAATGTCGGCAGACAAAGCCACTTTACCCACTCTGAAACGGCAAAAAAGATCGATCAGTGGTGAGGCCCAGTCAGGCCCTTGTAGTAGGCGATCGCTTACCGACTTGCCCTTGAACTTGGCCGCACAGTCGAAAACCACCCGCAGTTTATTGGGTTGCTCGGGGTTGATAACCGGGTGGTGAGGCAGATACCAGGTACCCCTTTGGCCGTCGGTGTTGGCAGGCACTTTTTCAACGTAACCGAGGGCTTTGTTTCGCTTTATTAAATCCGCGTATCGTTCCCACAGATCCTGGTCTCGAATGTAGCATTATTTTAGTCGTAGTGATCGTTGAGAACATAATTTCTTTTGTCAGTCCACGGGCCGGCAGATATGAGCCATGTGGGGGGGAACCTCGAACTGTTTTTGAGGCCTCTAGTGCATTGCCGCACCGTTTGTAGAGCGAAGTGATCCTCTTGAGACAACGTTGGTCTTTCGTCTCCAACTTCATGAAACTCCTTTTCATACAGCCGCTGCAGGTGGTACACTATGTGGTCCGTTTAGGCGGATAAATAATTCACGGAACCACGTCCCCTTACTGGGCCGTATAACATCCATCCCAGAGCCGTGCGTACGGCATAAGATGCCTGGCGGTCGCCCACTCTTTGGCCAAGCACCCAATGCGCCTCTGGCACGTCGCAGCCGATGAGGAGGTCCACTTCGTCATCTTCCCAGTCTACAGCGATTACATCCTGCAGGTGGGGCCAACTGGTCAAGATTGCGTCGACCGACCTTGGTGCTCGCATGGGGAGATCAGCTAACGTTATTGCCTCCGTTGGTTCAATTTCCTCGTTAGTGTCTAGAGAGATGAGTTGCAGCCTCCGTCTACCGGAAGTCATTACTTGTGCTCCGCCCACCGTGCTCACCGTCAACGACGTCGCACCTTTAGCCAGTTGGTGTTTGTCGGCGAACCGCTCTTTCACTGGAGTAGTGTCGGATCCACTATCGACGAAAGCCAACGCTTTGATCACCTCAGTGGGGGTCACTAATCCCACGGCCACTACGCCTAAACGTACCGGTTTACTGGCGGATCGTGACGTTGAACAAATAACGCTGGGTTTGGTACTTGTCTCGGGTAAGGTTACTCTCGCCTGATGCAGCAACCGATGGTGTCTGCCCGTGCAACCCTCGTAACCACATCGGTTCCTTGTCCTACAGGCTGCTGCCCGGTGAGTGGTGTTGAGACGGATAAAACATGATCCTGCCATCCTCGCCACTCCCCACCATTCGTCTATTGTGGCGTTGCCGAACTTGGGGCATTCTCGTAGGCCATGGATAGTACCACAGGATCTGCAATTGGGTTGCGCAGTAGCATCGCGTAAAATGGCATGTGTATTGGTCCAACGCTGGTATTTTGGATGTTCCCGTGCAGGGGTTTGAGCTTGGCTAGTACTGGACTTGTTTGTCCGGTTGCTGTCCCGGATAAGTCGGCCGAACCTGCTGTCGGCTATCTTGGTTCGCCTGTCCAAGTATTCGGTCAGGTCTTCGAAGTCGGCTTCCCTGTCGCTTCGGCTTATCCGTTCTGCTTCTTCCGCCCACCGACCCGGTAGTTCGGGAGAAAGGTGACGGACTATGTTTTCCAAAGTGTGCATGGCATCTAGGTCAGTGCTGTAACCTAAATGGTCGACGGCTACTGAGCAGTTTTGCATCTTAATCACCAGGTCAGCCATTGTGTAGACGTCGCCCTTGGTTCTCTTTGCCTCTACCATCAAGCCCTCTATTAGGTTACGGGCTACTTTGAACGGTTGGCCAAACAAGTCCCTTAGAATCTTCCTTGCTCTTGTGTAGCCTTGTTCCGGTTCGGGCATGGTGCACCCGTCGACAGCTTCTCGCGCTCGGCCTCGGCAGTAGTGAGTAAGGTAGAGAAGCCTTTCGCCGTGGTCGGTTACCTTATTTTCAACGAATGTCTCGAACTGCTTGACAAACTTGCAGTATTGCTCAGCTCGCCCGTCGAAAACCGTTAGTTCCACTGTAGGCAAATCGATCGATGGCGGTTTGTAGTCGGCGACCGGCGTGATGTTCCCTATCTTATTGCACTCTGATCTATCGGAAGTGTCGAAGTCGCTGGTCTCGCGCTCTCGCTCTTTCTGTGTACACTTCTTCTCTGCTTCCTGCGCCTGTAGTCTAGCCGATAGTAACTGTCGTTCTGGGCCTAGTATTCTCAGCCCATATAAATCAACATCCTTACGATCAATATTGCTCTCATTATTACATGAACTAGCACTGACAGGACTAGGCGATCTAGCATTATCTAAAGAATCAAATTTACCCAAAACCTCCCAAGAGACCTGCCGTGATACTTCCTGTCCGGATTCCAATGTTTGCGCGCTTTCCTCGCTCCAAATTGATCTATTCATTTTTGAGCAATGCGTAGCCAAATTCGCAACGGATCCCGAAATCAGAAGGCGATTATCCGCGATATTCTACGATACTAGATTAGTACATGAACAATGACATAAAAAATATACAAACCTCAATAAAACGATCACAAGGACTCAACAACGAGAAACCGAATAACAGTGTGTGAGCAAACAGCACGTGCGTCACGCAGGTTCTGAACAAGGATGTGCCAAAGTAGCGCTCTGGCGCGAACAAACAACAATTGGTCCATAGAAACAACCAGTTTGTAAAGACAAGTCAATGGTGTAGGTAAATGAGTGATTTTAGGGGGAACACTGAATCACGAGAGAAAAAGGGGGATTTTCCACGACCGGCTGTTACAGCGGGCGCCTACCAATCGTGCATACCATCGGAAGAATTATGGTCGCTCGATCGGCCGTGGCCATTATCGGTCCTGTGCAAACCGAACAGAGCTGAATTCGACCGAACCATAACATTCTGTTTAACGGCTCCGTGTTGCACCCCAGTCTCTACCGTTGCCTACCCCCAGCCGGGTAATACAGTCCCTCTGCTCAACCAGCAGCCTCTCACTTCCTGATCTGTCTGCCAAAATGGTCGACAATTCGCCGCATTCTCGCATGCAACCCCGCACCTTTCAGCCAGATACAACGCTGTCTTTTGGTGCTTAGGTCACAATATCACCCCCTTCACCTGTTGCGCTTGAAGGACAAGACCTCCCTCGCGCTGGCATCATTAAGCTCCAAGCTTTACTTGACAACTGATCTATGGCCTCTCGCGCCCCAGGTTACCTGCCTATTACTCACCCCTCTCTTCCATCACGGGCGTACCTACTAAGTAGAATTGCTCACCCCGGCTCTGGCCCACCAGCGCATCTACTCGATCCCCCAAAGATCGGCTTACCTAACAGCTACTTGCCCCATCCATCAACTGAGATGCTGCCACCATGTCTACAAATGCAGTATCTCATCACAAAACCTTCCTGCAGGTGCACTGCCTCCCCCCTTAGCTCCACCACATCCGAACCAATTAAGATTCTCCAGCATAGTTGCCAACCGGTACCACAACGTGTGGACCGTGGCTGGCCCCTTCTCAGTCCCACAGTTTGCCCCATATTACCCCTCTACAATTTTATCCTCCTCCGCCCCCTTACCACCCAACACCGGTGTATTCTGCTCTGATCCCACCGCAAACTATATCAACTGACTCTTCATACCAAAGCCCCTATCCTCATCAGCTCTTCTGCTATCATTACACCCCCCCCCCACCATTTTCACTCTGCAGAGCTCTGTGAGAGGTCCACCTCTTCAAGCAATTCTACTCATGGCATTATATCCGCCTCACTTCGGTCCCAAATACCCCGTCATTCATCACCTTGCTCACAAAACGGCCATCCATCCATCCGGCCAAACCATGGTTGCCGCTAGACTACTGCCCCCCACCTCCTGCTCAATAATACACACTCTCGCGTACACAAAATCAACTCACTAAAGCTCACAGTAAAGTCTGCTAACACGGATGTTATCTCAGCGACATAACGTGGCTCTCCGAGCACACCTACTTGTTGCATTAGCTTCCCGGGCTATCAAACCTTCTCCAGTCCGAGGCTTTCCTGAGGAGGTGGTTGGTGCCTGGCGTACATTCTGTGCCCTATCCATAAACTCGCTACGCCCCATCCTACTCCTGACCGGTTCATAGACTCTGTATGGCTGTTTTCGGATTGGGATAGCAGTAGCTTTCTACTAGGTTGCACGTGTCATCCCCCTGGCACTGGCTCACATATTATTGAAGCTGTTATCAACACCTTCAACTTTGCTACTGACCACACCTCCAGCTACAGGACCACCGCAGGGGATTTCATCTTCCCAAAAAGCTGCTGGTCGTCACTCACCAACCCTTCTCATTTGGTTAACTTCACCTCCTCTAGGATCCTGGATTTATGGTGCCAAAGTGTCAAATCCCTCACAAGAGACAAAACAACCTCAGCCTAGTTTTCTTCCTTGGCCTTACTGCGGCTTAAACTCAGGCACAGCATTATTTCCCTGGTGGTGACCAAAAAATGGTCTTTTGCACATTGCAGTGCCCCACCGTTTCCCAACCAGCCGAGGCGCTCTCTGTCGCCCCGAATTATAAATTGGGGTTGAATTTCTTCATGTATTCGTTCGACACGTCGGGATAACTTTTATCTGACCTCTGACCTCCAGTTAGCCGCTGACCGTCTATGCACCGTCCTGCTTTGGTGTTTTGCCAAGTCTGCCTCTACATTGTAGGCAATCCTCAACCGTCACCCGGAAAATCGAAAACAAGCTCGGTATCATTGCACCTTGGGGCAGTAACTCGAGGTCCAAGGACTTCTCTGTACTTCTTCGTCTGACATTACTATCAAAGAATCTAAACTCATCAGGGGAAGACAGCTCCTCCGTTAATGAAGTGCCCCCTTGCATCGTCCACAAAGGTCAGGACGCCTGTCCAGATTGGTAAACTCACTGCCTGGGCATAATTCACAGGCAAACACCAAAATTATCGCCCACAATTCGGAACCTGCAGCCTCATCCAAGGCTGTACCAGAAGCAATGAATGCTCATTTCACGTCCTCTATACTAGCTCAAGGTAGCCTCTCCGCCCCTACCCCGCCACTGTTACCTTGCGACACCATACCCAGCATCTGTTTTGACTCCAGACATATCCAAAAGATAGCCCACTTGAACAAACCATCTTCTTGACCTGACCTTGATGGACTTTCCCTTGCTCTGTTCCGTTTTAGTGCGCCTGACCTCTCTCTTCTCCTTATCAACTCATGCTAGTTGACCATGAATAACAGCCTGGCGCCAAAACAGGGGATAATCTCCATCACACTCATCAATTTAAGGAAGGACCTTCGTATGATCTCGACAACTACCGCCCCATCATCCGTAATTTTGTTATAAGTGAGATGATGGAACGGATAGTTAATGAGCGAATTTTCAATTTCAGTGGGTTTAAATATTTGCGTGTCACCTAGAAGGCAAAAGTTTCATCATCATTTAAAGTGACATCATCAGTGCATATGCCTGACGCCGTAGACACCAGGGGATAAGATACGTAGAGACTCTAGGTCCGTGCACCTTCCTTGAGGAAGCAATCGAATGAGTGTATTTGCGTGCGTGCGTGTGGGAGGAAACCACAATGGTGACCACACATGGAATCTTTTTCATCATTGTTATTACCAAAATAAGAGCTTGCGAGACAGTTTCGTACCCCGAGGGGAGTGTGGGGCAAACAGTTTTGCGTGCTTGCTTGCGCAAGTATGAGAGGGGGCTTGTATATGTGCGAGGAAACCACAAGAATCACTACTGGCGAGATCGCCTCCAACAATAAAACTGGAGCATGTGAGACAATGTAATGTTCTGACGGGAATGCAGGCGAACTTCTTTCTTTGTGTATGTATATGAGAGTGCGAGCGGACCTGTTTGTGTGAAAATTTTAAGCACAAATTATGGAACCGTCTCGAGGATGGCACTCGAAGGACCGGTCTCCACGGCACTATAATCATCTGCTGAAAGTCGGTGACAAACTTTCTAACCAGATAAAGTTTTTGTTGTATAATGTGGATGTCCGTGCACATGTGCAGGAAATTGTCACTATAAAGATTTACGCCAAGATAAAGTTGCGTGGGTTGGTTTCGCTGGTTTAAAGCTTGCGGTTGAGTGCTATTGAGCAACTTAATCAGTGGCATCGACTGATCCCTCCCGACCTTCCAGAAGGCTGATATTGTGCACTTCGCGAGCCAACTTTGCCTAGACGGTCCCTAACTTCACCTTCCTTATTGGCTCGTAGGAACTGCCAATGGCTTCCTCGACAACACCCAAGGGCCAGGTGCTAAGGTAAGAATGTTCGTTGGAGATCATAACTACGTCGCTGAAGTTGAATGGTCTTTCTTTAGTGAGCCACCTTGACCGGGTTTGCAGGACCTGTAGGTATTCTCTTAGCCCTGGCTTCTAAAACACTGTGGCCAAGTAACTTGCTTGCTTCCACCGGTGTTGGTAGCTACCGGAGAAGATGGTCGGTGGGCATCGAATGCCTGGCTCCCAACTGTATTGCCTGGGACTTCATGCACGTCATCATGTGGCCCTACCTCAGTTCTAATCTTTCCCTGCACTTGACCAAAAGGGGCCAGAAATAATCAAGTTCAGTGTCACCAAAAGGTCACCACACCGGGACACTCCGCACTACGGCAGAGGAGCCGCACATTGGTTGCCCGCGACAGCCGCACGTCTTCCGAATTTTTAACGAAGTCGGATTACACATCTTGCGGCTGCCCTTCCCCTCAGTATCCAAACCGCTTCCGGATGGCACTCTTGAAGTGGCTTTCCCCAGTGTGTCCTTCAACGATGTATATGCTGAATCACCGGGTCTCTCACGGGCTTCCGAGTCGATAACGATATGGGATGATTCGCTTCAATACTCAGGTGAGAGTTCTTTAGTCTATCGCCTACATTTTGTAGTCCATCATTAAGTTTGGGGTTGGAGATTTTAAGTTGCTCTTTGAAAATTATGTCCTTCCATCGGCTGATCCCGCCCCTCGCGGACTTTTAAAGTCTTGGGGGAAGTCCTCTATTTGCATCGTCTTGAATGGAATCATGCTCTGCCATTCGTAGCTCATCAGTAATTATTGGACCCACAAGTAAACGGCCGAATGGATGGATACCTTTCATGATCATCAAATGTCTTTTAGACCTGGTCAGTCATACCGGTGATCGAAGTGCCTTCAGCAAAGAGGAAAATCTACTTCACTGGTGTATTTCGTTTGCTGTGTGATTTATAAACTTAGAATCTGTGAATACCTCACATTGACATGTACTGCTGTATACTCTGATCTTGCCTTGTGCATGCGTATTGACC
The DNA here is from genome assembly GCA_948099385.1 of Fasciola hepatica. Lineage (NCBI taxonomy): Eukaryota > Metazoa > Platyhelminthes > Trematoda > Plagiorchiida > Fasciolidae > Fasciola > Fasciola hepatica. Next base: position 5,229,300 of record CANUEZ040000063.1, read on the forward strand.
ACGGTCAAGAAATATACTATACTATACTAGCTAATCGCGACAAGATGAACGTAGGTTCGGAGGTTGCTACCGTCATTACAGCGCCCTTTATCTTTATTTCCTATTCAAGAGGTGGTTTCTGCTGGCAGACGAGCCAGTCCCGCCAGGAGCGTACTGGGATTTCAGCCCTCCCATCCGCGTGTCTAACCATCAAAAATTGGTCGCACCTGGGGCAAACTGGCCAGCTTGGCTGTCGACTGACTTAACATGCTGCCACTTATTTACAGTGGTATCACCGTGTATGATTGTGAGCCAGTTACCAATGAACTTATTGAAACGGCTTCTGACGGTATTGATGTAATACAGTACTTATGTCTAGTCTGTCCAAAATCTGGCAGACCGATTGTTGGAGTAGAAACACCTCTATCGACTCCAGCTCGGTTGCGCTGAGTTTGAAGCGCAGGATCGAGACCGATTTCACAGGGACAACGCGAGCTTCGACAAAAGGGATCCTTGTGGTGTGACGTCCAACACCCATACACTATGATTTACGAACTACAGCCCAGTAACCCAAATTGGATGCTTCAGAAAAGGGGTGCAACCCTGCCGTCTGTGTTACATGATCACAAGGTAAGCAGCTAGGAATCCGTACGCCCCCTTATTTCTTTGAAGTGACCAGGAACTATTCCCATTCCAGCTTGTCTCCCTTATCAAGCCGCTGGTCCCAGTCGACTTTCGTTTAGCCCAGTGGCTGCCGTAGGGTCTTTCCTGGCAGCAACCATGAGGAAACAAAACCGAGCTGGTCGCACATGCTGGAGAAGGCTGACCGTATACTACGGCGGTTAACTGGCTGGTAGGGGACTGCCAGCTTGAAGATGAATTTTTCAGTTTCCGCGTTCCACTGTATTCCTGGATTGCTTTCTGCTTGGAGCGGTGACCCCATCATGTCTCAAACCCTTTCTGCCTTCTTGTTGTACTGAATGACCTGAAGAACTTTGGGCGCGTTTGATATCTGCTTCGTGGGGTAGAATCCGCCCATCTCTAGCAATTTTGTAGGGTATCCAAATTGCGGTTTGACCGAGTCGAAGTCATTGAAATGTCGTCGAATAGAAGTTTATGATGAAATTGTTCACTTCTGACAGACGAATCAAAGCTCCGTACTTGTTGACTGTTCCCTGTAGGGCGCAGTTCGCACAAAAGGGTGTTGATATCACTCCAAAGGGGCGAACTGTCACTCCGTAATCTATCACTGACTTGCTCAAGTTGTTCCCGTCCCACCATAGGACACGAAACACATCTCCTTCCTCTACTGGTATTTTCACCTGAAAAGCATCTCTCTTAAGTCGGCCGACTAAGCCATTCTACCCAACCTGAACACAAGCAAGACCTCATCAGCGGTGTAGTCCAATCGGGCCCTACTATTGAAAGATCATTTAAAGGCCTCCCTTGAAACTTGAATGCGCAATCGAAAACCACCCGCAGCTTTTCGGATTTCTTGGTATGGAAAGCCTTGTAGTTAGACGGATAGAATATCCCTTCTTGGTCGTTGGTAGTAGCGGGCACCCTTCCAGGCACTTCATTTCGCATAACTACATGAGAGCACGGTTTCTGGAGATCCTCATCCCGACTGAAACTTTCTTTTCGGAGCAGCAAACTTTGGAGAGCTTAATGCCTGTTGCCAATCAGAGGAACGGCGCATGCGCGCCACGGGAGTGGTACTTCGAATTGCTTTTTCAAGCGTTCGGTCCGCTGGAATGCTGTCTGCAGTGCAAATTGGTCCTCTAGTGACAATGAAAGTCGGTTGTCCCCAATGTCACAAAACTCTTGTTCGTACAGATGCTGAAGCTGATGTTTTATGCTCTTCGCTTCTGCCGATACATAAGTTATGGAGCCACTCCCCCGCCCCCGGCTGGGCAGTATAATATACATCCTGGTGTCGTACCTACCTACCTACCTGCATGGCAGTCACCTACTCTCAGTTCTAGCACCCAATATACTTCTGGCATGCCGCAGCTTGTAAGAAGATTTACTTCCTCATCTTTCTAAAAGACAAACGATACATCCTGCAAAGGGGGCCACCTAGGTAGAATTGCTTTCACCAACCTTGGTGCCGGCATCGCAGACCAGCCAATGTGAAATTATCTTCGACCGGGCTCGCTCATTGGTGTCCAGGGTGATGGGTTGCAAGCTCAGTAGACCTGCAGCTAGTACCTGGGTTCCGCAAGCCAAGTGTGTGCGTTGCGTCGAGATCCGCCCTGTAACCCAAGTTATCAAGGGCCGTCGAACAATTCTGCATCCCAAGGACGAGGTCGGCTAAAGGATAGAAGTCACACTTTGTTCGCCCGGCTTAATGCTTCACTCCCTCTGTTAGACTGCGACCAACTTTGAGCGCCACATCGAGCTTAAGAAGACTTCAGTCGACGGTAATTTGTCTCCAAAAGTAAACTTATGAAATTCATTATCAGCTGGGGGTGCAGATGTTTGCAGCTGATAAACTCTCTCGGGCACTGCTACCGAAAGCTGAAGACAAACCCAAAAATGAAGAGGTGAACATTGCATTGGTGGTTACGGAGGCTGTATTATCCAGAGTCCAGAACGTCACTGTGGTCGATCCTAGTCTACAATCTCTGAAAAACGTTAGCACTCAAGTTTGATCGGAAGCTAAAAGAACCCTATTGGCGGAAGGGCTACCTTATCTCAAACTTCGGGATGGGCCAACAACAGTGGATGAACGGGTTGTTCGAGGTGGGCATTTGGTGGTATCGCAAGCTTTTTGGAAAAACTCTCTGCTTCGGTTACACTGATAATTTGCAGGTATCAATAGATATATCACCGGAGCCAAAAAATGGTAATGCTGGGCTGGTATGGCAGGACAGTTCAAACAAATGGTGGCCCACTGCGAACCTTGCAGACAGTTTGATCAAAGACAAAAGACAGAACCAATGGGAATGCGCCCAAAACCTGCCCATATTTGGCAACTTGTAGCTCTGGACATCTAGTATAAGAAGCGCAGTTGCTTGATGACAGTTGATCACCACTTTTTTTTGAAGTCAACCTTTCGAAGCAAGAACAACTTTGGAAACTATCAACAAACAGCGGGGCCAACTTTTAACGACATGGAATCTCGATTCGAGTGATTTTCGACCACCGTTAGTCCAGCTGCAAAGCAGAGAGAGCCGTCAAAAGGAAATAGAGATACTCAAGAAAAGCACTTCTGAGGGCAGCGATCCGTTTATCGTCCTGCATGAGCTTCAAAATTTGCCTTCTGCAATAATGGGAACAAGCCCGGCCAAGCGTCCATTCGGAAGACGGACAAGCACTATCCCACCGGTTTGCGCTGGTTTACTGAGCCCAGATGTCGTAGCCCCTTCAGTAGTCAAATTGAAATTAAAAATGCGAAGGGTTGAGCAAAGAAGGTTTTACTATTAAGGAAGCAAACCACTGCATCCACTCGAGCCAGATGACACTGTTTGGATTCAACCAACAAAACCCAGAGAAGAGTCTTGGACAAGAGGAAAGATATTAGCTCGCGTAACAAAGAAATCATACTCCATACTCTCTGGAGATTGTTGGATACGAAAGAATAGAGCTCATCTGAGAAAATTAGAAGATGATGGTAGGGAAGAGAAAACCAGTGGAAGCGATAACAAAGGAGAGGACGACGAATCCAAAAACGATGATGATGGGGTTAATTCGGATAGTCTTGTATATTCATCCATTCAAAACTCGCAGTGAACGAAGTTACCGGCGGGTGAGCAAGTGTAAGTTTCTCATAAAGAGAAGGATGTGTTGGATATGTTTTTGTCATTTCAGTGGAGTCTCCGGATGGCCAGAAAAAGACTTAGTTCGGCACATTGCAAAATGAACAATCTCTTCGGGGCGGGAGGCTTTGGAAACCTTCTAATCATGAACAATAATCAAGGTTTCCTTGTTTCACGCTGTGACAACGTACTGATTGCATTCCCCAAAGAACTGACCTTTTACAGCTAATGAGACAAGCCTCCCAAGTTCCTCGTTGTCCCTGCGTGGCCTCGGCCCGGGTCGATCATAACTCACGCATCAACAGCTTCTCTGGCTTCCCTCAACTGCTGTGGGTCGGGTAAAGCAGACTTTGCCTCAGGTCGGTTGCTTCATTCTCGAAGGGAGTTTCAAATTGCTTAGCAAACTTGCAATACTGTTCCGGTATCCCTTCGAAGACCATCAGCTCCACTCTCGGTAAATCGATTGTTGGCTGCATTGGTGGTGAACGCTTGACCGCCGGCATAGGCTTTCCCGTTTCTGGTTGCCTTGGCCTGACAAAGGGGTCATTTTCATTAGTTCTATGCTGGAGCTTGCTCCGTCTAAGTTGTTCCTCTACCTCCCGGGCCTGTTGCCTGACGGACAATAACGGCTGCTCTAGCTCTACTATCCCCAACCTGAACAAATAAAAATTCTTGCGATTACTAACACCACCAGTGATACAAAAGCTGACCCTGAAAGGGCTGAAAGATCCAACACAATCTATAAAATCAAAAGTACCCCTACCCTCTCAATTGACTAGCCAAATTACTTCATGTCTGAGTTTTGGTTGCTTTGTTCCTCTTCCGGGAATGCTGCGTGATTTCTCGTTAAAAATTAATCATTTGTGCTTATTACAGTATCTTTTGATTAATACGTGGCCAAATTTGTACAGGTTCCGAAGGCAAAACAAGATCGGTTTGCAGCTTCAACGATACTGAATTACTGAACAAACAACAACACAAAATATGCACATAACCTAAGTGTGCGATCACACAGACTAAAAATGAGGACCAAGTCCATGGCATGCGACACACAAGCACGTGAGCCACGCAAATCCAAGGTGGGATATGACGAATTAGCGAGCTGGACGCGAATAAGCAAGGTCTAGTTCACAGAAACGTAAATTGTACGAAACACGAAAATAGTATACGCAACTGAGTAATTTCACGAAATCGCGATGTCATAATGCCCCCGAAGGATTTTCCACGACCTGTTGTTACGGCCGCCAGGGATCTCCTGTTGGTTTAAGCAACAGCCGCTGCTTTTTCAACGCAATCAAGGAGCTCAAATACCCAGGGGAATAAGGTATTTTTGATCTCAACAGTGAACCAAGATAAACTGCACAATTCTTTCTTAAATTTGTGCCATTTTCTTCTCTGTAGTTTGTCGGCTTTTTAAAGAAGTTTGGTGGTGGGAAGTTTTATACTATGTGGGCTTCTTCGATGGGTTGCACAACCAGGAGATTTGTTCAATCAAGGACACTTTTACTCACGCCGTTCAGCCGTCTGAATGAAAATAACTACAGGTCTCTGTCTGCCTCTGAAGCTTGTTGATTTTTCGATATCCAAACTAGGTTGCCTCCTGGGATGTAGGAGACTGCTTTACAGCCTCTGACCTACAGTGAGGCTCTAGGCGTTCCAGCTTCGCATCTCCCAATATAGACGTCCCTAGGTGATGTTCTGGTTTTTATCTCTTTAATGTTCCATTTTTGTCTACCTGTACCGATACAGCATTGCCCCTGGATAACGGTATCGTTTCCTGTTCGGCAAAGCTCGGCTGAGCCGTTAAATACCTCGTAGAGGTTCCGTTTATATTTTGCCTAAAACGGACTGCTATCAACTGTGACAATGTGATTTGTTTGGTGGTAATATTTTTGTACATTTTTGGTACAGTAAAGCACGCGATTTTAGCGAATCGCGTTTTTTCTTTGCTCCTGTATTTGACCTACCTCCATGTGAGTAGTTGAGCGATAGATACAAGTCTTCTAGCTAGGGATCATGGAGTTTTTCTGGTAAAATATACTGTTGAAGACGATCTTCTTTGTGCTGCCGTAACACCAGGTACGTTTTCACTGAGGTCTTTGTTCTTTGCGTAACGGCCCAGGTAGCTTCAGCTGTCTCTTGGGGAGTATAAAATACCGGGGCTATCAGGTTGTAAAAGACCTAATTCTTGCGGGGTAAAACCGGAACAGCCTCCTTTCGAAAGGATTCGAATAGGTTTCGCCCCTAGACCACTCAGGGTGTAACATTTAAGGAGCCGTAACCTTCCTTCTGAGGGTAAACTCATTTGATGTGTAAAATACAGGGAAAGAAAACTGCACAGTCGGAAGCTCGGTAGGTACATCAGCAAGCAGTAACGATTAAATTGTTCTAGTGGCAATATGGCAGCTCACAGCCTGGCATTTACAACAGGCATTGCCACTGAACTTGGGGAGTGTGCGCACCTCATCAGGGGTGTTGGCGGAAAATCAAAAGCCTATAACTACAAAACCGGCAGACAACATGGAAGGTTACAGATATCACTGAATTTGGAGTCATAATGAACGGCTGCTACCAAAACATCTCATTAATGTTTCGATGTCGCAACCAGGGCTAAACAGGCCTTCCACCGAACATCACACAAATTGGTGTCAAGAGAAACTTTGGTGCCGTTTCCTCTTCATGAAGTACTGGTGAGGCCCCACCCGGAATATTGTGTCCAAGCTCGGGCCCCAGCTCTGGTACGGGGCGCTGCGGTACTCCGTAAACTTTGGCGGTGCTTCATCAGGTCGTTGGCAGGACCCAGGTACAGAATAAACCTGGAGAAGCTGATGGCTGAGAACCTCTTCCCAGAGACAGGTAGAACACTTAGTAGGGTCCGCTAAAAGCCTTCAAGCAAACTGAGAGACCCCTCAACCCCTCTCCCGGCACTATCCAGCTGGTTCCCGTTTTGCTGGACTTACCCCCATAAGCACCTTATTGAGGCTTTGCCCGTGTTTGCAAAATTCTTGTGTGAGATAAACTCAGAAAAGTACCGATTTCGCGAACTTGGGGCTGTTGCTCTCTCGCTACAGCAAACTGAGTCTGAGCCCTGTTTCTTATACAAGGCGAACAAAAGAGCCACAACACAAGCATAGAAGTGGCGTGCCGGCGGGCACCAATTCGATTCTTGAGGGTGCGAGGGATTAAATTGCTCTATTTGGCTGAAGACTCAAGTTATGTGGACTGGCCTGACCAGACCTGGTAATATCTCCCGCAGGTGATGTACCTTTAGGCTTCACGTTTCCCCCTTATTTTAGCGCGGAGTCGACAAAATGCAGTGCAGCCTTCTATGCCTAACCCGTGTGCACACCGCAGGAGGAATTCTGAACGCTTGATTGGCCGCGGCCACTGCCTTTCCTAAAAGATTTGGACTGAATAAATCAGACCGGATGGCGGAGAAACTGCTCTACAACATGAGGTAGATCTGTGTGGAAATGTAGTTCAGTAGAGCACAAAATGCGGAGGAAGAAAACCAAAAAAGCTTCATAAAATCTTGGTAAAAGTAGGGAAGCTGAGAGATAAACGGCATCTTCGTTTACTGCCTGCAGACCAGATGGCGTTGCGTCTTCCTTATTGTTGCACGTCTGTGCATTGACGCGCGGAGGGCAGATAAGAATCCCCCCGCCTAAAGTTCGGTAGACTTTCTGATAGAAATTCGTTCGGTCTAAGCAAGCAAAAAGGAGTGCTGTATAACTGGTCCATCTTTTGTTGGCTGTTGGTCTGCATTCAAGCCCGTCGGCATTTCAAGAATCAGGACTCAGTCGAGACCAGTATCCTGAGCCCTCCCCCGTTGTCAAATGTTCTATCCCCCGGCTCACCAGCAAAGCCGAAAGCAAAATATCGTTAAGATCCGAATTCTAGACCCTCTTTTTATTTCCCCATAGCCCCAGTTTTTAGCAAAATGTGTTTTAGTTTACAGGGAATATTCCAGTAAGAAAATGCAGGCGAGACCCGGGAACTTATAGGCTTCAGCCTCAAACACTTTGCTACAGCTTATTTTAGAAAATCTTCAAGGGTAAAGTAATATTCTGGCTTCGTGAAAATACTCTGCTGCATAAACTATTTCAATGTTTTGTACCTCCCGTATACTTATGCGCCAATCAGCTTTTATTCCCGTCCAAAGATCGATTATATCATAACTCTTTTGGACCTGTGTGACAAACGCTTGCCTTCTCGCCCCATGATCTTTGTTCGCTTTTTAAGTCTTTATGAACGCCTGTGTGAGTTCTGTATATGTTCGTGAATTTGCCCTTTCCTTAACCCGCTATTGTAGAAACTAAGAACCAACCTCGTTTTGGTTCTGGGATTCGTGTGAGTTGGCTCAGCATAGCTCGAGACCGCAGTACTGCCTTAAAACTTCAATACTAAATTTTGCTTCTAACCACCTAATCTGTTCGGTTATTAAGAGTTATATCTATCCTGTTAGGTTGCATGGGAGTCTTCCCATGACCCGCTTGTACTTTCTTTTCTAGCTCTTACCATGGGTAAGCAAAAAGCTCCCGCCTTTTCTGGTAGAAACTCACCAAACCATTATACCGGGGAAGTCGGGTGTGGAAAAGCACCTTGCGCAAGTGTCACGGTTGAAAAGGTAGAATCATGTGCGACGCACGTGTTTTGTGACTTCTCGTGGAATGTGGACCTTTGACTAAGCGGCACTATCCAGTGTGCTGCAAATACTAAGCAGTGAATTGGATGTGCTGAGGGTGCAAAAGCAGCGAGACCGCTGAAACAGATAATCTAAAACCAGGGGTAGGAGAAGCTACTCCACGTTTGAAATAGCCAGAAAATTTGCAGCATGACGCTTATCTTTTCTTGAAGGAGCCGTGAGAAGCAGAACCGCAGATTAGCATCACAGGACAAAAGCAAAGGATATCAACTCGCTGAGAAAAGAACAAGAGAGCTTTTCCACAAAGTAATCAATGGTTGTCAAAAGAAGAAGCCTACAACAAGAAAATGCTCCTGAAATGAAAAACTCACGGACAGCGGAAAAAGTGAGCTATAAATGCAGATGGTCGACAGCCTTGAACTATGGATGAAAAATGCGGCTAGAGTTAGCGTGTATGAAAGTTCAAGCAACACAGAATCCAGGTGAAAAAGAAACATACCAATCTATTGTAGGCCGGAACCTCATAGTAAATGGGATAGGCAACAAGGAAGGGCCGTCGGTTACCACCTAGTGGACCTTCTGAAGATAACGGATATCCCCAGGTGTGCCTGCTTAAAAGAGTAACAGAGTCGACAAAGTGGGCTGGGGCAGAAAATAAAGAAAAGTGCGAGCCAACTTATACACTCGTGGAATTTGCTGATCCGTGAAACAGAGGCGGGTTCACAAGATTTGCCCAAAACGCGGCTTAGCACAGGTGAGATCATCCGAGTTGCGTCTGTTGGTACCAGTTTCAATATAATGCCATCAGGGCTGGGAAATATTCAGATACCAGGATAGAACACAGAACAAAAATCCAGAGTACCCCTCAGCCAATGTCAGCGAACTAAGCTACCTAGGCGGCGGCAGTCAGACAGACTCATGTAATGGGCGCAGAAAAACTTGAAGAGCAGACAGCCCTACATGATCTTCTGGAGGTAAGTTCACGACTGGCTGCTAGATCGGCTAGTGAAGGAAAATTGAATAAAACGCTGTGTTTCAAAGGGTTTTTCTGCCGAAAACTGCAAGTTTACTTAGGCTCGATTCTCAAGAAACAGAAGACCAACCCCTCTCGAGTGAGCCAACAGTAAGTCCAGGTAAGTGGGACTATCCGTAGCCTACACGAGTGAACCAAGTGTGGATGAGGAGTGGCCCATCAATTGGCTAGCACATAGGGCACTGATGTCACAACTACCATCGGGGCCTCGTTGCAGTCGACTGAAGGCATCAGTGTGCTTTGTCCGAAATAGTACACAGTCTATCACGTGGATGTGAATGACGGTGGCACTTGCAGCACACCAACACAATAACTACCAGGGCGGACGGCTTGCCTCATCGGATTTGCGAGCCATAAGGGATGGGATCACGAAAGTGCTACCTCAAATCTCGACAGTCTGTGATTAAGGAAGTCGGGGTCTCGGTAAAGGTAGAAAAAAGAACAGTTGTCATGCTTGAGTAACCCGGTAAGCTTGAGACTACGAATAGCTTTGCTAGGCGACTTTCAAGTACCTGAAGTAGACTGAGAAACCCATACAGCCCCAGAGAGAACTTTCTGGGCGTGAGGGCGAGCTTCTATGGTACTGAAGACGGTTTCAACAAGTTGCACAGCAATCTAGCTGGAGGTTTCGTCAGACGGCTTCACTCCTCGACTTAGATATCACAAGGGCCCCAAAAAGCACAGAAACGCTGGATGTGGGGGACCCTTTCAGCAAGACCGACCGTGGTGTTCTGGGAAAGGTAGTGGACATCCAAGGGATAAACCAGCCTATAAATATGCGAGAGATTTCTCCGTTTCAAAGAAATAAAGGCTACTGAAACTCATATCTTGGGATGAGGAGCAAGTGTCAACAGAAGATGCTTATGTAGAGAAAAGGTGGCGGCGCTTCAGGGATAAACCATCAGACGCCACGGATTAGTGAGTTTCCACGACGAATGTGAAAAAGAAAGGCCACGCTCTAAGGTGGAGCTTCCGATTATAGAAAAAAGTCGGGAGAAAACGGGTTTCCTGGAGGGGGTGTGGTCGCAAGAAGGAACATTGAATCTTCCTACAGTACTGGGTAGATAAGGAAGCAGCCTCAAGAGTATAGCTTAAAAGCAGACCGATCTGTGGAGAAAGGGTTTCTACGAACGTCGAATGAATCCGAAAGTGCACGAAGGATGTTGAGGATGCAAATAAGACGGGGGTGGGCAATGATTGAGGGAAGATTGACAACCTACTGCAGTTCTTTCGGGAAGTGCACGGCTTGGGTCAAACGGCCTCCGGAAAACCCCTGAGGCAGAACTAGCTAGTCACTGGGATGAAGTCCCTGAGAGTCAAGTTTATTAAATTCTGGAGCTCCCGTCATCATTTATAACAGCTGGAGCTGCTACGAGTCATCCCGTGGTGTTGAAATAAATAAGTGAAACCCATATTGCCTCCTTTTCAAAGCAGCCCTGGAAAGCGGCGGGTTATTGCAAGACTTGCTTATCTCTACCGTCACGCCAGTCCACAAAGAGGATGTCGGGGAAACATGAGCGGACCATTGGCCGATAAACCTGACTTTTGTATTGCTGGAATTTGTCAAAGGATTATTACGATACAACGTGAGTGAGAATCTCGGAGACCACCGGATGGTAGCTCCCCACAAACAGAAATTTATTTGCCGATACTCGTGCTTCAAAAATCGAACGCAATACCTCGGTGAGGTAACTAGGGAACCGGACAAATGTGGGAGAGTTGAGGTTTGCCGTTTGAATTGCCAGGGAGAATTTTGTTCTCTAAGTGACAGACCGTTAACGGGTGAGCTGAAAAAATTTAGATGGACCCCTCCAGTAGGGAGACGGAGAATCAGAAGACCAGCTGGAAGTCGATTTTAGGTGAGGGTAGAGGGTTTTGACTAGCTACGGAGGGTTGCATACTGGTGCACCGCACAAACCCGTCCTAGACATCGCTGTTGTTCCTGTCCGTTCTGAACCTGGTAAACGAGCTAGATACCAGCTGCTGCAAGTTTGCCGACGACGGTAGGCTGTTCAGGAGGATTGCGGTTAGCACCGTACAGAAGGACACGGATAGCATGTATTGGTGACCGGTGGTTCGGGATCTCCCTCCAAACGTGAAAAAATGCCAACACATTGGTATGCCAGGGCCACCGCCTGATCTGTTTATAGGCCCAACAAGCAACCAAAAGGATCTTGCTCAAACAATGGAGATTGGAGTTTTGGAAGTAATAGAGGAAGCACACTTTGAACTGGGTAGCTAGCGTAAGACTGTCGCGAAGAAAACCTGCGGCGCACTTTACTAACTGAAGCGCTCCTTGAGTTCAAGGAGACCAGAGGTCTTACTACCAGTACGCAAGACCTTGGTTGGACCCCGAAGAAAGATCTGTTTCCAGGCCTGAGTCCTCCATTTGTTCGGAATGAAAAAATCCTCCAACGAGCATAGCAGCGATTAACTAGGTGGTCTAGGGACTGCCGGATTCTAAGCCGCGAACATAGGTGAGGACCGTTTAGCTCATTTCCGTTGGGAACTAGATTGACCGAGACTCTTTAGAGACGTTCAAAACTGTTTACGGAAAGGACATGTCAGCTGGACCTAGAAAACCTTTATGTGGACTGTTGTGGAATAAAAGACTGCGAGACAATGGGCTGCAGCCCATGGGACACTGTGGGAAAAGGGGTCAAAATACTTTCTTAGTCTGTGTGGTCTGTTACAGAGTAGGACAAACAAATGGCAGAGGCCATGAAAACGGCATTGATAGATGCCTCCGAGCTTAGGTTGGACAAACTGTGAGAGTGGTTATCTGATGAGGGTAGCGATGAAAACCTTTTCCACCCTTAGAAACTTATCGTTCCGTCCGCCCTCATCATATTTTCCATGCGGTGATTGATCAAGCCGTAACGATGAACAAGAGCTTGATCAAAGAGTCAGATCAGAGTGGAGCACTGTGGCAGGCCTATCGTGGAATTCCTCTTTCCACTGCTCCCAGATGCGCCTGCGAAGTAGATACCAATCTCCATGCCCTTGGTTCTAGATACGGGAGTAGCTAGCAGCGGGAGTTTTTCAAAAATCATATCGCGTGGTTTCCGTTGGGTGAAAAGCTTCGAAACTGGATCCTCTTGGGTCGCACAGTAGTTTTCCTCCCAATTCACCGGCGGTACAAGGCGCAAGATGCATTCAAAATTATTGAGGTACTACCGATATAGGTGATGTCTACACTGGCAGATTTGTTTATCTGAAACACTGCCGAATATGGTAGCTCCGCATACCCCCGTGTGGTAAATTTCCACAAGTTCTTGCTTCCCTCCAACACACACGTCACTCTGTTCCAGTGTTTGAAGTTCTGCATTTTTGCCCGCCGCCGAGTGCTACCATCATCGTGTCACCAACGGAGTATCAATGGCTTTAGACATTATACCGTAGCAGTTCCTGACTAAACTTTGGTTGTTGCCAAGCTGGTGTGTCCGAACAGCAAAATCATTCCACCAAGGAATCTCTCAACTGATACTTTTATGTACATAAATATATTCCTCCTCATTGACCTAAGATGCCAATATCATTACAACGCTCGTTTTATACTCATCAGAGGCCATAGTTAGAACTGTCTTTTTATTGTATGTTACCGTCACTCAATTCATATTAGCATATCTTTCTACAATAAGTACTTCACTGCTGCTCGGATAGCAGTGATCGCAGGCCTGACTGAGAACCATCCGCTTTGACAGTCTTCCTAAACATCTACTAATTTTTTATTGGTGACTCAACCCCGCTTCCGCGTGTCGGGGTAGATTTTTAAAAAAGACTTTGAGCGAGCGAGCTCGCTACCTATGGGCTACTGGCAATCTTCTAGGTGACGTCGCTGCTCAGAAACACGACGTTATTTTCAACGACTGCTCATGCAATGTCGTGAAAGAAGCGGTAATCTGTGGCCGTTTTTCGTCTGAATCAAGCAGAACAAATTGGCTTATCCAAGGAACAGAGTTAGATAGTAAAATGCCCCCTGAATAGCTGGGAGAAACGCAGGGCAATGCTGGACGAATTTTCTGGGGAAAGTCCTCGGAAAGTCATGAGTGAAGCTATTATCAACTGAAACCTAAATAACACTGTAGGATCGCAGCCATCCTAACCTCACAAAAGCAGAAAAGGTGGCCTTCTGTTTTGTGGAGCAGTACCATCTTCATCTTTCCGTCTTGACAAACTCCAGTATCCCCGGATCACAGCCATCATAGAAAAAGCATACACTGAAGATGACTTAAAGGCTGCTCTAGAGCAGGTTCCAATCATTTTTCAAACCCAGCTATTCTTGCTCTAGGGGTCGCTAAATTTATCACCACCCTCGCCAACTTAAACATCTCGGAAGCTCCTTTCCTGATCGCTGCCCCAGTCCCGGTGTGTTCCGACGACTGATACCGTCGGTAACTATGACAGCAGAGGCTGCTGCGCGCTTGAGGTTTAGTTTTCAGTGCCTCGTACCCATCTGGAGTCAGCGCTGCGGTTAGTTTTATTCCAAACTGGGCGAGTGATGCGGCCATTCCTTCGAACCAAAAACTTCGTGCCGCCAAAGGCATTTTCGCTGCAATATGTGGCCTCATTTTCTGTACACTCAAGTTAGGCCTACTTCACCCTATCCGCTTGATGCTTATAATAGCAGATGTCCCTTAACTCACATTGAGCATCGACTTTCTTGACTTACTCGGTCCACTGGTTTACTTGCGATGCAGTGAGGTCTTCCGTCAACAGACTCCCCCTTACCAAACCGGTCTGTATTCCCCCACCTATCCCATATCTCCCCTACTCACCGAACCACCCACCCAACATCCTAGTTTAGCATCCCCTTCAGCCCAATCGGAAAAACCCAGGCAGCCCGGCCTCCTTCCCACAGTTACCATGGTCACCCACGGTATCTTCAATAAAGACCTCCAGCTTTTGGCCCACCTCATCTCTTGTCACGGGATGATCTCGGCGTGCCACAGGCTGAATTAAAAGGATTTCTGAAATTAGTCTTTGAGCTTCACCTCCTCACATGGTTCCCGGACCTAACCGTGGCTGACCTCCCCGTGATGACCAGAGGGTCCTTAACAAAAATACGACTTCGGAGAAGTACCCCGTTCCAAGGTATGAAGACATAAAATTTTCATGTCTGGTTGCTCCGTTTTCAGCCCCACCATCCAGTTTGAGGTTGACATCAAACCCTAGCCGGCGTGACCGACATCTCTAAAAGATAAACCAGCTGCACTTAAACTATTCCAGTCTTCTTGCGCGAAGCTTGAACCCAGGAATGCGGCCCAAACCTGTCGAGGGCTTGGGCATGAACCAATCAGCGGCTTGAAAAACGTCTGCCTGTAGTAAGCGAAATTTTTTTGGTAAATTCCCCAGAGAAAGAGTATATGATACGAGTGCCTCCTTTTGCAGCCCCCCAGCCAGGTTGACGTAACCACAGACCCTGCCAAAGTTGAACCGGGTATGTCCAACACCTCATTCTCCGGTCACAAAGTTTCAACCTTCTTAATGCAGCCGCCACCAAACAAAGTAGAGGCAAGTCGTGACTATCCTGAATCCCACCCTAACCAGCAGCGGCCCCCATTCTCTGGCTTGGTTAACTTCCACCTCTAGTTTATCCCCCCAATTGCAGAAATAATGCGAATCCTCACTGGCTTTCCAGGTGGGGGTGGAAGGAAGTGCACATTTCCTCGCACGGCGTGGGCAGCACCCACCTCACCCAAGGAAGCTCTCATCAAAACAGCACTCCTTGGGCACCCCGACTTTCTCGCTTTCCTGGGCCTTCGAACAGGCGCATCAGAAAAGTCTTATGAGAAGGTGTCGTAAAAATTCGTCGGTAAATCGGGGCAGAAAATAGCTTTTTTCTCTGAGCATCTGCGGCTGGCTGCTTCCTGAGGTGGCACACTTGGCGGAGGTTTATGGCAGTTTATTTAAACATCCAGCATTTCCGATTCACACTCAAGGGTCAACCCTTCGGCTTTCGTTAATCATAAACCACTGGCTTACGCTCTCCAGCTAGCTTCCCGATGGATATCCCGCAGGCCTGATTTGCCACTTAGGTTAGGTTGCATAATTTGCCATTGACCCTAAGCACGTCTCTGTGGCACCCAATCTCGTACCGGATGCATCGTCAAGCGTCCACTAAATTGAAAACCCACTAGCAGTGGGCGTAGATCGTTTTGTTCCAGCCATATGGTGTCCTGACACTCCACCAGGGTCTGCCCGTAACTACAAGCAAGAGAAGCTTGAAAGTTTTGCCTTGGGGCACTGACGGTTGTTCGATTGACAGGGGTACTGGGGCAACACAGACAGCCTTCGCTGTTGTCGTGACAAACCACGTGATCTTGCAGTGAAGAATCACAGCACTTTGTGCAAGTGGAGTATGAAGAGTAGACGTGAGTATATGCAGGGCAAACCTCGTTCGCTGCTGCAGCTCGCGGTCCAGTCGATTTCTCCCGATGATGGATGAGGCTATATCTTCCGTAGAGTTTGGCGTTATAACTGATAATGGTGAATCCTTAATGACAGTAACAAGTGCCGCCTCAGGAAGGCTAACCAAAGGCCCCGAGCAGGTGAGGGCACGGGGTAGGTTGTTCAAAGTGGGTTCTACCTCAGCGAAGGCCGCTTGGGATTGCTTCTCCTGCCTACGAAGCTTGCTAAGTATTTTTTTGCTGGACAAAGCAAAGTGGACCACAGCAATGGGTTACAGCAGCAGTCGTGTCTCGTATCCGATTAACGGCGTGGTTGGCCGTCGCCAGAGTGGTTGGTGTGTAGCCCCTTGGCGGGGCGGGATTCTAAACCCGACCTTGGTGAGACCAAAGTCTTGCTTAGTCCAGTAGTTTAAGCTCGCAGGCGGTAAAGGATAAATCGGCTAACCTTAAAGTCGTAATTTGGAGCCATAGACCCGTTCATCTTGCTCAACAAGCAGCATGCCCTAGACATCCTGCGATATCCTAAGAGAGCCATTGGTGAAAATTCAGTTTACGGAAAATTATCACGAGTACGGAGGACGGCCTTTTAGCCGGCGATGGAATTGCCCCAAGATGCCGTTCGCCCGAGGATGGTGGGCCGTGGCCTTGTTATTTCCGCAACCGAAAGTGTTCAGTGGCTCATGGAAATCATCGTCAACTGTAGAAGCGTGATTGGTGGGCAAGATCGCAGGGCAAACGAAATGACTCACTTAGGCAGTTGTATATGCTTCTGCGCCTTCTTCTGAGGTAGAATGAGGAACGAGTATGGCCCGCTGCCGGCTAGTGGAACAATCTACGCACGTGAGAATGCAGACCTAACCGTTGGACGGGGGAAGGGACCTGGATAGATTGGCACACATGTAGTGAAAGTGCATATGTGGCCTAGAGAATGTGCCTGATGCAAATCTAGTGTGACGGTGTGCTTTAACTCTTTGGCATGAAAGATCGGTGCGGGCCCAAAGACGTACGTCGCGTAGTGGCCGCCACGAACGAGCCAGCTTCAGGCTTCAAGTGGGCGCAACCACTGTGGGCAAACCGGGTTTGAGTTACGCCGAAAAACAAAGTTTCAGAGGGTACGATCTCGACTTTTGCTGTGCAAAGTTGCAGGCAGGACCTACTCAGATCGAACTCACAGTTGAGATGGGAGCTATTTTACGATTAAAGGGAAACCGCCAGTGTGGCCTATGGAAGATCAATTTTGCTGACCTCCTTGTTGAGCTCAACCCCAGTGGTAAGCATGGAGAACTTCTCTCTCCTCCAAAGTCGAATCAGCAATCGGAAACCGGAGCTCAACTGCGTCAGCCCTCCGGGAGATTACCCACGTGATCCCACTAATGTGGCAGACACACTGGCAAATGAATTTATTGGCATAAATTGTTGCTGGATATGGTATCGCTGCTTGCTTTACCCATGTTCTGTGTTAACACGATCTTGCTTTCCCCCAACACACACGCTATTCGGCTTCGGTGTTTTCAGTTCTTCGCGCATGCGCGCCGCCGAGTGCTACTGCTGTCCTGTCACCAACCAAGGATCAGTGGCTTTAGGACTTACACGAGAGCGGGCCCCGAAAACATTCGGTAGAATCCTGAACTAGTGTTCCGAAAACCCTCCCAACGATCAGTGAACTACCTTTACGACTACGGGAAGAATTCAAATCAAACAAGATTTGGGAGCACTTGGGCGTTGACCCCGGGCCTTTCTTCGAGACTTCATAAAGTCATAAAGAACTATCTGGTGCAAGAGATCGCACTTTCTGGCAGGCTACTTTCTGGAGCTGGAAGCTTAAATGACACACAGTAGCCAGTTTCTGATCGAGAGGCCATTAAGTGCGTTTCAAAAGAACACATAGGAGCTTTGAGTGGGGAGCGCCGGCAAATAACTCAAAATCGCTGGTTGCAAAAAGGCTATTGGGTGAGCCAACAAATTCCGGAAATCAATTAACATGAATCGGGACACCGAGTATCATCCAGACAAACTCAGTGATATGGAAACGGTCACCAAATCCGGAATCCTGCCTTTGCTGAAAGAAAAAAATCAAACCCCTTGGTCACAATGAGCATTTAAAAAGGATCCGGCAAGAAGGAAGTCAGAATAGGAAAGCAGTAGAAGAGGAAGGAGAGTACAAGGAGGTTGGAGAAACTGTCTAAAAGAGAGTGAAATAGCTAGGCCTGAACCTCTGAATAGCCATTCTCCATCATTTATCCTCAAGTTTCATGCACCTAGGAAATGCAAACCATAGATTGCCGGAGAATAATTAGTATTTCGGCACTGAAGCAAGAGTAACCGAACCTAATCGAATCGAATACAACGCATAAAATAAAGAAAGGGGAGGAAAGCTGACGAAGCTAAATAAACGCGCAAAACCTGGAGGATCAGAAGCATAGCTGGGTTATTTGTGTCTTTCGGAGATGATCCTAACATGTAAAACAGCCTACCGGAAAGAATAAGGTTCTTGATCTGATATTTACCCTGGGTCTAGGACACGTTTCTGCTTCCGTACTGGACGACTACAAAGGTAGCGACCATAAAATCGTCAGTTGCAGATTTCAAGTGAAGCCGCACACTGATAACCTACCATGTAACGATCCCTCCTTCCGCCACTTTAAATGGGACCATATCCCTACTCTTATTCGCTCCAGATACTGGGACGAGTTCTTCTTGACAGCAAGTCCCCAGTACGCCGCTGACCTCCTTTACTCAAGTTTGCTCTCATGCATTGGAAAAATATCGCCCCTCTACTATCTATTCAGATCAGGTTACCATATAAGCTGAAACCCGACAAGCTTCGACGGCGGTACTAACAAAATGGAGGCTTTTCTACAGTCTTATGACTGGAATGCCTCTCCCGCGAAATCCACCGCAAGGCCTGTGGCATACAACTAAGGCAAGAAACCAAAGCACTGCGCCACCCAAACAACGACCAAGAGCTAGCCCGGCTGCACAGGGTGCGTGCCCCACAATCAACTTATTGCATAAAACAAATCATCCACTTATATAGTCTCGTAACCTCACCTCGAAAGATAGCTGACACGTCTAACACATTTCTAACAACCACCATGTCTGTCCCTCCGGCGTGTACCCAGCTAGCCTCTCCGTCTATCACAAATTCCTCACTTAGTTCTATCACGGTCACCACAACGGATATAAAAAGATACATCCACACTTACGAACCGACCCACCGCCCCGGACCTGACGGCCTACCATCAGCAGTATTTGTCCTTGGTGGCCGGAGGTGCCGCTTCTGCTACTAAACCCACACGATCTATCTCTGCAAACCAGAACCTTCCCACCCGCTGGAAGAAATCCATTATCAATCCCAGGCATAAGAAAGGTGCAGTGCATGACCTTATCCATTACAGCCCGATTATTCGTGCACCAATGATCTCCTCCCTGCTGGAAAAATTCGTGAAACACTGCCTGACCGAATACCCTTCTTCAAATAAACTCATCGGCCTAAGACAGCGCGCATTTTTCAGATCACGCTCGTGTTCAACCCGTCAATTCGACCTTCTGAACTAGGTAACAACAGCTACTGAAACCGACAAAGCACTCGTCAGCATCTATCTTGATATGACAAAAGCCTTCTACAGAGTCCCACATCTGCAGTTGCTCAAAGAGATTAGAGGACATGGGATTAAAAATCCGCCACTCAGTTGGTTTAAATTCTACCCGCAAGACCTTCATCAAGTTATCTGCATCAATGACCAGGTGTCAGACCCCTACCCAGTAAACAGCGGGTTTATCCAAAAAAGTGTTCTAGGACCATTGGTGTTTTACTACATATAAATGGCATGTGCGTTGTCATCACCCATGGCGAAATTTTCTTATTTGCCGACGATATGAAGATAGTCTATGAATTCGAACAAGGAAACCTACCTGTAGCACTGAATAACATCGCGGCCGAAATACCGTCCATATTCTCCTAAAACGGTCACTAGAAAATGGAATTTTTAGCGAACAAAAGCAGTTTTCCCACACTAAAAAGCATTATTCCTCATAATACGCTTAAGATTGGCGGTTTCACACTCCTATGTTACTCAAAAATACGGCACCCCGGACTGCAATACTCTTACACTTTCAGTTTAACTCAATACACATCCTACTTAACTGCACGGGCCAACGACCCCCTCAGCTTGCTGCACAGAAATTTCTTTCTCATAAACAGTAAGCATGAGATATGCAAAACTCATTTTCGCCCAACCCTAGAGTACTGTACACTTGTGTTCTCAAATATACACAGACGTGACATTATCCACATCGAGAATGTACAGGGTCGATTTACCAAAAACCTATTTGGGCCTTCTACGAACCTAAGCCACAGACAGCGGTGAACGCTCCCGCGGCTTGACCCTCTGTGGCTTAGGAGAGTGAAACTCAACCTTGCGTGTTTGTTTGATTTGCTCCACAAGTTCAGTTCAGTATAAAGTCGACACATCAGCTGCGCAACAGGGAACACCGTACGACGATCCCTACTTCTCGGAAATTCTTAAGGCGAAGCCTTTTCCTCCTTAAATATGCAACTTTGTGGAATGAACTCTCGGGTGATATACTTTTAGTAGGTTCCCAAATCGTATTTATTTCCAAGCTACACGAAGCTCTGGAGATCCAAAAACTGATCGCTCTTACAGATTCATGTATGACCATTGATGGGGCTCACGAGGAAAGAGTTGAGTACTAACCAGAACCCTAGATAATCTCTAGGATGTGCCACACCATTCACCGTCGTTGCCATCACCCTAGCGTAAACCTACCAGGTTAAAACGCCTAGACGTAGTAACCTTCATTACTGAGGCCAGTGCCTCGGAAATCGTATTCGAATATATGAAATAATCCTGGCTGCATGAAAGGTAGACTTTAAACGTTCCCAGCGCTAGTTTTTGCTTAGTCTTCACCTCTGTCTCTAACCCGAGTAGCAGCACTTGTCAGGCTCCTCAACCTCTATCCAGCGGTCATTTCAAATCGAGTCTTTGGACACTCATGATTCAACTTCCCCCCCTATCACATAACTCGATCATCCACCTATGATTGGCCTATATAACATTTGATACTTAGTCAACAAAACTACAAACCATCTGTGGATCGGTCCGATGCATCAGGTTATTAGTGCTGCAAGTAGTGCCCCATCTTTTCGCAAACAGATGTTTCGGTAAACATGAACCCCATTGAATAATCGCAGGCTGTGGTTGACTCTACCTACCCTGCGTTTTCTGTCCCATGTAAACTCCCTTGGTGTTCTGACTTTACGGATAAAGCAAGTGTAAGCTGGGCACATCTGTAAACATTCCTGGCTGTGATGGTCCCCCTGCGCAGATGTGACCACCAGTGAGACGACATGAATATCACAAAGCAAGAGATAAGCATAAAACAGGGACAAAAATACCCCACAGTTTTGTCTCTCAGGTACACCAACCTTGTCACTTGTGACCCATGTCTCTGAGCTGCAGTTTTGCTACGGATTGACTGATGTGGTTGACCTGTTCCCAACGCGGCTTGCTACGTGCGGTCCATGTTTCGACCGGACTTAGAAGCTGCGGTCTTCCATCAAAAGCAGCTCCACCTTCTCTGACAGCCAGATACCTGATTGTGATAAAACTATAAAAATAATAAAAACGTCTGAAAAGGTGTGGATCACTCTTGAAGCTCCGCAAGCTGGATGCCAATGGATGTGTATCGTGCTACCCCCCCCCACCTGAGGCAGGTTCCAATGACCATTAGATTTTGCTTCACTGACGAAAGTCCGGCCCAATCTCGTCCCCGCCACCCACGGTTCTCCAAATCAGTCCTCACATCGATATTGTCCTGCTTTGCCATACGGTGGCGACGAAGCTGCCATGGTGACCTTGCAATCATCACTACATCGGATTTCTTTGCTCACACTTGAGTATAATCTCAGTGCTCCAGCACCGTGGAGAAGGAGCATAGAGGAACTTACGCCCACTTTTCTCAGCACGCGACCAATTTCCTCTGATGCATCACCACCGACACCCTCATAGTTTCTTTTACTTTAAGTCTCCCCAGAAACTATTCAGTATAGAATAACCACTATATCAGTAGAGACCGTAGCAATCACAGCGCTATGCTAGCAGTGTGCCAGTCCCGTTATTTCCAACCTATCTTACCGCCTCGGTGCCGAACAGCTTTCTGCGAAAGCAAACGGCTTTGAGGGTTACGATGTCCAATTCCTCTTAACTGTAATGCCTTAGGCTTTTATTAGAATCCGAGCACTGCCGCTCCAACGTGCAAACCATAAATTCTTTGAAGTGCATGCACAGTTGCCCAAATGGTGTACGCAACTTCACTAGCCCGTGGTGGTATGGCGCAATCCAGCGCCAGCCTACTTTACCCAGAATACGGAGTAGGTGCAGCTGACGGCTTCAACGACACCTCATCCATGCCCAATTCACAAAATCCTAACCAGTTCATTATTACTGTCATCATATATTACCATAACCCACAGCTGGAACCACGTCCAGAATGCAATCGCCATTTATTTCAGGTTTGTTGTCTCCCACTGTCTCAGTGGCCAAACTGGATAACCGAGGAAGCCACTTTGGCTCCTACCAACAGAGACTCAAGTGGAATCTGTCATAGAAACTGGGACTGCAATCAGGCCACGCTACAGGAAATGCTCCCAACTGCCTATCAGATCGTTTAGCCTTTGCAAACACAAAGCCTCTCCTCCCAATATCACCACCGCAACCAACAAAAACAATAGCTCACGCGTATCCTGCTAATATACCGGCGAAAATCAGTCATTAGTTTGTTCTTTCTATCCCGCCATACTCGGCTGATTGACCGAAACATTTTTCAGCCCCCAAGCGAACCTTACCCACAAGGCGTTGTACATTGCCAGTAATGGCTCTGAGTAAAACTGAGGCCAAATGCGTCAGTATATATATATATATATATATATATATATATATATATATATATATATATATATATATATATATCTGTAAAACAGCATAACAACGCTCAAGTCCACGCGGAGATTTTCCACTTTAGTGCCCGTTGCTACAGCTCATTTGCCCCCCGAACAGTAGCCAGCTGGAAGCTGACTCTCCACTTTCCAGGGCCCTCCAGTTGCGCCTTCCCATTTTTGAATGGTACAGGTTGCTGATCCTGAAATTGAACTCATCTTTTTATGGACTGCTGTTTGTCTCACATCCACCAGTGTTCTCAAGTGCACTTTCGTAAAATTTGTCTCATTTCCCCCCATTTCAAAACTCATCCCACCTATTGAACCCCGGTCAATCAATCATTCAGGGTTTGCACCATCTTTATGGATCCCTATTCTCTTCGCATGCATCGAATCTCCCAAGTATACTTCACCACAATTTTTTTCTTCCTGTTCAGAGCTTGGTCTGTTTGCTGAACCCCAGTAAGCCTCCGATTTCATTGGCTCGACAAAGGCCGAGAAATATACCATTAATACCATTTTTATTATTGCTATTTTTATTTTCATTATTATCCTGCTCAGAGGTAAGTCATACCAAACCTCCATCCAGCACCTATCGGCGGAGCCTAGGCCTAATCAATCCTCTAACCTCCCATCGCTGTGTTACTCTGAGCCTGTTGCTACTCTCATAACTGTGTCAAAACAAATTCAGGCAGATAAGCCGCTTGCATGTCAACCTCAGACTGGGCAACACTGTTAACAATGGCTTGGGTGGGAATACTGGCAGCAGCTAATGTCTCCAGAAAAGCAGTAAGTTAGTAATCGAGGCTTCCCACTCCTGAGATGAACACATGCCTCTATCAAGGGCTTGCGCAAGCTGCTTGAAAGCAACCCCAGACAACGAAATAAGGGTGAGCGTTACCGTTGACTAACAGCGCAGAGCAGCTGTATTCGTAAGAATGTAGGCCAGACAGGCGAGACCCTGAAAGACTGAAAGCGCATTTGCCGACGGTTTTGCAGGGAGCAAAACACTAGTAAAAGTTTCGTATTTTGTGCTGCTATCGGTATAGTTTCCACTAAGCCGTCCTAGGTGGTAATAAAAATACGGCTTCTTATTGCTTCCCACTAACCCAGAGAAATTCGGGAAAGTTTTCCCAGCCGTAAGTTCTAGCCTGGCCCTAGTTTGCTTCAGCCGGTCCACGTCACTCACAGCATCTTTCGTAATAATCCTCAGAACCACGTGCAGTAAAGAAATCTTCCGGCAATACCCCATCCTCGCACACTTCAAACACTAGAAAAAACAGACTTACTCGAACTCCTGCGGACTTGAAACAGTGGTCAGTTCATATCTGTGAATTTCTGGGCTTGTCGACGAAAAAGACCAAAGAAATTCAAGTACAGAGCCTCAGCCTCAAGAGCTGGAAGATGCGGTATCTGAACTCGCCTCCTAACTGTGCATTACTGAAAGTGCCGACCACACTACCTTTTAGGACCTGGCGGAGGCCGGCCGTTTTTTTGGTTCTGTTGCCTCCGAGGTTCTCATAAGAGTTAAAAACTCTCGTTATGAGGTCGTGTCTAATGTCCCAGAGAGAAAGCCCCTCGAGCATGTCAATCATGAGATGCTGAATGCTAGTGGTATAGCCCACCTTCCTTGTCGAATACCAAGACTGCGTGAGCATGTTCAGAACTTTAACTGCCCAATTCTTATGCGATTTGTGGATGATCTGTCTGTCAAAGAGTTTGATAAAATGCGTCAAAACATAACCTCTAACTTCATCTGTCAAAGGATGAAAAAGGCCGAAGATAAAACCCTCTTCAAAGGGAAAATACTAGACCTCCATCGACTTTCCCCACGAGAATGACGCCTGACAATCCTGAGCCTTCGACACAGACTGCTGATCAGTCCACTGCTTCTTCTCAAGCCGCACCACTTTATCTTCACACGATCCTTCCGCTTCTTTACAACCACCGGCTGCAACCCCATCTGCTCCCTCACTGAACTCCATAAAATCTAACCTCATTACTGTCGATTTAGAGATGTCCGTCCCTCCCTCCGCACTACTTTCCAGCAAAGGAAGAAAACTACTTTCTCTCCCTTACACTTCATCGCCTGTTGTGTATACCTCAAACTTTAATTCGCTTTCTGTTCCCTCCGGTGAAAAACCACTTGCCCTCCGGAGGAATAGGTCTACCAGTCTTCCCACTCTTCTCGCAAATCCTTTCTCCATCCAAACGTCTCCTCTTAAGTCAACTCGCCTGGCTCATCGAATCCGGTCTCGACCCTAAAAAGTATCCCTTGTTTCTATGCTTTGGTGGTCCTTACAAATTCACCGCATTGGCTGCCTGCCAGTACCAAGATACATCCTTTAAAAGCTGTTTACTCTGCCTCACGTCATGCTCCTCTCCTGACAACTACCTCCACTGGTCCCGATAATAAATGCCCCATATTCGGTGTCTTCCCAACTTGCCTTACCCCTACCATAACGTGCAGCTTAATCTGCTCGTCTACACCCCTATTCCTTAAACACTTTCAACACTGACCTCCGCACCCCTCGTCGGTCAATACCCAATTCCGAATAACCGGCGTTCCCAAAAAGCCCCGGAGTACCCCTGTCTGCAGTCGACCTGCCCGATTCCTCAGGTTTTTCCCCTTTGCTTTGGCATTTTCCCCTCCATTGATGC
This sequence comes from Fasciola hepatica, assembly GCA_948099385.1. NCBI lineage: Eukaryota > Metazoa > Platyhelminthes > Trematoda > Plagiorchiida > Fasciolidae > Fasciola > Fasciola hepatica. The sequence continues at coordinate 5,254,747 of CANUEZ040000063.1, forward strand.
TTAGTTGTTGCATCCCTCAGCAGCCCCTTTTACTGCACCACTTACTCTAGCTAGGCTGGAAGCCACCCCATCTGGGACTCCACTGGCCTCAACATTCATATATTCCGCTTTGACCCCGATTTCCAACCATCTCAATCGCGATAGCTTGTCTATTTCCCACTCACACTGCCCCCTGACTCGCCTGTAACCCCTCCCTCCAGCGGCACATCTTTACCCTCATTCAACTCTCGTTCTATTCTTGGTAAACTCCTGCACCTAAGAAAACTTGTCCTCAAATATAGTTACGATATTGTCTTGAAAACGGAGTCCTGGCAGTCTGAGACCACTCCCGGTGATCAAGTATCTTCGGTAGGGGGCAGTCTTCTAAGAACCAACAGGTCGAACCGGCTCGGTGGAGGGTGTCTAGCCTGTGTCGAGGAAATCTGCATCACCACCCCTCTTTTACGCACTGCGCTCGATTCGTTTCCCTTTTCTCTCCGGTTCACCATCAGCCTCCAAAGCACTGTTCTTTATATAAGCTGCATGTAAAGCTCAGCAATTTACCCGAATTCCTTGTTTCCACTCCTTATTAGATCTTTCGGATACCTCTCTTTTCTTCCTTCCCAAACCAAGCTTGTTTTGGGTGAATTCAGTCTTCCTCAAATTGGCTGGCCTTTACTTTCGGCTCCGCCCATTCTTGCGGATTTGGTTACAAGCATTCATCTTTGTGGCTGGAAGCAACATGTTGTCTAATCTACCAGAAATGGGAACATACTGGATCTGATACTTACACAAAATATGCCTCTTATCGACGTGTCAGCAAGTCAAAATTTCCCTGGAAGTGACCATAAACTGGTTACCTGCCATCTGCTCCATGGTGGACCACCTAATCCCGCACACACACACACCCCCTCCTCCAAAAATACATCCTTAAGCAAAATTTGGGCCTTGCTAGTCACGCTTATTCACCAAAAAGACTGGGGTGATTGTTTTTCACCCATGACCCTCAGACCACTGCAGATATTTCCTTCGCCTTTTCCGACAGTCCGAAAAAATTCTCTTATACTTCCTGCGCCGTGCCCAAAACAGGTCCCACGTCTCGACACTCCGCAAGAAATATCATAAATTTCCCAGGCAACTACATTATTCCAACGAATTTTCGGTTTTAATTGTTTAAACCACTTTTTAGCACTTATTCTAGGATAAGATAATACTCGACTTTGTGACCAAGAAGCTGGGGAGTTGACTCATCCAAGCAAGTTGCAACTTCTTTCTATGTTGCATAAGTCTGGAAACTCTGACGTCGAGGCTGAGTTCCAATTTCTGACTATGGATAATAACTCATCTATCACCTCTCCACTCGGCATAGCCGAATCCTACGATGCATTCCTTGCTTCATCCATGGCTCCAGCCACTGTCATTACCCCTCCTCCACGTTTACTACTTACTGACTCTGTCCTTTCTACGATACCCTTCGATGCCACGAGTATTTCTCAGATGCTATCCAATAACAAACCCTCCCCCAGATTAGGCTCCGGTGGTCTACTACCAGTTGCCACTGTCGATGGAAGACCGGATCTCCCCCTTTGGTTGCCTAACCTCTTCCTTCTTTCATCTGATGGTAGCACAGTACCTGTTAATTGGAATCGCCCAGCAATCGTTCCCATCCACAGAAAGGGACCTTTACGTGAGGCATTTATTTATCGCCTTATAAACCATATCCCTATTTTATCCACAATAATGGAAAAAATAGTTAAACATCACAGTACTGACAACCAACATGTATTCCTCCATTCACGGTCCTGCATGAAATGTCAGTATGATTTTCTAAATCTTATTGTTGAATCAGGAGAAAGTGGGAAATCTCTTGTTTTTCCTCATCTAGACTTATTTGAGGCATTTGATCTTGCGCCTCACCCTCACCCCATAATGAAGCTACTATCATTTGGCACTAAGGATCCCCTACTCTTTCCTCCACTTTCTTGGTTCTCATCATATTTACGTCATGGTTCACAGGTTGTCTTGGTTAATGGGCACACACCTAGCCCTAGGCCTAGTACTAGTGGAGTTATTCAGAGCAGTATTTTAGGCTCTTTTCTTTTCCCCCTTTACGTAAATGACATGTTCCTGGCAATATTCAATAGGCACGCCGTTCTTCCTGGCGGGTGATATTGAGATAGTCTACACTTGTTCGCACGGCAACCTCAGCGTTACCATCTCTGAAATCTCCACTTGCTTAGCCGCTCTTGATGAATGATGCTCAACCTGGGTGATGAAGTCACCCGCCGATAAGTGTACTTTTCTCACCTACAAAAGCTAAGTTCTCCCGGGCTTCTTGCGCATCAGCGGTTCCCCCTTCGACAGCCAGCCCCTAGTAAGAGGCTCTGGCTTAATTTATTCTTGCTTTTCTAACCTCTCCGAACATGCAGTCCTCCAAACGGCTGAATCTAACAAGTGTCTCCGCCTCCTGTTCAGATTCTTTCAGCTTAGGGAGGGCAATATTTTATTGTACAAAGTACATCCCAGACTTTTCTCAAGTACTGTCCGATAATCTTCTACAGCAAGCAAAAATCCGACCGTATTATCATGAGCTGTATTCAGAGAGGATTCACAAAACAGCTTATCGGTGGGTCGTCGAACTTAAACTAAAGGGAGCAATATCTATCTCCCAGAATCGAACCACCGTGGCTTCGTCGCATCAAGCTGAACCGGGCTATTCTATATAAACTTCTGAATAGGCAATCCTATCCTCCAACCAGTAATGCTTCTCCTCGAATACTGGACATTCACTCGGTATTAGACGGCATTCTATTACCACACCCTCTGAGAGAACTGCTCTACGCTCTAAGTTATTTCTCTTCACGTACTCCAGAATCTGAAATAAACCCCTTGTGCACATCAGATCTTCTCAGTCAAAGCTGGCATTGGTAACCGTTATAGATAAATTCCTTTATGTCCCAACTATTTCGCGCCTATTCAACGCCCACCTAACTGAAAGTGAGGCTTACTAGAAATGCCTCGAATTTTAAACCGTTACTATGCTTTCTCGGTTTACCTTGCCTTCCGAGACCATTTGATTTTTTTCCTTCTAAATGCTCTCCTTTTTAAGATTATAAATGCTATGTTTGCTCGTTTTTCTTTAGACTTCTCCATCGACCTAGTTTAAAGAAGCCTGCTTCCATCAATAGTTTTTCCATGCCGACTTACCGAATCCTGCAAACTTCACTGGAAAATAAGTCCATCCAGATGCGTCCACATTTTTAGGTTAGCCACCGTAATACTCCTTACTCGCTGTCAATATGCATCATGTGCTCCACGATTCATTGCCTCCAATTAGTTATATCATGTCTGAGGCCCCGAGACCAGTTTCTGCGAAACTATAGGAACGGTTCCAGTAACTACCCTTTGGTCCCTCATATAGATATATATACACATTACTGTCCCGTGTATAATAGCACGGTAAAGGACCCAAAGCTCCTTCGTATCCTTTTGCTTACGTTTCTTCTTTGCTACATCAGGTCCCACCATGCATAATTCCATCACTACCCCTGAGATTTTGGACTGGAATATTCAGTCTCATTTCTCTCACGTGAAGTGGCTCAACAACTGAACTCAACATCCAGTTATGGCTTCACCAATTCTGCCCTCATTCCATCCTTTAGCTTGGTTTCTTCCGTAATTTCATGCAGAACTTACTTCTCTCTTTCACTGACTGAATACTCCATGTGAAATATCAACCTTCTCATTGAATATGTTGGCTCCTATTTATGCGTTTCCTTTTGTAGTCCTACGTTCCTTGGCCCCAATTTGTCTTGCGGATCCGCTGCATCGATGAGCCCATGCTTCACTTTTGTTCTTTTTTTGCTAACCGTTGCTCCTCAGCTGGACCACACCCAGGCAGCTTTTCTCTATCTCATTTCCCTTTCTAGTGGTCCTCAGTGCCGGTCAACCTCTTCGGGCACTATACTGTTTATCTCCCTGACTGGAGCACCCGGATAATAAAGCTACAAGGAAGCCTGTCGATCACTGTTTCCGCTGACACTGTTGTCTAAGTTGATCTCGGTGCATATACCCATATCGTGGTCGCTCTACCCTCCATACAATCTTTAGCAATCACTTACACATATCCCAAAGGTGCGGGGCCCTGTCAAGTCCGCCGCTTTGGCCGGCGCACATCGGGCGTGCAGGCCATCTGCAACTATGTGCGAGAGCAATTAGGCTGGTGAATCACATCTCCCGAGTTTTCTTCACTAAGTGATTTCAGTTTGAGTGTCCAGCACACGGTCAGCTCCACCTACTAGCACCGGTTGTGGACTGTAAGCTCTAACACTCCTTGCTATACCGAATCCATTCCTGTCGGTTGCGGATCGCACGCTTCTACGATTCTTAATCCGCTACGGTTCGGTCATCTGTCGTTCTGGTCAGCACTCATAACTCCCCTTCATGTTCGTCTACTTCAGTATGCACACCCATCCATCCTGTTTTTTTCTTATAGGTTCTCACCACAGAAGCTCTCAGTGCATGATCTCACTCACGCTCTATCCATTTTATTCGGCCCAAACCCTGAATAATTCTTTTTGCGTCAAATTCGCCCTTGTACGTTCCTAATCTCTATTCACCTGGTACCTCAGTAGCTACCATTTCGTCCTATGCTCTTTGTGTCCTCCTACCTTATACCACCCGTCGTTAAGCACCAGTCTTACCCGTACCAGTGATTAGTCACCATTCAAGAATTCGTCATTCCAGCCTTTGCATTTTTGCAGCTCCACTTATTGTCATTTCACCACCACCATATTTCCTGTGCTTGGCTCCGCAATTCCCCTGCAGACCGCCTTCTTAAGCAATGCCCCGAATAACAACTTCTGGCTCAATCTATTTGTGCAAACTCCTGCAGGCACGTAGTCCCCCAGTTCCATTCCTCCAACTCCGACGTGCACGAATTTCTCGATCCCTTTGTTCCATTACAGTTTACCCGCGTGAGTATCTCTTTTTCTTTTTTTATTCTCGGTTTTCATCCTGTTTGATCCGCAGCAAAACGGTCAGATTGTTAGTCTCTTGCCTGTTCCTCCTCGGTCCTTACTCATCCGTTTGGTACACCGCTGTCCACAGGCTCCTTCTGTGTGCCTTTACCACTGCTCTGCCTTTCCCCGTCTCTCTTATTGTAAAGACGACGTTAGGTCAGGCTTTTCTATTGCAGTTTCAAAACTTTTGATCTGCCACCACCTGATCTTTCTGATCTTCCACTTCTTTATTTCTCTCCTAGGTTATTCGCTGATACAACTGTTCGTATTATCTCCAAGTAACCTTCCTTCACTGATATTTTAAACTACTCCAAGCACTCTGTACTTTCATCCCTTCCGCGTTCTTCAGCCGTCTTCACAGCCTTCTTCTTGCAGCATATTAAACGTCCGCTTCACACATTCTCAACTGTCACACCTGAATTAATCTCATTGTTAGATTCACTCTTACCCGCTTTTATCGAACATTGCCTTCGTATTCCTTCGTTTATCAACTTTGGCTCACGGCCATCACTTCTGTGCTTCCAAAAGCACTTCTCTGTTTGTTTATTCTCTACTTTACCTCTCATAAACAAGTTCTTTAGGATCTGCCCATTTTATTTATTTGCCACTTGATCTAACCCCACCTGCCTCTTCCAAGCACTGTTACTTCAGTATTTTGTCACTTCAATGCTCTTCGCTTCTCCTCTTCTTACATATAGGTAAACATATAAATGTCTACATATATGTATCAATATATTTTCTCTGCATCCTCCCACTTTTTGCCGGCCAGTTCCCTTGCCAACATGCCGCGGCCCCTCGTGGTGTGCGCTATTCTCTCTATATCTACGCCCCATATAAACCGTATTTGGATCCTTTCGAACCATTGAAGTCATCTGATCCACTCTTTGCGTCTTGCCTTGGTAGCTCCCTGTTTTAAAATTAACATCATTTATTGCAATGAGGCGTACTTCATAGCTATTTAATCCTTTGCCTTATAGCTCATTGGTTTGCTCTTTCGCTTTTTTCATCGTTTCTCGTTACCATAGTTTCTCACACCGATTTCCCGTACTCCTCGCGTAAAACTCCCACGCTGCAATCTCCTCCATCTGGCTCAGTCAGCTCCTTTACTTTACCTTGACTTTCAATTTTGACGGGCACGTATTTGAATCTATCCCTGGGTTCACTTAAACTCACTCCATTATTCCCTAATATTCATACATTTATCTCCCTCTCATTTCCCTCTTAGCTCCTCCCACTCCTTCTGCCTTGGGTATTCCTGAATTTTATGAATTTTGTCAGTGAATTTCGTCGCTCGTTAAAATTTTGTTCATGCGTCAAGTACGCAAGAGGTATGGCAAGAGTAGACAGTGGGTGTGCTGTGTTTAGTCGGTCAGCCACCAATAACGGAATACGAAATGATAAGTGAGGTATCAAAAGTGTGGAAAACGGTGGCCACTGGTTAAGTAGAATCTTGATGGGAAACAGAAAAAATTGAGTATGGTTATCAGTTGGAAGCATTTTCTGGTATGTTCAAGGACGAGAGCTTCTAAAATAATGAGTACCAATAACTCGGAATAATGCATAACAATTTCGGCGTGGTGTGGTGCAGTTGTCTACATTGGTAGGTCACTGTTCAGTTGGGAGACTATATTTACCACAGAAAAAATAACACCACCTCTAGACAATGGAAATGGAGCCAAAATAACGACAACCAGATTTCAATGTTGGGAGGGCCTTGACCTTGACCGATTAATGCCTTGCAGTTGCAGCCAAAGCTTCTTGGGTGTGGTATCAACTCTTATCCGCTGCCAAATCCAGGGATCCGGGGGAATTGTTTCAGCCACACAAGCCCGTCGAGAAGCCTTGCTAGAAGCACTGCCTGCAAGCCTGTGCTCTGACACACTTTCGCGTCTGGAAAATTCCATGGTAGCTTTACTAGTTTCATAGCAGGAGTCAGGCACGTACCCCATACGGACAGGCTGGGCCGTCCAAGTCTCTCCTTTCCAGAGAGAGGACGAGGGACCTAATCGAAATCTCCGGGCTACTGAATGGCTAGTCAGTATGGAGCCTGTTGATATCACACTCCAACCAGAAAAAACTAATCCACAGGAATAGGTATAAGTTTATGAGGCTGAATGTTGCTTGTCGGTGAATGAGAGCACGCTAATTTCGATGTGGAGTATTAAGATATTGGGAACATTCATTCAAAACTAAGGCGGAACCAACCACTGTGAAGCTGTTAAGAGCCAGTCCAGGCCAGTATGGGCTTCTTTATTCTCAGAATACGATAAGACTAAGTAAGTTGCACACGGACGATTACTTTTCCTACCTGCTACTGGGTTATCCCACCTTACCACCGTCCCCGTTAGTTCTGCTTCAGCTTGAATAACTATCTATTTCCCTCTGTTTGATCATATAACCGACGCAAATCCAAGTTTTGATCTCCAGCCAACTTTTTCGGATGAGCCTAAGCCGCTCCGAGAGAGGGCAAGGCATAAAGTTGGCGTACGTATGGATGTATAGGATCTACATTGAAAATCCTCACTAATGTTCCACATGCTTCTCAAACGCGCCTATATTCGACGTGGCTTTGCTAAGCTCGTCCATTTACAACACTTTTGCACAGTTTTCTGCCTCGGTAAAGACAAGCAAATTTGGCGGTGAACCGTTTCTAACTGTCGTTCTTGGACCAAGAGATGTTGGACCTTCGGGTTTTACTGTTAAGTCTATTTGACCGCGTTTTTAGGTCAATGTAATTTTTTCTTCCTGTGGTCTTCATTGCAGTACCGTAGAATCTACGGACAAGTATTGTCTTGGTTTTGGGACCCGTGCAAATCAGCTTTGCTTGCTTGAATTGCGATTCCTGTGGCTTGCAGTGGGCCTGTGATACTGCCACCTCCCCCGATAGTGGACGTGATCGGCCTGCCGCAGCGTGATAGTGCCTGAAGGTCGAAAACAAAAGCATTTTGCGGAAGGACAACAGAAGCTTCCCGGAAAGTTTAGCAAAATTTTCTCGGCTGCAAATTTAGTCGATTCTTCAGAAGACCGCTGACCTTGAGGGCTGCCAATAATGAAGAACGCAGGCAGCCATCACAAACTCCGGTATCGTGAAGGGCAACTGACCGACGGCGAACGAGTGGTGGCACTGTATTTTGCCGAGTGACAGGCTCAAATGACTTCACAAATGTTGGAAAAAGCCTACCGAGTGTAACCTGCAACCGGTGACCACTCCTACAAGGCAGACCAGAGATTATCCGTTGTCTACACTTCTGGGACTTTTTTCATTGTCCGTACTGTTGCTTCTCCACCTTAAATAACTTACTACTTTCATCTCCAGCTGGTTTCAACCAGTTTTTGGGCCTCTGTCGTGCGGGAATTCAACGAGGATAATATGACGGAAAGGAAAACCGAATCCCTCAGAAATTGCCGATGTTGAGGTGTTGCATCCTTGGACTCAGTGAAGGGGCAAAAGGGAATTGAACTTGGTGCGGCATGTGCCAGAAAAGATACTACCGGATTTGCGGCCGGATTTCGCCGGTGACCCTCAGTTGTGCTTTGAGCGCCCTTGCATGAAGTGACCAGAACACTTTGTATCAGTCTGTGTTGTTCCGCTTCTGCGAGGGGTCTCAGTGAATGGGAGCTACCCACCTGTTGTGAACCCCAGTATTTCATAATGGACAAAGGAGAACCGATACTGACACAAGAATGACGCGAACTGAATTTACGCTTGAAGGCCTAGAACAGTCCCCTGTGGGCAAGATGTCCACACCACAGAAAACGGTGTACGGCCAGCACACATCTGGATTGCAGGACGTCTGCAAACACGTGCAAGAGAAGTTAGGCTGGTCGATCACACCTCCTACGTACACATCGAAGAGATTTTCAAGTTGGGTGCCCAGCGCCCCCAGCAGTTCTCGTCGGTAGTATATAGCACCCTTCTGCCATTCTTATTCCACAACGGCTAGCTCACCTATCGTTCTTTTCATCCCTTTTATCACTTCGCATTTTCTTAGTTTTGCCTCCGCACGCTTTTCTACCCATTCTGCCCTAATTCCTACAGTTTCTTTCCATGGCGACCCTCATTGCAAAATGTCGCTGTCGTGCTATCCTCTTTACTCTGCTTATGCCCGCCAATTTTTCTTTTTCTACCCACGTCGCAACTGCCGGCTCTTAATCTCTGTTCCCCTGACGTCACCCCATGCTCATAAAGCTCATTTGTCGCGTTCTCATACCTCACCACCTAAGGTTTTGCATAATCCTTCCCCAACCTTCCTTCTCGTGCCCCGTGCCATTACGCATCAGTCCCACCCACATATATGACCAATCCTCATTTTAGAACTCTCTACCCAAACTCTGCTTCTACTACAGCCACTTTTGCTATCTAATCACCGCTGCCATATTTTCTTTGCTTGACTCAGCCATTCCTTTGTGGATCTTTCTATTAGACTGCCCTTCGATTGGTACCATCAAGCTCAATCCACCTGTACAATCGCCTAAAGTCACTCAGCTCCCCAGTTCATTGCATCAACTCCGAGGCGCACACATTTCTTGTGCCTTTTGTTCCATCACAGATGTAACTGTCCTGGGGCCCCTTTTTCTGCCGTCTTTATTTTGCTCCAGCTGCAGTAAAACGATCTGATTGGTCGTCTCTCACCTGTGTCCCTTCGGTCAGTGCCCTCATCTGTTTCATATATTGCTCGCCACAGGCACCTTCTGTGCCTTTAAGACTGCCCTGCTTTTCCTCGTTCTACTTATTGTAAAGAAGACTCTACTTCATGCTTTTCACTTACTGTTTCAAACCGCTTGACGTGCCATCACCTGATTCGTCCGATCCTCTACCTACCTATTTCTCTCCTGCGCTATTCGCTTCCACAGCTGTTGCACATTTGCATTACAGTCAGTCTTGCTTCCCGGTTGCCCTTCTTCACCGATGGTCTACACCGCCCCGGCCATTCGATATCTGTATCGTCCCTACTCTCCCCAGCCACTTCCACAACAATTATCCTCCCGCCGACTGACTTACCTCTTTGTATTGAAGCTTCTTTCATGTTCGACCCTCACAATATATCTCTACCGCATCAAGAAAATTATTAAATCCACTCTTATCTGTTCTGTTTGATACACGTCTCCACCTTCCCTCATTTACGAACTGCTCCTCACAGCCATCATTACTTCTGTGCTTTCGAAGACCTTTCTCTCTCTGTTGATTCACTTTCTCAACTGCAATGAAGGAAATTCGCCAGGAATTTCCTGGGTCAATTCTACTCCATTCGATTTAAACCTACCTTCCTCTTCCGGCCATTGATATTGCCCTTTGCTAGCCCTCCAGTGCTCTTTGCTCCTACCCCTCTTATCTTCATGTGTATACATATATATTTGCTTAGCATCACCAGGTTCTTCGCCGACCATTCCTCTAGCTGCCATCTCACCGACCCGCACGATATGCGTCCAGTCTTTCTACCTTGCACCCAACATCTGGCGTATCCGATCTTTCCAAATCCTTTTTGCCATCTGACCGACCCTTTAGGCCTTGCATCGCCTGCTCCCCGTTTTACAGCCGGTTTTGTACCCTGTCTACCGACTACTTATTGCGGAGTAACAAAGCTTCATTGCCATCTAACGACTTGCAAGGCAACTCATTTTTTCCTCCAACGTCTCCTGCTACCACAGTTCTCTAAACCGATTTCATGCCCTTCTCATGCAAGTCTGTCGGCTCTCAGTTGACCCCACTTGGATCAGTCCCTAGCGGGATAGCCTTCTTCGACTGGAATCCCACTATATCACGAGATTACTTGAGTTGGTGGAGTACACACCAATCTTCCTTAACGTCAACCAGTCGGACCAGTTAGAGAGAGGGTGAACTGCGAAAGCACTTGACATAGTGTTCGCCGGACACCCAGAGGAGATAATTGGCCCAGTTCATCGTCTAGCTTGGGAGCAGGGACCGCGTGGTCATCAAGCACTTGCTCAAGGAGGCCCCACCCGGGGTGCCAAACGAGACCCGTAGGAAATTCAGCATTTCGGATGTGTTCGCGATCAGAGGAGCATCTAGTGAGCTTGGCTGGAGGTTTCATTACCAGACAGTCAGAAAAGAGTAGAACATCATCGTGAACTCTCCCCTCAGGTTGCTTGACAATTTTCTCCACTAAGAGGCCTCGAAGGAATGGAAAAACACCGTGATCGGCAAGGCAATTCGCAAAGTTGCGACCTACGAAGCGTAATGCTCGGGGTCGTTACCGATCAACAGGTGAATATCGAAGTTTGCCGCCATTCATGAGGGCTGATGAGCAGGCCATTTGGGGTGCAGCGAGAATGTTGAGCCAGATACAAAACGACCCCAGTGCGTGGAGAAAACATGTCCCAAGGATTATCATGATTTCGCCCAGTCCAAGGCCGCAGGAAAGATCACCGTGGGATGTGCAAGCAAAGAAAGCTGACAGCAGTCAACAAACTCTTAAGAGAAGGTGCAAAATTTGAAGTACATTTTTGAATATGTGCTTCGATAATATTATTGGAAGAGGTACAATTCCTCAACTGGCTGGCCGACGACCACCATAAACGGAGTCTGCATTAGTAACGGTGAAGCAGCAATGGCCCGGTGCGGGCCGGACGGTGAAAACGATGTGGGGCCAGATGATGTTCTCCCCGCCTTTCTGAAAGCCCGGGTTAGGATAATAGCTGAAATGCTGACAAGGCAAATGAAAGTAGCTTCAGGAGCCGCACAGCTGGCGGCTGACTCGGGACTGGCACGGGATATCTCCATTCACGTAGCAAGCATACGGGGGCGGCTTCGCGATACCACTGAATGCCGTTCTTATCTTAAAATGTCACTGTACCACCCGGTCCGGTTATTCTGGACGGACACCCCAGCCCGTTTATTCCACCCTTGTTGATTCTAGCACCACCTAGTCCTGTTCCTTTAACTCCCCGAAACAGGCTTCCTCCCGAATCGCCAAACCAAAGAGAACCCTAGTTCGCGTGCACCGATATTTGTTATCACCTGCCAGTCGCCTCCACACGGAGCCCTCATGTGCGATACCAACCCCGTAACACCGTTCAGTTACCTTCACCTTATTGCCGCTTTCTCCTTCTGTAGCCCCAGAGAACATCAAGCCTGCCTTCACCAAAATGCTGCTGGATCTGTCTGCAGCCTTCACATACCGCTAATGCTGTCAGCTCCAAAACAAGGTGCCTCCGTGGGTTCGCCGCCTGAGACACGACCTAGTCCTTTTCTTTCGGTGAGCCTTTAACATAGTTTACGCCTCCTATCTCATTTAATTCCCTGCCCCTCCTCCTACCTCCTTCGTAACCGTTCCATTAACCTCCTTGTGCCACTACATCGTCGTTGTGAGTTCAGGGTCGATGTGAAGTGTATACAAGGTCGTCTTGTTTTTCGCCTTTTTCCATCATTTAGGCTTTGTTTCTTGTCACAACTAATAGCACTGATTATTCTCACTGAAGCCTTGAAGTGTCTATAACAATAACCGCCACACAGCACCGTGCGTCCTTGACTTATTGCCTGGAAAATTCGGCGAAACCCCTAGATAAGAAACCTCGATCTACACCTACCAGGAATCACCCCTCTTCTGGGGTTATAAGAGGGATAAAACGCTCCAAGAAAGCAATTATGTTTAACATTCTGACATGATCCCTCAGCATGCTGTTAGTTATAATTTACCAAATGCTGACGGCGCGGAAATAGAAACATGTCTTTGCACCTGCTCGCTCAAAAGAAGGCAACGTTATCACTGTCGGCTGCTTCTTCAGTTCACTGAAGGGCCGAAGGCCACAGAATTCACCAATATCGGCACACTACGGTTGCTGCTTCACCACACAAGAACATCTAAATGACATCAACGAAAAGGTTCTCCGAAGAAAAATCTCGGAGAGGTTGCAATCCCCTAAAATTACTGGCTTTGAACTCACCAAAGTCAACCCCAGAACACCCATCTTTCAAAAGAGCCATCTTCAAAAGGTGGTGAACAACCAACCGCAACTAGATGTTCACCTCTACTCAACTCCTACACCTTCTTCAGACTCCAAGCTTTCGAAGCCGGCAAGCAGGCTTGCTCCTTCAGGGGAGGCAAGCCCGCCTAGAAAAATCCGTCCGACGAAAACTTCCTCTTATACCTCCTTTCCCATGTCTAGTAGCCTACCGAGCCCCAATAAACCAGCTGCAGCACCCAATACGCAGCCTCGAATGACACAAACACCGACTGTCAACGTCTCGGATCACAGGCATCCTCCGATACACCTGCAGTCCATGTATGACCACCTCGACGGATCACCTGAGCCACGCGACCTTGAGCCTTTGCAACCATAGCCGCGTCCACATGGGAAAACCCTGCCCACAAAGGGAAACTTGTCTACCAAAAACCTCTGACAATTGGGTCGCCTGTCCCAGGTAATCTTACCCTCCACCTGCTAAGCCCTTCCATCTCACCCCATGTGAATCTGAACTACAAATTTTAGTACCGACCACGCCAGGAACAAGACCAGTGATTTTTTCAATTTAGCATCTGCAGTCCATCCCATCTCGAGTACTATCTGCCCCCAGAGCTGGGCTTAAATCAATAATCGCCCAGTGGTATCGCCCTATCACTCCCGTCAAGCGCACTCCCGTCCACCAAAATTTTCATGCAAAGAGTACCCTTACCATTTCACACCTCTTCCGCCAGCTCAATCATTCCAACCTGCCTATCAAAACTCCCTGCCTTCCGTGTCTTTTCAGACCCCACCGATCCCCTGCCCGCCACCTACTAGATCGCCCAGTTCTTTATCAAATCGCCCTTACCCCAAACCCTTCCTTACGCGGCCCACCCAACCTGCTGTCCAATCATCGTTCACAAATCCACAATTCCCAGATACCTAAGCCCCTGCACTACCGCCCCTTTGGGTTCCATCCACTGCCACTAACGCCCATTATAAGCTTTTCTTACTTGCAGCACCAGTTAGAAAGTCCTCAACCCCTCCCCTCCCTTCTACCCCATCTAACCCTCAGTATGTTTCTAACCCCATCTTAAACCACCTCGTGAACAAAAATCATCCCCCCAGCCTTTCTGCTCAACACTACAACAACTTACTACGATCTCTGCTACCCATGAACATCACATCGGGGACGCATAACCCAGCTTCACCCTGGGCACTGCGGCCCATGTATAGCATTGCAATCCCTCTCTGACTAAGAACAAACACGGTAAACTTTCCCTACTCCTCGTGAGTTGCCGGTCGCTCGTTAACAAATCTGACCGGCTATCAAGCCTCGTACTCCTGCACAGCCCTGATTTTGCCCTCATCAACGGGACTGGGCTAACTGATTCCAACCAACCTGCCCAAATCTCTTTGATTGGCTTTCTGAGCTTAGTAAAAGCAGGTGTCGCCGAATAAAAGGGTGTGTAATGTACATCTAGTGCATTATTACTGCGACCTCTTACGACCCCTCTATTCTGGGACCGATACAGTACTTTCTGGGCTGACTTTAATCTTGCTCACAAGCGCCCCTACACTGGCTGTGTATAGACCTCTTAGTACATCAGCTTCTGACTTTATACCGATAATTACTGCGTTCTACTGCCTATCTGAAATACCCCCCGGGAGCTAAGCCTATCCCTGGTGACTTTATTGCACCCGATTTCAACTGGGAAATGATCACCTTCCCGTACTATCTATTTAATTTCCTCTCCTGCTCTCGAGTAGGACTCTGGACTCAACACGCTCTCACTCTGACCAGGAAGAATAACACGCTAGAATCAGTTTTCATTTTGGATACGACCAACGTGGAAACTAACATACTTGAGCGCTTCTCCGGAAGTGACCATAGAGTGATTTCGTGTAATTTTGGTGCCGTCACTTATAACAACACACAAGGTCCGACTGACCGTCTGGTTCTCCATTACGAAAGGCAGCGACTCACTGAATCAGTTCGCCCCATAGAGAAAAGCGACTACTTTCTGATTCGTGAACCCCAGCTCGCAGCACATCTGATATGTTCCAAGCCTCTTCATGGTTCAATTCAGATTGCTAATTATCGAACACCCCTCAGCCGGTGTGATGCCTTCGCTTCTTTGCAAACAAAATACATAAGAGTTCCAGCATCATGCAGGAATTCTCAGGACTTTTCTATATTCATCCTCCCGCGTAGGCTCTTCAGTAGTATCCGAGCCACCACTGAAAAATTCGACATGAGGCAGGAGGCTTCCGCCGTTGCCCGGCTGGGTAAGATACTCCAGATTTAACGTGTGGTCAAGAGTATTAACCCACACTCTAGCACAATTATTTCATACCTTGAGTTAACAAATGGCATACAGATCAATGATCCCGCTGCAATCGCCTAGACTTTCCACTCGATTTTCCCTTCTCCTTTGACTACTTACTCTGGAACTGCCCACACTCCACTGGCTCCCTTGACCACATCCACCTTGCCCGATATAGAACTTACGCCCAGAGTAGTGTCTTATTTATTCTCTGAAGTAAAGCCCTCATTTCGCCCTAGTTTTGATAAAATCCCACCAGTGGTGCTTCTTTTTGGCGGGCCTGATGTTCCAATTGTATTCTTTAACTTTTTCAGCTTATTTACGAAATTTGGAATCTTCCAGCCACAGTGGAAAATATCCACCATTACCGCCCGGCACAGAAAGAGTCCTTCATTTGACCCCTTGACTTACCGACCGATTAATCACACACCCGAAGCTTCTAGTCTACTTGACCTATTGGTTAATAAGAGCCTGTCCGAGTATTCATTGTCCAATAATTTGGTACATAGAGGCCAACATGGTTCTCCTAAAACTCGGTCTTGTGCCCTCCGTCAATTTGACTTTTTCAACACACTCGCTGCAGCCGCAGACAGTGGGAAACGCCTAAATGTCATCTTGGACATTACTGAGGCTTTTTACCGAGTTTTCTCCCCCTGCCGTTGACC
This sequence comes from Fasciola hepatica, assembly GCA_948099385.1. NCBI lineage: Eukaryota > Metazoa > Platyhelminthes > Trematoda > Plagiorchiida > Fasciolidae > Fasciola > Fasciola hepatica. Next base: position 5,270,644 of record CANUEZ040000063.1, read on the forward strand.
ACTCTCGAAGCCTTTGGACTTAAATCACTATTCTCAACCGGTTCCCCTCCTATCCTTCCTACCGCAGCCGATTTGTATCAATCGATAACCATCTCTCGTATCCCTCCCCTGGGACCAGTGGTGTCACTCAAGGAAGTGTGCCTGGACCACTTCTATTCCTAATGTACAACGATGATGTCTTCTCTAAAATACATCACGGTACCCCGTTCGTATTTGCGGACGACAACAAAAATGTACTCGAATTCTCATCCAAGGACCTTAATGATGCAGTTTCAAATATACCTGGAAGGCTTCGAACAATGAAGTCACTCCTGGAAAATGGAATTCTCCATTCAGAAATGCAACCTTATTACCCTACACAGTCACTGCCCTCCAAACTCTTTTCTTGCAAACGACCCCCTATTACCCACAGCCAATCAATATGAGATCTTGGGTTGCTTAACCCGCACACCCGAAGCCTCTCGCAACACTCATCGTTCCAGGCAACCGAGGCGAACAAATCCCTGGGATTTTAATGCAGATCTCCCATCCTGCGCAACCCAAAACTTCCATCGTGTCTGTCCTGTATCCGACCCTGCCTACAGAACTTCTCCATCATCTTCAACGATACTCCCTAAACCATCAGAATAACTTAAAGAATGTACTACGCTCATTCACGAAAAACTGCTTGGTTATTCCACCACACTTAGTTATAAAGAGCCGTGCCATCTTCCACGTTGGAACTCGTTGGCTACGCCGTAAGAGACCATTCATGGTGGTCGTCGGCCAGCCAGTTGAGGAATTGTACCTCTTCCAATAATATTATCGAAGCATATATTCGAAAATGTACTTCAAATTTTGCACCTTCTCTTAAGAGTTTGTTGACTGCTGTCAGCTTTCTTTGCTTGCACATCCCACGGTGATCTTTCCTGCGGCCTTGGACTGGGCGAAATCATGATAATCCTTGGGACATGTTTTCTCCACGCACTGGGGTCGTTTTGTATCTGGCTCAACATTCTCGCTGCACCCCAAATGGCCTGCTCATCAGCCCTCATGAATGGCGGCAAACTTCGATATTCACCTGTTGATCGGTAACGACCCCGAGCATTACGCTTCGTAGGTCGCAACTTTGCGAATTGCCTTGCCGATCACGGTGTTTTTCCATTCCTTTCATTCCCTTCACCTCATGGTTACCTCGTGACATACGTGCATTAATTTAAATAATCCGCCCAATGCTTACCTGCCCTCCTTTCTCTTCTTCTTCCGTCACCGCATTCGGAGATTCACTCTCTGTCATAGGTAGCGTTCTGCGGTCCAGCAGGGCATTTTTGGAAATTTGGCGTCGGCTCGATTGGGTGTACAATGAATAATTTGCCATTTCGGCGAAAGTACAGCTGAATTTACGGAGGTACAGTTCACCGTAACCCGCAAGCAGTTTCCGGAAAAATACAGCTCAATGTGGAACTACACATCTAAGTTTACCATATGAATGGAAAACTTAAATCGCCTTTGTATATTTAAGTTACGAGGTAGACACGTATGTTTTTATGCGCCTGAATCGGCCAACCAAACGCTAGAAGTCTGTACGTCAATTTGCTTAAGCACTGAAATTCCTGCATGATACAGGAAAATGACAGCCATATTAATATATATATATATATATATATATATATATATATATATATATATATATATTAGTAGTAGTATAAGTACATATGTGTGCATATACATGAGTTAATTTTTACATAAATTTATATATGTACGTATATATATATGCATGTATATACATATATATATGCGAATATAAGTATATGTATGCTGTGCATGTATATATTCCTATATAACCACAAAGTTACACATGTACATACCTATATGTGTGTGTATATGCAAGTACATGCATGTTTTTATAAATGCTTATTCGTAGATGCATATACCCATGTATATCTGTACATAAGCACGGAATACGTTTCTAGATTCAGTCCATCTCCTCAAGCATGAGCCGCTTTCCTTCCTCATGACCTCAATAATGCGAGACTGTGGGCATCTAAGGCAACCTTTAGTCACGCCAAGATGCCCGCAGTGAAATGCCAGCCTGCAAGAAAGCACGGCGCAAAATAAACACACCTGTCCACCCACAACCCACCCGCGTCGTCGACATGAGGAAGACTCACGCCAGTGCCCACTCCTACATTCATTACGCTATTAACGTGGTGCATCACAGCTAACCGATGGACCTTTTCCGTAAAGAATGCAAAATAGAGGACCAAGTGAATAATAAGAGGCGTATTCAAAGTTGGTTGTTCACTTGTACGAAATTATCCTTTGATACACAATTCCGTGCTAGACTGACCGCGAGCCGCACACCAACCTCGAAACCGGCTAATTATTTTTGGGGTTTGCTGGTGCGGTCTACCGTACTGCACCGGAACGACTATTTTGCTCAAGCCGAAGTTCCACCATCATAAGTGTGGATCTAACCACCTCCAGCTCCAGAGATGTCGTGATAATAATAATAATAATAATAGTTTATTTCGGATAACCCCGAAGCATGCTGCAATGCAAGATCAAACGGTACAGTTGAAAGCTGAATGAAAGTTACAGTGGGACTGTACAATTATGCGAACGCGATTGAATATAAGAGAAGGCATTCAAGTCAATTGCTGCGATACCGCCCGGTGACTTTAAACTCAAGGTCAGGTGGTCGATCCGGCTGGAGGTAGGCGTAGTTATTCTGCCAAAATGTGGGGTGGATGGAGAATGGTACAAAATCACACAAATCCCACAGAAGAAAAACTGTCCTGTCGGAGAACTAAACTAGATTGACGGATACGCGGATATCGTGAAGAAGAAACGTTCCTGAAGGAAACGTATTCAAGCAATGGAGCTTTACAATGTATGAGAGGAGTTGCGGTGAAAAATTAGACGATAAAAAATTGTGGCATAATACATAAAGACCAAGAAAATCGGTCGAGGATAGCAATTTTGAGGTACAGTGACCGTATATCGGTTGAGCCAGTTGTAAAACGAAACGGACAACACACTGGACTGTGGGTGTCAAATTGATGGTGAGAGAAGTCACCGGATAGAGCATATAGACTTTGAGTGGATTGTTTTGCTTTCAGAAAAAAGGAATGTAATGCTTCAGCAAGAAACTGGTAACTGACAAAAAAAATCGACGTGTGGTGCGAAGCTACGACAGTGGCGGAAACGTGGCTTGCAAGAAGGATGACCGGTTGAATGACAGGTAAGTACTTACATACTGATAATTCTCAGCAAAGACTTCACGTGGTGAGAAAAAAAATGTATCAAGTATCGGAAGTGTCTGAGACGATCTATCGGAATGGAACATGAGAAAAGAAATACACAACAACCGATGAATAGGTTTGCAAAGTTCGGCAGCCGGATATGGGCGGAGTGTGTGTGATAAACCAAATGGACTACACATCTGGACCGTGGTTGCCAGAGTGATGGTGAAGAAAGTGACCGGATAAAACATGGACTTTGAGTGGATTGTTTTGCTTTCAGAAAAAAAGGAATGTAATGCATCAGCATGAACTAGGAATTATCGAGAAAATCGTTGCGTGGTGCCCAACTACAACAATAGGATGGACACAGCTGGAAAAAACGATGAAGTGATGGGCAGAAGACTATCAGTTTATGTTTGATACAAAAGGTGGACCACTTTGTGGTGACAGAGCAGAACTCTGCGGCACAAGAGCTTATCAGATTTTCCAAAGTGGGACACAATACCTTGCAAGATGAGGACATTGTAATGCAACAGCCTTAAGTGGGCAAACAGCGGAGCTGGCAGAGAAGGCAAGCAAACACAGAGTCGTCGATTACTGGGAATCTCGAGATAAATTTCGCAGTGTCATATACTGTCTGGAGATTGTGGTACGGAAGTTAGTGACAGCAATAAATGCGTTATTTCTGGAGTATATCGGTAAAAGTAGCAAAAAGGGGTGGACTTTATCTTAGAGAGTGGTTAAGTTTGCAAATAAGACTGGTGAGTAGTTTGGCATGAAACCGCGGGAAGTGGGCTGGGAATAATGAGCCAGAAGTGTTGATGGGTTTTTAAGTATACGATAATTGTGCACCAAAAAAAGCAACTTTTGCCGGACGAGAAAAGCGTTAGGTTATGAAGGCAAATTTGAAGTTTTAGCTAACTTATACTTCCGCGGGGATAGTAGCTAGGCAGTGGACGCACTCATAGTTCTCGTTTTCGAAGTTTGCGTATTGTTAGTGCATCCGACGCGAGCAACCGCTGCACTGCCCCCACTGGTTTTCCTGGTCCGAATCCACCTGTGGATCCTGAAGATGGAGAAAGCTGATTTCATTTTCCACGATCAGTGAATGCGCCCTTTCCAGGCAACGCCTATTCTCCTAACCCCGGTATCTTGGGGAGGTTGTGGTACGCAAGCGTCGGAAATGTACCAGCTGAAACGGATGTCCCATCGGCTGAATGTCTTGTTCATCCGTGTTTCTAAGCTCTACGGTAGCGTTACCTTTTGAAGAAGTATGAACGACAGGGACCTGTGACGTGCTCGGCATCTGCTCCATAGACTGCCTAACTTGAAGCGCGCGTCTTGTGCTACTTTGTTTCCCTATGTACCTATTACCAGTGCCACGGTCTCCCGAGTCTACTGTTGTATTGATAGGTTTGTCGATGCAGCTCATGTCTATATCTCTACCAGAACCTATGACGGCCAAGCTTCGTCTAAATCCTCCGTTCGTTTTAAAACTCCAGCAAAAGCATCTACCAGAGACGATTTGGCGGGTAGCCCACCCTTTAGGTGACTACTCTCAACCTCCATCCTGTTGGTAATGAACGTATCGAAGGTTGCCACATTCATTAAAGTATAACCCGTCCACACTGCTTCGCACGGTAATTAAATACGGTTCTAGTAGTTCACTGTCTGAGCCTTACGGCCAGGAATGGCGGCCTAAAACCTATCAAATACAATCTTATCGAAGGAGTAAACCAAAGTGAGAATCCACCGATGGATGCGTTGTTTGTCATTTAGTGACAAAACGTGCAAGCGGTACGAAAGACGCCTAATATCTTTAGGAACATGAAAGCGACAAAAACCGAATTGTGTCCACGGATACGTAAAAGCAAATCCGAAATACTGAGCTAAGCTTCCACCAAACATAATGGTCTTGAAGTTGGCTGTACCCGGTGATATAGCTCCCTTTTCTGTGATTGCCTGCGGACAGCCTGCAATACTCTCGTTGAGGATCAGGGTATAGAATATTGAATGACCTAGACCATTGTCTTCTGTCATCAAGCAGAGTCAAAGACGGTAATCTCCACAGTTTAGCTGATGGGTGGCATCCCCTGAAAGTACCTCACTATATTTATCCACCAAAGCCTTCTTAGTCTGTAGAATATGAAACGAGAACCTGTCTACTCTTTCCCGCGAGGAGCTTCGTAGATAACTCTCGCCTGTCATTAGTTGTTGGACTTAAGGAACATTGGTCCGGCTATCTACGGCATTAGCCTTAGTCCCCATGTAGTGAATATCTCTTAGGGGGAACAGCTGGTTAAAATGTTTGCGGGCGTGTTCTCACATTCCACTGGATCCACGGAAATTCCCCTTCGCTTCTAGCATGTGGGACTCTTGTTCCGGAGCCAGACTCGTATTACGACGGAAGAACCTATCGCTGATTAGACGAAACTCGTGGCTATGATGCAGATGTTCACCGACAAATTTTTATTGCACTCCCATGGCATGGATCACCGCGAAGGCCGGATGTTAGGTTTTATGACATCCGAGGAGTTAAAATATAATTACTGTGCGGTGCTTACCTGAAGGCTGTCCTGTTTCAGCAGCCACTGCGGATGCAGCAAACTTTAACATTGTAGTATGGGAACCTGTTTGGCGGTGCACCCGGAAGCATACAAAGCCAGTTCTCAGTACTTACACTCTCGTTAACGCAAAACGGGGTGCCAGTCTGCTGCAGGGATAAGCGAAATTCTTCTTAGAACCTTGAGAACAATTTTGATGAACCGCTCACATGTATTCGGAAACTCTCAGAGTCATCAGTGGGAATACGAGCAACCTCCAAGACAGTCAACAGGTGTGAGCGGGAACAGCCTTGTACATGTATTATATTGTAAATAGTGGCTGATTTAAGCAAAAGCGGCAGTAAAAGTAAGAACCCCACTCCTATTTGCCGCGAAGAATATTTCTTCACCTGAGACCATTTTTTTCAATATTCACGAATAACGCCAATTTGAGCGCAACTATTGCCGGGCCACATGACATTATCCACTCTCATTCGGATCTGCTGTACACACTTCTTGTAGTTGCCTCCATCGGCATATCGCCATCACGTTTTACCACCATATGGCCGATTGAATCATTGGAATTTATCTCTGAAGGTTCATTCTTGTATATCTCCTGGTTTTCCCTTCACCTTTTATGCACTGCAACATGCAACAACTCTTAGAACCCTCTTCGATATACCCTTCTTTTTAGGAATACTAAGTAAAAATCCTTCGATTCCATTCGAATTCCCACTGGTTGAGTTCACCCCCGGTTTTATGTGTGTAGATGTTCCCCCTTGTCAACCAATCCTAAAGGCCATAAAGTAAACTGATTACTTACCACTGACCTACGAATTGGCCGGGCATTATCCCAGCTTTGGTGAACGTAAACCGCCTCCCTCAACCATCTGTGTATATAAGTTTCACCATCTTGAGAACTCCTGTTCTGTGATCGTCTGAATTATCTGATCGTACTTTGTAGCGTGTTTCGGGCTCATCCGAAATATACCATTTTTTTACTATTGTTATCATTAGAGCGTATGTTTGCTCTGCGTCCTCCAGCTCTTTGTCATCCGTTTCCCTTGCCTTCCTTCGCCGCCTGCAATGGTACGCAGCCTTTCCGGAAACACCTCCACCTCGCAGCTGCCATATGCCAACCTCTCCGAGCTTTCTTGCTAATGATCCGCCTCCCATTTTCTGTCTCGTTGTCCTTGTTTTATATCGCGTTTTGTGCTCTAACACCAATCTTTCATCGACGTGCGGAAGAGCTTAATATAACCTTCACTGGGATTTGTTCCTTCTTCGTGCAAACCAATTTATTCTTCATTATCTTGCGTAGCCCCAGTTGTTTCTACACATTTTCCGTCTCTGTGAAGTATAGCTCCCAGTTTTGAGCTATCCCCACTTGGTTCCCTCAGATTCCACAACTTCATCTTGACTTTCAAGTTTGCCGGGCGTCCTTTTGAACCCACCAGCGTGTACAGTAGAGCCCCCTCTATTATCCCCTGATGAACATCGATCTGCCTCTCCTAAATCTATCTATCTGACGTTTGTCATACATTTTTCTGGGTGGTCATAGGCTGTCCGACCGTAATACCGTTGGTGTCATATTAACGCGTATCTGGCTTTCTTCGGGCCCTTGCAGAATAAACTATTAGCATTATTATATTGAAGTCATCAAGTAGACGTGCGTGCCATAGCATCTTCTCATCTAGGTGACTTTACTTCCCTGCATGCTGATTGGACTTCAGTTAGGACCGTGGCCCCGGCAAGCCCCTTCCCTCGGGATCTGCTGGCCACTGTGCGGGAGTTAACGGTTCAACTCGGACGCAATCAGATCGGGGTCCCACTCTGAAATGGCGATCCATCTCATGAGCTCCGAGGCTGATGTGATCGAACATCTCCCTCCTGTTGAGTGTAGTGACCTCATGTTGCTAGAAGTTTATTGTAGTAGTGGCCCTTCTCCATGTTCTGGATTATACTTCAGGTGTGATGTTTGAAGTGTAACATTCTAGCACGTCCTGCTAGCTGCTTTACACTTCAGCTGGTTTCCTGTGGATTCAGATGTCAACAAGAATATGAACGAGGCTTGGGAGGCCACTCACGGTTACATCCTGCATCTTAATAATACCCACTCCTCACTCAGCCATGGTAGACCCCTTGTGAAGGTCCACAATGGTCAAACTAGGAGCTTAGACCCCACACAGATGACGAAGCCGAGCCTGGCAGCCGTTCCGATCCGGAGGTATGGGTTATGGTCTCTATCGCAGTATCCGTAAAGAGTGTACTGAACAAGAAAGGATAAAAGGAATAGAGTCTGAGGATGCCCCAAGTACGATAAAGTCCGAGCACCAAAGCGCCTGTTTACATTCACCACGATCCGTCCAAGAGCGTAGGTTGGTGTCCCAGCACTGATAGACAACAGCAAAACTGGTTGTAACAGAGGATGGGAAGGTCGAAACATTAGCCCCACCTTACCTGTTGGTGTATTCTGTGTTGGAGGACAACGTCCCCGGAGATGGATGGCCTACAGTTATTTGTACTGAGCTATTCTGTGGATCTGGAAGGTGCTAGCCTCCTGAAGTCTATCAAAAATCCACCAATTGCTTGGACCTAAGTATGTAGATACGGTGAGGCTAAAGGACTTGGCTGACCGGCCAACGCCACCGTAGACTCCATTCTTCTACTTGTCGTCCTTCCGTAGGCTGCCTGGTGCATGGAGGAAACGCTGTGGTTGTTCCGCTTTACGGGGGTTGGAAAAGTCCATCCGGTCCAAATGCCTCTCCGTTAGGGTCGCTTCCGCTCCCCGTAAGGTTATAAAAATTCACGTGGTTTCTCGCATTTGTGGACACCAGGAAGGTCATCAAGTTTTGTGCCCACAGCGGGACGGTTTGCTGAGACACGGATCTTCTGACTAACATGGTAGCTGCCCTTGAGAGCCGGGCGAACTCCAAGGCCGAGGGATATCTCGAGGGCTTTATCCTTGGGGACTTCAGTAAAGAGTCTTATGAAGTTCCTCATGAAAAGCCGTCGCTGGAATTCTGGGCTATTGGCTCTTCCGGGCCCGTTCTTCACCGGATTGATGATTTCTTTGTCGAAGATCTCACAGTCTCCGTCCGTGGGGCATTCAATCAGCAGCAGTGTGTTACAGGGCCCCGCCCTGGGACGTTTTTTATTTCTAGCGTATGTTAGTGGCCTACCACAGACTCACCGACCTCACGGCTCTATCTGCGTCCACAACCTTAAGATATGGTGCACCTTTCAATCGGCTGACGATTGCGGAACAACACATGATGACCTCCATTCCTTGCTCACTTGACCACCTACCCGGAGGCCACCTATAAACTTGGACAAATGCTAATGTATGAGGATTGGCAGACCCAGCGATACTTTGGACCACCAACTCAAGGGTTCAGTAATCCGTTTGATGCTAGCAGAAAAGGCCTCGGAGTGGTTATCACCCACAATCTGAAAACATGAGCACGCGCTGAGGGTCTGCTCCCCAGAAAGAAGGATACCTGGACAAATCCGTCTTTCATTTGGACCCGTATCCCTGGATAGCTTCCAATTGCTGTGCGCTTCACACGTACCGCCCCACTTGGAACATGGCGGTCCAGCCAACCACCACTTTACCGTTGCGGGGGTGGCCAAGCTGCACCGGGTGCAGCGCGGTGCCACAAACCTAGTAGCCGGGCTACTTGCGATCAGCTACGAAGAACATTTGGAAGCAGCTGGGTGGTTCCCCATCGCCCATAGCAGCATCCGGGGCGATTCAGTCCATGCCAAGTGAATCCTTCGCGGGGATCTGCCCTGGACATGCAACCGGAACTCCCACTCAGGTATGGTGCCCACACTAGATGACACGTACTGATGCTCCGTAAGATGCTTTCCACAGCTTCGGCAGCCATCTGCAGATTACCGAGGGGAGCGACCGATCTCCGAAAAGATTTGCCGGCCGACGTGGCGGGGGAGGAGAACGAGACAACGTTCGGGTGGGAAAATGACCCTGCGCTGACTGATTATAGGCAGAGAACCGGCCTCTAGCCGAGTCAGTAGAGCACAGTGTAACGGGGCTCATGGGAGAGGACATGACACTGTCCTGTACCTGAAGACCGAAGACCCGGGGTATCGCACCCGAGACCCAGACAGGAATGGACACCAAAAAGCACAAGAGGGTCCTAGCAAATGCGGTCTTGCCAGACACCGACGCGAGTAGTATTAGGAGCAAGCGGATGCATCTTCTAAAAGCCAATAAGGAACACAAAGTGTCCGCGACTGCCGTTACGGAAGAATGACTCCCTAAAAACGACCACATAGTGGGAATAATACAAAACTGGTTTGCCGTCTGAGATCAAGACAGAGGGCACGGCTGTTTGGGATGGGGGGCGGTCGTCCTCATTAGAGCAGGGAAAAACCTTTTGGAGGCGCAGACCACGGTTTGTACTCGAAACATGCAGCGGTGTACGGTTAAGCTCACACCCCCGAGCAGGAGGGCCAACGTGGTCTGTGTATATGGGGCCCCGGGGACAAACCGGGGTGGGGACATCTGACTCCTACATGTACGTATTAAGCCAGTGTAGGAAGCCAGTAAGTCCCATATTTGGGGGCTTTAACCTGCCACACGTAGACTGGGTAGTTGGGGCAAGTACCCCGGAAACCCAATAGGAGGGGTGGCTACGGTTAACGCGTTCACATCCTCTGTTGCAGATCATGAGGGTTGATACCAAACACGGAACAGGCTAAATGCAGTCCTTGTTGGATCTAGTAATAACGAATCATATATAAATGCAGCGGAACTCCAAGCTTACTCTCCGTTGGGTAAAAGTGACCTTTTGAGTGCCAAAATAACTGCTTGCATGTGTCAATCCAAGATAGCCTCGAGGTCTGCTGGAAACTTCGCAAATATGGACGATGCCAGACTTCGCAACGAAGAGGTCGAACAAATATGGCATATAGAGGAGGACTCCAGTTTGGAGGAACGCTGACAGAGAAATGCAGGATTTCTAACTACCCTACTGAACGAGTTCGCTCCTTTGAAGTGAAGGAGGTTTAAGGGCAAGCCGGAACCCTGGAGGGCTGTAACTGGGCGAGTTAACCAAGCGTAGATAAGGTTGGCAGACTCTCTTCAAGGCTTACGGAAATCACTAGGCTTGGACTCGCTGTACGAATCATAGGAATGAGGCAGTGGACTTCTTGTGATCTGCTAGGCGCACATATGGGATAAAGCTGGTCCACAGTGTTAGAGAGCACCCCCAGAGGTACTATAGCTACCTGCACCCTAAAGGTTCTTTGAGGGATGCAGTGAAGCCACTGGGGACCCATGGTCAGGGAGAGGCAGCAGATAATCAAAGCGAAGCGGATGCTCTCTGTGGGTATCGTAGCAGTGCGCACGGAATTGCTAACAACGTGCAAGTAGGCTTTGAGGTGGCAAATCTACCGTCGAATATAAAACATTGGAATCTTCCTAAGGAAGTCGTACGCAAGCACATGCATGGGTTGGATATCCATTGGCCTATCAGGCCGAATGATATTCACTCTGCTATCTTTAGGCTGCTGGCAAGTATCTTGTCCGCGCCAGCATACGAATTATACAAGGCCATCTGGGATTACGGAAAGCTGCAGCAGTACTGGAAGTATGCAGCAGTGATGGCTGTGCATAAGGAGGGATCCCGCCCTGAAGTGGGAAATGGCAGACCAGCCAGCCCAATCTGCATCCTGGGCAACTTTCTGCAGAAGACCATCGGGGCGCAAGTCCGCGAGCACCTACTCGAGAGTTCCGGGCTTTCTCCATCTCGGCAGTACTTTCCGAAGGATAGGTCATGCCCAACCAATCTATTGGGCCTCCTAGTTGAGGCCACTCTAAGAATGAATGAGGGTAAACAAGCCGAAGTAGGTTACCTTGGCCTTGTCAAGGCAACTTGAAGTCATTTGGCTTCAGCTGACAGATCCATGATTGGCTGGCGGACTTCCTTACCAGTAGAACTTCTAGCGTTACAGTAGGTGACAAGAGCTCAAAACTAAAAGAAAGTCACCAGTGGAGTACGGCAGGGATCCGTGCTGGGCCCACCACTGTTTCTTCTGTTCATAAAAGATTTAGCCCTAGTCCTACGGCCACCAGGCCTTTTTTGAGGATAATGGGAAGCTGGTGGGAACTCAGAGGAGGTGTGAGCTGAGCGGGGACGTAGCTGCTATTCTGAGTTGGGCTCAGAAGTGGGACTCTCCACTCAACGCTGAGAAGAGCCACTTGCGGCCACAGAAGGCCACAGACCTAATGGCCCTGCACGAACAAAGCCCACTTACTATTGGGGCAGTCAACAAGGTTGAGGGTCTTGGTATTCTGGAGACATCTGATCTTTATTGGGCGGATCAGTGTGCAGCGGACTCACAAAAGGCTCGCGGTGAGCCCTTTGGGTTGTGATCAGCGTTGTTTTGCAGACAACTAAGGGTTTTCGCCACAGTGTATATGTCTATGGTTAGACCTCTCGGAAAGCTATATTAAGGCCTGCTTACCCTTCTACAAATGCGAGACCGTCTGTATTGAGAAGGCCCAAATTCTTGCAGAGTTCGTCGACGAGGGTCAGAGGGGCAAGAGGCACAAGGAGAGACTTCAGGACCTCGAACCTTCTTCCGAAGAAGGGAGGAGACTACGAGGTGATCACACGGGGGAGTTTAAAGTATTTAAAGGCTTTTCTAGGCTTAGACCGGCAGGCCTGTTCCATATGTCACCAGACTCACGAACAAGAGGTCACGAGTGGAAGTTGGCGAAAGTTCGATCTAGGGTGATAGTTAGATTTCTGTTCTTTAGCACTCGGATGGTAAACTACTAAAGTGGATTGCCAGAAGTTGTGATAGAAGTGGGTGCAGTCCAGGCACTCCTCTATCACAGCACGTTTTTTGCATCAAGGTACAGAACAGGAGCTCTAGTATAACGAATGTCACCAGTGGTGTGCCGTCCTAGGCCCGGTGCTATTCTCTTTGTTTGACAAAGACCTGGCATTTGCCCCACAGTCACCTGGCTTTAACTTTGTGGATGGCATGAAGATTGTGGTACCTCAGGGTAGGATGGACTAAGGCAGGGATAAAGATACATCCTGGACTGGGTATACAAATGGAACTTACCCCTGAAAGCTGGAAAGGGCCAGTGCTGATTCATCAGCCTTCACTTGTGATACGGCCAGGTACAGCTTCGTAGCCACGTACACGGATGAGCCTCAACCAATCGGGATCGCCGAGGACAATTCCGACGAAAGCTTCTTATGATGCGTCATCTTTGAGTCTACCAATTGCTTTCTCTAACTGAATATATTTATACGAACTCACTCTGTTATGATCCACAAGAAGTGCCTGGATGAATAGGTTGTTTATTGCCAGTAGCTCGTTTGGACATCGACAAAACAAAACAAGCGTTACAAACACGCTTCTTTGAAAGGTCACTGTTCCCTTCACTTGAAGACAGTCACCATCCGACGGAGAAGCAGTTGTGTGGTCCGCCTGTTGTTGTTCACCTTCTTGCGTTCGGTCTCTTGGGCATAGCGGCGTTGGTAATCCACGAATGACGATAGTTCAGCTTTCAGCAATCATCTACTTAATAAGTAGCATATACACTCACCACAACTCTGCAATACAATTAACGTGCTGTTCGGCGGCCTTGGTCTTCTTGCTACTTCCGTTCGCGTAGTTGTCGGTGGAGGCAATTTCGATACGAACTATCAACTCGGTTCATTACGACTGATACGAATCCATTTTTGTCAAGGGGCAACAGAAAGCCCAACTGTCGCTCATGACCAAAGTCTGTTCATGATAGAAGCAGTAAGTAGGTTTAATGACATCGGAGCCATCACGAACAGTGACTTTAAATAGTCGGACCAGTGCAAGGCTGATGCACAAAAGGCTCGCCGTGAGCTCCGTAGACTGCGACGAGCGGTGTATTGCCTACGATCGAGAACTTTCGTGCCTATTTACATGGCCACAGTAAGACCTCACTTAGGAGATAAAGAACAGGCTTAGTCACCCTTCTACAAAAAGGACGCCGCCTACTTAGAGGAAGTTCAGCGTCTCACCACGAGAATGGTTGAAGAGCAGGGGGGTTAGACGTACGAGCGTAGACTCTGTGGTCTGAATCTCTCCCAGCGGGAAAGGAGGAGACTTCGAGGGGACCTTGCAGAAACGTTCAAGATAATTAGGGGCTTTCCTAGCCCTGGGCCAAATAGTCTTTTCCAAGTGGCTTTAGATTCCCGAACAAGAGGGTACGAGAAGAGGCTGACGGAAGTTCGAGCTAGGTTGATGACTATATCACACTTCTTCAGCATCAGGATGCTGAACAGTTGAAGCGGTCTGCTTGGTGGACTAATAGACCTGCAGACCGTCCTATCCTTCAAAGTTGCCCTAGATCGCAAGTGGTACGAGATACTTCCCATTTACTGGATGGATGACGGGTAGCACTGCGGTCTCCTGAGACATGTTTTATTCGACTTTTTCGTTTACTGCATACCGTTTCAGTGAAAGCTTACGATGCATACTGTCTCTTCCAGTTGATGTGCGATGAGGTTTTCCGTTTTCCTCTCATTTTCAGTGAGGATTCGACGAAATACACTGTGCAGTGGTGGGTGCATAGCTGGTGTGCATACCATCGGAAGAATTCTGGAAGCTCGATCGGCTGTGGCCATAACCTGTCCTGCGCAAAGTGAACTTAACCAAACTCACCTGTGCTTCCACCGGGTTTCTCTAGTTTTGGGGAAGAGGGAAAGGATGGTCAGGCAACCAGAAACCTGCAGCTTTGTCGTGATCACAGGAAAGAACGGTACATTTTCGTTTTTATGTTGCAGCGCTTTAGGACCTTTGGAGCCTTGAGTGCAAGAAATTGGATGCTAATTTGGCTCAAGCCTCCATATCCTGTGATCTAATCTGAAACTGAACTCGCCAGAGGAGGCTACTGCGCCAGAGGAGGCTACTGCGCCAGAGGAGGCTACTGTGGAGGAGCGCTGGCAGGCCATAAAGGGATCCCTGACTGCCCTACAGGAAGAGTTCGCACCCTTCAAACGAAGGAGTGGAGAGGGCAAACCGATGTGGTGGAAGGCTGCAATGGCCAAGGCCATCAGACGTAGAAACCGCTCTTGGAACCAGTACAAAGCTTCCGGCAGTCAACTAGCCTGGAACCGCCATACGAAGCTGAGAAACGAGACTGTAAGCCTTTTGAGAACGTCTAAGAGGGAATTTGAGCTCAAATTGGCCCAGTCTGTAAGACAACAGCCGAAGAAGTTCTACAGCTATGTACAATCTAAAGGCTCAACAAGAAATGCCGTAGGTCCGCTATCCACTAGAGACTATGGTATTGTCAATGATGACCAGGGCAAAGCAGACGCCCTGGGGGAATACTTTGGTAGTGTACATAGGATAGATAGTGGGGTACGAGTAGATCTGGCCCTGGTGCATCCTCCTCAGCTAAACGAGCTAGATCTCTCATAGGAGTGCGTGCGTAGGTACCTACAGGAGTTAAACAGCCACAAGTCAGCGGGCCCAGATGGCATTCATCCAGCTATCATCAAGCCGTTGGCGGATATCATAGCTCCATCGGTATGCAGACTGTACAGATCCACGTTGGACCAGGGTAAGCTGCCTCAGGACTGGAAAGTCGCGGCAGTCGTGGCAATACATAAGAGTGGGCCCAAGTCGGATGTGCAGAACTACAGGCCGGTAAGCCTAACTAGCATTCTCTGTAAAGTTCTCGAGAAGATCATCCGTGCCCATATCTGCCAGCACTTACTGCAGCACTCCATGCTAAGCCCGGCGCAGCATGGATTCCTGAAAAATATATCTTGCCTGGCCAATCTCCTGTGCTTCTTAGATGAAGTAACTCGACGACTGGACGAAGGTAAGCAAGTTGAGGTATGCTATTTCGACTTTAGCAAGGCGTTCGACTCCGTTAATCGTCGTCTTTTGCTACGCAAGATGGAGACTTTCGGTACAGATGGGCCAGTATATAGGTGGCTGGAGGACTCCCTCTCCCACAGGACACTTTACGTCAAAATGGGGGACAGGTGCTCCAGTTTGGTGAACGTCACCAGTGGTGTACCTCAGGGATCCGTCCTAGGCCCGGTCCTATTCTTGTTATTTATTAATGACCTAGCATCCACTCTTCAATCGCCCAGCTTTATTTTTGTGGATGATGTGAAGATTGTTGGATCTAAGCGTAGGGCGGACTTGGGCAGGGAAATAGGCACCGTCCTAAACTGGGCATACAAATGGGACTAACCTCTGAACGCTAAAGAAAGCCATTTGTTGTCAAGGGCAACAGAGAGCCTAACTGTCGCTCATGATCAAGGGCTGTTCACCGTAGAGGCAGCCAGTAGGGTTAAAGACCTGGGGGTCATCATGAACAGTGACTTCAAATGGTCGGAGCAATGCAATGCTGCTGCGCATAAGGCTCGTGGGGGGCTCTTTAGACTGCGATCAGCTTTGTCTTGCCTGAAGCCGGAGGTATTCGTACCTATTTACATGGCTATAGTACGACCTCACTTAGAAGGTAGCGTGCAGGCTTGGTCACCTACAAAAAGGACGCCGCCTGCCTCGAGAAAGTCCAACGTCTCGCCACGCGAATGGTTGAAGGGCAGAGGGGTAAGACTTACGAGCAGAGACTCTGTGACCTGAATCTTTTCTCGTTGGAAAGGAGGAGACGTCGAGGGGATCTCATAGAAACGTTCAAGGTAATGAAGGGCTTTTCTGGCCTTAGACCAGATAGTCTATTCCAAGTCGCCGTAGACTCCAGAACAAGGGGACACGAAAAGAAGTTGATAAAAGCCCGATCTAGGTTGATGGCTAGATCGCACTTCTTCAGCAACAGGGTTCTGAACAGTTGGAACGGTCTGCCTGGTGAAATGGTAGATCTGCAGACAGTCCAATCCTTCAAATGTGCCCTTGATCGCAAGTGGTACGAGATCTTTCCTTGTAGTGAGCCTTGAGAATATCAACTAGATGGATGACGGGTAGCACTGTGGTCCTTCTGGAGTATGTTTTAGCAGACTTTTTCCCTCATTGCATACTGTCTCAGTGAACGCTCACGATGCATAATGTCTCTTCCAGTTGATGTGCGATGAGGTTTTTCGTTTCCCTCTCCTTTTTAGCGGGGATTCGACGAAATACACTCGGCAGTGGTGGGTGCATAACTGGTGTGCATACCATCGAAGGAATTCTGGACGCTCGATTGGCCGTGGCCATTACCTGTCCTGTGCAACCTGAACTGAACTGAACTGAACTGAACTGAGCCGGCGTCTGGCGCTCGGTAGGAAGGGTTGCGCTACGATCGGGGCCGGGCTCTAGGCGCCATCTTGTTGTTTGGTGGATGTGAGTGTGGGGTCCGGCAACCCCAAACTTTGGCTGACGAAGTTTTTGCTTCTTGCTGTGTTTTGCAGATTGAACACGTGCAACTTCGTTCTGAAAAGCATTGCATTTGCTGATTAAAGCGTTATGGTGGACGAGTGTGTAACGCCCGAGGACAGGGTAAGTTTGTAGCACCAAATCGCGTGCCAATTCATTCTCCAATGACGAAATATCGTGTCTAGGCATGTGTTTGTGCACGACTAGCTTTACTGGCACCTCCTTGCGAATTTTCGGAAGTACTTGATGGTATGTCTATCGACTTATATGGATTAGCATCCTACAGATATTCGTGCAATCTGCTCAGAAAATCCTAGCGTACAGAAGAAGTTGGTGGCGTAAGCTTTGCTTTTGAACGTATTCATTTGTACAGAGCTGCTGCGCAGTATAACCGTGACCAGATGATTTCTGTCCTACTGCCCAACTCACTGCATTCGTCGCTCATTTCTGTTCATGGCGACCTTGGTGGCGGATATTTCCTGTGCCCCAGAAATCATGTTTCTTTTCATTTCGATCATCTCACTCACACAGTCAGTGATGTTACTACTCTCGAACCCAACGATGCAGATGGAGGTGATGTAATATCCGAACCTTGGCGGCTGGCGTTGGAAACAGCCATCACGGAATACACGATGGAACATTTCCCTCGGGGTACAATTTCGGTTTACGCTCCCGCAGTCAAGGACGAAGATCGACGCCTAATCGCATGCATCGAGTCGCATTACTCTAAACATCAATCGTGAGTCTCACCGTGTTCGGTTCGCTCATCGCAGATGTAACATTACATAAATACGAATAATGACACTTCTGTAATGTCAGATCCACTACCATTCTGTAGTGGATTTCGTTCGTTACTGAAGACAGACTGCACATGCGGTGCGGTTGTTTCGCTAACTGTCGGCACAATCTCTGCGATAGGATGGTTACCATAACTAGCGTAAGGTGATAGATAGTAATCCACTCGTCCGGATCGTTGCCACACCTGACCTATTGGGACCTTGTGTGGTTCTCCATCACTCCAGGTCTCAGGGTCCGGTTGCCGGTTATCACTGATAGTGCAATGGACCTTCGTGACTATGGGGTGTAAATCTCCTGCACTGCGCTAACGCGAAATCATGTCATAGAAAATCGATTAGTTCATGCCAAGTCAGTATTTGCGGCGTTGATCGGGGTACATCCATCTTGCACTTGTGGGCTGCGGTTGTCCTCGCAATGTGTCCATTAAGTGACCCAAATGTATTCTTGGGTGATAGATTCTGCAGTAAGAAAAATAAGTGCGTACTCACATCTAGAGAACCCGAAGTAGGTTCAATATGCTAACATTACTACACCTACTGGAGTGAACCAGTGTAAAAATGGGGGCAAAATAAGTAAAAGGTTCATCAGATATCTTAAAATCGTTACTAAACAAGAAATGGACGTTTCAGGATTATCGCGAGGTCGTGTAGGATGACGTAGTGACCAATCGAGCACACCCATATCTTTTTTGACAGTAAGTTTCGCGCACGTGGCAACTTAAGGCGTTACTATCAATGCACTCTATCGGTGCAAGTTAGCGTACGGTCTTCGTACTCAGACCCTGTCAGCATGCATGCGTTTGGCACCCCAGTCTCTTCTCGTTGATCTCATTAGCGAACGTTGATCGGACAGAGGATGTGGCCTCTTATAATAATAAGAAGCAATCCGGGGATTCTTCGTAGCACGTTAAGCTGACGAAGTGAACTTCGTACGGACGTGGTCGATGGTTATAACCACAAATCAAGCGGTACTTCTTTAGTAATCTGAAGATCAGGACCACGAGCCACTGAGGCTTTAGTGAGAACCTGTAGAACTACTGAGTACAGAGTGAGATGCAGTCGGGGAGGACTCACAAGAGCACGTGTCTCATTGACGGCCAAACCAGGAACAGCTTAGTTCGGATTGATCAAACAGTCTACACGGGGGTGGTAATGGAGATAGTTTCCAGAAATGAACTTGGTGTGACTACACAACCTTCCTCTAGAAGACTGAAAGAAAGTTATGACGATGTTGACTGTTCCTGAACAAAATGTCGCTATAGGAGAACGAAATGTGAATGGCAATAAAAAACTAACAACAAGAATGCAGACATGAGTAACCACTAGGTTGTTTGCATTGAGAATGGCGGAAAGAAAATAAGAATGGCCTGCCGACAGGGTTGTTCTGTGGCTCGCTATTTGTTCTCAGTTTTGTCGTGAATATCTTCTGCGTTGTGCCGAGTGTGTAAAGCCCGAAGTGCAAACGCGATCTGTTCATCGCGCAGACATGGGGGGAAAATAATTCCATCTGCTTAGTCAGTGCTATCTGCGTCGGGGTCTTAGCCGTGATGAACGGAAGGCAAGAAATGTGCTTGTATATCCGCTAACCCACCTAACCTATTTTAAAAAAGGTCTAGTATAGCTTGAGCTTTATTTGAAAGCGCTTGCATCCAAGGCATTGATATATATATATATATATATATATATATATATATATATATATATATATATATATATATATATATATATGTATGTATATATATATATATATATATATACTTTTATGCGACTATCTCCTACTAGAGGATGAGTCGGCTCCATGAATACCTCGGATCATTGCTGACCATGTGTGATGGTTGGAAGCGAGTTCAGTGCAGATCGCAATCCAGTTTTTCTTCCATTGGCGGGCACCATAGACTGACCGTAAGCCTAGGCGCTCGACAGTGTTGATCCAAGTTTTGAGCTGGCCATCACGGCGACGGGGCCATCCGGAACAGTGTTGGAGGCGGAGTGTTTGTTTGGTTAGTTCCGTCTCGGGACGCGGTAGGATATGACCCAGCCACCGCAGTCAAAGGCCCTGGAGGAAGTCGGAGAGTTGCTCAGTTTCACAGCACCGTTCCCTAACCTCAGCGTTGGATACTCTGTCGCGCCAATTTGTCTTCGAAATAAGTCGCAGGCACCAGTGATCAAACACCTAATTTTCTAATGTTTATTTCTCGCCCGATGGACTTAAAGAAGAAGTCGATTCGATCAAGAACTGGTTGAAGCGTGACGGGAGAGTCCGCTAGCACGAAAATGTCATCCGCGAACTCCAGGTCCGAGATGTACATCTGACTCAATTGAATATCGGGATAGTCAGTCAGCGGCTGTCTAAATTTCCAGCCGACCGCCTAGTGGAACAGCACTGGTGAAAGACGGCAGCCCTGTCGAACGCTCGTAGTGAGTGTGAACTCAGATGACTCTTCACCATACACACAGACCCGCGCCCTAGCGGATGAATAGTATCCTCTCAAAAGCCTCGCGAGTTCAGCGGGCATCCCGTCGGATTCCACTCCCGACTAAGTGAATCAAAGGCAACCCGAAAGTCGATGAAAAAAACCTCCTGTTGGCTGCTGGAACTTGTCGCGATGCTTCAGTGTTCGACTTAGTCATCATCATCATCATCATCATCGTATAGCGTTAAACAGTAGGGTAAGCCCCACTGACCACTGCCTTTCTCCCCATGTTGCACGCTGAATTAGAAAGAATGAATATACAAGATGGACAGGGAATGAACCTACATGGGTGGGGAAAGGAAAGAATGTCCTAGTAGCCAACACACGGAATACACAGTCTAACTGTACAAACGCACATCGATCAGTCATTCTGATTCGATAGAAAGTGACAACACGATCGCCACTGCTCGCGGTTCGCTGCCATATCCTTCAGTGTCTCCAGCCAACTGGTAGACGGATCTTTTGGACCCCAACCACGAAGACGTGAAGCACCTACTTTTCCAAAGTTTGGTGTACATTTTCTCATTCCCCGTTGCCACGTCATCTGTTGACCTCCACGGGATTTCTTCCACTCCTGAAGAGGAACGGAGAATAGGACACGGTACGGTAGACGTGTGTTTGCCACACGTAACGGGTGTCCCAATCAACGAAGTCTACTAAGTTGGATACGCTGTGACAGAACGTTCTCTGTATTAGTACCCAATACTCGATTTCTAACCTCATCATTGCCCACTCGGCTATTCCACCCAATCTTAGCGATACTACGCTAACATCGGTGGTCGAAAACCTCAAGACGACGAATATCTTCAGCACGCAGACTCCAAGTTTCGCAACCATACAAGAAAACTGAATGCACCGTGGCACAGTATACACGACCTTTCAAATTCAGTGAAATATCAGGTCGCCGCCACAAATGCTTCAGTCCGAAGTACACCGCTCGAGCCTTGGATATACGCGTGCTCACCTCTACTACTGTGCTCCCATCGGTCGTCATGCTGCTGCCGAGGTAGGTAAAATGGTCGACAACCGCCAGCACCTCCCCATCGAGCATCAAGCTCGGAATCGTTGACGTCCAGTCTTGTAACATCACTTTACACTTTCAAGGTACAAAGCGCGTGCCAAATGGAGCTACAGCTCTTGAGAGTCTATCTAGTGCACGCGGAGCATGTTCCGTGCATTCGAACAAGCAGACAACGTCGTCCGCGTAATCTAGATCACATAGCTTTCCACTATTTCCTAGTTTGACGCCTACATCCTGAAGATTTTGCTGCGCACTCTCCATTATGTCGTCCATGACGAAGTTGAACAGGAATGGAGACATTGGACATCCCAGTCGAACACCACTGGTCGTTTCGAACCGACCGGATAGTTCACGGTAAACTCTTACGCGGCCAGAAGTATGCGAACACAATGGTCTCATTAGGTTCACGAACTTCTGGGGCATACCTTTTCGATGAAGAGCATTGAGAAACGATGTTCGATCAACTGAATCGAAGGCGCCTTCTAGGTCTAAGAAAACCATTATTGTCGGTTGGCGGTGCGTGTGACGCTGTTTCAAGTAGTCGGCGAAGAGTAGAAATCTGGTCGATGCATCCTCGACCTGGGTGGAATTCTGCCTGCTGTTCGCGGACATTCCTCTCGCGAGCGGGTGTAAGACGATGCAGCAGAATCGAGGCTAATATTTTGGTGACTATCGGAATTAAGCTAATCCCACGATGATTACTACAATCATTGCGTATTCCCTTCTTGAAGATGGGAACAATCAATGACTCACTCCATATTAACGGAATACCCTCCTCGTTCCAAATGTCACGGAGCAAAGTGGTAAGTGATTTTATCAACGCCTCACCACCCAGTTTGAAAAGAACTGGAGGAAGTTCGTCGGGACCTGCCGCTTTCCCTCGCTTTAGTGATCGAATGCATGACTCTACTTCTACTTCTGATGGGGGCTCAAGTGACACCACCCAAGGAATCACAGTTGTTGACACGGGAGTAACTACACCAGCGTGCGGCCAGCTGAACTGTTCCTTGAAGTACTCGGCCCAACGGTCAAGCCTTTGCTGTTTGTTATGGATGGGTTCCTTATTTCTATCCCAAATCGTTTCACTGACCTAAGTTCGCCGACCACCGGTGTCACGAATAAGTTTGAGCAGTCTTTGACTGTTCCCTGAAGCAGCCGCTACTTCCATTTCTTCGGCTACCTTGACCCACCAATTTTCGTAACTTGTCTTTGCAGCTTTCTCCGCATCTTATTCGTCTCCTTACAGTTCGAGAGCTGACGCTTTTGCTCCATTATACTCAACGACTCTTTCGATATCCAGTGTCTTTGATGGACAACGGATCTAGGACTACAGGCGAAACATGCTGCAACGTGCATCGCCCGTTTGATATGAGCCCAATGCTCATCTATATTACTGTTCTCCGTGGATCCTAGCTCATGTGCTAACTTCTGCTCATAACGGGTGCGTACTTCTGGATCACACAAACGTTGCACGGCTTATCGGGTTTGCAGTTTGCGACGATGACCATGGAGTTGGAGAGATAACCGCATTAAAACTAATGCATGGTCCGACTCTACGTACGTGGACCAGTATGATCTGCAGTTGTGAACAGAACTTAGTGTGAAAATTTGGTGCACGCAGCTTCTACCATGGCGGAAACCGCCTTGGTTTGGTCGGGTGCGGCGGTCTGTAGCGACTGAGAAGCGGTTGAGCAGCAGCACACAGAAAGTCTTCTCAGCCACGTCGATCAGGCCGATCTCCGTATAGTTGTCGCACACGGATTTGTCCCCTTTCTCTGGGATGTGCAGCAGAACGGACGTGCCCTAATCAGTCGGTAAGGCTTCTCGCCATATGGAGCCAAATAGGGCGTGTAGTCTGTTGATCAGTGACGACAGGCAGCACTTGTAGACTTAAGGCGGAATGTCATCTTCTCTAGCAGCTTTTTTGTTCTTCAGCTTATTGATGACTGCGGCGATTTCAGTTGTGCTCGGCGGGTTGCAACTGAGATCGTACGGCTCTGCGAGAACCGGGGGTTATAAAACCGTCGGTTGAGCAGTCGGTCGAAGTGCTCTACTCATCGCTCTATTTTTCTTTTCTGCTCAGATATGAGCAGACCGGCTTTGTCGCGTGCAAGCGACTTCTGCTTGCAGCGCCTACCTGACGCGTTGCGAATGAGGCGGAATAGCTTCCGAAGTCACCGATCCCTTCTGCAATCTCCATTTTCTCAGCTACTTCTATCCAGTACCTCTTACGATCAGCCTCAGCGTAGCGCGAGGCCTCGCGTTGCAATCTGCGGCGTTCGCCACTTTCTGATATCTGAGCTTCGTGTGCTTTAGCCGAAAGTTGAAGTGTGCCCTCCGAGATCCAGTCTTTTAGATGCCTTTCAATTTCCCCTGGTTCTTTTATAGCAGCTTCTCTAACCGTCGATTTGATTACCATCCACTGTTCTACTGGAGTGGGATCCGGTGATACGTTGGTTACTGTGGATAATCAGGTGGCGATTGCGCTTGACATCGCTTGGCATTTCCAGGGCCTCGACGTTTATGCGGGTCGGTGAGGAGGCCTCGAGGCGTGCTGATAGATGGATTCTGAAACGCGCGCACGAACAAGAACGTGGTCTGTGCGGTTTGCGTTTTTCGTCACTGCTCCGCGGTATGTTCGACGGTCTTCTACAGACGAAGCCCAACGAGACCTCACTAGGATACGGTCAATTTGATGCGAAGTGCGACCGTCGTTTGAGTACAATGTCAGTAAGTGCCTTTTAAGGTACTAGAAACGTGTGCATACGTAATATTGCACGATCCACCTTGAGGATAAGGACCTGTCCCCACCTGGGTGGCATGTTCACAAAATTTGGTGCCGTACCCCAGTTTCCTAAACCGGTATTCTACTGACATACCATGTTTCTCAGTACTGTATCCCATAGCTTGTCGTACGGACATTCTTCGACAGATTGTTTGCAATATCCCTAACCTTCAGGGCTAGGGTGCGCGGCAAGTACTCAATTCAGTGTTTGAAATTGATAGACTGGCTGGTTATTCAGGCGAATGTGAAATGTGCCTCGACCGACAAACGGAAACTGAGTCGACGGTTATGAACTCGGAAACCCCCCATGTACATTCGTTAACGCCAAACGCTGGTCTGCGAACTGGCCTTTGTCTTCTGTCCCTAACCATCCCTCTTTGCCCTATCTATCCACCCATAATGCTCCCACAGATAACACGGTCGATACTCGCAACGATTCACTTTCAAATAGTATCGGGAATAATCCTGTCTTGCAACTCACATTTTCTCAGGCCCCGTCAGCCTCTGAATCTCGACTCCTTCAACGTGCGTACACTCATGCAGGCCGGTCAGCAGGCGTGCCTAGCGCTCACAATAAATTCTCAAGATTGATGTCTGCTGCTTAAGCGAAACGCGTATCCAGGATTCGAGCAGTGTAATTCAACTAACTTCTCCTGGTATCTCATCGAGGTATATTCTGCGCACCTCAGGAGACGAAGCAGCTAGAGCTGTGGGTCAACGTGGTGTAAGAATTGTCTTGACTGACAAGGCTGAGACTGCTCTTTTAGACTGGATTCCTGTTAACAGTCGTTTATGTGCTGTGAGACACCAAGGGTCAGTTGGCGTTCGAAAGGATAGTTGTGTTAAGCGCAATTTGTTTGTGATCTCGGCGTACGCCCCAACGGACTGCAGCTCAGACTTGTAGAAAGATGATTTCTATGATGCCCTCACCACTCTCGTTCGCAGCAGTAAAGGTTCTGACACTGTAGTGCTAGCTGGTGACTTCAATTCACAAGTAAGCAAACTTAGTGTGTCAGAAGCCTGTTTAGGTGGGCGTTGTGCTTTACCTGCTAAGCGTACAGATAACGGGGATAGGCTTCTCCAGTTTTGTGCAGACAATCGATTGTTCTTGTCTAGCAAAAATTTCCGACACAGCTCGCGTCGCACAGCGACATGGTGCTCTAACTATACAGATACTTTGAGTCAAATTGACCATATCGCCGTAAGCTACCGGTGGCGCAGTTCTGTTCAGAACTGTAGATCTCACCGGTCCACGTACGTAGAGTCGGACCATGCATTAGTTTTAATGCGATTATCTCTCCAACTCCATGGTCATCGTCGCAAACTGCAAACCCGATTAGCCGTGCAACGTTTGTGTGATCCAGAAGTACGCACCCGTTATGAGCAGAAGTTAGCACATGAGCTAGGATCCACGGAGAACAGTAATATAGATGAGCATTGGGCTCATATCAAACGGGCGATGCACGTTGCAGCATGTTTCGCCTGTAGTCCTAGATCCGTTGTCCATCAAAGACACTGGATATCGAAAGAGTCGTTGAGTATAATGGAGCAAAAGCGTCAGCTTTCGAACTGTAAGGAGACGAATAAGATGCGGAGAAAGCTGCAAAGACAAGTTACGAAAATTGGTGGGTCAAGGTAGCCGAAGAAATGGAAGTAGCGGCTGCTTCAGGGAACAGTCAAAGACTGCTCAAACTTATTCGTGACACCGGTGGTCGGCGAACTTAGGTCAGTGAAACGATTTGGGATAGAAATAAGGAACCCATCCATAACAAACAGCAAAGGCTTGACCGTTGGGCCGAGTACTTCAAGGAACAGTTCAGCTGGCCGCACGCTGGTGTAGTTACTCCCGTGTCAACAACTGTGATTCCTTGGGTGGTGTCACTTGAGCCCCCATCAGAAGTAGAAGTAGAGTCATGCATTCGATCACTAAAGCGAGGGAAAGCGGCAGGTCCCGACGAACTTCCTCCAGTTCTTTTCAAACTGGGTGGTGAGGCGTTGATAAAATCACTTACCACTTTGCTCCGTGACATTTGGAACGAGGAGGGTATTCCGTTAATATGGAGTGAGTCATTGATTGTTCCCATCTTCAAGAAGGGAATACGCAATGATTGTAGTAATCATCGTGGGATTAGCTTAATTCCGATAGTCACCAAAATATTAGCCTCGATTCTGCTGCATCGTCTTACACCCGCTCGCGAGAGGAATGTCCGCGAACAGCAGGCAGAATTCCACCCAGGTCGAGGATGCATCGACCAGATTTCTACTCTTCGCCGACTACTTGAAACAGCGTCACACGCACCGCCAACCGACAATAATGGTTTTCTTAGACCTAGAAGGCGCCTTCGATTCAGTTGATCGAACATCGTTTCTCAATGCTCTTCATCGAAAAGGTATGCCCCAGAAGTTCGTGAACCTAATGAGACCATTGTGTTCGCATACTTCTGGCCGCGTAAGAGTTTACCGTGAACTATCCGGTCGGTTCGAAACGACCAGTGGTGTTCGACTGGGATGTCCAATGTCTCCATTCCTGTTCAACTTCGTCATGGACGACATAATGGAGAGTGCGCAGCAAAATCTTCAGGATGTAGGCGTCAAACTAGGAAATAGTGGAAAGCTATGTGATCTAGATTACGCGGACGACGTTGTCTGCTTGTTCGAATGCACGGAACATGCTCCGCGTGCACTAGATAGACTCTCAAGAGCTGTAGCTCCATTTGGCACGCGCTTTGTACCTTGAAAGTGTAAAGTGATGTTACAAGACTGGACGTCAACGATTCCGAGCTTGATGCTCGATGGGGAGGTGCTGGCGGTTGTCGACCATTTCACCTACCTCGGCAGCAGCATGACGACCGATGGGAGCACAGTAGTAGAGGTGAGCACGCGTATATCCAAGGCTCGAGCGGTGTACTTCGGACTGAAGCATTTGTGGCGGCGACCTGATATTTCACTGAATTTGAAAGGTCGTGTATACTGTGCCACGGTGCATTCAGTTTTCTTGTATGGTTGCGAAACTTGGAGTCTGCGTGCTGAAGATATTCGTCGTCTTGAGGTTTTCGACCACCGATGTTAGCGTAGTATCGCTAAGATTGGGTGGAATAGCCGAGTGGGCAATGATGAGGTTAGAAATCGAGTATTGGGTACTAATACAGAGAACGTTCTGTCACAGCGTATCCAACTTAGTAGACTTCGTTGATTGGGACACCCGTTACGTGTGGCAAACACACGTCTACCGTACCGTGTCCTATTCTCCGTTCCTCTTCAGGAGTGGAAGAAATCCCGTGGAGGTCAACAGATGACGTGGCAACGGGGAATGAGAAAATGTACACCAAACTTTGGAAAAGTAGGTGCTTCACGTCTTCGTGGTTGGGGTCCAAAAGATCCGTCTACCAGTTGGCTGGAGACACTGAAGGATATGGCAGCGAACCGCGAGCAGTGGCGATCGTGTTGTCACTTTCTATCGAATCAGAATGACTGATCGATGTGCGTTTGTACAGTTAGACTGTGTATTCCGTGTGTTGGCTACTAGGACATTCTTTCCTTTCCCCACCCATGTAGGTCCACTCCCTATATATCTTGTGCGTCCCTACTTTCTAATTCAACGTGCAACATGGTGAGAAAGGCAGTGGTCAGTGGGGCTTGTCCTACTGTTTAACGTTGTGCGATGATGATGATCGGTGCGAAACGCAGCTTGTTCTTCACGCGTTTGGTACAAATCGGTAAGTACGAATAACGCAAGCAGCTTCGACGGTACTGGGGTATGGCTTACGCCACTATAGTGTTCACAGTCCCTGCACAAGCCCATAAGAATGGGGACAACAATCTGCTCCCCCACAACGAGAGGACGTGCTGAGAATTCCAAAGTTTTGAAAACTATATGAAGTTCCCCCTCACTACGTTTAAAAAGGGCGGGAGGAAGTTCATTGGAGCCCGACGCTTTGTGACGCACTGAGGCCTGAATCTTCGCCTGGGTAGATGGATCAGTCGAAACGGACCACTGGACTTGTATCGGAAGCGCTTTAGGAGAGGCTGAAACTGAGGGCCAGCTAAACTCTTGGAAAATGCTCCGCCCGGCTTTCAAGACGCCGCTTTTGATTGTGAATTGTCAAACCGTCAACTTCCTAGATTGTTTCACTCACACCTGGTGGCTTACTACCGGTGACTCGAATGAGGTGGAACAGCTTGCGGGAATTTCCCATGTCGGCAGCTCGTTCCCTCTCTGCAGCGCGTTGCGACCACCGGATTTCGTGGTCCCTACGAAGACTTGTGGTAATCGCACGGCTCAATACTAGTCGTGCTTTGCTATACTCGCTTCCGGCCAGAATCGACTGTCGTGTTTCGAGAAGGCACAGAGACCCAGCAGAAACCCAAGGTCTCGCAGCACGACGAGACAGGCCACAACCTACTATGCCAGCGGAATGCAAAGCGTTCTTGATAAGTGACCAGTATTGGTCTGTTATCAGGTGGGGTTACAGCTAGCTTCTCAGCCAGCGCGTTTTTTAAGACGGATTGGAAAGCTTATCACAGTCTAACCGTCGTTGCAACATGCGTTTGTAGCACCCATGGAAGCACATGGACCGCTCAATGAGAACTAATGCGTGGTCGGAATCAAGGGGGATGCTTCAGATTAAGCGACAGTTTTGTATGCAACCTTGTCATTTGTGGCTCATATCGATATGGTTGGTCTGGATCCCCCGCTGATTCGACGAGGTTAAACGCCACGTAGCGTACCGGCAATTATAGCGTCTGAAGTTCGAAATGATGAGGAATAGGCGGTGTTCAGAGAACAGAACCAAAAACCGTTTCCATATTTTCTGAGCAGCAGGAACCTAGCCCAGAAGGGCCCCTTAGATGCGCCTCGTTCGATGACGGCCAGCCAACCAAATCTAGCATTCAGATCTCCCACCAAAATTACGGTATCAGTTCGATTTGCTTTGTGTAAAATGTCGTGGAGCTTTTGTTAGGTATCTTTGATTGGATCTGGGCTGCAATCAGTGGGTGCATGCGCCGAAACGACAAACAGATTGCGTCTATCGGTGCGGCGACTGTTTACTTTGCACGAACCTCTGGATCTCACTGCGCATAAACGGCTGTCGACTGGGATCTAGTCTAGCAGCGCCGCTTCAGCTCTTCCACAGAGAGCAATGCTGACGCCGGCAAAACCAGAAGCCGCAGCCTCAGGGTCCCCAGAAAGGCGTAAGCGAAACTTCACCATAGTATTTAATAGGGGCGTCAGTCGAATGGTGGAACTAGAGTCTTGAATGCGAGTCTCTAAGAATGCAACACACATCGATGCAGAGGCACTAAAACGTGCGAGCTGAGCCCGCCCGTTGTCCTATACATATCTGGGTTCACACGGTAAACGTGGCTAGCTTTAATGGGCGTTGAGGACGAACGAGAGTATCAGCCAGTGGTAGCGGGTTCGGCTAGACTCGTAGGCTAGTCGAACGAGGACAAGCAAGAACATAGCTAAGCTTTCGACTAGTAGCACTACAGCGGGCATGGTCAGTCGAAGAACCCGTGGGGTATGAAAGTGGAAAAAAATTGAGAGGGAAGTAGGAATGAAAGAACAAGTTGTGTTCGGTTTAGGAGGGTGATCGTTTGTGCGCACGAAACAGCAGTCATAGTAAAATCTGTCACGATTGTTTGCCTTGCGAGCTGTTGTACTACTCGGTTGCCCAATCCAGACTAAGCACTTTTTTCGAGGA
Organism: Fasciola hepatica; assembly: GCA_948099385.1. Taxonomy (NCBI): domain Eukaryota; kingdom Metazoa; phylum Platyhelminthes; class Trematoda; order Plagiorchiida; family Fasciolidae; genus Fasciola; species Fasciola hepatica. The sequence goes on from CANUEZ040000063.1 coordinate 5,300,548, forward strand.
TGCACTTCTAGCCCTGGCGCAGCCAAGCGCGTTCTTCAAGGCAGCGGGGTTGGCCCAGATGAGCCGGCGGCCAATTTTATGGTTCATTTGCCTCTTCTTGAAACCACTGGGAGTCAGTGACTGAACACTCAGTTCATTCGCCCTTTGGATAAGGCTAGACATCATGGGTCCCCGGTACGCCTCTCCACTATATATCGGTGAGCATAGTATTGTACGCCTCGTGGTTGGTTTGGAATCAAGGTTTAGCTATTTCCCCTAGACTGATTATTGGTCAGCCAACCCGGTAGAGAGCGCCGGACATTCGCTTTCGTCCTCTCACTTTAGTGGGAACACCTCTCTAACTAGGAGGCAGTAAGCAGGACCTCCTCAGCAGAAGCTGTGACAGATGCGCGATCATTTGGGGGCATTTCGAGAAGCGTTTAGGACGAGTATACATCTCCGAGCCTGAGACACCCACCCCCGACCATACTGAGGCATTAGGAGGTATGAACAGCCTATCGAGTGAACTTGGCCATATAGTGCGTTTTAGGATTCCTATTAAGGGTCCAAGGGATCCCCCATTTAGTAATTAGATACATTGCAGGATATATCTGAGTGACACTTGCATTCACGAACTTTGTTATCGACATGATGGTACCACTTGTAGTTCTTTTCGAACTCAGTTCGCTTTTTTCTGATCGAGGCTCCTGCTGAGAGATAGAACCCAAAACCGCTGCACCCAGTGCTTGGTTAATGATTGTTTGAACTAATTAGGGAAGAATCATTGGTAAGACAGGTAGTTTTGGAAAACCCGAAATTGGTATACATTCTTTCGAGTTATTTGATGGTTCGTTTACTTTTACCTGTGGTGCATATTCTCATGTTCCGTCTTCTACTGTGCCCTTTTCTAATTATTACAGCACTGGTCGCTGGAGGTCAGAATGGACGGTCTTGATTCCAGATGACCCTTCCAGCTCTTCTTTTAAAGTTCACGGGATTCTTAAAGTTCAGGTATGTTTCTGTGCATATGTTCCGTTACCTAACTTCAAAACGATTTTGGGTCAGCTGAATCAATACTTCACTTGCCTGCCTTTACCGTCCGCACATTGTGTCAGATAGGGCAATAGGCTGTCCTCAGAACTCTTAACACTTTCATAATAGATGTATGATGTCCCCGAAATGCGTACACAACATCCTACTTCTGTGATCACCCTTCTCACCCCAGATACAACCACAGTCTCTTGCTTTACTCTTCGTGTCTCGGTGTTCCGGTTTCTAGTACTCGTCGTTGGGCCGGCGTTGGGATTGCATTGAGCATGAAAGCTGAGCGTATACTGCTCGACTGGATTCCAGTCAGCAGTTATTTGTGTGCAGTTCGGTGTACTTCGGTGCTTGTTCGTCATGTCTGCCTTTGCGCGACTGACCACAGTTCCTCTGAAACCAAGGACGTATTCTACCCCGATTTGTCTCAGCTGCTTCGAGGTGTACGTTCAATAGGCGTGGTGGTCATTGCTGGGGATTTGAACACCCAATTTAGCAGTTTGGGAGATCCCGTGAGGCACATCGGAGGCTCATTTGTTACCCTAGCCGATCCTACCTATAACGACGGTCGTCTCAATCAGCTGTGTTCCGACCACAGATTGTTTCTGGCAAGTACGAACTTCTGCCATAAGAAGCGACATAAACTGACATGACGTCTTCCTTCGTCTTCACAACGTTGGACTCGGACTGACCATATTGTGATTGGTCACCACTGGCGTTGACCAATTGAAGGTTGTCGTTCATTTTGGTCTACGCCTGTGAACTCAAATCACGCCTTGGTACGTGCTCGCTTCCGTTTACGTCTCATCCGTGGTCGCATCAACGTAGATGCCACCCGTCCCATGCAGTTGCTTCTAGACAATAACCGATTATCTTCTTTTCAGGTGGAGCTATCTACGCAGTTATCGATACAACCGGATGTGCACGACCCAGATAAACACTTGCAACAGATCAAGGAAACCTTGTATGCCACACAGGACTCTGGTTGAAGTAGACCTCACGAACCATGGATATATTCGACATCAGTTGCTCTGCTGGATGCTCGCATATCTGTCCCTCCGGGTGCCACATTCAATGAAGTTCATAAATCCCTGGGACGCCAGTTGACTAGAAGCCTGAGAAATGACGGTGAACAGTGGTGGATTGCAAAATGCAGAGAAATGGGAAAGGCTACGTCCATTGGCAATGCTTGCAACCTTCTTCGTTTTATTAGAGGTACCGGTCCGAGGTTAAACAAGAAATCCGACTGCTCACTGATTCACTCTCAGGTATGTCGTCTGGACCGTTGGGCATCATCATCATCATCATCATCATCATCGTACAACGTTAAACAGTAGGACAAGCCCCACTGACCACTGCCTTTCTCACCATGTTGCACGTTGAATTAGAAAGTAGGGACGCACAAGATATATAGGGAGTGGACCTACATGGGTGGGAAAAGGAAAGAATGTCCTAGTAGCCAACACACGGAATACACAGTCTAACTGTACAAACGCACATCGATCAGTCATTCTGATTCGATAGAAAGTGACAACACGATCGCCACTGCTCGCGGTTCGCTGCCATATCCTTCAGTGTCTCCAGCCAACTGGTAGACGGATCTTTTGGACCCCAACCACGAAGACGTGAAGCACCTACTTTTCCAAAGTTTGGTGTACATTTTCTCATTCCCCGTTGCCACGTCATCTGTTGACCTCCACGGGATTTCTTCCACTCCTGAAGAGGAACGGAGAATAGGACACGGTACGGTAGACGTGTGTTTGCCACACGTAACGGGTGTCCCAATCAACGAAGTCTACTAAGTTGGATACGCTGTGACAGAACGTTCTCTGTATTAGTACCCAATACTCGATTTCTAACCTCATCATTGCCCACTCGGCTATTCCACCCAATCTTAGCGATACTACGCTAACATCGGTGGTCGAAAACCTCAAGACGACGAATATCTTCAGCACGCAGACTCCAAGTTTCGCAACCATACAAGAAAACTGAATGCACCGTGGCACAGTATACACGACCTTTCAAATTCAGTGAAATATCAGGTCGCCGCCACAAATGCTTCAGTCCGAAGTACACCGCTCGAGCCTTGGATATACGCGTGCTCACCTCTACTACTGTGCTCCCATCGGTCGTCACGCTGCTGCCGAGGTAGGTGAAATGGTCGACAACCGCCAGCACCTCCCCATCGAGCATCAAGCTCGGAATCGTTGACGTCCAGTCTTGTAACATCACTTTACACTTTCAAGGTACAAAGCGCGTGCCAAATGGAGCTACAGCTCTTGAGAGTCTATCTAGTGCACGCGGAGCATGTTCCGTGCATTCGAACAAGCAGACAACGTCGTCCGCGTAATCTAGATCACATAGCTTTCCACTATTTCCTAGTTTGACGCCTACATCCTGAAGATTTTGCTGCGCACTCTCCATTATGTCGTCCATGACGAAGTTGAACAGGAATGGAGACATTGGACATCCCAGTCGAACACCACTGGTCGTTTCGAACCGACCGGATAGTTCACGGTAAACTCTTACGCGGCCAGAAGTATGCGAACACAATGGTCTCATTAGGTTCACGAACTTCTGGGGCATACCTTTTCGATGAAGAGCATTGAGAAACGATGTTCGATCAACTGAATCGAAGGCGCCTTCTAGGTCTAAGAAAACCATTATTGTCGGTTGGCGGTGCGTGTGACGCTGTTTCAAGTAGTCGGCGAAGAGTAGAAATCTGGTCGATGCATCCTCGACCTGGGTGGAATTCTGTCTGCTGTTCGCGGACATTCCTCTCGCGAGCGGGTGTAAGACGGTGCAGCAGAATCGAGGCTAATATTTTGGTGACTATCGGAATTAAGCTAATCCCACGATGATTACTACAATCATTGCGTATTCCCTTCTTGAAGATGGGAACAATCAATGACTCACTCCATATTAACGGAATACCCTCCTCGTTCCAAATGTCACGGAGCAAAGTGGTAAGTGATTTTATCAACGCCTCACCACCCAGTTTGAAAAGAACTGGAGGAAGTTCGTCGGGACCTGCCGCTTTCCCTCGCTTTAGTGATCGAATGCATGACTCTACTTCTACTTCTGATGGGGGCTCAAGTGACACCACCCAAGGAATCACAGTTGTTGACACGGGAGTAACTACACCAGCGTGCGGCCAGCTGAACTGTTCCTTGAAGTACTCGGCCCAACGGTCAAGCCTTTGCTGTTTGTTATGGATGGGTTCCTTATTTCTATCCCAAATCGTTTCACTGACCTGAGTTCGCCGACCACCGGTGTCACGAATAAGTTTGAGCAGTCTTTGACTGTTCCCTGAAGCAGCTGCTACTTCCATTTCTTCGGCTACCTTGACCCACCAATTTTCGCTATCCCTCCTAAGGCTTTTCGTAACTTGTCTGTGCAGCTTTCTCCGCATCTTATTCGTCTCCTTACTGTTCGAGAGCTGACGCTTTTGCTCCATTATACTCAACGACTCTTTCGATATCCAGTGTCTTTGATGGACATCGGATCTAGGACCACAGGCAAAACCTGCTGCAACCTGCATCGCCCGTTTGATATGAGCCCAATGCTCATCTACGTTGCTGTACGTCACAGATCCTGCTCATACCGGGTGCGTACTTCTGGATCACACAAACGTTGCACTGCTAATCGGGTTTGCAGTTTGCGACGATGACCATGGAGCTGGAGAGATGATCGCAATAAAACTAATGCATGGTCCGACTCTACGTACGTGGACCAGTAAGATCTACAGTTCTGAACAGAACTGCGCTACTGGTAGCTTACAGCAATATGATCAAACTGGCGTAGATTACCTGCAGAGTTAGAGCGCCATGTCGCTGTGCGACGCGAGTTGTGTCGGAAATTTGTGCTAGACAAGAACAATCGATTGTTTGCACAAAACCGGAGAGGCCTGTCTCCGATATCTGTACGCTCAGCAGGTAAAGCACAGCGCCCACGTAAACAGGCTTCTGACACACTAAGTTTGCTTACTTGTGCATTGAAGTCACCAGCTAGCACTACAGTGTCAGAACCTTTACTGCTGCGAACAAGGGTGGCGAGCTCATCATAGAACTCATCTTGCTGCGCGTCTGAGCTGCAGTCCGTTGGGGCGTACGCCGAGATCACAAACAAATTGCGCTTAACACAACTATCTTTTCGAACGCCAACTGACCCTTGGAGTCTCCCAGCACAGAAACAACTATTAACAGAGATCCAGTCTAAGAGGACAGCCTCAGCCTTTTCAGTGAAGACTATTCCTACACCACGTTGACCCACAGCTCGAGCTACTTCGTCTCCTAAAGTGTGCAGAAAATACCTCGATGAGTTACCAGGAGCAGTTGGTTGAATCACACTGCTCGAGTCCTGGATACGCGTTTCGCTTAAGCAGCAGACATCAATCTTCAGAGGATCTATTGTGAGCGCTAGGTACGCCTGATAACCAGCGTTGGAGGAGCCGAGATTCAGAGGCTGACGGGGCCTGAGAAAATGTGAGTTACAAGACAGGATTATTCCCGATACTATTTGACGGTGAATCGTTGCGAGCATCGACCGTGTTATCTGTGGGACCATTATGGGTGGATAGAGGGGGCGAAGAGGGGTGGTTAGGGTCAGAAGACAAAGGTTGAATAATAGAGAACACTTTAAGGAACAATTCAGTTTGCTCACTTCTGTAGTGGGCCTTCCGAATATACCTGTCAGAGAAACGATGTAAGTGGATATCACTCCTCCATCAGAGACGGAGATTATGAAGGAGGTAGATTACTTGAAAGAGTACGAAGCCGCTGAACCGGATGAGTTGTCTCCGACTTTTTTCAAGGATGGAGGCGAAAGTTTGGTTTCGGAGGTAACAAAACTCCCGTATTATTTGGATAGCGAGCGGACTCCCAGGGACTGGTATGAATCGGTGATTGTGCCGATTTGCAAGAAAGGTGACAAGTCCTCTTGTGGAAACCACAGAAGAACTAGCTCGGTAAGTATCGCATCTAAACTGCTCGCCGGTCTTATTTTGCACCGATTATTCAGTGCCTTCGAAATGTGTGCGCTGGTTTCAGACCCGGTCATGGTTGTATCGACCACATCTTTATTCTTCGGCAAACCTCGGAGCACAGACGCATCTTCCGTAGGCCCAAAATCTGTGCATTTTTGATTTGAAAGCGGTGTTCAGTTCAGTCGACCACACAGTTCTGTGGCGCTGCCTCATTAAAGTGTGTTCCACAGAAGTTTATTTCTCGTTTCAAATGCCTGTTTGCAAGCAGCCGAAGTCAAGTTCGTGCTTACGGCGATCTTTCACCCGAGTTCACCATAGAAGGTGTTGTTCGTCAGGGTTGCTCTCTCTCCTTTCCTCTTCAATTTTGTAGTTGAATTGATTCTTGAGATAGTCCTATCCACGTGTGGGAATAGTAGCATAGATCTTTGTTCGGGCAGTAAAATGTCTGACTTGGAATACGGAGACGATATTGTTCTTCTGAATGAAGATCCAGGTAAGTTTCAACCTTTTTTAGATAGCCTTAACAACAGTGTAGCAATGTTTGGGATGCGTTTTGCACCTTCAGAGCGTAAAATGCTGTTGCAAGACTGTTGGCTCAACACGCAATCTCTTCTTGGCAGGGGAAACTTAAGCTGAAGTGGATAAATTTTGTTACCTGGGTAGTTACATCTCACCGGGTAGACGGATATCGGATGAAGTGTCATCGCGTATACAGAGGGCGCGTTTGGCTTTTGCCAACCTCAGTCATTAATGGTGTCGGCGTGACATCCGGTTGTCTGTTAAGGGTCGAGTGTAGAATGCGGTGGTTAAGTCTGTTATTTTACACGGTTCAGAAACATGGTCATTAAGGAAAGAAGATAGGCGAAGACTGTCGGTGTTCGAGCATTGATGTCTCCGTAGCTTTGCCTGAGTATGGTGGAAAGACAGTATTAGCAATGCTGAGGTTCGACGTAAGGTTTTAGGAACCAGTGGTCAGTCTGTGGACCAAGTACTGAATCTAAACAGATTAAGATAATCGGGACATGTGTTACGCATGCCCATCAATGAACTTCCTCAATGTACACTGTTCTTTGAGACAGGCAATGGTTGGAGGGTAGGTCGAGGTGGTCAGTCCACGACATGGCAAAAAGGTATGAAAACCTTGACCAGGGGACTTGGCCAAGTATGACGTGTTAGACTTCCGGGTTAGGGCCCACATTATCCGCCTACCAAATGGCTAGACAAACTAGGTGATATGGCTGGGTGTCGTGGCAATTGGCGTAGTTGTACTTGGACTCTTCATTTTCGAGATTTCCACCTATTGCTTCGGATTTTTTTGATGTTTTCCACTTTATGCTTCTATTCTTTCTGTCCCTAACTGAACAATGATGAAGGGTAGCAATCGAAACCAGAACACAGAAGTGCAAGGCTAGTGGTTGTGTGAACTGAACTGAAACTGAGCGTCTTACGCTTTCTCAGCGATGGGCCGATATTTCATTCGTCATCGCTGGCGTGGATCATTCGAAGATTGTCGTCCATTCAGGTTCGCGCCGCTGGATTCGGATCACGCCCCTAAATTCACTGGCTTCTGTTTACGTCTCGTCCATGGTCGCACCATTCTAAAAGCCACCCATCCCACACAGCTGCTTTTAAACGATAACGGACAATCTGCCTCCTAGACAGCTCTCAATTCGGTTATTGTTGTGATCCTCGCGTGCTACTCAGTGATTTCTACGGATGACCTGCGTACTTGGTCTCGGCTCGCAACTCCTATCGCCTCAGCCCGTAACGACAAATCAAAGACAGCAGCCCAGTACGCCAAATGAATCTAAATCCACACGAATTAACAATGCGGTATTTAATGCTAAAAATGGAATATACCTGAGTTCAGGCATCCCGTCGAGTTCATACTGTATCGGGCTGATTAGATTGAGAAAATGTTGATTGGATGGATTGTTAGATCCGGTTCGTGTCTCATTGCAGTTTACTGCTCAATTAACGAAAGGGGTTAAGCCTTGTGTGATGTGGTGGCTTATTGAATATTCGATCCGACTTAACGTGCTCAAACTGACCAGTGGTTCACTTCGGGAAAAGTTTTTTAGCATGTCATAATAGTTATTGATGTAACTATTTGCCCAGGATACGTTCGAACACTGACATAAGATCAAAGAAGTCTTGGACACGGCTTCTAGTACCGCACAAAAAGCCAGTTTAAATAGGGTTCGGACGATGAGTATGTTAAACATCAGTTACTCTGTTCGATGCCCACAGATCCGTCCCACCGGTCAGCCGCCGCATTCACCACGGTGCGTAAATCCCTAAGATGTCGCCCATTTTTTAGTTTGATAACTGGCCAAGAGCAGTGGTGGATTGCGGAATGTAGAGAAATGGTGAAGGCTGCGGAAATGGGCAAAAAGTGCCGGCCTGGATGAAGACCAGGGCTGCATTCAACCGGACGCGTCTCCGGGTTGCAGGTAGGGAAACGGCCGCCATCATTGGTAACTGCGGATAGTGAGTCTAGGCTTATGGAATAAATGCTCGCGGACGAGCAGCGGGAGGATGTATTGGGTTTCCCGCTTGGTCAGCACTATCGGGGCGCCATTTATGTGCATTGTTTTCTGAGACAGGTGGTGACTGGAAAGTAGATCCAGGTGGTCAGTCATTGACATGGTAAAAAAGTTACACTTTGACCAATGAACTAGGCTGAGTGTGACTTGCTGGACTTCCGCGTCGGGGTCCACGAGATCCGCTTACCAGATGGTTGGAGATATTAAGCGATATAGCTAGATGACGCGTGCAGTGGCGTATTGTTACTCAGACTCTTTCTCCGTCTTCATGATTCCCACTTATTACTTTGTTTTTGACTCTTGTTTGCTTTATGCTTTTATTCAATCTACCGTCAACTCGTTGATACTAAAAGTTAGAAACCAATACCAGAGACCAAAATTGCGAGATTGATGACTGAATTAATTCAAAGACATGAAAACAGCACTGGGGTGGTGAATGTGATTTACCAATAAATGTAGCCGTTTCCCCTCGTCGTGCCACTTTGCAGGTTGCAGTCAGTTGTGCTGCATCTTCGAGCAGAATGGCTGGACGAGGTTTCGTCAGTTATCCTCTTCTAGGCTGTGTGAGTAGTACAACAGTCCGCACACCCCAAATAATTCACGTAGATTCCAAGTCCTTTTCGAACACTACTCACATTCCACTCCATATTATCATTTTCTGTATTTGTAGTGTTGGCACCAAGCCTGACTCCAGCCCCGGTATACGATAATAGTATAAAAGTGTAGGTCTACGGAAGCTATGTACAACATGAACAAGAAATGCAGCGGTTCCCTGAATCATTCAAACGTTGGGTGGGGCACCTTAAACAGTAGCTTCGTTGTTCAATTTTGGGTTGGATATGGCGATTCCTGCAAGGAAAGCGATCAAGTACACCTTTTCCATCAAGCTTTAGCCAGAACGCGCAGCTCTTTAGCCGCAATTCACCATTTATTATCCACGAACCGCTGTCCTTTAGCCTTGACGTACAACCTTCAGCCATGTCACTGCAAGCCAGTCAGATCAAAAGTATCGGAATATTATAACAATATTATAACAAGAAATGTTGGAACAATTTATTATTCTTTACGAAGATTGGTGTTACCAAGTTGGCGGGACAAATGAGAAAGTGTGACTATCGTATGCTGTGCAGTTGACCGCGTTAATAGTTTGAGATGCTACACTGCGAATTGATTAGAGGTTTAAACGATGCGCCCTTATCGTCGAACCGTGTGGCACAGCCCGTGTGATTTTTATTTCCAGTGAGCTAGTTTTTAATGTGCTAAAAAGTCCGAATGAGTTGAAGTAATTAGAACGTTTCACCTGTTTGAATTTACTGAATGCTTCTTACAGCGAGTTGGAAATGGACTGACTATACGATGGGGGAAAACGTGCTTGACGATTGGTATGTGGTTCTGCGTCCATAGCCGTCCGATGAGCGGGCGCATTGCCCAGGGGAACACCAGGTTGCTCAGTAGAATTAGTCGCTGAGCAGCATGAGAAACTCATTAAAAATATACCATTTATTCTTTGTTTGACATAATTCAAGATACCGGCTGCAGATGAACAGCAATATATTCGAGTTAGGTCCTTTAAATGACGTTGAACTTCGACTGGCTTTACTACCTACTTTAGGAGCTCTGGGTTACGACAGCATCGTATATTGTAGTTGGTTTCATCAATATACAATCTCATAGTTGTATTATCTGATGGTTGCAGCCAGCTGGGATATTCTGCTCACTTAGATTTGACTGTGTCTGAGTCTCGTTCCACTGGCTGAATAGTCAACTTCCTAACTGAATAGTGATGCCGATCCAGCATTCGATCAATGGATTACTTGCTGAATTTTGTGCTTGGGAAATATTTCGCCACCCTCTCCCTCAACTGCGTAAACGGGTATGTTGGGTTTTCGTCTTCCACATCATACAAATGCCTGACGAACTTCGTTGAACGTCGGATCTGGTTGTAAATGCTGTTTCCCGTTTAGTAGCTGTAATATCACTCATGTTTTGGTCTTAGTGCCGAGGTGTTTAGCGACTTCCGTCAAATCAACTCTCCACGCGCATTCTGTTATCCTCCGTCGATCTTCTCTGCCGGTGGAACGATTTAATCGTTTCATCACACCCCTATTAACCCTCTTATCGTCAACAGATGATGTGTACAGCACCAGCAAAGTACGACGAATGTTACCACAAACAGTCGCGGTGTGGGTATATCACCCGACCGCCTCCAAGCGAAGCACCAACCAATCGGCGACGAGCCGCCCCGTGCAATGTTAAGATGTCACACAAGCATTTCTGTAAGTGAAAATCCGTAATGTAAAAAACGGTATGCACCAAAAGTCGCTGACGAAAATCAGGACCCGACATGAAAAAATAAAAGATTGGTTTTCTAACCGTTTAGATAACTGGATACGCTGACAGCCAGAGGATAATATACACAGTTGTTGTATATCATAGAATACGCCCATCGATTCATGAAAAAAACGTGTAACACGAAGAAATTTCTTTTCGATATATCACTTCAGGCATTGACAAATATAGTACTGGGTAAAAGAGGGTATATGTGCAGCTAAAGATAGCAGAGAGTGAGTAAATGTGCAACAAATCCGGTAACTCGACAACATGCTTCAACTTGATGAATCTTGTTCGTTGTGTGAACGACAATAAGTGTGAAATGTGTAACCAAATGGCGTGAAAAGACAGGTGTGAAAAACAAAGGTGTGAAAAAAGAGGTGTGGGGCTGGGGAGAATTGGTACAATGGAACCATAAGGGAATCACTTGTTACGGCCACGGAAACAACTGTTGCACGAGGTTACGTTGCTTACACAAATCCCCATCAGTGTCCTTAGTTTATTTATGTTGCAACATTTGACACCGTCACTATCATTGAAAATGCAACAGTCACACGGGCTGTGCCACACGGTTCGACGATAAGGGCGCATCGTTTAAACCTCCAATCAATTCGCAGTGTAGCATCTCAAACTATTAACGCGGTCAACTGCACAGCATACGATAGTCACACTTTCTCATTTGTCCCGCCAACTTGGTAACACCAATCTTCGTAAAGAATAATAAATTGTTCCAACATTTCTTGTTATAATATTGTTATAATATTCCGATACTTTTGATCTGACTGGCTTGCAGTGACATGGCTGGAGGTTGTGCGTCAAGGCTAAAGGACTGCGGGTCGTGGCTAATGAACTGTGGGTCGTAACTTATGGATTGTGGGTCATCGCTAAAGAATGGTTGTTCGCGGCTTATAAATTGCGGTTTTCGGCTGATACATGATAGGACAACGTGTAGATATCACTCCACCGGGAATCGGGATTATGCGAGAGGTAGGTTCTCAAAAATGATACAAAAGTGCCAAGCGTGATAGGTTTTTTCCGTCTTTTTTCAAGGATGAGGGAAAAGCTGTTTTATCTGTGTTTGCATAATTTCTCCGGTTTAGCTGGGAGATGGAGATTATCAGTTACTAGTGAGCATCCGCGATTGTGGTAATTAACAGAATATTCAGAAGGCTCACTTTCTAAATGAAGTATCTTGGCAAGATCGCTTCCCAACCGGTTGCTGGCATTCTTGGTTGACCATCCAACGGCTTTCAAATGCCTCAGTATGGTCGGGGGTGGGTGTCTCAGGCTCGGAGATTTGTACTCGTACTAAACGCCTCTCGAAATGCCCCCAAATGATCGCGCATCTGTCACAGCTTTTGCTGAGGAGGTCCTGCTTACTGCCTCCTAGTTAGAGAGGTGTTCCCACTAAAGTGAGAGGACGAAAGCGAATGTCCGGCGCTCTCCACCGGATTGGCTGACTAATAGTCAGTCTAGGGGAAATAGCTAAACCTTGATTCCAAACCAACCACGGGTGACGTATGAGGCTCACCGATATCTGGCGGAGAGATGCACAGAGCACTCAGGATGTTTGGCCTCATCCGAAGGGCATATGAACTGAGCATTCAGTCACCGGCCCCCCAGTGGTTGATGGACCCCACGTTTCGTCCCGCTGCCTTGCGGATTAAGCTTTGGATAGCCAAAGGCTGCCGTTGTGGATCCCTAAGAAGACCACCAGCTTTGGCTTCGGCAGTCTGGCAGTATCGCGCCCACAAACAAATCAGGGACTCGGCCTTTATACGCCTTCATCTTCGATTGTACCATGTTCTGTTTGGCACAGTCTGAACTCAGGTGTAATATATATATATATATATATATATATATATATATATATATATATATATATATATATATATATATATATATATATATATATATATATATATATATATATATATATATATGCATGCATGCATGCATATACCGGTTACGCATACCTGATGAGCGGTGTCCACACGTTTGCATACTACTTACTATCAATATGAGCGCTTGCACATGCAGCCTCGTTGTTCGTTGGGTTAGCAGTGACCCAGACACGATAACTATGAGAAATCACAGCTGTGATTCATCTGTTGGCTCTTCAATGAAGAGTATCCGTTCACACTTCAGGCGATTCAAATTAGATTCTGGTGAACATATAACATCGGAGTGTACAAGTATGAGAACGAGTGGGCGGAGGAGTACCGGATGCGCATATCTGATGAGCGGCAACAACCGCGAAGCTCGTCGTGTGCTTCCGGGGAAATTTTGTCCGCACGTTTACATACTACTTACTATCGATATATATATATATATATATATATATATATATATATATATATATATATATATATATATATATATATATATCCAACAGTCGCTAAAGGCGCATGCGGAAAGCGGCTTTAGATTCAGTCAAGCATGCAGTTCTGTAACATTTTCTTATTACTAAATGTGCCAAGAAGAATCATTTTTCAGTCAGTGTATGTGAAGCACCGAAACCTTTCAGCGGATAACACCGTGAGAAGTGGTGTTAATCTGTGTTACCGTCTCCCACCCTTGCTTTTCAACTTTTCGGTTCCATAATCTTGGGAAAATAGTGACATCGTTCGGCTCTCAGACGGCTAACTGACTTCGATTACGCGGGTGATATGCTTTCGGTTGAATATCCTGGTTAGTTAAACCGGTGATGATCGAGTGATTTAGACCATTTGATTGCCACTTCGGTGATAGGAGGTTCAAATCCCCACCATCACCGACTGCTTTGGTGGTAGTCAGTAATCCATTTTCGCCTGACCGTTTCCACACCTGACCTATTTGGACTTTATGTGGTTAGTCACTCCAAGCCTCAGGGTCTGTTGTCGATTATTCCTAACAGTGCAGTGCGCTTTCGTGGCTATGGGATATATACCCCTTGCACTACACTCATGCGTAAGTGTAATAAAAAAGAAGTTGCAGGTTTTTGTGCATAGTCTGAACAAGAACAACAACGGTAGCACTGTTTGGGATGCGTATGGTGTCTTTGAATTGTAAAATGTTGCTGCAGGGCTTCGAAGACCCTACACCAAACCGCATCTCGGCAGATAAAGTTTCATCTGAAGCAGTCAAGTTTGCCACTAGGGAATTGACTTCTCACCAGGTAGTTGAATGTCGGATGAAGCGTCATCTAGTATACAAAAGTCATGCTTGACTTATGCCCATTCAATTCCCTTGTGGCACCGGATCGACAGCCAATTATCCGTCAGATATCAAGTGTACACAACGGCAATTACATCTGTCCTTTCAAATGTCTCAGAATCGTAATATTTACAGGTAGAAGTTACGCGAAATTGGCCATGTCTTCGCCGGGTTTTCTTGGAAATGGTGGGAACACTAACAGCCAAGCTGAGTTTAGGAACAGAGTGTTGATATCATACTACCGATAACTGGAACAAGCGGTAAACCTGCGCAGGTTAAAGTAGTTAGGAGATGTTACGGGTTCCCACAGATAGGCTTCCTTGGTGTAATACGTACGGTGCGATACCATGGGGGGTTGTGATGGACGGTCCGCGAGATAGGAAAAAGATGTGTAAACTGACCAGCGGACTTGGTCGTGCACGGTGTGTTAGTTTTCCGGGATGTGCTTCGTGTTCCATCCGTTTCGATCCACAGAAATTCCTGGATGATAATTTGCTTATTCGAAAATAATTTTCGTGCCATGCTGAAATGTTTTTACTACTGATTCATTCGTTTCCATAATCGACAAGCAGTTGTTGATAATCCTGTTCTCATTCGGCCGCAGGACGCAATCCCGTTTCGTATGCCTTGCTTCAGCCAATTGGGTTCTGTCCGTATGACGTCACTCTCCTATCCACTCCATGGTTTGTAGTTGTTTTCGATGGAGCAACTACTTCTTCAGGTAGCATATGCATACTCCACTACACACCTGCTAGGCTTTTAAGCCTTAAGGGATATGATTAGATGCCATGATGAGTGACAGCGTACGAACTGTTTTTTCAATTGTGTGGTTTTCCCTTTTGTTTGTTTGTTCCATATTTCTCTATCATTCTGTCCTCGACTAGACTGTGCAGTGTATCCAACTAAGTAGGCTTCGTTGGCTGGAGCACGTGTCACGTGTGACAAAAACGTCTACCGCGCCGTGTTCTGTTTTCCGTCCTTCCTCGGGAGTGGAATAAGTTATGTGGAGGTCAATAGATGACGTGGCAACGGAGAATGAAAAAATGTACAGCGAATTTAGGAAAAGTGGGTGGCTCACTTCTTCATGGTTGGGGTTCAAACGATCCCAACTAGTTGGTTGAAGACACTGAAGGATATGGCAGTGAACCGTGAACCTCGGCGATCGTGTTGTAAACTTTCTGTCGGATCAGAATGATTGGTCATTGCGTTTGTACAATTAGACTGTGCATTCCGTGTTTTCTACTACTTTACTCTTTTTCCCACGCTTGTAGGTCCACTCCTTTTCTTTCTGTTTCTACGTGCAACATGATGGGAAAGCAGTGGTCAGTGGAGCTTGCCCTACTGTTTAACGCTGTACGATGATGGTAAAAATGATGCAGCGAGGTAGCGATTCAGTCTAAATTATATAAGTGTGGGAATAATGGTTTGAAGAGCCTATGTGGGTAAACCGCATTTCTTAATCTTTGAATGGACTAGAAAATATTGTCTGAGCCCTGTGTATTAAGATACCATGAGGCCTGGATCCTGCGATCTTCACTTTTATGTGTGGTCAGGTTGAAACAAGCCAATGCACCTATGTTGATGGCCTAGTTGCAATGAGGTTCGGCGGACGAGCCTGCAAATCGCATTTTTATCCTGTCTCACGTACGTGTCTTCTGAAGGACAACGAAGTTTTACCGCCGGTGGCACAGACGTTTGTAATTGTTCAACCGTCATTCATCGTCCACGATTTGCGCGTTCTGTGTCTGGCTGTGAAAAGCACGTCGGACAAACTGATTTAGCTTAAACGTAATAAAACTGACAGTTTGCACTGGTCCTTTTCGGTGCTTCCCAACTTCCCGGTTGGAGTTCAAGGGCTAAGGTTTATTGTCCAATAAAGGGAACTAGTGAGATTCAGAATCAAAGTTCATTGTTGTACGGTATGCTTAGTGAACTCCTGCCACCCCGCTTAAACATCAAAAAGCATAATAAAGAGTGCGGGAAACTCTTGTATGTAGATGTTTCCCTTAGCTATATATTTCTTTTACTGCTTCTACACTGTCACTATTAATTTGCTTTGCGATAAACCATAAATCTGGGTACGTTTTGTGATTCCGAGGTCATCATTTGCGGCAAATTAGTTGTATAACGTTTCTCGAGCGGATTGCGCTGGCCGTTATCACGATCCAATTCGTTGACGAAGGGACTTGCAGGTCCCTTAGATCTGCGTAGTAATGGATGTCTGTGTTCCAGCTGATGATTAGGGCGGTGACGATTGGTTAAAACTACGATACTGTATACTACAGTTTCCAGTTCATTTGCGGTGTCTTTTGTATAGTCTTTTTGTGGGATTAAAGCCGTAAGTGGAAAATTGTTGTCAATAAAGATTACCATTCGTTCAATGCAAAAATTTATTAAGGAAATCGTTACAACATTCGGAATTTATCCAAACTGTAAAGTTCATCGCATCCTACCTTTTTGTTTTAGACGCACTTGTACGAAGAGGGGAATGTACAGCTGATCTCATGCAAGGAAATCGACTTCACAGTCAATGCGAGCAATGCAAAGGAGTTTGCCAAAGCGTGTGTTAAGCATATCAGGGAAGTCGATGTTGAATACCAGGTAAACGTTTCACACTCTACAGTACCATTTTTCCGGTGTTTGTTCGGTACCTGCTTAGGTTTCATTCATTTTTGATTTCACTTTTAGATGTGGTCAGTAGACTTTCATTCATATCCAAATCACCACTTATAGCTGAGGTCAATGTTGTTGGTTTCATTGATATTTGGAAGACCTGGCATAGATGTTTAAACATGTGCAGTCGTAGGTACACATGACAGGACACAATAACGATTTTTTAGTGAAAATACATGGCAAACGAAAAAGCGCGATTGGTACAAGCGCGCAATTCTAGTTACGGTCTCTTAAGTCCATTGATTTGTGCCAGTGTGTATGCAACACGAACCGGCAGGATTTTAATTATAAATGCATCTGAACTGTAAATGTTCATTTTAGATGTCAAGTCATTGTACTTGGTAAAATAAACTGCATCTGCATTTGTGATGCGAGTACTGCGGGGGTGCCCAATGTAGGTTGGACAATATTGAGCGTGCCTTTTGCAACTGGGGTTTTTTTGATGACGAACAATATCGTTTCACTGTGGTTTCAACTTGCCCTCGCTTGTTCAGTAATGAGATTGTTTTATAATTTCTCCCTGAGTTGTGGTATTAAACGAAGGAAACCCCGTCGGTCTACGTTGACTATCCAGGTGACTGCATCTTGACGTGGCGTGATAGCTCGTGCGCCTCCATAGCGAATCCAGCCGTATATTATGGCCCGCATCTAGCCGAGTTTAACGAAATGATCACTCTACACTGCTTCCGGTGGTTCGGCCATGTTTTGCGTATGCCTGTCCATCGACTGCCCTTCCATGCAGGGCTAGGGTAGAAGTAGCGACGTGACTGTCAGGTCACCACTTGGCGTAGAGGTATGAAGCTTTTCTGGTTGGGACCCAAAGAATAAAGATTGTTATTGGTTGGAGATGTTGAGGGACATGGCTCAGAGTAGAAGTCGGTGCCGTGAATGCTGTATAGTGTCTTTTGAACTCTCGTATTCCATAAATACGAAAGATTCACTCAAACAAACCGTCACAAAAAGAACGTCAAAAAGTGTACGATGGAAAAGAAAAAATCATGGTACATGTTTCCATTTTACTATCTGCTCCGTATATCGTGTTATACCTCTTTTTGTAGTTGTTTTGTTGCACTGGCACCATGCTTGATTTCAATCTAGCAATAATCCATCGCAGATGGCTTACGCAAGCTAGTTTCAAATCCAGTTGAAGTTGTTAAGATAACATCTTTACCGTTGAACAGATTTTGGAACACATGTACATCTTCCGTAAGCAGTTAGATCCGTTCTTTTAGACGGCTCGGTAATATGGTCTTTAAGATTAAGAGTTACGCGGGGAATGTCGATATTCTAGCGCTGATGTCTTCGCCAGGTTTCTTGAAAATGATGGGAACATTGTGTCAGTCATGCTGAGTTTAAGCTCAGGGTGTTCATATCCAAATATCCTTAATCGGAACAAGCGTTAAATCTAAGCGGGTTTATGTGCTTGGGAGGTATGTTACGCACTCACTCATAGGACCCGCATCGAACTCCCACTTCGATTATGGAACGTGAAGCCGAAGCTTTCGCTGTAGTCAGTAGCATTTGCCAACCTGCTTACACGCATTCCCGATGGTATCGGCGACTGTCCACACACCCTTGATCTCATGAATCCATTCTCTCTTCATTCTCTAGTATTACTTACCTGTCTCCCCTGGGCCCTTCGGACCATTGTCTCATCTCATTATCCACTCATTTTTTTTCTCATCTTGTCCAAACACCAAACTCTAGACGCATCTTTTGGCGTTAGATTTTGCTAACTGGAATGGTTTTCGTGACGTTCTGGTCTGCTACCGGTGGAACGATTGTTGTTTTGTCTGACCTCTCCGCCTCTGTTTCTAATTTCACCGAGACGGTTCTTCAAGCTTTACGTTCCTCACTTTTCTAAACCCGGCAAAATGCGATCCCCTGAGTGGTTTTACCATGCTTGCAACCAACCTATCCGTTTGGAAAACAGCGTACCGCCGGTGGTGCCGCTCACCCAACCAAACAACTCGACACCACTTTGTTCATGCTAAGATTAAATGCTCGTTTACCATACAGTGAGCTAAAAAGCACGTCGTATGTTGCAAAGCTGAACAACTAGCCCCAGCCACCGGTAGCTGACCATTCTGGTCCCTTGCAAAGGCGATTTCCCGTAATCTTTGTTCTTCCTACTTTCGCCCACTTGCAATTCTTCTGGTATGCGACCCTCTTTATATGGCCAAGATTTTTGTCTTAAATTCCACTCTCTCTCTCTTTCTCTGTGCCTTCTCTGCCTTTATCTTGCGTTCCCAGCCACGCTTTTCTTCCCCTATTAACCACCAGAAATGTTTGTCAAGTTCTGCTTAATCTGAATGTTTCCAAACTACCGGGTCCGGCCGGTATTCCATCTAAAGTTTTAAAAATGTGTGCTCCAGAGTTAGACTCCATTTCACGTCGTCCATCCCTTTCTTCTCTCAATGACGAAACTTTTCCCTCCTCAAGAAAGAACGCCAATATTTTTTCTAGCAGAACAGGGTGACCCTTCCGACCCCAACAACTATCGTCCCATCACTCTCACTTATGTGCTTTCGAAAATTTTTGAAACTGACGGACTGCGTCCGTTCCTTGAACGTGGTCTGAAGAATGATCGTCAATATCAATTCCGCCCGCATCGTTCTACAGGCGACTTACTAGCGGTCATCTCACACTCCTGGTTGGCCGCACTTGATAACCACGCACTCGCTGGTCCTCTCTAAATTTTTCGACCGAGTTTGGCATGAAGGTCTACTGTCGAAATTGCCTCCGTTCGGATTCCATCCGGCTCTCGTGTCATGAATGTCATTTTTCTTCAACGAGCGAACCACCTCCGTTGGAGTCGGTGGGGCTCTATCTCAGTCGTTCCTTGTGAATACTGGTGTTCCCCAAAATTCCATACTTACGCCCACTCTCTTCTGTTTTCAACACCCAACCCAATTCACTGTTTTGCCGAAGATGCAACTCTCTATTGCTTCCTTTCTTACCTTATCACTTTCCAG
The DNA here is from genome assembly GCA_948099385.1 of Fasciola hepatica. Classification (NCBI taxonomy): domain Eukaryota; kingdom Metazoa; phylum Platyhelminthes; class Trematoda; order Plagiorchiida; family Fasciolidae; genus Fasciola; species Fasciola hepatica. Next base: position 5,320,272 of record CANUEZ040000063.1, read on the forward strand.
GTAACCACCATTGTTCTGTTCCTAATGCACCACTTGCTTCTGACCTAGAATAAATCTCAGCTTGAGGTTCCACCAACAGTATTTGTTTCAGTGTTCCTAGAACTTCTCTCTATTTCACTTAAGCATCCCCGTTGTTCTCGTCTGGATTTTTCCTCGACTCCTTTTCGGTCCACAGAGTCACTTTTCTCGCTGGACCTATCCGTCGACGGTTTTCTTTGTTGATCTCCTTTTGTGTCTACACTTGCTTTCTGCGCTGCACGCAGAGTTGGTTTTCTGTCCCGCGCTAGACACTTTTTCACACTCGCTCACCTAGTTTTGTACAAGGCTCAAACCCGCCCGACTCTGGAGTACTGCGGCCATTTATGGGGTGGAGCTTCGTCTACCGCTCTTTCTTTTCTCTGTCGGGTTCAAAGAAAGGCTGTCCGATTTATCAATGTTCACACCCTAGCTTCCATTCTGCAACCATTTGCCCACCAAAATTGATAGAGTAGGCATTTGAAATAGCCGTCGCCGACAGAAGGTCGACTGCGATCAGAGAGCGAGCAACCATCCCATCACATACGCGAGGAAATTCATCCCGAATCCAGCTGTGAGTTGCCGTAGTCAAAGCGTACCACCAGGGCGATAACCACTAGCACACGGAAACAAACGAATCGCTGCACCAGCCACAGGCCGGATCCCGACGAAGGTCATTAAGAGCACGGAAAGATCGTTAGCATTATAATGGTTATCATCGAGTATACAAGCCCGAGGCACTTCTGCTACTCTAGGGCTAGGCAACCGCATGTGACCTGAGTATGTTACCCCTGCCTTGCTATCTCTTTTCTATCGTTATTATTTCGGTTTTTGTTCATCAGAACTCGCCTCGACAATTCCCCTTCCCATAACTCGTTCACCTCGTATGCAGGCGCTCAGTCACCTGTATCACATTTGTCTCCAGATGTCAAACTTTCTTTATTCCCCGTACTGCAAAGCTTTGGAACATTCCCTCTTTCCGTATTTCCAACCACTTACTATCTTTCTGTTTTCAAAGCAGGGTCAACAAACGGAATCTTACTTAAATGTTCCTCACACACACCCCCTTTACGCTGTATCTTTTGATCATGGGGTTTACACTTTCCACTGTAAATCACTTCTTGCAGTACTGAAAAAATAGATTTCGGCGTACATTATTTTCCAAACCAATTAGTGGTTTGAGATGGTCACTCCATGAAATGGCAAAAGGTGTGAAAACCCCGACCAGCGGACTTGACCGTGCTCGGCGTGTGAGGTTAGTGGGATTGGGTCCACGATACTAGCCTACCGAATTGTAGGAGACCTTAGTAAACCTAGCCAGTTGTGATCAGTCGCGTAGTAGCATTCGAACTCCGCCTATATGATTGGCTTACTTTTTATTCTTTTTTCTTTTTGATTAGACGATGCTGTGACTTTGTAAACCAAACTGGTTGTGTTGCGCTTTCCTTGAATAGATCTTTGCGCATAAGGTTCACTGCTGCAACCGGTGGTTGAGTTACTCACACTTCTGCTTTTGACTTTCCACTTTGTATATTTGGATCTGTCGGGTCTTACCGATTCATCCACATCTGATGGTTTAAAACCAAACTAAGTGTTCTCACGCTGATTGATTGTCTTTCAACCGGCACTGATTTATCCACGAAAATTTGAAATCACTTGATCGAACACGGTTCGAATCAGTTTCAGGGTTTCATAATTTGACTAAATTTGCTAACTACAGTGCCTGTCTGGTACCATCTCGTTACACGTTGTACTGCTGACATCCGGCTAGCCTCTGTCAAATATTGCCATTCGTAGTACACTCATACCTTCCACGTAGTCGTAATTCCATAATCGTTTTTGTATTTTCTCAGATTGCTGTCGGCGAGAACTTTAAGACGATGTCTGACACTACGTTCAAGGCTCTCCGTCGTCAGTTGCCTCTAACTCGTTCAAAAATTGATTGGAATAAAATAATCACCTATCAGATCGGAAGTGAGCTGTCGCGTGTTACGTAATAATGTCTTTGATGCGTCTGCGCAACATCACTCCCGGGTTCGCGGAACCGGAGTCCTGCATCTTCTCAGCACAAAAAATGCTCGCAAGACAAGTGTTTGTCCAAGCTTTGGGGCATGCCCACTTGCTGATTTAATTAAAAGCCACCTATAGATCTTTCCTGTTTTCCTCTGCTACTTCCACAGGTGACAGCCGCGTCCTCAGTTTTCGCATATCGTCCCATCCCTGAGTACATTTATCAGTTGCTCTGCCGGGTAATTTTCAAGACCGTCGCAGTAGCTGACACCCACCCCTTGTTCGCATTACGTTGGTGCTTTCGCGCATTCCCTTGCTCTTGTGGTACTTGTGCTATTTGTGACATTTGTTTCTTACTTTCTACCGGTCAACAATCAGTTTTTTTCTTCACAATTTGATCCCTCTCTTTCCCGAATATAATGTCCGCTTTGTGTATCACGCCGTGTTGTTGCCGTGGGTTCAAAAACGAAAGGGTTGGAAAGTTTCAAGCATCTAATACCTTTGTTCAATTCCATATGGTTTTATTGACTCAGTGCCATGTGGGTTTATGAACCTGGTAAACTCGATGTGAGACTATATTCATATGTGTGGGGTGTTTTTTTCCTTTCCTTCCGCGAATTTTATGCCACATTTACTAGAAGTTGATCAATTCACGATCTCAACAAATTTGGTCTAATTTCTTCATATATATATATAAGTATGTATAGCATTCCGTTGCCATGTCGACACAACGAACGGGAACTAAGAGTCGAAACACGGATATGAGGCACGCTTGCCGTAAGGGTATAGGAGAAAAACAAATCGGGTCCGAATGCACGAACGGCTTTTTTTGTCTCGATTGTCTTTCCTACTATGAATGTTTAGACTGCTTTCACACCGTCTTTATCAATTCTTAGCTTTTGCCACACGAAAGTCGTGCTTTTTACAGTGGTTTGGCAGTGGTCGGTTTTTTGACTCCGTATCAAATCGTGGGAACTATAACGATGGTGTAGATCACACTATGCCTCAACAAAACAATGCAGCCCCATCACTTTTTACGATCGAGACGGGAGATACTGACAGAATAGTAAGTTTCCTTGAATGTCGCCTGAAGGTAGATAGCTCCAAAAGATTCACCACCAGTGTTCATCGAAAACCGACACATTTGGATAAATATTTACATCTCGATTCAGCTCGTCCGCAAAACGCTTATCTCTCGCTGGCCAACAGAGGTAAAAACTCTAATGAGAAAACCACTCTTGAGGGAGAAATGAGACGCCTTAGCAATGTTCTTCATGAAAATCACTGCCCGCCGAATCTAATGAAAAATCAACGACACAACTGTTTGCCTTACACCGGCGTTCCGTAGAGATCTGGCAGCTGTGAAGCAGTCACAGAAATCCTCGGTGATTATAATATGCGCACATTCTTTCGGGTTAACAACACTGACTTGCCACCTCACCAAGGCCAAGTATTTAATCACCTTGCAAAACTAAAACGACCTCATTTACAAAATCGCTTGTAGGGAATGTCCAACTGATTATATTGGAAAACTTCCAGACAACTTAAGACCAGAATAACAGAACACAAGATAGAAGAAAATATAAGCCTTTCGGCATGAGAGCCTTTGCGAAAGCAAAATGGGATTCAGCGGTTACTGTTCACGCCACAGCCGAGAGACAGCACAGACCACGAAAATGCTCCAACGCGGACTGGCAACATGCATTTAAAGCTTGCATGCCGAAGCTCTGGCAATTAGCAGCCACCCTTCATGCGTCATCCGAAGTGACGGGGCAGAAATTCCCGGAATTGGGATTGCACTAACTGATGAGCGACCCAAAGGGCACATCGACAATTCAATTCGTCACCGCTGGCTCTGATGACGGGGGCAGTTGTAACTAAAAGCCAATCAGTCTAGTCGACGAGCGATGTAAAACACGTATACTTCCGTTCACCTGTAACTGATTCCTGGAATCATCTGATTGAAAAATTACTTAGAGAAACGTCACCCACGGTAACCGAAACATCGTCTGATTGAGATTTTTTCACCGACAACGCCATGTTGTTGGCCTTACATTCTCCCGTTTAGTACACCACATGGCGCGATGTTTTCTCGATACACTGCGAACCTCGTTCGATGCTGACATACGGAAGAAAGGTAGGTTGTCCGTGGACTGAAAAACGAGAAAAATATTTCGATAACATGGCGTTGTGGGTGAAAAGGTTATGATCAGCCGACGTTTCGGTTACCGTGAGTAACCTTTCCATGGGCAATTTTTTAATCAGATGACTCCGAAGAATTGTTACCGGTCAACGAATGTGTACGTGCTTTAAATCGTTCGTTGCTTAGATTTATCGGTTCATGGGTTGATTCAGTATGCATTAGAACACGCAACCCGACATCAAAAAACCTGAAGTACCGCAAGTGGACCGTGATGTTTACATCATAGGGCAGTGACAAATGAGCACATTACTGGGATCCCGTGAACGAGGCCGTTCACAGCCGGCACAGCTTGCCTACCGGTTGCCGTGTGTAAATTACGACCATACAAGCCAGGTTCTATTCCTACTTGAGACTGCCCCTAGTTTCACAGTGGTGATAATCACTTGAAAACCAGACTGAACAACTGTATAGCGTTGCACGGATATTCGGTGGTGAGTCCATCGTTGGTCCTGAACGCCTATACCTCATAGCTTATCTGTCTGCCACAAAATACACGGGATTCGAACCTCTGACTTCCGAGATAAAGAGTAAACGCTCCAAATTACTCGGTCATCAGTCCATGATGAGTCATTACACTCAAATGGGAACATGTAAGAACAAAGTTAGCTCTTAGATTATATTTTCTTGGAGGAGAGAGCTGTCAGTTGCAACTAGAACCACTACCTAGTGGCAATTTCTACAGGATCCCAATTACACGCACTTGAATGTCTCCATCTTCGCTGCACATCAAACGAATTCATGGCCCCCCGCAGCCTACCACGAACGATACACTGCTCTCTGCTCACTTCGTTAAACAAATTCAGCTGAATTTTCACCCGTGCCCAAACAAATGATTTCTAACGCGCTACCGAAGCATATCTGTGTAGGAATTCATGGTAAAAGATCTCCATTTTATTTTAAGTGGACGGAGGAAGTGCGACAGAAATTTGGAACACTTCACCGGATCTGATGTTCCAGGAAGTATAGTTTGAATATTCAACAAAAAAGCCCGGAAAATTTTTCCAGTATTTCGCTAGTGGGATCATTTCGATTTAGGATGGCTTGACACGTGTCTGTCGCGCTTTCTATTCTTCGTGCAAATTATGAACCTAATTAAACTCTGCTTGGCTGACTGCCCCTCGGATTCCACCTTCCACGCACTAACCCGGAGTCACCCGGCCAACCTTGCACTCGGAAGCACCAGACTCGAGTTTCGCTTTTGTTAGAGCTCACCATTGGCGCGTAACCACCGCACCCAGGGTTTGATCCTGGGCCTTTTTACCTGGAAGGCGTGTTACCACTGCGCCTGTCCGTTCCCATCCGGATTGATCCGAATCACCAAGTTAAGTCCTCCATGAAACTGTCTGCGCCCAATAAACTGACCATCCGTCAGCTTTAGATCGCCTTGATCTACGGGAAAAATATTTGACTGAAAGACTAACGGACTGGGTCAGGTGAAGATGAACAAACGGTTTCTGTTTCCTAGAAACTTTCTGGAGGTTGAATATTTGGCACCGCCAGTCGCCTGGTACATAAATGATTTAGACAACAGTTTATTTATAACTGGCATTATGGGAGCAGCCTGCCGTTTCTGCGTAGGAACACATTCAACAGAACGAATAAGGTGATTTTAATTGGAAAGGATCTAGTTCTGTACACAATTGTACAGATTTTGTCGCGATTCATCGGACTAATTATTCAACTTCTCAGTAAATTCCCAACATTGCGTATGAATTGTGAATGAAATTTGGCTTGTCTTTCCCCTCACTGCCTTTCCGACTTTACGGGTGTGTTTATTGTTTGGTTTTCGTGATTCGACTGAACCAAAGTGTGCTTTTGATTGACTTATTCATATCTCGTAACATTTGACCCTTTTCGACACAGGCACTTGTATCAGTTCTGATCGCATGATTTTTCAACTGTGAATGTTCTTTCATTTGGTTCGGCTCTTATCCATGGAACGGTCAACATGGAGGTGTGACATACTTTCGCGTAGAACTAGTGATTATCTATCAAAGATCCGTACATCGATGCAGTTGAACGATTAGCGTCTTCTGGACTGGCACGTGTGCCTCGGCCGACAACTGGGCGTTGCTTACAGCAGTTCTGTATTGTACTTGTTACCATCCCAGTCAAAGCTCGAAAAGGCGAATAAATAAATGGAAAATGTAATAACCGTTGACAGAGAATATGGTGCAATATTAAGTAACAGTGAGAAAGTCTGTCGCACAAACAAACGTTCATGCTACCTTTTAAATCTAATCAACAAAAAACAGATGATTGACTTACCAGCGAATGTGTTAGGCTATGCGAAACCAGAAAGATCGACGCTTGAGCATTTTTCAAAATTTCCTCTCATTCAGTGCACAAACATCAAACCACTCGTACTCTACCCGCTGATGAAATAGAATCCATTTCAGTACTGACTCCTTTTGTGCGTGCGATACCTTACGAAACAAAATGGCGAATCTTCTGTTTATTTAGACTGGACTACAGTTCTGACCGACCGTTCTATTGATTTTATCGTGATATGTCTGAGGTGTCAAATAAGACGAACAGAAGAATTTGATTTTCCATTTATTCGATTCATTCAAGCAATTATAGTTGAAGTTATAAGTGCACTAGCAATCGGATATACCGCTAGATCATATCGAACGAAGATGATGAAGATGTCTACGTTCGTTGAGAACCAGGTTAATGAGGTTCAAAACCAATGATTAGAACCGCTAGCTATCCTTTCATCTTGGCATCATTTCGCATTGCTCTACCAATTTGACTGTGGATAAACGAACAGTATCATCAACCAGTGTGTTCAAAGTTGTATACAGCTCTATAGTTGCTTTGCTGTATAGTGTGGTTCACGAGAAATATCACCATAAGTAGAACTGGTCATTTAAGATAACCGTCATGATAAATCGATTGGCAATGAGTTGAAAAGTGCAAACCCCGTTGCGATGATCAATCTAGTGCGTATGGAAGGAGGCAGAGGTGTGCTCATTCGTTGCAGCAATGGAAACTAAGACAGTATGATTCACAGGGTAGTTCAACTGAGTATCGTGAACTAGTGCGTTATTAATACTTCATTGAGGATTCTGTTTGGGTTATATGGACGAATTAAATAATGTTAGTGCATACTTTCAGTGTAGGCTCATCAGTCTGCTCGGCGGAGTCATCGAAGCAACTTCCAGCGCTTCGCCTGTTAAGTTTAACCTGACAATTACCTATGGCGAAAAACGTGAAACGGTTAGCAACAGTGGCTAATTTGCGTGCCTAAATTGGTCGCCCAATGAAGTAGATTAACGTTTTTATGGAAGAGGTTTTCCTTTTATCATCCTAACAACGCACAAGAAATAACAGCCCACCAATCTCACGGTGCTTCGCTGATGTGCATACTTAGCTTGCTCCTATTTATTTCGTTTGTACCACGGGACTTAATTATCATCCAGTACAGTTTTCAATTTGAAAATCAATGTGAGCCGTATCACATCGGCAAACTTTGCATTTAACATCTAGGTCATTCCTATAGCTTTTCAGCGACGCAAATAAGGTCAACGTCAAACCGTAGTCGTGGAGAGTGGAGTGTGCATAGCATTGAGCCAGACAAGTGATAGATAAAGTAAGAAACGATAACTTTGGGTTTCCGAAAACGAGTTTTTTCACTGAAGGATCAATATTTAACCAACCCGCCCACTTCATCATAGTGCAATGGTATCAGCATTTTGGGAAAGTGTTATAATTATGGCCTCATGAACATTGACAATATACAGTTGAATGGACTGGTTTGTAGATGCAAATGTCACATCTATTCCTATTCGTCATTCGCAATTAACCCGCGCAGAAGAGCACAGATCGTAGATTCAAGCACACGAATACACTATGAAGGAGCCAGACGTAATTTGACAAAAAGTAGCAGTTTTCAGGTGATCAAAGCAGCGCATCATTGAAAAACACATTGAGCCAAAATCCCTACCACGAACAATCAGATGTCTTTTTAGTAACCGAATAAGCAGCTTCCTGCTCGTTAAATGTAGAGTTCCTTGCACACAAAATGGACGCATTTCACAAAATGATCATAAAATAAGAATAATTCGGTAAAACAACTGGTAAACGAATATTCATACCCAACATTCGATTGTTGATCGATCATTTGCATGTGCATGAGCATTCCCGTATTTTTGGTAAACGGATTCGATAATGAGTAGTTGATAAAACTGAATGCGGACACGTTCGCGTGCAAAAATGGGTTGCCATTATCACAGACTCTCTAAAACAGTCCTATCATTGCCTCGAGATTCGTTGGCATTGTGTTCGAAAATTTTATGGTACAGTACGAGAGTGACCAGCATGTATTCTGTAGTGATGTCTCGGAAATACGAATCCAGCGTTGAGAGCATCGACTTGGTTGGAACGTACGAAAGTTGACAGAAAAAGTATACTTTATCTGTCGGAATTGTGAAATTACATCTACGCAAGAAGATTGAGCAAGAGTATCTTCCGCAGATTAGGTGGTAATCAAAAGCATCTGTGGTGACAGCTGAACAGGTGATATGAGACTTGTACTGAAAAGTATGCTGTTTCGAGTGTGCACTGATCGCAATTGCTGTCTCTACCACCAGAAGTCTGTTTCTGCATATGATACCACTAATCAGATGTAGCATCAACGTCAGTTAGTGTTAAGTATGTGACATGAATCGGATAACGGAAACTTAACCCAGACAAAAGTAGAAGCAAGTCATCGCTGACTTGTATGGGTGAGCATTAATACGTTTGGCGGCCAAACGCAAACAGAATACGATGATAACATAAAATACTTTGCTCTCGTTTCGTGGAAACGCGTATAGAAGACGTTCGACTAGCGGCTTAGGAACATGTCTTCTATCGGGCATCGAAGTGGGCTACGATCAAAATCCCCGCAATTAGGGGAACAGAGAAGACTCGTGCTTATAGACGGGTGCGATCGTGTATCCCATGTATCGTGGTACCGAAACCGTACTGATACGAGAAATACGCGAGAAACAAACGATGACAACGGCGTAGAAAAAACCGGATCGCCCGCGTACCATCGGCGAAATCTGAAGTGTGTCAAAGGCAAGTTCCACGGAACCCTGGAGAAGATCAGTTCAGTAAAACGTACGCAACCGAAGAAAAAACAATGCAGTTGAAGTCGAGTGTCAAGAAAGATCGTAGGGATAATAAACCCAAAATGGCGTCCGGAAAATGTTCATTTTCTCAGAATGATCAAGGTCACTATAATGAAAAATTCTTTCAGTTTTCAAACAAGATATAGAAATAAGGCTTTTTCTTAACACTATGGAGCAGTCAGTTTACTAAAAGTCTTTGTTCTGGAATTGGTCTACATTCTCAGTTTCATTCACACAGGTTAACAAATTTCAGTCTGCCACATTAGAGGACAGTACGACAATATTCCGTGCGAGCATCGTCATTATATTTCAAGCACTGGCGTACGTAGAAAGCATGCAGTATTTCGAAAGAATTCACGGGTACTCACCCAAATGGCTGACACATCGCTCAGAGTACAGTCCAATCAAGTGACTAGGCATCCGCCGATAAAATAATTCTTCAAATAATTTGATAATCTAGACATGATTCCCTGTTGGCCTATGATTATTACTACGCCATCTACAATCATCGAATTGAAAATATTTTTGCGGTCTAGGAAATTGTAGTAATCACAATGAACTGAACTGATAGGACGTATTGAAACTTCCCCCACCAAGAACTACGCGAACGAAAGTATCAAAAAGACAAGGGCTGAGAAATGGCACGTTAATTGTATTGCAAGACTGGTTTGTATAAATATGTTAAATCAGAGAAAATAATTGGTAAACTAGAAGTTGGCCAATCACAGGGGGCTTTGGTCGTACCTGTCCCCGGCGATCCTGATTGATTGGGGCTCATCCGCGTGCGTGGCCACGAAGCTGTAGTTGGCTGTATGATGTATGATGGCTGCTGAATCACCACACGAACTTAGATTCTGTAGTACATGCTCCCGTATGAATGTAATGGAAGGAGTATATACCCCATAGGCACAAAAGCTCACGGCACTGTTAGGGATAACCGACAAACGGACCCTGAGAGTTGAAGTGGATAACCACATAAAGTCCCAATATGTCGGGTGTGGTAACGAGCCGGACGATATCGGAATACTGTCTACCACCGAAATTAACCGATAATTGCGCAGATTTAAACCTCTGACCACCAGTGTGGAAGTCAAACTCTCTAAATCACTCGGCCGCCGTCGGTATCAAAGGTACCCTGTCTTATTTAAGCCGGTCGGTCGGAGGATATAATCACGTGGTTCGTATGCCTAGGTTCACTTCACTGTATTCAGCCCATGTGACGTATTCGTGTTCACTGTTACTCCGTGGTCCATTACTGTTTTTTAGCAGTGACCTTTTAGTTTACCGCAGTAGAAGCAGTAGTAGTAGTAGCAAAAATAGTCCAAATGTGCTTAATAATGTTTTCGTAGTCCAGGTGCTGTCTATTCACTATTTTTTGTTAAATCATACAGTCATTTAAATTAATCAATTCCAATAGGGTGCGGTCATGTGAAAGAGCATATTATTTTAGTTTCACCAGCTCTTTATATATATATATATTATATATATATATATATATATATATATATATATATATATATATATATATACCCACTGACCTCACGACAAGACAGCATATTGGCGCGGTGTGATGGCTTGCGTGCCCCCATGACCCAAAGAGCTACGCAGGATGGTTGCTTTCGGTCGGAGATGCAATCGTGCCTGACAGGTCGATCGGCAGAAACCAAACGAAGTACAGTCTTAGAATCAGTTAATGGGCAACATCTGGTTCTAACCACCATGCCCCTGGAGAGGACACTGTAAGAAAAAAACACGGAGAAAAACAGTTTACCGGTCTAAAAACCTCTGTTAGATGGACGTAGGAGTGGATCACCTGGGGAGAAATGATCACACTTCATTTGGAAGCTATCATCCGCCTAAGCTGGGCAGCCTCCGGCCCAAAGGATGCTGCTCCGTCCACGTTCAGTTTGCTCCATTGGGTGCATGGGGCTGAGGACTGGATCCGAAAGGTAGATTGATAAGAAAGCACCAGCAAAGACAAAACAGAATGCTTGCAACGCTCAAGCCTCACGTGACAGATCAGAAGGAATTCCTTCACCGGTGATTTCGTCAATTTCCCGTGCTGGGTTGACGCCCCACTACCTTGTGGGTGAGACTTTTGAGTCAAAGGCTCCGGTTAGGTTTCCAAGAGAAAAACCCCTTCTGCGATGTGGGCAGGTGCGAAGTGTGATTCGCCCAGAAATCTCCAGTGATCGATCGGGAAACATTCCTTGTCCCTCCGCTCTCCATCCCTTACTTTCCAGTTCTAAATGCGCAAGAGTAGTCACAATGAGTCGTGACTGTGAGCTTGCAGCTTTCGGAAAGGGTAGCAATTTAGAGACAGGAGAAGAAAGAGAGTCCATTCTCCGACTTAAGCATCTTTTTCACTTAGCTGCTTTCAAATTCTATAAAATTTACCAAACGGGGCAACAGGCTGCCCTAGCTAGGAATCTCGGAACTTTAGATATAGACGTGTGTTGTGTCCGAAATTCACATACAAGACCCAACTTCAGTGTTAACACTTCGCTCCCCACATACAAGCTCAGCTTCTCGTTTCACTCTTCGCGTGTCGGGTGATTCGATGTCTAGTAATCATGGTCGGGCTGGCGTTGGCATCGCTTTGTGCGTGAAGGCTGAGAGTGCACTGCTCGACTGGATCCCAGTCAGCAGCCTTCCGTGTGCAGTTCAGTTGAATGGTTCTGCGTCTGTCAGCAACACTAGACTGAAGAGCCGATGCCTGTTTGTCGTTTCTGTGTATGCCCCAACCGACTGCAGCTCTCCTGAGACTAAAGACAAATTCTACCAGGATTCATCTCTACTGCTCTGCAGTGTGCGCTCTACGGATTTCATGGTTGTTACTGATGATTTCAATGCTCAAGTTGGAAGCCTAGACGAGACGGAGAGGAATGTGGGAGGCCGATATTGCGTTCCAGTCGATCGAACTGATAACGGTGATCGGCTCATTAACTATGCTCCGACCATGGACTGTTCCTAGAGAGTATAAATTTCGCGCACAAAAAGCGACACCGACTAACTTGGCCTCTTCCTGCGTCTTCAAGGCGTTGGACTCAGATCGACCATATTGTTGTCGGTTACCGCAGGCGTGGATTAATTCAAGATTGTCGATCATTTTGGTCCACGTTTATAGACACTGATCAAGCTCTTGTCCGTGCGCGCTTCCGCTTGCGCCTAGTTGGTGGCCGAAGCAACGCCAAAGCAAACTGACCCCCGCAACTGCTACTGGGTGATAACCAGCAATCTGCTTCCCGAAAAGAATTACCCACCAGTTTATCGATGCAGTCAAATGCCCAAGATCCAGAAGAGCGATGGACAAAGATCAAACAAGCTCTACGTGCGAGTGCTGATACTACCCAAGATCCAGAAACTAGACACACTCAGAAACGATGAATATAAGGATCCTCAGCTGCACTGTTAGATGTGCGCAGATCGATTCCTCCTGATTCTGGATAAGATGGGGCACGGAGATGCCTTAAAGTCAAACTGATTCAGAGCCCGAGAAGTGGTCGTGGGCAGTGGTGGATTGCGAAGTGTAGGGAGATGGAAAAAGCTGTGGAGATTGGCAACTGCCGCAACCTTTTCTGTCTGATTAGACAAACCGGTCCACTCAAACCAGGCGTTGGTAAATTGACCAAAGAAGCGAACGGCTCACTGATTCAAATTCTGGAGCGTCGTCTAATACGCTGGGAGGAGCATTTCGATAAGCAGTTTAATTGGCCTTTATCCTCTTCAGGTTGGATCACTAGCGCAATGGGTACAGATCTTGTTGTAGATACCGGTCCTCTGTCAGACACGGAGGTTTTTCGTGAGATAAGCTATCTTAGGCGGCTTAAGGCTGCCGGACAGGATGGGCTCCGTCCTTTGTCGAGGTGGCCGGCTTGTCATTCCACCTTCATTGCGTAAGTCAGTTTTGGATGAACTGTATAAAAGCCATTTGGGCGTGGACAAAATGAAGTCACTGGCTCGATAGATGTGTTGGTGGCCGGAATCGGATGCGGATATTTGCACTACGGCAATGAGCTATGATACGTGTACGCACAAAGTTCAGTAGAGGCCAAAAGAAAGGAACTCATGGCCCGAAAGCTACATTCCATGGCACGGAGTTCATGCTGACTTCTGTGGCCCATCCTTGAACCGGTATCACGCCCTGGTACTGATCGACCCCTACTCTAAAGGGCCGGAGGTGTTCTTCACGAGTTCACCAACTACCTCGCTCGTAATCCAGGCGCCTCGGAAATGCTTCGGCTGAGAAGGAATCCCTCAAGTACTAGTCACCGATAACGGATCGCAGTTCTGTGCGACGGAGCTGAAATGCTGGCTTGACAGAGTCGGATGTCGGCATCTGTGTACGGTACCACGCCACCCGTGTTCTAACGGAGCAGTGAAGGATCTGGTGCGTTCTGCGAAAAGTGCACTAACATCAACCAACCCGAAACCTTTCCCGACTTTGGAGCGTTCCTCAACAATTCCTGTTGCAGTACCAAAGCGTAGTACATAAAACCACCAAGGAGAGTCCAGCTGTTCTGTTAAAGTCCAGAAGAATACGGTCACCGCTGGTGTGTCTTGATTCCAGCGACGTCACATACTGCCGTGGAAACGAGCTTCTACCAACTCACGGAATCATCACGAGACAACTTGGTCAATCTATGGTCGAGATTACGGGCCAGGACGATGCATCGGTGCATCGGCGCCACCTCAGTCAAATCCATTTCAAATTGGCAACCGACGATGTGACCGGCCACACAGTTGAGGTGACCGAGGATCCTGACGCTGACCGTGTTGATGACACCAATCCATCTATTCCGCCTATTGAAACGAATGCCGCAGCTGCTGAGCCACAGCCACCAACTCCAGTTCGAAGATTAGTGCGACAGGAGAGCCAAATTGACGAAGGACTCTTGCCGGCGGAAGGTTGTGGTGATTCAGCCACCATCATACATCATACAGCCAACTACAGCTTCGTGGCCACGCACGCGGATGAGCCCCAATCAATCAGGATCGCCGGGGACAGGTACGACCAAAGCCCCCTGTGATTGGCCAACTTCTAGTTTACCAATTATTTTCTCTGATTTAACATATTTATACAAACCAGTCTTGCAATACAATTAACGTGCCATTTCTCAGCCCTTGTCTTTTTGATACTTTCGTTCGCGTAGTTCTTGGTGGGGGAAGTTTCAATACGTCCTATCAGTTCAGTTCATTGTGATTACTACAATTTCCTAGACCGCAAAAATATTTTCAATTCGATGATTGTAGATGGCGTAGTAATAATCATAGGCCAACAGGGAATCATGTCTAGATTATCAAATTATTTGAAGAATTATTTTATCGGCGGATGCCTAGTCACTTGATTGGACTGTACTCTGAGCGATGTGTCAGCCATTTGGGTGAGTACCCGTGAATTCTTTCGAAATACTGCATGCTTTCTACGTACGCCAGTGCTTATAATATAATGACGATGCTCGCACGGAATATTGTCGTACTGTCCTCTAATTCGGCAGACGGAGATCGGCTAATATGTATGTGTGGAATCGAGAATCTCTTACCATTTCTTTCAACTTCTAGTCCACGGACTATTTTCTCTCGTTTATTATAGTTATACAAACCAGCTATGCAATGCAGTTAACGTGCTATTTCATATTCTTGTGGTTTTCACTACTTTGTTTTGCGTTGCTCCAGATGAGAGCGATTTCAATACGTCCTATCAGTTCGGTCTTTATTTATTGATTTCGGCATTGTTGACAAGCATACTTTCTAATAAACAATCTGTTTCCGTGGCACACCTTGTAGATTATTAATAATGCTATTTCGGCTACTATCGGCACTACTTGAATATGAGGCCCTCTATTTAAAAAAGGATCAGCGGAATCTCATGCAAGCACAAGTTCTTCCCAAACACAAAGGAACAATCAAATGTGTGCTGGTAGAATAATGGACGTGAGAAAGTATTATGGATAAAGTAGATGAGAATTTAACAAAAGCATATTGGTCTTACAATCGGTTCCGTACTCTTTCTATCAACCGGAAACTAGGTAGTGCAGTGGATAGGCTACTAAATTAGGCAAGCTTGAGAAGCCGATTTGTCCGTGAAAAACACACTCGCATGCGAACTGTTTATCAAGTATAAAGAGTCTGATTGACTCCATGGATCGATAAATGACACTGTCGCTGTTGAATTCGCAGTAATACGTGCACAGGTCACCGGATACTTCGATACACGAGTGAAGGTGTTCGATAAAGAATGCACGTTTTGAGACAAACTGGTCAAGCTTCAGTGGAACACAACTTCAAAGACAAAACTTTTCTTCACAAATAATCTCCGTGACCATGAGGATAAGTGGTCTAGTGCAACTAGCTGCAATTCTTGAGTTTGTTTTTATCAGATCACTTATTGTCGTGCCTCAGTGCACGTGAATTTGAGCCAACTGAAGTGATACGAGAGAAACTACTTGATCCGAATTACGTAAGAACCGCGGGAAATAAACTATGAACACTGGGGCTCTGCACACTTTTCCACTCAATAGGGAGTATAAAAGGACAAGAGTAGTACCTATGATCGATAGTTTGTTTTATGGGCCTACTAAGTAGTTTCCGACTTTCACCAAACATGCAACTCCCTTCATGGTAATAGAGGCCATAGCCCGTTAAACCTCTCGACATTTACCCCAAACCAGACGGGGCGTGAAAGAGACTTTTAAGTTTTGACCAAACAAAAGCAGTTTTCGGTTCTCGGATATATGATCTTCATTTCTGCCTCGACATGACACATGCTTCTGTATTGGTCAGACTGTAGATAGCCATATAATAACCTGGTTAACAGTTGTAGCTCGATCGCAAGATTTACTGAGCTTCTGCTCATGGAGTTTTTCTTCTTGTGCTATTGCAGACTGGACACGAGCAACCTTATTCGGATGAGCACTGCCCCAGCATACCACAATTTGATGAAGGTGGTGGCTTTAAATGCCTAAGCCCTCACTTTGGTCGGGTAGGAAACCTTTGATGTGTCAAAACTGCATACTCTTCTCCAGACAAGCACACCTTCCTTCATTCACACTCCGGTCTTTGGTATGCCAGTTACGGCACCAGTTTGAATGCGATTATCAAACAACCGGTGAAGCACATTACGGATTTAATTTCGTGATTCGATAGAAAATGGATGCGAATTATTTCTAGGGGTGATCAGTCGACGAAGAACTACCATATGAATGATAGAGAGGGAGAACCAGGCCCTCATATGTGAAATGTGCATAGGGTGTAGAGGGGTTAGGTTAGATCGAGAATTGATCAAGGTCGCTGGTAGAATTAGCTGAGTAGGTTGCATTTTTTTGAGGGTTATATTAAGATGGCATTAACGATAAAAAATTGCCGGCAAAATGAGTAGAACGTAGCTACATAGTTAAGTTTTGTTTTCCGGCTGTCGCTGGACAGAAAACCCGTGACACAAGTCTGTTGGTGGCAAGATATCGCTCCGGTAGAAAAATTGAGGGGTTTCGATCACTCATCAGTTTACCACATTGTTTGTCCACCGTTGCGCAAACCACTGTTATATCCTTGTTTAGATCGTCTGGACTATCTGTGCACTCAGAGCTTTGAATATCTTTCTTTATAATGCAAACAGACACCGTATAATATTGTGTTTATTATCTTTTATTGTTCAAAAGGGACCTATGATCAACCTGGGGTTTTGCGCTTTGATACTCTCCAATAGCTTGTTTGCACTGATACAGTCAGTTAGTGGCTGATGAAAATCCTACAGGATTGTGCTTTTCGTCGTCAGGTATGTAGCGGTTGTTTGGCATTACTTCGAACAATCCCGCACAAGCTCACTCAAATCTCCGGTATGTCAGCAGTGTAACGTAGTTCACATCCTATTTAGATTTGGGTGTACGCAAAGTCATCTCGTTGTTTAATTATAATTTCCATTACAAAACTTCATGAAATTTTAGGAGTAATCTGTAGCTTTTTCTTGTCAAGGAAGAAACCAAGCAATAAAGCAATTCCATATATTCAGACACTTGTGTTGAGTGCTTGAAAGTCTACACTGTGCACCATTGAGCATTATGCACTTAAAAGCTGTTGACAGAACACTTTGGATTCAGTGCTGACTGGTGAATGTCTCACTACGGAATGCCTAGGCCCAACTAGAAAACCACGCATGAATCCGTTACAAAGAACTATGAACTCGTGAAATCAAAAGTACATGACTAGAAATAAGTGAAGCACATCAAATAAAAACCTGCATTGTCCTTGATTTGACACATTATATCCGTGACTAAGCGGTAACCGGAAAAGTCGATCCGTAAAACGAGAAAACGTTTTCACATTTATTTGCAATTTCAAGTATGCTGGCATACAAATGAAACCATGCCGTATCCATAATTTCATCAGTGCAATCATAAATTATCAAACTGAACTTCCTGTTGACTCTTCTCTAACGACAACTATCTGACTAGATACACGTGGGAAATAGGTTGCTCGGTAGTGCTCCAATCTGAAAATAATGTTGCTTTGTTAACTGGCTTGCACGAATACCATGATATTAGGATACACAGTAGCATGCGAATACGATCTGCAAATTGTCCGACAAAACATTGCGTCATCCGGGTTTGTCACGGAGCGACCATTATTACACATAATTCCTCGGACCCAATTGCATTTTCCAGCGGAAAATCACTGTTGTGCAATTCGAGAAAATTATTCTGAAAATGAAGAAGATCCAAAACCAAGTTAAGTAGACCTTTGTGTGCAGTCTGTACTAAGCAGCAAGCCAGAACATAAAAGCACGTAGGTCAACTTAGTATACTCGTTTCAAAAATTTGGCGTTCACTGCTAAGAAAAATGGTGAAAACATCCATATGACAGTTCATTACTGCATACGTGTCCCCAGACAATCCACACCGGCACGATGAGCACGAATGATTGTTAGTGATCAGGATAAACAGCCACAGTTACACTTTCTATCAGTCAAGGGTATTTTTTTATCTCGCCTACAGAGGCTGTCTGACGGAGCTGTAATCGGTCGGTTCGAAGCTCAAAAAATAAATAATTTGACTTATTCCTGAAAAGAATTCAAATATCTTTGCAGCTGGAAAGTCCCTAAGCTTGCAAAATGTGCACCAGTATAAAATTATCAGGATTTGACTCACAATTTACTAAATTGCTTTTTCGTCGAAGGGAACTAGTGAACACACACTGTAGAACAAGCTCATTTCCAGCAGTTCGTAGTAGTGTCAGTACATCACAATATACTATGGCTATTCAACAGATTGGATCGATCAAACCGTTGACAATGGAATTCCGGATATGTGTCCACAAATATTGTGGTGTAGGCTTTGCTCTAGACAGGATTCAGATACCTCCACACGTTCTGTGCCAATCTTCATTTGGTCTAAGGTCTGTCATAGGGTGAAGAGTAAGCCAGATAAAAAGCAGCCTAACTGGATGCCTCAAAAACAGTACGGGAAGAATATGCATGAAAGAAAATGTTGAAGACTAATCTCGAATGGTGTGAAGAATTTTCATCCAAAACAGCTACACGGATCGCGTAGTTGATTAGATGATGCAAATGGAAAAGGAAACTACAAGGAGGTTTGTCGTGGAAAGAGAGCTAGTGCAAATCTCTTTGCGATTCAAGGGCAACAGGTTGACAGAGTCTGCATGTAGAAGCTTGTCAGACATCATCAGCGAAATGGTTCACGTAGATGATCCCCGGATCTTGTTCGCACCCAGGCCGGAGGTACTTTTGCGGTTGAAAGGCAAGGTACCTGATTCTACAGCCGCAGTCTGCTTGTATAGATTCACTTGCTCATGTATGTCAACGTACATCGGCCGCACAATCAAGCACTTGTTTGAACCCATTGGTGAGCACAACCCGGTCTGAGTGAACAGTGGAGCAATCAACTCACTCAACGGCGCATTGGTTTCACTCATAAGTCAAACTACTCATACAGCAGACTTAGCCAAGGCTTTTTGCGTCCCGTATAAGGTTGGGGATTGGCAATCGGAATTTCTTCCGGTCATTCGAGTTGTAGGTTTTCTGATCGAACCATGTGGCAACCTCGCAGATCACACAACTATTCTGCATTAGAGATTGTTGCACGGACGCTAATGAAGTGTGGGTACCCGCCACTCTGATATTTGTATCATATCCGTGAATCACATCGTAGTTCAGCCCAAGTAATTTATCCCTTGTGCAGTTCTGTATTCCTTGACTTTTCCTGTGAACGATCTTTGGTAGTTGGCGAATCTATGGTATCAGCCCATAAAATATAGTAACCACCACGATACGCACATACAACGACAGCATACGTAGTTCTTCTTCCCACTGAGGATCGGTGCACCAAACAAATAGCAACAATACGGTTGTTTAAGCTCAAACGTTAGCATTCTCAGTGGCGGAAAATTGGTAAAACAAATCAGAAGGCTAACGCAACTGAATAGCAGTTCTAAATTATCACAGGATGGTTGTTTCATTGTGGGGATGTCTGCTCAAACTAGCAAGGGTCAAACGGGAGTACAGTGCTTCAGTGGTGGAATGGGCGTTGTCACTACTTGATGAACCTTTTGATAATCAGTCCAAATCGCATGCTACTCATACTAATATACGAGTAACAAAGCCAGTTGTGGTGTTCATTGCATTTTGGATATTACCCTCGAGCACTTCGTAATCCTTCTGTGAGGCTGAATAATTCATTGTGCACGAATAAGTTGATCTCATATGCCCAAAGTTGGGATCCATTGCGGGTAGTGGGCAGAAACTACCATAACTCCTTAATATGTATCGGTAACAAACCGTGATAATGATTCATGCACGGTTAGTACTACTTCAGGGTCAGTGGCCTAATTCGAGATTTAGTACGCTTTGAAATAGCTCGTGCCCAGGAGTAAAACCTAAATCCCGAACAGTGTAGACCGGTATTAAGAGAGGACACTTCTTACTTTAATTTTAACGCGAATTGCTCCTTCACGAGGATATTTTGACTTCTTGGATGCCTTTGATGGTGGCTGTCTATGCTTTGCGATCAATGGCCGGTTTGAGATAGTTCCAGCTCTTAATTGGTTACTACCATAAATAGTTGATTGGCTGATTCGATAACGAACTGATGAGCAGTCGCTATGTACATCTCTTGTGCTTTACCTGGTCCGTGATTATGAGACTAGCCTGGTACGTTGAAACTACGTGGTTTATATATAAGTCAGTAAAATAATCCTAATAAAAGACCGCTGAATAAGGGACACCAAGCATACAGAGATGTTTTTCGATTCCCCATCAGTATACCCGCTTATTCCGCTTATCCAGTCAACGGACGCCGTATGATGTCCCTCGAGAACAAAAGACCTGTCCATAAAGGAAACCACTCCGAGTGAGGGCTTAATTTTTTATCAGGGTAACGAACACTATTTACGTTGTGTGCCCAAAAGTGTACTGAACTGGATTACAAGTAAATATAGTGTTTTCCTAAAGTGCGTGTGCAAACCACCATATTATCTGCTCGTTCTTCTTTCAAAAGTTGAGCTGGTTGATAGATAGACATGAGTCACATGCCCCCATCAAACCGACACTGCTCAAATTCTGGAGCAAACTGTAGTTACTTGAAAACTGAACACGAGATGAAGGAGAAGGCTACTGAGCTGACACATGAAATGAGATTCGCCGATTTTGCTGCCAGTAGCGGCTGGTTGCCAAGATTCTCATCCCGCCATAGCATTCATAGTCAACTTCTATGTGGGGAAGCTACTGAAGTATTGCAAAGAACCGTGGATAGCAGGAAAGACTATTTACCATCAACTTCTCACGATTATTCACACTGCGATGAGTACAAAGTGGACCAAATGGGTCTTTGTTTTTTCAGTAATCACAATTAACTGAACTGATAGGACGTATTGAAACTTCCCACACCAAGAACTATGCGAACGAAAGTATCAAAAAGACAAGGGCTGAGAAATGGCACGTTAATTATATTGCACAACTGATTTGTATATGTTAAATCAGAGAAAATAATTGGTAGACTCAAAGATGACCAATCACAGGGAGCTTTTGTCGGACTTGTCCGCCACCATCCTGATTGGTTGAGGCTCATCCATGTGCGTGACTTCAAAGCTATACCTGGTCGTATCACGTGTGACGTCTGCTGAATCACCACAGTTTTCGATCGACACCAAGTCGGAGCTTAATGTTGAGAGGCGATACCTGTAACTAAGACAAATTATCGAAGGAGTGCTTTACCGAACTGTCTTGTTGAAATGATACCGGTAGCAAATTATCACTGTTAGTCAGAAATGGAGGAAACGCAAGAGGACAGTGGTGGTGGTGGTAAATGCGATAAATTACAGAAAGAATTTGAGGCCGTCCTTCCAACACCTAACCAGGTAATCCGGTTTGCGAAAGGCATGCATTTTTATGCAGTCTACGTTGACATTAATTTGTTACCAAACATTACGCAAACACAGAGCACTGAACCACAGTCGGATTGTGCGCTTCCATTGGTCTGACGCGGAACCTTGGAGGCCATAACTAAAACGTCAATTCGGTCCGATACGAAGACCAAGATTGGTCAGCATTTAAATCTAGTCAAGCCCAGAAGACAGTTATTGTCATATGAAGAAATCTGGACCATACTTGCCACAGGCCACACTAACGTGATTGAGAAAAACTCACTAACTCACCTAAGAGCTCACTTTTCAGATCGTAAGAAGGCTAATAGTAAATACAAGGAAAAACTGCACGATTTCGTCATTTATATGACTGATACATAGTGGTTTCGGATCCACTGCAAGACACAGATGGATCCATAAAAACTGGCCCCTATCAACACCAGGAAAACAACAAAACAGCTGTCGTAATCATACCAGTAGTCGTAAGATTTTAGTTAGCTTTTTCGGTTTTTAATCCTTCTGTTTTGGCTATTACTTGAGAGCATTCTCTCTGAAGTAGTCTCATCCAACAATGCCAAACCACTGCTCAATCGAAACAGCACTCTTCTATTTCAGATCATGCAAAACAGAAAAGAAAGCATTCTCCTCCTGGAAAATACAGAGCCACTCAAATTCGCTTGACTGAATCTGCTTGTCTTTTGTCTATACATATCACAAAACTTTGTGGCCGTTTCTTAGGTTAAAGGATAAATAACGTAATTTCTACGGGAGCAACACAGTGGAAAGCCAGCTAACCAAAAAGTTATCAGCTGGTTAAAATTCACGTGTTTGATCCGTGTGGTTAGCCGATAAGTATATGAAAATAATGGGACACATCAAATAGATTGGCATCGCCCGATTGCACCATTTAACTGTGAATTTTTCAAATATTGGTTTCATTCTGGCCACTTTAAGCATATAGATGATTATATTACGTGATTTACTTTTGGAGCTATTTCTATGCATCTCATTAACACGGTGCATACCTGCCAAAACCGACAACTCGCAAACCAGAACAACAACGGTGCCGAGAAACAGTTTATGGGAAATTCAAAACGAATATGTCGCCAAAATGTGATCTCGGTGCGATACATCAACGAAAGTGATTGGCCCATTGAGAGCTAGTGAAAACACAGCAAACTGGTCGATTGTTTCAAATGTACAAAGAATCCCACAGAACAAACTGAGAACAACACAACGTGGCGAACAAGCTCGTTCTCAGTTATTCGTACTCATACCAATACACAATATAAATGACTCAAAACAACGTAGGGAAATAATCATTCGAATCTGTCTGTGCACGTGTGTGTGTGTGTGTGTGTTTGTACGCGCGAAATTGATCACAGTGAGGAATGTTCGAGTGGTTGCACACGTGTTCGGGAACAAGAAGTAGGCCACGGAATCTTAAGTGCTTGCACATTTTGTTTCTGAGCGCACAGTGGAGGATTGCAGAGTCGAATACTCACGGCTTCGGCTGTGGCTAAGATGTGCCACTTAACAAGTCTTGACTACTTACCCCGGACTTTTTAAATGGCGCGAAAAGTGTTTGTCACCTTTACTGAATGGTTTGACCCAACAAGGTGTGAAAACACAACACTCGTAATAGTCTTAATTGCTCCAGTGTTCAACATTGGAAGTGATAAACGCTTTTCGCACCATTTAAAGTCCAGGGTAAGCAATCAAGACTTGTTAAGTGGCACATCTTAGCCACAGCCGAAGCCGTGAGTATTCGACTCTGCAATCCTCCACTGTGCGCTCAGAAACAAAATGTGCAAGCACTTAAGATTCCGTGGCCTACTTCTTGTTCCCGAACACGTGTGCAACCACTCGAACATTCCTCACTGTGATCAATTTCGCACGTACATACACACACACACACGTGCACAGACAGATTCGAATGATTATTCCCCTTCGTTGATTTGAGTCATTTATATTGTGTATTGGTATGAGTACGAATAACTGAGAACGAGCTTGTTCGCCACTTTGTTCTCAAACTTGGCGATATTATTTTATCGATTGAATGTCGGCTGAAAAAAGGGTCATAGCAAACAGGGTAATACGAAAACAATGTTCAATAACTGGTAACGCAAGTGTCTGTGTAATACCTCCCTTCGAAAGTAGGGAGTCAGACATAGATCTTTTTCTGCGACCGAATATTCAATCTTTCAATCGGTGCACATGTTCTCGTCAAACGCCTGCGCTCTAAAGCTGACTTGGTATTGGTTTCTGAATTTTCACTATGGTGTTGTGGAAGTGTGAATGGATCTAGCAATACATAAGGTGGCAGTTCTTGATAATCAGACTGAAGGTCAGTTTCGGATGTATAGCGATGCCGCAGATGGTTCACAGGCCTTATTCGGGTTCACCCATTACATCTGACTGCATACAGTACGTTTACAAACGGATGCTGAACAACACCGGGAATCCCACTTCTTTGATGTCCACTGAACACAAGCAAATAGACCGGGTCACACTTTTTGAAAAACCGTTTTCTCGTCCCTTGGTTCTGATGATGCCGAACTTCTATTATGAAGTTTACGGGACTAACTGAAGTAGCTGGTAGCGCCGAGTCAAGCGCTGTTCTGACACGTCGTCCCAAGGGCAGTTCCGTTGGTAACTTCTCATTTGATGCCGAGGGGTTGGGTGTCGAGCTATAGGTCCGTAAGAAAGTATCCAAAATGAACGGCAGGTCTCTCTCCCCTTGCAGTTTCTGGAACTTCCCTGAATGTGTCCGCGAATCGTCCAGCTTGTCCATTGGATGGAGGATGACATACGGACTACACGAGTGTGTACTCATACCATCGCAAAACTGTTTAAACTGCTCTGAAGTAAGCTGCACACCTCTATCCGTAACAACAGTTTCGGGAAAGCCGAATTGGGACAGTGCGGTTATTGTAGTGATTGTGGATACTTGAGTCATTGGAATTATTTCAGGTCATTTAGAATATGCGTCAACCACGACCACAAAATGCTGATTGTTCACAGGTCTAGCGTAGTCAATGTGGACTCGTACGCAAGGCCCAGAGGGTAAAGGCCATGTGTGAAGCTCAAATTTCACAATTGCTTTGGTCGTAAGCGCAAATTGTTCGTAATTTTGGACAAGATCAACAATGTCTGAGGTTATGTTAAGCCAGTACGCTTGGGAACATGCGATGGCTTTCATTGGAGTCATCCTTAGATGGCCCATTTGTAGCTGGTGAAGGAATTTGGTTCTGAGGCACCGGGGAATTGCCACACGGTGACACAACATACGGCAGTTACTTACAATTGTTAGTGCTTCTCATCGGCAGAGCTGCCGAATTTCAGGTTCCGTGATGTTGGTTAACCAAACTTCTCGTAAGTAGGACAAGACGCGTCGCGTAGTGGGACTAATTTGAGTTGCATTGCGGATAGAGCCGAACTCTATTGGTAGGTTGCGTAGGAATCGTGAAATATGTGTTTGACAGTTGCGTCCACATTTATTACTGAAATGATCGCGTCATCGTCTCGTTGACTTTGTATATTTTACGCTGTCAGACGTGATAAGGCATCAGCGTTTCCGAAACCACCTCAGGTCAGGTCAGGCCACAGGACTTGCGGCTTGAGCCAGTAAACATCCAGTTTCTTGCACTGCGAGCCCAAGGAGTTCCCGCCGTGATGCGACTTCCAGGGATCCAATACAATTTGGTATTTGTAGTAGCTGTGGAAAAGGAAAAGAAACAGGCTCGCCCTCGGGAGCAGCGACGTCATACTAATGTAGGTTCGGCGCCTCAATTCACTGCTGTCCCTATGTGAGACATACCCCGAGTCCTCGAAAAATATAGAAGTCATAGAAGAAACTTGCAACACGAAGAACTTTCTTTTCGATCTGTCTCTTCAGGCATTGACATATATAGTACTGGATAAAAGAGAGTATATGTGCAGCTAAAGATATCAGAGAGTGAGTAAATGTGCAACAAATCCGGTAACTCGACAACATGCTTCAACTTGATGAATCTTGTTCGTTGTGTGAACGACAATAAGTGTGAAATGTGTAACCAAATGGCGTGAAAGACAGGTGTGAAAAAACATGTGTCGGGCTGGGGAGAATTTGTACAGGGGAATCATAAGAGAATCACCTGTTACGGCCACGGCAACAACAACTGTTGCACGAGGTTACGTTGCTTACACAAATCCGGCTTCAATAGTCGAATTGCTATGACTTCTGACGTCATCAGCAACCGCCTGCGTAATCCTTTCGCGTGAACTCTGGGAGTTATCAGGACTGGTCTATTTACCTAGTTTTCGAGGATTGATTCTGAATTACACTTCATCACATCTCACTCTAGTGTTAAGTGGTTAATCACACGGACATGTTGCTAAACAGCGTTTTTTAGACGCTTGCGCATAAGTGCAGTGGAAGGGGTATGTACCCCATTGTCACGAAGGTCCACTAGACTACTACGGATAACCGGCAATTAGACCCTGAGACTTGGATTGGAGAACAGTATAAGTTCCCAGTAGGTCAGGCGTGGAAAGGAGCCAAATGATAACAGATTGTTGTCTACCACAAAGATGAACAACACCCCCTGATAACGACGAATCTTTTTGCATTCTCAAAGATTTGAACAATGTAGAAGCTATTCTGCCATTGTTAAAAAATACAGTCTCCCTAGGATAACACAAATCAAACACCTCACTCGGTGTCTTGATAAATTGATCTAGCGGGCAAAGAGAGCAGTCGAGAGAAACCCACGTAGTAACAATCGAAAAGGATCTCCGAAAAAGAGTGACGTTGGTGGGTGACAGATTTCTAGGGGTTTTTAGTTGTTTTGTCCTAAGGAGTGAACAGTGCGCCGAACGTGAATAAACTTAGGGTCTGATGATAATGAGGGCGTGATCACTCTTGGAAACAGGAGCTTTCAGTTGTAAGTGAAAAAGATCGGGATGGTTTGTGATAATTCTGTCTAAAACGGCGTTCCCTCTAGTTGGGATTAGAAAGATGTCATTTGGACGAAAAACAAGTAAAGGGATACGTAGGCGCATGAATAAAATCACCAACAACAAAGCATAGACAGCCAAACAGTAATGGGATGAGGACGGGTATAAAAGCATTAAGGAACAGGTCGATGTCCCTCTGGGAACAGAAAGGAGCTATATACACGTTACTGATCACAGTGCCTCGAGAAGGAGAGAATTTGAAATGATTTTTACCAAACACGCAGTCAGCATCATTACAGAAGAAAGTAAAAATAACTTCAGACTTGACAGACCACTTGGAATTGATGTAAGTAGTTACACCACCACCTGCCTCCTTCTTGCGCCGGGGCAAAATATCCGGCTCGATAACCGTGTGACGATCATTGTCAAATTTCAATTTTCGGTAGCGGATGAGGAGCAATCAATCATCATCCGTTACCCAGAATCAGTTACCTAACGTTGACCGGTAATATTTAGGAAAAAACGAGTTTAACCAATAAGCTGCACAACATTCGCGTCACTGACTTCTGTTCTGAACCGTATCCCCAAATTACCTAACTAATGACAGTACTCATCCCTTGAGCACCCAACAAGGAGAGAAGCATCAACAGAAGCCAGTGATGATACTAACTTCATATTTCACATGCAGAATGCCTTATCTGGACACGTTAATCGCCAAGTGATTCAGGGTATGCTGAATTGCCTGTGCATTTTCATTTAAGCTATATTGTCGGTACATTCTAAATGAAAAGTTCTGTTCCATGGGAGCGCGTCAACTCCACCGTTTTCTAAACCAGACGAGGTATTGTGCAGCACATCCTCTACGGAGACGAACACAAACTCGTGTGGTACCTCATTTCTTAACAGATGGTCCCACAGTGCGTTCCTGCCGACAATCGAACGAGGCGCGCGAATGTTTGGGGACACGACGATCATTGGTATAATCATGCTCCAGTAGCTGCCCGAGGGTGAAGATTTGATTGATGCACACACTGTCGGTGCGAAACTAAATCTGCTCCTCGCACGTGTGGTTCAGCTTGCGAAGAATGACAGATGCTAGCAGCTTTGGCGCTACTGGGATCAGGTTTATACGCCTATGGTTGGCGTAGTTCCTGCACGAACCCCTCTTGAAGATTGAGACAACCATCGACTCCCCCCACACGCAGGGGACCTGCTCAGAATTAAAAATATAGAATAAGATTTGAATTTGTCTAAACTAATTTATTCCATCTTCTTCAAATAGGAATGGCGGACGGAGGTGTACTGCATCTAACGGTATAATAAAGATATGACTTCCCAATGGCGGACAGAGCGTTGGTATTGTCGTAGTGAGTCGTTGACTGGACAGTGAATAACGAGGCCTTAACACAATGAAGATAAATCGCCCGACGATTCGTCGTTATCAGGGGGTGTTGTTCATCTTTGTAGTAGACAGCAATCTGTTATCATTTGGCTCCTTTCCACGCCTGACCTACTGGGACCTTATACTGTTCTCCAATCCAAGTCTCAGGGTCTAATTGCCGGTTATCCGTAGTAGTCTAGTGGACCTTCGTGACAATGGGGTACATACCCCTTCCACTGCACTTATGCGCAAGCGTCTAAAAAATGCTGTTTAGCAACATGTTCGTGTGATTAACCACTTAACACTAGAGTGAGATGTGATGAAGTGTAATTCAGAATCAATCCTCGAAAACTGGGTAAATAAGAGACAGTCCTCACTAAATGTATCCAGCTCGGCCGCCTAAAGTGAAACACAGATCACCCATAAGTGAGTTGTGCTGAAGTATTTGATGAAAATTTGTGGAAAACTTGCAAATCTATTCATTCTTAGTTCTATCAGAAGAGTAGCTCCAAACAATTTAGGGAAATAGAGGGGACAAGCGTAAGTGCTCTAGGGTTTGGTTAGCCCGCTTTTAACAGATGATGTGTGATTCAAATGAAAAACCATTCGTGGTTCCTCAGTGGACTCTTCTAAGAGAAGTATCCAGTGACAGTTTGATGCACAAATGGGGTTATTCGGAATAGAGCTTACTCCCTTGTTTCATGCGATTGACACGCACTACAATCATGCGATTATCCGAATATTTCTCAGATTTGTGATTTACTTTCCTCATTACAATAAGTGATATAATCCAAATCTTCCGATCTCTGATGATTCGTAGATCCCAAACTTCAATGCAAGGCTCTCGAACCAGGACGTTTGGCTCTTGACTGACAACAAATACTGCAGTACACTTTGAGGAAAATAAAAGTTTCACTCGAGATCAGTCAAAGATTTTTTCTGAGCAACTGTACGGCTATTTCTTCCTGGTGAGCCCGGTACATAATTGCAGTTTATTCACCATTCCTCTATTCATGTGTGTACTGTTTTGCTTTCCTCTATGGTATTATCACAGAGGCATTTGCATAACCAGTTATTAAACATTGTTTTCATATTACCCTGTTTGCCATGACCCTCTTTCCAGCTGACATCGAGCCGATAGATTCGTTCATGTATCGCACTGGAGTCATGTTTTAGAAGACACATTCGTCTTGAATTTTCCATAAACTGTTGATCGTCACTGTTGTTGGTTGAACGTTCTCTATTACCCTTCTACTTAGCTGTCGTCAAATTTTGAAATCACTATGTATAAACTGAATCATGACTTTAGGTAATCAGATAACAGTAAGTGGGATGACAGTCAGGTCTTCACTTGTCATTTGAGTCAGGAAGTGACAAAAAGCAACCGGAGTTACTTCAGTTCGACAACAGCGTGTCGGATAATTTGTTTGCACAATCTGACATTTTGTTTGTTCCGTTTTAGTTCGTACGAATGACGATTTAATTCAATCAATCAGGCGTTGTATTTTCGCTCGAATTCCGTTAATCATCCAAACGCCCACGTTATAATCTAATCGGTGTAAACAATGGACAGGCACCTACGCCTAGATCGTCTCGCTCCTCCAAATGGTGGTGACCCCTGGAAATGTTGTTACTGTATGTCTACAAACCCTTTCGAGGTTAGTTAAAGGACAAACCAAACAAACCCAAAACCCTCATGTATTTTTGTCTCCTACTGTTTATACCTTGATTTCTCGGTGCACCGACTATAATTCCGTAAACATCACCGTTCAACCCCTGCACATGCAAGCCAAAAACGAAATTTTCGTGCACACTCTTCTGGCAGCATCAAGGCAGAATACTCTTGCGACCATTGATTAATTCATACGAAAACACAAACATTGCCAGAGATTGTAATTTTAAGGCTGTCAGTGTAAAGCAAACGAAAAGGAAGCCACCCGCAATGCGTTCATCGATGGTCTCTCATCAAACCCCATTCATCCAAGGCTTCTTAAAAACGCAACAGCTGACGCGAGTGTCAAATAACACCAAGCTAAAGCTCTAGCTCAACAGCAGTGACAGACGTTTGCTCAAACCACACTGCCGCAAGAGAGTTCAAGCGTCCTCAATCAGGCGTGCGATCAACAGTTCAAAGCGGCACTAGCTGCATCTTGAACCACCTATTTCTCGTGTGATCATGATCGTTATCCTTGTCACAAATGTCCCACGAAAGAAGCGACTTGCAGGTGTGGTAAACGGGGACACTTTCAGGTCTGTCGAACACAAAACATACCGCGACGACTTCACCGTATCTTATTTCCTCTACTACTGCAGCCACAGCTTCAGTGGGACTCATTAAGACTATTACTGATGTAACACTCATCGGAATACCACTACGAGCCCTGCTAGATACAGGAAGCTCAGAGAGTTACGTCTCCGAGGAGACTGTGCTCGGGGGAAAATGGTCAGCACTGCCATCCAAAAGTGAGATTCTCCTTGCGTCCACACAAACGACCAGCAGTACGAAACGTCACTGTTTTGTCTCATTACTGTCCAAAACGAAAACCTCAAGCTGACAGCTCTCCCTAACTTATATGGCGACATATTGCCGGGGCATAAATTTCGCAACGACGCACTTAAATGAAAATACTTTTACAAGAAATTCAGTCACCCTTCTCGCTTTGTGGTCTCTCCGCTGCTAGCCATTGCAAATCTGGATCCCTCTTGCTACAGTGATGAAGTTTTTATTCGATCAGAGGTCATTAGGTTATTTAACGATGGGTTAATCGAACCTTTCCGGTCACCTTGGCAGGCTCAGGTCCTGATTACTACCAGTGAACGCCAGAAACGACAAATGGCAGCCGACCAAGGTCAAACAACCAATCAGCTCATCTTCATGAATGTCTACCTGCTACTCCGCATAGACAACTTAGTGGCGAAAGTTTTACAGTTCAGCACTTACAGCACCTTAGGCCTATAGAACGCGTGCAGCGAGATCCTTACAAAGGAAAACGAAAAGCATCGCACAGCTTCCGAAGCACGCAACGAAGTCTACCAATTTCGACGAATACCACTTGGAGCAGCCAACGGTTTCACCTATTTCCCGCGTATGATTGACGAACTTGTTCGATGTGAAGGAATCGAAGAAAAGTTTTCCGTAGACAACATTACTGTCTGTGGGAAAGATAGCACAGACCATGATGCCAATCTGAAACGGTGCCTGAAAACGGCTGAAAATTATGGCTGGATTGTAAATCACAAGTGTCTTATTCACTGCTGTAGTTCGACTGGTGGGTTATGAAATATCCAAAGGAACGTTCAAGCTTAACCCAGGACAATCTGGCTCTCTTTCCAAACTGCCTGCTCCCAATGGTTTTCCGTTTGCGGATAAAATTCATTGGCCGATTACAAAATACAACTCTTCCTTTTCTCAAAAAGTACTTTTTTCAGTTAATCCAGTCAACACTGTTTGCAAGTGGTAGGGACACACCGATCATGGTCGAAACCGATGCCTCCGACAAAGCTATCTATGCTACCCCCAATCAAAGTGGTTGTCCTATGACCTTTTTCGGGTACTGTGTCACTCACAGGGCGAAATCATTCAGCGGTAGAAAAGAAATTACGCGATACCCGAAGCCGTCCCAAAAACGGGGATATTATCTCCTGGGCGCCTGTTTCAAGCTGATTACAGACCAGCGCTTTTATGTAAGACAGTAAAATCAGCAATACAACATGGGACAAAATACACCGATGGCGCATTGAACTTTTTCAATTTCCCTATGACGTGATACATCGCTCAGGTTCAGGGAATCCCGTAGTCGATACTTTATCACGAGCATTTTGTGGGTACTTATTTTATCGGTGAACTGAAGCGACTTCATGGCCGTCTCTGTCATCCCAGCATTTCGTTCAAACAAGTTTGCGTTTTCCTGTCGGTTATATCAAGATGATAACTCAGCAATGTTCTTTTTGTGCCCTACTAAAGCCCATATCCTGCAAACTCTGTAATAGCCAACTTCTTAAGGCAACACAGCCATGTGAACGTCTGAATGTAAACTTCAAAGGACCCATCCTCTTATCTACCGGTAATAACTACATCCTGACAGTTATAGGTGAAACTCATCTTCTAGTTGCTTTCCTCTGCCCTGATATGACTGCCTCCACCATAAGTTCTCACTTATGGGAATTGTTTGCTGTATTCGACATGCGGCACAGCCTACATTCTGACCAATGAGCCTTCTATTGAAAACATTTCTTCACGAACGCGATGTAGCCGCTAGCAGAACTACGAGACACAATCCTCAAGGCAATGTTCAAATTGAACAGCTGATGGACCGTATGGAAAACCGTATTTCTGCATCTCCATACGAAATCTAGTAATCGACCCATGGGAGCTAGTACTACGTGGAGCCCTACATGCTACCAGGTAACTGTTGTGTATTGCTATTAATTCAACTACTCACAAACATGTTTATTACTCAATCGAAAACCTTCTGTCGGCACCAGTTTACCTCAGTGGTTGCCAACGTCAGACCAGTACCATATCAAAAGAACATATGTTCATCAAAGTATGATCCCGTGGTGGAAGAAGTAGATATTGGAAAGCAACCCCGTAGAACGAACGACTTCAGTAGCACCTATCCCCTCTTCGGACTCCTCTGATGACACGGTATATATCTCCGATTCGTGAACAACCGCCATTGATTCGTTAGAGTACCTTAGTGAACCAGAAACAAACACTGAAGACCTTCTCTTGCAACAAAGAAGAGTAAGATTCTATTGTCTTTGAAACCGTGAGGTGCAACAACGCATAATTTGCTAATCAATGTTGACATTGTTTTCGCCAGCGGACTATACGAAACATACGCCACATTAATCTTTGTTTTTCTAAGTGATGGCGAATGTCATACATTTGCCACTGCGCTTGTTTGACAATTCGCACCCTTTTTGTTTGCATACTCTAGCATTCTGCTTGTCTCGTTTTAGCTCGTATGCTGATTCGTTTATCAATTAGACACCGACCTCTGATGTCTCAATTCTTTAATCGCACAAACTCTTACGTTACAGTGCAACCCCAGGATTAAGTCAAATGCATGATCAGTAGGCGGTGCGAGAAACCGACTCATTCGCTTAATGAATCAGTAATCAACTGAGCATTCCGGAAATTCGCGTCTGAGATTCAGTCTTTATAGTATTGAATGCCTGCCGTGCTTTTTCTTTTTCACCTTTGAGGGGTTCAGTTTTAAAAGGTCAGCATTTGATAAGCGGAATGCTGACAGTTCTCGTCCCCGTCCAAACACCGAGAGCTGGCTTTAGTTTAGCTGGGCCTATCGGCCCAATGGTTCCAGCAGAATGCGAGTGAGCATTAGTGGTGCGTGGAATCGCGGGCCTCAACGACTTCAAATGCTACGCAGGATGGCTCCTTGGACCGGCAGGTCAAACGGTGAAGATCAAAAATGCACAATCCTAGTGAGGCAGTTGACGGCAACGTTTGGTTGTGGCAACCAGTCCCTATACCTCCGGAGAGGACAGACAAGCAAATATTCAAACAAAGACAGTTTACCGGTCGAAATCCTCCACCAGCTGGACAAAGGAGTATAGTGTTTGAGGTTTCTCTCGATAGTAGTACATGATTTCGTCAGGACCTTCTAAGTCAAACTTTTTCTCACCGCCAAATTTTACATTATTTCACTCAGTATTCTAAGTGGAAATGGCGGTCAGTTATCCGAGGCACTGACTACGAATTTCTGTACTACGGCTGTGGTACAGATTGCAGAAGTTCCTGTACACGCCGAACGTTCGTATCCAATTGCAAGGACCTCTGTAGTTTCGATGCGCTCGTAAGTTGGTTCGAAGCGTTGCGCAAGAGTCTTCTCGTGGCCTGCTCGGATATTTGTCTTATAATGCCACGTTTTCTCCTAAAGACTTATTGATTGAGGTAGTCAAAGTTGCCAATAATGATTGTTAATCCGTGAATTTCTACGGAAACTCGGCATATGACTATCCAACGGTCGTTATGTGCGAAAACTCTTCCTTGTTCCTGTGAAAACAGCTTTGGACCAGGCGCCATTCCTTCGTTTTGCTGTACGAGAGGTCGTAAATGAACTTCGGCAATAAATCATGTGTGATGTGAACACTGTTCCGTAACACATCGCTGAGTACAGAAGTTGAGTCATTACCGACCAAAATGTTTGCTTTTGTAGACGAGTTCGATATATTCATCATGCTTTTAGGGGCGGATTTAATAGCACCTCGCAGCCTCTCAAACATTTTTTCCGCGATAAATCGATTTAGCTGTTTCATTTTTCAAATCCATGTGCATATTTGGCACAGTATACACGACCTTTCAACTTCAGTGAAATATCAGGTCGCCACCACAAGTGCTTCAGTCCGAAGTACATCGCCCGAGCCTTGGATATTCGCGTGCTCACCTCTACTACTTTGCTCCCATCTGACGTCACGCTGCTCCCGAGGTAAGTGGAGTGGTCGACAACTGCCAGCACCTCCCCATCGAGTATCAAGCTCGGAATCGTTGACGTCCAATTTTGCAACATCACTTTACACTTTGAAGGTGCAAAGCATATGCCGAATGTGGCTACAGCTCTTGCAAACCCATCTAGTGCACGCTGCACATGATCCGTGCATCTGAACAAGCACACAAGGTCGTCCGCGTAATCTAGGTCACATAGCTTTGCACTATTTGCTAGTTTTACTTCCACATCCTGAAGACTTCACAAAGCATTTACTGTTATCTCATCGATGACGAAGTTAAACGGGAGTGGCGAAATGAGACATCGTTGTCTAACACCGCTGGTCGTTTCGAATAGACTAGATAGTTCACCGTAAATACTTATGCAGCCAGAAGTATGAGTACAATGGCTTCATTAGACAGACGAACTTGTGTGGCATACCCTTCTGGTGAAGAGCACTGAATAGCGCCCTCCGGGCAACTAAATCGAAGACGCCTTTCAAGTAGAGGAAAACCATTATTGTCCGTCGACGGCGTGTGTGACGCAACTCTAGTAATTGACGAAGAGTAAAAATCTGGTCGATGCGTCCTCGACCTGGGCGGAACCCGACCTGTTGTTCGCGGGCGTTCTTCTCACGAGCGGCGCAGCAAAATCGAGGTAAACGCCTTGGTAACTACCGAAATTAAAGTGATATCATGATGACTATTACGATCATTGTGCATCCCCTTTGTGAAGATGGGAACAACCAATAACTCGTTCCACGGTAACGAAATACTATCCTCTTTCCAAACGTCGCGGATCAGGGTGGTGAGCGATTTTATCAATACGCCACCACAAAGTTTTAAAACAACCAGAGGGAGTTCGTCAGGACCGGCCCCTTCCCTTCGCCTTAGTAATCGAATGCTCGACTCCACTTCCAATGGGGGCTTAAGTTATACTCCCCAAGGAATTGCAGCTGTTGACACAGGAGTAACTACATTGGTGGGCCGCCAGCTAAACTGCTTCTTGAAGTATTCGGCCCAACGGTCAAGCCTTTGCTCTTTGCTATGAACAGGCTCCCCAGTTTAATCGCATATCGTTTCACTGATCGGGGTTCGCCGTCCACAGGTGTCGCGAATAGGTTTGAACAGTCTTGGAATGTTACCTGAAGCAGCTGCTACTTTCATTTACTCGGCTACCTTGAACCACCAATTTTCGCGATCCTTCTTAAGGGTTTTTGTAACTTGTCTTTGTAGTTTTCTTCGTATCTTATTTGTGTCTTCACTGTTCGAGAGCTGACGTTTTTGCTCCGTCAAACTGACCGAATCTTGAGAAACCCAGTTTCTTTGATGGACAACGGATCTAGGACCACAGGCAAAACCTGCTGCTTCGTGTACTGCCTGCTGGATATGGGCCTAATGCTCATCTGCATTACTGTTCGTCGTGGATCCTAGCTCACGTGATTACTTCCGTTCATAGCTGGTGCGAACTACTGGATCAGGCAAACGCTGCACGGCTAATCGGATTTGCGGTTTGCATCGACGGCCATGAAGCTGGATATAAAACGTGCATTAAAAATAATGCATGATCCGAATCTACGTACGTCGACTAGTAGGATCTACAGTACTGAACAGAACTGCGCCACAGGTAGCTTACTGCGATATGATCGATCTGGCTGAAAGTACCCTTAGCGTTAAAACGCCATGTCGCTGTGCGACGCGAGCTGTGTCGGAAATTTCTACTAGGCAGGAATAACTGATTTTCTGTACAAAACTGGAGAAGGCTATCCCCGTTAACTGTACTCTGAGCGGGTAAAGCACAACACTCACCTAAACAAGCTTCTCACTCACTAAGTTTGTCAACTTCTGCATTAAAATCATCAGCTGGCACTACAATGTCAGAGCCTTTGTTCCTGCGAACGAGAGTGGTGAGTTCATCATAGAACTCATCCTTCTGCATGTCAGAGCTGCAGTCTGTTGGAGCGGACGCCGAGATCACAAACAAATTGCGCTTAACACAACCATACTTCCGAACGCCAATTGACCCCTGGAGTCTCACAGCATAGAAACAACTATTAACAGAGATCCAGTCTAAGAGGACAGCCTCAGCCTTGTCAGTGGAGACTATTTCTACACCACGCCGACCCACAGCTCGAGCTACTTCGTCTCCTGAAGTGCGTAGGAAATATCTTGATGAGATGCCACGAGCAGTCAGTTGAATCACGCTGCTCGAGTCCTGGATACGCGTTTCACTTAAGCAGTAGACATCATTCTTCAGAGAATCTATTGTCAGCGCTAGGCACGCCTGCTGACCGGCCTGCATGAGTGTACGCACGTCGACGGAGCCGAGATTCAGAGGCTTGAGAAAATGTGAGTTACAAGACAGGGGATTATTCCCGACACCATTTGACAATGAATCGTTGCGAGTATCGGCCGTGTTATCGGTGGGACCATTAGGGTGGACAGAGGGGGCAAAAAGAAGTGGTTGGGGACAGAAGACGGAGGTTGAATAAAAGAGAGGGAATTCTGAGCAGTAGCCCACTTATTACTATCCACCCTGCTCGATGTGATGGACAGTGTTGACTTGATTATCCTGCCCGACGACCGATGCAGTATGGAATTCTTTCTATTCGTGCAGTCCATGGGAGAAGTTGGACGAGTACTATTAGGATGTCTAGCCGCTAAGCAGAACGACTAGTGGGATTCTCAGCGAAAGCCTTCAGTTCCAACAAGAACCTGTCTACAAGGCAGATGAGTGACTGAGTGGAAGCCCACTTGCTTAGGTCAATTACTCTTTCACTGATTTTTCCGACTGAGTTGCAAACTTAAATCGACCCCCAACCCGGAGGACTAGGAGACTGCTCCGTGAGTCTTCTAGCCATTTACCTTCCGGGTATGAATGCACCTCCGGCTTAAGGCAAGCCAACCCGTATGGCTCGTTAAGTCGCTGAGGCGCGCAACCCTTCACACCGCGTCAGGGTGCAGTTTCGTTGGTGTTCAGTATGACATCGAAATAAAAGGACACATTAATCCAACCGTTATGCTCGTTATTGGCATACAAATGTAGTGCGACGTACACGACAATGTAGCGGCTCCGCAGACACCAGACTCATTAAAATGTGATTGCGAGCTTAGAGCTTAGGTGCGCCTTGTTGACAGATAGGTATTTCCACTTAGATTTACTTGGGACTGACAACTGCCCCCCAAAAGCGGCCAACACCGGTGTCAGGCCCTCCACTAGCTATAGGCAATCTTCCTTTTCGAATCTTTCTTCTCAGTCACATAAAGTGGCTTATAGTCAGGAAAAAAGTGTTTCAAAGTACTTTCACTCATCCAGATCCGATTTAACCAGCGCAGTATTATAATCTCCATTCGCTGGACGGGAATCGAGTCCGAAAACCGTGCGTGCGACTAAAAAAACAACGGAAATAGCGCAAACGGATCGTCTGTGAAGATAGTAAAAATGACACAGTATATTCAATGAATCATAGTACATTACAAAACGGTACTGTAAAGAACCTGAACATAATGGCCGATTTGACTGAATGATGGCCATTTGAGATAGAAAAAGACGTGATTTGTTAACCAAAGGCAAAGGCAGAAACAGGTGTTCATGAGAATCGCGAAGCATTACAAAAATCATGCGGAACTACAAGGCTCGTTGGTCACTGGTTCTGAAAATACAGCTATAAGAGAATAGTACTGATTTTGATGCTTCAAGTGGACGAACAAATTAAATTTCACAGGCGTTGGACAAGGCTTTATCATATGGAATAACATCAGTTATGGAAACATGGATAGATGAATCCGATGGAGAATAAACAAAAATTTCATAAGAATCAGAAAAGTGAATCACCGAACTCATCAGTTGATATGATCTACACTCTGAGCATGCAGTGGATAAACTGGAACAGATTTCATTGTTGCTGAATTGCTGCTGGCTGTGACAAGGGAAGCAGCTGCGCAACTGTTACAACGGAAATCAGCGATTACGATGCGCAAGAACAAGACAATGTTCATCAACATAAGAATCGCTAGACCGATTGCTCCCAGGGAGTAAAAACCCAAGGGTATCTTGTCTTTGTTAACAACCAACCATCGTGTCATCCAACTCATAACCATGAATCGAAAGACGATAAACGTGCCTGTAAATGTGTGGAACGACGCAGGCAAAATAGTGATAACCTTTGATTAAATGACAAGCACTTTAAGTTAGAACAAAAGAACAAAAAAAAAACAGAAAGTTTTTTAGTAACAATGAATCATAGTCCAACGCTTACTGCTGGATATATTTAGCCGTATCGAACGGATGAACCTGAAACGCATTGCATAAAAACAACATAAATATCCCCTACGCATAAGGAACAGTTAATACTGAGGTACATGGGCTCCCGTCCGACGATCCTAAACTTCACCGTCCTCCATAAAGCTTCGAAATCTTACAGGTTACACTCAACTTCGCCGAGGCGAGGTGTGCACTTATGAAAAAAAGGCTGATCGGGTTATCATCTGTCATCTTCCTGTTTCAGAATGGGAGATCGCGCAGTCCAATAGCTCGCGACACCCAAGAGGATTCTGCCAGTGAACCTATCCATGATCGCTGTTCTTTTCTGATGTTGGCGTCATGCTGGTGGTTCGTGCAGCCTGGTCGTCCACATTTCACTGGCAGGCCAATACTTTCCGCGAATCTCCGAGATGAATTTCCTATTCTTACCTAACCCATTACGACGTACTCTTTTGCTGACTCGTGTTCGGCAAACTATATAGGCTGATCAACAAAGCGGCTTTCTTACAGAATCAAGGAGCATAAGACGGCCTAGTTAAACACCGGGACCATGAAAACCATCTTCAGTTCAATTCTTGAGTATCTTGTTGGTTCAGACCACCAGAAGAACAAAGGGGACGCCCTCAAAGTGATCCACAGAGTCCCTCGGAACGTCTCTTAAGTGATTCGTCACCGGCACTTGGCGACAGCTGAACAGTTGTGCTTCAGGCCTTCAAACCCGTTACTTTGTTCTCACCAGCGGTCAACCAAGTCACTTTTCACCTGGTCTAGAGCCGTTGTTGGCCAACAAATGGGATGCAACTCACTGCATGACTCGGTGACGTAACCGCAAACGGTCAGACCAAATCACAAGTAACTTAACACCACATGACTTCCATTTGTGTCCCGTTTTAAAACAACAACACAAGCATGTTCCCCAATCGCACGGCCGAAGCCATCAACCATAACAATCATTTCAATGTGCTGATAATGTACCAACTGAAAGGATCAAAAAACGCTCTATGTACGAAACTGTATTAGAGGACGATGTCAAGAGAAAAAAGTTTGTACGATATCCCTCGCATTTTTCCAATGACGCGATGAGTATATCGGATAAAACAGTGTGAAGAGAGTAAGAACGGAAAAACCCGACGAAAAATAGTAGTACCAAGTAGAAAATAAGGTTTGTGAACATAAGAGCTCCTCTAATGGCGACATCTAGCCATATCCTACAACGAATTCAACCAGTGGGGATATTTGGTTTCAGTTTCAGTTCATACAACCACTAACCTTGCACTTCTGTGCTCTGGTTTCGATTGCTACCTTCCACCATTGTCCAGTAAAGGGCAGAAAGAATAGAATCACAGAGTGAAAAACATCCAAAAATTAAAGTAATTAGTGGGAAACCCGAAAAAGAAGAAAGAGTCCGCATGAGACTGTCACTGACCGCGACATCTAGCCGTATCACTTAATGTCTCCAACCACTTGGTGGGCGGATCACGTGGACCCTAACCCGGAAGTCTAACACGTCATACTTGGCCACGCCCACTGGTCAAGGTTTTCATACCTTTTGCCATGTCATGGACTGACCACCTCGACCT
This sequence comes from Fasciola hepatica, assembly GCA_948099385.1. Lineage (NCBI taxonomy): Eukaryota > Metazoa > Platyhelminthes > Trematoda > Plagiorchiida > Fasciolidae > Fasciola > Fasciola hepatica. The sequence continues at coordinate 5,360,603 of CANUEZ040000063.1, forward strand.
ACCGTCCAACAATTACCTGCCTCAGATAACAGTGTACACTGAGGAAGTTCATTGATGGGCATGCGTAACACATGTCCCGGTTACCTTAATCTGTTTAGATTCAGTACTTGGTCCACAGACTGACCACTGGTTCCTAAAACCTTACGTCGAACCTCAGCATTGCTAATACTGTCTTTCCACCATACTCAGGCAAAGCTACGGAGACATCAATGCTCGAATACCGACAGTCTTCGTCTATCTTCTTTCCTTAATGACCACGTTTCTGAACCGTGTAAAATAACAGACTTAACCACCGCATTCTACACTCGACCCTTAACAGACAACCGGATGTCACGCCGACACCATTAATGACTGAGGTTGGCAAAAGCCAAACGCGCCCTCTGTATACGCGATGACACTTCATCCGATATCCGTCTACCCGGTGAGATGTAACTACCCAGGTAACAAAATTTATCCACTTCAGCTTAAGTTTCCCCTGCCAAGAAGAGATTGCGTGTTGAGCCAACAGTCTTGCAACAGCATTTTACGCTCTGAAGGTGCAAAACGCATCCCAAACATTGCTACACTGTTGTTAAGGCTATCTAAAAAAGGTTGAAACTTACCTGGATCTTCATTCAGAAGAACAATATCGTCTCCGTATTCCAAGTCAGACATTTTACTGCCCGAACAAAGATCTATGCTACTATTCCCACACGTGGATAGGACTATCTCAAGAATCAATTCAACTACAAAATTGAAGAGGAAAGGAGAGAGAGCAACCCTGACGAACAACACCTTCTATGGTGAACTCGGGTGAAAGATCGCCGTAAGCACGAACTGGACTTCGGCTGTTTGCATACAGGCATTAGAAAAGTGAAATAAACTTCTCTGACACACACTTCGATGAGAAGCAGCGCCAGAGAACTGAGGTCGACTGAGTCAAACGCTACTTTTATATCAAGAAAGACTGAGATCGTGGGCCTACGGTACAGAGGTCCTTGCAATTGGATACGAGCGTTCGGCGTGTACGGGAACTTCTACAATCTGCACCACAGCCGCAGTACAGAAGTTCGTAGTCATTGCCTCGGATAACTGACCGCCACTTCCACTTGGAATACTTTTTGCTGCATCGTCTTACACCCGCTCGCGAGAGGAATGTCCGCGAACAGCAGGCAGAATTCCACCCAGGTCGAGGATGCATCGACCAGATTTTTACTCTTCGCCGACTACTTGAAACAGCGTCACACGCACCGCCGACCGACAATAGTGATTTCCTTGGACCTGAAAGGCGCTTTCGATTCAGTTGATCGAACATTGATTTTCAGTGTTCTTCATCGAAAAGGTATGCCCCAGAAGTTCGTGAACCTAATGAGATTGCTGTATTCTCATACTTCCGGCCGCGTTAGGGTTTACGGTGAACTATCCGGTCGGTTCGAAACGACCAGTGGTGTTCGACTGGGATGCCCTTTGTCTCCATTCCTGCTCAACTTCGTCATGGACGACATAATGGAGAGTGCGCAGCAAAATCTTCAGGATGTAGGCGTCAAACTAGGAAATAATGAAAAACTATGTGACCTAGATTACGCAAACGACGTTGTCTGCTTGTTCGAATCCACGGAACATGCTCCGCGTGCACTAGATAATCTCGCAAGAGCTGTAGCTCCATTCGGCATGCGCTTTGCACCTTCAAAGTGCAAGGTGATGTTACAAGACTGGACGTCAACAATTCCGAGCTTGATGCTCGATGGGGAGGTGCTGTCAGTTGTCGACCACTTCACCTACCTCGGTAGCTGAGTGACGACCGATGGGAGCACTGTAGTAGAGGTGAGTACGCGGATATCCAAAGCTCGAGCGGCGTTCGCAGGACTGAAGCACTTGTGGCGCCGATCCGATATTTCACTGAAGTTGAAAGGTCGTGTATACTGTGCCACGGTGCATTCAGTTTTCTTGTATAGTTGCGAGAATTGGAGTCTGCGTGCTGAAGATATTCGCCGTCTCGAGGTTTTTGACCACCGATGTTAGCGTAGTATCGCTAAGATTGGGTGGAATAGCCGAGTAAGCAACGATGAGCTCAGAAAGCGAGTATTGGGTACTAATTCAGAGAACGTTATTTCACAGCGTATCCAACTTAGTAGACTTCGTTGGATGGGACACGTATTACGTATGGCAATCACACGTCTACCGTACCGTGTCCTATTCTCCGCCCCTCCTAGGGAGTGGAAGAAACCACGTGGAGGTCAACAGATGACGTGGCAGCGAGGAATGAGAAAATGTACACCAAACTTTAGAAAAGTAGGTGCTTCACGTCTTCGTGGTTGGGGTCCAAAAGATCCGTCTACCAGTTGGCTGGAGACACTGAAGGATATGGCAGCGAACCGCGAACAGTGGCGATCGTGTTGTCACTTTCTATCGAATCAGAATGATTGATCGATGTGCGTTTGTACAGTTAGACTGTGAATTCCGTGTGTTGGCTACTAGGGCATTCTTTCCTTTTGCTACCCGTGTAGGTCCACTCCCTCTCCATCTTGTATATTCATACTTTCTAATTCAACGTGCAACATGGTGAGAAAGGCAGTGGTCAGTGGGGCTTGCCCTACTGTTTAACGTTGTACGATGATGATGATGAATGACTTGGAATACTGAATGAGATAATGTAAAATCTGGCGGTGATAAAAAGCTTGACTTAGAAAGTTCTGACGAAATAATGTACTACTGATCCGATTTCATGGAAGGGCAGCTGAAATCCAGTTTCTAAGCCGTTAGTGGTGACAGTTTTATGGTTTTTTGTGCGGCTACTGAAGACGAAAAACCTCAGCTGGCAGTTATGGAAGGGAAGCAGATGGCTGACTTCTACATTGAATGCGCTTATTCTTTAAATAATTTCGGAAAATCGACGGACGCTCATTATCTTTTAATATGGTAACGCGGCCATAAATACAGTCAACTTCACGAGAATGTGGCTGTCGAACCGGAGCATTAAGACCATGGACTGGCCTGCTCACAGCTCAAACCTGAACACGGTTAAAAATGTCTGGGTTCTGTTAGTGAGGTGAGTAGTTGACGTTCGCCATCCTCGATGAATAGGACAGCACAGAACTTGAGACCGTCTGGAGCAAAATTTATAACATTCCTGGACGTTTTCTTTCAGTCAACAACAACAAAGGTTACTATTTCATAAGCAGATGTTTGTTTGCCTTTCGTCTAGGGGCGGGTTTATTAGCATTTCGCAACCTCTTAAACACTTTTTCAGGGATAAACCGATTTGTACGCTTCATTCTTCAAATTCGCGTGCATATTTGGTATACTGGTAAGCCAACACATACGGAAACCAAAACTGATCACTGGTTCGTGGGCTACCGCGTGGTCTGAATTTTCGAACTGCTCTCGGTGATAGTTTTTGCATTGTTTAGAGAAATAACACATGTTACTTCGCCTAAACTAACGTATCGCAATCAGGAATACGGTGCGCATACTTTTCGAAGAGTTTATTCTCTTCAAAAACTGGTTATAGGTTCTAGTGTCCTTTTCGGTGTTTTTTGTTGGTGTCAGTGTAACTGATACTGGATAGCATCCTTTGTGGCACTTTTCTAGTGTACCATTTTTAAGTTTTGAGGCTGTGTTAAGATTTTACTGGTGTTTGACACGGTTATTTTTATACCAGCTCTATTATCATTGCCAAAATTAATAAACCAGAAGTTGATCCTACCAATCAAGCAGTGGGCTGTGGCATCAAGGAATGCATTGACCTGGTGGAAGATAAGAGGATACAGTGCGATCAGTGCTTCCTTCGGTATCACCAAAAAAGGGGGAAGTATGTTCCATAAATGTGGAAAAAAGTTTCCTGACAGAAATGGAATCTCTTAAGGGGCAGGTTAAACGCCCAGAAGACGAAGTGCAACGTATCAAGCATGACAAGGAGGTCACGGAAGGCAGAAGTAGAAGGCTGCTACTACATAACCCTAGGGAAAACATCGTAAACGATGACAGAATCGGAAGGAATGAAAACCGCCGGCGTGTGACTGAGGTTCTTAAGATGGTTGGCTTACCCCTTCTGACACTAATAATCAAGTGCCACAGAGCAGGACTGTGGCGTGGAACGCAACCAGCGCCGCCACGACCCCTGTTGTTTTTCAGTATCTACTGGAGAAATATGCTGCTATCCAGAGCAAGTGTTGTTGAGGGCAACACGCGCAGAATAGTGAGGATTACACCTGACAGTCCGGCGTTTGTCAAACAGGGTGATGCCATAGTCTCGTCGAGAACGGGCACACCTGATCAGAAGCGGCCAGCTCTCCATATTGCAAAATCGGAGATGATCCCTCTCGGTAAGTCAGCACCCAAAGCCCAAGGGGTAAGTCAGGTCCCCAAGGTGGCGTTAGACGCCGGTAAACAACAAGGCATGTAGTTCAAAAGAACGAAAAGCAGGAAACTCACAGGACGTCGAGTCCGGTTTGTATGGAGAAAGTGCAGCCAGAAGGGCGCCCTGTTGTCAAGGAGACGCCCAAAATGTCTACTTCAGTGCAGCCAGTGAAAGTGGAGGTATCAGAGGGAACAGCCAAGGAAACCAGCTGGGCTGAAGTGGTCGCAGGACCAACCCAGGCCATCGGTACGGTGACTCAAAAGGAAGGCACCCCGCTGTGCACGTTGAGCCCGACACCGGGTCGACGGGTGGAAACGGAAAAGCTACGAAATCTAGGGCTACACTTAGTACTCATGAGGCACCACCGCAGACACCTAGAGGCAAGAAACGGGGCACCGCCTAGGAGATTGCGTCCGAGGGTACCCCAGCCGTAAAATCCGCAATAAGTTCAGTAGCGCAGACAAGGGAACCCTCAGTTGGGTACAAAAACGCCGGCAGTCTCCCGGGAAAAGAGGGGAAGCTGACGACTAGGGTCACAGAGTCTGACGTCGTTGCATTGACAGAAACTTGGATAAGGTTAGATACTGACAAAATGCTGTTTCAAAGATATGCTGCTTACAGAAAGAATAGAATAGACGGAAGACAAGGGGGCGGGGTAGCACTACTTATACGGACGGACATGGGTCATGCGGAGGCTCCATTCAGCTTAGTCTCTGGTAATATGCAGGCCAAGTCTTACTTTATCAGGAACGGGGTGAAGACAATCTGCATTATTTGTATCTACAGGGCACCGCTAGCGACAGATGAGGAAGAAGTCGACCTTTTGCAGATGCTAGATGCAGTATTGGCACAGACAAAGTAGTTCGTCTTACTAGATCTTAACCTGCCGGAAATTTACTGGGAAAACGAGATCGCACCGAGGGGATCAACGGACGACAAATGTCTACAGTGGGTCTAGTTGCATGCACTTACGCAGCATGTGATATAGGCTACCAGACACAGAAGTGGGCAGCACCCGTCTCTCCTCGATCTAATTATAACACGGCACCACCAGGACGTTAAAGAAATTAAGTTGGAAGAGCCACTGGGCAAAAGTGACCATGTAGACCTAAGGGTTACACTAAGACTTGGCAAGGCGTCGAAGGAAATCGTGTTACAACGGCGCTATGGCAGAATTATTATGGGTAAACCAAAGAGGGTAGCAGAGGAAATTCAGTGGACACCGAGTCACACAAACGTCTCGGTAGAGGAAGGTTGGGAGGCCATCAAGATGGGACTACTTAGACTTACTGAGGAGTTTGCGCCTCTGAGGGCGGTTTGCAGTAGAAATCAACCCCCATGGTGGAGGTCAAAAGTCCGCAAGACTATAGTCATTTGTAGGCAACGGTGGGCGGCGTAAAAATTGTACAAAACTCAGTTGGCACGGAATAGCTATAAGATGGTCAGGGACAGAACACAGACGATCCAAAGAGTAGAGAAATATTCTTTCGAGCGCCGGTTAGCTGCATCGGTCCGCACAAACTCAAAGCGGTTCTGCGCCTACGTTCAATCCCAAAAACGTATGAGAGTGTAGCAACTTTGGAAGGAGCACAGAGACAACTGGCTCTAAGCGACGAAGAGAAAGCCGACACGCCCTTAGCATTCTTCAAGAGCATATATCGACCAGCATATCATGCAGAGGAAAGAATGGAGGGAACACAGGCGCCTCCAATACCCGAACTTATTGTAGGAGAAAAGGTGTACGCGAAGCTGCGAACCTTGAATAGAAGCAGGGCCGCAAAATCAGATGGGATTTATTCAGTCATCATTCAGCCTCTAGCCGAGTTCTTGAAGGCTTCGGTGCCCCAACTGTATGAAACGTCACTTAGAGGGAAATGTGTCAGGAGACTGGAAGAAGGCAACAGCGGTCGGAATATACAAGATTGGACCCCGGCAAAAGGTCGAAAATTTCCGGCCGGTTAGCCTATCTTCAGTACTGTGCAGGCGTCTGGAGCGAACAGTTAGAAAACAGATCTCTAGACATTTGGTTCAATATAACCTCATATCAAATGCGCAGCATGGGTTCGTGGCAGGACGATCTTGTCTGACGAATCTTCTGTTGTTTCTCGATGAGGTAATCAAGCGCCTGGACGAAGGACGGTCAATTGCTGTCTGTTACATGGACTTTAGCAAGGCGCTTGATTCTGCAAACCACAGGTCTCTCGACGTAAAACTGTAGTCTGTGGGAATTGTTGGAAAGGCAAGGCAATGGGTAATTAGCTTTCTAACAAGGCGAAAATTTGGTACTGAGGTGAGTAGTCATGTCTCAAAATCAGGTGTAACTGGCGGGGTGCCACCGGGCTCGGCCTTCTGCTCTTCCTCATCTTCATCAACGAGCTAGCATGTGAGTTTATCAACCCTACCTTTATGTTTGCCTACGACGTCAAGATAGCTAGAGTAGATATAGAACTTGACGTGTTAACAGTACAAAACTGGTCACGCAAATGGGAGCTCCCACTAAGCCTCACCAAGTGCCAATGCTTGACCACAAATACAGGGGCTAGTGGGAATGGTGTGGGTTCGTTGCAAGTGGTCTCACAGATCACAGACTTGGGCTTTGTACTTGACAACAGCTTCGGGCCGTCGAAGCAGTGCACCGCAGTAGCCAATATGGCCAGGAGAGAACTCTTTCGAGTCAGATCCACCATGTCATGTAGAGATCCAGAGATTTTTGTTCCGATCTACCAGGCCATAGTTAGGTCGCACATGGGGTACTGCGTGCAAGCCTGGACACCGCATTACCAGAAGGATATAGACTGTCTGGAGAAGGTGCCAGGGCTAACCATTAGAATGGTGTCTGGGCAAAGGGAGCCTAGTTACACAGAGCGTCTCCGTGCTCTGGATCTATTCTCGATGAAAACGCGGCGCGTTTGCGGGGAGTTGATAGAAACTTTCAAGGTTATGAAGAGGCTGCCAGATATAAATCGAGATCTTTTCTCTCTGATCTCAGAAAGAGGCATAAGGGGGCACACTCTTAGATTGCAAAGAAAGCACTCAAGGCTCCAAATTAGGGCAAGTTACTTCTCGAGTAGAGTAGTACCCTATTGCAATAGGCCCCCGGAGGATGCCATAAATATTACAAGAGTTAGGACTTTTAAGAAAGCAGTAGACCAGTGTTGGATGGCAGTATACACCGAATCATGTTCGGTAGTTTTGCGGTCAGATACAGTTTGCTTATTGCTCTCACTTCTCTGCCAGGGCTGATAGTGCACAAAGTTTCAGAAAAAGAAAATAATCACAGTGTTGGGAGCTACGGAAACGCGCCGACAACACAACTATCCGAACACACGATTGGCTCAAGCCACACAAAGTCCTGTGCAAAGTGAACTGAATTGGTTTGGTTCAAGATTGGTTGCAGCATGCCGTGCTCTGTGCATACCAATTGGCATTTTCGCTAGTGCAGGTAGTACGTCAGGTCTTTGAGATTATGCGGGCTGATTCCTTCAATATAACCATACTTCATCATCAGCGTCATGGTTGTTGGTTTCGCCACGATACATGAGGTTCCTGTGGGTATGGACATACCTCTACCATCGCACGCACGCAAATATGCATGAATATAATCACAGGACAGGGACAAAGAACATGTGTCATGTACCATAAAGGTCAACAGTGATTTCGAAAAAGCCCGCTACGTGAAACTGGCGGCACGAACGTAGCGTAGTTGAAAATGATAACCGTAGTGGAAGGACTTGCCGATATTTGCAAAACAGAGAATGCGTGAGAATATATTCTCCTTTGGAACGCACAGGTATTTTGAAATTCGCCTCAAATGCAGGAATACCGAGTTGATTTCAATTAACAGGGCCACAACAGAGTACCCCACATACTTCCCTGAGTACAGTGAGGAAGAAAAACACAAAATTATCTTTGTAAGTAAGGCCTAATATCCGATACACCTACCACGACATGATGAACGATGAGTTCGACTGTTCCTTTTGTTTTTGAGAATAGATACATGTGAATGACGTCCATGAGGAAGTAACCTAGAGAGACATCACGAGAGAACGACAAGATTACCAACAGAATAGGAGACTAAGTTTATTGTGAACAGAGATGAACTTTCAATGAGGTCGTCAGAGAGCCCAGGTGTCATATAAAACCTGAGTTTGCATCGCGATTAAATGGGCACTCTTTAGCCTACCCTATAAGTGAACCGAGACCGGTGACAATGGCATGAACCGCTGATATAACGGAAGTTCTCCAAGCAAAGTCATAACCACTCAATGACAGGGTAGCCTTCGAATGTCGGAAACACGAACTGATCAGCATTACGGGAGCTCTACAAGCGACCCAATCCACGAACCAATGAAACGCGAAAGAGAACAACAACGCCAAAATCATCTCGAACTATGCGCCACGAACACAACCACTAGGAGACCTTGACCCTCACTTGAAGTCATGAAGTCAAGTTTCCAGTTTCGAGTTTCTGAAACAAGAGGCCCTGGGACACCTCCTTTATGAGCCCCATCACCATCCACTCTCGTTGGTGGCCTCGCAACAGTGATTCACGCCAAAGCCCCATCAGACTTGCATCCAGTTTCCTTTTGAAAAGTTTGTAGTTGTCGTATTCTACCACTTCAGGTGGTAGTGAGTTCCGCTGCTTGGTAGCTCTTCTGGAAGGTCGGAAGACCAATGGTAGCCTATTCCGCTGTAGCTTCATGAGTGTCATTGGGGGCCCCTTGTGCATGAGTGACCATGAAGGGTGAATAACTTCTGCAACTCGGCGCCCAGTTCATCCCAGAGTATTCCCCGGATGTTTATCAGCTCGCCTCGCACTCTTCGATAAGCCTTCGTAAACATGTCGGTTGACTCCAGTAGCCTGTCATAACTAACCCCTCCAAATCCAGCAACGAGACGAGTGGAGGTTCTCTGCACCCGTTCCAGCTCTGCCAGTTGAAAAATTATGCCGGGAAAAGTAGCCGCCCCGCCGTTCTCCAATCGGGGACGGACTTGCTATTTTAGTCGCACGCACGATTTGCGGACTCGATTCCCGTCCAGCGAATGGAGACACAGAACGATAGTGATTGATGGGTTTTTGTAATTATATTGGTTACCCTGTATAAATTACAGGGGAAGGGAGACTGAACGAGCTAATGACCAGAGCTGGTGAGCCGGAGCGCGCCTTGCCGTTTGTTACGTGGCGCGACGAAGGTTTCCACGTGCTAGTCTTTTCCGGTTCCAGGTGGACTTAAGCAACTCAGATTTCAAGCAACCAGTCGATTGAAGGAACTGATGCTAGACCGAATTCCTGACCTGTTGAAAAGCCTGGTCAACATTTGCTAAACCAGTTGCGTACCTCAATGGATGACTGGTGAGGATCACCCAAATGTCCTAAAGGGTTTCCTAGATAGGCTGATGTGTCCGGCCGAAGGAGATTATGATATCGCACTGGGTAAATCGGGTCTGGATGAGTGAAAGTACTTTGAAGTACTTTTGTCCTGACCATAAGCCACTTTATGTGACTGAGAGGAAAGATTCGAAAAGGGAGATTGCCCATAGCTAGAGGATTGCCTGACACCGGAGTTGGCCGCTTTTGAGGAGCGGTTGTCAATACCAAGTAAATCTAAGTAAAAATACCTACTCCTAAACAAGGCGCGCCTAAGCTCAAAGCTCGCCATTGCATTTTAATGAGTTTGGTGTCTGCGAAGCCGCTACATCAGTCCCCCTCCAGAAGGACGATCGAGTAGGAGAACTTCGACCTAAGAGAGGGTTGTGAGTTGAGCCAAAAACCAGCTGAACAGTTCCAGCTGAAAAAAGTTTGTGCTCGGCACCTCTAAGGTGATCTAAGGACCGCTGGGCCGTATATGGCCGCAGAGAACGTTACTCACGCGTGAACTGGTGGGGTATCCTCTCCCCGCGCTCTCTATCCAGAAACCCTACGTGGGGACAGGGACGTGCCAAATCCTGTACAAGGCACGTAAACAACAAAAACAACAAAAGATGGTAATGTCCATATAGTGACACATGTCCATTGTTGGTGGTGTGCCAGATCCTTCCTAGGTAAAAAAAACGACTGGCCCTGGAAGAGATCGGAAAAACTGGATACAGTGTGCAATCAAAAAGGGAAATCTATGTGAGGACAATAAATTCAACGAATCGTGCAGGGAAACGAACATGCCTACCAGACCTGGTGGAACGTGATGAGGGGTCGACCTGTGACTCACGCGTGCTGGAGCTAGATGTTGTTGGAGTCGAGCAAAAGTCTGTGCTTTTACCATCGACGGCCAACGGCGTAGGCTGGGTTTCTGGGTCGACGAACGCTGGCTTAAGGCGGTCGATGCTGAAGGTTTCTTGACCACCACTGGGATCGGTGATGAACGTTTTCTCTAAATGCCGAATGACTTTGTGCGGGTCAGAATATGCTGGAGTCAACGGGCGGTGGCTCGGTGTACGCAGAAAAACGTGCGTGCACATATGCAGGTGACTGGGAATAAACGACGGCCGGTCTGCCGAACGGACAGGAATAACAATCTTCTGACGCATGTAGATCATGAGACGTTGAGTGCAGTCTCTAAGGTTTGGGACAGGTGCGCTCACCTTGGATGCGACAAATTCACCGGGGAGACGAGCGGTGGTGCTGAATGTCATGGACGCAGGTGTGCAGGGAATGTCACCGCGCAGCGTACTGCGAATGCCCAATAACACCAGTGGTAAGACGTCCGTGCGCTGAGGATTGTTGTGGGCGCTGAGCGAAGTTTTGAGTTGCCGGTGAAAACGCTCGACCAAGCCATTTCCCCGAGATGATAAGCTGTGGTGCGAATACGCTTAGTGCCAAACGGTTGGAGGAGATTGTCGAAAGTGGCAGATTCAAACTGAGACCCTCGATCGGTGGTCACCATGGTAGGACAACCAAAACGGGAAATCCAGTGTTCCATGAACGCACGAGTATAACGACAGGTCGTGGAAAATCCCCCTTAGACCCTTGCGATTCTGTGCTTTTCTTAACATCACTCACTTGCCTACACTATTGACGTGTCTTTACGAAGTGTTTGTTTTTATGGACCAATTGTTGTTTGTTCGCGCCCAGAGCGATACTTTGTCATATACTTGTTCTGGACCTGCGTGACGCACGTGCTCCTTGCTCACACGCCGCAATTCGGTTTCTCGTTGTTGAGTCTTTGTGATCTCATTATTGAGGTTTGTATCATTTTGGTGTCATTGTTCATTCAATAATCTAGTATCGTAGAATATCACGGATAATCGCTTTTTGATTTCGGGGTTCGTTGCGAATTTGGCTACGCATTGCTCAAACGTGTCTCGCAATACTCAATAGACCAGTTTGGAACGAGGAAAAACACACAAAATGCCAAGAAAAGGATCGAAAACATTGGACTCTGGACAGGAAGTAATACGGTAAGTCTCTGGGGAGGTTTTGGGTACATTTGATCCTTTAGTTAGTGTTATATCGCCTAGTCCTGTCAGTGCTAGTTCATGTGTAAATGAGGGCAGTATGGATCATAAGGATTTTGACCTATATAGGCTGAGAATACTGGACCTAGAACAACAGTTGTTATCGGCTAGACAACAGGCCCAGGAAGCGGAAAAGAAGTGCATACAGAAAGGGTGTGAGCACGAGACCAGCGACTACGACACTTCCGATGGATCAGGATGCAATAAGATAGGGAACCCCACGCCGGTCCTCGACTATAAAACATCATCAAGCGATTTGCCAAGAGTGAAACTAACGGTTTTTGACGGGCGATCTGAACACTGCTGCAAGTTTGTCAAGCGGTTCGAGACGTTCGTCGAAAATAAGGTGGCCGACCCTGGGCAAAGGCCTCTCCATCTTATTCACTACAGTCGAGGCCGAGCAAGAGAAGCTATCGACGGGTGTACCATGATCGGCCCGGAACAAGGCTTCACTCGAGCAAGGATGATTCTTAGGGACTTGTTTGGTCAAGCGTTCAAAGTAGCCCGTAACCTAATTGAGGGCATGATGTTAGAGGCGAAGAAAACCAAGGGCTACGTCTACATAATGGCCGACCTGGTGATTAAGATGCAGAACTGCTCAATAGCCCTCGACCATTTAGGTTACAGAGCTGACCTTGGTGCCGTGCACATTTTGGAAAACATAGTCCGTCACCTTTCTCCCGAACTACAGGGTCGGTGGGCGGAAGAAGCGGAACGGATAAGCAGAAGCGGCAGGGAAGCCAACTTCGAAGACCTGACCGAATACTTGGACAGGCAAACCAAGATAGTCGACAGCAGGTCCGGCCGACTCATCCGGGACAGCAACCAAGCAAACAAGCCCAGTACTAGTCAGGCTGAAGCCCCTGCACAGGAACATCCAAAAAATGGGCACACTATCTCACGCGATGCTACGGCACAACCCAATTGCAGATCCTGTGGTTCTAGCCATGGACTACCAGAATGCCCCAAGTTTGGCAAGGCCACAATAGACGAACGGTAGGGAATGGCGAAGATTGCAGGAGCATGTTTTATTTGTCTCAAAACCACGCCCCGGGCTGCAGCTTGTAGGACAAGGAGCCGATGTGATTATGAGGGCTGTACGGGTGGACACCTGTTACGAACGTTTGAGCAATGCGTAGCCAAATTCGCAACGGATCCCGAAATCAGAAGGCGATTATCCGTGATAATTCTACGATACTAGATTATTAAAATAAACAATGACATAAACAATATACAAACCTCAATAATACGATCACAAAGACTCAACAACGAGAAACCGAATAGCAGCGTGTGAGCAGACAGCACGTGCGTCACGCAGGTCCTGAGCAAGGATGTGCCAAAATAGCGCTCTGGGCGCGAACAAACAACAATTGGTCCAGAAAAACAACCAGTTCGTAAAGACAAGTCAATTGTGTATGGAAATGAGTGATGTTGGGAAAAAACACTGAATCGCGAGGGAAAAAGGGGGATTTTCCACGACCGGCTGTTACACCGCCCACCAAAATCCTCCTTGATCCTTAGCAAAGTCAAAGGTTCGGTATAAAGGTACTGATTCTTCCTACCTGCCTAGGCCCTGCTGTCAGTGCGCGCGTCTAATGCTCGTCGTCGACGTTCTACTACTGGTCGCACCTAACCCATTGGCTACATAGACGTGAGGCTAGTCTGCATCTTCCACAGGACCAAATGACCGATGGCGAGCGTGAATGGTCACATAGACGTTGTCTTCGTAAGGGGCCGTCCGGTCCTGGATGTACGCGCTTGAGTGTGTGTGTGTGTGTGTGCGTGCGTGTGTGTGCGTGCGTGTGTGTGTGTGCCGGGGTTACAATGAAATCACAGTTATGACTACACATCAAAGGAGGACTTTCTGCAATGTCAACAAAAGACCGCGTGGCAAGAAAACGAGTAAATGTAGCATGCATGTGTGACCTGAGCTCCACTACTTCCACATGTGCAAGGGGCATTCGGTAGCGTCAACAAAAGGCGAACAAAGAACACTGTCACATGTATGATGGGTTTACGGGATGTAGAGTGCGTCGTGCATGCGCGTATGTATCGGGATGTATAATGGGATCGCACTCATCACCACATATCGGAAAGAACCTTCTGTAATGTCAACGAAGGGACCGCGAGCACCTTAACGTGTTTGACGGAGATTGTGTGGTATATATGGTGTTTCTTTATCCACCTCGATTACTGGTGTGAAAAGGTTTACTAGGCCACAGGGTTATCAGCTCCTCCGTCTTCGCTCTCGAGTAGGTTAATACTGCGTATGTCACGAATGAGCACTCCGTTAGCTGTCTTCACCTTCACCGTTCTTATCATTTCGTCGGTGCTTTTGATGGTTTCCGTAACTACTCCCAAAGACCAAGCGCTGAAATGTGCGCGTTCGTCGGCGATCATAACCACGTCCCCAACTTTGAATGGTCTTGTTTTGGCCATCCACTTCTGTCGAGTCTGCAAAGCCGGTAGGTACTCCCGTAGCCATCGCCTCCAGAAGACCTTGGCCAGATAGTTCGCTTGCTTCCACCCATGGAGGTAGCTCCCACGAAGGTTTACCGGCCCTTGGAAACCCTCGTTCGACCTTAGCGTCAATAAGTCGTTTGGGGTGAGCGCCAGGTGGGTGGGGTCGCCGTTCAATACTGGAACCAGGGGGCGGTTGTTCAGGATTCGCTCCACCTCAGTCATTAAGGTGTTCAGCGTCTCGCCGTCGGGCGGCTGCTGCTCCATGATTGACAGCAATATCCGTCTGGCGGACCGGATCATGCGTTCCCATATGCCGCCCCGGTGACTGGCCTGTGGGGGGTTGAAATGCCAGCGTATGCCGTAGGCCACGGTTCGATTCTGCAGTTCGTCCCTGTTTATGTTCTTGTGCCAACGCTGCAATTCCCGTTGAGCGCCCACAAAGTTCGATCCATTATCTGAGTATATGTCGGCCGGTACGCCTCTTCGGTTGATAAATCTTTGCAAGGCCCGTAGAAACGAATCGGTCGTCATCGAATGTGCGACTTCTAGGTGCACCGCACGTGATTTCATGCACGTCATGATACATCCGTATCGCTTTTCTAATCTTTTCCCGCACTTGATCCACAAGGGCCCGAAATAGTCCAACCCGGTGTCACTGAACGGCCACCAGCCCGTAGTTACCCTGCATTCTGGTAGCGGGGCCATGAGTTGTTTGCCTGCTGTGGCATTGCGTCTCCTGCATTGCACACACCGTCGGATCACGCGTTTTACAGTCTCTCGTCCTCTCAACAACCAAAGGCGCTTTCGGATGACGCTCGTCACGTGACTTTCCCCGGCATGTCCCTCTACGGCGTGGACGTGTTGAATCATTAGCTCTACTACGGGTTGTCTCGCAGGCAGCAGTATAGGGTACTTTGTGTCGAAGTTCAGGTGGGCGTTGGTCAGCCTACCATCCACCCGCAGCAGTCCGTTGATGATTTTGGGGTTTAAACGCTTCAGCTCGCCTCTTGGAGATGGCATGTCTTCATTGGTCGACCCCACTTCTTCCGCCCTCTTGAGTTCTCGGGCGAAAGCCTCGCGTTGTATCATTCTGAAAATATCGTACTCTGCCGCTTGTAGCTCATCGGGACCTATCGGGCCGACCGGTATCCGACCTGAGGGCCGTAGCCCTTTCATGACTAGTAAACTTATCTTGAACCTGGTTAACCAAACTAGCGAACGAAGCGTCTTCATCCAGGAAGAAAACCTGACCAGTCGCGATAAAATGGGCGACGCTTCGACGACGTTGGTCGCTATCACTACGCCTTTGATCTCCAGTTCCAATTCCGTAGGGGGTTTTAATTCGAACACGGGCCAGTCCTGTTTGGGCAATTGTAGGAAGTTCGGCCCTCTCGTCCACGTGTCCGGTTGCCTGAAGTTGTTCGCACCTCGAGAGCACAGGTCGGCCGGATTATCGCCAGACCTGACATGACTCCACTGGTGCGTGGCCGATTCATCGTGGATAATCGTGAGCCGGTTAGCAACGAAAGTACTAAACCGGCTCCGTACGTTGTTAATGTAGTAAAGTACTATCGTTGAATCCGTCCAGAAGCTCACCGACCAAATGTAGAGATCGAAACATCTCTTCACAGCTTGCACCACCCTGACTGCCAACACGGCTGCGCTGAGTTCGAGGCGTGGGATTGAGACCGACTTCAGTCGAGCAACGCGGGCTTTGGCGAACAGGATCCTCGTGGTATATTGTCCATCTCCTGCGCACCATCGTCCGTACACCACAGCTCCATAACCGACTTCGGATGCATCGGAAAAGGCATGTAGTTTTCCAGTCCGTGTCGTATGGCCAGGGGTCAAACATCGTGGTATTCTTATGTCCCCTAATTTCTTCAAGGTGCTCAAAAATTCCTCCCAGTCCAGCCGGTCCCCTCGGTCCAGTGACTGGTCCCAATCAACTTTCTTACGGCACAGCCGCTGCAGCAAGATCTTTCCGGGTAGCAGCCATGGTGAGACGAAACCGAGCGGGTCGAACAAACTTGAGACGGCAGATAGTATGCCACGACGGGTTATTGGCAGCTCGGGAACGTTCAGTTCGAAAACAAAATCGTCCGTTTCCGCGTCCCATTGTATCCCTAAAGTGCGCTCGATAGGAAGTGGGGAGCCGTCCAAATCTCTTACCCTTTCGACCTTTTCGTGATACGGGATGACCTTCAGCACTTCCGAAGCGTTCGACATCCATTTAGTTAGATGGAAGCCACCCTCTTCCAGCAATCTCGTCAGACCCCTGAACTGCTCTAGAGCTGATTCCACATCATCGAATGACCCAAGGTAGTCGTCGACGTAGAAGTTCCTGCTGACGCTTTCTACCACCGTCCGATGTACCAGATCGCCATGTTTGTTCGCTGATTCTCGGAGGGCGTAGTTGGCACAAAATGGTGACGATATGGCTCCGAAGGGGTGGACGGTCATTCTGTAATTCACCACTGCGTTGTCCCGGTCGCTCCCTTCCCACCACAGGAAACGCAAAGCATCTCGTTCTCCTACCGGAATCTTCACCTGATGGAACATTTCCCTAATGTCGGCAGACAAAGCCACTTTACCCACTCTGAAACGGCACAGAACATCGATCAGTGGTGTGGTCCAGTCAGGCCCCTGTAGTAGGCGATCGTTTAACGACTTGCCCTGGAACTTGGCCGCACAGTCGAAAACCACGCGCAGTTTATTGGGTTTTTTGGGGTTGATAACCGGATGGTGAGGCAGATACCAGATACCCCTTTTGCTGTCGGTGTTAACAGGCACCCTTTCAACGTAACCGAGGTCCTCGTTTCGCTTCATCAAATCCGCGTATCGTTCCCACAGATTCTGGTCTCGAATGAAGCGTTCTTTCAGTCGTAGTAATCGTTGGAGAACATAATTTCTGTTGTCAGTCCACGGGTCGACCGGTGTGCGCCATGGGAGGGGAACCTCGAACTGTTTTTTGAGGCCTCTAGAGCCTTGCCGCACCGTTTGTAGAGCGAAGTGATCCTCTTGAGACAACGTCGGTCTTTCGTCCCCAATGTCATGAAACTCCTTTTCATAAAGCCGTTGCAGATGATACTCTATGCGGTCCGTTTCGGCGGATAAGTAATTCACGGAACCGCGTACCCCTACTGGACCGTATAACATCCATCCCAGAGCCGTGCGTACGGCATAAGGTGCCTGGCGGTCGCCCACTCTTTGGTCAAGCACCCAATGCGCCTCTGGCACGTCGCATCCGATGAGGAGATCCACCTCATCATCTTCCCAGTCTACGACGGTTACATCCTGCAGGTGGGGCCATCGAGTCAAGATTGCGTTCACCGACCTTGGTGCTCGCATGGGAAGATCCGCTAACGTGAATGCCTCCGTTGGTTCAATTTCCTCGTTAGTGTCTAGAGAGATGAGTTGCAGCCTTAATCTACCGGCAGTCATTACCTGTGTTCCGCCCACCGTGCTCACTGCTAACGACGTCGCACCTTTAGCCAGTTAGTGTTTGTCGGCAAACCGCTCTTTCACTAAAGTGGTGTCGGATCCACTATCAACGAAAGCCAACGCCTTGACTATCCCAGTCGGAGTCACCACTCCCACGGCCACTACGCCTAAACGTACCGGTTTACTGGCAGATTGTGAAGTTGAACAGATCACGCTGGGCTTGGCACTCGCCTCGGATATGGTTATTCTCGCCTGATGCAGCAGCCGATGGTGTCTGCCCTTGCAGCCCTCGTAACCACATCGATTCCTTGTTCTACAGGCTGCTGCCCGGTGCGTGGTGTTGAGACAGATGAAACATGCTCCTGCCATCCTCGCCATTCCCCACCGTTCGTCTATTGTGGCATTGCCGAACTTGGGGCATTCTGGTAGGCCATGGCTAGTACCACAGGATCTGCAATTTGGTTTCGCCGTAGCATCTCGTGAAATGACGTGTGTGTTGGTCCAAGGCTGGTACTTTGGATGTTCCCGTACAGGAGTTTGGGCTTGGCTAGTACCGGGCTTGTTTGCTCGGTTGCTGTCCCGGACGAGTCGGTCGAATCTGCTGTCAGCTATCTTCGTTTGCCTGTCTAAGTATTCAGTCAGGTCTTCGAAGTTGGCTTCTCTGTCGCCTCGGCTTATCCGTTCAGCTTCTTCCGCCCACCGACCCTGTAGTTCGGGAGAGAGGTGACGGACTATGCCTTCCAAAGTGTGCATGGCGTCTAGGTCAGCTCTGTAACCTAAATGGTCGAGGGCTATTGAGCAGTTCTGCATCTTGATCACCAGGTCGGCCATGGTGTAGACGTCGCCCTTGGTTTTCTTTGCCTCTGCCATCACGCCCTCTATTAGGTTACGGGCTACTTTGAAAGGTTGGCCAAACAAGTCCCTCAGAATCTTTCTTGCCTTTGTGTAGCCTTGTTCTGGATCGAGCATGGTGCATCCGTCGATAGCTTCTCGCGCTCGGCCTCGGCAGTAGTGAGTAAGGTAAAGAAGCCTTTGCCCAGGGTCGGTTACCTTGTTTTCAACGAACGTCTCGAACTGTTTGACAAACTTGCAATATTGCTCAGCTCGCCCGTCGAAAACCGTTAACTCCACTCTAGGCAGATCGATCGATGGTGGTTTGTAGTCGGCGACCTGCGTGGGGTTCCCTACCTTATTGCACTCTAACCTATCGGAAGTGTCGAAGTCACTGGTCCTATACTCTCGCTGTTTCTGTGTACACTTCTCTGCTTCATGCGCCTGTAGTCTAGCTGAAAGTAACTGTTGCTCTAGTTCTATTATTCTCAGCTTATATAAATCAACGTCCTTACGATCAATATTGCTTTCAATAACACATGAGCTAGCACTGACAGGACTAGGCGATCTAGCATTAACTAAAGAATCATAAGTACCCAAAACCTCCCCAGAGACTTGCCGTATTACTTCCTGTCCGGGTTCGACTGCCTTTGATCCTTTCCTTGGCATTTTGCGTGAATTTTCCTCGTTCCAAATAGATCTATTGAGTATTGTTACGAACGTTTGAGCAATGCGTAGCCAAATTCACAACGGATCCCGAAATCAGAAGGCGATTATCCGTGATAATTCTACGATACTAGATTATTAAAATAAACAATGACATAAACAATATACAAACCTCAATAATACGATCACAAAGACTCAACAACGAGAAACCGAATAGCAGCGTGTGAGCAGACAGCACGTGCGTCACGCAGGTCCTGAGCAAGGATGTGCCAAAATAGCGCTCTGGGCGCGAACAAACAACAATTGGTCCAGAAAAACAACCAGTTCGTAAAGACAAGTCAATTGTGTATGGAAATGAGTGATGTTGGGAAAAAACACTGAATCGCGAGGGAAAAAGGGGGATTTTCCACGACCGGCTGTTACAACACCATCGACTGCTGCACCAGGCGAGAGTAACCTTACTCGAGGCCAGTACGATGCCCAGTGTTATTTGTTCAACGTCGCTTTCTGCCAGTAAACCTGTGCTTTTAGGCGTAGTTGCGGCGGGAGTAAAGACCCCAACCAGGGTGGTCAAAGCTTTGGCTTTCATAGATAGCGGTTCGGATACCACGCTAGTAAGGAAGGAGTTCGCAGAGAGATATGGGATTAGAGGGAATCAATCTTCATTAGCAGTAAGCACAGTGAGTGGCACCCAGGTCATCCAGTCGACCAAACTGCAACTGCAACTCGTTTCCTTGGCCAACAACGATAGAGCAGAAAATCTAGAAGCATTCACCACAAAGGACCTGCCGATGAGAGCATCTCAATCAGTGCAGTCGATTCTGACTCAGTGGCTGCATCTCGATGGGGTTACGATCGAGGAGTGGCAGAATAACGAAATTGGTCTGCTGATCGGTTGTGATATACAGGAAGCGCATTGAGTCCTAGATCAAGGAATAGGAAGCCGCAAAGCACCCTACGCGGTACGCTCTATGTTCGACTTGGCTTCATATGGACGTACAGATGGAAGATGCGGCAAACTAATCCAAATCAACTGCACTTCGGTGGAAACGGCGAACGTTGAACAGGCATTCCAACAGCTGTATAACGCCGAATTTGCCAACCTGGCCACTGACAGAGAAGCCCCATCACGAGAAGGCTTTGAGAATGGTAGCCGAGAAAGCTAAGCATGTAGTAGATCGTTTCCAGGTTCCTGTTCCGTGGAGACCCAACATGGAACCTATGCCAAACAGCCGAGAAATGGCTCTGAGAAGATTACGCTTCCTCAAAACCAGGCTGCTCCGGGAACCACAATGAAAGATAGAATACACCCGAGCCATGCAAAATAACATCGACTTGGGTTGTATAGAAAGAGTGGATACAGCGGTTATCAGCGCAAATTTGAGGTGGTACCTACCCCATTACCCGGCCATGAACCCAAAGAAACCGGGGAAGGTCAGAGTGGTTTTCTACTGTACCGCAAAATGTCATGGTGTGTCACCCAACGACCATATAAAACAGGGCCCAGACTGGACAACACCACTAGTCGAGGTCTTATGTCGTTTTCGGCTAGGAAAAGTAGCCGTCTCTGCGGGCATACGTGAAGTGTTTCTACAAGTGAAGGTGCCCGTTGAAAATAGGGACTCCTTTCGTCTTCTCTGATGGCATGAAAACGACACAAATCGCGCACCTGACGAGTACAGGCTGACCGTTCATCCATTTGGGAAGGTATCATCTCCCTTCTGTGCTAATTTTGCCCTCCGAGAAACCCTCAAGCGTTTTGGTGGCACCAACAATTTGCTAGGAAGAGCATTGGACCACTTCTACGTGGACGATTTTCTGTGTTCTTTCGGTTTCCCAAATGCTGCTATTCTCCATATGACCGAACTGATCGCCACTCTAAAGGCCGGGGGGATCAACCTCACCAAATGGACTTCAAACAGCCAAGAGGTGCTCAATGTTATACCGAAAGAGCCTTTGGGATCCTTTTCACAAACGGAGCCACGTTTGGTCTTCAGTGGAAACCCATAGGTGACGAATTCATTTTTACTCTAGACCTACCCAAACGACCAGTCACACGGAGAGGAATCCTATCATCAGTCTCAAGCCTCTATAACTCCCTAGGTTTCGTTTCGCCATGGTTATTATCGGGAAAGTGCTTGCTGCAATCGCTGTGCCAGAGAGGGACGGGTTGGGACGAACCCCTCCAGGATGACGACGATAAACGATGGCGATACTGGCTGCACAGCCTGGAGCAACTTGGTGAGATCAAAATACAAAGATGCCTGACAGGAGTCAAGTGCACAAACGACGCCCAACTGTACTTATTTTCTGATGCATCAGAAATAGGCTACGGGATCGTGGCTTACGGATGCTGGGTGGACGCAAATGGTGGACGGCACAGCCAGATACCATTGGCAAAGACGAGAGTGGCTCCAATGAAAAAGGTGTCCATTCCAGGGCTGGAACTGACGGCAGCAGTACTGGTCGTGAAAGCCGCGACGCTGATCAGGAGATGCTTCGATCGGACAAACTGGGAACCAAACTCTTGGACGGACTCAGTCACGGTACTTCATTACGTAAACAACATTACCACTCGTTTTAACACTTTCGTGGCCAACATACTCACTATAATCCACGAGTCGACTAAAACCGATCAACGGCACTATATGCAATCCGCCAGAAACCTGGCCGATTTCTGCTTAAGGGGCCTGAAAACACTAGAGAGGTTGTGGATGTGGACAATGGGACCGGGCTTCCTAACTGCAGCTAAAGAGATGTGGCCAACGCTATTAATACCTGAGGCTGAGGATGGCGATATAGAGACTAAAAGACTGATACCGGCTGCAAACTTCACGGGAAGCGTAAGCCTAATAGAAGAACGGTGCCAATTTACCAACTGGACAAAAATGTCCAGAGCCGTGGTCTGGTGGATACGATACAAAGTACTCTTATTGACTATGAAAGGAGCAAGACCACAAAACACATTAAATGTGGGGACGATGTTACCGGGCGAGCTGGATCAAGCCGAACTCGACGTTCTACGCCTACAGGAACTAGACACTTTCTCGTTCAAGGCCAGCGAGCTAGCCAGGATAGATGATAACACCAAACGAAGCAGGCTGTTGTACAGCGGTATCCGAAGACTGAACCCCAAGCGAACCAACAGACTACTGAGAGCTGGAAGGCTGCTGACGAATTCAAATCTATATTACGAAACAAAACACTCCATAATAATCCCTGGTGACCACTGCATAACGAGATGTCTGATAGACCATGTACATCGAGAAGAGAGACACGCAGGTTTGAATCACCTATTGAACAATATACGCCGACGATTTTGGGTGACAAAGGGACCGGCGACGGTCAAGAGAGTCACAGGCATCTGCATCACTTTTCGTCGCCGGAGTGTGGTAGCAGGCCAACAAATGATGGCCCCCCTTCCAGCCGTGAGAGTTCAACTGAGATGGTGCCCGTTCGTGGA
Organism: Fasciola hepatica; assembly: GCA_948099385.1. Lineage (NCBI taxonomy): Eukaryota > Metazoa > Platyhelminthes > Trematoda > Plagiorchiida > Fasciolidae > Fasciola > Fasciola hepatica. Next base: position 5,383,261 of record CANUEZ040000063.1, read on the forward strand.
AATTGGCGCCGACTGCTCTGGCCTGTTACTTGTACGACAGCAAAGGAGCACTCAAAAGAGGTATGGCTGCCTGATAACATGTTTACAATCCAGAGCAGTGCATCTTGAAGTAGTGCATAATATGACCAAGGATTCATCTCTAATGGCCTTTCAAAGGTTCATCTCGAGGCGAGGCGTCCCCAAGAATGTATACTCAGACAATGGCTCGAACTTCGTTTGGGCTCATTAGGAGTTAGAGAAATGGTGGAACCGCCTGGAACACCCCAAAATACAAAAGAAGACCGTAGCAAAGGGGATAGAACGGCACTTCAACCCACCTTATGCCAATCTTTGTGGTGGCGTTTGGGAAAGGATGATACCATCGACTAGGAAAATACTCACAGCCCTGACCTCACAACAAATCCTCGTTGACGAGACGCTGACTACTTCGGTAACAGAAGTAGAAAGCATATTGGAAAACAGACCCCTGATGCCGATGGTCCCAGACCCGGAAGGCGAACCGGCATTCACCCTCAACGATCTGTTAATACTGCGGTCAAACGTAGGAGCAACCACACCGAAAACCCTGCGTGGAAAGCACATCGTTGGATGGAAACATGTGAACCACCTCGCACAGGCTTTCTGGAAACGATGGACGGGGGAGTACTTACCAACACTGCAGCTTCGGCAAAAGTGGATCTCCAAACGGAGGTCATTCAGACGCGGCGATGTCTTCATCCTCGTGGGCAGCCACACACATAAAGGTGATTGGCCGGTTGGAGTGATCAAGGACTGTTGTACAGAAATCGATGGCCTCGTGCGCACGGTGGTGGTGAGAACGAACAAAGGAGACGTATCGCGAGATATCCGTAAGATATGTCTGCTTGAAGGTGACAGTGACGTGGGCTGGGTCGACGCTGCAGGCCAAGCTATATCCTTGTCTGCTGACACCAGAGGAAGGTGAATTCGTTTATTTATTCCTCATGCATTCTCCCGTAGGACCCAACCCTCCACTCCGTCTTTGAAGTATATTTGTGTTTAATTTCATACGGTGTTCACGATTTACTACAGAGTCAGTTGTCCAAACCTTAGTTTATCACACGACACGACATTGCTTGTAGAAGTAGCTGAGCTTAGGTCACGCACGCATGCCTACATTTTACTCTGTTATGCCTCGCACTCCCCGTCAAACACGTTACAGTGCCCACGGCCTTTCTTTGACTTTGCAGAAAGTCCTCCTTTGATGTGTGGCGATATTGTGATTCCATTATACACACACACACACTCATGCAAGCATACACAGTCAGGGCAGGACGGCCTTTCCAAAGACATCATCTATGTGCCCCCTTCACGCCCGCCACCGGTAAGTTGTTCTCGTGGAAGATACAGACTAGCCTCGCGTCTATGTGGCCAACAGATTAGCTGCGACCACGAGAAGAACGTTGACGGCGAGCATTAGGCGGGCGCACTGACAGCAGGACCTAGGTAGGTAGGAAGAATCAGTACCTTTATACCAAAACTTTGACTCTGCTGAGGATTCGGGAGGCTTTTAGTGGGCTGTGTAACGACCGGTCGTGGAAAATCCCCCTTAGACCCTTGCGATTCTGTGCTTTTCTTAACATCACTCACTTGCCTACACTATTGACGTGTCTTTACGAAGTGTTTGTTTTTATGGACCAATTGTTGTTTGTTCGCGCCCAGAGCGATACTTTGTCATATACTTGTTCTGGACCTGCGTGACGCACGTGCTCCTTGCTCACACGCCGCAATTCGGTTTCTCGTTGTTGAGTCTTTGTGATCTCATTATTAAGGTTTGTATCATTTTGGTGTCATTGTTCATTCAATAATCTAGTATCGTAGAATATCATGGATAATCGCTTTTTGATTTCGGGGTTCGTTGCGAATTTGGCTACGCATTGCTCAAACGTGTCTCGCAATACTCAATAGACCAGTTTGGAACGAGGAAAAACACACAAAATGCCAAGAAAAGGATCGAAAACATTGGACTCTGGACAGGAAGTAATACGGTAAGTCTCTGGGGAGGTTTTGGGTACATTTGATCCTTTAGTTAGTGTTATATCGCCTAGTCCTGTCAGTGCTAGTTCATGTGTAAATGAGGGCAGTATGGATCATAAGGATTTTGACCTATATAGGCTGAGAATACTGGACCTAGAACAACAGTTGTTATCGGCTAGACAACAGGCCCAGGAAGCGGAAAAGAAGTGCATACAGAAAGGGTGTGAGCACGAGACCAGCGACTACGACACTTCCGATGGATCAGGATGCAATAAGATAGGGAACCCCACGCCGGTCCTCGACTATAAAACATCATCAAGCGATTTGCCAAGAGTGAAACTAACGGTTTTTGACGGGCGATCTGAACACTGCTGCAAGTTTGTCAAGCGGTTCGAGACGTTCGTCGAAAATAAGGTGGCCGACCCTGGGCAAAGGCCTCTCCATCTTATTCACTACAGTCGAGGCCGAGCAAGAGAAGCTATCGACGGGTGTACCATGATCGGCCCGGAACAAGGCTACACCCGAGCAAGGAAATTTGTCGTTGATTTCTTTTCCCTTCTGTATTCCATGAAGTAATCGCTATGTCTACTGATTACAAACCCTGCTCAGACCCCACAGTTGAGTCGATCGCGATACACTTACCGGCATTCACGCCTGCTTATACAGAACCCTGGTTCACTCTGGTCGAGTTAGATATCGAAAATTGCCGTATAACCAGTGACGCCAGCCATTTCAGGTGTGTAGCAGGCCGCCTCCCGTTGGAGGTCACAATGCAACTAAGGGAAGTAATAATCTCTACCCGAAGCTATGAGGCTTTAAAGGAGGCCGTCATTGCCCGAACGACCCCAAAGCAGGACTAACGCATGCAACAACTTCAAAGCGTTGAGCTTGGAAGCAGGAAGCCCTCCGAACTTCTGAGTGAGATGCAGCGCTTGAGAGGACCAACCGTGGGCTAGGACCCACTCTTAATTGAACTTTGGCTGCAGCGTTTGCGGCACAACATTCCACTTTTACTAAGTGCCACCCGCAAGTGCTAGATGGAGGAAACTGCAGCGATAGTTGATGACATTGTCATGATACAACCCCGCTGCAGCTGGAGTAACCAGGTCCTCCGTCACTGCGGTGCCTGCCTTGCCAACATCTGACGACCTCGCCTCAGTTTTGCCTAGAATTGACGCGAGCCTGCAAAGCCTATCAGTAAGAAGAAGTGGGCCACAGGAGCGGCACCCCGCACGCTCACCTAGGCTCCATAGTCCGTCACTGCAACGACGTTTTGGCTCTTCAAAAGAAGGGCATTGTAAATACCACAGTCGCTTTGGTGACGGAGACAAACCATGCGAACCAAGATGTACTTTTCACGGAGCTCATCAAGGAAAACTAAACCCCCGGCCCACGGTGGCGACCCAAGAAGCCGGGTATCGGACCAATAGTCGTCTTTTGAACATGAGGGACATCATTTCAAATAAACTATTCCTTGTAGATACCGGCGCCGAAGTGAGCGTCCTCCTCCGAGCGAAAGGCGACAATAGCACTCTGCAGGCCCAAACACTACGCGCTGCCAATAGCACGGCCGTCCCAACGTTTGGCCAGCGGTCGCTCACCTTAAACTTAGGTTTAAAGCGTAATTTTTTAGTTGGGTATTCATCATCGCCGACGTCCCGTACCCAATTCTAGGCATTGACTTCCTGCAACACTTTGACTTGTTAGTTGATGCACGGCGCTGCAGAGTGGCGGATCGTCAGACCACTCTCGCTGTTGAGGGTTATGTTTCGCGAGTGAATCACGTCACCCCTTTTTACGTTCAACCACCGGCACACCAACCTTATGGTGAACTCATCACCGCCTACCCGGCCAGGTTTCGGCAAACCAGGCCTATCCCAGCAGTGAACACCAACGTCACGCACTATATCAATACTGAAGGACCCCCTGTGTTCAGTAGGCCGCGTCGGTTAGCACCAGGCAAGCTTCGTGTTGCACAGGCTGAATCGGAATATACGCTAGAACTGGGTATAATACGCCCTTCTAGTAGCCCTTGGGCTTCCCCTCTTCACATGGTCCCTAAGTCTAGCGGCAACTGGCGACCCTGTAGGGATTACAGAGCACTTAACAAAGTCACCGTCCCTGACCGATACCCAGTTCCCCATATACAGGACCTTACTTCGGCTTTATCAGGTTGCTCCGTCTTCAGCCGTATCGATTTAGTTCGTGCGTACAACCAGAACCCTGTAGCAGAGGCCGATATCCCTAAAACTGCCGTCACTACGCCTTTCGGGCTGTTCCAGTTTCTGAGAAAGCCGTTTGTACCCAGCAATGCAGCCCAGACCTTTCAACGGTTCATGCACGAGACAACTCGTGGTTTGGGAAATGTCTACGTATACCCGGATGATATTTTGGTGGCTAGTTCTTCAGAGCAAGAGCACGCCGCACACTTACCAGCACTCGTCCAACGCCTTAGCCAGCACGGCTTTACGATCAATATCGCGAAATGCGAATTAGGCCGGTCTGATATCACCTTCGTTGGACATTCTATTTCACCCTCAGGTATCCGCCCTCTGCCAGATAGAGTTTTCGCTATTCGAGACTGCCCTGAACCCCAATCTTTTCGCCAGTTGCGTCAGCTTGCCGGCCTGGTGAATTTCTACCGCCGATTTATTCCTCACTGTGCGGAAATGATGCAACCCCTCACTGACCTGTTGCGCGGAGGTAAGCGGATGTTCATGTTTCTCGACACGACACAAGTCGCTTTTGCCTTGGTCAAAGATACTGTCTCCAAAACAGCACTCATTACCCCCCACGACCCTTTAGCTCCTATTTCGGTAGTGACGGATGCCGCGGACACAGCGGTTGAGCAGTACTGCAACAGTTCGTGGACGATTCTTGGCAACCTTTAGCATTCTTCTCCATTCTTCTCCCGCCGAATCTAGGTACAGCACATTTGGTAGGGAGTTATTGGCCATCTACTTGGGAATCCGTCATTTTCGACATGCACTCGAAGGCCGTTCGTTTACAGTGTTCACAGACCACAAGCCTTTGGTTTACGCACTAAAGTCAGCTTCGGATCGATACTCACCACGCGAGATTCGCCACTTAGACTTTGTCTCACAGTTTACTGTAGACATACGACACGTCTCTGGGGTACTTAATCCCGTCGCTGACGGCTTATCACACGTACATCAACTAAGTCTGTCACCGACGCCTAACATCAACTTGGACGCAATGGCACAGGCCCAAACTATGGACCCTGACATCGAACAACTTCCACAAAACGGTTCTTTGAGCTTGACGACAGTACCTATCCCAATTTCCCAGAATACCATCGTGTGCGATGTGTCGCAAGGTCGCCCCAGGCCAGTAGTTCCTGCTGCCCACCGTTATCCCACTTTCCTGACACCCCACAATCTAGCTCATCCGGGTGTGACGGCCTCGGTGAAACTGATAACTGAGCGTTTTGTTTGGCATAATGTCAAACGAGGTGTCTGTCAATGGGCTTGTGCTTGCCTGCAATGTCAACGTGTTGAGACCCATGGGCATACCAAGGCAGCGTTAGCCGGGTTCCCAGAACCTGAAACAAGTTTTCATTATGTGCACGTCGACCTCGTAGGACCACTTTCCCCTTCACTTGGGTACTTTTACATAGTCACATGCGTGGATCGTTTTACTCGCTGGCTGCAGGCCATTCCTATCCCTCGTCTCACGTTGGAAGAGGCCGCAAAAGCTCCTCTGACCGGTTGGGTTAGTCATTCCGGTTGCCCGGCAATAGTGACCACCGATCGTGGTCCACGCTTCGATGGGAATTTCGGCAGCCTACTTGCTACGCTCGGTCGCCAACACGTTAAGACGACAGCTTACCACCCTCAGGCCAATGGTATGGTTGAGCTTTTCTACCGGCAATTGAAAGCCGCCCTTCGAGCAAACGGTAACCCCCTTTGAAGTGAAACACTACCACTGGCACTCTTAAGCCTGCGTAGTACCGTTAAGGAGGAGTTACACACAACACCGGCCGTACTAGTATATGGTTGTACACTTTGTCTGCCTGGGGAGTTGGTAGCTTCCTCACCAACCGTGACTTTCGACTACGGTGACTATGCTCAGCGCCTTACGCAGCCCATGCGAGTGCTCAAGGCCAGTCCGCCGCGTGAACAACAGTCTACAAGTTATGTCCCAACTGCGTTAGAAATCGCTACTCACGTATTCCCTCGCGTCGAGGGCGTTCGATCACCACTACAGGCGCCATTCACTGGCCAGTTTCGGGTGATAAAACGTAGGGCAAAAACATTTGTCATAGACATCAGCGGACGACATGACACCTTATTTACCGACAATCTCAAGCCTGCCGTCATGGAGTGCGAGCCGCTCGGCCAATTTACACCTAGTCAAGCCGCTCAGTCACCCGCATCGAGCGAGTTATTACGCGAACCACCCCCAATTACGCCTAGTGAGGACTCGGCAGCTAGTCCATCAGATTCTCCAACCGCGCCCGCAAGGCAAAGTAGCCGTCGCGGTCGCCAACTACGAAATCCCGTCCACTTTGCCGATTTCGTGACGATTTTTACAACCGACTGTTAGCAATAATTTGGGAAGTTCACCATGGATTTACCAACCAACGGGCCCGCGAGATTACAATCGGTAGTTATGACCTCATTTCTTCTGGTGTCCTAGCGACTGCAACAACACCGAACATCGTTTGTGTGTTGTTATTACGGTCCAACACCCGCCGGCGCCCTCAGGGGCTCTTTTGTTCCAGTTTACCCTGCCCTCTCTCAGACGGATCCACACAGTCACATTGGCTTCATCCGTAGCCTCGCTGACTCCCGAGCACTTTCAAGGAGCCAACCATTCACTAGACAACGGGACGATTAATCAGCGTGATACTGGAGACGACAACTGGACGCCCTTTTGGATGGACCTGACGCGGGATCTTCTGGCTCGCATGCATATGAGACCCACGATGCCAAAATACAGTTGGATCTACGCAAATCGGACCTCGAGAATACAGGCACCGTTAAACTCATCAGCAGCCGTTCGACGTCACCAACAATAAAACGCGTGAGCTACGAGGAATTCCTGTACAACCAATAATTCCGGGCTACCATCACGATCGAAGCCCAAATCCGTCGGATTTCTAGGAAGAGGCCTCTGTAAAGTTGGTTACCTTCGTTCATACTTTTACCACGTTTATTGTTTAACTAAAAGCTGACTGCCAAGCGCGGTTGCCATTTGACCGTTGCCCTTGCGCACGCTCTCACGTAAGCTCCCAAACACACGCTAACCACTATCTCTCCCAGTCGCCTTCTCGTTCTCACGAGTCGTGGAGAATACTGTTCTGGTTAACATATTCGTGCAGTGCCGCACATTAGAGTGACGTGCAGGTGGTCCAGGCAGTACAAAGGACCGGAGCACGCGTTTACTAGGGAAACCGCGAAGTAAGATCTAATCAACCTCACGTTTCCGCCACTTCTAGGTCTCTTTCAGCAGAGGACACAGAAGGTGTAGCTCCCTGAAACGAGCAGGTGTTCTCAAGCCTCGGTCTCTCTAGCCGTAGCGGGGCGTACCTTTTTATACTGATTGGGAGGGCCCATGATTTGGACTGCTGCGTTAGGCTATCCGTATCCGCTAGGAGTGCCTCGTGATCCGCCGTAGTTTTGGTCACACTCCAGATTTTGAAATCCTCGGCATAGACCAGACAAGGAGACACAAGTTGTTGTGGCAAGCCGACGATGAAAGCTACGAACGGCAGTTGGCCTAATACTGAGCCTCGCGGTACTCCATTTTAGGCCTCATGCCACTCAGAGTATGATGAAGCTTCTTTCACAGAGAAGGGCCACTTTTTCAGGAAGTCTTCGATCCATGTGAGTAAATTTTCTGCTACTCCTGGCGATCTCCGCTTAAGGAGCAAGCGATTGCGAGTGACTTTGTTGAAAGCTGTGCGGAAATCAACACAGATAACGTCCCTAGGGTGGATCTCCTCTCAAGCTAGTGCCCAGTGTTCACGTAGACAGACAGGATAGACCTTTCCTGCAGTCACGTTGCTGGTAACTGAGAAGCTCATGACTCTCGAAGTACCTTTGTCATTGCCCCGAGACCATGCGTTCCATTACCTTTCGTACCACATACGTAAGACTTTCTGGACTGTAATTCACAGCTTCCATCTTTTTGACTCCCTTGAACTTCTGGATGACGACGGCTATTTTCATTCGGGTGTTAGTTAACCTCGTTCCGTAGAGTTGGTAAACAGTCTCATGAGTGAGGCCATAATTTCAGCTACTTTCCGAAGGACTAGGGCATGGATCCCGTTCGAATCAGGTGACGCATGTGGACGTAGCCCTTGCATAGCCTTGGAAACCTCTTCCACCACTACCGATCGCCATTCTATGGTGGTCGCAATCCGTGGAGGCTGGGGTGAGAATGGCCCCTCCGTGGCATAAAAAGCAGCATAGTGACCAACCAGTGGTTCTGCTCTATGGCTATCAGAGTCCGCGAAGAATCCATTATGAAGCAGTGTTAAGATGCGTAGGCAAGCCTTAGTTCTCCTTCTCAGGTATGCCAACAGCCTTCTTGGTGCTGAGGCGGAATCGGCCCTAAGTTCCCACTTGCATTCGTGTCTCTTCGTAATCTTCAGCGTCTGACACCAATTTGGAATGCTTCTGTAAGTGTCACATGCCGTGCCGGGGGATCGAAAATGCTGCCAAGCTCGGTTTCTTTTCCGCTGCTGATTACGTAGCTCCTTTTCCTTTAGCATGATTTCGTCGACCGCGCGAGGTGCGAAGAAATTCTCCGGTGCAGCTATTTCTAATTTGAAGGAACTCCATGCTTCATCCACTTCGCCAATAACGACCGGGTCCTACTGAAGTGCGGCAGCAGCTCTCTCCGCTTCAGCAAAGGGTATGCGCCGCACTTTCGGCCCGCAATGCGGTTTCTGATGGGCGAAAGTAGGGTTTCTACAGCGCACGACTAGCATCACCTAGTTGCTGGAGCCCAGTGACTGCAAAAATCCGTTCCGCCTATGTTGGAAGTTCGTGGGGCGGACACTAGGTCAAGAATGAATATCTGATCCGCCTGACTCCCTGCCGATTCTTGTGCATGCTGGTGCAAGGCGAAGTCATACACTGTCTCATATAAACAGCGGGAGAACCTGCCCGCAGCCGTATTGTATCTGCTTGACACTCAGCCAATGAAAGGAGCATTAAGTTCGTCAAGAACCAGACAGTGTCCGACCAATGCCTATCGGTGCGTTGATTCCAGGATACATTTTCCTTCAGCAGCCGGAGTACGACAGATTATCCCAAGCTCCACATAGCCACTGATGGAAAGTTTCCCTCTGCTCCATCGTGCCTCCCTGTACCCACACTTGCCCACAAAGGTATAATATATGTGTATGTTATCCCATTTTCTACAGGCATAGCGACAACTCTTCAACCTTTGGGACGAGTTCCATCAACTCGAAACAGCGCTCGCCCGGGTAGTGTTGCCTCTGGGTCCCGAATATTGTCCGTTAGTCATGTCTCTTTAAGTGCGATTATGGTCAAGGTTCCTGCCAGCACAGTTGCCCCAATTCACTTTTTTCGTCCAGTTATCCGCGGGAATTAGTCGGCAGCGTTCTGGAAGATACCACCTGGTCGTACCTGCCAGAAAATCGTCTACTGCCGCGCTCGGAGAGAGCGGGCCGGTAGTGACTGTGGCCAATGTATCTGTAATCTCCCCAGAAACAAATGAAAATCCCGGGTGCAAAAGCCTGTTCACCCGTTTTTACTTCCCTCCTTAATCTCTGCGCAGGCCGGACTCATCCTTTGACGATCCTCAGGTAAAATATCTTGGTGTAGACGAAGGGGCTCTACCTTAACGCTGTAGGACCTTCTTGAAATTTTATTCGCTTGTTCCTGCGAACTAAGAACAACTTTCAGATTTCGCAGTCTTCCGGGCTCTTGGAGCTTGCCGAGTGTGTGTGCCGCTCTGACCTGAAGTGTTGCTGTCAGTCCTGCTTCATCTTCCGTAAGCAGCTTATTCACTGTCAACCTGGGTTGCATCCGATCATGTTCAAAACTGTCCCGCAGGAAGTTGTAGTAGCCTCCGGGATGAGTAGGGCCAGGAGGCTTTGTTCACAGAGTGGTGGAATCGTCTTTGCTGTTGATGGAACCCCCTTCCACGTGATTTTGCATCATCCTGAGCGTCAAGTGGTAGGCCGGGTGGAGTCGGTGGTCCGACAGCTCAACACTAAAAATTGTCTGCCATTGCGGGTAGAGGACCGTCCTTCCGGCTCTTCCTTTTGTTTGTTTGGCTGGTAGCCCGAGAAGTCGTGGCAACGACCGAGCCATAGGAGAACCCAGGGGTTTACAACTGGAACAAACTCCTCCACTGGTGGAATGCCGGGGTGCACATGGGTAGGCGGTGAGTCTGGTGGGGACGAAGTTTGGTCAAAGCACAGATAGAATACGAGGTTTTACTAACAGTATTTTCACATAGCTTCAGCCACTCATTTATCGGCAGGAATTTTGTCACAACGTATGTGTATAGATCCATCACATCCATCCCGAAGCATAGCTTCTACTCTGGATTGCACAGTTTTCTTGCGGAATAAACAATCACGCACTTTACCACGGCCCGTTTCACTCACCATGTGATGATAATCCACCGAGCGATAGATGATGATCTACAAATGACTGAAGTTAGAGGGGCTCAACGACACACGTCACTGGCGTAAAGCAGCACAAATGTCCTGAATTATTTCGCGGGTGCGAAGCTTGAGCCCAAATATATCCCGATCTAGTATTTACCTTATTTTCGTTGGGGTACAGAAGTGAAAGAAACTGGACAACTTGGGATGGCTAACAAGCCTAGGATCGAGAAGCCCTTGATCAAATAATGGGAAAAAAGAATGAATGCTCGTTTGTTCACGGATGGCTTGTTTTATTAATTTTTTGCTTTTCCTGTAGGACTGGCAGAAAGGAAAGAGAATAAGAAAACAAAACCCGACAGCATGGCTAATTAGGGGGGCAAGTTAGTTTGGGAGTAGGCCAGGGCCTAGCCCCAGGCGACGATCCAAAATGGCTTATCTGTTGCTTCGGATGATACCTCTATTATTTTTTGTGGAAGATTATTCCATAAAGATATAATACTGAAAGCGAAGAAGTTTTGGAGTACAAATGTGCTGCGGCCGGGCTTAAACGGTTTCGCATTATACCCGCGCAAGGTTTCTAGGCCAGGGCCAGTAAAATTGGTCCACTGTATATGCAGCAAATAAGTTATCTGTAAGAAAAAGACCTCCTCGTCATATGCAAGGCCGCTTGCGGCTAGCGGTCCGGAAACTTCGCTGTCTGATGTCTGACAGGTCTCTCATGACGGAACCCTTTGAGCCACTCAAGCTTAACGGAAGGCAGCAAAGCTGAACTTCTCCCACTGTCCAATGGTCCATGTTCCAGATCCTCGGCAGTTCAAGATTCAAGAGGCAGTCAGTACCGTTGTCCTGAACACTTTGGCAATGTCCAGTGGTCTATGTAACGGTTATTCCAACTGAGTGGCGCGTAGCCAATTCGAAACGAATCCCGAAACCAGAACAAGACTGGATTAACAAGTTATGCGCATATAAATATGTACAAACCTCAACTGTACTGACGCAACGTCTAACAACGAGGGCCAAAGTTCAACAAAGGCCAGTGTCAAGTACCACATTCAGGGCAGTCCAAGTTTGAATCAAAATTATGCCACCTCTCGTGAGCGAAATATAAACGAATGTTGAAGTGTAGTGATTATTGCATGTTATACTTGTTTGAGGGCCAGTAAAATAAAGAGCATAGTCTCAACAGTACAAGTATATAACAACGGCATGGGAGGATTTCCACGCATGTAAGTTACAGCCCATCTTCCGGTTCGCCGGCAACACCAGATGCAAGATACTGTCAAGATTTGTATTTTGAACACCCTCCCTTTTTACCATCGCCCCACTATCCAGTGAGTTATATTTCTGCTCACGGGTGACATTCAGATAGCAAGATAGTCACAAGATCCGGGAACGTTTGGGCTTAAGTCGCGCGCCCGTGTATTACTTCAAGACCTCAAGACTATTTCTTACACCTGGAAGAGGGAAATTCAGTCCAGTCAGACGAGACGAGTAGGGGGTATTCTGTAAACCATACACCGTCTCCGTTGTCCTTCTCTGGAATCTTTCCATCAGGTCTGGATCCTTGATAAAACCGGCGTGTGCTACATGACTGCCGTATTCTATCACAGGGCGAAAGTACATTTCATAGAGGAGATGAAAGTCTTGATGAATACAGAAAGAAACACTCATCCACATACAGGTTTCGAGAACCAGATTTGCTGGCTTTTCCTTGGTGGGAAAAAAAGAAAGGTTTCTACAAAGCCAAAATTCCAGTGATTTGAGCTGGTCTACCTTTCGGATTTCAGTGCCAGAAAGGATGGTCTGGAGTTCTTACCAAATGTCGTTGAGACGTACTCGTCGTCACTGAATGGCAAACCCCATTCAGAAGACCGGCTTTTTGCTGAAACTCTTGTCACTTACACTTTTACTGCATCGGATCCCCACATTGTTACATAGTGCGCATAACTCGCAGTGTTCATGAGATGACACCAGGTAGGTCAGCAACATAGGTAAGAAGAGAGGGTCAAGCACTGATCTCCGAGGCACCCTGATAGGGTTTGTGGATGAAGAGAATCGATCTGTAAGAAGGCTGTGGATAACCGAGTGTAGCTGACCCCAAATGCCATATCTTTTCAACTTTATCAAGAGCAGATCATGGAGCACTCTATCAAAGGCTTTGGCAAAGTCGATGAGGATAGCGTGAGGTATCCGTCCTTTATAAAATGCTTGTGTTGGGCTGTCCATCACAGTTAGCATATAGGTGATGCAAGATCTGTGAGGCAGGAAACCGTGCTGGGAAGGTTCAAGTAGTCCATGCACTTAAGATGACCTAGAATGGCCGTTTTCAGAATGCGCGTAAAGACCTTGCCGGATAAGCCGGTGATAACAATTGGTCTGCAACTACCCGACAGGTGACCACCTCCTTTTTTGAAAATGGGAGTTATTACTGCTTTCTTCCAACTATTGGGGAAGACATCCATGTTTAGACTTTTAAGGAAAGGTGAGCGGACTTTACTTCGGCTACTTCCTCCAGAATCCGAGGGTGGATCACGTCCGGACCCATGAAACTATAGAGCTTAAAAAGACAGCTTTTTGCGTACATCAGTGAAAGAAATTTCAGTGTGTCCCAGCCGCGGGTGAACTACGGGTATTTGAATCACTGGATGCAGAATCTTGAAAGAAGCTTTGAGAGCAGGGCTGAAGTGGGACACAAAGACTTTTGCCACTTGTTCTGGAGAAGTGGACATTGGCTATGGGGGGAGGGGAGAGGGCGAGTTCTGCCAGGCAGGCCTTAGGCGGTGGTAAAGAATGGACTTATTGCTTCGCCCTAAAGCAGTGAAATTTTTGGTAGCTTAGAAAGTATTGTCTGATCCCAGATTTGCACAGATTTCTGATTACTATAACCTTTAAACCTCAAACAGTGGTGCTCGTTTTTTAAAGGCTAATGTATTCTTCTGGGAAGCTGGCATTTTTTCCATCGGTTAAGCTGGTTCTCGGAACAAAGAAATGGACAACTGAGCCAAGGTGCTGCTCGATTAACTCATCGACGGTCTCGAATCCTAGTTCCCAGTTGGTGCTCTTGAATTGGATCCGTGGGTAATTTTTGATGTGCTGAAAGTCAGTCCTTTGGGAGAATCTAACTCTCAGGTTCATGAATTTACAACTGGGCCATTTAGTTACAAAGTCAGATTCAAGTACCATATCGCCACTTTTTCCAGGTGGAGAGAGAGAGGAAGGACCGCTTTCAAAAAGTGACCCTTGTTGATGTTGCCGAAATCTAAAAGAGATGAAGCTTTTCCCAGTCTGTATCTGGTGGTAAACGGGACACACCGGGCCCAGCTACGCTCTGCTACCGGTTTAACTAGAGGTCCCCAAAAGCAGCCGTCTGAAGAGTGAAGTCTAACCAAGCGCACCCCAGGGGCTTTAAGGCCACCTAGTAATAAAAAATCCGTGAACGAGTGATGGGTCTTAAATTCATCCAACTCTTCCGAGAGCTCATTGCTGGATTCGGCAGTGCAGGCCGAAGACCCGTAAGTGACTCTTATTAAGAGGACTTCATTAAAAGGTGAGATGATGGAGACCGTCGAACAGTCTGTATGAGGAGTGAGATCAAAGTGTAGGAACAACTCTGGGGTTTGCAGGGACCTAAGAAAAGGACCATCCTACCTACTGGACCTATCACTGAATCCTTATGGACCAACGCGTAACCACTGACAGATGTTTTGCCGTCGCAGCCTTCTGGTGTGGCCCATAGTTGTCTTGAAATCTCGAAGTGGTACACGGGTACGAGACTGAAGCCAGAATGCTCCCGGACCTTGTAACCACCTTGTTATCTGAAAAGTCACCGGTGAGCTGGCAGATAGCGCACTGGATGTAATGTCCATGTTGATTGAAAAATTCCTCTTCTGCTCACATTCCTGTACTCCATGACCGATTTTGGACCGCCTTCTCTAACCCACTTCATGCTGACACTGTTTTGTGGTCGACAATTATTCTACGCTTGGTGCACTTACTTTTTCTTTTTATGGTTGTGCTTTCTTATTGAGATTACTTTGAGGACAGTTGGTACGGTAGTGAGAGGCACTGGTTCAACACAGTTTGTTTTATTACTCCTCGGTTTCGCTTTCTCGCTCACGTCGACTGACCGTAGACGTTCAGCTCGTTTACGTTGATTTTTGGCTGCCACGCTCAGGAAATTGTTCTTTGGGCCTGATTAAGCGTGGAGAACTTGTTCTATTTGTTTGGACTTCAGGACAGGTACTTATTATTTACTCTTTTTGGCCAACTATTCCTCTTTTTACAGAATTTGTCCTATTTTTGATCACCTTTTTGGCTGGATAGTGACTGAGGCTCACTGTCAAAGGTATGATCATGTTTGTACTTGTATTTTTACTCGCTAATAGTACCGTAGAATTTGCAGAGCAATCGTGTTCTTGATTTGGGTTCTGCATCAATTTGGGCTACGCGTTGCTTTGAGGCTCCAAGGTGCTATCCAGAACGAGTGAAGCTTATTAGTCGGTGAATCGATAATTGAATCGTTGGTCAGGCTTCACCCGGACCAGGACTTGAGCAATTTGGTCGTTACACTGGATACTTGGGAAATGGAAAAAAGCGAGAAGGTTCTAAATAAAAATCTTGACAGCATCTTGCTTCGGGCACTGCCGGTGAGCTGAAAGATAGATCTCTGCACAGTGAAGAAGACATTCCTTTTAGCTAGAGTAGCGCAAACTATTTTGACCTGGACTTCAGACAGCGAGACCTCTGGAAGGTGCAATCTGCGCTGGGCCTTGAGATATTGGAGGCAGTGGGAACCACCCTGCGTAAGCCTTGCTACAATGCAATCGTTGGCATGAACTATAGTATGCAAAACCAGTATCTTCCTTCGGGGGTTCTGGTGCGCAATATGCTGAAACAAAAAGAGGAACTGCATGAGCCGGTGCCCAATACTTGCTTCACAGGATCCCACACTTACCTTTACCGAACAACAAACGGGCTATCTCCAACCCGCTGACTGCAAAACTCAGGGTCGAGTGAGACGCCAAAACCCCAACGAGGATTGGTCATATTGTAGCAAGGACGACAACACACGACAGGATACGTGTATTTCATCGGCCAAACAAGTCAGGTCATGGAACACATACAGTCGTTTATATAGGCCTTTTTCCAGACCGCGCGGCATCAAGATTGCTATTGCCACTGCTTGAGCGCTTCGGCTGCATTTTGTCCATTTGCCTGTGGCCGATGGCTTGCTGCTTTTGACCGTCATTTTCCATTTGGCTGGTCCAACTGTCTCTGTTGACGTCTCGACCGGCCGCCCTTCACCTGAGCTATCTTGCTGGTTGCCGGAGATCCAGCCGCTTCCTCTCTGGTCGTCTGTATGCCTTCTTTTGCCTGCTTTGGAAAGCCTCCGACATATTCGTCACCTGTTCTTTTGTCTGTGACCCTCGTTTGGTTCGTCCGTTCGCCTTGGTATTCACGCCTTTCCACAGCCCCAGCATTCCCTGTTACAGGATTACCTTTTGAGTGCTTTATCGTCCTCCGCTTCTGCCACGTCGGCAATCAAAGAAAGAGAAGGGGTAGACTAACGGCAAACCAGTAAAATGCATCTTCTCCGGCATCACTGGGTGCCCGAGCACACCACGGCCCACGGAATAGGATGTCCGCCTCCAGCTCTGGCCACAGGTCACCCCGAAAGTCTCCACGAATGTAGACGAGATTACCAAGCACCCGCCGGTTAGCTTCTGGAGGCATACCGCTGGCTTTCATGAGTGTGCTATTTTAGATTTCGCTTAGTCCAGAGGTGAGACGAGTAGCAGTTCTACGCTCTTTCTCCTACCTGGTTGATTATGCAGCTGTACATGGGTAGGCAGCCACTCTACCATATTCGCTCCAAGGACGAATATAGGAACTGTGTGATTTACGGAGGGCTTCAAGAAGTGGCTTCCCAAAGGATCGATAAATAAGACCAACTACACTCCCAGCTGGAACACTCAAACTGTCAGTGAAACCTTCAGTTTTCAGCGAAGAAAGCACAAAAATTCCTAGACCGCGCTCAAAGTCTGTTATTCTAAGCAAGCTTTCAGAAACATGGGAACTCACTGACAGCTGAGAAGGACCTGCCCGCATGTTGACACAACTTGGCAGGTATACCGGGAGCGTTCTCGCGGAGAATCAGAGCACAAGAGCATCTAGGTCCTCATGTAAAATTTTGCTGTTCTTGTCCGATGGAAGTGCTCGCCCTGCTCTAATGTCATCAGTATATAACGGACGATACGATGCGAAGACTGTCAGAAAGAGGTTTTCATGCGAGCGGCGGTAAAGGCCCAAGAACAGACCCATGAAGGACTCTACTGGAAGCCAAGTATCACTCGCAGATGGTTTTTGAGACTCCGACTGGAAATCCCCTTCGTCTCAGGAAGCTGGTGAGCGGATATTCCTTCACTGGTATGAATTATTATATTACCACCTACTCTGAAACGAGTTAGTTCGGAACAAAACATCTTGTATCTCTGCAAGGCAGCGTCAATACAGAGAAGTTTATCAGCGTTTGCCCTCCAGGAAGAGTTTGTACCCTTAAAGCTAACCAGTGGGGAGGGCAAACGAATGTGGTGGAAGGCTGCGGTAGCCAAAGCCATCAAAAATGGAAACCGTATCTGGAACTTTTACAAAGCTTCTGGCAGTCAGCCAACTTGGGCCCACTATACCAGGCTTCGCGATGGGACGTCGAGCCCTCTGCAAACTGCTGAGCGGGAATTTGAGCTCATATTAGTCACATGCTTGCAAAACCGGCCAAGGAAATTCTACAGCTATGTGCAGTCAAGAGGCTTAACGTGGGACGCTTTAGGTCCACTATCCACGGCAGACCTCGTTACCGTCACCGATGACCAGGACAAAGCAGACGCCTCGGGTGAAAGCTTCGGTAGTGCTCTTACAATAGGTAGCGGAATACGGGTGGATTTGGCGCTGGCGCATCTTCCTCCGCTGCAAAACGAGCTTAATCTCTCCGAGGGAATCATGCTTAGGTTACAAGCGGCTGGTCCGGATGGCTTTTACCCAGACATCCTCAAGCCGTTAGCGGATATCATAGCTCTATTGGTACGCAGGCTTTACAGCTCCTCGTTAGGTCAGGGTAAGCTTCCTCAGGACCGGAAAGCCACGGCCTTCGTGGCCATACTTAAGGGTGTACTTAAGTCGGTAGGGGACAGCTACAGACCGGTGAGTCCCACTGGCGTCATTCGTAAGGTTCTTGAGAAGACCTCATCTGTCGGCATCTACCGGAGCACTCCATGCTAGGTCCGGTCCAGCATCGACTCCTCAAAATTAGATCTTGTTTGACCAATGTCTTTCGCTCATTAGATGAAATGAATCGACCGGCGAATGAATGTAGGAAAGTTCAGGTATGTTACATTGACTTTAGCGAACTTTTCGGCCCCACTAATCGTCGTATTTTGTTGTGCAAGAGGAAGGCTTTCGGTAAAGGTGGGCCATTATATGGGTAGCTGGCGGACTTTCTTTCCTACAGGACTTTTAACGTCAAAGTAGGGGACAGGTGCTCTCGTTAAATGAGTGTCACCAGCGGTTTGCCTCCTTAGGCCCGATGATATTCTTATTGTTTGTTAGCGATTTGTCTTCCGCCCTTCAACCGCCTGGTTCATTTTTCGCGGATGACGTGAAAGTTGTTGGACTTGAGGGCAGGATAGACTTAGGCAGATATATAGAAACCGTCCTGGAATGGGCACACAAGCCGGGCTTACAGTTGAACACCGGAAGAAGCCATTGTTTGTCAACGGCTACAGAAAGCTTAACTGCCGCTCGAAACTAGCAGCTGTTCACCGCAGAAACAGTTGGTGTGGTTGAAGGCCTTGGGGTCATCTTGTGAGGTGATTTTGAATGGTCGGACAGGCGCAGCTTTGCCGCACAAAAGGCTCGTGGTGGACTGTCCAGACTGCCATTGACACTCTCTTGCCGGCGACCAGGAATATCCGTACCTATTTACATGGCTACAGTAGGACCTCAGTTAGGAGGTAAAGAGTAGAATTAGTCACCCTCCAACAAAAGGACACCGCCTGCTTAGACAGAGTTCATCGTCTCGCGACGCGAATAGTTGATAGGGAGAGCGGTAAGACTTCTACGCAGAGGCCCTGTGATCTCAGTCCTTTCCCGTTGGAAGGGAGGAGACTTTGAGGGGACCTCATAGAAACGTTCAAGTTTATGAGGGGTTCCCCGGCCTAAGGCCAGGTAGAATATTTCGAGTGGCTTTACATTCCTGAACAACGGGGTACAAGAGGAGGCTGACGGAAACTCGAGCTGGGCTGATGGCTATGTCAAACTTCTTTAGCAGCTGGGAAGTGAACAAATGGAACGGCCTTCGTGGTGGAACGATAGATTGCAGACCATCCAGTCCTTCAAGGGTACCAAGGTCGTAGTTGGTACGAGATGTTTCCCGGTAATGAGCCTTTAGCTTGTTCACCAAATGGATGCGGGGTAGCACTGTGTTGTGGTTGACGTTTCCATTGAAGACATACCATGTCAGTGAGAGATCACGATGCACACTGTCTCCAGCATGTGATGTGCGATGAGGTTTTACTCTTCCCTCTCAGTTTTAGCAAGGATTCGACGAAATAAACCGTGCAGTTTTGGGTGCATAACTGGATTGTATACCATCAAAAGAATTCTGGGAGCTCGAGTATCTGTGACCATTACGCTTCCGGCGTAAACTGAGCCGACCTGAACTGAAGTTTCGCGCAACTCTGCATTAGCCGGACTTCTGGCCACCGCATGCGCTTGCAGACCCTCCCATTTGCTCCATGGCCCCCTGGGGTTGCTCAAAATCGCGCATGCCGCCTATCCGTTCACGACACACTGTTTGAGACTCTCGACTGTGGCCCCCCGAGCCGGAGCTGGAGCGGTCAATATCTTCAGCGGTAACCAGGTTACACGGTCTCCTCTTCATCACCCGAAAGTCCGTTATTCCAGTTCAGTTTATTTTGCACAGGACAGGCAAAGGCCACAGCCAATCGAGCTTCCAGAATTCCTCTGCCGATTTGCACACTGAGCAGGCTCTCACCGCCGCCTGGTCAATTTCGTCCAATCCCCGCTTAATTGTGGAGGGAAACTTAAAACCTCACAACACGCCAACTGCGCGAGACATTGTACATCATGAACGTTCACTGAGCCATTATATATCAAGCAGAAAGGTCCACTAGTGCAACACTTCACACGAACCCCGGTGTTCACCACCGTCCATCCAGAGACACTCTCCTAGCTCACCGTCAGAACTGATTTCGTTCTATCTACAAACTGGGGCCTCCTTGACCGCCTGGCTCGTCCTTAGTTCTATTCCCTCTTCTGGTAGTCTGTTCCAGTAGCTTACTTCCCTACTGCCAAAGAGGCGAGATCTAGCTATCGGCACGAATCGAAACTTCACCGAATTCTACTCGTGACCTCTTATTCAGGAGTCTGTCACAATGTGGTGTAGACTCTCTGGTCTGAGCCCGGAAAAGCCTTTTATTATCTCGAAAGTCTCCATAGGATTCCCTCGTTGTCTTCCTTCTGTGCGTTGAAGCTTGTGGTCCTGGGGTCTCTGCCAATACATGTTGCCTCTCTGGCCTGAAGCTGTGCGCTTTGCAGGGCGTTATACCTTCCCCAAACAGGTAGTGCCGTTTCTGTGGTAGGGTGACCACGCCTGAACAAATTTTCCCAACAGAGGCCTGATTATAGACAAGTACACCTGCATGAGAACCCTTGGTTGTCGGCACGTAAACGCTGATCTCAACCTGAAGAGCTCACCGAGTGTCCTTTGTGCAGCTGCTGGACACTGACATGCCAGCTTAAGCTCGGAAGTCCCCGAAATCCCAAGGTCCTTAAACCTGCTTACTATCTCAGCAGTAAGTGGACCTTGGTCGTGCGCTACCATCAGGCTTGTCGTTGTCCGTGAAAACAAGTGGCTGTTCCCAGCATTGAGAAGTAGTTCCCACTTTTTTGTCCAGTTCAGAACGGCTACTATGTCTCGTCTCATCTGGCCTCTCCCCCAAGCTCTCGCTAATTTCACGTCATCCGCAAGAAAAGCTTGATGACTGTAGGAAAGCGGCTGAATAATTTATAAACGGAAGGAACAGTAGTGGGCCCAATAAGGAACCCTGCTGCGCTCCACTGGTGAAGTTTCTTATTTCGAGTTCTTGTCATCTACTCTAGCGTAAGAAGTTCTACCGGCAAGGAAGTCCTTTAGCCGTCGCTGAATCTGCACATTTAAGCCAAACGACCACAACCTGATTAGTAGAAGCCGATGGTTCACTGAGTCAAATGCTTTGTTGAAGACCAGATAACCCATTTCGACCTGTTTTCCGTCGACCACTCTTCGAGGGACTTCGTCTAAAATGTTCAGGATATTAGTCAGGCACGACCTGCTTTTAGAAATCCATGTTGAGCTGGGCGAAGCATAGAACCCTCTCGCAGGTGCTCGTAGAAGTGCCCCCGGAAGATCTTTTCTAGCACTTTGCCTATGATGCTAGTAAGGCTTACCTGCCTATAGTTACCCGAAACTCGCTTAGGTCCACTCTTATGTATCGCCAGGAGCCTCCCGGTTTTCCTTGCCCGAGGCAGCCTACTCTGACCCAATGGGGACCTGTACAGCTTATATTTGGACGAAGCCATAATACTCCCAAAAGGTTTGATGATGGCTGGAAGGAAGCCGTCCGGATCAGCCGAATTATGGATATTTAATTTCTGTAGACCCTCGCACACGGTTGACTCTGAAAGACTCAGTTATTTAAGATCTGTGGGATATGTACCGGGGTCAGTTCTACCAGTGCCCCACTGCCCACTCTGTAGAAAAAGTTACAGTATGCGCCCGGGGAATCTAGTTTTCTCTAGTCATCAGTGACGGTAACGAGGTCTGCCGTGGATAGTGGACCTAAAGCGTCCCACGTTAAGCCTCTTGACTGCACATAGCTGTAGAATTTTCTTGGCTGGTTTTGCAAGCATGTGACTAATATGAGCTCAAATTCCCGCTCAGCAGTTTGCAGAGGGCTCGACGTCCCATCGCGAAGCCTGGTATAGTGGGCCCAAGTTGGCTGACTTCCAGAAGCTTTGTAAAAGTTCCAGATACGGTTTCCATTTTTGATGGCTTTGGCTACCGCAGCCTTCCACCACATTCGTTTGCCCTCCCCACTGGTTAGTTTTAAGGGTGCAAACTCTTCCTGGAGTGCACTTAGTGATCTGTGTATTGAATTCCTTCCCTCTCCGATAGCAGCTCGCTCTGCCGAGTCTCACCGCAGCTCCGCTGCCCTGGTGCGATGCTTATCCAAGTTCATGCTACCAAAAGTCCTAGCTGTTCTCGAGGCTACCCAGGGTTGCCTTATGCACACAGTGACCTTGAAACAGAAGTTGTCACTTTCGCTCAACCGAGCACAGCATCGCAGTTCGGATACTTTGGTCGCGAAATTTGTTATTGCGAGATCAAAGAACGATGGGCATCAAGCCCTACATGTGGTACTCTTTCTAATGTGTTGGCGCAGCTCACTTGCATACAGCCGCTCCAAGTTTATTTATCATTGAGATCCTGGTCCGCAGACTTTGACCGTCCATTCGGTGTGAGGAAGGCCGGAGTCACTATGAGGCTTTTATGCTCGTCCTCGACGAGTTCAATTGGGGTCGGCAGTTTGCGAACGTCCTCGCAACATTTTGTACTCGGTGCCCAGTAGACACAAATAACTTTAACCCTTCGGCCCTGAACGATGATCGTAACGGCTTACAGCTGGACACTCCGGGTGCGTATCTTGGTCTGAGGCCAAAGGTGGTTTCTACCTGACCTAGTGAGGATGGCTACTCCTCCTCCGGCGCAATCGCGTTCTCTATGTTGTCCATTGATTGCGAAATCCATGTTTCAGTGGCGGGGGCTATTAACTCAATGTGCTCCAAAGAGACTTTCGAGAGTTCCATCTATTTGTTACCAGCTCTACATGCGCTGGTATATAACACCACGACAATCTCTCCAACGGACAGAGGTCTCCTGTTGTTCAAACCTGCCTCCATCTCGTGAGCAGAGCCCGAGGTAGCAGCAAGACTTGCAACAGTGTCCGTCAGTGAGGAAAGTGGGGACCGTTGGATATCTAGGACCTCTGACACACCCCAGTCTAATTCTTCTGAAGTACTCAAGATCTATGAATTTGTTAAAGTCGCATCATCCTCCGGCTGTTTACATCCTTTCCAACTTCATCCTCCCAGAACTTTCTCAATGACCACTATTCCCTGAGATTTCAGTGGCTTTCCTATCTCTGTCGGTAAGTTACCCCGAAACCTGGGTGCTGCCTTCTGTCGTCCTTGTGAACCTTTCGCTGGGGACTTTGCAGTTTTATCCATGATTTTACCCTACACCCCCATCTCTTCGTCCGATAAGGTGTGGTATGGGCACCTGATGTTGTGGGTTACCTCCGCAGCCCTAGCTCGGTGTATATCCTTGGTATGCTCATCAGTGAACTCGATTAGGATTGGTCGTGCGGTATTGGTGCCCATTCTAGTTAACGGCGATTCCCACGTCCCCATTCTCTGCATTCTTTTCAATGGAACAGGGTGGGGGGAAGACGGCTTTGAGCCGTATGTCCTGTGCCCATCTCCCGTCTATGTCCCTTCGTGCCCGAGATTCCCGTATAAACGGCTCCTTTTAATTGAGAATCGGTAGTCTTCGACTCTTTGTCCGCCCCACCGGTTTTATCCGCCCTTGGAGGTCCGTCATCTGGGCCTCCAGATTTCGGTAACTGGGTTCCCCGCTCTTCAAGGCCTTATCCGTCGCCTGTTGCTTTCGGGTCCTATTCTAGCCTTGCTTTTTCTGCCTCGGCTTCTGGGCCACCCAACCACCCATAGCAGTCTGCCATACTGGAATGGAGGCTGAAGGGCGGCAACCGTTGGCTTGGTTCCTAGTCACCTCACAGATTGTTCTCTGTGGTGATGCTAAAGCCTCCGCGTATGACCTTGACAGTGCTCCGCTCGGTTTCATTTTATGCTCAATGCCTCCGATTCCCTCACGAGTAAGCCAGACCACATCACTCTCGGACTGATTAATGTGGGCTAACCTTGCAACCTCCTTGCTGAAACCACAGACCCTTTCGACCTAGCTGTTCCTGCAGTATAACCAATACACATTCTCACCAATGCCGAAGCAGTTTGTATGGGACCACTCATAAAATACATCACGTTAGATTCCTTCCGCTACTAGCCCTCCACAACATTCGACCAAACGCAGGTACGTCTGAGAATTCACGGTAAGCATAAAACAGAACGGATTATAGACCAAAATAGTCAACGATTGGTAAACAATCTGAATATACTCGTCTAGGCCAGACGAGAAAAACGGCAGCTCCACAAATGTACTACACAAACTGAAAAGCTGCCTGAGAAGAATTGAAAGAGTTTTTGAACAAAAAAGTACCCTGAGGTGACTCTGGTACGTGCCGTGGTGCGAAGTAACTTTCGCTACTTCTGTGTACCTGTAAAAACCTAGCTTACTGCACAGCACTTCAAAATCTCGACCGGCTCGAGACTCACATCCGGGTCAGTCATACACAGATTTCCTTCGATGTTTGCTGAGCTTCCACCGAGCCCCACAAGAACTGGCTTGTTTCATCTCATTTCAGGCTTTTCGCTGCTTTAAGACTCGGTTTCGTGTCATTCCTGACAGTGATAATTGTTTATACTGAAACTTTGGTTGTCAGAGTTGATAGCTGCGCCGTCTCACGGTAGAATCTTACGATATTATTGAAAAATATCAACACGTCTTTTCTAGGAAATTAGAGCTGAACACTACCTGAAACTGTTCTTCGCGACTTTACACTTATTCATTCTGGGCTAGATCACGGCAGTAAGTAAACTACCACACCACGTCGTTTACAGATTTAAATTGGTATGGTTTTTGCCAAGCCATCTAGGGCATTGTTGAAGATTACGGATTCTTAACATGTTCCCATAATTCAAAACAGTTCCTGGGATTTTCTCTGGACACGGAATTTCCGAATATTGAAGTGCTTTAATAATTCTTCTGAAAGGAATTTGCGAACTGCCTCCAAGGATATGAACGGAAGGAAACACCTGTTTAAAAAAGAAAAGTCCACACCACCTTGAGGTATGGTATCGTAGCTCTTCCTCCAATTCAACATAAGCAAAACAGCTTGTTTCCCATTCGACACTATGATGACAACAGCCGCCTCTTCTGGAATCATGTAGATGTGAAAGTTCAGCTTCAAAGTCTCAATATTAGCCATTCCAGTGTTACTTTTCTTTGATACAAAGCCACAAAAATCCACTTTTTCATTTTAGGTAACTTTGTGGGACTTAAAATTATTCTGTATATTCAGCTCTTAAGCTCAGCTGCTGTCAATGTTGCTGTGCCGAAAATATCAGACAAGCAGGCTACACCATCGTTGGTCGGCCGCGCCAGCGCTCAAAAGTATTGAAACCCTCACTAGATCCGTGTTCTGTCAGACCGATTGGTGTTTTTGGAGGAGCAAATAATAAGGCTGAGGCAATAGAATAAAGTCTCTTTAACATCAACAGTCAGCTGCCTTCAGTTGATAAAACCTTGTCCAAGATGATTTCACACTCGTTCACTTCCGACCCACCAACGAAACCATCAGCGCAACATCTTGTAACGGCTAGACCTTTTATAGACTCCATGGACTCGGAAGGTGCTCCAAGGATCAGAAACCGAAAAAACGCTGTTGTATCCAATACACCCGATAAAATCCCCGTTGAAAGGGTAGAACAGCCCTTTAAGTATTAGTAATATGATGCAGCACCACTGCCAGTGCTTTCGGCTACGAAAGAACTTTGAACGCAAATGCTGTTCACTCTCAAACAGCAAACCCAAAGTCCACCCAATTGGAATAGGGTTGAGATAGAATTGGGTTGGGTTGGCCCATTGGAAAACTGGGCGTCCCACTGAGAATCTTTGGAAAGCTCTGCCGGCCCCCAAGTGAGATAACATAGGACACGCCAAAAGCGGTAAAAAGCCCACAGAACCCGTCCACTTCTTTCAAAATCAAATCAAAATTCCGTTTATTGCTTTTTCTGCCGCTATAATATTCTCCAACCTTTCAAACTTGGCCGATAAACTATTCATATCTGTAAATGAAATGGCCGGAATTTAACTGGAGGAAATGAATTTATTATAAAGTGAATTTACATTACGTGTACTCTACAAGTGATTACTCTTTCGCACAATCAGTCCTTGCCCCCGTGGGATGTTTGCCGAATGTTCGCAACATGTCCTCGGGATCTGTAACAGAAAAATACGTAGATGTTAGTGGGTTTTATGTCAGTCGAACTACAGTGGTATTGAAAACTAAAGGTCACTGAAATCTGACTTGTGCACACGGAAAATTGTAGTAACAAGTTTACTTGATAACTGCCACCGGAAACGATCCTAATAGAGGAAGCGGAATTCAAAACGGCAGAATGATGTGGCGACAGATAAAAGAAATTCCCACTCCCGAATTCTTCTTGATTTGCCCCGATTCCGAGCGCTGATAAACCAAAGCCCAATAAGTTTGTCTATGACAGACATTGGTTCTTCGGTTGACCTGTCAGTGCTGTGAACGGCCTTAGGTGTTCGTATGAAACGGAATTTGATGAGCTTATCCTTCACCGCGACGACCAGTTCATGATCTTGTGCTGCTTTTGGTTTTGAGCTTCTCAGCCAAAGAAAAGCCACTACCAACCTCTCATCAAAGCATGTAACCAGCTTGCCTTGCACAGTGTCGGACAAATCTGTGGAAGCTTAATTAAACTAGTGTTAGGATATCACCAGTTGTGGTAGCAACCGGCATCACAAGCGCATGAACTTCTCGAACTTCTGTCTGAGGCAGTCCTTGCTCCGGGTCCATTGGCGGACCGCAGTTGAAAAATGTACCAACCGGGCATGAATTCGTGAAGCGACACTGTGCAAATCACGATCTTTACATATCCTTTTTTATTACTGGGTTGCGCGATCGTCGGCGCTCCCATAGAATGGCCTTTCCAAAAACAAGACGCCGAACAACACTCATTGACTTTCTCCGCTGCCGATATCTCTCCCACTCACTCTCCCAGAGCATTACGGCGTTATCATCCCCAGATGACCGAGAACAAGGCACAGCAACACGGCATTGAAGCAGTGAAAGCAGCAGCGCCGCAGTAACCTTGAACATTACCGCGTCTTTTATGAAAGTCTACAGTCATGTGTGCTATAGCAACTCACGTTATAGTAAATATCTTCGTTACAAACAAGCTGTTTAAATATTGTGAAAAGTACGATACGCCACTTCCTCGATACACGCACACACAGCAACCAGGATATTTGCTGCCGGACTAAGTTCTTCGCCGACAAATTATCTCCCACCAGTACAATGCCAACAGAGCCAACAGGAGCCGACTGGGCGCGATGGCTGTGATTAAAACTAGTGGGCCTAACTGGTCCATGAACATGACAGCTTTCCAGTGATTAGTAAATTTCATAACCATTTATAAAAAAATTTGTAAAATTTACCGCATTGGGGATCCAACCCAATATTCTGTAAGGAAGCGCCCAATGCCATTGGGCTCTGTGTTACCGGAGCTGCCGTTTAAATTTCTTAAAGAAACATCTGCCAAGGAATTCGTTGAGAACCAATCCACTATTGATCTGAGAACCCCGTTCACGAATATTAACATTGCTGTAGACAAAACCTCAAAGCGAATGGAATTCGCCAGGTCCGCCAGCGCGCGTTTAGCCGGGCCAAAAAGTGTCCGCCCTCAAATATCTGCTTCTTCTCCCCCCAAAGATGCTCAACGTACGCGTACTATCAGCTTGACTCGACTCTCTCCAGAATGTTGACATTAGATACTTGAGGTACACTCAGATGTATCCATCTCAACCTTGCCTCGCCAGCCATCGCCTAGGAAAGCAAGGAGCATAGAGTCTGCCCCTAGCAAGCGGTCCCCCCTCGGGCTGGCTAACTGGAATCAGTCATCACCTTTCCCCGAGATATTAGCCACGACCAGCGACGGTATGACCCGCCTAACCAGCTTATCAGACATATCTGGATACCTCAAATCAATCGAGGGATGTATCCTATATTCTTCTAGTCCATCTCGTCTTTCGGCTGCAATAGCCATTCGAAGGTCTACTGTGCACAAGTTAGCCGTGCCTGGATCATCACACAGAGCAGCAAAATTGCCCATACCAGGTGGAACGCTCATTGTGGACCCTACAAACAGATCCAGCTCACTCGTCGAGCCATACATTTTATGGCTAACTGCCCCTAGCAAAGCATTACAAGGAGCAACAGTGAACGAAAAAAAGTCATTCGAGACCTCTCTTCCTAATCAAAACCACGGTTCACTGGTTGCACCATGCATACCACCCAATCATAAGTTTTCTACACGGCCCGGTTATTCCTCTCATAAATTTGCTACATCTAGCCCCCACGCCCTTCCAGTAATGCCCCCCTCCATACCAAAAGTTTGCTCTAGTGTTTTACATAACCCCTTTCGTAATTTAACAATAACTTCCGCCAGAAATTGCCTGCTTTTTACTACTCACATACTTTTTCTATTCTGAATCCCTTTCCTACCGCAGGTCCTCTATAAAAGGACCTGCGACCTTCCATTTTATAAGCTAAGGAATACTCCTACATCACCTTTCTATTTTACTTTCCCCTCCAGGTTACAGGTTACAACTCGTTGATGTAAAGAGGGCCTCCAGGTTACCGTCCATATTAAGGCAGGTGCCAAAGTACTCGATACTACCACACTTCCTTTTCCTCTCGCACCTGGTAGAAACTTGCCTCTGTCCTCCGTAATTTTTTGTCTCAGCCTCTAGCATCTACCAGCAACGAGGACTTTGTGAGGTCCTTCCACGGCTTTAGGCCCATTCCTTGTACACACCGGTCGAGAACAGCGTACCGGAATGCGACCACTTGCCGGTATGGCGTCAGTTTTCGGTGCAAACACGAGCAGCCCACAAACCCCACAAAATCCGTTCCACAAAGCAGGCTGGAATTACTTACCATCACCTATTCGAGCACAGAACTGGGATATTTTCTTTCTATCTGACGACTTGCATACCATGGCGGATCAGATGCACTTCTTTTCGGCGGCATGTCTTGAAGTAATCACCCCAACCCGAGGACTACCGGGACAATACGAACCAAACAATGTTAGCCGATTAGAAAGAGACATTCTATACTACAATATAAATTCCTTATTCGAGATTTTTGTTGTTCCTACAAACGAACTACTTGTCTCATTCAGTACTACGGGCTTAGATATTCCTCGGTAAAAAAACTGGAGTTAAAAGCACCGAGTCACCCTAAATGGACCGAGGCTTTATCCAAGCCGATGAAACTGAGATACTGTAAGCGCAGTTCTCCTATCTCATCTACTATACATAACAGCCGTTACATAAATAACTTCCAAGAGATCTCCGAGGCATCCAGTACCTACTTTTCTTTGCATCTGATTAGCAGTGGCTCGCCGTGACTGCGTCAACTTGATCCACTGAAATCTGAACCGACCCAATAGCACAGATTACTAAAATGGAGGGTTCCTGCCACCTCGGCCAGGTGCCTCACCACAGGCTACTTTCAGTTTATATGAAACTGTCGTCCCACTCCTTTTGTCAGGGGTTTTTAATTCATCTATGAGCAGTTGCACCTTATCCTCTCATTTTATAACAACGGTTATTATCCCATCTCCTAAGAAAGTTTCGTGAAGGGGCCTGACCAACTATCGACCAGTGGATCGCACCGGTACAGCTTCCTGAATTGTGGAAGGATTGACTAAAAATAAGCTGACAATGCACCTACTGAACGATAACCTTAATAACTCTGGGAAGTACGGCTTTATTTTAAAAAATTGCTTGCCACTTATATGAGTGACTTCTTCGACTTGGTAACTATGGCCATCTATGGTGGTAAGCCTTTGACCGTAATTCTTCTTGATATGAATAAGGCTTTTGATCGAGTATGCCATAATAGGCTAATGGCGAAGAAGACCTAATGAATAGCTAACCCAATTTGTACTTATTGCCTTGGTTTCTACCACTGTTGTCACAATAAGTGACTTACTGTCGCTAGATTCTAATAGAAACTAACAGATTATAAAACTTCCCTCTGCTAAACGTTGTATCCTTGCATAAAGCTTCAGGGTCACTCCGGAAAGTTCGAGGTTATCGATCAGTTCATCAACAACAGTGCGGAAGTAAGGGACTTGCGATTACAATGTTCGTATACGTTTAGTTTCTCTGATCGTCCGGCCCTGCAGGTTTGTAAATCCAGACGGTTAACTACACTGTTCAGTAGTGCCTTCTGCCTTCCGGAAAGCAAGCTGATCATTTTTAGAACACAGGCCAGGCCACTTTGGGAATACTGCACTGTCGTGTTTTCTAACATGCGCCGGATTGATAGATGAGCTGTTGAGAATGAACAACGTAGATTCATCAAACATTTACTACGATACTCCTCACCCTTGAACTATGTAGAACTACGTGAAGTATTGCATCTGGGGCCTCTATGGATACGCCATCTACGAATGAACCCGCCTTTCTGTTGCAATGTTATAAAACGTATGCCTTGCGATTCAGCCCCCCTCCCTCCCCACATTAAAACTCCGTTTAACCACTCCTTGCGGCAAGACAACTCAATGGTCCTGATTCTAGTATCCAGGGCTGCAAAGTGGCATAACCTTTTCACCAATAAACACTCTCTCTTTAGGAGCAGGCTCCCGTGGCAAATTAGATCGCTACCTTTGGCTTTTTCATCACACGAAAAAAAATAAGTGAACATCTGAATGTAAGCGATCCCTAAAATTCTATGGCTGGAGCCTATGAAAGTGGTCTGGGATGCTAACGAGTAACCTAAGAACTTTTGTCCCGTAGACAGTAGTTACCGATGGACCCTCAGGGCAAGTGAATTTCTTCTGCACTGTAGTAAGCAGACAGGAGCGGCCTATCTCGCGCCTTGTGGTTGTCAAACAAGCTTTCTGCTTTTCTGTTTACGCACTCTATTTTCAGCTGTCCTGGCGGCTGCCCCTACCAGCCACTCCAGCCCTGTTTATTCATCGATTCAAGCTATCTGTTTTTACAGCAGCCGGAAAGATCCAACTACCCCGGTCACTATCAAGTACTAGAATAAAGATAATGCCAGAAAATATGTAGTAACATAAATAATATTGCGCCCTCAGGGTGCCAGCCTCATTTGCTCGTCAAATATTTACTTCTTGGTATCATGTTTCATCATACGAGATCGCAAGCCGCGTTCTGATTAATAAGCCGCCACAATTTATGTGGCTTTACGTCCACCATCCGTCGAAATACACATAAGTATTCCACCCAAGAGTTGCTGATTCTCGTCTTCTGGTCTCAGTGGTAGTTCACACTAAGCCTCACGATAGTTCCTCGCTAGAACTGTTCTATTTTATTTTCCACCTTTTGTTTAATCCCAGAAACTAGACCCCAACTTTATGAAGGTCCATTCCCGTTATTGCTAATTTCTTGGCATGATGTTGATGTTCTATGTTTCTCCCCAAGCCGCAGCTGGCAGAACTTCCAGACCGCGGCCTTTTCAATTGGGCCTCCAGAACCTGCCCTTTAAGGGGGATTATGACCTGATCCATCTTATGGATAACTTGGAACTTTTCTCTCCGGATAGAGCGACTGAAATTCTCATACTCTTTGATTTTTGTCCGTCACACGACCACTTCCCCCAGGATTCCACTTACCCGGTCACCAAAACCTGGACTGCTTTATGTCACTGCATTTATACAACTCATTCTAATCTCAAAGGCAAGGGAAGCATTCAAACCCATCGCTTTGTCCGGCGCACGCTGGGCATACAGGCGTCTGCAATGTTGTGTGGGAGTGACTAGATTGGCGGATCTGACCTCCTGCCTTCGGTTTACAGGTTGGGAGTCCAGTGTGCGGTCAGCACCACCAGGTAGCTCCGCTTGAGGACTACAAAATTCTATTTCTATGCTTGCTGTGCAGCTGAAAACAAGCCATTCGCCCTACTTCTGTCCCTTCATCACCAGTTTGCCTTTAAGCTCGCTCATCATATCGACGGTTGCATTTTACCGTTTTCGTGCCCGCCACGAATTACTACTACCTATGTACCGAAAAGTTAATAGATGCCACTCCATCTACTATCCACCTTTTCCTCTGCACACTGTGATCGCTTATGTGAATGCTCACTGATCGTGGCGGTTGCTTCATTGCCTACCTTCCCGGAGCCGCAAGTCTGCCTACTCTTCCGTCCCATTCGTTATCATGTCCGTTCCTCATCCGAACGCTGGATAATACTTTTAAGCAATGGCAAACTTAGCGCCACGGTTCATTCCCCCACAAGACACCAGACGGCTCGTTGTGCTAAACTCTTCCCGTAGTTCTGCAGTAGTCAGTGAGGTGATTAGTAGGTATCTGCACTCTTGACCAGCCCATCCTTTTGCCTCCACAGTGCTATTCCATTGAGTTATTCTGATTTTGCAGATCACCATGTTTTCTCGATGTATGGAAGTCATCGATGGACCTCACATGCGGCTTCGCCACTCCACCACTGTGATACGTCACACCTGTAAAGATGTTCGTTACAAGTGTTACAATAGCCGTTCACCTACCATACCATGACCTTTCTAACACTCAAAATCTGGTGGTTTCCCTTTCCCTGCAGATGTGCTTTCCTCATTGAAAACCATGGAAGCACTGTACAGCTGTTTCATCCTTGTTGGGAATCAGCAGCAGTGCACATCCACCGAGCCCCCACGGGGACTCGAACCCGGGGTGAACGATTGTGAATCGAACACCTTAACCACAAGGCTATTCGGGCTGGCTCTCAACGGTTTGTTGAACATCTACACTACATGATATAGCACTGCTGATGATTCCCAACAAGGATGAAACAGCTGTACAGTGCTTCCATGGTTTTCAATGGTGAGTTCAGCGTTCAAGCTGCATGATGAATCATATTATATACAAATCGAATCTCCTACTACTCAATTGCAAATATTAACCAAGCTCTGTAGGTTGTTCATAACGAAATGCCTTCTTAGTACTTAGGCCCCCACAAAGAAGTCATCCATCATAGGAGTCGATCGCTGTGTGGGAGGCGGGTTGTTACTGTTCGAAGCCAGTGACGGAAGGGTGCTATATCATGTAGTGTAGATGTTCAACAAACCGTTGAAAGCCAGCCCGGATAGCCTTGTGGTTAAGGTGTTCGATTCACAATCGTTCACCCCGGGTTCGAGTCCCCGTGGGGGCTCGGTGGATGTGCACTGCTGATGATTCCCAACAAGGATGAAACAGCTGTACAGTGCTTCCATGGTTTTCAATGGTGAGTTGAGCGTTCAAGCTGCATGATGAATCATATTATATACAAATCTAATCTCCTACTACTCAATTGCAGATGTGCTTTCGTATGTTATATTATCGAAGATGACTCCTTACTTCGCCTCCTAACACTACGACTAGCATAGCCGGCTGATGTATTTTATTCTATAGCGGTTGATCCACTGCCGCCTTCCAAGGTGTACTTTGAGCAGCTTCATTCATGTCACGCTCGCATGGTACTCACCAGGTAGCCTTCTTTTATTATTGCCCATCTTCCTGTCAAGCACGCTATTGTCCCTGTTGCCAAAACGAAATACCTCTGCAATCGATGTAGCCACGCAGTCCGTATTGATTTATCCTCCACCTCCGCTTTGACGGTTCTTGACCAACCTCACGTGCAGGTGCCAACTCTTTGTGCGCTTAACTGCTTTCCTGCGGCTCCTTCATCTCACACCCACTCCGACAGTCCCTCTTCTTCGAGATGCGTCATTTGTTTGCCATATATCTGATTTCGCAGTATCCAGCCGCCCCCTCATACGGCCCCCTCAGCAGACTGGTATATTTCCATACTGATACCTCATGACGTACCGGTTATAAAGTGAACATTCAGCCGAACGCTTTTTTATAGCACACTGACGAGATTTCTATCCATGTGCATTATATATCCTGTAGCCTACAAGTGACTCTACAATGTGCTTGAAAAATTCCTATTTTTAATGAGATCAGAACGCATTCCTTGAATTTGTTTGAAATTCTACCGGCTTTTAATTTCTTCCGGTATCATTTATATATTTACTCTGGACTTCTAACCAGCCCCACTCAAAGATAGCCGAACCGAATACCTGGCCATGGGTTTTCAGCTTACATGGCGTTATTATCATTTCAGTCCATTTCAACGTTCTTCTATAATCCTCCGTATGCACCCATTTCACCCTGTTTTAAAATTTGATTCTATCATCAGTTGTACCACTTATACAGGCATTGCGGCACTCATCAAGCCCATCCAAAATAAGCTATTAGTATTATTGACCTAAACAATTCCCTTACTTGAACCCTTTCTACTCACCTGTCAATTTTTATCACTCGGCTCTAGATAATTTCCATGGTTGTACTTCTACTCCAAGCTTCTGTGCGGGCTTTTTCTCCGGAAGATCTCTCTGGACATCAACTGTTCTAGTAGTGGTGAATCCAGCTTTTTGTTCCACCTGCGCACTTCCTGTCTCCGCAGAACACCTTGCAACTCCGTTTCACTAACATTTCTGCCTTTTAGCGGGTCATTAGGACTATTGGTTTAGGTGCGTGTACGTCGTTACCAATAATTTTTACAATTTTTCTTCGGTGCTTTTTCCCAATTTTTTCTTTCCGCATACATTCGTCTGCGACTGTATATGGATCATATCCGAATTTTCCGGCTTTTTCCTTCCCTCCTTGCCGTAATTGATTACGCTCCCCGGCCACAAAGCCGATTTCGCTCATTGCTGAGTATCGGATAGAGTCAGAAAGTACGGGCTAAAATGTGACCCGACTGAAGTTGTGGTACTCTATTTTGTAGAACGGCTGGAGTTGATGAGCTAGTGCCCGTAAAAAATGAGATCGGCGTAGAATTTTGCAATGCGACTTTGCTTAAATGTGTTCCACAATGGTATGTAAGCTTCATGGTCAAAGTCGTCACCGCCGTTGACCGCGATAGCCACTAGTGCTATGGATACCACTGCGGTATATTATTCTGGAATATTTGCTCAGGAAATTCGTGATACTTACAGAATTTCTACAGATTTGGAAACACCCTTCAAATTTTTCAGAGGGAAACTTTGGACTCCTTCTATACTTAGGATAGTGGCTGGGCGCACACCTCGTAGCCTTCCAGAGGTCACTTCCTTATTATCGTGCAAAGTTTTGTTGCCTTCACAATTGGAGGCCTTAAGAGGCTGCTCCAAGGCGAGTGTTGTAAGGTTGACGTCTAACTGTGTCTCAGTTACCGTCTTACGGTGTCTGGCATTAGCTATGGTCCGTGCTGGCAGAGCGAAGTAAAGGAGGTGCATAAGAGCCTGTGTGTAACCACCACTCTCGCCTATTCAGTGATGATGTGTAAGCCAAGATTGGGAGGCTAACTCCAGGTCAGGAGAAGCCCCACTGCTGAAATGATGACAAGATTCCACAACGCCGGGAGAATTTATACATACGCTCGAAATAACTTCAACAGCTCGTTTACTGAGAAAAGTTCATGCTTTAAGGACAAGGCAAACGTATTTAGATGGGCGATTGGATGAGTTCAAGATGAAGATAGTGGCAGGTAAGGGAGACTTGAGTATCCTGGTGGGGGAGTGGATGGGGAGCTATGCATTTTACGTGCATCACTGGAGGAAACCTTTGGTAGCTAAGCATAGCAAAATATAGCTAGCCGATGCAAAGCGCCAGTCATACCGTGGTGGATAAGTAATGTGGTACGCCGTGTTGATAGGTGAACGCATTTAAGTTGGGCCTTTCTTCTACTCCATTCTTCCAAGCGAGGGAAATGGAGGAGGGACTTCCGATGGCCGTTAGAGCCAGAACCATTATTGTAAACCGAAGTCTGGCTCAGCATTCTGCATTTTGGGAAGCTTACACCGATCGTGGCGTGCTGTTTTTTCAGTTCCATTTACTTCCGGATATAACCAAATATCGCTTTCAGCTCAGCTGTAAGTCTGTAAAAGACAAACGGCGCATCCATCAGTCGGTGCGAGAAAGGGCTTACGCGTCGACAGGGGTATTTTCGGTAGGTTAAGTTTGGCATCGCCAGTCATGGCATGGCGGCGTTTGCTTGTGATAATAATACTAATAAAGGTATATTTCCCCACTTTGGCAGAGAAGCACGCATGAGAAGGGGATCAAGTTATACAGTTTCACACAAAGAGACAGAAAATTACAGGTTTTGAAAGAAGTGAAAACGATAATAAAACTGGGTCGGGTTTAAATGAACTGTGGTGACAATGGCTTACGCGGAAAATACGAGTCAGTTTTGACTTGGTTACCGGCTACAGAAAAGAACCGGCAGGACATGGTAGTGTAGAAATGAAGGCTGCATCAGAATGTGGAAGATGGAAAATATGCAGGGATGATGTAGAAGTGATGAAGGACGCTTTTCAAGTCGAGTGAATGAGGTAAACGAGATGAACTTCAAAATGGTGCTCAGGAAAACATTTATGAGCGTTGAAAGAGCCAAGATTCCGTAAACAAGTTGCTTTATTACCATGAAGAATGAATAATACCCAGTGACGTGAATTTTTCGGCAAGGAGAGTGGAATCCCAAGACTTTTAGAATGGGGTGTTAGGTGAAATGTCTCCAAGGAGGAACAAAATATTGGAACAGAGAATACGGCGAAGGCCTTCACTTGAACTGGGCCTGAATACTCCTTGAACGAAAATATATTACCTCATCGAATCTTCCGGGGCTTTTATGCTTCTGAAATTGGCATCATAGTTGAAAATAGCTTGCAGTATTTTGAACTCTCGCATCCACTACGCAAAGACACTCTGGGAGGGGGGGGGGCGCCTCCCCGGCCCTTTAATGAGATAGTTCCCGTGACGTGGCCGCAGGCCGCTCGAAATTGACGAGGTGAGGCCTCGGCCAGGTATAATTTGTCAGCGGGTGACTGCCATAGGTAATACGCACTGTCTCGTGAGTATAGTCCCCCTTCTGCATAGGGCATGTGTTGTCAAGTCGGGATTATCAGTCACTGGGGGAAGTAAGCAGCGGAAAATGACGAGCCACTTCGGTTGTAGACGATGGACGTTGGCTGCCAGTGCAGTAGGAGTAGGGGTGTGGTCTGATGTTGCGTAGGCTCGGACTGAGACATCAGTAGGGGAAGAACTCTCAGAAACTCTAGTCAGTCCAATAGGAAGCTGTCGGAGGAGTTTTTGGACCTTTCGATTAGAGTACAATCAGATTGGTCAGCAGAAGAAGGGCTCCATCAAAGGCTCGGCCGACAGGAGTAGGACTGTACGCCTTGGCCACTAAGTTTGAAGAATGAGGAGGTAGAATCAGCCTGCACGGGAAACCTTGTTGCCACCTGAGGTTTATCTTCGGTCTTTATGATGGACAAGAAGGTATCCAGCAGGATCTGAAATAGATGGAGAGAGAGCGACAGTCTGGAAGACTTTCCGGCTGGGGGTCACGGTAGACATTTTAACGGTCAATTAGCATAAGATGGATATGATAATAGAAAGGAAGGGGCCTGCTTGTAAGGGGTTTATGGAAAACCAGTACCAGACTAGAGCACAAGCAGTGAAATCAACGGCGTAATCGATGAACACAGAAAGCAGCTGCGGGGCATTTTCTAGTCGAAAGCCACTGGTTAATTTCATGTGTTTGTTCACAAAAGGTTGCTAATAAGCTAAATTGTAACCTCAGGAGTCCGGTAGGTGCCAATTTGCATAAGAAGTAGTCTTTTAACGAAAGCAAGGAGAGATAGTCAGGTAAGAATGGAAAATAAGAGTGGCTTTCCCTACGCCCAATTTTTCGGACTCTAGTGAGGCATGTGTTTGTCGTCTGTGGCCTTGACATGCTATCCAGATCAGTGGGCTAAACGTCGAGGCTACCGTGACGATTGCAGTTGAAAGGAGGCAGCTAGAATATATATTTATATAATACATATATAACTGGTCTGGGTAGTATATGACGTGTTCAGCAGTGAGGTACTTACGGGCTTGCGGCTAATGGATGGTGTCTGGTGTTGGTCGCTGTTGGGTAGGGTTGTAAGCGTGAGCATGGCTTGGAGGCTAGGATATCGAGAAGGCCGCAGTTTAACAAAAATGACGAAAGATAAAAAAGCGTGAGTGAAAAAGTTGAACGGTTTTCCCTACGTTTTTCTTTATCTTTTCGGATTTAACTGAGGCTAGTGTTTGTCATCAGGTGTATAGACATGCCGTCCGGATCGGACGTGGTTGCTCCATGAAGAAAAGTGGACTGCATGTAGTGTTAACTGAGCCATTCTTTCCGCGCCTTCACCACTAACAGTGTTGAGGCTTAGAAGGGATATTTGAAGGCAGGATCGGCTTCCGGGTCTTCCATAATAGGAGTTTTCAGATGGGTCCTAATGTCATCTGAAAAACTGGAGGCAAGCAGGCTTAGACGTAATGGAAAACCGTCAGTAGGTTCTTTTAACTAAACAGGTGGGGCGAAGATGCATGCTAGTTACTCAGGAAGGCTTACTGGCTTCACCCATGAAGCGGTACAGAAGCACATATGTGGACATGTCGCTCGGGAGTTCATCCCACGAGGTGGTCAGTAGAGTCCTCAGTGTCGGCGGGCCTGTGCATTAACAATAATCTTGAGGGTTAATCCAGGCTGCACTTGTCCCTTTTACAAGTAGTGGTTGTCACCATGCAGCCAAGCTGCTGCCGTTGCCAACTTTATGAGGTACGACATACGCAGGCTACTTGTTGGTCTTTAGGCTACGGAGATCCGTAGCCAGAGCACTCCTGCTTTGTCTATGGCAATTGAAGCAACTGTCATCGAAAAGTAGGACAGAAAAAATTCAAGTGCAAAGTTATCAATAAGCGAGGGCTTTGGGGAGGATATTGTTGTGGCGGTAAATAGTTTAGGGCGTGCTAAGCTTAAGGAACTAGTACCTCAGTTGAAAAATTCGGCTCGGGTTTTAAGTTCAGGAGAGGATGCTCAATTTTGTTGCACAGACAAAATAAACAACACAGCTACAACTCTAAGCAAAGGTACTCTGTTGTCCCAGTTTATCAGCACCGGCGATAGAATTGGGAAAGTCTTCTCCGATAAGCGACCTGTTTAAACAATTCCCAGCATATCGCAGCCAACGGTGGTCCAACCGTCTTCAAAAAGTAAGGTTACCATGACGTCTAAATAAAGGATGCCGCAGATTTATGAATCGCAGGGGACTGATTGCACCCAAATTTGTCTATACACGTATGTGTGCATGTGAAGTTGATCACAGTGAAGAATGTTCGAGTGGCTGCACACATGTTCGGGAACAAGAAGTGGGCCATGGAAGTTTAAGTGCCTCCACAAATTGTTTCTGAGCGCACGGTGGAGGATTGTAGAGTCAAATACTCACTGCTTCAGGCGTGTCTAGGATGCGCCACTTAACAAGACTTGATTGCTTGCCCCAAACTATGTGAATCGCGCGAAAAGCGTTCATCATCTCTACTGGAATGTATGATTCAACAGGGTGTGAACAAACAGCACCCGTAATTGTCCTAACTGCTCCAGAGTTCAGCCAAGCCGGGTGGGATTCACAAACACGTTCGGATAGGCACTTGGTCGTGCGGTTAACGTACCTGGTTCTACATGAACAGTCAAAACAATACGCAGGAAAAGACATCGTGGAGTCTGGCACTTTATCCCTCAGCCGAAAAAACACGATCGGTTTAGACTCGAACAATTTGCAACGGTGCGGCGTAGAATAATCTACTGAGTGCTCCTGTTCGTATTCCTTGAATGACTTCAGTTTCCGCTGTCCTTCGAATGGTGAACGGACATATACGGGTTTTTCGATTTTCATGTCCTCGCATCTTTTTGCAAAAGAAACTGTTCAGGATAGTCGTATCATCGGAAAATACCATTCGGAAAATGAGGTTCATTTCCTGTTGCGTTTTCCGTGCAGATTTTCCTTGCTTTTTCAACTGAGCAACGTACTGGATTTCCCTTCACTTCGATTCGCTCGAAGCTGTGAAAATAAAATGTGTTGACCGTTCCAAGTTGTTTTCTTACGCAGTGAACCCTAAGCTGAACCATTTCTTCGACGGCTTATACAAACACCTAAGTACGGAGGACTAACTGCATTTTCTTGATCCAAAGTGAATTGAACTTTTGCATGGGCTGTGTTGAATCTGTTCAGTGAATTATGTGGAACAACTTTGGCACCTACTGCACATACGTCCACCTGCTAAGTGTTACACAAAGTTAAGGAAAGTCCTTCGTTTCGTTGGAAATCAGCCCAAATGTTTACACAAATTACGAGGACTTTTTCCAACACTTTTATTATGTCTGTTACTCAAAAGCTTCGGCTTACGACCAGAGTCAAGAAACCGTTAACACAACTAAAACAATGCTTTACACAATTGGTGGACATCGTGAAATATACAAGGTTTGATGCTCGTGTTTACCAAAACATTAGGGACGTCTGAACAAAACTCACGATCCTGGATGACAATATCGCCAAGCTCGCTCCGTTACTGTGCCTGATAGATCCCGCGGATAACTATGCACAACAGCAGCTTGAATCTGCTACCGACTTCCTTGAATCCGTTTCTACTGCGATCTTCCTGCGCATCTCAAATAGCGAAAATGCTATAGCCTCCAATCTCTCGGACAAAGCCCTAGCATCACAACCGAAACCCACCCTGTTCAGGGCAGCTGGCATGGAGCAACATTCATGCGCGTGCAAAAGACTACACAAGCGTTTACCACGCCACACATGTCCTATCCTCTCTTAATTCCCTCCCGATCAAATAACAAGGAAATTTATCAAGAAGCAATCTTTGCTTTCCCCACATCGCGTATAAATCAGTCAAGATTACGGACGACAAAACTCCCCTTCAAATGGAAGTGCCAAGGGCAACCGTCCAAACAGTACCTCCCACTAGTACCCCACAAACAGGCCCTTGGCAGAGGTCAGCATCAGCCATGCAAACATCATCCCTCAACCCGGCACGCTCCGCACCAATTCGGGTGCCTATCGACCTCAACGGCTCACCCCGTCGGACCACCAGGCAACATCTAGCGGACTACAAGTACCCCCAGTTGCAGCTTCCACCCCACCCGCGGAGTATCTACCCTCTCTGCTCCTAAAAACGGCACTGAAGATCAGGCATTAGGAACCTTTCCATCACCGACCAAACCTCCACCTAGCAAGCAGATTTGTAAGATGCAAGCCACCTCCACTACCCCTGCCTTATTCAGCGGGGCCCATCAACCTGTCCCTCTTGCCATTACTAGGTCTCCCAATTCTTCCACGAAACTTACCGAGCTAACAAAACGTGCAAATGCGAGATCCACTCAGGTCCGTCATTACGTACAAACAGGTGGAGTAAGACCTCGCTTCCAGGGCCCCCCTGCCATGCGATCCGAAGTCAAACCGGAAAGCGAACACCTGTGGGCTTCCGGCAGCGACCGCACCGATCCGTCCAAAAACCCACACCCAACCATGCAGGCTAAAGGCCTACAGAAGACACTAGCTTAGGGACACGAGCATCCACCCTACTCGGGCTGCGCTCCATCCGCCAACAAACTTACAACGGGGGGCGACCCACACCCAACCCCGTTCAATATCAAGTCCCTCCAGAGACCCCGTGGCTGGTTTTGACTCTTAATCAGCACTACCGCGTGTGACTGCACCGATATTACAAGTTGCCGCGATACCAACCGACCCTTCTGTCCACCTCCAACCCAACGTACTTTCGCTTCCGTGCTATATATTTCTCTAAACAGGGTATTTGATTTCACCCTTCCGGTGGTCCTCCACGACCCATATCACCACCAGATTCAACCCTTCCCGACCAGTATTCCTGGCCTCCTACTTCCTCCCTCCGTGGACTACTTCAGTGCAGTCTGCAACCTTGGAACAAGCCTCAAATTCCACTCCGCCCTCGGACCGCTCCCGTTTATTCGTCCTTATCCATCACTCAACTACAATGTTCACATCGCACCAAGCTCCTGTAAAATGCACCAACCGTCCTCAAGTCCGTACCACCACCATCTTTTCCAGCTCCTTCCGCGCCTACCTACCCCCTTCAGGATTCGGCCATTTCAAGCAGAACCCCCAAAACCTTCCTCAGGTTACGCCTACCCTGAACGCCCAGCAGAGCATCTGGCAACGGGTACAAATTCTTTATCAAGAGCGCCGTTAGGGTGGGCAGAGCTCCGGCTGCCCATTGAAAGCCACCCCTCATTCGACGATCCTTCGTCACCTAATAGCAATGAAACCACGGCTATGTCTACTGAGAACCCAACCAAAAATACCTCGCCCTACAACTTAACGTCCGCTCTCCTCCCCCCCTCGAAAATTGCCCTTACCTAGAGCGCCGGCATTAGACCTACACCTCAATATCTCACTAGTTACCTAGACGTGGCTGACGGATCACGTCCCAATAAACCACGTTTCCATACCTGGTTACCGAGCCACTGCCAACAGTAGATCTGACCAACGCGAAGGCGGCTGCACTATTTATACTTGGCATATGTTCACGGTGAACAGGTTCCATCATTCTATTCTTGACAGCATTCGGGACTCGGCCTGATTCACCATCAAAGATCAACAACTACTTAAAGGATGCTTCTATCGTCCTCTGAATCAGGATATGCATGAGTTGATAGCACTAACAGACGCATTCAACTATGTCTCTGACCTCCATTTAGCCGCCAAAATCCTAACCGGTGATTTCAATGTACCTGAAATCTGCTGGCAATCCTTGACATCTCCCCAAAAAACTCCATGATTTCCTTTGGCGTATCCATGTTGGTAACCGGGTGCATGTTTTATACCCCACTGGAGGAAAAATACATTGGGCCCTAGCTTGGCCGTCGGTATTTCAGTGGTAAGACGATCACATCCTGTCTATCACTCGTTTAGCTCTACTTTTCGCGCACGCAGCAACCGCAAGCGCAACTTCCGAACCATCTCCCCGACACACGCCAGCGTGCGGTCTCTGTAATCTGGCTCCGTGTGAGTACGGAAGGTTGGCTCTCCACGGTCTTTACTCGTTGACTTCCTCGATATAGACGATCGTAGAAGCTGAGAGAGTATGCCCTCCAATAATTGGTGAGTCTGTTCCGCTTATAATTTTTGAGTGATCCCACCGAAGTGACCCAGAATAGTCACATCAGCGATAGTTTTCCTCTGCCCTTCGTCTGTCATATATTCAGTCCAACATAAGCTAGATCTGTTTATGGCTTTTAATTATCCCCATTGGACGTTTTCAACCGCGTCCATTTGTTTTGCGTAGGCATGGCCACTTCATCTTTAGTATGGTCGCCATTGCTGTATCGGCCATTCTCCGTTCCCGTCAATTTTGAAACTTGTCGATTAGGAGTTTCTAACGAATCTCTTGAATCCCAGGCTAGTTTATTTCCACAGCTCACCTATTACGCAATGACCAGAGAGCCTAAGCCAAGGTATAAACCGGAGTCCCACCCGGCCCACTCGAAAATACTGGATTTAATACCGGAAATCCGGAGCTGTTCATCGAAATCCTCGTGTCTCGTATCCAGGAGGCTCGCAAATCTAGTCAGCAGACAAATACAGTGAACTGCTGTCAGCAATCCCAGCTGGCATGATCACACAGATCCAAAATATTGCTACGAACCCCCGGATCACAGACAGTACAAGACACTTCGGGAGGCTCTGATTAGGCTTGTGACAGCGTCGTAAGAGAAACACTTCCAACAAGTTCTCTCCCAATTCCAGCTGGGCAATATGACGCCATCGCTTTTGCTGCGGAAAATGCGTTCTTTGGTAGGCACAATGTCCATGGACCATGCGGTCCTGCATCAGCAATTGATGTGACGACTTCCACCGTAGGCCTAAAGGATACAAGCATTTTCAATACAGATCAACAGTTTGGATAACTTCCCGGAGGCTGCAGATAAAGTCCTCGAGCATACAAGGTTTTTGCCTCACATTCTCACTTGTTCAGTACCACCATCGGTGCTTCGCACGATGCCGTCGTTGACCGCAAGTCGGAAACCACGCACGACAACGCATCCAGTAGAAACTCCGACATACAAACGTTATATAAGGAGGTTAGCGTCGTGATGCAGGTGGATGAACAACAACAGCGCAACCTCAACAATCTTTGGAAACAAAACCCAAACTGCTGTCACTTCACGACTCACTCCCCTTATGCCAAGCGACCAATCCGACCTCAAACTCACAGATGTCGACAAGCCCTACTGGCGCCTCTTTTCCTAGATGCCCCATTTACGTGAAAGACAAAACTACCGGCCCGCTTTTCTCAATCGACACTGGAGCCCTCTGCAGTATAATAAAGGTTTCAAAACGGTCCACTGTCTCTCCCGCAGCCTCGACACTGCAAGCCGCCAAAGGTACTTCAATTCCAAAAAACGGGAGTCAGTTTTCACCCTAGACCTTGGTAGGCGTCGCCCTTCTTCGTGGGTTTTCGTCGTCGCCTGTGTGCACCAGGCTACTCTAAGCTTAGATTATTGAGAAAGTCACGCTCCCGTGGTCAGTTCCGGTAGGCAACAGCTAGTAGACCGAGCCGCATCACATTTCTGTAATGGAACCTCGCTTGAAGCTCAACCACCAGCTAT
Organism: Fasciola hepatica; assembly: GCA_948099385.1. NCBI lineage: Eukaryota > Metazoa > Platyhelminthes > Trematoda > Plagiorchiida > Fasciolidae > Fasciola > Fasciola hepatica. The sequence continues at coordinate 5,427,457 of CANUEZ040000063.1, forward strand.
CCTCTCGCCAATTCTCAAATCTTTACCAGAATTTGGTATTTTATTAAGCAAGTGCCCCAATCTTGTCCGCTCAAACAACAACCTGCCTTTAATCACCGCTGATGTGGCCAATCACATCATCACACAAGGGCCCACGGTCCAAGCACAACCCCGCAGGTTGACCCCAAACAAGCTCTGTGGATCCCTTTCCGAGTTCCAACATGTGCCCAACTTGGGAATCGTCCGGCCTTGCAACAGTCCGTGGAAGTCGCCCCTAAACACGGTCCCGAAAAAGTCACCTGACGACTGAAGGCCGTGCGGGGACTATCACTCACTCAACCGAGCGACCAAGCCCGACCGATATCTTATTCCGCACATCACGGAAGGCGTAGCTGGTTTGGTTGGTAAGATAATTTTCGGTCGAACAGATTTAGTGAAGGCATGCAACCAGATACCAAAAGTTGAGGCCGATATCCCCAAAACAGCCGTACCGACTTTATTCTGTCTTTTCGAGTTCCTACAAATGCCTTTCGGAAGTAGCAACCCCGAGCAAACTTTCCAGCCCTTCCTCCACATGGTATGCAGCGGTTTGGATTTAGAGTTCCCTTATCTGGACGATATCCTGATTGCCACCCCTTCTAAGACAAAAACTCTGGCACATCTACGCAAGCTTTGCGGCCGCCTACCTAAACACAGGGTCGCGGCCAACTCGAACAAGTGTGTAATGGGCGTCGACGACATCGAATCCCTAGGCCACAAGGCTACTTCCGTAGGGATCACACCACTGCAGGAAAAAAACCACCCAAAATCTACGTCACTCAAGCAACTACGGATTTTCGAAGGGTTGGTCATTTTCTATCGCCTTTTCATCCCATAATGCGCTCAGCTGATGCAGCCGCTCACAGACCTGTTAAAAGTCAAAGCGAAGCAGCCATTTTTCACAGAAACTGCACGAGAAGCATTTGCTGTGCTGAAGCACGCTATCGGCAGCATAGCCTCCCTATCACACCTGAAACCAACTTCCTCAACTGCGTTAGTCACGAAAGCATCGGACTAAGCCCTGGGCGCGGTGTCTCAACAATACTCAGTAGACACTTGGAAACCCGTTGCACTCGTTAAAAATCTACCACCAGCTGAATCCAAGTGTAACACCTTAGGCTGCGAAATTCTTGCTATCCACCTGGGCATCCATTCCTTTAGACACATCTTAGAGGGACGCCAGTTCGAGGTCTACACCGACAGTAAACCGATCACCCACACATTGCACGCCATCACGGACAGACACTCTCTCAGAAAGTCTAGACATGTGAATTACATCACTCAGTACACAAGCGATGTACATCACATCTCAGGTGTCGATAATCCTGTCGCAGAGGCGCCATCTCGCATTCACAACCCGGATCTCAGCACTCCTTGCTCGATCAACCCGGAAGCTATCGCCTTCTTCCAAGCAGACGATCCTCAGGTAGGACAGCTCTATAGCTTTTCGTCTCTGCGGCTCCAGTTGGTTCCTATTCCTTCAGCCGAAGGTTATATACTGTGTGATAAGTCCAAAGGCCACCCAAGGCCAGTAGCACCGTCAGCTTTTAGGCGACAGGTTTTCGAAACCTTACACGGTTTGTCCCACCCGGGAATAAGAGCGTCCACCAAACTCGTCGATGACCGTTATGTTTGGCACGACATAAACGGTGACTCCACTGCATGTGCCCGTACCCACATCCAATGTCAACGGCCAAAAGTTCACAGGCACACAAAAAGACCATTATCAAAATGTTCGGCTGTCGACCCACGTTTCCAACCTGCGCATGTTGACCTGGTAGGGCTGTTGCCTCCGTCAAAGGGTAGCATATATCTGCCTACTTGTGTAGATGGTTTCACCAGATGGCCGTTACTGCCCCTCTGCACAAACCAGCGAGCAAAACAGTCGCTGAGGCTTTCTTACAACACTGGGTGGCAGCTTTTGATTGTCTAGTTGTGGTAACCACAAACCACGGCTTGCATTTCGAGGAGGCCTTTAGTAGTCTTCTACAACTTTCAGGCACCCGTCGCAGTCAAACCGCTGCCTACCACTCGTCAGCAAACGGAACAACAGAAAGTTTACATCGGAAACTCAAGGCAGCCTTAGCAGCTCGCAAAACCCAGACTGGCGGTAATCACTACTGCTAGGACTTTTAGATTGCCGCAAAGCTCTTAAGGCCGATCTAAAACCCATGTCAGCTGAGTTCACATCCGGTTGCACGCCTCGACTTCCTGGCGACATGGTGTTTCCAGAGTCCATCGTCATTTATGACCACGCTGGATATGTCGCCAGGTTAACGCGCCAGATACGTGAGTCACACTTTCCCGCTGCTTGCGGGCCAAACACGACGGTTTACTTACACTCACACCTCTAAGGCTGTATGCATGTTTTACTTAGAAAAGTGGCACTCCCTCCTCAACTATCTGTCTGCTCCGGCCCCACAGGGTCCTACACCACCTAGAGAAAACATTCGTCATCGGCCGTAACGGAAAAAGAGATACTGTAGCCGTGTACCGACTCAAACCAGCTTTTCTGGCTGAACCCCTTTCCGTCCGATGTGACCCCATCGAGTTCTTCTGGGCAAGCACCCATGTCTCCGGCATCCCATACGCCGACAGTGCCAAAGCTGATGACCCAGCTTCCCGGCCGTTCTGACACAGCTCTCAATACACAGCTGTCTTTACTGACTTTCGATCGCGGAAGGGTGATCAAGAAACCCATTCTTCTAGAAGACAGGGTTTGTTGGATCCCATGAAATAATAGTGATAATAACAATAATGAATGAAGATTTTTTCTTACCCACTTGTGGCTGCAAATTTGTGGTTTGTTTACCACTCTGAGGCCATTTACTATCTTTTTTTTGCTGCTAAACAAAGCTTCTGATATTCTACTTGTCCACCACCTCAGGACTCCCTCACCAAAGGCCTCAACGTTTTTAAAAGTACCCGTTGACTAACGACGGGATACCACTACCCTCCCGTAAGTTTTCGCATCCATCACCCACCGCGCCCGCGCTAGAGACCCATACGCAGGATACACGCACTTCCGAAAAGACCGACCACAACGCCTTATCAACCCGAACCTGTGCTCGGTCATTCACCGGGGTGAGCGGGGGTAAACCTTCACCGACACCTTCGCAGTAGACACCGGAAAATCCTACCTCCCGCAGTAAACCTACGAGGACTTCCTGGTTGGGGAGCCGGTTAAGGCAGCTCTCCCCAGTGTCTCGCTTCGGGTGCCAGCAGATACTTTCTACCGCATGTAACTTCCTATTCTCCCTTTGGGTTTTTTTCCACTTTTCTCCTTAAGGGACCTTTGCTATCGATTCATTTTTAACCCGAAGAAAATCGGTTTAATCAGTCATTTATTTTTACCTCTCAAAATAATTCATTCAGTCCGGAGTGATCTTGCACGTTTCTTTTGTTGTCATGTTTGTTCTGCCCGTCAGGTGACCGGATGTCGTACACAGGCAATGCTACCGGATCAGCGGACCCACGAACGATCCCGAAGTTGCAAGGGACAGCAACACTTATTTATCCCACTGATATTATCACAGGGGACATATCCGTTTGCTTGTCAGACTCATAAATCGGAGCTCATCTTGCGAGTAGTCACTTAGGAGGGGGCCTCCATAGCAATCAGCTGACCACATCATGTCAATCCATTGTTTAACTGCACCTTGCGCGCACGCAGCAACCGCAAGCGCAACTTTCGACACATCCCCCCGGCACACGCCGGCGTGCGGTCTCTTTACTCAGGCCCCGTGTGAATACAGGCGGTTGGCTCTCCACGGTCTTTCCTCGTTGACAAAGGCGATCGTAGAAACTGAGAGTGTGCCCTCTAATATTAGGGCTAAGCATTTTTCTTGTTTGAAAGCCGCCGACGTCGGTTATGATGCCTAAATATGTTGTTGGAGCTTGTGCCCATTGAAGCATGCTTGTTGATGGAGAAAACTGACCTAATTTTAATATTAGTCAAGGCACGGAAACCAAGAACTCATTGTTATTTAGGAAATAACTAGAAGGAATTCTCACATGTGGTGCTAATTTACATGATCTGTTTTTAAGATATTGCGGGAGAATAGAATCATAATTCTCAGGCGGCGCAGTCACAAGGGATTTACTTCCAGCAGATCACAAAGTTTCATGTAATTTGTGGGCAAAGAAAAACCTAGGAGCTGTTTTGTAAGTGCCCGTTGTACATTCTTAATCGTTATTCGGTCTCTCTGTTGCATGTTGAAGCAAATGATTGCACAGTATTCTAGAGGAGGTCTGACACGGGACATGAAAATGTACGGTGTACTTTCCGGCAAAATAATGGTTTGATGTAAAAGCCCGATGGTACGGCGTGCTTTGCTCACTTGGATGGCCGCGTGTTCCGAAAAGTCAAAAGTACATGAATAAGGTAGACCCAGATCACGTGCCTCAGAGTGACTGGGTAAAATTAGCCGTTTATTCTAAATTTTTCTGCTGGGACATGGAACTTACACGTAAGAATATTGGTTTTTTGACGGAAAACCTCATTTTCCAATTATCACTCCAGGACCTGAGAGTGAGCGGTTCTCCTGTAATGTCTTCTATGGTAGAGACTCAAACCGCAGGCTCAAAAGAGAGCACGACTTTTATATCATCTGCGAACACGAAGGGAACTCCCTATTGGAAAATTTTAAGTATATCCTTTACGTGCACTAGAGAAAGTGGTGGGCCGTGTAAACTACCTTGTATCATACCACTAGTCACAGGACGGGGTTTGGACGAATTTTTACATATACTTACTATCTGACCTCGGACTGATAAATAAAATGAAAGCCAAGCAAGCACTGGGTCCGAGATTCCATATGTTCGATCTTCTGTAGTAAGCTGATGTGGAGGGGCTTGGTCGAATGCTTTGGTCATGTCGAAAATGATCACGATCACCGATTCAGCAACAATGACAGCGTCTGTGACCAGGTTGAGGAAATCTGCAGTGCATGTCGCACATGATCTGTTTTCCAGAAAGCCATGCAGACTAGCTTTGACTAAATTATGGCTAAGGTGACCTGACAGTCTTTCCTTAATCACTCTGCCCATGCCCTTGGACACGACCGGTGCGTGGTTCACCGGTCGATAGAAAACTGGATTTCAACCAGATCGTTTTTGTGCATGGGTATGATAGCGGAGGCCTTCCACTGGGAAGAGAGAACACGGCGCATTAGTAAAAATTGACTTTTTGCCAGCAACACTGAAACTTCTCTGCCACTCCGAATTAAAAAGCCGGCGATAATGTGTCCCGACCTGGTCTGTAGGACCCTATTGGTTTTGCTACCAGAGCTGAAACCTCATAGGAGTGGAACACTGCCGTTAAGAAAGTCACCGATGTCACCGGATCAAGAAAGGAGGTAGGATTGGCTTCATCCATCATTAAAGAGGAGGCAAATTAGGCACGGAAGTCCTCCACAATCAACGTAGGGTCATTCAAAGGTGTATTGTTATAGTTCAATCAAAAGTGGTTTGAAGAGATAGGTTGTTTCCTACTTTCATCATCCTGGCCAGCGCTTTCAGTGTTTGGGTGGCTTGAGGCTTCTAGATCTCGGTTTTCTCTTAGAAGAGTCCAAATGCAATGTAATAGCGTGGGGTATTCGTTTTATTTGGAGGTGCGACGAGAAGTCCCATGTTTAAGTGAAACCTCGTTGAAGTTTGGCCAGGTTACGGTAAAAGCGATCCAGAGAGTTTGGCTGGTTGCGTACTATGGGTTCTGAGGCTGGAGTGATTTTGTCAAGGCAGCAATGAAGATTAAAATACCGTTGAGCCACTAGTACCCGTAGGTCATCAGATAAAACAAATTCTTCCCCGCATTGGGAGAAGGATGGCAGGGGGTGAACTATTCCAGCAGGCTCTCTGGTATTGCATAATGGTGATCGGAAGGTGCGCTTCTGCTGAGTTACCGGTGTGAAGCCAGGGTGCAGTGGAAACACAGGATACGATCTTGTGCTCACCGCCGGTGAAGCGACTTAAGATTTAGGGATCTCAGTTCTTGATAACGATAATGAAGATGAGGCCCAATGTATTTTTCCTCCAGTGGGGTATAAAACATGCACCCGGTTACCAACATGGATACGCCAAAGGAAATCATGGAGTTTTTTGGGGAGATGTCAAGGATTGCCAGCAGATTTCAGGTACATTGAAATCACCGGTTAGGATTTTGGCGGCTAAATGGAGGTCAGAGACATAGTTGAATGCGTCTGTTAGTGCTATCAACTCATGCATATCCTGATTCAGAGGACGATAGAAGCATCCTTTAAGTAGTTGTTGATCTTTGATGGTGAATCAGGCCGAGTCCCGAATGCTGTCAAGAATAGAATGATGGAACCTGTTCACCGTGAACATATGCCAAGTATAAATAGTGCAGCCGCCTTCGCGTTGGTCAGATCTACTGTTGGCAGTGGCTCGGTAACCAGGTATGGAAACGTGGTTTATTGGGACGTGATCCGTCAGCCACGTCTAGGTAACTAGTGAGATATTGAGGTGTAGGTCTAATGCCGGCGCTCTAGGTAAGGGCAATTTTCGAGGGGGGAGGAGAGCGGACGTTAAGTTGTAGGGCGAGGTATTTTTGGTTGGGTTCTCAGTAGACATAGCCGTGGTTTCATTGCTATTAGGTGACGAAGGATCGTCGAATGAGGGGTGGCTTTCAATGGGCAGCCGGAGCTCTGCCCACCCTAACGGCGCTCTTGATAAAGAATTTGTACCCGTTGCCAGATGCTCTGCTGGGCGTTCAGGGTAGGCGTAACCTGAGGAAGGTTTTGGGGGTTCTGCTTGAAATGGCCGAATCCTGAAGGGGGTAGGTAGGCGCGGAAGGAGCTGGAAAAGATGGTGGTGGTACGGACTTGAGGACGGTTGGTGCATTTTACAGGAGCTTGGTGCGATGTGAACATTGTAGTTGAGTGATGGATAAGGACGAATAAACGGGAGCGGTCCGAGGGCGGAGTGGAATTTGAGGCTTGTTCCAAGGTTGCAGACTGCACTGAAGTAGTCCACGGAGGGAGGAAGTAGGAGGCCAGGAATACTGGTCGGGAAGGGTTGAATCTGGTGGTGATATGGGTCGTGGAGGACCACCGGAAGGGTGAAATCAAATACCCTGTTTAGAGAAATATATAGCACGGAAGCGAAAGTACGTTGGGTTGGAGGTGGACAGAAGGGTCGGTTGGTATCGCGGCAACTTGTAATATCGGTGCAGTCACACGCGGTAGTGCTGATTAAGAGTCAAAACCAGCCACGGGGTCTCTGGAGGGACTTGATATTGAACGGGGTTGGGTGTGGGTCGCCCCCCGTTGTAAGTTTGTTGGCGGATGGAGCGCAGCCCGAGTAGGGTGGATGCTCGTGTCCCTAAGCTAGTGTCTTCTGTAGGCCTTTAGCCTGCATGGTTGGGTGTGGGTTTTTGGACGGATCGGTGCGGTCGCTGCCGGAAGCCCACAGGTGTTCGCTTTCCGGTTTGACTTCGGATCGCATGGCAGGGGGGCCCTGGAAGCGAGGTCTTACTCCACCTGTTTGTACGTAATGACGGACCTGAGTGGATCTCGCATTTGCACGTTTTGTTAGCTCGGTAAGTTTCGTGGAAGAATTGGGAGACCTAGTAATGGCAAGAGGGACAGGTTGATGGGCCCCGCTGAATAAGGCAGGGGTAGTGGAGGTGGCTTGCATCTTACAAATCTGCTTGCTAGGTGGAGGTTTGGTCGGTGATGGAAAGGTTCCTAATGCCTGATCTTCAGTGCCGTTTTTAGGAGCAGAGAGGGTAGATACTCCGCGGGTGGGGTGGAAACTGCAACTAGGGGTACTTGTAGTCCGCTAGATGTTGCCTGGTGGTCCGACGGGGTGAGCCGTTGAGGTCGATAGGCACCCGAATTGGTGCGGAGCGTGCCGGGTTGAGGGATGATGTTTGCATGGCTGATGCTGACCTCTGCCAAGGGCCTGTTTGTGGGGTACTAGTGGGAGGTACTGTTTGGACGGTTGCCCTTGGCACTTCCATTTGAAGGGGAGTTTTGTCGTCCGTAATCTTGACTGATTTATACGCGATGTGGGGAAAGCAAAGATTGCTTCTTGATAAATTTCCTTGTTATTTGATCGGGAGGGAATTAAGAGAGGATAGGACATGTGTGGCGTGGTAAACGCTTGTGTAGTCTTCTGCACGCGCATGAATGTTGCTCCATGCCAGCTGCCCTGAACAGGGTGGGTTTCGGTTGTGATGCTAGGGCTTTGTCCGAGAGATTGGAGGCTATAGCATTTTCGCTATTTGAGATGCGCAGGAAGATCGCAGTAGAAACGGATTCAAGGAAGTCGGTAGCAGATTCAAGCTGCTGTTGTGCATAGTTATCCGCGGGATCTATCAGGCACAGTAACGGAGCGAGCTTGGCGATATTGTCATCCAGGATCGTGAGTTTTGTTCAGATGTCCCTAATGTTTTGGTAAACACGAGCATCAAACCTTGTATATTTCACGATGTCCACCAATTGTGTAAAGCATTGTTTTAGTTGTGTTAACGGTTTCTTGACTCTGGTCGTAAGCCGAAGCTTTTGAGTAACAGACATAATAAAAGTGTTGGAAAAAGTCCTCGTAATTTGTGTAAACATTTGGGCTGATTTCCAACGAAACGACTGATTAAATTGCTAGAAGCTCATAGAAATGCCAATGATCACGAAGGACCTTCAGAGGCGGTATATAGCTGCCTCAGAGACGGACCATTCTGATGAGCAGCTCCGAGGTCTGCTTGCATGACGAGACAGAAGGACGTGTGAGACGAATAGTGCTTCAGGAAATTGAGAGAATCCACTTGGGTGCTGAGAATTCGGACTCTTTTAAGGAATATCGCACAGCATTGATCACAGTTCAATGGATGGATCACGGTGTACCGACATGACATTTGCGAAGTGGGCAATAAACCGTTCTGAGGAGCGAGGCGACGGGATTACGGAGTCAGCTGCAGACTAAGTTGGTGATGAATTACTCGGAACGATAAATGATGTCTTTTAGTGATAATTTCATGAGTAGGTCGTGCAATAACGTCACAGATATAGGACGCAGTACCGAAGGATCTTATGCAAAGAAAGTAAATGAAGTGGCAGTTATAGAATAAAATGAATCAATCGACGAAGGAAGCGATCAACTCTGGTGATTCCATGGGGGCAGAGGCAGAAGAGCAAACCGAAGGCACATCTGGAAATGGAAAACGGCGGCCAGAGTGAAAATGGAGTTTGCCAAAGGAAAACAGTTAAATGACCAGAAAACTACTCCGGGCTAGGTGGGTGGTGATGTTCTAGAATAAAAACGGTAACCTGGAATGAGACAACCTGAGATGCACAGCTACGGGGACTATAGACTCGACTAGCATACGGAGGTGGTACTGGAGAAAGTGTAAGCTATTTGTGCACTTTCCATGTACATTTGATAGATATCGTGCGATCGCAACAGAGGTGTGAAAATGGTAAGTTGATACACCTGAAGTATAAGTCTATGTTGAAGATACTTTGAACTACAAGATCAGAATAAAGCAAGGAAAGAGGGCTTCGGAGGAACAGTGGACTGGTTAGGGTTGTGGATAATCAGCAGTTACATCAATGGTTGCCGAAGGACTGAGAAAGCGTACCTCAGCGAGGAATTCCAATTAGTTACCGTACGTTTCGTATGAGCTGAGCTTTTTTTCTTACCGGCTACTAACAGCTTGTTAGTGGACACAATCTATATGCGAATCTCTTCCGAGTCATTCCCCTGTGTTGTTGGCCCAGTGGTGGTCACTTTATGGACTCAGTCCCGATTCGTAGTTGATCCTTAATCCAATCTGGCTGTAGTGTGACGATTTGGTTTGATTTATTTTACATTGATATGATCGTACTCTTTTGTGTGATTTGAACTGTCTTATCCGTTTCCCCCTTCCTGACATTGACCAGCGTTTGTTTAAATGAATATATGGCACTGCCGCCTGGTTTAACAGTAAATCTGACTATACACCTTCTGTGCTTAGCTCGATTCAAAATTTGGCAGTATTTTTTGGTTATTCATTGTTCATTAACCTTGTACCGATTAAAGAACCGCGTTTTGAATTAATACTTCTATCAGTCAAAGTCTTTTGAAGTTTGTTTGAGAGGCAAAGTAAGCCATACCGAGAAGGAGCACCCTAGAAAGGCTGAAAGCTGCTAGGTTGTACGAATCTGAGTGGAATTCAATCGAAACTGTCAAAGTTGACGGTCGAAAGGATTTTGCTCACAGTTACTATGATTAGAAAATGCACAGCTACAATGAATGTGCTAATGATTGTCATCGGGATGGGACATGAGTGCGGACGAGACCGGTGATTATTCGGAGGCAAATATTGTGAAGTGCATGTGAAAGAGAATATGGCAGACATTGGAAAGATCACTTGGGCGAACGGAGTGCGCTAGTGAAAGACGGTGGTAGCTAGATGTGTGTATTAGGCACAAATAATTCCGTAAACGCAGTACAAAGTACTTATTGAAATTAAAAGGCGAAAATGATAGTGTTAATATTGACGGCGCGCTGGAGGAGAAAGCAGTGAAGGTAGAAGTTGAAAGTACAAATGACACGAATGCAGCCGCCAAGCGAACAATAAAATTGTGGATTTGCCATCCATAAACGGTGCCAGTAGATAGGACTGACCATGTTCTGTACACCCAACCTGGAAACCAATTATGGCGATCACGGCTGTGATCCACAGGCTCAGTTGCCCCCGCGCATTGTTGCAGAATTCATGCTTGCTAGATGCCAGTTGGCCAAAGGAGTGGATCTGATCCACCCCTGCACCACTGGGAGGCGTGAATGAGAGTTGTTGTTTTCTACATGATGGGTAAAGTAGCCGGCGGGAAGTTGCGAAGAGCATGAGGGGGCAAAGTCAGTGGAGACAACAGTTGATTGGCAGGCAAGCAACGGATCGGTGTCCAAATTCGATAGCCCGGATGGCGACGTACGTGGTAGTCAGAGTGATTGTAATTCATAAAGCGATATCTACTTACGACTGGAGGAGTAGAATAGGAAACCAGGAAGAGAAACACGGTGTGTGTGAGTCTCAGCTGACGATGAACACCCAACGGCTGGTAAGGACGAAGTCTGGGCGAATTCGAGCTAAACGGACGAATAGAGATCGCCGAAAATGGCGGCTATTCCCTCGGCAAGGGGCAGGTAAACTGTAAAAAAAGTACAGAGTTTATCGTACCACCATCTTTAGGTCAAATGGGTGTGCTACTTGATGTGAATGGGCCCTAAAAAGTCTAAACTTAAAGGAAAGGTGCGAAACTGAAGTGAAACCAGGTGTGACTAATGTTATGTTCTGATCACACTGGTCAGCAGCTAGCATGGTGATAAGTGGTGCGCAGTGAGACTAGGGCAACGTCACAAAGGTAAGTGTAGACTTGTGGGAAACCTGGCTACACAGAAGAAGGCAGTCACATACTGCGACGGGCATCGCTGGAGGAAAAGGCCGAGACCTTGGGTAAAAATTCATTTTATATGCAGGGGGCCGTCGATGATAATAAGCGGGGGCTAGGCGACCGGCTGCAGTTACTTTCGGCTTGAAACCGATAACAGTGATTCGTAGATAAAAGCATGGCCGATGGTTGGTAAGGTTGCACACAGAATCCGCAGAAGGAGAAAATACATTGGGGAAAATGCACTTTATGTAAGATGTGAGGAAAGCTGGTTATGAAAGAATAAAGCGTTACAGGCTGGGGCCATATGTGGGTGAAAGCCAGGAAGTGAGTGGGAATCAGAGAAGACGAAGATATAGTGATCGATTAAATATACACTCAGGGCAGACATATGGGTAGGACAAGAGTGCAGGCCCTGGAGAGACATGAAAAAACTAGATTTTAACTAGGTTTTCTATAAGATCAGGGGCTACAAGAGTAAACCTTTCAGTGAGGTGGTAATGAGGGAATGCAGACATGAGAGGGGAAAGTTTTGTTGAAATGAGATAAATTAACCTTCGTTCAGCTACAGTTGATGAATGGGCTTGGAAATTAAGATGGGGTGTCCTTTGTGGTACAGTGCCAACCTTGATAATTAGACAGTTGGAACTCAAGATCAAACAACCAACGCAGAAACCCTCGAAAACCACCCTAATGACCGTATCTGTCAAGCTGACAATCCTTATGTCTGCAGAAAGCCAGCCACAGCCAGCCGTAAACCTTCACCACCCCAATCCATCAGTAGCCCTTTAGACAGAAGCTGTAGGAAGTCTGTCAGGCTTAAATCCACGGGACCAGAAGTGGATGTGGCAGAGTTTAACCACATCAGTAAAATCTGCAGGGTTAAAATGAAGGAGATTCACATCAACCAGCAAAGAGCTATCCTCATGCGGGCTGGTTGAAACTGGTCCTCTCTTTCTAGATTTACATGCAAAAGCAGGCCGCCGGGTGCCACCCAGCTTATGCTCTGCCTTGAAGATGGCACTCCAGCCACAACAATTTCCCGAGGTGCAGAAGTTTTTGGATTTCACCTCATGACCGGTTATACCTTTATACGTGTCTCTACTCAACACGGACTTTTATATCTGGCAGCTGAACATCTACGCACCATGTTGTTAGCCTAGAGGGAGGTGGAAGGCCACACCTACTAACTCAACCCATTTATTTCTGAGGACCCTTGTGAGTTCCACCTGGAGTTCTTGAAGAGACGTCCGCAACACTGCGGGAACCCAAGTGAGCCTCTTCCAGCGATGCTTGGACTTCAGTGCATTCTCAGCATCTTGGAAGGGGGTCCCAACCGATTCCATCGTCAAGAAGAGCGGTCGCATTTAACCGGGGGGCCGCAGACCCATAAGTCTCACAGGCAGTTCCAGTAAAATCCTCGGAGGCAAGCTTAAACTTGTGATATTGGCAAATCTGCGCAGGAACGGACCATTCTCCCCGACTTAAAGTGGCCTCTTGCTGGGAAGTTCAAGCAGTATCAATATGCTTTGCGTCATGGATAGCCTTACTCAGGCCTACAGTGAAGCATAACCCCACATACAACCTTTATGAATTAAATAAATTTTGTCGGGGCTCCCCCGTTCTTCTTATGTACAAACTGGAGTCCTGCCACATTTTCGGCTAATTGTGCTCTCTTATTTGCAGCTTTCTCACAAAACGCTCATTCATGTGTGAAGCTAGTTTTCGTCTCTCTGAATCATCTCCGATTGACTCCGAAGTCACCCGGAGGTCGCTGCTGAGTCCCTTACCGTTTTTCATCTAAATAAGTGACCTGTCAAAGAAAGCATCAATGAACACTAAGATGCACACTGAGGATGGTACGACCTGCGGCAACAGCGACACAGAATTTCAGTCGGCAGTGGACCACGACAAGCAATGGTCTGCCAACCTGAGCTTGTGAACGCACGACGACCGACGCATTAGCATTTGACTGTGTATGTTTTCTGCCCACTTGTTCCTCACGAGTAATGCCACACCAACTCGGGGTGTGAAGCACTACAAGTTTATAGGCCTTCGGCTAAAAGGTTGCAGTATTTCTCCCATCATAGTCAGTCAGTCAGCAGATCGTTCTTTAAAGTTCCAAAAACGGTGAGAGGGAACAATCTTACAAATGTGGAGGATGACTTCCAGATCTCTATGGGACTTACTTTCTACCCCCTCTGGAATGGGGCACACGGGTTATACAGTCCGGCTTGGTCACGGACCGAGACTAGCCAGAACATGTGCAAAGAAGGGACACGAAACTGGTTCGTGGAATCTCGCGCTCCACCTATCCTCGTAGGCCGGCTAACCTAAAATTGTGCCCTACAGAAGCTCACAGAATTGGGGAAGATCGTTTCCTAATCTGCAAAGCTCTCAATACAGGGATTGCAGCTCACTCTTCGATGCGCTCGAGATTGGGATTTTTCTGAGGGCACACTGAAGTGCTTCCAAACCCCATCCCAATAAAAATATCCGGAAGAATAGTTTTACTCACGGAACAGTCCAGATGTGGATCAGCTTACCACCGGAGATTATCCATGCCCTGGGCAAATAAACCTTCAAAATCTGGCTGGACAATTTCCCGGGGCTAAGGTTTCTCCCTTGGATTCTTTAATCATTTCAACGTACGTCGACTGGTCCTCGAGTCTTCCTCACAAGGCTTGTTTCGCCGGGACTCATAGTCGGAAAAAGAACAGGGAAAGATCAAAATTATTTATATTGTACTTCTGTCTCCCTACTCAAATGTGTTGCGCTTTCCAAAAGCCGTTATTTGGTGCGCATTCCTTCTCGCCCTTGGGCAAAATGTCTATCCCATTTTCAGTCGTCCTAAGACCACTATTCCTGCTGCGGTCTGCCACATTTCCACTAGTTAATAGCCCACCATTTTTCAGCACTCTTTATTCCAGACGAGCGACCACTTGTATGCTCATTCGGGAACGTCATCTTGGTCTCTGCTCGAGTTCTTTCACCTCTGAGCCCCCAGTAGTTTCTAATCTTCTGCTTAATGAAGCCTAGCGACTGTGAGGCCAAAGCGGATCATTTACAAATAGGAAAACAGCAGTGGCCCTGTTGCGAATCCCCACGGTAATCAAATGGTGAAGTTTTACATACTAGCGTTCCTGCTATCTTCTCCAACGTGAAAATAGTCTACCGGCGGGGAAGTGTGTTGGATATTCCCGAATCTATCCACTCAAAATAGCTTGACTCTTCTTGGTTAGTAGAAGTTCACTGTTCACCAAGCACTTAACTAAATTCATGACAACATACTTGTTTTCCCCAGTCCTATGTGAGAGTGACTTCGTCTGGGAGGCTCAGGAGATTGCCAGGCATGACTTACATTTTAAAGTTCCATGCTGAGCCGGGCGGGGCGTAAAATTCCCTATCAGAAGCCCGCAAGCATGTGCTCGGATGAAATCCTGTAGCACTTTGCATGGGGTACTGACTAGGCTAACGGATCCGCAGTCTCCAATTTACCTGAAGGATTCTGTTTACATGTGGTCAACACTGCTGCTTCCTTTCCCTTTCGCTGCGGTTTTCCTTGATCCAGACTGACCCATTTCAACTTTTATGCTGGCAAACACAGTATATCAGCAGGCGGCCTAATGATATCCGGAGGAATATCGTCCGGTCCGGCACACTTATGGCTATTCGACTCTTCCGGTTGCAAATGCTCGATTTTCTCCTAGAGATCCGGGTCTTTCGCGATCGATGGAGTTGTTCCCTCATAATCTGTTTGCATGCCATCGCTTATTCCCAGCTCGCCGATAAATAACTGATGCGGCCGCTGAAGCACCGATGGACTGCCTACAAAAATCTCGCAGACTTCAGTTAGTTTCATCGGGAGTGGCCATTTCTTCCCCTTCGTCACTCTTTGTTTACCCGTCTAAATTCTACAATCTTTTCGAACTTCTCGGGCACTGTGGTTCTTGAGCTTTTGGTAACACCGGTCCGTCTTCATTTAACGGCCAGCCTGGGAGCTAGTAAAGCCGAACATTGCATCAGACATCATAGAAGTTCCGTTTTTCAATGCTCTTGACTTCTAGTGTTTTGTTAGTTAAGGGGTCGGCGATTGCGAAAAGCCTTTTGTCAGCGGGCTTCAAGGTTATTATTCCTGGCCATAATACGGTATATGGCTACTGCTTGGTAGACCAGACTATTTGGTGGAAGCCTCTGTTAGCAGAGGGTTGCACGAACCGGGGAGAAGATGGGTCGCTCGATATATGGAAAGGGTTGTAAATAGGTGGGAACTTTGAGGAACGTATGCTATTTTAATGTTCTTAGTAAAGCTAAGTGGGGTGCCTCGGCAATGGGTGATGTTTTTGGTATAGACAAGGACAGTCGTCCCAAGAAGCTACCCTGGATGCTGCCACAAGTGACGGATGTGCAGAAGATTAGTTAACATCGATCATCACAGCCCGGGAACAGTTAGATGGGTATGACGGTCTCCTTGTCACGAGAAGTTCTGGTGTAGAAAAGTATTGGGTTTTGGCTACCAGATGCATGTTGATGGCATGGTCTAAGGCCTCAGACATTCCCAGGTACAGGACAGTTATAAGGTTTCTAGAGCCATTTGTGAGCAGCGGATCTTTAGGTCCAGCAGGCGAGAGATGTAAAGGTGGCATTTAAGAAATCCATGCCGACCGTGGTCAGGCGGGTTGGTAAATGAGACATAATGAAGGCTGCTTTTTAATTACTACCTCAGCGACCTAACAGAATACTTGGTGGCGGATAACGAACTGGCATTTGTCAAGGTTGTGAAGCGGGCCCTTTTGAGAGGAGGGATGGGGAAGGAGGTGTGCCATTAGGGTGAATGGAGCCAAAATGCATGCATGCAGTGTAGAGTCTGAGTAAGAACGTGGATAAGCCAAGACCGTCTGAAAGCAGGTTCTGTGGGAGGCCATCTGAACCTGATCTTGGTAGTAGTTGGGTAGTGGAGGCTAACTAACCGATTCTAAGGTAGACGAACGGGATCGGTGGAAGGAATGCCGGGTGGGGAAGCGAAAAATTGAAATGAGCAACGAAGCTGGGTGAACGCTGAAGGCCTCAGAATTTGAAGATGCGGTATCGGCGGTGAATGAGCTGCAGATCAGGGATTCATAGGTGGGGTAAATGGGGCGGTTGGGCCATTCTGAGAAGCTTGTACAGGTGGCCAGTTTTGTGGGGGTCGCTAGAACAGTAGCTTCTTGCGGTCTTCGATGCTGTTGAGCCCTGTGTTGCGGCTCAAAACTGAACGGATTGACGCGATTTAGGATTGAAATTTAGCGCTACTTGACAAGGACAGGTTGCCGCTCGACCAGAATACGTTCCAACGGGGACAGGGAAAAATTAGGGGGAAGGTGGCTTATATGAGGCCTCGGGCTAGCAAAAAGAGTGAAATGTAAGAGATGGGAGTAAAGCTAGCTAAAATGTGTGGATCAGAGCAAAACGTCTTCTTGGCTAAGGCACTAAACTATAGTCGGTGCTCAGGTCCAGCTACAGGAGCATTTGGATATTGGCACGAAAGAAGGGACGAGGCTGGGTAGGAGGCAGCCGAATTTACAAGAAAAAACGGCAGCCTCCATCTGGTAAGTATCCGGAGACATCGGGTAAACTGGTCGAGAAGACCAGGCCCAAGATGTTGTTTCGTAGGTGGTGGGGCAACATTTTGGGACCACTCCGGCTGGCGGGCCCAAGAAACCAAAACAACTGGTGTGAGAGGGCTGAGGTAGGAAGATCAGCATATTAGCGGAATGTCAAAGTCTCCCGAAATGAGTTCAGAGCTAGCGGGGTATTTGTGGTACCCAAACGCGAATACGAAGACTGAGCCACATTCAGAAAATCAGTGGCGTTACTGGGCAACTAGTAGCCTTACAGGACTCAATAAAGATAACAGATAGTTCAGAGACTTCGGCAGTACTATTTCTAGTGGCCATGGAATGTACGTGATGGTTTTACCTCTAAAGGTGAGCTTTAACCAATATCCAGTCAAGGTTCAAAGAATAAAGTGACAGGTCTAACTCAACGTTGTCTTCAATCCAGAGAGCACAGAATAATCGCAAGCATTTCTGCCGTCTTAAGACATTCACAAAGGAAATCATCTGCACATTCATCAGGGCTTTATGGACAAAATTCTTGAGTGTAGGAGCCAAAGCAACCTCACGGCAGATAAAGAAGCTGACCATCGCTCCAGGAGCAGTCCATAAAAAAAAGCCCTAATAAAACCGGCCGAAGAGCCTCGCTGGCATGCATATTGAATTTGATGGATCGCACCTCTTGTTATACTCAACCACATACAACTTATGGTACTTTTCCACTGTCAGCAGTAGGGGCTCATTTGGCCCACTTGCTGTTTTCTTGCTTCCGGTTAATTTTATCCATTCACTGCAGCATGTTGTTATTCCAAAAAGGCCACTCATCCGAAACACAGCGTTATCAATTTTTCGACTTCCCTTTACATATTTCCCGCCATATTTCTACAAGACCAGCAAAACCAGGCAAGTTCATAACCCATCTCTGTAATCTTTTTTCAACATGACCAGATAAAGTCCTCTCTGAAAATTTCCTTTTACATCTACGAGCACTTTGAACAAGGCACATAAGCCCATCGATTTTGCTTAGCGCAAGTGCTTGGTAGTGACTCAAACTATATACTCGCCTGTTTTGAAAATCAACGGGAAGTACCCCTGCTCGCTTTCAGGGAATAGGTTTTATTTTCGCCAAGGTAAAAATGTTTGAAAATTAATAGAATATCAGGTTCCACAAAACTCGTCTCTTCTGCCCTGGGATCCAGAGATAACCAAATGGAACAACTAAATGACATAACATTGTGCCTCTACCGAAAAGTCAATTATCAAACGCATGCTTTCCATTCCGTCATATTCACGGTGCTTTTATCTGTAAGCAATTCTGAAAGGCCATTTTTCAGTTGTCTCCTTTAGAAAAAAGCACCTTTCGCGCATTTTCATCTTCCCCTGCTGGTTTGTTGAGCGGTTCCTTTTTTAAGCAGTCTCTGAAGTATCACCTCTATTAATCAGTTTTCATTTTCGCCTAGGTTGTTTGAAAATCTGATAGCTTTGCTTAGTAAAATACTTCCTGCTTGGCATATTTGGGCCATAGTTCATAGTAGGAGAAGTTTCTTCCGCTGGCCTTGATTTACAACTTTTTAAATGCACGGCACATATTGTTGTACAGTTTATCTTAAGACATGTTTTCTTTCCTCGACCATTTTATCTCTTTCCCCAGCATCTACTTTGTTGCATATTCTACGATATACACTGATATCGTTTACTTGTATACCCTGACCTTGCGATGAGGCGTGCTTTTAAGAATCCCTCGAGAATTAGTTGTCTGGTCACTCACTCACTCATTCGCTTGCTTAACATGTCTCTGAAAATTGGTGTATCACCTAGACGTCGTGTAGTTTCCAAGCCCTCATCCCACAGCCCAGCATTATCCTGCACCGCAGGCAGATCCCACTCTACCTCAGATTTGCAGAGCTTCTGTCGACAGAGTAGCCACGAATGTTATCGGAAATTTGGTAATATACATTTTCAAGCTGTTATCCAAATAACGGTTTCAGAAGGAAGCTCAAAATGTCCGCCCGCGTCCAAATTCACTCCGAACGACCTTCTGCAAAACCTGAGAGTAGCTGCATGACACTGGCTCCTGAAGTCTTCTCCGGCAAGAGGTTTCTTATCCTCTTGGAGTTAGGTGGACAAGAAAAAGCAGTTTTAGTAAGATCTACGTATGTTGCAGCCCCTGTCTCTGAGGTAAGCAAAGCAAGCGTTTGTCACTGTAACGGTTTTTCACAGCTCCTACCACTGTGGCACCAAAGCCGCTACCAAAGACTTGCCGTGCCATGCAGAATGTAGTCGGCGAACAACGGCCCGAACTTTGTCCCGAATGTTGGTGATGTCATTTTGCACACCTCAGGTTTTCTGGCAGGAATACCCTTCAACCAAAAGAGATCGCAAAGGCACCTATGAACATTTTACTTGCGTAAACATTTCTCCGACTTCCACGGGCACAGTAAAACCGTCTTCAAGAAGGAGCAATTAGATGCATACCATATCAGCAGTGGCGTCCTAAGCCTGATAAGCCATGATGCAAGTAGACTGTCCCCCACGCATATCAGCGCAAGCTTATACTACGCGCACGTTTCCGGGATTCCTTGGGTCGGCCAACAAGTGATTGATACTCGCAGGTTAGCTCGTCAATATAGGCCGTGGAGGCAGGCTCCTCAGAGATAGCTCGCTCTATCGTCGCAGTGTATCATTACGGCAATTTGCTTTTACGATCCAGACAGCCTTTTGATATATACTCTCGTTCCACCGCGGCTGCTTAACACCCCAACCCCATAGTAGCAGTTCTTCCAGGGAACGGGAACGGTAAAATTGTCACTGGTTGAAAGCCGCCTTTTTACACGATCGCGAAGGCTCATATATACCTTACGGATATGGGCCTGCTATAAAGCTAAACGTCCTTGATTTCGCGTCGCTTAAAAACTAGAACTGCTCAGGTGAAGGTACATTCTTCTGAAGTGCCAAGTTCACTGATCCAAGCCTAACGTATTCGTTCATCTGGCGACAAGTCCAGAGAAGTGAGAATGATGCATGGGGTCTAGGACTTTGTGACCGATGATCCGAAACTTAAAGGGGCCTCGGGCACGTCACGATCTATTAGCAGTAACCTCGCCACTCTAAACTTCAATAAGCAGGTCCCCCAAGAGAGGGAATTTTTAAAGACCATGGCCTTTCCACTCGTTCGGTTTATGTGCTAGTGGCGTGTCGACTACTGAAGCTTGGCCAGTGTTAACCGACCAGATGCTATTCGGCGTCAGGACCTCGAAAGCACCTGTAACCGCTTTGGCTCCCTTGTACTTACGTTGTTTTGACTGCCAACCGAGTGCTTTGAAAGCTTAACCTCAAGTAACTTAGCGTCGCTGCTCGAATTAGCCTGATATCGAGCCGATGTCAACAGAAGCTTGTACAACAGCTTCACCAGTTCCAAAATGGATCCGTGGTGCAGAAGGCAAAAGCTAACTGCAATGGGGTCATGTAGAAATCTTCCCGTGTTATTACCATGTATTACATGTACTGTTAAGAATAGATGGCTTATTCACCACTCCTCCCAAACCCCACAGCAAGCATCCAACACCAAAGTTGATTGCTTTACTTCCGCCCTATTGGCCCCGTGACAAAGTTTTGACTTGATCTTTGACTTTCAAGAGGACAGTATCCGGTCTGGGACGTTGCTGAACTTCGGTTCTTTCATTTCAGCCAAGGTGGGGGCAGAGTTAAGACTTGAATATTTTTTGAATGTCTACAAGCTGCTAACTTAATTCCTCAGAATTAACTAAGCAGTCTCGTTTTGACATTTGAAACTCGCCCTTTTGGAAAAGCATTACTCAACTTCAATCCAAGGGGCCAAGAGGAGGACAAAAATAAACCAAAGTTGGACAGTAGGCAACTCGGTATTTTTGGTTTGCGGTGATTCATTAGGTAGTGTTTGGTCTAACGGCCTCACCTATGAAAATTGGAGTCATCCTGAGGCGGTTTTAGAAGGGCTGATGTTTTTATTTTTAGAATAGTGTAGCCAGAACTTCAGCCAAGACCAGACAAGGGAGAAGCTCTCTTGGGTGAGAGTAAGCAACCTTGAGGAGGGAAACGAGAGATCTTTCCGGAAATGGCACTTGACGAGACCAACCAGCCTGAAGGCTTTGTGGAGCCTCGAAAACAAAGTAGCACAATGGTAATACACGCTACTGACCTGCCGAAGTGGACTTTTCTTCGTCTGATGAAAGCACGGAGCAGCGCTGCAAGTCCTCCAATAAATACGGAAGCACTTTGGAATGAAGGGCGTCCGACAGATGTCAGGTACTTTTGCACCTGCCACAACCATTTCAGGTGAGGGCAAGGTAGCAGTCGACGGGCCTCAGGTGCCGAGCCCCGCAAAGTGCTACATTCGAGCAAGTGCAATTTTGAGGGATCTGTCCTAGTAACCTTTCCGGGTCTCTCGGACTTCGATTGACGGCGTACTGTCAGGTGCTATAAGTGCCAGAAGTGAGTTCCGTTACTTAATGAACCTGATGCTTGAGATGCAAAACTGCAGCATTGCCCTGAACCATTTGGGCCGACTTAATACCTCAATGAGCTGCATAAATGGAGGCTACGTAGTGCCGTTTATCCACGAAACTACGGGGCGAGTGGGCCGAAAGCCCGAGAGATTTATCAAGGTTAGGAGCGGGGCCACATTTGAGGACCCGACAAGTTATGTGGACTACCACTCTTGGATAGCTGGCAGTCGTTCTGGTCGAACTGGGCATGGAAACACAGAGTATCTAGGACCATGGAGCCAGCGCAGAACTGGTCTGGAGTTCCTAGCAGGGGTCATACATGTGCGAACACACTCTGTATCCAGCAAATGTGGAAGCTCATCGAAATTCAAGTGCGAGGATTGTCATCTCGCCTGGCAGGAGTTCCTCGATTCCTTAAAGCAATGTCGACAAAAGGTGGGAAGCGGGTGGGAACTTGGGTGCGTACTCCATTTTCCTTTCCAATTCCAACCGAGTGTTAGTATGATGAGTGGAAGAAAGTTGCAAACGCAAAAGGCGGCTCCCAGGTTATCAGGTTAACCGCGTGTTGTTCCGCACCTTGGCCGGAAAAAGTGAAGCAGAAAGTCCGGAAGAGTTTATCTATAAACATCTGTCGATAACGGCTTCTAAGATGACGCAACCCATTTTGTATTAGTGGCCACATTTCGATAGGATCGCAGTGAAATAGCGGCAAAATGATGGAACAGGGCGTTTGGTTGGTCACAACATGCCAAAGGCACATGGAGACAATGGGAGGCCCCAAAACACTATACACGGCAAGCACTATAGTTGGTTGAGCCTTATGAGATAGCACAAAAAGAAGAGACGGCAAGCAGACCCAAATCAACTGCACTTCGGCGGAAATGTTGTCGACATGGCCACCGATGGAGATACCCCATTGGGAGGAGACAGACCAGCTCTGAAAGTGATAGCCAAGGGCGCCATGTACAAAACCGACAGTTTTGGGGCAGCAGTGCTCAACTCCCGAAAACGGAGGTATTTTATCATGCCTCCACAAAAAATGACCAATTCGAGAGCTCCAAATAAGGAAAGAATATAATTTGTCCTTGAGAAGCAAAATGGGCCGGTGTCTTATAAAAATAGCAGGGAGGCAGTACCTGGGGCAGGAATAATATGGCACTTCACCATCATTTGGCCATAAATAAAAAATCCGGAACGGTCAGGTGGTCCTTAGTAATGCTGGTTGTTTGCTAGATTCTTTTCACAAACACCCCCGCCACGGCTTCACCCCAGGTCTTCCAAGCCCGCCTATAAACCTCATCACTGCCGTAAGCGATGCTTTTGCATGAAGCTACGCTCAATTCACAACTGTGTTACCGAAGCCTTGAGACGGATAAAAGGACACCCATATCGAGCTTTTCACCCCGGCCACGTTGACAAGCGTGTGTTGAAAAATTGACCCAGCATTCATTGCAGAAGAATTTTCGATGGTTTAATAGGCGGCCAGGCAGGAACACCTTTTCTTGGGCTATGGGCTTAGGGATCATAAAACGGCATCTTCGAAGCCGACAACAAGCTCGATGGTTGTCATGCTCCTTTTAATCAGAAAGTCCTTCCTGTTGCAAACCTAGAAGTGACTCATGGCTACGTTTCCTTGCATCTCTTGGAGTCGCTGCGCAAACTTCTCAGTGACTCATCCACAGGTGGGCGGAATCATCACCCTACCATTACTTAAACCACATCGCAGAGTAGCTCTGCCACTAAGGCACGGCGCACCGCCATCCAGCTTTGGTTCCAATAGTTTTAAGTTGGGAGTCTGAACAAGTCTGTCGTTTTTTACTTCGAATAACCTAATTTCGCCTGCGAAATACTACTTCTGAGTTAACCTAACGATAATTTTGGTGGCTTCCCGCATTTCGAACACAGACCACCGTCGCAGCCTGACAAAGTATGTGTTGTCATTTCATTTCATGACACAAAAGCACTTACTGGACTTTTGCAGCCATGTTAGGATTTTTAGCAGTTTCCAAGGCTATGGAATGCTTCCAGCAAGTGGAGCTGTCAGGTACGTTCGCCCTTCGTTCACTGCTTCTGAGCGGATCTACCTCAACTTCACATCATCTTTCGTAATTAAAGGCGGCTTTCTAAGGTAAATCCGCCAGTATTCTTCGGCTAGTGGAAAATGATGAACCGATGAGCCACTTTTTCGGCCCACTGGACCATGCACTGATAGCAAATCATCAAGCTCTAATGGCTGGGTTCGTGCTACTTAGAGCAAAACTTTGCTGCTGATCTCAGGTCGGTCCGAAATAATTTGAACCCGAATGGCGTCCGGTGTGGCGAATGGAGCAATTTTGCTCCCGATGCACTGCAATGGTTTGATCGAATATGTCCCCGAGTACACGTAATTCGCCTTAATTTTCAGCCCCGTTGTGATATCCTCCATCAAGTAACAGGCGAGAAAGGCCGCCTTACACTTAGACCACGGTATTCTGTTGACCATTCGAGGCCTCATAAGCGATCAACCAAAAAGACTCAGAGAATACGGCCGCTGATATCCCTCACTATGAAGTAGCCTACCAAACCATAACTTGTACTGCATGCACTGCAAAATGCAAGCACTTCATTGGTTCCACGGGATAGAATTTCTCGTAGCAGTCAAAGGTTTATATGCTAAGTTGTTAGAAAGCGTATATTGTCTAGCCGCATCAATTGCTTTTCCTGGTCTGTCGTAGTTTTTCAGTATCCCGTCCTAGGTTCCGACGATGAATTCACTGAAGCTACCTGCAGGAATGCAATAATATTTGCCCCACCAACCCTTACGGAATATAAAGCTAAGCCCCACGTTTTACTATACGCCCAGTCGCCAATCAAGTTTCGGGAAAAAGAAGTGGAAAATAAGAGAGCCGTTGTAAGTATTCTGTTGGGAGCCTAGCGCTCTTTGGCCCATGACATTTTGCAAATCAAATTTAGCGCACGTATCCAACTATCCGCCATTTACTAAATCTGCTAGAAGTCCAGGGCTGTCCGAAACTTAAATCGTTAGATGAACCACACTTTCTCTAGAATGCTCAATTAAATCCTTTGCTATACCTCGGGTTTACTACCCATTCGGTAACAACTACGATCATCCACACAGAATATTTTTTATCGGGAATACTGGCAATGAGGAAATTTTCAGGTCGTCTCACTTGAAAGCTCTTGTAACCCCAGATTTCCCCGAATCAGCGATGGACTGGGGCCTCAAGGATAAACTTTCATTTGATACGCCATCGGAATCCCCTCCTGATCGTGACCTGGCCAGTACGGGAAACCTGAAGCCCACTTGTAATACCTCACTGCTCTAACTTACAGAGACTTCTATTCAACATCTTATGAACAGATTGCGACCTACAATAATATTGACATGTTTCTTGGCAGTAGTCGAGAACCATGCATGAAAACATAATCGGAGTGTACGGTAATAATCACTCGGTCAAAATATTCACAAATTTAAAAAGGAGTGGCATATTCCAGCAATTTGGGAATAGCTTTGATGACAGTTCAAGTGGAGTGAAGCGACATCGGTTATTGCGGTAAATACAACTCATTTCGAAGTAATTACCGGTAATAGAGAAGAATCGAACAAAAAATAAATTTTTATTGTGAACGTTATCTTTGAGTCCACAAAACACAAGTTACAAGGATGACGCAGAAAATAATAGGTGATTCTCTCTCTGGTTTGCCGAATAAAGCCAGTGATCATAAGTCAGACAAACAAGTAAGAATAGTTCAAAAGAAGGCAAGGAAGCGTTCGCAAATACAAAAGAAAGAAGCATTCCGTGATGAGGGTGTTAACAGTACACAAAAATACTGGCAAGAGCCTTCAGGTGAAGGAATCCGCAGCTGGTGGAAGACAGATAGTCCCACGGTGTGTGGAAATAATTATCAACAGGAACACCGTGACAAGGAAGAACAAAACATTGCGATATTTGGAACGAGGACAGGAGTTTGCCTGGGCTGAGGACGGATTACGCTGGCAAAAAGATAAATGTATTGTTCGTTTGGTCCCCTGGGGTTTTCTGCTTCCCTTTTGTGCTTAATGGGTGAGGGCTTCCTGAGTTTTAAGTTGGCCTGTACACCATGCTAACAGGCATTGGTAAGGGGGAGGAAGTCGTCGAACCTGGCAGGCAGTGCCATTTTGTCTGCTCTAGCAATTTTTCGCTCGATCTGAGCGCAGCAGGTGGATCAAAGTGTTGTCAGTTTGCCGCTGCGAACCGTGAATATCGCCACAGGAAGTCGGCTTGAGGGGTTGTGTTGCCAGATCAGTGAGGAAAGTGATAGCTGTAAGCGGCCATGTCTGTGCTCAGTCGTAGAATCATAGGATTCGTGGATTTGGTGATGGACTTATCTAGGTTATATGTTACCTGGAAGGCTTGAGGGTCAGAAAAACTTGTAAACTTAAGTTCAAATTGCTACTTGCTCCTTCAGCTTGCCACCCAGAAGACGTCCAAGGCCTTCTTCTAGGTCCGGGAACAATCCCTTTGTGCAGCACTGAGAAGACGCGGGATGCGGATGATCAGACATCCATCCCGTTCCATTGCCGCTCATATCCCAACCTCCGATGCTCCGATGACCAGCATAGCCCACTTAGACAGGTTGTTGGGGCTAGCACCCGTCGTTCAGCGATATTTTGGATAAGACCACGTAGTAGCTTTTTGCACTGTCTTTACCACCGCCGCTCATCGGGCGGCCGAGCCAAAAGCAATGGTTTGGCGCTTGTCGCAAAGTTCGGGATGAAGCTGGACTAGTGCACCACACTTCCATGAACCAGGCGTATTTGCACCTGATATTTTGCTGACCCGATGCCAATCATTGATTTAAATGCTCTAGATCGGGTCGGTATCCGTTTGTACTTACGGACTTTTGTCGATACACTTCTTTTCACGAACCTCTCCAGCAGCCTTTGCAATCTTTGGTCGTGCTCCTTGTTCGTGGATCCGAAACTGAGCCCACCACAATGATATGCCATCACCCCATTGACGTCATGGACCGCACTGCGTGTTACAGCCTGGAATATCCCGGATGACAAGTGCAGACCAAACGACAAGACATTGTACTGCAACAGGCCCCATGAAGCGTTAATAGTTTTTAGGGGTTTGGACTCGATGGGCAGCGCAGTATGTAAGTATGCACCAGCCAGACAGACCTTTTGAGAAATACTTGCTACCAAACATGATTTTCACGAAGATCCCCGCTTCCACCGTGGTTAATGTGCATTCCCGTAAACAGGGATCCGTGGTCAATGGGTAACCATCGCAAATCCGGAGTGTCTGTCCATCACTCTCCATAGCCACCACAACCGGAGTCGCCCAAGTGGATGAAGTTACATGCGCGACGACTCTGTCATATTCCTTTTCGGTAGGCACCTTCAGAACTCCCCCTCCCTGGCGGTATGGCAAAGCTAAGCGCTTCGGGAATACCGGGTCATCTTCAAATTCCAGTTTCACACGATCAACCATCATGCCTTCTTTGCTTTTGGAGCATTTTGTGGCCAGCTGCTGAAGAACTGTCTACTTCACCGGATTTTTGGACGTCGTTTTCAGGGTTAGCGATTGCTCCAAGGCAATCAGGGCCTTCAAACCAAGAACCGAGAGGCTGTCTACGAAAATCAAAAATCGTACCGGGATGTAGTCACTCTCCAGCCAAATCATTAGTGTAGTCTCCCCCAGCAGTGGAAGTCGATGACCAATGTCACCGTGAATGTGCACGGCAGTGGGTCGTATGGGTATACTGGGCTGA
The DNA here is from genome assembly GCA_948099385.1 of Fasciola hepatica. Lineage (NCBI taxonomy): Eukaryota > Metazoa > Platyhelminthes > Trematoda > Plagiorchiida > Fasciolidae > Fasciola > Fasciola hepatica. The sequence continues at coordinate 5,454,700 of CANUEZ040000063.1, forward strand.
ATCACGTCGAACACTGATTTCGGAATGATGAACTCGCAGCTCTCGGTACCCACAATGGATTGATGTCTCAAGCCGCGTTGTAACTAGGCTGATTTATAACGGGAGTTGGTTGGATTCACTTGGAACCTCCTGTATGTATATTGGACCGTCATCAGTTTTCAGGTCCTCAGGGTGTGCGCTCGTCATATTGCACTTGGATTGGCGGCACACCTTGTGGACACGGCCAGGCCTTCCTCAAGGATGGCATAAAGCATTATGGAAATGGCAGGTTGAACGTAGATGAAATTCGCCGCACCAGACGCAACGATTCAATGGCACTGGTTTGCGGTTAAAAATCACCGTTGGCTGGCTTCGGTTGAGGCGTTTTACTTGAATGGGGTTGGTTTGAGGGGACAAAAGTGTCGGTAGCGCATCACACAATGTTTAGATGTCGCACCGGACACGTCATTGAACTGCTCGAACTTTGACCAAACCTGAGAGAGCTTGAGGTCGGGCTTCAGCGATAGCTTCTTTTGCAACCCCGGAGGATTTTTACCAGCAATGAGATGGTCACGAAAATGAGCCTCCAAATGGCCACCGAAGTTACTCCGTGCGGTCTGTGTCTGTGGTGTCAGGAACATCATGTTGGAACCACGAACCAGTGAATGGAACTTCGCACCATCGGTCGCCTGGAAATTTACCAGACCCTCGTGGCCTAGCGGCAGAGCCTTCAACTCGTCGAACGGAACTGCAGCAGGGGATCTCGGATAGGCCAGATTCTGCATCAGTGGGTACGGTGAACGGCCGTCAGCCGTGAAGAAGAATGCAGCCTGGTTCTGCTTTTTCACATCCTTTCTTATGCCACACCATAACTCGTAAAGCTCAATCCAGCCTTCAGTTTAAGTTGCTCCGGCTTACAACTTCAGCCTTTTGATACTGGGCAGCTTCATGACGCGATGCCAATCATGGCACTCACGATGCCCCAAACCGATAAGAAGAACTGAAATTACTTCCATCCGGAACTTGGCAAGGCAGAGTAGCTAGAAAACCGAAGCTGTGAGATTGCACGATAAGTATACTGAGCAGCCGTTTATATGAATATGTTGAATCACAGAAAATAATTGGTGGACCAGATGTTGACCTAGTAGGTGGAATATTTTGTCGTATCTGTCCCCGGCGATCCCAATTGGTTAAGTCTCATCGGTGTGCTTGGCTACGAAGCTAGGCCCGGCCGCATCTGTGTATGTGGCTTAGTCACCACACCGGGCATGAGCGCAGTGGAAAGGGTATATACCGCAAAGGCACAAAATCTCACTGCATTGTTAGGAATAACCGACAAAAAGACCCTGAGACTTGCAGTGGAAAGATGCGAAGTTTGAAGCGGCAAGTTCTAATATGCGGATTGGTCATGGGTGCGGGTGCGATTGGTGCATCATGGCATTGGGCATGAGGAGGGGTTTACCAGAACGACAGGTTTAAGGAAGCTATCAATGGGCGTTCTGAGCAGAGGGTAACACCAAGCGCATAGATGACAGAAGACAACAATGACGTCAGGTGGGAAAAGAGATATTGGCGAGCGTCGACACAGAAGAGTGGTTAGGACGATAGTGGCTCAATGCAGTGAAAGTTGATGTAGAGAGAGGCGATGGGAGGAAGAACAAAACGGGTAGGTGTGCATACCGTGGTAGGGCGACAAAAATGGGAAGTGGTAACAGATAATAAGAGCTATAGGTGAGCAAGCTGTGGTGGAAAAAGGATAAGGAGCATGCAATTTCCAACCGACAGCATTGGATTCGGTAGTCCGAGAAAAGTTAGAGCTTGCCATCCGCAACCGGTTCTATTGGGTGGGACTGGCCGTGCGCTGGGCACCAAACCTGAAAAACACTTCGTGAAGTGAACACAGGTGTGATCCACCAGTCTAGTTGCGCTCGCACATCGTTGCACACGGCCTGCACGCCCGATGTGCGCCGGCCATAGCGGTGGATCTGACCGCGCCCCGCACTGTTGGGAGTGGCACGAGTGATCATGGATAATTGAACGGGGAACAAAACGACCGCGATAGGGGTTCTTGACCCAGGAACAATTGGCCAAGATGTGAGACGATAGACAGGAGAGCCAAAGGAAACAGCGAGTGGTAGACGACCGTGTAGCAATATTATCCAGGTGCACCTGCCAGGGAGATGGTAAGTACAGTGCCCGAAGTGGTTGGCCGTCACTGAGGATCACTGGAAAGGAAAAAGGGACAGAGAAGCACAGTCTGGGTGTGCCCCAGCCGAGAATCAACGGATACTGAGGAGAAAAAAAGTGAATATGATGGATAAAAGATGAACGTAGGTGAGCAATAAGGTTATCTTATGATGGCAGGAGGTGGGTTCGCTATGGATCAGTGAAGACGATGGCCTTAGTTTGCGGGGTGTACCTAGTGGCCTGTGACGCAGAGGTATTAGAGATACAGTGTGAGGCCCCTTTCAAAGGCCAAGCCGGCGGAGACGAGCTCATTGGTGGGCAATGTAGCATTGGGGACCGTTAAGTAAGACAAAAGTGCGCGCCTAAAAGCAAACATTGAGGAGGCACTGCGTAAGCTAAGGGGCAGCTTATTCCAGATTTTGGAATAGGCTGGCAGAAAAAATCGGGACTTCAGACAGAGATTAGAATGAGGGACAGTGAGAGAGAAGGCACGGTGTCGGACGGGGTAGGAGCAGGGCTCAGAGAATTAGATGGGATAAGAGGTGTAGGCCTGGTTATGGATTAGCTTAAAGAAAAAATCAGGTTGAGCCTCATGCGACAAATCCATAGAGGCTCAATTTGTAGGAGCTCACAGCGCTGGCGGTATGTTAGGGCTATGGATACGCCCAACAGCCTTTTGATGAAAATACGCTGAACGTTCTCGAGAGATACATTAGAGGAACGTGGCCAGAGGCTGGAGGTAATATGACAATATTCGAGGAGCGGTCTCAAGTGTGAGAGATACAAGGAGAGGCGACTGTCCGTTATTAAGAAACACGTATTGGTCGGGCCTAGGGTTCGCTTAGCTTTAGTGATTTGGAACGATACCTGTTTTGAGAAGTTAAAGGAACAAGGGCAGAGTACGCCAAGATCGGTAACCATGAGGTGTATGGGGATGGGCTGGCCTTCCAGACAAATTTGGCCGGGTGGTACAATGCTCCTGTATGGTAAGAGGAAGCTTTTCTCCGCAGTGAATTTCATGAACCACGAGACATACCAGGTTTGGAAAACGAGTAAGTCACGCGATATGCAGCACAGTCACTGATAGGTCATTAGGGAGGAAGGAGTACACTATTTTTATATCGTCGGCAAAGAGGAAAGGAGTGCCGTGTCGAATAGAAGAGAAAATGTTATTGATATAAATAAGGAGTAGTAATGGGCCTAGGACCCTGTCTTGGATGATGCCGCTAATAATTGGTTTGGCGGAAGATAAGTGGCCTTCAACGAGCACAACTTGTGATCTGTGGGAGAGATAAGAGGATAGCCAGGGGAGGAGAGGGTCAGTAATACCGAGAGACCGGATTTTGGCTAACAGATGCATATGGAGAACACGGTCACAAGCCTTAGACATGTCGAGGTACAGAACAATTACAGAGTTGCCGGCGTCTGCAGCAGACGATAGAACATTGAGAAAGTCAAGCTGGCGGGAAGAGTAGGAACGGGAGTTAAAGAAACCATGCTGACCAGGGTGCAGCAGGTTGTTGGATAGGAGGTACTGGACAACGTTTTTTGAAAATTCTCTCCGTGATTTTTCAGAATACTGGGGTCTGGTTAATGGGCCGATAGTTGTTTGGGTCGTATAGTGCTCTCTTTTTGAAGCACAGAGATACGACAGAGATTTTCCATTGGGAGGGAGACGGAACTGCTAGGCATGGAGGTGGTGCATACATTAAGTAACAATAAATGGAGGTCAGGAGCATCGAAAAGGAGGAGAGCCGGTGGGAGATCATCTGGATCCGGTTTTGGGGGAGGTTTAATAGAGGAAGCTGATTTTTCAATTTCTGGATGGGTGAAGGGAATCGGTGAAAGAGGGGCAGAGGTGCAGAGTTAGATTGTAGGAGGGGGAACACCAGGACAAGCTATAAGGGAGAGAGAGAAATGCTCATTGAAGGCCTCAGAAATAGATGCTGGAGTATTAGCGGTAGATGAGCCACAGATGAGGAGTTTGGGCGAGGTATGATTGGAGTGATTGGACCATTTACTAAACAGGTCGGACAGGTAGCCATTTTTGTTTGGGTGTGCTAGGGCGATGGCCTCTTGCCTTCTCGGATGCGAATCGGCCACGCAAAGCAGCTTCAGTTGTAGCTGGTTTATGCATGGAAGAATTGTAAAGTCGTGTGATTTAGCGGAGGTAAGTTGCAGCTTAGCCAGCTTACGCTCTAAAAGTGACAGGCGTGAGCTGCTGGACTTTGGGCAAGGATCGGCACGAGTTGGCGGTACCTAAGCAGTGTGAGAGACTAGAGTAGAGAGTTCACAACGGTGAGGGAATCAGAGCAAAGAAAAAACGTGTCCCAGTTAAGAGAGCGGATTATCATTGGCACTAGGGGCCAGTTACAGGAATGGTAGGAAGTCGGAACAGGGGAGAGGATTGCAGTGGATGAGAACAGCTGAACTTGCACCTGACAATACGGTGGTCACTGCCCGGGAAGTGATCAGTAATCTGGGTGGTCATATCTGGAACATCAATGGAGAATACTAGGTCCAAGATGTTGCTCCCCCTAGTAGGGCAGGAGACGTGTTGGGTCCATCCACCAAGACGGACACAGGAAGGAAAGGTGGAGAGGGCGGGAGGGCTAGTATAGAAGGACCAGCAAATTGAAGGAGGGTTAAAGTCACCCAAATAATGTTTGCACTGGCAGGGTAGTCAAGCGCAGCAATAAAGACATCCACGTCAGAGTCAATTTTGCAGGCTCCAGACCCGGAGGGAAGTAGACGCAGCCAAGCAGGAGGTTCCGGCCGGAGGCGTGAATAGATGGCCGTAACGAATCCTCAATAAGAATAGAGGGGTGGTCAGTAACACTACATTAGTTTCTAGCGCCGTTCAACACCATGACGTCACCAGAACTTCTTTTTCCCATAGCGCGCCATACTACGACACTGCTTACAGACCAAACCCTCCAACTCTCGGTGCCGATTTGCCACCCGCACATGGACCTTCTAGTCAGATCACGAATCTAGACTACTCCGCACTTCACAACCTACTTGACCAATTGACTCCCCTAAAAATGAATGCCAATGAGAGTATCTCGTCGGTTTTTCTTACTAGTTGATCCATCATAGACAAAATATGGCACTTACGATATCTGGCCACTAGTTCTAATTACAATATAATCCCGATTACTGGAACTTGGTTAACCGAATACACTCCAACGGGCCAGATTTCTCTTGTAGGCAACGATGTCTTCAGAGTAAATAGGAAAACTTGACTCTGTGGAGGTTGTTCGGCATTTGTCAAGCAGACCTTTAATATAACAACACTTCATAACCCCCTACTCGACTCTATTCCCGACTCACTCTGGCTAACTGTCCAATTCCCCAGCCCTCAACTTTATGTTGGATGTGTTTACCGTCCACCAAGCGAAAATTTCTCTGGACTTCCACACCTAATTTATGCATATGAATACTTACCCCTAATGCCCTCAGGTGTAAAGGTTATGGCTGGCGACTTTAACCTACACAAGATGGCTGGGCCATCTTTATATGCACCCGTTAACCTTTCACCATTTGCAACAAGTATTACCGTCGGAGATCGGGCACAGCTTACCCGCTCTCCTACGAGGAAAAGCATCACTTTAGATCTCATCTCCACCCATGTTTTCACTCAATTATTTGTCTCAATCTCCCAAAGTTTCCCCGGTAGCGATCACAGTCTGGTTAACTGCCGCCTTCCCACTCACCCACAGCTAACCATGAAATCACACTGCATCAAACCCCCTGCTCTCCCTGGCCGGAAGGTTCTCCCTGCGACCATTCGACAAGCTGATTGGAGTGATTTTTTCCCTCCCGTGATCCACAACACGCCACTGACATTTTCTATGCACAGTTCTGAAGATGCCTTGAGAGGATTACCTACCTCCAGCAGCAACAGAATAACAAGAAATCCTACATCATCCCTCTGTGGACAAAGTATGCCAAACTTCGAAAATTCATAAAACTACACATGACTTTGCGATTATTATTCAACTCCTTCGCCCAACTTCTACTGTTCACAGGCTTGAAGAAACTGCAGTGGGTAACCAGGAAACGGAGGCTCAGTGACACCTAAATAGATCTCTCCGACTGTCATTACTCTACAAGACCAGAACCCCTAATACTTACAGAGATAGCCCGCACACGGTTTCAACGGACAATGTATCCACCTCTACTCCCCTTTCTATTGTCGAGGCCCTCAACTCATTTTTCACCTCAACTATGGCCCTATTATTAATGTCGGCCATCCACCTCTTCCCCCAGTTACCTATTCAACTTTTTCAACTTTGGAGTTTGACTCACTAATTATCTCTCAATTATTGACCACTTGCAAGCCACCATCTTACCCAGGACCTGACGGTTTACCACCCGATGCAATAGTTGAATGCGAACCTAACTTACCTTACTTACTACTCATTCTATTTACCGTATCAATGAACTCCCGCCTGGTACCGACAAACTAGAAATGCTCAGTCATAATCCCGCACCACAAGAAAGGTCCACTGCACGAGGTAACAAACTACTGTCCCGCTAACCGTACACCTATTCTCTCTCGGCTAATGGAAGAAATCCTAAAAAAACACAATGTGAATTGCCTCTTCCAACTGAACATTATTAATCCTCGACAACATGATTGGTGATTGACTGATAACCGTATATTTCCTGACCGTGGTCGAGGTTCATGCAAAAGGCAAGATCAGGGGGCTTGCGCAACCTTCAACTTGAATTTATGAATCTCATTACTGAAATGGCAGACAATAGAACGGCCCCTATAGTAGTTTACCTGGATGCGTCAAATGCTTCTGACCGCGTGCCACATCCACATAATCTTGCCAAAATCCGGTCCTTTGGCATTGATGACCCTTTACTATCTTGGATCAATTCTTTCCTGTCTAATCGTTCTGAAATTGTCCCAATAAATGGATACTGTTCCAGGGCTAAACCTGTTACAAGCGGTGTTATACAGGGTAGCTGCTTCTCCTCTCGATATGAACGACATATTCCTCTCAGTGAGCCATGGCACCTCATTTTCTTTTGCTGATGACATTGAGAGTGTCCACTCATTCAAGCCTGAATGCCCCGCCCCGGCTGTCTTAAACACCTACGACGACATGTCTGCACTCTAAAGCTGGTGCTTAACTTGGCAGATGAATTTTTTCGCTGACCAATGTGAAGTACTTACATATAAATGCACGCTACCCCCAGGATCTTTAGCCGTTTGTGGTTCATCGGTTGCCACCAAGCAAGTCGTACAGGACCTTAGCTCTAACCATTTCCGCACATTTAATTTCTTGGAATATTCGACCCTCCGAGCCTCTAAGGCCAGAGGGTCCACTCGGCAGTGGTGGGTGCATAACTGGTGTGCATACCATCGAAGGAATTCTGGACGCTCGATTGGCCGTGGCCATTACCTGTCCTGTGCAGACTGAACTGAACTGAAATAGAGCTAAGGTTTCGCTCCTTCCCACTTCCAGACTGCATTCTTTTCCTCAATAAATCTCATACTGGACCCTTATGAGAATACTGCCCGCTGATCTTTTCTACTATGCCCAAATCAGACAGAAGTGGCATCGAATCAGTCCAACACAGTTTTACTAAGCGGCTGAATGCATGGAGCTCAAGCCCCCTCTTATAAATAATGCTGCTTATTTTTTAAACTAGACCTTTTATGGCTTCGCCGTATGAGACTGAACGTTATCTTCTTGTATAACAACCTTCGCAGCTGGACACCTACTTTTGATCCATTGCACTTTGCGCCCGGTACCAGCTATCCACTGCAATCTAGAATTCTTACCCTTTCAACCCCCATTACGTTCGCGCTTCTTCATCACTGTGTACTCTAAATCCTAGAATAAATTACCGTTAGATGTACGCAGGTCTACCCCCAGCCATCGGTTCAGAAGTGCGTTGGATAAATTCCTCGCGGTTACGCAAACCTTACAACTCCTCAATGTAGGCATACATGATGACAAAGTCTATGAGAAGGGTCTGGGCCCTTGAACCGTGCACACATCGGTGGCCTATGATGGATGAAGTTGAGTGTAGATTATTAGTTTTTCTGCCTTCTGCGATCGCAAAGCTAGTCCCAGATAGTCACTTTCTATTAATATCGCCTCTTTGTATCGATTCCCATCTATCTTCAGTCGGGGGCGTCCCAGACTACGGTCCTTTACTTTTTCTCTATTTCCAGATCTTCATTCGTGTATAACCTTCTCCGGATGACTCTTATTACTCTGAAGACAGTACCGGTCACTAACCTGGCCTATGCATACACATAGACGTCGGCTAGTTGTACGCTACCCGACCGATGCTCCCTTGGTTACTTTCCAGGATCCCCTGAATCCTGGTCGCCTGGTCTCTGACTACCTGATGCCTACGGCCGTTTGGCTCCGCCAAAGAACTCACGTCGATCCCAACGGTGCGGGGCCTGGTCAGATCCACCGCTTTGGCCGGCGCACATCGGGAGTGCAGGCCGTCTGCAACGACGTGCGGGCGCTACTTGGCAGGCGGACCGCACCTCTCGTCACCAGAAGTGGTTTCCAGGTTTTGTGGCGAGCACGGCCATCCTCACTCACTAGCACCAGTTGCAGATTGAAAAGCAATGTCCCCCGCATCGCTTTGTTGCCACCCATACACCCAGTCAAGTTCCAAGTCAAAATACATACATAGACTCGATCGGCTCAGAAATGTACCCTACTACTTGCTACTACTGACATTTATCTCCATCGACTTGTCTTCTATCTGTCTGAACTGATCCCTTGTTGACCCTCATTCTACCTAGTCCGGTTACCGGATTCTGTTCCCCGAAACATGAAACGGTTCCACTGTTCAGATATTTTCATTATGGACCTCAAAATTCTTGTTATACTGTCGAGGAGACCATTCATGCACAGGGCAACTTGTATGTCACCACTCCATTTATCTGAACAAAGCCGTTATTTAGAGGTTCGTTTCTCACTTTCCAAAGGTACCACAAAACACGAAATGGTCCTCCTTCCAGCGCTTCACCCGCTTAACACCAGCTCTCTGTTCCATTGTGTCCTCCCCTGCATCTCCTGTCATTCATTCATTTGAACTTCATGACAGTTGCATTGGCAATGAAGCATCCAAAATCCAGGACATTAATAGTCCGATTGCCTCCTCAACTTTCCATGTCAGACTTTAGCATATCCAGCTAAGCAATCAACTGCACTTCCTGACAGCCGTTCATATGGACCACTTCTACAAGGCTGTATCAGTCCACTATATGTTCACCTTCTGCATCCAATTTGTTACCAACTTTAGGTGCTCCCATGTTATTCACCAAAGAATCCAGACAAGGCCATAATTGTGTCATATTTCACTCATCTATCAACCTCTGCCGCTGCTCCGCCAAGTTATCATGGTCAGCCATCTGCTCCACGAACCACTGAGTGATTTTCCTATATCTTTAGCTGAAAACCAACTACCCATAATTTAGGCTGCCGTTAATCTGTTTGTCTTCCCCCCCCCCCACTATTATGCCCACTTCGCTGTAAGTTTGTATTCCTCATCTGTCAGTCTCGGAGTCACCTTCGATAAACCAATATTTGAATATTATTTCGCCTATTGCCATTTTTTCATCAGTCCTCCACGATTGGGCATCTATGCCAGAGACCACTTCAAAGGCAGTTTATGTGAACCTTCGCTGGAAATGTACAATACGTGTGCCGAGTTACTGACCTTCAGGTTGTTTCCAAATGCCCCAGCATATCCTGCTAAGCAATCGCCTACATGTTTTAACAGTATTATCTGTGCACCACCTCCATATGACCTCATAAGATCATCGTATATCAACTCCTCCGTCCATCCTGTTGTCAACTTATGTCAAACAACTAGCCTAAAACGAACAATTTATTTGAATCTCATTTTACTCACCTGAAACTTTCGGCACTCCGCTCCGCCAAGTTTCCAGGCTCAGGTATGTACATACACCTCTTTATGAGTGCGTCTTCTACAAACTCTTGATGAATAGTAAATACTAACTCAGTGGTATATCGGACCCTGCTTCATTTACGCAATTTTCCTCCTCATAGATCACCTCACAACTCCTTCGGTATTGTATTTCCGCTATTTTCCGGGTAGTTTGGTTCAAATGCACTTCCGTTATCACCAAGAATTTTTAATTTTTGGTCGGTGCTTTTCTGAGGATTTTTTGTCAGTTCACTCACCCTTGCGATTTTACATCGATGGTATCCGAAATACTGTGTGTTTTAACTCCATCCCCGCTTTACTTCATTACGTATCTCGACCTCGAGGCCCCTTTCCACTCACTACTGGGCGATGTGCCTACCTGACCTTCAAATTTAAGTTTGCCGGGCATTCACTGATACGACCGCTAAAACCTATGCACTATTGTGTTTCATATGCCAATTTTATATTCAATAATCCTTTTTGTGACTTCACTTGTACCATATGACCATGCAGTCAGGCATGCCTCGGGTGTCTCCAAAATAAAACACTTTTATCATTTATACCGTTTATATTATTGTGATGGACAAAAGTGTATTGTCACGGAGGAATGAACGCTTGGGGGCGAAAGAAATAGGTGTGAGTACGGTGATGTCAGAGGCATATGACGCATGGTTAGGATAATGGGAAAATAGGGAAGAAGGCAAGTAAGAGCTGATGGGGTGGTTTTCTCCCACTTGATTTCCATGCAAGAACGTTTCTGTGGTAAACGGTGATCTACAGTGAACCTGGTAAGCAACCGCGGAATATCACAGGGGAAGGCAACTTGGGGTGTGCAAATACGGTGACGGCAGGGGGGAACCCTAAGGGCCAGGTACGTTGAAGAGAAATGCCAAGGAAGACGGGTGAGATAAGGTCAGCGGAATCTCCAGTTAACATTCAGTACCTTTGATGACGGTTGAAAATGAGCTAGAAGAGGCGAAAGGAGGAGTATACCTGAAAAGTTTCGGCTAGCGGCGGACAAGGTCCTCGGCGTGGTCAGAAAGGTGAAATCGCTGAGCTTTCTGCCGGTGGTCCTTTGGACGGACGGATCAAGCGGAAAGTCGCCAGTTAACTCATTGACTGTCCAAGATTAACAGAGAAAATTACCTTTATCAAGAGCTTGTCAATTCCTAACGGATTTTGCCGTTCCCCCTGCCGGTTTGCTTTAGCAGACTTTCATCTTTTGCGGTCAATTCGAAATTTGCATGCACTCAAACAGTGCAACCTCAGAGTGCGACTCACCGTACGGTGGGTCCTGGAGGACTCGAGCAACAAGAGATTCAACAGCAAGATTTTGATATTTTATTTAATTCCCCTGGTCGAGAAATCAATGAACTTCTAGAACCTCATAGCCGAATAACGCCCCAACGTGGTAGCTACTGAAATTCTTGAACTTCAATCCTAGTCAGAGTGTGCTTTCCTTGAACTCCTTTGCGTTGAGCGGATCTACATTGCTTATTTAGGACTCCCCAACTCGGAGGGCTTTACTTAAATCGATGAACGAGACGTCTTAAGCTGTGCACCCTGAAACCTACGGATTTCGAAACAGCTCGCTTTCTGCCATTCAAAGTCTGGACCACAATTTTGCATGTCTTACCACCAGAACAGAGTTGTTCAGCCACTTCTTCATTGACAAAGCCTATATCGGGACCATTATTGATAGAGGCGAAAGTATCCACTGCCTCCACAGGACCCTGAAAAGACAGTGGTACGTATCCCGAAGGTACCCGCTTACTTCTGAGCGGGGTTGAACAACGATCCAGATATAGTAACTTGTTGGGACGAGGAACTGACGTGAGGTAGGGCGTTATTTCCTCCACTAAACCCGGGTACTTTACAAAATGCGCTATGAAGTTAAAACCCAGTCACGTGAACAAGCTTTAAACAACGTAAGCGGCCTTTGTTGTCAGGAGATGCGGCCCGTCTTTCTGCAGCGGAAGCATCCAGGATCCTGTGGCTGTGAGCCACTTAGTGGTTGTTTCTGCAAAGCAAAACTACGAAGCAGAGTACAGTCTGCCGTTTCAGGGCCACCAGTTTTCAACCGGGAAGCCCGGAACTAATGCTTGTTGCATAGAAAAGCTATTCGCGACCAAAGGTCCATAGAAATAACGGACTTTCCACTTGCAATTCGTAGAAAGCCATCATGACAGTCATTTAGGGTTCGGAGACCTTTTCCACGGTTCGATAAGCAACCTCTGACTAGCTTTCCTTCACCCCTTTGGTGGCCGCTCCCAAAGGAAAACCAAGGTTTTTAAACGGTTAAGCTTTGTGTTTGCTTCTGTTATGACTATTACATCAAGGTGAGATTGTGGTGCAACGAAATGGAAGGGTGTGAGCTCCCTAACAAAACGATAAGTTTTGAACGGTACTATATCAAGACCATAATTTCGATAACGGCAACGGTTATTTAAGATATAACCACTGGAGTTGACTACCACGTTTAGAGATACTGTCACGGGTGGTGGGCCGTAGGGTGGGCCGTAGGGTGGGCCGGGTGGGGATAAGGTACTGGCAGGGGAGTACATTTGAGAGATGCAAGAAAACTAGGGGATTTGGATGGGACCATATTGAGTCAGAAGTCTTCTATGTGGATATGGGGGCAGGGTAAACAGTTCCCTTAGGTAGGCCATATGTTATCAAGCAAAACCACTTTTGGTTAAGGTAAGAATTTGAGGATCTGAATGGTTTGCGGAGTTGTTCTGTTTGTCTGAAGGTTGAAATGTCGTGATGGTAATCTCTTTTTGGTTGCAAGTTACTGAATGAAACAGGAGACGGAGGTCCGGGTCCTCCGCACGGGATACAAAGTTGTGTAGATTGTACGATTCTATTTGATTGAATTTCCCAAAAGGTACAGATGTAAGACATCCAATACTAGGCCTTACCTCGGTTACCAAGGCATGGCTGATCCTCTAGTTGACAACAGAATGTTCAGCAAATTCCTGGTAGGTGATGGGTTGCTCTCTAATGCGACGCTGGTTTCCAGGCCATTGCGCTGGTCAGCATGCATCGGAATGCACTGCACCACATGGAGGTTTTATGTAAAAATGACCGTGCTGTCTTTGTATTTGTAAAAGAATGACGTAACTTGAGTTTTGGGATAAAATTTGATGCTACCAAGGGGGCTGGGAGACTTCCATCTACTTTACAGAGTCTGGGAGGCATATTCCGATGACTTGTTTAGTTGGGGTTATTCTGAAGGTTTTTGCGTTTATCATGCAGCACACATAGACAAGATGCTAAAAGCAAACTGACTCACCTGTTATTTTGCGATTTATTATAGAAGACCCCTTCGGCCATTGGCTTAAGTTGCTTTATTTAAAGTTTTGGCGGGAACCATGGTTGAAAAATATGCCGGGGTTGCTGATTTGGGCATGAGTTTTACGGAACTCTCCGTGTAATAGGCTACTTTCAGAAAACATCTTATCGCACTTAAAGCGCGATTAGCTACCACTGAATGCAGCCGGCCGATAAATTCCTCGGTGATACCTTTTTGATGAAATGAAGAAGCAAAAGGCATGTGTTTGTGGTGAGAAGATGCACGGAGTCTCATGTGACACGCCTGTTGTAAATTCAGGCTGCAACCCTTTGGCATTAATTTTTTAATGGTTGAAGGGGGCAATCTACCTGGAATATTGGACATTATTTTACTGCTGGCGCTTCCGAGGCTTTCATACATTCAGGAACCAACTGTTCCAAAAGATTTAGCTGCGCAAGGTAAAGTCAGTCCGAGTATGATTTACAGATGGCTCCAGTTAGAATGCTAAAGGACTTAAATGACTGATTACCCCTTCGGTAACGTCCATTCGGGAAGAAATAATATTTACTGGTTTACCCTTTTTACCAGTTTTTCTGCTGCATGCCCGAATACATCGACCAAGAATTCCGAACGGGTAATAGTTGAGCTGTGGGAAGTAAGAATCCTGCTACCGGGCATTGTGAATGTAGTTTAAAATTCAGCTATCTACTTCGAATGACCCGGAGCTTACTACAGAACTTAACTGGACAGGCTGGTTTGTAGTATAGTCGGAGTACCTTTTTGTTGAGGGATAAGTGGTTTCTTTAAGCAATGGAGGAAAAAGTAGGGGCAAGCAAGTGAGGTGACGTTTGAGAGATAACGTTCGAAGGTCCGAAATATGGTAAACAGATTTAGCATCCGGTTCCTCCGGCGGTACAGAAAACCGGTCTACGGCAGCAGTTACTCTAGGATCACTCGAATTAGAAGCCGTGTTCTGCTTCCTAGGCACGCAAGGCATCGAAAAGTGGGGGAAAGAAATTGCTAATGGGGTAGGATATTGTCATACAAGACGGATCAAATTAGTTGGAGATCATGAATCTCTAAAATGGTCTATGGTACTGATTCTCGGTGAGGACTGACACCCTCAACTTGAAGCGGGGCAGCTAACGTCAAAGTAGAGTAAGTAATTCAGGCCCATCTGCCGTAAGCACTAGAACGAAGTAACGGATTGTTCTAGAAGCCTAAAACTCAAAATGCGGGGAGAAGCTTATTCCATGTTACGGTGGGCTGGAAGAGGAGCCAGTTCAGTCCAGCAGTTAGTTGCTTCCTAGCTGATGTTATCTTGCATCCCAATATCCCAAAAGTCAGGAGGCACCATCCGTCCAAGTTGCTCTGAAGCACGTTTGAACTTTCGTATAATGCCTTGTCAATGGCTCTTGCTAACATGTGGTCTTCTGAACTGCAACGAGAGGATATCAATTAGCTGCACTCATCCTCTTTGTTTTTTGGGGACGGCTAAATGCTGAGTGGCCTGTTGATTATGCCTCCTATGATAACACAAATGGTAGGAAAACCAATGCCCATCGAACAACGACCTGTCTGATAAAGGTGCCTTAAAACCTAAGAAAACCCTGTATTGTCTCAGGGAGCTCTCGCCGGACACTAATTCTGTCCTACTTTCAGTGATAACGACCCTAAGCTTTTCCTCAAATGAAACGGCACTTTATTCAAGCCGGAATGACGTCCTTACCTCAAATAGTTTATATAATTTGGGTCTGATTTAGCATCAGTAAACTTTTCAGAGGCTGAAGCTTTACCATCCACGGTAGGTCAGAAAACAACAAACCATCTCCATTGCTCCGAAGCAGTTTCTCAAATTCTAACCACGTTTTTGGATCTGACATTTATCCTGCACTAGGGAAGGCTCTTTTTCTACCGTTTTATTTCTCACACCTGTTCCACACAACCCATGGCATAGTAGAGCTCAACTTATTTGAAATCTTTTCAAATTCCACACAGCCAAGAAGGGTTGAATTAAGAGCCGACCCAGCTTAAAGGACAAAAAGCTCCAGCATCGCGGTCAACTTTGCGCGGGCTATCAATCACTGCTAGCACCAAGCGCAAAAAGACGGAAAGGACAAGGAACCGACTGTTCTTACCATAGAAAAATACTTCCAGATTTCAGTTCATTTTTATCAGTTTAAATGTGGTGCGAGTATGCTCACAGTTCTGCTTTTACGATGAGCTCTACCCCCATTCCGAACAGGAGTTTTAAACAGCACCACGCAGTGGTCCTCCAGCAGCTGAGAACTTTAAAAATTCTGCGCAGTCCTCCGTCAGTCATTTTAGGGGGCCTTTGAACCTGGACAGTCAGGGTACTAGTTAGTCTCAATTCAATAAATTCAAAGCTTGTTCTGTCTCGTCAAGTAAGCCAGTCAGGAAGTCAATAAAAGCTATTGCAACTTCTTCAGTCAACAATCATACTGCGACCAACTCCCACCAAAGAGAACAGTAGTCGAGCCGGTAAGGTCATAACCATTTTATGGTGCTGTCAAGATCAATCGGTAATAAATACATGAGCAAAAACCTCAAAACCGAGCCCAAGTGACAGCAGTTTACGGACCAACGACGTGCACAAATTGAGCAAAACTTGCTCCTCGAGGCCATTTGAAGTGGAGCGTTTCCTTCCATAGTGCCAATTATACCACCTTATTGTCAGTCTAAAACGAGAGCGTACACAAAGTGTGCCGTGACAAGCAATCGGATTTGGAGGGGACTCCACAGCATAATGAAAAACCAGTCTGGACACTAAATCAGAGGTGGCTGAACTCAAAGTCAGATACGCGGAAAACCCTAAAGTTTATGACACTTATTATGATATCTGAATATTGAAGAAAAGTGAGTCAAAACTTTACAAATAATAACAATAGTAATTTGATAACTTCTAAAACTATGTTTGAGATTTTTTCGGAGAAATGCAGTCAATCATTCAAAAGCTCACACTACTTCAGCGGACAAATACCTAGAAGTTTGAGTGACACACCAGCTCCAACGCAAAGGTATGGGCAAGATATGCCGATAAACAAGGCATATTTTTTGCGAAGCTGGAAGGTAACGACTAGGTCATTTTTCTCTGGAGATATCTATATATTCTGTCGTAGAAGCTTTGACTCTCACGATCAGCGTCCGTGCCCACCATCTTTGATCGAAACCTGGAAATCTCGAAGCAAACAAAACGCAGCAGTAGTATTAGATACGTCCCATGAGCTCATTCAAGCTTTTATCTATTTTTGCCAAACAACAATGACCATGGGGGGACCGAAAGGAGATTTTTTGGTATATTACTTCGACTATCTACCACCTGGCAGTGAAAAACTGATGTTGGACTTCGCTGATAGAGAGGCGGCTAAAACTCTCAAAAATGCCACCCAGGTATGGATCACGCGTGACAACTGTGCTGAAAGAAGGTAACTGCACGAGAGGTTAAATGGCTCGACAGCTGCTTTGAGAAGTTGAACACAATTAACTGCTACTTTAGACCCAAGCGGAGGACAGCTCCACCACTGACTCCCAGCACTGCTGGCGTGGGTACGTTAACCATTAATTTAGTGGGTGCGGGTCACTGGGACCAGAGGTGAACCACGTCACGTTCGGAAAGACTGGGGGTACTCTGAAGGGTGATGGACCCAAGAGAGTAGTACCAAAACCACTGATAAGCTCAGACTGATAAAACATCTACCTTGCACTGCCAGCAACCTGGATGAACAGAACACGGAAGACGGAAACGTTGATTTAAAAACTTGGCTTGGTCGACTGTCTTCTGAAGTCCACCTTCCGCGTACAACTCTTAGATTAACCGAGCAGATCCACATTCAGAAGCACCAGGCTTGAGTTTTGAGTTTGTTCGAGCTCTTTAGTGGTGTTTATCCCCGCCACTCCCTGGGCTTGAATCCAAGTCTTTCCGCTTCGAGGGAGTGTTACGGTTGTGCCACCCCGCGCCCGTCAGTGATGATCCAAATCACCAAATTAGGCTTTGTGTGGATGTTGTCCTTTATAACAGATATCAGTGCCCGACAGCTTCAAAGGGAGAGTATCTTTTCGTTGTTCCAGGTTATTGCTGTTACCGAAGCTTCCGAAGAGGTCAAATGCACTGCAGTGGCTCGCCTTTGCAGTGTTTTAATTTCGACGACTTTACAATGATCCTTGGACTGACGGCTTCCAACTCGCACGGAAGTGTCGGCCGGGCAACCGCTTTGAGTACTCCAAAGTATCAGTGCCAACTAACCAATTCAACCCCCAGAACCAGCTGCAACTCGAGCTACTATGCTTCTATGACTAAGATCCTCTTCAAGCCTCTACAGGGTGTGGTCTTTCTGATCTCGATGATGCCGGCCTTGGCCAGACCCGCGACTTTGGCCAGCAAAAATGTGGCATGCAAGGACCTTGCAACGACGTGTGGACGCAAACGGGCTAGCGGACAGTGCTTCCAGTCACCAGAAACGATTCTCAGGCTGGATTCCAGCCCCTTTTACTAACACCTTTAGAGGATTACAAAATGCACTTTCTGCGCTGGCGTTCCCGCAAACATCCTAACTATAGTCGTGCTCGCTTCAAGCTTTGCTGCCAAAACTTACCCTCTTTACTCCCGTCAAGATGTTCACTACTCCTACGCCCTACACAATAAGCGCATGACTGTCGATCACCTTCACTTAGTGGACAATAGTGGCATATACGGAAGCCCATGGACATCCCTGGGCTATTTTTCGGAGCACGTTTTCTCGAGGCTACGCGCCAACCTCTTCGCCAGCCTCATCAGTAGACAGACCCATTACCCGTTCTGAAGCTTCTTGATTGTTGTCACACTCATCGTTGTTGTCTACGTCCGCCCTACAATCTCGAAACCATGTATCACCGTAAAATGCATTTTTCACAGTATTCAGACCGTAAGTGACTTTACTGGAGAATAACAGCCATTTTATCAGCCCAACCCGATGCCCACATAGGGCTTTTGCACCGCATCGTCATGAGCCTGAAAAGCATGATGTCCCTTCTATAGCCTCGGGCAACAGGTGTATTTCCTCATTTGACTTCTTGTTTTGCACGAACCATATGATTTAACTTAGAGGATGATTTTCAGTCGAGAGACATTAGCATGTCCTTTTGCCCCATCTATGTTTCGACCTGTGTGTCCCGATATTGCTGCAGCCATGAACCGCACATCCATACGTCATTCAATTCCCCATTAAGAGCTGATGAATCGTGGTCTACCTAGTATAAAATAAACAATCTGCTCAACACTTACCTGTTTTTTCCGGCAAATTCGGTCTTTATCACTCCGGAAGTCCCTCCGGAGCTTCTGCGCAAGTGACTTCCCAAATATTCTCTCACCGAACTGAGCCACAGTATTACTCGAGGGCTTTATTTTATCACATATCCGACACACCATTTCGGTCCACTGTCCCAGGAATATTCGGCAAGGATCACTGCGGAACTTTTTGTAAAGCAGCTCACTTTTCGAAAAGCACATCAGACGGTCAATAGGCACCTGTCTTTCACCCCAAAATCCCCCTGCAAACTAATCAGCTCTGCTACTGTCGCAGATGCACATCTAGCACCGACACAATATTCGGTTTCCAAATTCGTGCTGATAAACCATGGTCCACCTATTATAAAATAGACATTTTGATCAACGGTTGACAGTTTTCTCCAGCAACCTGTTTCATTTTCACTCTGGAGATCTCTTTGCATCAGTTGAGTCCTTTTGGTATATAGCTAACCTGACCAGTATTTGCCCGCAGAAGTTTATCATAGCATCCCTCGAGTAATACATTTTATTGCACGTTCAAAATTCCATTTCCTTTTCCTTCCTACTTCCAGTTTAGATAGATTTCATGCTTTGTAACTCCCCAGTACTACCTTGGACAGTGGGGAAATATACATTTTTACGAAGCTGAGCGAGACTTTCCTCGACCCTGCATGGTTTACCAGTTGCCGCTTATAAACCTTATTTTTGATCACCTCCACTTCTTTTCGGTCGGCCCATGGACTCAGTTTCTCGTAACAACATGCTAACTACGGTCTTGAATTCCAGTGGACCCATTTTGGTGAGGAAATTCCCCTTTTGTACCAACCTCACAACAGCCAAACAACTATTTGTGTCTGGTTATCCCTAATTGAAATATCATTAAAGCCAAGCCACCACAAACTTTCGAGAGGGTCAGAGGATATGGCCAATTTACCAAAACCCAACCAGTATCCACTGAAAATGATCTAGGACAAACAGCGGCCCTAGCTCAGGTGTGACGGTCTGTAATTAACCGCAGACCAACAAGCACCTCTTCATTTACGACAAATCAGGCTTTACCTCGATAAGAGTTTCCCCGTTGTGTTCCGGAGCTCCAAAGGACCACAAAATATTCCAACCCAAATGCCATAGCTGAAGGCCTTTTTCCTGGAACGGCAACCCTTGGCAACCTAGGCCTTCTGGGTTGTTTTCAAGTAAAACATCTCTACTGCATGGGAAGCGAGCGACAATTTATTTCGGAAGCCGTCCGTGGCAAGCCAAACAAGGCATCCCTTGTGGCGCCTCTAGTAATAAAGAACCGTAAAAAACCAGCTCAGAGCCAAACTCATAGAAATTCAGATCCTTTTTCTGTTCATCTTTTCTGTGATCCATAAAGTGGTTACGGTATTTAGCAATGTGCAGCTAGAACTGGGACCTCCTTTGCGGGGAGGTACCAGCCTCGGCATCAAGACGCAAAAAGATGAGTAAAGACTATTTGTTACCCTTGGTAACAGCTGGTACAATTGCCAAAAACATCGTAAACCTCTGCAGGTATTTGGCGAAATCCGTCGACAACTGGAAACCTCTTTGTCTCGTGTAACAAGCGATGACGTCCACAGTACCACTTTCTTCTCCACACGACTTCCTCAGGTGACGCCCACCATATCGACGGTATGAATATAGAAAAGAAAAACAAAACGCTCCATTGTGTTTTGAAACCTAACGTTCTTCAAGAGAATGGCCTTGTACCACTTGGTGGGTCTCCAAGTAGTGTCTGCCGTGATATTTCCATTAACTCACACCATTTACAAGGGTTGTGTGACTCGAACAGTCTTCATTGCAGGCATTCAGCGCATTTTCACATTCCTGAAGTAGGTAATTGCATCTATTGCTATATATGTGTCTTCACCCTAGCAGACCAAAGCAACTCGAGAGACCGCGGTTCTTTGTCTGCCTGGTAGGTGTCATTGGCCTCCTTGACTCAGTCGATGGCCGCGTACCCAGGAAAGTCACACACGACACCTCGGTGGTGTGGACTGAATTAAAGTCTCCTAAACGTCTTCACAGCACCAAATGGTCAGCTCGTCGGCGTAAGAAAACAAGGCTTCCGGGTCTTGAGTAATCGGTCCTGGTCTGATTACTTCTCACGGTATACACCGCGACGTATGGTGTCGTCCTCCCAAAAAATTCGCCTAGTATGCTTCCCGCCTACTGATAACCTTAAGCAGAGGTAAACCAAACGAACTTAATAATAATAATAATAATAATATTGGTATATTTCTCGGCCATGGTCGAGAGGCACGAGCTAACGCATGATCATGGTGTAACATGTCACTCAGTATGGTGAAATATTCACAAAATTCTAAGTATGAAAGTCGAGAGTATCAGAAATGGAAAAACATAGACAGCAACAGTTTGAATGGATCATTCTGATAACGGTTTGCGCGGCAGTTTTGAACCAGTTTCGAATCAGGGCTAGGCAGTGGTGCGCGGTGGAGAAGTCGAAGAAATCGTTAACGCAGTGCTAAGGAGGCATTATGAACAAGAATGATGCAAGCCAAGGAAACCGGAGGCCAACTAAGGTTCTGCAGATGGAGTAAATTTTTAACAAGAAGAAGAGGGGGGAAAATCGACGCATGCGAAGAGGATAGCGATCCATGAAGACAATGCAGACCCTGAATGACGGATTTACCGGAGTTTGAGAAACGGAATGAGCTTTGAATCAAGGGGACATGGGGCCAATTTCGTGAAAGTGAACTGGTGGATGTGGGAGAAACAGCAGTCCATAAAAAGGTAAGTTTAGATTCATGGCCAATAACATGTACTATTCAGAAATATGAAGGCGCAACTGGAAGGTTCTCGAGAAGTGGAGAGTCAATTTCCAGCCGGCTACGGTTCGGAGGAAGGATAACCTGTGGTAACGGATAATAAAGTGTGAAAATCTTCGCATGGACTTCAGCGTTATTATGCTGTTTCACTGACAAATATATGTATGTGTTGATGCATTTGCCTTCAGTGTTATTTAGTGTCATTTCTGGCAATGTACGGCTTTGAATGCGTAAGTTTCTTCTGGCAGGGCACGGTATGTGTCGGTCAATCAGCCGAGTGTGGCTGTATATTATCGGCATGCGCGTGAACTGGAATTCGGGTTCGTTGCGTTATAAAACGCTGAACGATCTGATAAGCAATTAGGGGTATCTCCTGTTGTGTGGTTTGATTTCAGTCTCAGTTGCTATGGTAGGTTCCACTTGAGTCTCTATCCGTGCGAGTCAAAGCGGCATCCTTGGTTAGCCAATTTGGCGGCTGAGATGGTGAGAGACAACGAACCTGAAATAAAGGGAGATTTCAGTCTGGACGTGGTTCCAGCTGTGGGTTATGATAATATATGAAGACAGTAAACAATGGATTGGTTTGGTCTATGTGAGTAGGGCATGGGTAAAATAGACTCGCAGTGGATTTGAGCTATACTGCTACAGGCCGACGAAGTTGCGTACACTGGCTTGGTAACTGTGTATGCATTTCAAAGGATTTGTGATTTGCCCGTGAGCATGGCATCGCTGGGATACTAATAAAATACCTAGGGCTTCACGGTTAAGAGTGGTTAGTAATGATAACCCTCGATACCGTTTGCTTACGCAGAACGTAGTTTGGCAACGAGGCGACAGGATAGGTTTGAAGTGACAGACTGAGCGAGTAGGACTAACGTACTGTTTGCGTGGCTCTATGCTGTTACTTGGAGGACCTCCTTCGTTTTCCCTCCAAAATGTTGAAACAACGCAAATGCTGGCCCTCTCCCTATGCTAGACACCCGACCTGGTTCTCAGGTTTTGGAGAAACAGGAACTGCTATAGAGACAAACCACGGGGCTTCAAGAGTTCACAATTAGGCAATTGTGCTTAGGTCACCATCCGGTTTTCCCGATCTTCCTAACAGTGGGCCAGATTTCTCCAGGTGATAAACTTCAACGCCGCGACTAAATCTAACCTTGGAAGTTTCATTATTCACTTTGAACAATTAAGAGTGATCGGGCCCATCATCCGTTTTCAGCATGGGGGCTGCTCTGCAACACTGTAAAAGCCGTGCCACACGTGCTCCCACGGTGTAGTTGTTTCTCTTCAGTAGCTCTGCGCACACAATCGACGGCCGCGGCCTCTAACTGGGAACCTTAAAATTCTTGTTCGATCAACTTTCACAAGCTTGAAGTGAGCCTTTTTCTCAACAAACACAGAAAAGAGTACTTTTATGGCCTCACACACTGAAGGTTCTGCAAAACGGAAGTATCGGAACAAAAGCGTACGTCACAGAAATTCAGGCTCCCTTCACTGTATATCATCCGTGCCTTCCGAACACCAGATACCACTGCTGCCCAATCTCAACTTGTAATGGACTGTCTTGAGAGGTGCCACAATAAAATTAGCAAAGACCACGGTAGACCTTGGTTCCAACATGATGGACACAAACCTAAGGCGGTAAGCCACTCCGAAGCCTACTTCAGATGCATCCCAAAATAATTCCCACTGAATGTCCGCGTCTGCATTCACAACGTTACGAGCATGCCTCTGTGGGGCTTACCAATTCGGTCTCTTCCACAATCCCCTTTATTATCTCCACTTTGCCTCAGTGTTCACACCCAGTGGTCCATCCGAAATAAACCTCCCTCGACACAACTCCTGAAGCAGTCTTTTCGTGAGTAAGATGAACCCGCCACCAAAACCTAGAGAATCACAGGTCGTGGCCAGTTGCAACAACAGTGCTTCAAATGTTTTCAGCGAGATCTTGATGGGAATGTGATATGTACAGGAGTCTAGCTCAAAGTTTCAAACCAACACCGAAATGTTCAAAGTCGGCAACCGGTGTGCATCAATGGTTTCCACTGATTTCATCAACCGGAATGGCGTCCAAAATCTCTCGCTTATTACTCGCCCACTTGGATAACCTAAATACGCCAGCAAGTAGTAGATGACGCGATCCCTCCAACAAACATATTGCCTCTGCAGCATTATTACCGGAAGCCAAGCAGTTGGGGGCGTCAGAATCACACGAAGCCATCTGCGATATATCCGACGTGAACCGAAGTCTAAATAATGTAGTGTTTTCCGTAAGCGCTAAACTCAAGGAAAATGGGGACTTAACCACTGCTATGAGGTGCACCGTCATTTTAAATTCCTTCAGCTTACCCGTGTCATCTCCGGACCGACAGAGAAACCGAAGAGCGTCTGGATGTTCCCCAGGTGCTTGCACTTGCGCGACATGCATTGAGTCCCAACTCAAGGGCCACAGGCTTCTCCTGAACTCGTAGAAATGCGCCTACCAAATTTGGGACTAAATTGGGATGCTGCAAGAACTGTGCGTTTAGGAACTCCCTCTGGAACACCACTGCAAAGCCAGCGATTGTTCGGACCTCATCAGATATTTTGGGATTAAACACCAAATGATGCGGCAAATGCCGCTTGACAAACCCGTACGTCACTGGCTCTGCTGACTGCACCACATATCCTAGTTTACAGTAGAGCGCAATCACAGTCGTATATTTAGCCTTGGAATGTAGATCCCTGAGAACCTTATTCCTCAGAAACTTCAAACGATGAACAAAAACTGACTGATTAGAAATTGTTTGTAGCAGCCAAAAGTTACAGCTAGGTCTTGAAGCTAACTGTGGCTGGTGACGACGGGTACTGCTTAATGCTTGATCCCACGGATACCAAAATTTGCAGCAAAACCGACCAGCTCAAATCTGCTGTACGGCGTCTCGATGATCATACAAAATTCATGTTATGTATGCCTCAGGCAGCGATTTGCACACCTCAAGCTCACCAGTACTGGGAGTCCAGGCTGCCTTGTTCATTTCTTTTTCCATTGGTTACATTTACACCCGAGCTCACTCTAGTACACAACTTCTGAACCTGCACGGGTGATCTACTGGCGTAAATATCTTCGGCTAACGACTCTATAGTCGTTAGTAACCATCTCGAGCTAAAGTTTCACATTACTTTTGGCGTCCCCTTCCTCGGTTTCATTTAATAATGTTCTACATGACCCATCTGGGAAATCCTCCCGAATTTTCTCCAACGTATCACCCGGCTGGCATTTCTAAATCCCACCCTATCCAGCCCTGTGTGTCTGACATTCTCGCTACGCACACACTTATCCGTCGTTCAAAGTTTCTGCCCAGCCTCATAATCTTCCTCCACCCGTTCGCGATTTTCCATAACCTTCTACCGAGCCGTCATCTATTCTATCCAACTCTGATTCTACCCGGTCCGTCGATCCCTCGTATAAAATATATGCATCTATACCACCTACTGTTGTGATCCTTACAATAGTACATTATCCACGACATTCTGTGCGGAAGATCTCTGCCTGCCCCACATCGAAGTTTTACTTGCTCACTGTCCTCCACAGTACTTAAGTCTTCTAATCAAAACTACCTGGGCAGTACAAATCGCAGCTCCATTGAGAGCTTCCCAAAAGAACGTTGTTTAGGCGCACCTTTGGAGTAAGTATTACAGAATACCATATAAATCGTTACGAGATTTACCAATCAATATAAACCTGTTTTGTTCATGATAATTCCGAAGGCCAAGTTATAAGCCAGTTAGTCCTACTTATTTCAACCAGGCTGCTTGGCTTTGGTTGCTTTCGAGTTTTTGTGGTAGACGGTGGTCTTTTGTTAAAAAAAGTGGTCCATGCTTAAACATCCTGGCTGCCATATGTGCAGGTATCCTGAAAGTAGCGCATTATATACTTTTACGTATTTTGCAATGCGTAAGCTGCTTTTATGTGGCACAGATACTTACCTTGATAACATTTTTTCGCAATGCACGTTATTGCCGACGTGTATGAAAGAAGAGTTTACCTGTACAGCTATTGCCAAGTGGCTATTTTCTTTTTTCCAATGTCCTGTTACTGTGCATTAGTTTTAGTCATCTGAAAGCCACAACGTCATGAGGCTCATAGAGGGAAATAGACAGAGGTATAGGGGGCAGAGAAAGTAGATGAGTGCCGTCCGATGTCCCGTTTGCTGGAAGGCCACTGTATGGTAGCTCCGACATTTATGTAACCTGGTGACAAACCAGAGTGCGTGATGGTCATAAAACACGTCACATAGCGGTATAAGCTGATGTTCAGTTGGTGCCTCTTTCAGCAGCGGTCCACCAGTTGAACTGGTGCAAGAACCACCTCGAGCGGAAGTTCGCGAAAATGTGACACCAGCTGCTAGCACATTTGACGCTATCTTGACACCAACTTAGTTTTTTCTGTTTTTCCTAGCGTTTTACCTAAGCACTGAAAAAATTGCATCTGGGAAGTACAGTATCATTGCACGCCAACATGGATCCAGGACGTGAACCACTGTCAGACACGTCTGTTAATTATTCCAGTACTGGGCAAAGGCGTGACTTTTATCGGTCGTGCTTCAGTACTGGTCGAGTGTTCCCCATGACCCGAGAACCAAAGCCCATACTCCACGGTTGGGTAATCAGATACAGCTGGATGATTGTGTGCAATTACAAGTAGGACCCAAGGATGGTTCGGGTCGATATATAATCCGAGAGGCCCGCATTCCAGATAGCGTAGAGCAGCCACTAAACTTCCGCTGGCTATCACTGTATAGATGATCCATTGTACGATGGTGGCCCGTTCTAGCATGAATGGCTCGTCCGATGTGCGAGGCAATGATGTGGCTGGCTTCCATGGTAGTAAGAATAGGTAACGGTTCTAGCCCAATAACCAGTGGGATAGGGTGATGGGACCGAAAGATATCCTTGAAGAAGACCTCCTCTAAGGTGGATCCCACGTAAATGTCACCTGAACTCTGTTATCTGTAAATGCCAGCCACAGCGTTTTGCTTGTCAAGTGAAACGTTCTACTGGTTACTACGGCTGTGATACGTGCGTTCGATGCGGTGCGCACGCGGAAGGAGGGATGATTTTCCCTATTACTGGGGCTTGTGCAAGAGCAAACGAATACTTTGGAGCCTCCGAGTACGGTCGTCACCACCTTGGAGTTAACCCCTTTCTCTGGTTACTATTGATATGACTCACGCCTTCCCTCGAGACTATATCCGTTTTGTTTGCCTTGGAATAATAGAGAGGCTACTCAAAGCCTAAATAAAAGTGTATCTGCTCGATGTCGTCTGAGTATTGTTGCAGGGGAGGAACTTGGCTAGAAAATTCTTCAGACATACTGCAACATCTCGAGCGACTTCAGCTTTTGCGCGATCATTCACGTGATCTGGAAAGCTAGAAGGTAACAGAATTTCGCTGGTTTCCAATATACGTAGGTCCAATTTGCCTGGTTGATGGGTTGCCCTGTCCACTGTGTACACATCTCCTAGCTTTGATTATGTCCACGTACATTTTGCCACATCCCACTTTTCACCGTCGAAGGTTCGATTTGCACACCGGCTGCTGCTTGTGTTGGTCCAAAGTATTCTGGGTTTCTACTTCCTTGAGTAAATGGCATACATCTTCCAATTTTTCACTCTTCTGGCCGATGATTTCATAGGGCTTGAGGCTTGTGTAACTTTTCCTGAGTTCCACCTGAGTAAGCTGAAGTCTACATCTCAAGGCTCCCCGAGAGCTCCGGAACAGCTCAGCAGTAGCTTACACGAAATCAGCGCTGCATGTTCTAGAGTGGAAACGGAGCCCGTTGAGGACTACACGTATACGCCTATTCCGAGTGAGCAAAAAGTCTCCCTTCTATGTTTTAAACGTTTTTTTTCAAAAGTACAGCCTGATATGGTCATTCTCATAAATAAACTACTGTAAATGTTTTAAACGATGGAGTTCATTTACATACATCAATCTTGCGGGAGACCTCTTTGCGTAGAGGTTTCGTTCAACTTGCTTGTACATTTTTTTGTTGAACGGCGTTCAGACAAATACGTTCACCACACCCGCTCATACTATCACACGTTAATATTTGCTGCTTACCTTTGGACTGCTACTTATAGTTGTCCTCATTTTGCTCACCTTTTAATGAAACTTTCGGCATGGCTTGTTTTAAACCATTAGAATACGGTTGTTCAAGGCCACAAGGCTACGATGAGACCGCATCGTGGGTTCAGCGTGACACGTGTTGGTTACATCGACTTGTTTGCATGCATTATATACATGCATGTCTCATTACCGTTCAACATAAAAAGTGTCCCCACAGTATTATTTAATCGTGTATGCATGGTGAATCTTGGATGTCCGGACAAACACTCGCACAGTGTTTGATGCACGTATAATATTTTCCCAGAAAGAACGACTTATTTTAAATGCACTTCGTGGCAACGTTTTTGACGGGGACTCGTAGGCTGCCTTCACGGTAAATGGTTCGTTAAAAAGAAGGCTGATCACTGGCTCTCAAGGGTCATGGAGCTTACCTCCAATTGCTTCTATCCAGCGAACGTCTACCAGATAAAGCTCCAGCACATAAGTTTGTGAAAATGCGCCACACAGTTGAGCATTTTCATGAGTCACTTTTGCTGGACAACTGTGGTGACACCTGTTTTTGAAAGCAGATTGCTGTAAGAATCTTCGACTTGGGGCACAGACGAAGCTGCTCCACAGAATTTGTTTGGCCGAAGATATTTAGTAAGGGAACGGTACGAAATTCACACAGCTACTGCCACTTTGAGGGAATGCTGTGTAGCATTGAGTCGGATGACAGCCTGGAAGAACAGAATGAAATCACCGGCAACACGAGCGCCACAACAATTGTGTGAAATGTCACTATCTCCACCTCTAGCACTGCACTGAGTGGTGGACCTTCCAAGGCAAGTATTCCGTATGTAAAGGAAGACTCGAATGTGGCCTATTATAGCGGTTCATCACCGAAGTCAACCCATCATCCACTGCCACTGGCTTGCTAACATGGTCCCGCGAACTGGTACGTCACCAAGTAAAATCGTTTAAATCCACTTTTTTAAAGCAAATCCTTCACTTAATGACTCTAATACCGTCACTTTAGAGTTCATCGACTCCAAGCTTGATCCCGTTAAGCAGCAACTACAGCCACTCAACGGCGAAGTCCGTTTGCATTTCGATCTCATACAGCTGCTGTCTGTTCACGAGAGTGACAAGTTCAGTTGAATAAAAAGCATCTTACTTTGAAAAGACTTGTGATTGCGCAGAAAGCTACCCCCGCGTCAGTCGTTCCGGCGAAGTCGCGATGAGGCCGAATAGCTTGATTAGCCGGAAGGTTATGCCAGTGAGGCAAGATTTCACATTTAAGGGAAACTTTCAGATGGCAACTCTGAAACGTTATGGTTTTGCAGATTTGTCCGACACGGAGCGAGGCATGCTGAGCCCATGCATCGGTGAGAGGGTGGAAATGGCTCGTAGTTGGCTGGAAAGCTCAGAACAAAGAGCATTTCATGGTCATAAACTGGTCGCGGCACTCAGGGATGAGTTCACGAAATTCAGTTTCATACAAACACCAGATGCCGTTCACAGCAATGACACGTTTGCCGAAAAACCAAAGCTTTTCACAGATAAACACGTTAGGAGTCGGTTTACCAACGGTCGGGATCGGTGCGAATCGAAAGGAATAGGCGGACGAGTATCTCTTCCATCTATTGCCAGGCCATTCTGCCGTTTTGAAATGTGCTGTTTCCATTAACGTCATTTCCGGCAACAGTTTTCAAATATACGTGCTTTTACGATTTTCAATATGCTTGTATCACCTTCCAGTAACCTTTCTAATTCTATTCACATCTATATTATCATCCATTTCTGAAATTCTATATCATATTTTTCACTCAAGTTAAGCCATTATATCATGCCTTTTACTTCCAGTAATTTGGCTCCACATGGTCACTTTAAACTGTGAAAAAGGAACATATTTCGAATACTATCACAAATCCGTTGACACAGAACTCAAGAACATTCATCTGTTTTCGTTTGCAGATAACAAGAAAACATTGAGAATATTCGGCAAGCATTCCATTGAGGCACGGACTGACCACATCGAAGGATAATCTCGCCTTGTATGCAACATATTCTTATGTCTCACAGTACAATCATTTTCTTTATGTAAGAACCGGTCATTTTTACAGATGTAGACACTTCAACCGGCAAATTTGTAAGGATTTAGAATAATATAGCCGTAAGTTAGGCCACGAAAAGATTTTAGAATAAATTGCGGAAGAACTGGGCCGGTCCTGTGGGCCATTTTAGTGCTCTTGACGCACCCAGTGCTAATCCGACTCGGAGTCTGGAGCTCTTCCCGACGTTTCCATGGTCTAGCCCAATCCTATCTCAAAGGTGTGAACGATGAGTTTTCTGCCTAGGTATATAGTTTACTTATGATCTCCCGCTATGGCTTGCTTCACACCTCCAGACGTCAAGCCCCTACCACCAGTCAAACACATACGCAGTTCGTGCAACATGGCATACTACATGTGCAATTGAATTAGGCCGCGCTGAGTGTCCTAGTATCATAGATGCCCCCTGCCATTCCAGATCATGGACAACCCAAGAGCTGGAGAGTTCATCACCAACAAAGTGCCAATTTTTGCCAGTTCGCCTTTCAGGGGTACCAAGATTTTCCCGATATAACACCAATTCAACAGGAAATATCAGGATCACTCTAAAGCAGCTGTGCCTTGCCCATGCAAGCGGGCCCCATTAGCTCTGGGACGGAGGCCACTCCATTCCATCTGTCATGGTGCCTCTAGCAGATCCAGCTGCTAACTACTTGTAAGGCTTGCAACAGCATTTGACTAACTCTCCATCCCGGGCCCTACTCCCACTCTAACTCTCCCCTTGGAATCTCCCTTGTAGCTTCGGCTTCCAGTGGCTTCAGCTACCGAGACAAGCTTCCCAGGCCACACTTTAAATCAGTATCGAACACACACCTCTCGGTCATAGCTCTAAAGGGAAAATAGGACACTGGCCTTACCACCAATTTCCGTCTTACTAGTTCCCATCAGTACTCAGAGCCAGATATACGTGTTATCAACCACTGCTCTCACATTAAAGACATTGCAAACAACTCACTCAGTGCAAGCTAGGGCCTGCCACGCCTCAGTGCTCCTCCTAAGTGTTTTTGAAACCTCCTATGAGCCCACTTGCAACTCCACCCTGGCCTGCACTTGTCCAGCTGATTACATCAATTCGATCTCCATTGACGTCTTCTGAGAGCCTACCCTACCTGTGGGAGTCAGCTAGCTGCGCTACCGTCCAGCCCTATCTAAGGCCGTCGACCCTATGTGTAGGGGTAACCATCAGAAGTATACTCGTGCCAACTTCCCCCCCCCATTGCCCCACCCTCACCTCCACCATCCCTCCCTCCTGATCGAAGGGATGAACCAACCCTCCACTTCCTTTGCCATCTTATGTCCCCTCCTGTCCCCTGATAACAACCACCCATAATACAGCCCTAGCATAACCCGCCGTTCCCCCTGCTCCCCTCCACCAGTCTCCGACCAAGCTCGAAGCACCACCTACGCAAGCCTTCAAAAACTCCATGGTCGTACCTCTATCCCGCTTCCCCACTCTATCAATCCATCCTCCCCACCTGCCGACCCCTGTACCCCTGTTGAGCCTCTGGCCTATTACAAATCCGGCCACTGTCTTCTGGCCCCAACCTCACACTGTCTTCCAGTAACTCGCTAACACCCCACGGACCATACCGATAACTTTTTGCACCCCTACTTCAGCGACCTCCCACAAAGGTCGTCACCTGGCCACATCCCTTCACTTCAGCTTGGTCGACCGGTGTTGTTCAAGGCTGAGATGAGACCTGAAGGGTTCCTTTGAAGCACTTCACGGCCCAGCCCTAGGCACATTAGTCGACCAGATTGCTACCCACCCCCGATGCCCCTCTGCCTGTCGCTACTCGATCGGCTCCCTACATCTCCAGGTAACTCCCCTACTCACCCACCTCCAGACGAATGGGCTATAACTGATCTTATTCAATTCTCGGCTATCTTAAATAAGCTCCACCACGCGGGACATTTTGTCACAACATGAAGCCCTGATATTATTTTTATAGCTGAAGCCAGGATCATGGAACACACCTCCACCGGCGAAGTTCTTCCTGGAGAAAACAAAGTTTTCGGGGAGGATAAGTTTGACAGGCGAGGGGGTGGGTGCTTACAGCCCGCAAAACGCGCCCTTTCTGTGCCTCCCACCGGACACCACACACTTGGCCCAATCTCGGATTCTCTATAGCTTGCAATTCGATTGTCAACTGTTATCATGCTTGTCGACCGGGTAAATCGCCCTCACTCCTCTGGTGCTGCTGACTTATCTCTTTTAACCGAAGTCTTTGACTACGTTTAGCCACTAGCCTAAGCGGCATAGATCATAGCCAGCAATTTAAATTTGCCCAAAACATCCTGGTTTATACTCACCGCACCTCCGAACTTACTGGGCTCTAACCCCACACTCACAGTGGGTTTGGGTGCAACACGTTGAAACCTCTTTCAATAAACGCCAGAAATTTAGACATTGTATTCACAAACGGTGCTTCCAACTTTTCGGTCTCCTTCCTGTGTGATTTTCCAGGCAGCGGCAACAAAATAGCAACAGGTTTCCTTTTACTTCATCCTTATCCATTGGGCTATCCTCCCCGAGTCACCAGTTCCCTCCGTTGAAATCTGAACCCCCTATTCAGCTTCGTCCATCACCAGAATAGGAGTGTCTTTTTCAACGGCTCTCTGCCAACACCCGGCTGACTACTTCTTCATTACCATGGAAGACTGTTTCTCGGGGCTGAGACCAACTGTCCAAGGCTGCCCTCTTAGGAACTCTAAGCTCGCCCTCCTCCAAAAATATTTTGTGATGAAAAGACCTTGTCTCCTAACCCAGGGCTTCTCCCCCCAGGGAAGGGCTAGGGTGGACCATCAGCGGAGAAATGGAACTGGGGTGCAAAGATGCGGAGAGATCGATGGCCAGTTGTGTGGAGAAGTGAGTATGTGAAGGATTGGTAAATGCAAGTAAGGATAGATCATATCGACAAGAATTATCCTGAAAGATCATGATCTATCTTTTTCCATATGACAGGTAGAGAACGGTAAGAGAAAGAACAATAGAACAAAACTGCGCAGGGAGCACAGAAGCGATGGTGGATGTGATGAACAGTGTATTTGGGGGGCGGTGGAAGTTTTCGAAAAAAGAACAAAAAGCCGGTGAGGGTTGAACACGTTGCTCATAGCCCCCATTTTATCGGGGCAAATTGTGTTGACGGTCGAAAAGGAAAGAAGAAGAAGCATCAGGTGTAAAGAACGGACACTAAAAATCCTTCCAAATGTTCTACGTGCTTCGTTAATTTCACTATATTTGGCATCACTTTGAAAGGCTGGTCCATACGCCACACTTTTGCACGTTTGTTTATTCGTGTGTGACGTTTGAATTTCAGCTCGAACCATTCCTTACCGTCGGGCTTGAGCCACGGGGCTTTGAACCTTCGGGTTTTACTGTTGAGTTTATTTGGCCGCATACTTGAGGTTTGTACTTACTTATACCTTTTGTGAACTTCAATCTAGTATCGTAGAAACTACGAGTCAATCTTGTTCTGGTTTCGAGATTCATTTGAACTGTCTACGCGTTGCTCGATTTGCAAGAATTGACTTACAGCACTCGAGTGTAATCTGGTTGAGAAAGCTCATTGGAAATGCCCAGACGAGGAAGAAAGGACCCTGTGAGACAACAATAATCAACTCGGCAAGTCTCTGGGAGTGGTTTGGGTGTTATTCTTTCTCTGGATAATTCTAGGTTTATTAATTTTGTCAGTTCCAGACCATATATTTTTAATGGCAATGAGTTTGATGATATCACTATCTATAGAATAAGAGCGATGGAGTTGGAGAGTCGGACTTGGTTAGCTAAAGAGAGAACAGAGCCTCCTAAACAATGAACTGGTCTCAGCGACCCAGCAAGAAATCCATGTAGTTCACAATGTCAACGTCGAAATAGCGCTGTGGTCAACGAACACAAGCTCTCGAGACGACCTGAAACTACCGAGGTTTTTGCATTCGACCTGCCGAGAGTGGAGCCGGTCCCTTTCGACGGACACCCGGAGCAATACTGTATACTCATAATGCCATTCGACAATTTTGTTGAGTGCAAAGTTGCAGATCCTGAGTGAAGATCTTCGTATTTGACGCATTACTATCAAGGGAGGGCTTCAAGTGCTATCGAAGGCTGCGCCATGCTTGATCCACCAATGGGGTACATCAAGGAGCGCAGAATCATCAGAAACTTATTTGGACAACCATTCAAGGTGGCTAGAAGCACGATTGATGGTGTTTTATCGGAGGCAAAAAGGACTGGGGGAAACGCTAAATTCTTATTAAATTTGTTGATAAAACTGTAGAATTGCAGCATAGCACCGGAGCATTTAGAACTCCAGTCTGATCTGAATGCGTTGCACACACAGGAGTGCACTGTCCAATGCCACTCATTGATTTACAGGGCGGATGGGCAGAGGAAGCTGAGTAAATAAGTAAGCTTGGGAGAGAATCTACGTTCGACTACTTGATGGAATTCGTGGGTCGTCAATCCCGCATTATCGACTGCAGGTTTGGACAAATCGTGCTCGAGAGTTGCGGGCTGGCGCGAACGGAACCAAAATCGGCTCAAATTGTATGGTACGGCCGTAACCAAATGCAGTCCTTGGCCAACACGCACACGATAAGTCGAGAGCCCGAGGCCAACTGAATGCCAGCCATGCAACTCACTTCTTCGGGTACCAGATCGTCCGACCTTTCATGGGATAGGAGTACCCGATCGGTGG
Organism: Fasciola hepatica; assembly: GCA_948099385.1. Lineage (NCBI taxonomy): Eukaryota > Metazoa > Platyhelminthes > Trematoda > Plagiorchiida > Fasciolidae > Fasciola > Fasciola hepatica. The sequence continues at coordinate 5,489,094 of CANUEZ040000063.1, forward strand.
TTTGCAGCAAAATGATCGACTCATACTTCGCTTGTTTGAACAACTCGCAATGAGTCTCTGGATGCTGCTTCAGTGTGAAATGTGACCAGGACGGACGCCTGTGTTTTCATCACCCGTTACTACATGGCCCTCTGAACAATACGCCTACCCGGTCGGATGAACCTAGGATTGTCTCTCGAACAAGACATGATGATTTCAAGCCGGCGACACTTGACATCATACCTGTCAGAACCCTGTCACCTAAAGGATTGAGGATGGTCACAGCATTTTTGGACAGGGGGTCGGATACTTCGCTGATTATGCGCGAGCTTGAGGAAAGCTATGAGCTAACCGAATAGCTTACCTCTCTCATAATCAGCACGATCGCGGGGTGATATTTTAACAGTTCGATGAGGCTGATCCTGCGGTTCACATCTTTAACTGATGGAGGAACCGTAGACATTCCGGAAGCCTTTGCAATAGATGGCTTGCCGACGAGACCAGTTGACTCTGCTAGATCAATCTTCAAGAGTGGTCCCATCTCAAAGACTTAGTGTTTGAAGAAGTGTTTAGCCCCCACTTTGATATACTAATTGGATGCCATATACCGGTGGCTCACTGGGAGCTTCACCAGAGCATAGGCAATCGAAAGGAAACATACATGGCAGGACAATTCCCTCACCCCTGGTTATCACGCAGAGAGTGGTTCTTTTCGACTGCCTATGCTCTGTTGGGGCACCCAGTGAGCCACTGGAACATGGCATCCAATAAGTACATCAACGTGGGGGCTAGACACTTTGTCGAACACTACGGGTAGTCATCACATGGTACCTTCACCGTTTTGGTATCTCGTGCCCAACTCATTTTCTCCGGTGATAAGCAACTTTCCGTAAATAGTGTAGTATATATTCGCTATGCTTCCGCCAGCTTCTCGACAGTTTTTCCTTTTGCCATCCTCTCACTGCCTCTTCCCCAACTTGCGTCCACTTCCAATAAGTCAGTATAATACATCCATCATACTCCGAATTCACCATAGTTACCAGCAGACTGACTCAGTATTATCTACGTACCTCACTCTCTTCCTGCTCCACATCACGTTTCTTGCCCTGATACTAGATTTCCAAAGCAGAGTACTACTCCTCCACGTGAAGTAGGTGATATGTACTGCTTTGATTGTCATCCAACCTTTTTCTTTGCCTAACGTTTTACTCGCAGCCGTGTGCTCTTACTTCAGTTGTTTCAGCATATTTTTATTCACCCTCATGTGTGATTCACAGGTTCTAGCTACACAAAATTTGCTCAGCCAGATCCGAAATCAAGGATCAAACTGCCATAAATAAAATGTTAATATTAGCTGAGATACACATTGTGTGATGAAGTAACTTACATATAAAAGAAACTAAATGAAATTTGGTTGCTTATATCCAAAAGCTACGGTTATTACAAAATATTGTTTATATCATCAAATTTAGACTGGTATATAAGGCCTTGCGCAACAGAATATCGGCACCTGCCTCACTCGCTAGCCATATGGTGGCCAAGACCGTCGACGATTCTGATACGTTTTCAAGAATAGTGAGGCATTTCCATGAAGATCTTGGTGAATTTGCGGCATATGTTCCGGAGTTCCGAAGTTGCACAAGTACCAGATTTTACGATAGCAAAGCCCACAAGTGGAAAGAGGCGAAAAAGCGAGCACATATATTATATATATATATATATATATATATATATATATATATATACGTATTTATATGTGTATATATAGACCTCTATGGAAAGCAAAACGGAAGATAGACCTATTCAGTTCCGAGAACTATTTTCATCGATATGAGGGAAGTATAGGATGACCGCGGGCTTTTGATCCCCTCCGTAGTTGCGTAGGCAACCCTTTGAGAATAAAATATAGGACGGTAGTCGAGCTAATGACCGGAGACGTAAGTCAGTCCTCTCATGTGGAACTTTGGCCAATTATGATTTATCTAGCAGATAACTCGGGCCACGTGCTCTGTAGAAGAGGGGCGACGACTGTTGTAAAGTGTGTCCGATCCTCTCCCACTTAGTTGTTGTAATCCTCGCCGCTTCTTACCCTTTATAAGTTTCTTTCGCTCGGGTCAGCTTGCTTCGTGTCCCGACCGCCTTGTAGAGGCACTGTCCATAGACGTGAGCATCACTGAACGCGGCTCTATAGATAATGAACGTCAGCAGAAGAAACGAAACAAAACTGAAGTTCTCCAAATGTACCAACAGGAATGGTTCTCCGCTGTCACGTGAAAAATAAGCGGGTACAGAAATGTGTGACGTAAACAAAAAGCACTCCCGATAAACTGGAAAATAAACACTTGAATTCAAAGAAGAACGCAAGAACGGTATAGAAAACCCCAGTAAATTTTTCGTGGACTCAAGAGGCCCACAGCCTAAAGAGAAAGAAAATTGACCGGTCAGAAAGAGCTGAACTCTCCGTAACGACTGGTCGTGGAAAATCCCCCTAAAACCCTTGCGATTCAGTGTTCTTCTTAACATCACTCACTTGCTTACACTATTGACGTGCCTTTACGAACTGTTTGTTTTTATGGACCAATTGTTGTTTGCTCGAGCCCAGAGCGCTACTTCGTCATATCCTTGTTCTGGACCTGCGTGACGCACGTGCTCCTTGCTCGTACACCGCAATTCGGTTTCTCGTTCGTTGGGTCCTTATGATCTCATTATGGAGAATTTTATCTTTTTGGTGTCATTGTCCATTCAATAATCTAGTATAATCGAATATCACGGATAATCGCCTTTTGATCTCGGGGTCCGTTGAGAAATTGGCTACGCACTGCACAAACGTGCGATACACTACCCAGTATAGACCTAGAAGCAGCAGATAATAGGAATTTAAGGAACAGCTTTCGCCTACAGTCAGTAGGAACTGAAGTTAAGTAACGGAACAATACGTTGAACCTACACCCCCCTCTCAGGGTTCACAACTGTGTGTCAGTGTCATATCACCGACTTCCGCGTTCATGATGCTCGAGCAGACAGGCTGCGTACGTCCCCAATTAGTGGCTCTGTCGTTGTCCTCAGTGTGATATCACGTACTCTGATATCGCCAGACGTTAGCACTTACCCCACTACCTCCTTCTTCCACAAACCACAGGGCAACTTTTTGTCCATAATCTGCAAGATTTGACCGACTTTGGTTTGAGGAGCTACTCTGAGCCATCATTGTCTGATTTGAAGTAGCGGCAAGTGGGAGCTGATCCATTTCTTCTAAAGCGAAACTCTGAGATATATAGTACATGACCTCACTGCCGATTCGGGTTACGCAGAGCCCCTTCTTCCCCCGAAGACGTGGCTTTACGCAAGTTCATACGAAAAAGTTGCGGGGTGAGGACGGCTTACTCGTTTGAGCCCGTACTATTTTTACTAGCGGCCTATTATTCATACTTTCCTCTACATCCATTACAGTAGTGATGAAGATTTCTTCTGTTACCAGTTGCAAACCTAAGACTTAAAGCTATACACATCTTATGGATCTGAATAACTGTTCTCAAATTCTTCTGCGATGACTCGCTGCTGAGGGGTTGAATATCGAATCGCACCCTCTCTCCACGGCGGACTAGTTTATGCGGTCCTGATCCCGCTACCTCATTAGCTGCCTGACCTCTCTTTCAGCCCCTCTGAAACTCGTTCCATTGTCGCTGTGCATTCTTCACGCAAGTCCTCGTCAGGCATCGAATCGTGCAAGGGGGCACAAAAAAGAGTCGGTACCGAGATCTGAAGTTACTTCAAGTGGGCCCATTGCTGCTCCCAATCAGTCTTCCAGAGTGTCTCACCCAACTTGCATCCTGCGGCAGTCATCCTCCTGATGTCTCCATAGACTTGACACCCTTCAGTCAGGCGTCCTATGTAGGTGACCACTCCGTACCCTACAAACCACTACCACGTAACCCACCTTCTAATCTCCCAAGCCCAGTTACTACACCCCCCCCCTGGTGACACCCTCCTGGATGACAACCCGGCTGCCGGAAGCTTACTCGGCCACAGTAGTCTTCCGCTACCTTCATTTGGAGCCCTAGCGTCTTGTAACCTCAAAGATGCAGGCAGAGTTTCCCTCCTACTGCTGAATTCCCGTTTGCTGTTGAACAAAATTAACCACTTGAGGAAACATATTCTTGCTTCTAGCTTTGACATTGTTCTTGTTACAGAAACATGGTTAGCCGATCACTTCCCAACAGACGTTGTCTCGTTGGTAGGCTATAACTCCTTTCGAGTGAGCAGAGTGAACCGCTGAGGCGGTGGTTGTCTTGCATACATTAAACATAAAATTACTACCACCCTCCTCCATCACCCAGTACTTGACTGTATTCCCGACTCTCTTTGGCTCTCCGTCCTGATTCCTGGAAACGTGTTGCATATTGGGTGCGTCTACCGAGCACCTACCTCTAGCTATTCTGATTTCTCGCATATCATTAGGGCTTCAGGGTACATTTCTACTCTATCCTTAGGTCCGAAAATCATAGCAGGAGACCTTAACACCCCGGGTATTTGTTGGAATGCAATGACTGCCCCCTCCCATTTATCCGACTTCCTTCTGGGCACCTAGACTGCAGGATGGACACAGCATGTCTCCACTCCAACAAGGCATAACAATATCCCTGATTTAATGTTCACTCATGGCCTCCTGTTTAATAATAATAATAATAATAATGGTATATTTCTCGACCATGGTCGAGAAGCATGCGCAAGCGCATGATCATGGTGTACAACGTTACTCAAAACAATGAACTATACACGAATTTCAAGAAAGCGAGTGGAGTCGTCAGAAGCAAAACAATATAGCTAGAGATAGTTTGAGTCGACTGAAATTATAAAGGTTTGCGCGGCAAATACGGTTTGGTTTCGGATTCGACTGGTTGGTGGTGGTCCGTGAAAATACAAAATATATCGTGAAAATATAGCGCTAGGAATGCGTTATACGTCATAATAATGCAAGATGTGGGTAACTGAGGCCTATTGCTGGTTCTATGCACGGAGTAAGTTATGGACATGGAGAGGTTAAAGAAATGAATGGGAGTACAACCGTGAACTTTGGTGAATATGAAGAGAGCGGCTCTCCATGGAGATGAAGTTGGCCCGGAATGATGGATATTCCCGATTCTAATAGAGGGAGTTCATCATGAAACGAGGGGACATGAGGAAACTTTGTGGAAATGGACAGGCAACGTTGATGAATGTGGAGGAAACAGCAATCCATATATAAGGTGAGTTTAGGTTCGGGATCAATAACCCTTATCATTCAGAAAAAAAGGCAGCGCAACTTGAAGGCCTTTAACTGGTGAAGAGTCAATTTCAAGCTGGATACCGATCGAAAGAAAAATGAAATCTTGGAAGAGAAAACGGAGCGAAAAAATCTCCTTGTAGGCTTGCGCCTTATTGTTCTGTTATGCTGACAAATATATTGACTTATTGATTCTCAGTGATCTTCGGTATCATTGTTGGGAACCAAGGATGTGAGGGACAAGTGGACTCGCGTTCGGATAACGTATCGAATTTTAATGAGAAAAAATTCCTGTGTTGCGTATTCTGGCTCTGTTATTGGATTGTTTCACATGAGACCAAGGTGATGTGCAGCATCCCGTGGGTATGGTTCATCAGGCGGGGTAAGGGACGTGTCAATCAATCAATAGAAGGTTGCTTGCGAACTGTTATTTCTGAAGCCTCCAACAGTGACATCAATAGTAGAGGTGTTGCGTTAGGAGACGTCTATCAATCTGCTTGGAAGCATTTGGGGGTGTTTTAGGTCGTGTGGCCCGATTGCAATCCCGTTTGGTATAAAAGATGCCATTAAGGTCTCAGTCGGTACAGGTCAAAGTGTGGACATTGGTCACCGAAAGTGGTGCCCGAGAGAGTGGGCGACGACAAACCTGAAATAAATGGTGATAGCAGTCTGGACGTGGTTCCAGCTGTTGGTTATGATAATAAATAGCGACAATTAATAAAGAACTGGCTGGGTTTATGTGGACTGTCAGTGTTACATTTCGTACTTCGATCTGGGTTTTAAATAGAGAGCTTAAGTAACGTAGGGTTGCAAGGGGTTGATAGGTACTACTACAGGCTAGCAAAAATAGCGTAAACCCGGTGGTATGCTGCGTCTGCATTTCAGAGATTTAACTTAATTGTGAGCAGGCTGCGGTAGTGATTGTAGTTGGCAGGAGGCAGTGGTTACTGTTAGGTAGGGTTGTAAACCTAAGCGTGGCTTGGATGCTAGGACATCGAGAAGACCGCTTTCTAAAAAAGATGACGGACGATAGAGGGGTATAGATGGAAAAGGTGACCGGTTTCCACTATGTTCTTATCTCTTTTTCCTTTTCCGGGCTTCATCGAGGTTGCCGTTATTCGTCAGGTACGTCGATACTCTGTACAGGTCAATGGGTTGAAGGTCAGGGCTGTGGTAGCAATTGTATTTGACGTCGACGTGCATGCTAGGTGCGCTTATGGTGGGTATGGGGTGGTTGAAACTTAGAGCGGGGGATGGGAAAGCGTATGTGGAGAGTCCAGTGCGCTGTCACCCCAGTCAGTCTCGAGCGTGAAGACCAAAGCTTGTCGAGCGAACAAGGGCGATGTGGGGTTTCCCCTTTCGCAGGATCAGGTCTGGGCTGATGGGATACTTTCCCATAGATGAAGGTTGCCCAATTCCTTCACAGCCCGATGTCAGTGGTATTTGGAGATCGAATCGATCCCACGAGGTCTTTTTCGTTTCCACTGTTCTCTTTTTTCAGTTTTATTATTATTATTATTATTTTTTTTTGTTTGTTTCCTAACAGAGGGGTGGTTGAGCCCATATAGGAACTTTCCATAGCCCCTCCGCCCGATCGTAATTTTATGCGTATTTGTCTTTTTTCGCAACTGCTGGGGGTGGTCTGTTTTCCCCACGTTCCAACGACGCAATGGTATGGGTGCCGTTGACATCAGGGGTTTCGCTAGCATGGGCTGGGAAAATGCAGGATGGGATTATGCAACACACGGAGTAGGACAACGAACGTTGTAAAGCACAAGCTAGCATACGTGTGTCAGTCTCATACAGCGCCAGGCCATGCCTAAGACCATCAGAGTCCATTCCGGGCTAACTGGTGCAGATGAGTTTAGCTCTGCTGATGGGAAATGGTGTGGTGCACAAGAGAGAATATGATAGTAGTTGGTGCATGGTAGATACAGAGGCGAGACGAGAGGAAAAGCCACCAAGTAAGTACTAGCAGGTGGGCTTCTGGGATTATAGATTCTGGAATGAGGTGGTTAAGAAAGGCGAATTGAGGCCGGGCATAAAACCCAGGTGAGTGGTGGTAGCAAAGATGAACGGGAGAGGAGTGAAAGGATCGAGTAAAGTGGTAGACGGCGGAACTCAGTGTCCTAGGGTCCAAAGCCACGTACTTATTTTCTGTGGAGACATCTAAGACTAAGAAACTTAGACTGGTTGGCAATAGAATAGGAACATTGTCTAAAATTAGGAGAACCGGCAAGCATTAAACTAGGTATAGTTATAAAAGTCAGCAAACTGTGGCTACAGTAGTATAGATTGTAAGCAATATAACGTAAAAGAGAATTGTTGCCCTGGCGTTTGTCATCGGGTGAGAAATGAACTCTCCGTAACGACTGGTCGTGGAAAATCCCCCTAAAACCCTTGCGATTCAGTGTTCTTCTTAACATCACTCACTTGCTTACACTATTGACGTGCCTTTACGAACTGTTTGTTTTTATGGACCAATTGTTGTTTGCTCGAGCCCAGAGCGCTACTTCGTCATATCCTTGTTCTGGACCTGCGTGACGCACGTGCTCCTTGCTCGTACACCGCAATTCGGTTTCTCGTTCGTTGGGTCCTTATGATCTCATTATGGAGAATTTTATCTTTTTGGTGTCATTGTCCATTCAATAATCTAGTATAATCGAATATCACGGATAATCGCCTTTTGATCTCGGGGTCCGTTGAGAAATTGGCTACGCACTGCACAAACGTGCGATACACTACCCAGTATAGACCTAGAAGCAGCAGATAATAGGAATTTAAGGAACAGCTTTCGCCTACAGTCAGTAGGAACTGAAGTTAAGTAACGGAACAATACGTTGAACCTACACCCCCCTCTCAGGGTTCACAACTGTGTGTCAGTGTCATATCACCGACTTCCGCGTTCATGATGCTCGAGCAGACAGGCTGCGTACGTCCCCAATTAGTGGCTCTGTCGTTGTCCTCAGTGTGATATCACGTACTCTGATATCGCCAGACGTTAGCACTTACCCCACTACCTCCTTCTTCCACAAACCACAGGGCAACTTTTTGTCCATAATCTGCAAGATTTGACCGACTTTGGTTTGAGGAGCTACTCTGAGCCATCATTGTCTGATTTGAAGTAGCGGCAAGTGGGAGCTGATCCATTTCTTCTAAAGCGAAACTCTGAGATATATAGTACATGACCTCACTGCCGATTCGGGTTACGCAGAGCCCCTTCTTCCCCCGAAGACGTGGCTTTACGCAAGTTCATACGAAAAAGTTGCGGGGTGAGGACGGCTTACTCGTTTGAGCCCGTACTATTTTTACTAGCGGCCTATTATTCATACTTTCCTCTACATCCATTACAGTAGTGATGAAGATTTCTTCTGTTACCAGTTGCAAACCTAAGACTTAAAGCTATACACATCTTATGGATCTGAATAACTGTTCTCAAATTCTTCTGCGATGACTCGCTGCTGAGGGGTTGAATATCGAATCGCACCCTCTCTCCACGGCGGACTAGTTTATGCGGTCCTGATCCCGCTACCTCATTAGCTGCCTGACCTCTCTTTCAGCCCCTCTGAAACTCGTTCCATTGTCGCTGTGCATTCTTCACGCAAGTCCTCGTCAGGCATCGAATCGTGCAAGGGGGCACAAAAAAGAGTCGGTACCGAGATCTGAAGTTACTTCAAGTGGGCCCATTGCTGCTCCCAATCAGTCTTCCAGAGTGTCTCACCCAACTTGCATCCTGCGGCAGTCATCCTCCTGATGTCTCCATAGACTTGACACCCTTCAGTCAGGCGTCCTATGTAGGTGACCACTCCGTACCCTACAAACCACTACCACGTAACCCACCTTCTAATCTCCCAAGCCCAGTTACTACACCCCCCCCTGGTGACACCCTCCTGGATGACAACCCGGCTGCCGGAAGCTTACTCGGCCACAGTAGTCTTCCGCTACCTTCATTTGGAGCCCTAGCGTCTTGTAACCTCAAAGATGCAGGCAGAGTTTCCCTCCTACTGCTGAATTCCCGTTTGCTGTTGAACAAAATTAACCACTTGAGGAAACATATTCTTGCTTCTAGCTTTGACATTGTTCTTGTTACAGAAACATGGTTAGCCGATCACTTCCCAACAGACGTTGTCTCGTTGGTAGGCTATAACTCCTTTCGAGTGAGCAGAGTGAACCGCTGAGGCGGTGGTTGTCTTGCATACATTAAACATAAAATTACTACCACCCTCCTCCATCACCCAGTACTTGACTGTATTCCCGACTCTCTTTGGCTCTCCGTCCTGATTCCTGGAAACGTGTTGCATATTGGGTGCGTCTACCGAGCACCTACCTCTAGCTATTCTGATTTCTCGCATATCATTAGGGCTTCAGGGTACATTTCTACTCTATCCTTAGGTCCGAAAATCATAGCAGGAGACCTTAACACCCCGGGTATTTGTTGGAATGCAATGACTGCCCCCTCCCATTTATCCGACTTCCTTCTGGGCACCTAGACTGCAGGATGGACACAGCATGTCTCCACTCCAACAAGGCATAACAATATCCCTGATTTAATGTTCACTCATGGCCTCCTGTTTCGTCTATTGTTTGCCACAGGCTTTTTATGTGTAAATTTCGGACCGTTCTGCTTTTTCACTTGCCACCTAATGGTAAATCACTGTTGCGTCATGGTTCTCATTAACAGCTTTAGTCCGTTTGATCTGCTATTAGCCTTACAGTTGATCATGCACCTGGCATGCCTCGGGCTTCTCCGAAATAAACCATTATTATTATTATTATAAAAGTTCAGGCTAGCTACCAATACATTAGGAGAGTTTGACCTTCTTGCAACAGCGAAGAATAGCTGAAGTCTGAGAAGGGTTTGCACGTAAGCTACCGCGCGGAGGCCCCCTTTAGAAGATATGAAAGGAAACACTGGCAGACTATTTTCGCCATTCTCCCTTTCAAACTTGGAGAGGTGATGTCGTCGCTGACCTTGCTCACCGACAAGTGTTCAGATGTTATTGTGGTAGTCTTTTCGTCTTTAACAGTCAGGTCCTACCGTCTGATCTTAAACTACAAGTTTACCGGGCATCTAATTTGAATCCATCGATGAGTCTTTTTAAACTTCCACCTTCCTTTTTAGGCTTCCGTAAGTCTTTCACAAAGCTATCGGGTTTATCGCGCAGTCACACGAACAACTATTTCATTTTCGTCGGGTGATTCATCTCAACTGATCAATATCTCTTATAACACTATCCATTACTCCGTAATTTGCAAGTTTTGCATTCACACGAAATTCGTGTACTCTCACATCTTTCATTCACAAAAAATGTTTCAGATATGCCATGGATTAATACACTTTGGTAATAAACTTGGACCATGCTATCAGCTGTGTTATTAGACTGTGAATCTAGCACGACTCAGGCCAAGTCTAAATACACAACAACTATAAATACTTTTCAAGAGAGCCAGCCAGAAAATGGTCACGCTTTAAGGTACATCCGAATTTGGTAAAGTGTTTTAGGGGTGTGCAACTCAACTTAGCAAAGACCACAGTAGACCTTGATTCCAACATGATGGACACAAACCTAAGGCGGTAAGCCACTCCGAAGCCTACTTCAGATGCATCCCAAAATAATTCCCACTGAATGTCCGCGTCTGCATTCACAACGTTACGAGCATGCCTCTGTGGGGCTTACCAATTCGGTCTCTTCCACAATCCCCTTTATTATCTCCACTTTGCCTCAGTGTTCACACCCAGTGGTCCATCCGAAATAAACCTCCCTCGACACAACTCCTGAAGCAGTCTTTTCGTGAGTAAGATGAACCCGCCACCAAAACCTAGAGAATCACAGGTCGTGGCCAGTTGCAACAACAGTGCTTCAAATGTTTTCAGCGAGATCTTGATGGGAATGTGATATGTACAGGAGTCTAGCTCAAAGTTTCAAACCAACACCGAAATGTTCAAAGTCGGCAACCGGTGTGCATCAATGATTTCCACTGATTTCATCAACCGGAATGGCGTCCAAAATCTCTCGCTTATTACTCGCCTACTTGGATAACCTAAATACGCCAGCAAGTAGTAGATGACGCGATCCCTCCAACAAACATATTGCCTCTGCAGCATTATTACCGGAAGCCAAGCAGTTGGGGGCGTCAGAATCACACGAAGCCATCTGCGATACATCCGACTTAATCTGATGCCCAAGTTTTTCGGTGGATGCTTGTATTTTGACTGGAGAAGCCCTGAGATTCACTGTTTGGTCAGGTAGACCTTTAAAACAGGTGCTCTCTTCCCCCCTCCACCATCTGTAATGAATTTATTCGATAAGGTTTTTGGTTGGGCAGAATAGAGGACAAATGTTTCTTCAGTGTGTCCGACCGGAAAAGAGTCCTATTACAGGTGCACTCGAGATTTCCTGTCTTATATTTTCTAGACTCAATTGCCAAGAAGGGACACGATTTCGTAACTTTGGAGGACCCGGAAATCAATGAGATCACTAGTGTATGAAACCAGCAGACAGCCGTCAACTTCTAAAACTGAATGGAACGGGATATGAAAGGTTCTTTTGACAATTAGACCACGGGCATTCTGAAAAATACGGAGTCGATAATAAACATAACAGTAATTTGTAGTCCGGAGGTCCTGTGCTCTTGCCAAATACTCAAAAACTTCGTACGAACTTAAGTGGAGTTCTGTGTCCGTTATCGGCGGCTGCACATGGAAAACGACTTCAGGGTCATGCAACCGGCGCAGAGACTTTTCACTAGATGGTTACCTTACTCACGGGGGATCAGTTGTGAAGAGCACCTCGTCAGACTGAGAATGTGTTCAGTGGAGCTTAGAAGGCCTCCGAAGTGACTTCACAGAAATTTTCAAAATAACGAACGGATTAGTTGGTGTGAATGGGTGAGTCGCTCAGTAAATGGTGTCCGGGAGCAACAACGTGGTCCGAACGTGCCCCCACGGCTGCGGAAGGAGACCGTGAGGACTAGGCCTGGAGAGGACTCCTTCTCTTTTGGGGCAGTCAATGAAACAGACCACCGTACGAAGTGACTACAGTGGCAGGGAAGGGTGTTAAGAAATGGCTTGATGGCAAAAGGAACCACGTGCTTACCGAAAGGTGGCAGTGAGTGGAGCCATGCCATTCTTGTGCTTTCCCCCGCTCTATTCATTTATCTTCAACCGTACTTCTCAATTGCAATCCAATTTATCGTTTATCTAACTTATCAATTTGAGTAACTTCTTGCAACCCACGACCATGCGAACGACTGCCACCAGCAGCTAACACCGACCATTAAGGGCCAAGTAAACACTTCTTACTGGTGCTCAGCGGTCGGAGTTCTTTTTGTTTCACTTTTCTCTACTGATAGATAGAGCAAGGCCCGGCATTTCCGTTTTGTCGCGACTCTGAGCGATCCAAGGAGCTCACAACACAAAAAACCAGACGATTTTGGGTGCGCTGCTGTACAAGTTTTGTGAACCGAACGCAAGTGAACTGAGTGCATCTCTTCAATATATAGGACTTGACAGCATTACGCTTCGTTGTTTAAACCAGTACGCATCCGTCCTTGATCTCAGCGGTTCGCTCTGTCGCTCGTTGTAAGGTATATTGATGCTGTCTGCGGCGATCTGGTCGCGCTTTTGGTAAGTTTGTTCGGAAGCGATTTTTTATGAGCTGCGATAATTTTTTCAAGCGCATGGTTTAGTTTTGGGTGCACGAATTCCAAGTGGTTTTCTAGTTACGTCAATAAATGTGGTGGTCGAAACAATTTCTGTCCGTTGAATTAACCGTTCTGGTTTCATGTGGTAGCGTTGTCTCAGTCTAAATGCTGATGGGTATTTCTCGCTTCATTTTCATTGGAGAACCTCCCTCTACTTCCTAGGCGCGGCACGAAGAATTGTTGGGTCATGTAAATGAGCGTTTGACCCCGATAAGTGTATTTTGATATAAATACAAGAGCATTAAAAACAGACAGTTAGAATAAAAGTAACGAAAATAGTAGAGACTTCAGGACCAGTTTAGCGCTTAGTTGAGTGTAAAAAGGTTAATTGAAATAGTACTCGAAGTGTAATAAGGACACTATGTAGTCTAAGTTCAATAGGGAGTAGTAGCGGCACATCTGTTTCTCGTCTGCCTAGTCTGTTTATCCGACGTCCGGCTGTCGTCCAATCGGGCTGTAAACGGTAGATTTGTCGCGCGGGAAGTTGCAGATCTGTGATGGGCCCGTAATTATTAATAATGCAATTGTCATTGTTGCTGTTATTAGAAATAATAATAATTGTTATTATCGTTAATAATATCATTATTACCATTCAGCACATGCTCGCACACAACGCAGTGGGTGCATACCCCTCAGGCAATAAGCCACTGCACTGCCAGGGATAACTGCCAACCTGACCCCGATTCGGAATGGGGGAACACGTAAGGCACCAACAGGTTAGATGTGGTAAAGAATCGGATGAAAGTAGATTGCCGAGTGACGCTAGGGACGTCTCTTGTACCAAACACCCATGAAACTTAATCATCATGTCACAAGCCACCCAATATGAGCAGCCGTTACCAGAGACATTTCTGAAGCCGGATTATTCTCTCCAAGGAGCCAGCTGCAGCGAAGATTGATGTCACAGAGATGTGCAATCTTTAAGGCAAGAAGAGAAGCCTTAAGATGATGAATCAATCAGATAATTATATAACATCCCCAGCTGTTTATTTATGAACCGTAGCAGTTCGGAAATAATTATGCTCGATTGTATATATATATATATATATATATATATATATATATATATATATATATATATATATATATATAACACGGATCTGGTACGAACACTGAGCCAAAGAGGCCGTGGGATGATAGGAAAGCAATGTACGGGAAGAAAAAGGACAGAAACGTTGGAAAGGTTTTTTTTTTGCAAGTTGGGCACAATATTTTGATTTTTTTTCTTCGTTGCGTTTGTGGTTTTCATATATGGAAGGGAAAGAATGGGGAGCCAGCACAGCATTCCGTACAGCATTGGTGCTACTGACTTCGGTTTCGGGCCATATCTGCCAGCGTTTCAGGCCAACTGTTTTCGGTGTCATTCTTGCTCCAACCTGATAGGCGACAGGGCTCCACTGCGGCTAAAAGGGAAGTCAGCTATTTAAACTTCTCCAGGTCATCGGATGTTCACCACGCCGCCGTTTCCAATCCTGTCCAGCGAGCACGAATAAAGCGCGGCTAGGTAAACGCTGAGCGGGCATCCGCAGGACATGACCTAACCGCCGTAGCCAACGCAGAGAAACAATTGCCCTGAGTGATGAACAGTCCATCCCGAATACTCTCCTACGCTCTTCGTCATTACTGACGTGATGCTGCCACCATACTCATGTGATTGTCCGCAGACAGCGGTGGTCAAATACGGTCACCCGGCGCATATCCTCTTCTCTAACTGGCCAGGTTTCGCATCCATAAAGCAGCACCGAGCGAACTGCAGCGTTATGGGCTCTACCCTTTAGGGAAAGCCTGATGTCGTGACGACGCCGCAGGTGCCTTAGGTTGGCGAAAGCCGAACGGGCCTTAGAGATACGCAGAGAGATCTCGTCTCCGATATCTCCACCAGTGGAAATGCAACTGCCCAGGTACACAAGGCTTCTGACAGTTTCCAAACGTTCCCCACAAAGAGTGAGTGCAGGAGAATCTCCTTGCCAGTCTCGAAGAAGCATTTTGCATTTGGATGGAGCAGAATGCATGCCATACTCGGTGACTTCGACGGTCAAGTGGTTTAAGGCATCTTGGACCACTTGAGGGTCGTCTCCCAATAAGGTGACGTCGTCAGCATAATCCAAGTCAACAACTCTGGTGTCCTGTAGAAGTTCCGCTCCACTGTAACACCGGCAAAGGCTCTTTGAAGCAGGCCATCCATTGTGAAGTTAAAGAAGAACGGGGAAATAGAGTATCCTTGCCAAAAGCCACCTGAGACGACAAAGGACTCGGATAGTTGCCCATAGACCCTTGCTCTTCCCGAGGTCTGTCGATCGAGAGCTTTCAGAATGGAAACGTACTTCTCGGGCACGCCGTTCCTCGAAAGGCAAATCCGTAGGACAGTCCTATCGACAAAGCCAAAGGCGGCCCTATTGTCCAAAAACAACAATAGTTGACCCTTGATGAACGTGATGGCTTTCCAGCAGAAGGCGAAGAGTTCAGATTTCCCCCGCGCAACCGCGGCCAGGGCGGAACCCAGCTTGTTCTTCACGACATTGAAGTTTCTTCAAACTCGGCAGAGGATAATAGACACTAGGAGTTTTGAAGCGACGGAGATCAGGCTAATACCCTGGTGATTAGAACACAGTGTACGGCTACCCTTTTTAAAGATGGGCACGACCGTCGATTCCCTCCAGGATGTAGGAACTTTTTCATCCGTGCAAACCTCTGAGGACAGGGTTGTCAATTCCCTCACCAGAACCATCCGATCACCTTTGAAAAACGCAGGAGGGATGTGATCTGATCCGTGGGCCTTGTGGCGCTTGAAGGTTTTTAGTTGTTTGGGAATTTCCACTTCTGTTGGGAAACCATGAGCAATAGGCCACACAGAAAGTGTAGGACTTCCAGGTGCAGTAGAAGCAGCCGGTGGCCAACTAAACTGGGAGCGAAGGTGTTCTGCCCAGCGGTCTAGTCTGCGCTACAGGTTGGTGATAGATGTCCCATCGGTTTCGCGAATTGTCTCACTAGCACCTGTTTTTCGCGGTCCGGTGGCGCGAACGAGTTGGAAGGGCTTCCTGGAGTTGTCAGAAGCAGAAGCTGCTTCCATCTCGAGGGCACGCTCTGACCACTACGTCTTACGATCAGCACGCAAACTTCTCTCCAAACGCGAGCGGAGTTCACGGCGTGCCTCGTTGTATCTTGCATCAGCAGAGATATGTCGGCGGTTTTCGAGCAGTAACAAGGAGTTTGAAGAAGTCCAACTTCTCTGCTTATGGCAGATCGTACCACAACTGGTCAGTCCGGCATTCAATGAGGTTTCTTTCAGTCGCTCCCAGTGCTCATCGACATCAGGTGGGGCGGTGGATTCCGGTGCCTGGGCCAGCATAGTCTGAAAGGATTCTAGCACTAAAGGGGAGTTCAGCTTGCTTATATTTAGGCGAGCATGATTCGAGTTCTTTGAGCCCCCAAACAGTAAGCAGATCGTAGAGCAGGCTGACGCGTGATCAGAACCGGGGCAGGTTGACCAGTAAGAGCGACAGTCTAACACGCTGCCCCGCCACCGGTAGCTAATCGCTACATGATCGATTTAAGACCATTCTTGTGTTGAGGAATGGGGACTTCAGGTAGTGGTATATCATTTGTAGTTGCGACAGTTTGTGCTTGATAGAAAAAGCCTTTACCTATCCAAAGCTTAACCAGCAAGGCAGCGGGGTAGAGCACGGGGTCCAAAACGTACTGCGGGTTTGTGACTGATTACTCAGCTCTTACGCCCTTCGAATGAGGCCAAATATTCGCCACAGATGCCGGCGAACGTAGTGTTGTACGCTTCGTACACCACCCGTAATTGGTTTGGAATCAGGGTTTGGCCATCTCCATTAAACTGACTATAATTCAGTCAACCCCGTGGAGAGCCCCGAGCGTTCACCTTCGTCCTAACACTGTAAAAACACCTCCGCCATGAGAAGGCAGTGTGCAGCATCTCAGCAGATGCTGTTTGGTATGCGCAGCCATTTGGGAGCATTTCGAGAGGTGTTCAGGGCGAGTAGCCAACTCGGCGCCTGAGCCACCCACCCCCGACCATACTGAGGCTGTTGTTGAAAAGTTGTTGGATCTGGGGTGTGTATTCTCAGAATGAACAGGGCCATCATCCTCCTGAGGTGGTCGTGTGGATGGATCAGTCACAATGTCATCAGCACGAATAGGTTCGTAAATGTCTGTAATTAGGCTTTCCGGGAGGCACAGGTTGGCGTTGACCTGGATAGGCTAAGTTGTGCATTGAAACAGTTTCCTGTCTTCGTTCCAGGAAACGAAGATGTGCAAGTTGTGGATTCCAGTCGATCAGTTTCACTTCATTCACTAGAGGGTTTTACTTCGGTTAGGTCCGTTCTTTCATGCGGCTCAGAAACATGACCGTTAAAAGTACGGAGTGGACGGAGACCGCATCGATATCTTCGTAGCGTTGCTCGAATATGGTGGGAACACTGTATCAGCAATGCTGGTATTGGGCGTAGGGTTTTGGGAACCAGAGGTCAGTCTCTAGATGAAGTATTGATTATAAACGTTAAGGTAGCTGAAATATGAGTTACGCATGTCTGCCAATAGGCTTCCTCGTTATACGCTGCTCTTCGAGACAGGTAGTGGTTGGGAGATAGGTTGAGGTGGTTAGTCCATGACAGCAAAATGGTATGGAAACCTTAAAAGAGTGAGCTTGGCCTAGTAGGGCGTGTTAAACTTCCAGGTTGGGGTCCACAAGACCCACCTACCGAATAGTTGAAAACAGTAGGTGGTATGACTAGGTGTGGCGTAGTTGCACTCGGTCTCTTTCGTTCATTCAATGATTTCCGTTAATTACTTTGTTTTTGGGTTTTTCATTTTATGCTTCTATTCCGTTTGGCCGTGACTCAACGATGCTGTGGGGTAGCAACCAAAACTAGAGCACAGAAGCTCGAGGTTAGTGGTCATCATCATCGTACAGCGTTTAACAGTAGGACAAGCTCCACTGACCCATGCCTTTCTCACCATGTTGCACGCTGAATTAGTAAGTATGAATATAGATGGGAAAAGGAAGGAATGCCCTAGTAGCCAACACACGGAATACACAGTCTAACTGTACAAACGCACATCGATCAATCATTCTGATTCAATAGAAAGTGACAACATAATCGTCACTGTTCGCGGTTGGCTGCCATAACCTTCAGCGTCTCCAGCCAACTGGTTGACGGATCTTTTGGACCCCAACCACGAAGACGTGAAGCACCTACTTTTCTTGAGTCTGCTGTACATTTTCTCATTCCTCAGTGCCACGTCATGTGTTGACCTCCACGTGGTCTCTTTCACTCCCTAGAAGGAACGGAGAATAGAACACGGTACGGTAGACGTGTGTTTGACATACGTAACACGTGCCCCAACCAACGAAGTCTACTAAGCTGGATACGCTGTGACAAAGCGTTCTCCGAATTAGTACCCAATATTTGTTTTCTGACCTCATCATTACTTACTCGGTTATTCCACCCAATCCTAGCGATACCACGTAAACATCGATGGTCGAAAACCTCAAGACGACGGATATCTTCAGCAGGTAGACTCCAAGTTTCGCAACCATACAACAAAACTGAACGCACTAAGGCACAGTATACACGACCTTTCAACTTCAGTGAATTATCAGCTCGACGCCACAAGTGCTTCAGTCCAGCGTACGCCGCTCGAGCCTTGGATATACGCGTGCTCACCTCTACTACTGTGCTCCCATCGGTCGTCACTCAGCTACCGAACTAGGTGAAGTGGTCGACAACTGCCAGCACCTCCCCATCGAGCATCAAACTCGGAATCGTTGACGTCCAGTCTTGTAACATCACTTTACACTTTGAAGGTGTAAAGCACATGCCGAATGGAGCTACAGCTCTTGTGAGTCTATCTAATGCACGCGGAGCATGTTCCGTGCATTCGAACAAGCAGACAACGTCGTCCGCGTAATCTAGGTTTCAGCTTCCTACTGTTTCCCAGTTTTAGACTGAGGATTATTCCCGACACTGTTTGACAGTGAATCGTTGCGAGTATGGAGCGTGTTATCAGTGGGAGCATTATGGGTGGATAGGTGGGGTAAAGAGGAGTGATTAGGGACAGAAAACAAAGGTTGAATAAAAGATAGGTTAGTGGTGAGATAAACTGAAACTGAATAATTCGGTGATCTCGCTTTCCGGGGCAAGAGTACAGGTCTCACTGTAGTGATCCAAGTTGGTAATGATATCCCCGTAGTCGACTTCTGGCTGTAAGAAAAAGAGCGGTTCTTGAGGGGTGCGGTCTGTTTCTGTGCAGAGCAACGGCCGGATAAGATGTAGAACATCCAGAAACACAAGCTCTCACTAGGGTATAGCGAGGCCCTTTGCTTTCAACGAAAGAGCCATAGCTGTCCAGGTTGTTCCGTTCATTCTACGTGTTCATTTCCTTGCGGATTGTAAGGCGTAGTTTCACTAGTCGCAGTCCCTTTCTCGATAAGGAATAATCGAAGTTCTGCAGAGATGAACGAAGCGCCACTGTCAGAGTGAATGCTTTTACAGACAAGAACAACAGCAAGATTCGATGATGAAAATAGAACGAGTAAAATCCACAACTCGGGTCTCAGTCACCATACAATTGTATGAGAATTGAGAAGAGATGAAAAACCGTTGAAAAAACAATAGACAGCAACATGTCATTTTCCTCCGCCGAGGTTTGAAACGTCAGGTTCGAGTGTGAATGGTACAAGTTTTAGAAGACTAGTGATCATTATGACCCGTAATGTTGCTGTTAGGCCTCTGTGTTTCTCAAACAGTACGGGTGAACACGATTTTGTCGAATTGGTGTGTCCAGTGTGACGGATTTGTCGTGCGAGTCACAACACTAATTGAATATCGGTCGTGTGTCGGGTGTTTCACAGTTGTCTATATCATATTCTATTGTCGAAGGCAAATCAGTCTCCTTTTTGTCGCAGTCGACTGCGATGTCCTCATGTTTGTCCCCGATGCACTTTAGGGCCAAGTGACGTACAGATCGGTATCTTCCTTTTCACCTGGAAGCGAACACGAGCGTAGTATGGACTACAATGCAATAGTTCAACCTCATCTACGAGGGGATCTTGTTTGGTCATTTTGTTGTTCTTCCTCAAGAAGAATTTTCTGTTAGTGGCAAGCTAGGTGGTAAGAGTTGTTCCCGTTGTGAACCTTCGTTTATAGCGTAACAAGGGTTCATGGGGTATACCGTTTGTTGCAATGCATAATACTGATCGAATTGAATGTAGGATGTCGAGTAAAACGAACTCCCAATCCTCGACAGGGAGCTGCTTTGATTTCAGCCTGTTGTTGACCGAGTGGGTTTGAGCGTTTGCTTACTATCTCGGAGGTCTGAGGTTCGAATTCCCGCCATCGCCGGATACCTTGGTGGTAGACAGTAATTCACTGTCACCCGAATCGTTACCACTCCTGATCTAACAGGATCTTCTGTGGTTCTTCGCCACAGCAAGTCTCAAGGTCTGGTTAACGGCTATCCCCCATAGTTCAGTGCGCCTTCGTGGCAATGGGATTAAAACCCCCTCCACTGCACTCATGCGCAAGCTTGTGATAGAAAAAAAATCAACTCGTCAATTGTACATGTCCGTTTTGTTCTGTTCTGTTCAGACGACTATTAACTATGCACTGGGTGCGGTGGCTTTGGTTGCTACCTCCTAGCGGCAATCTCAAAAAGAAATAATAAAGGAGAAAGGAGTATGAAAGGATTAAGAGGAGAACTACAATAATGGAATTAAGTCGTTGAAGAAAGTTTGTAAATGCAAGAGCGCCACTGATCGCGGCATCTAGCCATATTTCCCAGCGTACCTAACCATTGAGTGGGAGGGTCTCTTGGACCCCACTCAGGAAGTCTGACACGTCCTTCATGGCCAATTCCATCAGTTAGGCTTTTCATACCTTTTTTCCATATCATGGACTGACCAACCTTACTCATCTTCCAACCGGATGTCATGTCGACGCCACAGATGATTCAGGTTGGCAAATGCCAAACGAGCCTTCTGTGTACGCAAAGACACCTCATCCGATACCGGACCTCTGGGTGAAATACAACTACCCAGATAGCAGAACTTGTCTACCACGTTTATAGTCTCCCCCAGCCACTGAAAGGTTTGGCGTTGGACCAACCCAGTCCCGCAACAGCAACTTGCACTTTGAAGGTGCAAAACGCACACCAAACATTGCTACGCGATCCGTCAAGCTGTCTAGAAAGACTTGCAACTTACCTGGATCTTCACTTAGAAGAACTATGCCGTCCACATACTCAAGTTCTGATACCTTTCCACCCGGTAAAAGTTCATTGCTGCTGTTCTCACCTGACAAAAGTGCGGTCTCTAGGACCATATCAATCACAGAGTTAACGAGAAAAGGAGAGAGGGGGCAATCCTGACGTATACCACTTCTCATGGTGAACTCGGGTGGAAGATCACCGTGAGCCCAAACTCGGCTTCGGCTATTAATGTAAAGGGATTTTACGATGGAAATGAATTTCTTTGGCACACCCTGCAGCGAGAGGCAGCGCCAGATAACTGCGGTCAACTGAGTCGAAGGCCGTTTTAGGATCAAGAAAAACGGACACAGTGGGCCTATAGAAAGTGTGTCTGTGTTCTAAAATTTGTCGAACAGTGAAGATGTGATCAATACAACCTCGACCGGGTTAAAATCCAACTTGATTCTCGCGCGAGCACTGTTCGCGAGCGTCAGATAAGCGTTGGAGAATATTACCAGCTAGAAGATTGATGCGATGCTAACCAGACTTATTCCCTTGTGGTTTTCACAGGAGGACCTGTCGCTTTTCTCATAAATCGGTACGATTACCGATTCATACCAACTCTTGGGAATTTGTTCCTTCTCGCATATCAAACCGAGGAGTTTCGTCAACTCCAGTAAGTGCTGGGCTATCGTCTTTGAAAATAGACGGGGGCAGCCCATCCTGTCCGGCAGCCTTAAGTCGCTTAAGATAGCTTATCTCACGAAAAACCTCCGTGTCTGACAGAGGACCGGTATCTACAACAAGATCTGTACCCATTGCGCTAATGATCCAACCTGAAGAGGATAAAAGCCGATTAAACTGCTTATCGAAATGCTCCTTTCAGCGCATTAGACGACGCTCCTGAGTTTGAATCTGAGCCGTTCGCCTCCTGGATCAATTCGCTAACGCCTGGTTTGAGTGGACCAGTTTGTCTAATCAGACGGAAAAGGTTGCGGCAGTTGCCAATCGCCGCAGTTCTTTTTCCATCTCCCCACTCTTCGCAATCCATATAAGCTCATCAAGCTGAGATGGTTGGGACATGTGATACGCATGTCCCCTGACAGGATCCTTCGGCGTGCTATGTTTGCTGAGGCGGGTACTGGTTGGAAGATGAGTAAGGTTGGTCAGTCCATGATATGGAAAAAAGGTATGAAAAGCCTAACTGATGGAATTGGCCATGAAGGACGTGTCAGACTTCCTGGGTGGGGTCCAAGAGACCCTCCCACTCAATGGTTAGGTACGCTGGGAAATATGGCTAGATGCCGCGATCAGTGGCGCTCTTGCATTTACAAACTTTCTTCAACGACTTAATTCCATTATTGTAGTTCTCCTCTTAATCCTTTCATACTCCTTTCTCCTTTATTATTTCTTTTTGAGATTGCCGCTAGGAGGTAGCAACCAAAGCCACCGCACCCAGTACATGGTTAATGGTCGTCTGAGCTGAACTGAAGTGAACTTGGCTGAGTTCACTCCTTAATGTTTCCATACCATTACGCTGTCATGGACTAACCACCTCGACCTATCTCCCGACCACTACCTGTCTCGAAGGACAGCGTATCACGAGGAAGCCTATTAGAAGGCATGCGTAACTCATATCTCAAGCTCCATAACCTGTTTAGATTTAGCATTGGCCACGTAGGACCTGTTAGACTTCCAGGTTGGGGTCCACGCGCTCCACCTACAAAATGGTTGGAGACATTAAGTGATGTAGCTAGGTGTTGCTGCCAGTGACGTAGTTGCGTTCGGAGTCTTTCTTTATCCTCTTGGTTTCCGCTTATCACTGGTATTTCTACATCTTTTTCACCGTGAGCTTCTATCTTTACTGGACGATGATGGAAGGTAGCAACAAAAAACCAGAATACAGAAGTGCAAGGTTAGTGGTTGAATAGGCTGAAACTGAGATTCAGCACTTGTTCCAGAGACTGACCGCTGGTTCCCAACACCCTACGCCTAACCTCAGCATTGCTGATGCAGTGTTCTCGCAATATCCGAGCAATGCTACGAAGCTATCGATGCTCGAACACTGACAGTCTTCGTCCATCCTGAACTTTTAACGGCCAGGTTTCTGATCCGTATGAAGGAACCGATCTAACCGCCGCAGGGTGTACTCGACCTTTGACAGATAGTTGGGTGTCACGCAGCACCATGACCGAGACTGGCAAAAGCCAATCGCTCCTTCTGTATAGGCAATGACACTTGGTCCGATATCTGACCACCTGGCAAGCTATAACTGCCCAGGTAACAAGATTTATCGACTTCAGCTAGGACTTCCCTTTTCAAGATAGTGTTTGTTGTAGAGTCAACCCAGTACCGGTACCAATCATCTCTTGATGACCACTGAGATCACCGTTTTTACTCGAGTAGGATGTTGAGAGAAAGCTTCGTAAAAAATTCGTTTCGATCACGAAACGTGTCTAAACTACTGGTGGTATGCAAGGAGTAATATAACCATCCTTTCCCTGAGTGTCGGTGTCATACAGTAACATTCAAGATACAGTCTTTCCGGTTGCGCACGTCTGGATCACCAACTGTCAATGAATTTCAGATTTTTGTGCCTTACAGTTTCGGTTGGGATCGTGGATTTGAGGCATTTATGCGATTTTCACAACAGTCCTCGAAGTTTGTTTCAAACAAGGCTTCTTTACTAGGCAGTTATTTTGCACGGGATTTCCCGCGGCTGCTGTGGTGTTTCGAGATCGCCCTCTCAAAAAACTATTTTGACACTACTATCTAATAGAAGACAAGTCGACATCATGGGTATCGCGAATCATCGACGATCAGGCTCGGTGGTTGGATGTGCGGACCGTGATCCAGTATTACTTTCTGAGTCGCAGACCGTATGTCTTCGTAGGTGCCCCACTTCTTTTTTGACAGTGCTCTACCGCGTTTTCAGTTGGCCTCCAAGGCAATAACGCCATCTCGCACATGGCACAGGACAGTGTTTATCTAAACAGATACCTGTCGGGTCGTCGTAGTGTGTTCAAACCACTGCGAGGGGCAGCATTGAAGAAAGGCGGGGAGTTACTCAACGGGGAAGAAGCGTCTTATTTCTTCGTTTGATGGCGTTTCCTGGCCGATCGTACGGAGGATTCGACATAGACAAAAGTGGTCAAGTCCATTCACCATCAGGGTGTGAAAAGTGTCTGATAGAAGTGGTACCTCTGAGTTGGTAGACTGTCATGCCCTCCGGGTAACTCCCAGTTCTTTGGTCTCCACCACCTATCCAGCTCTCACTTGTGGCTCCACGAGGCTGAAGCATGCATCAAAGGCCACATTCCGACAAACCGCTCAACAGGCGAGCTAAACCAGGCGGAGGGTTACCGAGGCTTGAAAATCTCCGGCGAGACGGTGTTCGGCAAGTGAAAACAGATACTACCGAACGGGCGGACGAGATCTATTGACCCAACGGCTACAAAGGAAACTGTCCAACTACATGACCTGGCATTCCAGAAAAAGCAAATGAACCGTATAACAGATCGCCGGCTCCTCTGGAAACACCCTTCTACCTTGCAGTCTGCACTTGGGTGCGCAAAGGTTAGATGTGCAACCTCGAACAAAAAGGCCGAACGGTGATGTACGACGAAGAATCTTGTGGGTTCGCACTCACTACCGGAGTTAGACAGGGCTGCCCCCTCTCACCAGTTTTGTTGAACTACGCCATTGATTGAACAGTGGGTCACGCATCACACGACTACTCTGGCGTTTTGCTTAGCCAGGAAATATACATCTTGGACCTGGAGTTCGCGGATGATACTGTCGTGCTAGATCTACCTTGTACGCTCTAACCAATCCTCGACCGAATCCATTTATTCACGAAGTCCATCGGACTAGAAGTGAATTCAACTAGGACAAAAGCTTTCACAACCTATCTAGGTCTGACAGTTCAACAGCTGCCCATCAATGACCGACCAGTCCAATACGTTCCTTCATTGAAATACCTAGGCTCAACTCTGCTTTCGAACGGCCAGGTTAAAGATGAAGTGTTACTACGGATCGACAGCGCTAGGAAAGCCTTCCTCCAGCTAAGACGAGCGCTGTGGACTCGCAGTGAAATCAGCTTAAGGACCAAAGTTCGTGTTCGCGGTGCTGCCATTCACCCCGTCTTCATCTATGGCTACGAAACCTGGCCACTACGAGCTGAGGATACCAGAAGGCTGGAGGTTTCTGACCACTGGTGCATGGGACAAATCCTCATGGTCAACTGGCACGACAAGGTATCCAACAAATGAGTGACGAGACGATGCCCTGATGTCGATGCGCTCGCCGCCCCCCTCCAACGTCGACGACTGCAGTGGTTCGGCCATACCCTCCGGCGACCCGAGTCAGATATAACCGAACAAACGCCCTGCCCCGCTCCTTGAACTGGTTGATGTTGTCGCGTTAGTGGCCAGCTGAAAATGTGGACCAGTACAATAGAAAGAGTCGTAGAGCTTCTAGGTCTTCGATCGGTCTATGGAGTCCGGTGATGAAAAACGACTGAATCACGATCTGCATCGAGCTGGCCTCTGACCGCCGCGCGTGGTCAGCAATGGTCCGTGATATCCATGGAGCTGACTTATCCTCTCGCATGAGATGGTCGCGTAAGAGTAAAAGTAAGTATCCCCATGATGTCCACAGCTCGTAGTGACCAGGTGTCACACTTCCCTAGAGGTATCGGGAATTTACCGTCACGACGAGACTGCACTTTGACCTGATGTGATGGCTTGTGTGCCTCAGTGACCCAACAAGCGATACGGGTTGGCTTACCTCCAGCCGAAGATTCAGTCATACCCTGATGGTCAATGCGAAGAGGCCAAACAAATTCCGTTCTCCTGGTTCGCCATCATCGTACAGCGGTAAACAGCAGGACAGGCCCAATTAATCACTGCCTTTCTCAACATGTTGCACGTTCAATTAGAAAGTATGAATATGCAAGGAGAGGACGCGCTAATAGTCACCATACGGAATACACAGTTCAACTGCACAAACGCATAACGGTCGATCATACTGGTTTGACAGAAAGTGACAACCCGATCGCCACTGTTCACGGTTGGCTGCCATATGCCTCAGTATCTCCTACCTACCGGTTGAAGGATCTTTCGGATCCCAACCACGAAGACCTGAAGCACCTACTTTTACCAAGTTCGCTAGCCATTTGGTGGTTTATAGTGACCTTCACAGTCCATTCAAAACGACCGGCAGTAATCGACAACGATGTCTCATTTCGCTATTCCCGTTAATTATCGTGATCGATGAGATAACGGTAAATGCTTTGTGAAGTCTTCAGGGTGTGGGCGGTTAAGTAGGGAATAGCGGAAAGCTATGTTACCTAGAATATGCGGACGACCTTGCGTGCTTGTTCAAACGCACGGGTCATGCGCCGCGTGCTTTAGATGGATTCGCAGGAGCTGTAGCGGTACCAAGCTCAAGACTTGGGACAACGGAACCTCGGGTGACTAGGCAGCCGATCGCTGGATTGGATCGGTAGATGAGAGATGAGTTTTGTCTGCGTTGTGCAACCCTCAAGGTGTGGTCATCCACGCCAGTCGGACCAGTGCATTGTGCGCAACGAGTGGGCAAATGTGAGAGCAACCTATATATTCTTTGTTTTGTGCTAATAAACACATAATTTCGAGGCTGAACTGAGTTCTCGCTAGAGCTAGTGGGACGGAACAAAACAGGTACCACTTCAGGGAATTTTTTATCACAGCGTGTCCAGCTTAGTAGACTTCCTTGGTTGGGGGACGTGTTGCATGTGACACACGTCTGCCATACCGTGCCCTATTCTCCACTTCCATTTGGGGTATGGAACAAACCACGTGGAGGTCAACAGATGACGTAGCACTGTCTGTCCATCTTGTATATGCATTGATCCTATTACGACGTGCAACATGGTGAGAAAAGCAGTGATCAATGGGGCTTGCCCTCCTGTTTAACGCTGTACGATGATGATGATGATGATGATGATGATGAGGTTCCACACTCGCATATAAGGACAAGTTGTATTGCGGGACAGAAGACGCGTATCTTTTTTTCGAAGGCCTATGTCACTCCAAGTCCTTGTTGCGAACCCTGGGAGGGAGATTGCACGAATAATAATACCGCGGTTCCAATCGTAAGAGCCTCGGTGTTGCCGTGGAATCGTATTTCTTTCACCTTTTTTGCCACTCCAGAACGACGCTACCCAAGTCGTCAACCACATGGGCAACGGTTTGCTGCTCGTTGAATGGCGAGCATGTTGAAACGACCGCTCCAACGTGGTGATTGAAAGGCGATTAAAAACGAGAACAACCACAAAATTCGAGCGCGAGTGCATCGTTTTATTTTCACTCTCTGCGGGCTAGATTACTTCGCATCCAACTAGCCGTCCTTTTTTCGTTTATCATTTTGCCTTTTGGTTTGTTGATGGACGTAGAGCCAGCTGATCGTAAGTCGATAACCGACTTGAATTGGCTTCCAAACAAGTGGTGCCACCACATCTGTATTGCACCAATAATAGCACAGATTTCCATTTTGATAGCTTAATTATACGTTTTAGTTGGCTTTCAGTTCTGAAGATAAGAAGACCATTGTGCCATTTTGATTGATGTTTACTGATATATTGTATTCCGATCCACCCACTTCGACCAGAAGCTCGGCAGAGTCTGCGGTGACTACCATGACTTTCTCGGGTTCATATTTCATGCCCCTAAACAATTCCTCGGTGTTCCGTGCCAGGGGTAAATATCTGAGGCATTCGAATTGTTCAGGATCTGGTTCTACAGTTCTCTTTCAACTTCCGAAGCCCAAGGTGTTCAGTCGCTTCTCGAATGTAGCACTTAATTAATTGTGAAGCTGTCTTTGTTGAAAACTTCAAGAAACCCCTCAGATTTCGGACTTGTTCTCCAGGTTTAAATGACTTACTCTGACGTCTACAATTATCCTTCTGACATTTAGTCAAGTGAAGTGGTCAGCCCTGACTTTTGTTATGCATGTGCACGCATGAGTGCAGCGAAGAGGGTATACCCGTAGTCTCAAAGGCTCACTGCATTATTGGGGATAACTAACAATCTAACCGTTAGACTTGGAGTGGAGATTCATTTAGCGTCACATGAGGCCAGGCGGTAGAAAAGACATCGACGGTTTTTCTATGGAATTTTTTGGAGCATTTCTCTAAGGTACGGTTTGGTAAGTCAATTTGCAAATCGGGTAAATATCTTTAAATTTTTAACCATGCTAAAGTAATGTTTTGATTCTTACTGTCCATGATGCGGCTGGGTTTATCTTTTGACTTTATCAGGGCCACAATTTTCATGGACATGCCTTCGTTTTCGTCAGTTTTTGCCATCTAATGGTTGTTCCTCCGCGTTCACAGGCATGAGAACCCGCAGTTCCATGTATGGCCGCTTGCAACATCAATGGACTGTTGAGGCAATACAGTGGACCAGTACTCAGCGGACCTGTTTCCAGTCAAATTGGATCAGATCGTGAACACATCGAGTTCATTGAAATAAAAGAAACAAAATTTTTCCAAACCATGGCCCCCCGCACAGTGATGGAACACAACTTATTGCCTGTTGTTCCTAACAGTCTACCTGTTGCACCGAAAGTTCAGAAATCAAAGGAACTATTGGATTCGGTGGATGATCTGCCGGTCAGCCGTAGCTCTGCTCTGTCTGACCTATCATCAAGCGTACAAAAGCTTTTAGATGATAAAAAGCCATCCTGCTCGAATTCTTCATGCACCAGCGGAAATCAGCGCCTGGAAGCACGTCGAATTGCATACAAGAAACGTTTGGAAATATGCATGAAACGTCTTAATTCATTGCAGGACAAATCGTTGGCTTCACTAAATCGTCTGTTGGCGGCCAAACTGCCAAAAGCAATCACGATGGATAAAAACGACTGGACGAAGCTACCTGGATCCATTTGTCGTTTACTAGATAGTGAAGAAACGGAAAGTGACTCTGAGGAAGAACCATCAACTCAGCCAGTGACATGTTCCGACCTCGAGGAAAACTGGTTGTGCACTCGTGCAGTGTCTTGCTCAGATTGGCATTGGCTAATTTCTGAAATAAGGCGTAGTAATAGATGCATCAAGAACCTGCGTCTGCTTCGATCAAGCCTACATAAATGGAAATCCGGTTTGACAGTTCATGATCCGGATTTCAGTGTAAGAGCTTCCTGTTCTCGTGCAACTCCGTTCGTTTCGCGAAATCGCAAACGACATTCCTACCATAATCTGGCGTCACCAAAGTGTGCGCGGCTAATTGGAGAATTGAGTACGTTTTGTTAATCAGCCTGACCTTTCTTGATTTCAGACAAAGAATGCAATGACCCATACGTTCACTGTTCCTGTGTTCCTCAGCACACTGGTCCATGCATTCTTTGCTGCGGCGTCTCCCCAGTCACTTGGACTCATCCTCTTGATCGACCGCAGTGTGTAGATTTGCTCCATTCCGCCCGTCCCTTGGGAGCACACATCCATCCGAAATTGTCTCTTCCGGGAGGTGAGTTCACTTGTTCTGCTGAATCAATAATATGCAGGTGCAAATTGTGTGTGCGAATTTCTCAATGTTCGTTTCAAATTGTACAGCTAAGTAGATTCAACACGAGTATGTCTCATTGATTTCCGTCCATCATTACGCTAACGGTAGCCTAGCCATCAAGTAAATAACTTCAGTGTCCAGTTCAATAGTACCTGTGTAATTTATGGACTTCTATTGATACCGTAAATAATTGGAAACCACTAGCTGGCCAAAGCGGCAGGCGCTGGGCAAGCATCCTAATTGCGTCCTAGCCAACGGAGACGGTGCTGCATTAGGGTCTTTTCCAGGAAAGAGTCAGTTGTGCCAAACACGACTGCGCGATTGATCATTGCTGAGGCGTTTCTCCAATCAAACAGTGTAATGTCCATGAACGATCACGTACTCACTGAATGTAAAAACTTCGGAGCACTGATTCAGATTGTAGCGATCTACTCAACTAATAAGAGGCCTACAGTAACGTAAATACAACGTATCAAATGAAGCCATGGAATGAAAAGTGAATTAGCATGACATTCAACCCGCTGGCGTGGATCCGTTGAAGAGTGTCGTTCTTTTTGGTCTGCGCCTGTGGACTCAGATCACGCCTTGGTACGTGCTCGCTTCCGTTTGCGTCTCATCCTTGGTCGCACGAACGTAAGTACCACCCGTCCCGCGCAGTTGCTTTTGGACGATAACCGGCGATACAACTTCCAGACGGAGCTGTCTACATAGTTATCGATGCAACCGGATGTGCGCGACCCAAATAAACGTTGGCAACAGATCAAGGAAGCCTCGTATGCCGCGTCTAATGCCACACAGGACTCTGGTTCAAGTAGGCTTCACAAACGATGCATATGTTCGACATCAGTTGCTCTGTTGGATGCTCGCAGATCCGTCCCTCCTGATGACACATTCAATAAAGTGCGTAAATCCCTGAGATGCCAACTGACTAGGAGTCTGAGAAGTGAATTTGAGCAGTGGTAGATTGCGAAATCTGAGGAAATGGAAAAGGCTGAGTCCATTGGCAGTACTCGCTTCGTTTTTTTAGAGGTACCGGTCCATGGAAGCCTGGTGTAAATGGGTTAACTAAGGAATCCGGCTGCTCATTGGTTAACTCAGGGACGTCGTATGGACCGTTGGGCGGAGTACTTCAGGGGACAGTTCAGTTGACCCCTTTCTGTAGTGGACCTTCTGAATATACTTGCCGCAGAAAAACGATGCAGGTAGATATCAGTCCTTCATCAGAAATAGAGGTTATCCGGAAGATAGATTACTTGAGTAGGTACAAAGCCGCTGGACCGAATTTGTTGTCTCCATCTTTTTTCAAGGATAGAGGCGAAAATTTGGTTTCGAAGTTAACAAAAATCCTCCGGGTAATCTGGTATAGTGAGCAAATTCTCAAGGAATCGATGACTGTGCCGATTTACAAGAAAGGTGACAGATCCACTTGTGAAAACCACAGATAAATTGGCTTGATAAGTATCGTATCCGAACTGCTAACCGGGTTTATTATCCACCTATTATCCAATGTCCTCGAAATGTGTACGCGTGCGAATCAAGCCGGTTTCAGACCCGGTCGTGGTTGTATTGGCCACATCTTCACTCTTCGGCAAACCTTAGAGCACAGACGCATCTACCGTAGGCCCACGATCTCATTCTTTCTTGATATAAAAGTAGCGTTTGACTCAGTCGACCTCACAGTTCTCTGGCGCTGCTTCTCATTAAGGGGTGTGCCAGAGAAGTTTATTTCTCTTTGGAGCGTTGATGCGAACAGTCGAAGCCCAGTGGTGTTCATCAGGATTGCCCTCTTTCACCCTTTCTCTTCAATTTTCTGATTGATGTTTCTTGAGATAGCTCTAACCTCGTGTGAGAATAGCGGCGTCGATTTTTGCTCAGACAGTAAACTGTCTGACTTGGAATACGTGGACGATATTGTTCTGAGTGAAGATGCAGGTAAGTTGCAAGCTCTTTTTAATAGCCTTAACAACAGTGTAGCAATTCTAGGGATGTGTTGTGCACCTTCAAAGTGTCAAATACTGCTGCAGGATTGGGTTCGCTCAACACCAGACCTTGTGTTGGCAGGAGAAGCTTTAGCTGTAGTGGATAGGTTTTTTTTACCAGGGCCGTTACACTTCGTCAGGTGGACAGATATCGGATGATGTGTTGTTGCGTATAGAGGTGCGTTTGGCTTTTCTCAACCTCATCCGTTTGTGGCACCAGTGTTGTTGTCTGCTACCTGTCGAGTGTACAATTTGGCGTTGAGTTCCGTTCTTCCATATCGCTCAGAAACACGGCCGTTAGGGGTATAAGATAGACGTAGGAGGTTAGTTGTTATATCGAAGGCGGAAGGCCTTTGGAGTCACTATTCAGTCTTTCGAATAGTTGCATTGCTTTGGTAAGACGACCGTTGGGGTAGAGGGGGTGCGGGTAGAGTCATGGTTTTTTCCGCACAAACGTTGCACCGCGAAATCGTATTTAATATCGGTCAAATAAGGTATGTTTTTAGATCCCACAAATTAGGTCATTCGGGAAACTCCGGAGTGGCATAGCGAATCCTGCAGTTCTCTTAACTGGGCTGTATCGAAAAAAGTAGAACATATGTTGCGAGAGAGTGTGTCTGCAACCGCACTGTCTTTTTCAGGCCTGTGAATACAGCAGTACGGGACACACAGTTGTAACACTTGGCCTTTCAAGGAGAGACTGATGTCATATCGGCGCCAAAGATGCTTGAGATTCGAAGAAGCTGATCTAACCTTTGAAATAAGCATAGTTATTTCCTCTCCCACACCGCCATTTTCAGTTATATAGCTGCCCAGGAAAACGAAACTTCCGATTATCTCCAGTCTTCCATTGCCCAAGTAGAGTCCGGGTACTTGCTATCGCCAATCCTGGTGTAGTACCTCATTTTGATGTTGCGAAGTGCATTCCGTATTGAGCCACTTCAGTTGTCACTGCTAGGATGTAAGAAACGAGCAGGACATGGTCTGTGTATTCTAGGTTAGGAAATCTGTTCCCTTGGAGGAGTTCGACACTACAACATACGAGACCCTCGACAGATTTCCCAAGGGCGTCGTCAGTTGTGAAGCTAGAGAAGAACGGCGAAATAGGACACCTTTGTCTAACTCCACCGGAGAAAACAAAGGGAGTCAGAAGCTTACCGTAAGCTTATACTCGTCTTGAAGTATGGTAGAACAGAGATTTGATGATGTTTACATTTTTGGGCATGGGTTTATCGACAAGCACTCCCGCAGAGCACTCCTGTCAGCTGAATCAATGACTGCTCTGATGTCCAAGAATACGGCGATAGCCGGTCTTCGTTAAGCTTGTCGATGCTCCAACAGCTGACGAAGGGTGAATATCTGATCAATAGAGCCTCGGTCAGGAGAAACCCCGCTTGCACCTCACGCATTTGCGCTTCTCTGTGTGTGGTGACAGTTTACGAGTAATTACAGACTCCAGAATTATCGACGCAATCTAGATCAAGCTGATTCCTCTATGATTGCCACAGACAGTTCGTGATCGTTCCGTGAAGACAGGAACTACGGTAGATTCCATCCAATCCACAACTCGTTCCTCTTCACGTACTTCAGGGGAGACGTGCGGTAAATCTTGTCAAATTGTATTTTGCGTCTTTGAATACAGCCGGTGGTAGACCGTCTGAACCTAGAGCCTTGTGGCGCTTAAGGGGTGCAAGTGCACTACAAATTTCAGTTTTACTGGATGGGTCTGAGGGCATTACGTTCATCAAAATGTATGGCAGTGGGCATGGGGGGCCAGTTGAATGGCAAGGTGAAATGCTCAGCCCATCTTTCTAAGCGCCGATGGAGACTGTAGGCGTCCCGTCGGCTTCACAAATTTTCTCGCTGACACCCCGTCTTCTAGTACCGGTGGTACGGATAATGTAGAACAGCTTTCGAAAGGTCTCCGGAGCAACAGATGATTCCATCAGCGGCGCGTTCTGACCACCAGTTCTCACGGTCACATCTTAGGCCTGCAGTGAGCTCACGCTTTAGGGCTTGGCGGGCGTCGTTCGCAACTAAGTCTACGGTGATCGAACTACGGTTATCCAAAAATCAAAATTTGTTCGCAGTTATCCGGTGATTGACGGGCCTGAAGGTAATGCCGAAATCAGCCAGGCAGGCGTAATTCAGGACCAATTTGATGAGAGCCCAAAGTTGTTCTAAGGGACACGGTGAGATGCCGCTCAGTTTATCTTTCATTTCACTAGAATTTAGCTAGCACGTTAGGCTCCTATAGTCTAGTGACATCAACCCGAAATGCCATCTCCCTAGCTAT
Source organism: Fasciola hepatica (assembly GCA_948099385.1). Taxonomy (NCBI): domain Eukaryota; kingdom Metazoa; phylum Platyhelminthes; class Trematoda; order Plagiorchiida; family Fasciolidae; genus Fasciola; species Fasciola hepatica. The sequence continues at coordinate 5,523,078 of CANUEZ040000063.1, forward strand.
CACACAAAAATGTAGGGTGAAGCTTAGTTGCTTACACGAAGTGCGCAATTGACAGTCGAAACTCATGATATTTTTCTGGTATTGATCAAGTTTACACATCACCACTGGGGAGAGTTCTGTATCGTTTGAAAATCATGTATTTCAGGTGAATGCACAAAGATCGAGTGTTTTGAAAACACTCATTGGTTTGGAGTACTTTTGTTGGCGCATTTGATCACGCTACGAAATTCTGATTTGCGCCAATCTCAGTTAGGTATTTTTCGGTAGCGGAATATCAAGCTGGTTTGTTTCGTTGACGTACTCGAAGTAATCGCACTTGTCCATCGTACTATAATTCATTTTCACTAGTGGTGCATATCAATGAAGTATCACCAGGAATAAGATTTTCAAGGGCTTCTGATCACTAAGCTTGGCGTTTAGGTCGCAGACTTACCATCAGGCGAGGCGGCGTCATCAGTCCGCAGGTGGTGGTCCCATTACTGGTTTGTATACATAGAGTGTAACGTGCAAGGACCAGTGATGTTCCGCCGGGAGTTGCACGTCATCATCATCATTATCGTACAGCGTTACGCAGAGGGGCAAGCCCCATTGATCACCGCCTTTCTCACCCTGTTGCACGTAGAAATAAGAAGAATAAATAAACAAGATGGACAGGAAATGGACCTACAAGGATGGGATAAAGAAAGAACGCCCGTGTTCCATTTACAAAAGCACAAACGGTGGAGAAACTCCTTAAGCCGAGGCTCAGTAAGTGTATCAACAGGCACCAGCATCTGCCTCAGTCGAACAACACTATGATGACTTACAACCTGACCACTACAGGAGCTTGCTCCTTGATTTGATCTTTACATTAGCAAGTTAGTAGTTATCAAAGATTGACCTTGAAACGTGGTGTCAACAGAATCGGCAAGACCAATATCATTGAGAAGACAGAGTCAGAATGAGGAATGCTTTACTTATCTACTAAATGAAGTTTGTCAGCTGAAATGTAAAAAAATGAATCATTCATGAAATTTCATGTAAAACGAGATGAGTTAACGCGCAGAAATTCACACAACAGACCTTCAGGCGCAAACTTCCAAACTTTGTGACTTGACCTTTGACCTTTTTCAAAACCTGCTTTCGGAAACCTGACCTCTTGAAATCTATGCTGATATTTCTGTATGTTTACAGATATTTTTATGGTTTTAAAGACTTTCTTGATTATTTTCCTAGGCTTTCAATTCGCTGAGTCTGGCGGGAGTTTGTTGGGTTGATATGTTCACGCAAAGAATTGGGTTTGATGGCTATAGGTTGGTAGAATTCAGGTTCAGTTTTATCACTTTAAAACGCGAAGCCCAGCGATCAGAAGTCGTTGAAAACCACGAACCTGAGCTACAATAAGCACCAATTTCCAAAAGTACTGAAAATGAAATTCCCTTTCATAGCTTTAGCTCAGGTGTTTGAGGGTTTTAAGACACTTGCCATCAGTGACGTCTCAGCGTAATAAAAACGTATAAATAGTAGTTATCTATCTTCATTCCACTAAACATTCAAACTTGGATGTCCCTCGGTTTCACAATGGCGCTAAGAATTCGATGTTGCTTCTCCGTTAGCTAGATTCGTTTTTTTGTCAACACGTGCTTAGCCACGAGGATGATGTTACCGAAGACGACGTTGTTCGCTGTTCGTGTTTTCTATATATAGTGAAATAGGATTATTCAGTGAATGCGTGCCTTTTTGTTGTTTACGGTGGCATTAGTGATTTCAACCGCTTTCTGATATATTTTGTATTTCAGATGTTCAGCTTCCCCTTCGACTAGAATCTCGATTGGCAACTCCATCGAACTTCACCTTTCGAGAGCACAAATCGACTCTCCATTCGGTCAGCCAAGAAGGCAAACCATGTTGTCTCAGGTCCTCTCAAAAAACAATCAAACGGCGTAATCGGCGGGTAAATGGCTTTCACTCCCTCCGGAACGAAACGAAGCTAGAATCAGTCCCAAACAGATACCACGAAATAATGTGCGCCTCACAACCTCCCACATCATCAACCGCTGAAGTTGGCAGTCGTTTGAATATCGCCCCACTTCGTTCCCATGCGAAAGCAGTTAACGCTCCCTCTGCTCTTCGACGGGTGAGTTTGTCGTTTCTGACTAGGTTCTATAAACCGCGCTGATCGGTTTTGGAAACGGATTGATGCTGTCAGCTGTTCTAGTTACCTATAATTCTCTCATTTGCTAATCTTGTTAAATTAATCAGATGAGATATAGTATCATTGTCTTGTTTAGAATCTTTGCATGAGCATTTTCCGACGGTTTTTGTTGGCTCACAAGATCCAGTTATACGAACCGAATGGTTGCGAACCTCCACTAAGTTCTGTGAATCATTATTTTTCATGGTAAATTTGTGTTTACAGTTTCTATGCAAACCGGAAACCCACCGAATTATGTGTGTAATGGTTCTACGGTGTTAGCTTGAAGTGATTTCACTTGATTCTGACCAGAACCTAGGATAGTTATTAGTTGCTTTTTACACGTAATCTTTTTTCTATCAGTGCCAGTTAATATCAGTTTGCTTTCTGAAGTTCAGTGGGTAATTCCAGCTATGATCGACCACATCCAACCGGTCGTTGTCGAGTGGTTTAAACTATTTACTTACCACTTCGGAGGTCGGATGTTCGAATCCCGCTGCCGCCGGCAGCAACCCATTGAGGCCGACATGATCACCATGCTTGACCTATTCAGACTTTGTGATTCTCCACTCCAAGTCTCAGGGTCTGGTAGTTGGTTATCTCTAATAGTGCTGTGGGTCTTTGTGGCCATGAGGTACACCCCTTCCGCTGTACCCATGCGTGAGCATGTAATAGAAGGAAACATCCAGTGAAAATGAGTGCTCCTGAGTTGGTGTAGATGATTCACTGCATCGTGCACGTAATAGTTTCTTGTTCCGAATCCAGCTGTTACCTGCATTTATTATTTCATACAGTACTTGGCCTACACGCCGCCTAATGGTACCTTCCGTCCATTTACGATGTTCTGCCCGTTAATCTAGTTTAAACTGCTGACCCTGAATCAAATTTTCTTATGTTACGCCATTCAGTTGGTATACGGGGCGGTTCGTTAGGCAGTATCATTACTTGATGGACAGTGCAGAGCCTTCGCCCCATCAGGATCTCTGCATGAGGTTGGTCAGTCGGTGTGCAAGCATTGGGTGTTGTGCGATACATTTTCACAAGCCCTTACATGACTTCCTCATTTGTCTCCCTCCCACGGGACTTGAGGGGTGCACACTTAAACGTGTCCACAAATCGCTCTGTCTAACCGTTGGATCAAGAGTGGCATGGAGGAGAACAAAGATGTTCAATTTGATTATCACAAGAAAAACCATTGAGGAGCGTCGCTGAGAATTCGGGGTCATTGTCGGACACAACGTGTGAACCCCGGAGGCAATTCAGGTCGTGTTCCGTTGTTGGTGATAGCACAAGATAGATCTCAGACCGCTTCGAGTACGCACTTACCAGAACTCGATAGAAGCTTCCATCAGTTGGTCCGACATAGTCAGTACGTACTCTGGACCACGGACCTTGATATGTGGGCCAGGGAATGTGACTCTCGATTAAGAAATTTAGCTGCATCCCGGCAGCAGGAACATTATCTAATCGTACACAGAATATCAGAATCCATAAATGGCCAATGCTTAAAATTGCGCGCCAGTAGATGAGACTTCATCCGTCCCGAAAATCGAAGTGTCGTCCGCGATGATAATGATGACTGGATCAAAATGGCACAATAATAGCCTTGAGGTCCTCGAAAACTTTCTAGCATAGATCTAAACAAATCCACTTAGTATCCTTCTTCAAAAAGTCATTAAAAAGCACGCAAGCGTCATGTAGTGCTGGCAGAAATGAGCTATAATAGCTTATGCCCAGGAAGGGCCGCCAGGTTGCCATATCTTTTGAAGGGGACTTTTCATGAATTGCACGACAGTTTTCCGGGTCCGGATAACTACCATTGGCATCAAAAATAAAACCGAGACATTTAATGGAATTCATAAACAATTGACACTTGTCACAGGCTAAATCCGTAACCTGGATCTCGACGAAGCTACTCCGTCAACCGTTATTTCAATTCTACGCCGCGGTACCGGTGAGACCGGAGACTGTGGCGTCCATCACTTGTCGGAAGACTGCCAGGGCTGTCTTTGCCCCGAAAGGTAGACGAGTGTACTGGAACGAGTCCCGATGGGTGTTGATGATGATTAGCTCTTGGGATTCCGGTGCGATAAGAATTTGAAAGTAAGTTTCTGCCGAGTCCATTTCAACGAACCGTTGACTGCCATTTGAGATGATGAACGTGTCTTCCGCTTATGGCAGTGGATGACAGTGAGGCTCTAACACGTTATTTAGACCAGTGAAAAAATCCGCACGAATCTGGAGACTGGCATTATATTTTTTGATGACCATCATCGGCGTGACCTATTTGGGATAAGAAAATAACAGCGAGAACCCTTACTTTCGGGGCGCACTTACAGGGACTGAGATGGCGCTTTCAGAGGCATCGCACGTGGAATCGTGCAAATTCACTGACGGCGAACAAAAGGTGATGAGCATATCTATCTTGTCCGAATCATCTGGTTGTGCCCGTTTTGAGAGGGTTTTGAAAGTACTGGGCCAGTAGGTTCACTACTTCAAAGCATCGAAATTAGTGATCCATGATATCAGTAGACGAGTATGCAGTGTCTGATAGAAGTGGTACCTCTGAGTTGGTAGACTGTCATGCCCTCCGGGTAACTCCCAGTTCTTTGGTCTCCACCACCTATCCAGCTCTCACTTGTGGCTCCACGGGGCTGAAGCATGCATCAAAGGCCACATTCCGACAAACCGCTCAACAGGCGAGCTAAACCAGGCGGAGGGTTACCGAGGTTTGAAAATCTCCGGCGAGACGGTGTTCGGCAAGTGCAAACAGATACTACCAAACGGGCGGACGAGATCTATTGACCCAACGGCTACAAAGAAAACTGTCCAACTACATGACCTGGCATTCCAGAAAAAGCAAATGAACCGTACAACAGATCGCCGGCTCCTCTGGAAACACCCTTCTACCTTGCAGTCTGCACTTGGGTGCGCAAAGGTTAGATGTGCAACCTCGAACAAAAAGGCCGAACGGTGATGGGAACACCGCTTCGTACCCCACTCCCGCGACTCTCTACGACTATTCACGGAACCTCATGCACTCATCATGCTACGGTGTCCCCGGTAAGCAACGCGCCTCATGTCCCAGTAGTCGAGGTGATAAGATAGCAAACTGGGATTATGCGGCGCAGGAAAAGAACACAGCCTGTTGGAATATCAGGACGTTTCTAGACGTCGGTAGCCAAGGCATCGCAATGCGGACTCTACATAGCTGGCGTAGATATGTACGACATAGAATCCTGTGGGTTCGCACTCACTACCGGAGTTAGACAGGGCTGTCCCCTATCATCCCGACGAGACTGCACCTCGACGTGGTGTGATGGCTTGCGCGCCTCTATGACCCAAAGAGCTATACAGGATGGCTTCTTTAAGCCGGAGATGCAATCATACCTGACAGATCAATGGGTAGAGGTCAGACAAAGCCCAGTCTCCTGGTCCTCCAGATTGTTGGTTGATTTGAGCTGGCAACTCAATCGGCAAAATCAGTGGTAGAATAATTGATCCAAGCAAATGGGCTTCCACTAAGCCATCCCGCTGCCTTGTGAATAGGTTCTTGTTAGAACTAAAGGATTTGGATGAGGACCCTAATCGTTCTCCTGCTTTGTGGCTGGACACCCTAGAAGTACCCGTCCAACATCTCCCATGAACTGCACGAATAGAAAGAATTCCGTACTGCATCGGTCGTCGAGCAGGATAATGAGGACAGCGCTGCCCATTGCATCGAGCGGGAAGGGTAGTGGTAAGTGGGCTACTGCTCAGAGTTCCCTCTCTTTTATTCAACCTTTGTCTTCTGTCCCTAACCATCCCTCTTTTCCCCATCTATCCACCCATAATGCTCCCACTGATAACACGCTCGATACTCGCAACGATTCACTGTCAAATAGTGTCGGGAATAATCCTCTTTCTGGTAACTCACATTTTCTCAAGCCTCGTCAGCCTCTTAATCTCGGCTCCTTCAACGTGCGTACACTTATGCAGACCGGTCAGCAGGCGTGCCTAGCGCTTACAATAAATTCTCTGAAATTTGATGTCTGCTGCTTAAGTGAAGCGCGTATACAGGATTCGAGCAGTGTAATTCAACTAAGTGCTCCTGGTATTTCATCGAGGTATATTCTGCGCATCTCAGGAGACGAAGCAGCTAGAGCTGTGGATCAACGTGGTGTAGGAATTGTCTTGACTGAGGCTGCCCTTTCAGACTGGATTTCTGTTAACAGTCGTTTATGTGCTGTGAGACTCCAAGGGTCAGTCGGCGTTCGAAAGGATAGTTGTGTTAAACGCAATTTGTTTGTGATCTCTGTATACGCCCCCACGGACTGCAGCTCAGACATGCAGAAAGATGAGTTCTATGATGCCCTCGCCACTCTCGTTCGCAGCAGTAAAGGTTCCGACATTGTAGTGCTAGCTGGTGACTTCAATGCACAAGTTGGCAAACTTAGTGTGTCAGAAGCCTGTTTAGGTGGGCGTTGTGCTTTACCTGCTGAGCGTACAGATAACGGGGATAGGCTTCTCCAGTTTTGTGCAGACAATCGATTGTTCTTGTCTAGCACAAATTTCCGACACAGCTCGCGTCGCACTGCAACATGACGCTCTAACTCTACAGGTAGTTTTAGTCAAATTGACCATATCGCCGTAAGCTACCGGTGGCGCAGTTCTGTTCAGAACTGTAGATCTTACTGGTCCACGTGCGAAGAGTCGGACCATGCCTTAGTTTTAATGCGATTATCTCTCCAGCTCCATGGTCATCGAAGTCAACCGCAAACCCGATTAGCCGTGCAACGTTTGTGTGATCCAGAAGTACGCACCCGGTATGAGCAGAAGTTAACACATGAGCTAGGATCCACGGAGAACAGTAATGTAGATGAGCATTGGGCTCATATCAAACAGGCGATGCACTTTGCAGCAGGTTTTGCCTGTGGTCCTCGATCCGTTGTCCATTAAAGACACTGGATCTCGCAAGAGTCGCTGAGTATAATGGAGCAAAAGCGTCAGCTTTCGAACCGTAATGAGATGAATAAGATACGGAGAAAGCTGCAAAGACAAGTTACGAAAAGCCTTGAGAATGATCGCAAAAATTGGTGGGTGAAGGTGGCCGAAGAAATGGAAATAGCAGCTGCTTCAGGTGACAGTCAGAGACTGTTCAAACTTATTCGTGACACCGGTGGACTGCGAACTCAGGTCAGTGAAATGATTTGCGATAGAAATGGAGAACCCATCCATAGCAAACAGCAAAGGCTTGACCGATGGGCCGAGTACTTCAAGGAACAGTTCAGCTGGCCGCACGCTAATGTAGTTACTCCTATGTCCACAACTGTGACTTCTTGGGTGGTATCACTTGAGCCCGCATCGGAAGTAGAAGTAGAGTCATGCGTTCGATCACTGAAGCGAGGGAAAGCGGCAGGTCCCGACGAACTCCCTCTAGTTCTTTTCAAACTGGGTGGTGAGGCGTTGATAAAATCACTAACCGCCTTGCTCCGTGACATTTGGAACGAGGAGCGTATTTCATTAATATGGAGCGAATCGTTGATTATACCCATTTTCAAGAAGGGAATACGCAATGATTATAGAAATCATCGTGGGATTAGCTTAATCCCGATAGTCACCAAAGTATTAGCTTCGATTTTGCTGCACCGTCTTACACCGGCTCGCGAGAGGAATGTCCGCGAACAGCAGGATGGATTCCACCCAGGTCGAGGATGCATCGACCAGATTTTTACTCTTCGCCGACTACTTGAAACGTGTTGCACGCACCGCCGACCGACAATAATGCTTTTCTTAGACCTGAAAGGCGCCTTCGATTCAGTTGATCGAGCAGCGCTTTTCAGTGTTCTTCATCGAAAAGGTATGCCCCAGAAGTTCGTGAACCTAATGAGACCATTGTATTCGCATACTTCTGGCCGCGTAAGAGTTTACCGTGAACTATCCGGTCGGTTCGAAACGACCAGTGGTGTTCGACTGGGATGTCCAATGTCTCCGTTCCTGTTCAACTTCGTCATGGACGACATAATGGAGAGTGCGCAGCAAAATCTTCAGGATGCAGGCGTCAAACTAGGAAATAGTGGAAAGCTATGTGATCTAGATTACGCGGACGATGTTGTCTGCTTGTTCGAATGCACGGAACATGCTCCGCGTGCACAAGATAGACTCTCAAGAGCTGTGGCTCCATTTGGCACGCGCTTTGTACCTTGAAAGTGTAAAGTGATGTTACAAGACTGGACGTCAACGATTCCGAGTTTGATGCTCGATGGGGAGGTGCTGGCAGTTGTCGACCACTTCACCTAGTTCGGTAGCTGAGTGACGACCGATGGGAGCACAGTAGTAGAGGTGAGCACGCGTATATCCAAGGCTCGAGCGGCGTACGCTGGACTGAAGCACTTGTGGCGTCGAGCTGATAATTCACTGAAGTTGAAATGTCGTGTAAACTGTGCCTTAGTGCGTTCAGTTTTGTTGTATGGTTGCGAAACTTGGAGTCTACCTGCTGAAGATATCCGTCGTCTTGAGGTTTTCGACCATCGATGTTTACGTGGTATCGCTAGGATTGGGTGGAATAACCGAGTAAGTAATGATGAGGTCGGAAAACAAATATTGGGTACTAATTCGGAGAACGCTTTGTCACAGCGTATCCAGCTTAGTAGACTTCGTTGGTTGGGGCACGTGTTACGTATGTCAAACACACGTCTACCGTACCGTGTTCTATTCTCCGTTCCTTCTAGGGAGTGAAAGAGACCACGTGGAGGTCAACACATGACGTGGCACTGAGGAATGAGAAAATGTACAGCAGACTCAAGAAAAGTAGGTGCTTCACGTCTTCGTGGTTGGGGTCCAAAAGATCTGTCAACCAGTTGGCTGGAGACGCTGAAGGTTATGGCAGCCAACCGCGAACAGTGACGATTATGTTGTCACTTTCTATTGAATCAGAATGATTGATCGATGTGCGTTTGTACAGTTAGACTGTGTATTCCGTGTGTTGGCTACTAGGGCATTCCTTCCTTTTCCCATCTTCTATATTCATACTTACTAATTCAGCGTGCAACATGGTGAGAAAGGCGGGGGTCAGTGGGGCTTGCCCTACTGTTTAACGCTGTACGATGAAGATGATGATGTTGAACTACGCCATTGATTGAACGGTGAGTCACGCATCACACGACTACTCTGGCGTTTTGCTTAGCCAGGAAATATACATCTTGGACCTGAAGTGAATTCAACCAGGACAAAAGCTTTCACAACCTATCTAGGTCTGACAGTTCAACAGCTGCCCATCAATGACCGACCAGTCCAATACGTTCCTTCATTGAAATACCTAGGCTCAACTCTGCTTTCGAACGGCCAGGTTAAAGATGAAGTGTTACTACGGATCGACAGCGCTAGGAAAGCCTTCCTCCAGCTAAGACGAGCGCTGTGGACTCGCAGCGAAATCAGCTTAAGGACCAAAGTTCGTGTTCGCGGTGCTGCCATTCACCCCGTCTTCATCTATGGCTACGAAACCTGGCCACTACGAGCTGAGGATACCAGAAGGCTGAAGGTTTCTGACCACCGGTGCATGGGACAAATCCTCATGGTCAACTGGCACGACAGGGTATCCAACAAATGAGTGACGAGACGATGCCCTGATGTCGATGCGCTCGCCGCCCCCCTCCAACGTCGACGACTGCAGTGGTTCGGCCATACCCTCCGGCGACCCGAGTCAGATATAACCGAACAAACGCCCTGCCCCGCTCCTTGAACTGGTTGATGTTGTCGCGTTAGTGGCCAGCTGAAAATGTGGACCAGTACAATAGAAAGAGTCGTAGAACTTCTAGGTCTTCGATCGGTCTATGGAGTCCGGTGATGAAAAACGACTGAATCACGATCTGCATCGAGCTGGCCTCTGACCGCCGCGCGTGGTCAGCAATGGTCCGTGATATCCATGGAGCTGACTTATCCTCTCGCATGAGATGGTCGCGTAAGAGTAAAAGTAAGTATCCCCATGATGTCCACAGCTCGTAGTGACCAGGTGTCACACTTCCCTAGAGGTATCGGGAATTTACCGTCACGACGAGACTGCACTTTGACCTGATGTGATGGCTTGTGTGCCTCAGTGACCCAACAAGCGATACGGGTTGGCTTACCTCCAGCCGAAGATTCAGTCATACCTTGATGGTCAATGTGGAGAGGCCAAACAAAGTCCGTTCTCTTGGTCCTGCAAATTGGGGGTCGATCCGAATTGGTCATTTGGTCGGCCAAATCACTGGTAATGTAATTGATCCATGCAAATGTGCTTCAACTCGGCTCTCCGCTGCCTTGCGAACAGGTTCTTGTTAGAACGAAAAGCTTTCGATGAGAACCCTAATCGTTCTCCTGCTTTGCGGCTGGATACCCTAGCAGTACCGGCGCAACATCTCCCATGAATTAAACGTATTTTCGGACTGCACCAGTCGTCGCGCAGGATAACCAGGACTGCGCTGCCCATTGCTTCGAGCGGGATGGGTCGTGACGGGTGGTCTACTGCTCATAGTTCCCTCTCTTTTATTCAACATTTGTCTTCTGTCCCCAGCCACCTCTATCCACCCATAATGCTCCCACTGACAACACGGCCAATACTCGCAACGGCTCATTGTGAAGTAGTGTCGGGAATAATCCTCTTTCTGGTAACTCACATTTTCTCAAGCCTCGTCAGCCTCTTAATCTCAGCTCCTTCAACGTGCGTACACTCATGCAGGCCGGTCAGCAGGCGTGCCTAGTGCTGACAATATATTCTCTGAAGAATGTTATCTACGGCTTAAGTGAAACACGCATGCTGGACTCCAGCAGTGTGATTCGACTAACTGCTCGTGGTATCTCATCGAGGTACTTTCTGTCCACTTCAGGAGACGAAGTAGCTCGAGCTGCGGGTCGTCGTGGTGTAGGACTGACAACTTTTAGACTGCCCTTTTAGACTGGATGCAGTGTCAGTGTATTTGAGATGGAGAAAATGGGTCTTGAATGCTAGAGGTCCATGCACCATGGACGCTACTCGTGATTAGGCCAAGGTTAGAATGTCATCAGAACACAAAAGAAAAGTTATTCACGTTGAATATAAGGATAAGTGAGGTTCAGTCCAGTTCATTCCAAACAACCAATAACCATGCATCGGGTTCATTGACTTTGGTTGGTATCTGTCAACGGTAACCGCAATCGGAACTAATGAACGACATCAGTGTATGTAAACAGTAATGAGTGAACCATAAATGGTCGTATCAAGTCGATGGTTCTAATTGGAAGAAAGCTATCTCGCCTTTTCTGAGGGATGTCGATATTGATACTCCATCGAATGTGTTACGTAGCCCAACAGTATAAAATTGTTTGACGTGTGCTGGGTCTACTCGTTTTTCATGTAACAACACGTGATATCTCAGAACTAGTACTTTTCGTCAGACAGTCACACTTGCCGAACAATAGTTTACTTAATTTCCTTTTCTTGGTTCTGAGTTAGGCTACGTTTCCTTTCGTGCTGTTATATTTGAAGTGTATGACGAAACTTTGCCCACGGTACATATTTTTTTCTTGCTTCAGATATTGAATTTAGCTCCTGATTCGGAGGCTCCTGCAGATGTGTTATTTGACCAACTGCGTGATTGTGACCCTCACTGAACGCATTTCATTCGTATACTGGCATCGATTCTACCTCTTCTGAGCGTCCGCATTACGCCCCAGATATGCGGCGGGTTCGACAGTGATGGTGTGGGTCATGAGTGTTCAGGTAATCTGTTCCCATCGATCAGGCGTGAGCCAGTTGTGCAAATTATCACTTCGGTGTATTCATTGTAATTTATGTGGAATATGTAATTGCAGCATTTATCTCTAATCCTCCAATCCGGTCACCTTCACACACACAAACACACCTTTGCATCTCAGCCATCGGTACTCATCCCTCTACATTGCGTTATCGCCATTCTATTCTTATCTACGGTGTCCTGTTTCTGGCAAATGCTATGTGCTCTACGGGTTCAACAGAGAACGTCCATACAGGCCAAAATTATCGTTTTCATTGTAACGTTTCTGACTGCGTTTGTTGTCAAATCGGTGAACTCTTTTCAGTTCCTCCACAACCGGTTGTGTTGTGCATTGTGCCAATTCGATCTGTAAATTTTGTACATTCTTTACCCCTTCTCACGTCCTCTTGGAATAATAGATTGGTCGAATGCGACCGTCTTAAATTGTCTCTTATTCATCGGATTCCAGTGTATTCACGATGCTATGATGTCCTCGCCATGACAGCATTCGTGTTTAGCGCTGCGTGTCCCCGCACTTAACTAGGACGTAACTTGTGATTGATTCATTCAAGATTCACCGTAAACTAATCTTAAGGTATTGGCACAGATAACAACGTGCATGCAAAAGCCGGTTTTCCTATCCCCCAATGCAGTTGAACTGAATTATTCGCCGTTGATGACACGACTTACTCCCAGTCCTGTAAATCAGTCATGTTATTCAGTTAGTTCAGTTTATTCATCCATTACTTCACGCTTCTGTGCTGTGGTTTTGGTTGCAGAATGAATAGAAGCGTAAAGTGAAAAAGAGCCGAAGACAAAGCAATAGCTATAAATCACGAAAACAAAGAAAGAGCACAGATGCAGTTACGCGATATCTATCCATATCACTTAATGTCTCCTAACCTCAGCATTGCTCATACGTTGTTCCCACTATATTCGAACGATACCATGAGGACATCGCCGCTCACACCGACGGTCTTCGCCTATCTTCTACCCTTGTCGGCCATATTTTCGAGCCTTATAAAATATCGAATCTGACTGCTGCAATGTGCACTCGACTCTTGATAAACAATTGAATGTCACGCCGGGGCCAAAAGTGACTGAAGTTTGCAGACGCAACGACACTTCATCCGATATCTGACCACCTGGTGTGATGTAACTGCCTAAATAACAACTTGTCCACTTCGGCTGGGACTTCCCTGTCAGGGGAGGGTTTGGTTTGGAACCAACTCAGTCCTGCCTAAGCATTTTACACTTTGACGGTGCAAAACACCTCAAATATTGCTGCGCTGTCGTCGAGGCTATCTAGAATTGGCAACTTACCTGTATTTTCACTCAGATGAACGCTGTTCGTAAACGTTCGGCAAACGAGGTTGCAGTTAAAGACATTTTAATGTTATTGGAGAGGTAGCTGTTCCTGTACTTCGAAATTCATTTTCATACGCCTACACTGGGTTTGGCGTATATTTCACGGTGATGTGGAAGCCCATGGTAAGTAGCAGACCGCACGTCCCTGATGTCACAGAAGCGGGTCACAAAATAGTTCTACAAAATATAAGTCAGGAAGGTCAAGATGCTGGAACAAAACTTCGGTAAGCAAGCGTCTAGATGGGACATAGCCGGATACTGATTTTCACCTAAGATAAAATGTGAAGCTGAGTATTGAGAATTTGGCGCATCCGGTCTCTGCTTGGCCTGGAAGCCGTCCATTTAAAGAGGTAAACCGAACGCAGGTCTCATCGGAAAAGTGGTAGATCGTTTCTTCAATAAGCGATCTAAAAACCAGGTACATAATGATGACTTAGTGGAGTTCCGTGCGTCTTGGTTGGCTATATCCGTTCGAAGTGTTGCTTTTTCACACACTCGGTAGAAATGGTTGTTTCAACTACATTGTGAGTGATCTAGTTGGAGAGTTGGTATTGTACTCGGACATCGTATTTCAAGTTCAGTCTTGGTCACTGATAATTTATGTTGGACAATGGATTTCTTTTATCGAGGTAAATATCTGAGAATAAGTTTATCGTGGATTCGCTTTTACAGCATCACGTAGATATTGCCACTCGGCTATGATATTGTTGAGCAGAAAAATCAGCATTTGACACCATTAATTTCCATTTTACATATTTCAATAATCTACGCAACTAACTTCTTCTAGTGAACCAAACACGGCATGCCCGTCAGACCTCGTGAACGCAGGATTTTAGGTTGAATATAGTTTCTGACACTGCATAGTTCAACCAATCTGAGATGAACCGAGATAAATGTGACTGCCTGATTTTAGACCAGATGAGACTTTCTTGCCACTGAATCCGATTGACGGAGGGGTTTTCGCCTTCGTGTACCGTTTCATGGTGGGTAGGTTGATACTAAACAAATGGAGTGGTACACGTGATGTCCTAGATTTCGCCATACGGTTTGCACGGCTGTTGTGCATTTTCATCTTCCTAGCTAGTCTGATTCTATTGGTCGGTTTGCGACCGATATATTTTTGGCTAATAGTTCGGAACATTAGTTGGCTGGTCGACTGGGCAGCTGTTTAGCGTCGGGGGTCGGTTTATCTCTGAAGCTATTGCTATCGATTCCGGATGAACGGACGGGGGGATAAACATGGGATAGAAGTGGCAAGATATTCGGTCTTTTGTCATCAGTGGTGGTTGGAATTATGCTGTGTCGTTTGTAATCAGATGACAGGGCCGTGCAATCATTATTAGGATTGTTTTAGTTGATAAGAGCCATTGCGATGCTCTCCGTTAGTTGAGTTTAGAATAGCCTAAGTCATAGAATCCGAGAGGCTGGCTTCGGAATAAGTGGTTGATTTCGTCAACATGCTCTGCTGACGTTTCTGCTACATCCTGAGATGTGCGATTAGGTGCTTGAATAATGTGCAGAAATATATATATATATATATATATATATATATATATATATATATATATATATATATATATATATATATACAGAACTGCAGATCTTACTGGTCCACGTGCGGACCATGCATTAGTTTTAATGCGATTTTATCTCCATCTCCGTGGTCATCGTTGCAAACCGCAAACCCCGTTAGCCGTGCAACGTATGTGTGATCCAGAAGCTCTCATCAGTTTTGAGCAAAATTTAGCACATGACCAAGGATCTATGACGAACAGTGATGTAGATGAGCATTGGTCCCATATCAAACAGGCGATCCTCGATCCGTTGTCCATCAAATAAACTGGATTTCTCAAGAGTCGATCAGTCTAATGGAGCAAAAGCGTTAGCTCTCGAACTGTAATGAGATGAATGAAATACGAAGACATACAAATGCAGGTTACGAAAAGCCTTATGAATGATCGCGGAAACTGATGGGTCAGGGTAGCCAAAGAAATGGAAATAGCAGCTGCTTCAGGTAACAGTCAAAGACTGCTCAAACTTATTCGCCACATCGGTGGGCGGCGAACCCCGGTCAGTGAAAAGATTGGCGATAGAAATGGAGAACCTATTCATGGCAAAGAGCAAAAGCTTGACCGTTGGGTCGAATACTTCAAGGAGCAGTTTAGCTGACCGCGCGCTAGTTTAGTTACTCCTGTGTCAACAAGTACGATTCCTTGGGTGGTATCACTTGAGCCCCCATCGGGAGAAGAAGCAGAGTCGATCATTCGATTAGTAAGGCATGGGAAGTGGCCGGTCCAGACGAACTTCCCCCAGTTCTTTTCAAACTGGGTGTAAATGATTTGATAAAATCACTTACCTTCTTGCTCTGTGACATTGGGAACGAGGAGCTAATTCCATTATTATGGAACGAGTCAAGAAAGGAATACGCAATGACTGTGTCACCCACCGTGGAATTAGCTTGATTGTGATAGTCACCAAAGTATTGGCCTCGGTTTTACTGTCATCTGACATCAGCTCGCGAGATGAATGCTCACGAACAACAGACCGAATTCCACCCAGGTCGAGCATGCATCGATCAGGTTTTCACTCTTCGCCGACTACTTGAAACAGCGTCGCATACACCGTCGACCGACAATGAAGGTTTTCCTCGAACTGAAAGGCGCCTTCGATTCATTTGATCGAACAGCGCTATTCAGGGCTCTTCATCGAAAAGGTATGCTCCAGAAGCTTGTGAACCTACTGAGATGATTGTATTCTCATACTTCTGGCTTTGTAAGGGCTTACGGTGAACTATCCGGTCGGTTCGAAACGACCAACGGATCCTGACAAGGATGTCTCATATCTCCATTCCTGTTCAACTTTGTTATGGATGAAATACTGGAGAACACCGCGAAATCTTCAGGATGTGTGCGTTGAAGTAGGGAATAGTGGAAAGCTATGTGACCTGGATTACGCGAACGATCTTGTGTGCTCGTTTGAATGCACGGAACATACGCAACGTGCACTAGATAGACTTGGGAGAGCTGTAGCTCCATTCGGCATATGCTTTGGACCTTCAAAGAGTGAAGTGATGTTACAAGACTGGAAGTCAACGATTCCGAGCTTGATGCTCGATGGAGTGACATTGTCAATTGTCGACCGTTTCAGTTACCTCGGCATCAGCGTGACGTCGAATGGAAGCACGGTAGTAGAGGTGAGCATGGGCGTATCCAGCGTTCGCCGGACTTAAGCACTTACGGTGCTGATCTGATATTTTACTGAAGTTGAAAGGTCGTGTATACTGTGCCTTAGTGCGTTCAGTTTTTTGTATGGTTGCGAGACTTGGTGTTCGTGTGCGGAATTTGTTCCTCTTCTTGAGATTTTTGACCATCGATGTTTGCGTAGTGTCGCTTAGTTTGGGTGGATTAACCGAGTGATCAAAGCTGAGATGAGAAAGCGAGTAATGAGTACTACTTCAGGGAGTTTTTCTTTGAGAGCGTATCCAGCTTAGTAGACTTCGTTGGTTGGTGGACACGTTGCATATGATACACACGTCTGCCGTGCCGTGCGCTATTCTCCGTTTCCTCCTAAGGGGTGGAAGAAACCACTTGGAGGTCAACAGATGACTTGGCAACGAGGAGTGAGAAAATCTATAGCGAATTTAGGAAAAGTAAATGCTTCACGTCTTCGTGGTTGGAGTCCAAAAGATCCGTCTACCAGTTGGCTTGAGGCACTGAATGATATGGCTGCGAACCGTGAACAGTGGTGATCGTGTTATCACCTCGCGTCAAATCAGAATGACTGATCTATGTGCCTTTGTACAGTTAGACTGTGTATTCCGTGTGTTAGCTACTAGGGCATTCTTTTCCTACCCCTGTAGGTCTACTCCCTGTCCATCTTTCGTATTCATACTTTCTAATTCAGCGTGCAAAATGGTGAGAAAGGTAGTGGTTAGTGGGGCTTGTCCTACTGTTTAACGCTGTAGGGTGAAAATGATGACGGTGAGACGGGACTTGGAGGAATCCTTGTATCTGAGGCTAAAGAACAGATCAGCACTCATCGTTCGTGTGACTGTATACTTGAGGTTGTGAGCGGTCAAATGAACTAATAATTCATTGTGCTCGAAAGATGGAAACGACTTCCCGCAAAGGGCTGTGTAAGTCGTTCGGTTTTTTGATTGTAATTGACAGCCAGTCACTCGTTATCCAAAAATTTCAGAACCGCGTTTGCTTTCCCTAATCCTGTTGGTGACGTCCAGTGTAAATCAATTTCATGTTGTCAGCGGGTGGCATGGCTGACGAGAATAAACCGGGAAGGAATGAATCCATTTGATCGACCACTAGGTGTATAGCTAATCAGTATGTATTCTTTTCGTCATACACACTGGCCATTAGTTTGCTTACCAAGGTTCAGTATTGCATTGTATATTGAATGAATTGTTGTAGACTGAGGTACTGTTTGCCAAGATTTGCTCGCTGTTACTTCCGCGGATATTTTCGACCGTTTTAAATTCGCAGCGCCCTGTATATTTGCACTGATTGGACCCATCAAAGTCTCTGGCCAGTTTTATGATATGCTTCATCAAGGTGATTGTTTTCCAGGAATACGACTACGGTTGTCAAATCCGGTCCACGCTTCTGGATTATCATGGGACAACAGATGTAACTGAATTTTAACTTCTTTTGGTATGTGCCAACATACGTGTAAGCATGTATTGACTTCTTGGTCAGGATGTGGATTTCGCAACAAATCGGATCTTTGTCCGTAATATCACGGGTATCCTGTTTTAATGTGTACGCGTGATTGCTTTAGTTTTTCCTTGTTTGATCGATCGAAGTCGCTTATCCATCTCGTTCATCATTCTACCGTTTGTTTGAACACATCGTTAGTGAAATGAAAATGAACCATGTGGTTGGCCGTAAACAGTAAATTGAGCGACATGCTTTTGGGCAAAACCTAATTCCTGGTCAGGCAGTGTAAAACTTTGTCGAGGGTGAGATTTCTTGCATGAGCCAAATGCGGAAAAATGTTTACTGGCTTTTGACGACGTCCTGCTATCCAAATTAGGCTTTCTTTACCGCTGACAGCACTCGGGTTTCGTCAAACATCCGATTGTATAACCGAGCCAGATTTAAATGATCTCGCAGGTATTCAACTGTCTGAATCGAATATTTCAATGGTTGCAATGGCCTAGGGGAACACTGGTATCAATTTGTCATATTCGCTCAAAAGTGCCACGTCCTGATCAGCCAATAGGATGGGCAAACCAGAGCTGACACAGAATGGCGCTTAATCACACGACGTGCGTAATTTAGCAATACGTCAGCTAATTGATTTTTTGAAGCGTAAGTCGGTGCATCAGGGATGTTTCTACGACCCATCCAAGTCGATTTTCAACTCATCATGTAATGTAGAATGATAGAATATACTAGCCCTCGGATAAAAACGTGGTATTCAAATACTCCACAAATTTCTGTTGGCCAGTAATTGTATCGATGGGACAGTTCATAAATCAGGTAGCCAAGTGCACATTCCAGTCGGCGGTGGAAGTGGTCGATACAAACGAAATTCGAAATCGGAATGCTTGGGAGCGGATCCGGAGATGTTCTGAAATAATGAGACGAAAGCGGTGGATTGGGGAGAAAACATGAATTTTTATCTAGGAATCGACTGAAAGTCAAATTCTAAGCCAGTTTGTTACAGATCCAGTCGTGCTGTGCCATGCAGCGGTTCACAATCGGAACGCGTCATCTTCGTTGAGAATAGCAACATCAAGCAACACAATATGAGTGAAGCATCGTTAACAAAATAGTATAGGCAAATAGGTTAAATTACCCAGACTGGTTTATCGAAGATAAGTGTACCGTTGAACAAAGAGCGGTGGCGAACACGAGGTTCTCCTCGGTTTATCGGTCCGTACAATTACACAGAGCGCGTGTGCATGTGTGTGCCTTATATGAACGACAAGGCTAGAATGAGAGAAAGTTATCTGAACAGTCATTAGAAGCGGTATATCTGTGGGCGTGTTTGGTGAAATAGATGCAAAAAGACAGGCGGAACTAAGATAAGTTGGATCAACTGGAAACAAGTTGGCACAATGTAATCATTCAAACCACTACATTCAGATGTCTATGAATAATAACTGCACACTGACGTCACCACAAGTTACTTAGTAAACAAGATAAAGTGTGCGAAAAGGCACGGGTTCAAAAGTACCAATGATTCATGAAAACAGGATCATACAATGAACAAGCAGAACGTGGGACTACCGTTACGGAAATCGTTATGGCGTGGTAAAATCGGGTGTACTGGTCATTCCACCAACTGGTCGCTGTAGTGACGACCCAGGACACAAATACCTGTTCTGCATTTGACGCAGGAAGATTTTTTCAGTACTTCTTAACTTGTTGCTTCCTGAGGAAGCATGTGTCCACTGTACTAGCAAACATAACCCTGGAACGTCGAGTGCAGAATCACGATTGGCTACAGTTGGACACGATTGGTACCGAACCGGGAAAGAGCGATTGGCTATGTGACACAAAAGTTGATCGCTGATTCAGTTCAGTTCTGCTCTTTCAGCTGATTAGCTCGCACAGCCACGTTGTGGTTTTAGTGGCTACCTCGGAGAATTGTCTTACTGGGAGTGAAACGAATAGATGCATAAATAACAAAAACAGCGTTATGAATGAAAATCAAGTGGACCGAGAACGAGTTCATGTGTGGCCATTACCAATAACCACGGTACCTAGCTGTTGTATCCCGAGTTTGGTAGGCAGAACGTAAACGCGTGCGCACCGGCGAACGTGTATTCAGCACGAGCAGGCGGCAAGCGCGAGTGCAAGCGTGTAACATAAACACAGACAACTAGGTAGGTGAGTCAGAGTCACTTGCCAGTTAAAACGCAAGCCAGGAGTACAATCGGACCATGCAACGCAAGGCCGTAATGCACGTGACAACATCGGGCTGGTAAACGCAGTCCGGAATGAAGCATGGCTATCACCAACCATGTGCGTGTGTCAATTGGGAACCAATTGCCCGCACAGTGCACACGTGCCAGCGAGACTGTCTGGCTGCGCACGTGACTGCTTAACCCGATCACAACACTAGCCATGTTACATAGTCTGGCGCTCCCTCACCCGGAAGCCCATAACAGGCTATTCCGCCAAGTTCACTCGTTCTCATATCGGCACAAGCGGGCTCAAACGATGTACATCAAATTTCGTGGTCGGAGGCTATTTACGATACACCAGTTCGACCAAATTCGATGTCCAACCTAGAGTAGGCATTTTTGTGAATGCCCTTAATATTATTCCGTTTCGACTGTTTATTTCAAAACGATTGATAACCATCAGTCTACAATCACCAATTAGGGAAATTTCTTTTCTCTCTGGCTATCTCTCAGATGTGTAATCACGTAGCCTAGGGTTTCAGTAGTTCAGTTTCTTCGTATATAATTGACAGTTGTGCGTTACAGAGTAGTAATATATATATATATATATATATATATATATATATATATATAAATATATATATATATATATATATATATATATATATATATATATATATATATATATATATATATATATTCTACAAACCAGGCACAGAAGAAGTCATTTTTTAGTTTTCAGAGAAGGGCTATGCAAACCATTTTATGCGGATAAATTCCTTTGAACGGGGCGGCATGAAAAGCTTGCCTTAGTCTCAAATGATGAGTAACAAGCATCAGTCGATGGAACAAAAGAAATAAGTGATTGAAAAGAAAATGGGGTGATTCTTTTCATGGACCCAGTAATTCATGACACCAAGAAGCACGTGCTTTGGAATTTTGGAGCAAAACGTGACGGTATGAAGAAGATTCAGCTTTATTGGTTTTCAATAGCACATTGAAAATCATAAAATCAAGCTCGGTTGGTGTATCTATCCACATGGTCTCACGTTACCCCGATCGATAATGTCAACTAACACCAGTTCCACCGGCTCGTCAGTATCACCGTGGACGGTTAACAGAGTAGGCAAATGATGCCATTATGTTTAGACTAATCATTATAGCCAAGTCATGAGGGAACAGGGAGAGACGATTGATAGTTTTTCAGCTGAAGTAGAAAACTAGAACATTGTGACACAGCGGTGTATTTGAACGTTAAAGACAATGCAATAAGATGTCCACAATTTCAGTGGTAAAATGCTGGGGTTAATTTCAACGGTCTAACTGGATATTTAAGGGGATCTTTTGAGATATCAGCCAAGACAAATACGTTGGTACCTGTCGTACGGAATACGATATGATTCGTGTACGTCAGACGCACGGAGTCACGATGGCCGCTCAGGCTAGGTACAACGAAGTCATGAAGGAACGTGGATTGGTTAGCAGGTTGTTCACTGAAGTATAAAACTAGACCATTTCTAAAGGGTACTTAATGTATGGATAGGTGAAATGTAAATAGATGATAGAACGATTTCGTGGAGAAAGTCTGTCGTTGAAAGTAATCATGCACATTCATCACCATAGCAACTTGTTGTCTCTTAGCCATTGGTAAGAGAGTCAGACAGTGGAACCCCAGTGGATGGTGGTTTTATACATGCAGAAGAAATATGTAGCAACGTTTCGCGGGACAGTTTGAGTCATCACTACATTCTAACAATTACTGACAGCTTTACATTTTCTATGGAGAGAAAATTAACATCTACCGTCAGAGGTGCAATGGCATTTGACGGAGCACTCTAGTGACCGTGATCAAACCGACCAGGGCGAGGAGTGTTTGTATTAGAGGATGTTCAGTGCAACAAAATTCGTCGATTATCTTCAAGGCAGCAAATGTGCTCCATATGCATCACAATTCGATCGTACCTCAGTTTGGCCCCTGTATGATGGATACCATTCCCTCAAAATCCGCGGTATTTTACGAATTAAAAAGAGATTTAATAAACCGATTGACAACAAAGATGTAAACAGAGCATTTTCACTTGGCATTTATTGGCAAGCTGTTTGGACTGCTGGTTTTATCAGATCTAATCCTAATTGTCTCCAGTAGAATAAATCACTTAGATATAAGTGTTCTTATATAGTGTACGTATACCATTAGTGTGGAGCGTACAACTCTTAATCTCAGTGACATACAGGTTGTTCCCGCTTGTTCGCTTCAATATCTTCAACGGTCACTTCCCCTGGCATGTGCCGTGCGATCTTGTCTGTTTTTATTTACTTTGTCGTTTCTGCACTATTTTGCCTACTAACAAGCACTTAAATAGAAAGCGGTAAATTTCGACCTCACGTTTATATGGTGCCAGAGAACTGAATAGTGCAAATCAGGTGATTTTAGCAATTACGCAATAATGCAATCCACCATCGATCTTTCTAGACAGTTGGTGGCGTGTTATCCAGGAGTTGAGTTTAGAATTGAAGGCCAATAGGTAAAGTCGTGTCTGTCTCTAATGATTCAAACTATTCTACGGGCTGAAGCTTCCTCTGCTCTGTTAAGATGGATATGACGGTGAGTGGGCAAGCACGTTCGGAGTCTAATATCGAGATTCAAGTGCCTTTGGTGTATTATTGATGATTTACTATGGTTGAATAACTGCTTTTCATTGATAGTAACGTATCTTTCCAATGACGAACAGACTGTGGTTACCAATTAATACCATATATATGGAATAGATCTTGTTGTCATATTTCATTTCTGCCTGTATGCGAGCATATGTGCATTGCTACTGATTTTAGTCATCCAAGCGCGTAAAGTCTATTGGTTTATTCCACTATCCGTGGTTTGCAGGACTAGTTGCAATCGAACATTTTCAACTGATTCCAAAGAGTCTACGTGTCATCCCCGAACCACGGATGGCGAAGTGATAGAAAGTTAACCTGCTACTAACTAGTAATACGAGAAGAAAAACGGACGTAATAGGTTTCCTACAAAGAAGTTTCAGTAGCATATGGTTCATAATTGAAGAACTGCACAACTGCTTCATCCGTGTCAATGATAATCGACAACAGCCCACTTCCACCGAGCTAAAGCTGGGACTGGAACCCTGGATGGAGGGAGGATTGTGACTTGGACACACTGGCAATTAGGGCACTCGGATTGAATCAAAATGAATCTATTTAGTTCATCTGTACTCATTATGAATTCATAGAAATGTTTTTGATGCCTTTAGGATAACAGAATGAAACAGAAATTGATATCCCAATGTTTTCACTACACAGAATTTCAGTGAGTAAAGAACGATTGGTAAGATGCTGAAAAATACGTTAACCACTTATTTATCGACTGAAGTTCGTATTTATCTCCTGAATTAGATAGAAAATGAATCACAACTGTAAGATATATGCAAAGCGGTATGTATTGAGTTGGTCGCGTTTGTGGCATGTGTTGTTGATTCGGTAAGCAGCCTCCGAAATACCTCAGCTTGGCGGGGGTAGGCGTCTCAGGCTCCGAGTTGGCTACTCGCCCTGAACACCTCTCGAAATGCTCCCAAATGGCTGCGCACACCAAACAGCATCTGCTGAGGAAATGCTGCACACTGCCTTCTCATGGCGGAGGTGTTTTTACAGTGTTAGGACGAAGGTGAACGCTCGGGGCTCTCCACGGGGTTGACTGAATTATAGTCAGTTTAATGGAGATGGCCAAACCCTGATTCCAAACCAATTACGGGTGGTGTACGAAGCGTACAACACTACGTTCGCCGGCATCTGTGGCGAATATTTGGCCTCATTCGAAGGGCGTAAGAGCTGAGTAATCAGTCACAAACCCGCAGTACGTTTTGGACCCCGTGCTCTACCCCGCTGTCTTGCTGGTTAAGCTTTGGATAGCTAAAGGCTTCGGTTGCGGAACCCTAAGAAAACCATCTGCTTCTGCCTGGGCAACCTAACAGTACTAAGACCGAAAACTGAACCTTGGACTTTCACACAAATTCGGTTTCATCTTACTCTACCTCACGCTGCTTCGCTATCGCAAGATTAAACGCTCGCCCACCACCACATTCAGAACCTATCCATCCTCCCTCCACCTCTCCAGTTGTTTTATGTGCCAGACACAAAATTGCCTCACTACTGCTGCCGGTTGTAACCAGACGTCCGTTAGAACTGTTTTCCCTACGACTGTCACGTCAAATCACACCTCGAAGCCCAACTTTCTTCAACCTCGACTACGATTCAAATTGGCCAGCTACAACGTACGCACGCTTATGCAAGTCGGACAACGGGCGAGTCTAGCTCGCACACTGGAATCACTCTCGATCGATATCTGCTGCCTTTCAGAGACAAGAGCGCAAAACGCAAGCACCACGATCAGACTAACGTCCCCAGCTAATCCCAGTACCAAGTCTCATCTACGCCTGTCTGGAGACCCGGAAGCTGCAGCATCCGGCCAGGACGGTGTTGGTGTTGCTCTGAGCCGTAGAGCTGGAGCGGCCATGTCAGACTGGATTCCTGTCGATAGCCAACTTTGTGCAGTCCAGCTGCGAGGTTTCACCAAGTAACTAGACATCGAAATCACATATGCAACTTATTGGTTATTTCCGCCTATGCCCCGACAGACTGCAGTCCGGAGGTAGACAAAAATAAATTCCGCCAACAGCTTCATATGCTCCTGCTCACAGCGCGCCGGACTGATATCATGTTCCTCGCCGGAGATCTTACCGCGCGTCGGCCTCCTGGAAGCGAGTGGAAGTCACATAAGAAGGTAGCTTGGCCTCGGCTCCAGTCGTTCGAACAGTGGGGACAGATGGCTGACAATTTGTGCTGATCACCAGCTTTTTCTACCAAGCACAAACCTTTCCAAATCCAAACGATAAACCGCTAGCTGGGGTCCCCATTCCTCAACACAAGAATGGTCTTAAATCGATCATGTAGCGATTAGCTACCGGTGGCGGGGCAGCGTGTTAGTTTGTCGCTCTTGCTGGTCAACCTGCCCCGGTTCTGATCACGCGTCAGCCTTCTCTACGATCTGCTTACTGTTTGGGGGCTCAAAGAACTCGAATCATGCTCGCCTAAATATAAGCAAGCTGAACTACCCTTTAGTGCTAGAACCCTTTCAGACTATGCTGGCCCAGGCACTGGAATTCATCGCTCCACTTGATGTCGATGGGCACGAAGCGACTAAAAGAAGCCTTACTGAATCTCAGTCTGGCCGGTTGTGGTTCGGTCCTTCACACCCACAGAAGTTTGATTTCTTCAAAATCCTTGTTATTGATTGAGAGCCGCTATCACATCTCTGTTGATGAAAAACACAACGAAGCACGCCGTGAAATGCGCTCGCGTTTGAAGAGAAGTTTGCGTGCTGATCGTAAGACGTGGTGGTCAGAGCGTGCCCTCGAGATGGAAGCAGCTTCTGCTTCGGACAACTCCAGGAAGCCCTTCCAACTCGTTCGCGCCACCGGACCGCGAAAAACAGGTGCTAGTGAGACAATTCGCGAAACCGATGGGACATCTATCATCAACCTGTAGCGCAGACTAGACCGCTGGGCAGAACACCTTCGCTCCCAGTTTAGTTGGTCACCGGCTGCTTCTACTGCACCTGGAACTCTTACATTTTCTGTGTGGTCTATACCAGACAGTCCCCCGATCAGAAGCGGAAATTCGAAAAGAACTGCAAACCCTCAAGCACCACAAGACACACGGATCAGATCACATCCCTCCTGCGTTTTTCAAAGGTGATCGGATGGTTCTGGTGAAGGAATTGACAACCCTGTCCTCAGAGGTTTGCACGGATGAAAAAGTTCCTACATCCTGGAGGGAATCGACGGTCGTGCCCATCTTTAAAAAGGGTAGCCGTACACTGTGTTCTGATCACCAGGGAATTAGCCTGATCTCCGTCGCTTCAAAACTCCTAGTGTCTATTATCCTCCGCCGCCTTCCTCCATTGCGCGAGCTTCAATGTCATGAAGAACAAGCTGTATTCCGCCCCTGCTGCGACTGCAAGGATCAAATCTCAACCCTCGCCTTCCACTTGAACACTGTCACGTGTATCAAAGGCTGACTATCGTGGTGTTTACGGACATCGGGGCCGCCTTTCACTCTGCCGACAGTGCTGACCTATGGACTTGCCCGTTAAGAAACGGCCTGCCCAAGAAGTATATTTCCATCCTGAAAGCTCTCTGTCGAAAGACCTCAGCCAGTGGCGTTCGGTAAGGATGTTCTTCTTCCCCATTCTTCTTCAACTTCGTCGTGGACGATTTGCTTCAAGGAGCCTTTAACGGTGTTGCAAACAGTGGTGTGAGACTTCTACGGGGCGCCAGAGTTGTTGACTTGGATTATGCTGACGACGTCACCTTATTGGGAGACGACCCTCAAGTGGTCCAAGATGCCTTAAACCACTTGACCGTCGAAGTCACCGAGTATGGCATACATTCTGCTCCATCTAAATGCAAAATGCTTCTTCGAGACTGGCAAGGAGATTCTCCTGCACTCACTCTTTGTGGGGAACGTTTGGAAACTGTCAGAAGCCTTGTGTACCTGGGCAGTTGCATTTCCACCGGTGGAGGTATCGGAGGCGAGATCTCGGTATTCATCTCTAAGGCCTGCTGGCGTTTGCCAATCTAAGGCATCTGTGGCTTCATCATGATATAAGACTTCCTCTGAAGGATTGAGCCTATAACGCAGCAGTTTGATCGGTACTCTTTCGTGGATGCGAAACTTGACCAGTTTCGGAAGATCTACGCCGGCTGACCGTATTCGACCACCGGTGTTTACAATCAGTCGCACGAGTACAGCGGCAGAATCACATCAGTAATGACGAAGTGCGGAGGAGAGTATTCGGGGTGGAGTGTTCATCCTTCAGGGCAATTGTTTCTCTCCGTTTGCTACGGTAGTTAGGTTGCGTCTTGCGCACGCCCACCCAGGGTTTGCCTCACCGCGCTCTATTCGCGCTCGCTGGGTAGGATTGGAAACGGCGGCGTGGAGGACGACCATTGCCTAGAGGAGAAGTTCAGAAAGACAGACTACCCATTCCATGCCTGTAGCTTACCATGTTGGAGCAAAAAATGACACCGAAAACAGTTGGCTAGAGAAGCTGACAAACATGGTCCGAAACCGGAGTCGGTGGCGTCAGTCCTGCAAGGAATGCTGTGCTGTTTCCTCATCTTTCCTTTTCCATATACAAAGCCACGACAAAGAAAATAAAAAGTACCGTATGTGGGGAAACTTGCGAAAATTCTCTTCAACTTTTCTACCTTGTTCCTTTTCGTACATTTTTTCCCGCCATAGCATAGTCTCTTTGGTACGTTGCCTGTGTCAGATCCGTGTTATATATATATATATATATATATATATATATATATATATATATATATATATATATATATATATATATATATATATATATATATATATATATATATATATCAGTTCATGGGGCATTGTAGGGTACAGTCTCACGGTAACGAACAGTCAGGAGCCTCAGCCAATGAGAAGTATCGTGACCAAATACAACAAAAATCAGCTGTGGTTGGCTGAACTTTAGTTTGCCAGTGGGTGAAACTAAACATACCTATACCGACAAATGAGTTCCGTGATACAGTTGATGTATAATTCCAGAGCCTTGAAGGTTTTATTACTTCAGCCCACTTAATCCGGGGTCGGAGCCGTTTCCGTAACTCATATTCTTTCGAGTATTTAAATCAAAAGACATTGCGTGCCATCGACGGATACACACGGCATATATTTAGGCCTATGGGACTATACACCATTACCAACGGATTAAGTAGTGAATAGAACCGATCTTGCTAGCGGATTGAAATCAAGAATGTTTGCTCACCATATAAAAATAAGACAATTGTTTGCACAGACAAAGATCATCACGAAAAACTTAAAACAGAAACATGACATTCATTTAGCCATTCCCAATCCGCATCTACTTTAGCGCATAAACTATGGGGTGTAAAAGTACGCCTTTCTCCGGTGACCAGAATCATAACCGACGTCACTTTCATTTTTGTAAGGTGGGGTATGTTTACGCAGTCAATTTACAGTAGTAAAAATTATCAGGTTAAAGGCTCACGCGAAATGGTGTGTAGTAAAGTATAAAACTGTGCAGATGATCAATACATTCTTCGGTTTTTGTTCAAAAACCGAATTTGATTCAAACAAGAATGAGTGACAAGATTATTCGTTGGTCAGTTAAAGCATACTTTTAAGAACGATAATTAAATGGCATCAGTTGTGCAGCCAGTCGATATGTTAATGTTTTGGGCATATAGTATCATTATGATATATACCTGTGGCTCACGTGCTAGTGTGATAGATGTGTTGAATCTTTAAGATGGTCAAAATATATTTATGTTTGTATTAGAATTGATGGAGCTCACATCAAAATGAAGAGGGAATGCGTTTTTTACATTGTGGGGGGAAGGGAATCAGAAAACCCAATCACTTTTCAT
Source organism: Fasciola hepatica (assembly GCA_948099385.1). Taxonomy (NCBI): domain Eukaryota; kingdom Metazoa; phylum Platyhelminthes; class Trematoda; order Plagiorchiida; family Fasciolidae; genus Fasciola; species Fasciola hepatica. The sequence continues at coordinate 5,551,701 of CANUEZ040000063.1, forward strand.
AGCTTAGGCCGTAGGCTAATGCAATCACACATACTTTTGAGAGGAAGGATTAAAAATATCAATAAAGAAGACCTGTTGGTTGGAGTAGTAGGTATTGCAAAACTCTTAGTTGAGCACAAACCTGCCTAGTCGAGGACGGGAACCAGAAGATCAATACCCAGCAAAATGAGGGATCAGGATTTTAAGTGAAAAGTTTACTCAACTGCTGTTATTTTTATTGAGAATGGACGGTGGACAGGTTATTTCCGAAAGACATTTGTTTTCCCCTCAACCATATTCGAGAGAAATGGATCAGAAGCTCCGCCATTATCGTTGTAGTCACCAATTCTGATCAACTGAGGGCGTAACGTGTGCAGTGGATATCGTGGTATAGAGGCATCACATCCAACACACTCATGAATTAGGTGAAGTATCACATACATGGAGGATAGCAGATAGTGCCCAACTCGATTCTGCCAAACAGATGTGAGTCACTCTTAACGAAAAATTATGACAAAACTTTTCCGAAGGATTTCGAGGCTGCAAGACTCATCACGCCAGCTGGTAGTAACTGCAACAAATCTGGGGGAGAGTTATCAAAGATATCTTGAACAGAGCTGAATTCACTGGGACCAAAAGAAGAGAGTTCCCGGTCCGTCAGTCCAGAAATTACTCCAAGAAAGCCATATTGCTGTAGAATAAAGCTCCAGATCACGTCTCACAAGAGGCTGTACATTTTGTAGCCGTGGGCACAACTGCCCATTTGTTACAAACCTTCACAGTAGTAAATCAACTGGGAAATCTAATGAGCTGATTTTCACAATTTCCTGTTAGTAGTTGTGTGTAAGGAAGAAGTTATCATAGTTTTTCCACATAACTTAGAGGATATTGCAAGGATACAACCTTATATGCTGGAGAGTGATCAGATGTAAGACTTTGATGTTCGGTAATAGCGTTGTCGTAAGTGATGGTAGATTTATTAATTCAAAAACCGTGATGTTCAGGGAATCTCCACAATACCTGTATTTGGGTCACTGCCTCGTCTAGACTTTAACTCAGTTCTCGTGAATTTTTGCCTAACTTCACTGGCTTTCAGTTACAAATCAAGGATGAACAGATAAATCTAACTGCTAAACAAAACTATAAAGTGGCATTTGAAATAGAAGGTTAGTTGCAAAAAGGGAACTCTACAAGCACTGAATGAATTTGTTCTGTCATTCTGTTGTTTCAATCCACTTCCTTTTTATCATGTAATGGTAGTACAGCATTTCAGGAAGGAGATGGCGTCCATTTAAATGCTTCCAACTGAAGAAGAGACCAGCAGCGGCTCGAGGATTTCGAACCTCGGTCAGAAAGACCGGAAGCCCAGTATGATGATCGTTTTGACCGCCTCCGTGTAGTTCAACATTGACTCAGATTGGTAAAGGTAGCAATTAAAACTGTAATTTATAAGCAATATTGGCGAGTTGTTTTGATTGTCACTGTAATAAACGGTAGTAAATACAAAGTAAAGACTTATAAATGCCGGTAAAATAGTTACCTATTTAAAACTGTATTACGTATTCTGGATTTGCAAGTGATAATCAAATCGTCTCGTTTATAAATACACATATCATTTGTTTATGTAGAATGCTGTACGGAATTTGAATGCAAATTTCCCACGAACCGCTATATAAGTTCACCAGGAAATGAGACAGAAATCATCACATACCTTGTTGGTATCCGGCTGATTTGTAGTTTCTTTCTGGTACAAAGAATTTTCACGGCATTCTCTTGTCAGTGTGATACGATCAAGAAACATCGCGACTTCCATTTCAAGTTGTTCTGAATAGTTTCTCTCTAGGACCAGCTTGGCAGCCACTGTCCCGATTCGGTTACGTGACTGAAGTGTAGCACGGGAAATCTGTAACTGAGTAGTCCCTCTTCCTTGATTGAATAACGTTTCGACCTTAGCAAGTCGAATATGATCAGAGGTTGCTTCTGCTGGTCCCCACGCATTCCTTCTAGAGAGTAGTGTAATGGTTTTGGCTCTTGTGAGACCACTGTACTCAGGAAAAAATGATGCCTTGCCCACTTCCTTGTTGTTATTATTATCTTGTAAATTGAACTTTCCTTGGTGTCCAGAATTGACTGTACTGTATCGGACATTGGAAAGGGAATGTTGTGGTAAGCGCTTACCAATCTGCTTTTGTTGTTCAGATGACAGTGCTAGTCGTTGCTCTGCAATCAGTTGGGGTTGTACAACCGATCTGAGCTCTGATTGACAACGGTTTAGTTGTTGTATATAAGGAGTCAAATAAATTTGCGTATCCGGGGTCATTGCTGTGAGATGCATTTCAAGACAAGACCGAACTGTCTGACACAAGTCAAACTGCGTTCGAAGGAACGTGAGTGGGACCGAAGGGCTGCGGTGGCTGTTGTGACCGTAGACAAAACGTTTAGCGTTATGTCTACTCAGAAAGAACACGGAGGTGTCTCTGGTTGCTCGAATGGACCAAATGTAGGGAGAGCTATCGAGCAACAGTTCTAGGTCTCCGATACACGATGTACCTTGGTAGGAAAGAGGGGAGCCGAGAGGTAAAAATGTGACTGGTTTGCACTTAATTAAAGAATCGGTCGTGAGTGTCGGCCTACTCGCGTCGTAGATTCACAGAAGAACTACAAACAACTATACGAAATCTCGATTTGCTTTCCAGTTCAATAAAATTTTGAAATAAAATAACATGCGGCTGCTCCGTTGATATTCACGTAAAAGGCACCAAAGTTTCACTAAGTGGTTCGCTTCCCTTTCATTTGAGCCCTAATCAATAATCAATACGAACATAAAACTCGGTAAAATTCTATTGTTCAACAACACAGAGTAGTTGAAATCGTTGGTAGTTTGTCGACGTTTGGGTCACCACGGGTAAAATTTTCAAGTCTAGTTTAACATTCGGTTGTAAAACCAGTCTTGAGAAAGGTTACTCCTGGTGATCGAAATCTCGACAACCTACCGTTGATGTCAACTACGCTGTGTTCTTTAACAATGTAACTTCACCATAACATTTCACATGGCACATTGATTTTTCGACACACTCCGAACCAATATTGGTTCTGACACATTATTAAAACTTGGCACGTTGCTATTACATTTGTCTAAACAAGAAATACTGGTGGTTCTAAAAATGGGCTGAAGGTAAATGCAATAAGCCTCTTCGTTACAACGCGACTTCGAAGAGATCGAAAATTGTTCGCAGTCACTCACTCAATCAGTCATTCATTCAAGCGCTCTTTCAACCATTCATTTACCTAATCAGTCAGTCAGTCAGTTAATCATTCAGTCAATAATGAGTTCCAGATATGAACATAGGAATAATAACCAAATGGTTTTGCATTTATTCGCATTGTTCCACGATCAGATAGCAATTTGCATAGCCAATTAATATTCAAAAATTTACGAATGTGCTTCAGTAGTTGTTACTCTCAGAATACCGCCAAGTTAAAAGTTTGAAAAAGAAAGCAAAATGAAAACTTGAAAGACCAGGAAGAACTAACGACGGAATTTTTGATGGATGACAACTTTCCGTGACTCATGTTTGAAAAAAGCTTGGTGTCTGTGAAGCTTGAGAACACTGTAAATACATTTTGCAGAGTTTACTTTGCAGCGGTCGAGCATTTGGGATCTTATCCGAGGCCCTCAGAAAATTGCATACTAAAGCGTTATTGATATGATCAAACCCACGCCAGCGCATACTATCTATCAGCCAGTATATCCGTTGACATTTTGTCCCATCGTGAGTCCTTTCCAGAATGCGGCAATTTCGATTAACCTAAACAGAGTTAATCTTCAAATTTATAAGCATTTATATGGCATCGCAAAATTGGTAATCAGTCGGATGGAATGTCTGTAAAGTAAAAAAAGTACGTTTTTGAGGAAAGCTTTATTCTACTTGCGTCATCCCTTGACCACTAAACAAACGTTGTGCCATAGCTAACGCGATGCGGAAACTGGCGTAATTCAGCAATGTGTATAATCCCTGGTTTGCATGATTTCGGGGAGTGCGGAACCGATCCACACAGTGCTGAGGCATAGATGGTCTCCGTGTGTGGAGTTGAACCCACTGGAGGACAAGTACTTTTAAAATTTGGATTATCTTGCGGTTCTATACAACGTTTTCAATCAGCTCAAGAATAATCAACACCTCGTTTGGCTGATCAATAAATCTGGGAACGTCCATTGTCTATCGACACAGGATGGTTGGAACTGAATGATACGAAGAAGAAGTGGTTACATCCGAAAACGATACACCTTATTAGATTAACTGCCTTTACTCAGGAATCTTGTAGGACAGAAAAACTTGGTATTGAAGTAGTAGAAATGTAACTAGTATTCAAAGACTTCAGATTCATGGTTTACCTTTTTCAGCGGCACTGTAAGTGAAAACGTTTCCAGCTGAGGTTCGTAAATGACACGCGGCTTTGGTTACACCCATCATAGGAGGCAATCGATATTGGCGTGACCGCAGTAGGCAGTTTAAGGCAGTAACAGATACACGGTGTAGCGTGTTTAACCGGCGTGATTCAAATAGTTCCGTAAAAACGCTGTTTCTTTCGTCCAAGTTCACTTATGCCCATTACACAGAATGCAGCATCGGACAAAGTGCATGAAGCTCATTATTCAAATAAATTTGAATTGCACTTCCGAGATTTTTTTCTTAGAGCAAAACGCATCTTCGGAAAGAACTCAGCCTCTGAGGTTCCCATCACATTTGAAGCTAATTTAGATACAAGTAATGACAGATTTAAAATAATGAAATAATTTAGAGGCAAATAGTTTCTATCTCCATTGCAGTAAACAGTACCAGGGATTCCATGTTATATTGCTGAGTTCCACGTTTCCTACTTTGACTGAGCCAGTAGTAAAAATACGATTCGATCAAATCATCCCGCCAGCGTTCAGAAACCTCCGTGCGTCGAGGACGAAGAAATGCCGTATTTTTCACCGAAGTAATGGAAGATACCTCTGTATCAACAGTGCAGTATGAAGATATCAAATCTTCTTGGTTATTATTCGACTAATAATCAAATCTAATGACAAAACCAGATTCGGAGTTATGATAAGGCTGACTAAACACTGTTGCTCTTCACGTTCATCTACCATAACAGACGATTCAATCACAAGCTTTCTGAAATCCACCTAGATGAAGAACTAATCTGCTGTTGGGCGAGGTTTGATAGACTGAATCACCTGCAAGTTAGGACTTCCGCGATAGAAATCACTAAGTCAGTAAACGTCCGACATTTGTTAATTGGAAACAATGACTTCCCGTCACTAATTTGACTGGAGAATTCGAAAACATCGGTCTGCACTGTTTATCGCGTAGAATACTTTTATATGACTTTCCTACAAACATAAGATCGCTCAGATATGCTGAGGCCAAACCAATGTCAATTACAGACCCGAAATGGGCGAACAGCGAGACTATATCACAATCATATTGACTACAGCATGCACGTGTATATATGTAACAAAATAGTCCAAAACACATTGTGCAAACCCGTTCCTGAGTTTTCTACTCAAATTCGATAGCAGACAGTGGTACGGAACAGAAACAAAGGGAAGAAAACATATTACTGGATACGTACCAATTCCCTTTGGTCCATAGGGGTTACATGCACATAAGAGGAACACATCTCGCATGTTTCGTTTCACTGGCAAATCCGAGAGCGTAGGACAGACTTTAGGCCGCTGTTTTTCAAGGCGAAGTGAAACACACACTTCGCCTCTGTTTGGAAATAGATTAAACGAGCAGGCTTCATATATAGAGGCAAGCTTGAAAAAGTGATTTAGCTTGTGTAGAATGATCACACGACATGCATATTAGGTAAGTTGACTGACTTAGAATAACTTCATACGTGATGGAAAGGACTAAATCACACTAAAGCAATCACGTCCATTGTGGTTGAAACCGAGGACTGGAGTACCTCCATAGTGATTTTCAGATTATTACTATTGTTTCATAAAGCAATCCAATTTGAGAAGCAGCATTTTTCGATAATACGCAACCGAATAGTTTGGGTTATATAACCATTAAAGTTTCACTGAACTCATGCGCTACTATGCTGTAGTCTAATGCAAATTTTACAATTCAGTTTTATGCTTCGAAATATATAAATGTACGAGACAGGTGTACTAAATTTGACTGGTTTTGCCTACAAGACTAGAAATGGCGAGTGGTCTTTTGGATACCAATTTATGGTTAAAATACTCTGGATTGTAGTTAGGAATGGCGCCCCCACTGCCGTTGAATAAGCCAATATCCGATTCCTGAATAAATCTCTTATCTCTCCGTTGCCCATGGTTCCTTTGTAAGCTGATACCTAAGTTTGGCACAATTATTCGTTCATGTTAAGTGCAGTCACTTCGACTCTTTCTAAGCCTCAGATGATCTGTTTGGGCGCCAGAACGAGGTCACGTTCGCATCCGAGGGTTCTTTGGATCGCTCTGTAGGAAAGCATATTCCGCAGTTTCCCTAATTCAAACAGTCACGTAGAATAAAGAAATTCTCGTTAGTCATAAAAAGTCACCGCAAAAACATTTACAAAATTCGCATCATTGTTCTTTTAATTGAATCCAAGCTTTTTTCGTTTGTTGGCTATAGTTAAAAAGGCTAATCCTTCAAGTTATTTCATTTCCAGAGGTGAAACGTCAGCTGGTATTAATGACCTTCTTTCATGGATAGCACGGGCTTTCACGTTCACCATGTTTCATTGTTGTGATAGTGTGCAGATTAGATTTTCCAATGCACAATCACAAGAAGAAAGTGAAATACGGTTTGACAAACTTGACATTTGTTGCACTGATCCAAATGAGAAAATTCATTGGCCCCGACGGGATTCAAACCCACGCATGGAAGTTGCTCACATTTCACCAGCCCAGCTACGATGCCATGACAAAGGGCTCTGGACATTTAACATTAATATCTTAATCCATATCCGCCCACGTATCATAATCACATGACATCCCCCACAGTGAACCAACTACCTACAGAAGATAGAAAAAAGAACCAAGAACTGGAGGGAGAGGTAAAATAAAATGCGCGCATCTTTACTGCTGTAAAAGTTTGACATAAAGAAGGTGCTACAACAAACAAACAGTATGTTTCGGTAGAAAACGAATTGCTTCTGTTCACACTGTAAATTCAAAAATGCTACCACGGTGCAGTAGTCTGTACTCTCATGCAGGCCGGCCAGCAGGCGTGCCCACCGCTGACAATAGACTCTCGGAAGATTGATGTTTGCTGCTTAAGTGAAACGCGTATACAGGATTCAAGCAGTGTGATTCAACTAACTGCTCGTGGTATCTCATCGAAGTATTTTCTGCACACTTCAGGAGACGAATTAGCTCGAGCTGCGGATCAACGTGGTGTAGGAATAGTCTTGACTGACAAGACTGAGGCTGTTCTTTTAGACTGGATCCCAATTAACAGTGGTTTATGTACTGTGAGACTCCATAGGTCAGTCGGCGTTCGAAAGGATAGTTGTGTTAAGCGCAATTTGTTTGTGATCTCGGCATCCGCTCCAACAACTGCAGCTTTGACACGCAGAAGGATGAGTTCTATGATGAACTCGCCACTCTCGCTCGCATGAGCAAACGTTCTGACATTGTAGTGCTAGCAGGTGATTTTAATGCACAAGTTGGCAAACTTAGTGTGTCAGAAGCTTGTTTAGGTGGGCGTTGTGCTTTACCTGCTGAGCCTACAGATAACGGGGATAGGCTTCTCCAGTTTTGTGCAGACAATCGGTTACTCCTACTAGTACGAATTTCCGACAGCTCGCGTTGCACGGTGACACGGAGCTCTAACTCTATAGGTACTTTGAGTCAGATTGATCATATGGCAGTAAGTTACCAGTGGCTCAGTTCTGTTCAGAACTGTAGATCTTACTGGTCCATGTGCGAAGTGTTGGACTATGCATTAGTCTTGATGCGATAATCTCTCCAGCTCCATGGTCATCGTTGCAAACCGCAAACCCGGTTAACCATGGAACTTTTCTCTGATTCAGAAGTTGGCATCAGTTATTAACAGAAATCATCACATAAGCTAGGATCCTTGACGTACAATAATGTAGATGAACTTTGGGTCCATAATCATCAGACAGTTCAAACGGCAGCATGTATGGCCTGCGGTCGTAGGTCAGATGTCCATCAAAGACACTGGATTTCTCAAGAGTCGGTCATTCTAATGGAGCAAAGATGGCAGCCCTCGAATTGTAAGCAGATGAACAAGGCACGAAGACATGCACAAATACAAGTTACGAAAAGCCTGAAGAATGTCGCGGAAACTGATGGGTCAGGGTAGCCAAAGAAATGGAAATAGCAGCTGCTTCAGGTAACCGTCAAAGACTGTTCAAACTTATTCGCCACATCGGTGGGCGGCGAACCCCGGTCAGTGAAAAGATTTGTGGTAGAAATGGAGAACACATTCATGGCAAAGAGCAAAGGCTTGACCGTTGGGTCGAATACTTCAAGGAGCAGTTTAGCTGACCGCGCGCTAGTTTAGTTACTCCTGTGTCAAAAAGTACGATTCCTTGGGTGGTATCACTTGAGCCCCCATCGGGAGAAGAAGCAGAGTCGATCATTCGATTAGTAAGGCATGGGAAGTGGCCGGTCCAGACGAACTTCCCCCAGTTCTTTTCAAACTGGGTGTAAATGATTTGATAAAATCACTTACCTTCTTGCTCTGTGACATTGGGAACGAGGAGCTAATTCCATTATTATGGAACGAGTCAAGAAAGGAATACGCAATGACTGTGTCACCCACCGTGGAATTAGCTTGATTGTGATAGTCACCAAAGTATTGGCCTCGGTTTTACTGTCATCTGACATCAGCTCGCGAGATGAATGCTCACGAACAACAGACCGAATTCCACCCAGGTCGAGCATGCATCGATCAGGTTTTCACTCTTCGCCGACTACTTGAAACAGCGTCGCATACACCGTCGACCGACAATGAAGGTTTTCCTCGAACTGAAAGGCGCCTTCGATTCATTTGATCGAACAGCGCTATTCAGGGCTCTTCATCGAAAAGGTATGCTCCAGAAGCTTGTGAACCTACTGAGATGATTGTATTCTCATACTTCTGGCTTTGTAAGGGCTTACGGTGAACTATCCGGTCGGTTCGAAACGACCAACGGATCCTGACAAGGATGTCCCATATCTCCATTCCTGTTCAACTTTGTTATGGAGGAAATAATGGAGAACATCGCGAAATCTTCAGGATGTGTGCGTTGAAGTAGGGAATAGTGGAAAGCTATGTGACCTGGATTACGCGAACGATCTTGTGTGCTCGTTTGAATGCACGGAACATACGCAACGTGCACTAGATAGACTTGGGAGAGCTGTAGCTCCATTCGGCATATGCTTTGGACCTTCAAAGAGTAAGATGATGTTACAAGACTGGACGTCAACGATTGCGAGCTTGATGCTCAATAGGGAGGTGCTGGCAGTCGCCGCTGATCGATTCTAAAAGATCCTTCAGTCATTTGGCTGGAGACACTGAAGGATATGAGAGTGAACCATGAACAGTGACGATCGTGTTGTCACTGTGCATCAAATCAGAATGATTGATCAACGTGCACTTGTACAGTTAGACTGTGTATCCATGTGTTGGCTTCTACTTCGTTCTTTCCTTTTCCCATCCCTGTAGGTCCACCCCTGTCCATCTTGTGTATTATTTCTTTCTATTTCCACATGAAACATGGTGAAAGACAGTGGCTAGTGGGACTTGCCCAGCTGTTTATACCTATATGACGATGATGAGTAGTCTGTACTAACTTTCATGGATCAGAGAAATGTCACGGAATCTGCAGGTATGGATGAGCCCTATGAGCAGTTTTGTATTAATTCAAATCAACGATAATATACGCTCATATTGGAAAATAACACAACTTCCTTGCACATCCCCCCTCCTAGAAGCTAATGAGGGACCGCAACAAGTCGAAATATGGCGATTAATCAAAAACGAATTAGATACCACCACAGAGTAATGACGCGAAGGTCACCAAAGTGACGGCACAGTGAGATATAATTACTTCCGTTGATGTAGCGGTTGATCACAATGGTTTCACTAAGCTGGTATCATACAGTTTGCTGATCACACTGACATCCTGATTCCCGTGGATGAGGTGACCTTCAGAGAATAGGTGACTTTTGAGTTTCTGACAGGCTTATGTACGTTAACAGCCAATTCTACTTTTTGTAATTAGTACTTACACTTCTATATCTTTTTACTGACTTCATATAATTTGTCTGACAATTGAGAAAGGAAGCTGCGGCCAGTCAGAGGTTGCCAAACTGAGGATTACCAGCAGCTGTAGTAGGGCTCGAACCTGGGACCTCCGGATTTGAGGTTCGTAAAGAGGGCTGTTCTACCTCCACCAGATTTCGTATACGAACTACGGATAACGGTGTTTCCACTGACTTACCAGAATCGAGTGACTCAAATTTTAGTCCACTACTTGTGCATTCAGTCGAGAAGTGATTTTCAAGCTGTAAGGGGGTCTCAGAAGTCATGATTTAGTTAATCTTTTCTACTTAATGATATAAGCTATCGGACGGGAAGTGCTTGGCGGGATTCGGAATTAAGTCCAACTTGCTTTGGACTGAATTTATTTTTATGATTTTACTTTTTTTAACAGCCTGGTCCACTTGATGACGTAATAATTGTTGAAAGCTAGCTTTGGTAGAATTTTATTGTTTAATAACACAGCGTAGTCAAAATCGTTGTTAGGTTGTTGACGTTTCGGTCACCACGGGTAAAACTTGTCAAGACTGGTTTTACATTTGGTTGAATAACCAGTCTTGAAAATTTTACCCGTGATGACCGAGACGTCGACAACCTACCAACAATTTTGACTACGCTGTGTTATTAAACAATAAAATCCTACCATAACATTTCACATGGTGCATCGATTTTTCGATGCACTCCGAACCGATCTTGGTTCTGACACTTTGACAGCTAGCTTTATTTGATAAATGTGCTGCCCCCCAGCGGACACCAAAATAGTACCGATTAACCGACTAGGACACAAATCTTGAGCCGTGGTAATATAGCTTTTGACTCAAATTTCATGATGCGAAAAAGCTAGTTTCTTTGATGTCTTTTGAATCGTGAGAAGCACCCATGGACGAAGAGGGCATTTTTAGAACCACAAGTTGGTTCTTGAAAAGTTATTTTGTCGGTTAGTCAAGGACAACCCTCAGAATGAGGACATATGGACCCACGTTTCGATTTTTGATGTAAGTAGCATGCTACTATATTTGGGAGGCAAGATGAAATTTTCCCTCAAGCACGCAACCGGTTGGGCTGTTGTTGCCGATTATCTGGTAAGCACACCCGGTACTCTCCTGCCTAATCGTCCCCATAAGCTGGCACTCCACATTAGGTTGATCACTTTAATCTCATTTGAACGGTGAGGAGCAAGCATAGACGAACGGCCCAGCTTTAGAATCAAAAGTTGATTCTTCGGCAACAACGGCAAAAAGGAGTAGTGTTTCTGGGACATTTTGACATGTTATCGATATACAATAACATACTACGTATATCAAAAGCTTGTTTCGTTCCTTTGTCTATTGTTTCAGTACACAAGCCATCCTTATTGAGCGTTTGATAAAAAAAGACATATTCAGACTCCATTTAGAGAAGAAAGTCCACGCCTCACAATAGGGCATTTTCGAAGTGAAGGGTTTTCGATCGTAGTCGTCCTCAGTCAGGTCAACTTAATAACCAGTTGAGTTGTCTAAAAGTCGCTCCGAGCTGTTAACGGTTCCTATTTGTTCGCAATACTCAACCGGTGAAGCATCTTCGTTTTCCACATATCGAGTCCAATTTTTATCTTGAATCCAAATCGATGACCCCGGGAACAACGATTACCCTGTGAGAGACGGCTTTACGGAATAAGTTCTGTCTTAGAATCGGAATCAGATCAACGTTATCCCTCAGTCTGTACATTTTGGGGTCATAAAGGGTGACAAGTAGGAGTTACATCTCCGATTGGCAGTTTGTCTTGTCCCTATGATTTCCACCTGACAGTAAGATCTCACTTACGACTCTGAGGAGAAGGTGATTACCGAGTGTGCATTCATGCTCCGGTAACCCACTCTATATCCGGGTGAAAAGAAATAGAATGCAGCTGAAACTACAAAATCTTTGTGAGAGTAATCTTGGCAAATGGTTGGTGGAGATCCGTACCCAGATAAAACAACCAAAGTGGCTGACGCAACTGTCAAAGTTCAGAGAACATGAATTCCCGTTTAACGATCCAAAATATCCCCGTTAATCACGAAACTATGGTAGTTGGTTATTTTCACATTGCTCTCCAGACACTAGAGGTGCGTCTTCGAACAAAATCACCGAGTTTGGTACCGTCAGTCATCTTTTGAATTTAGATCGGGATATCAAGTGATAAGACAACCCATATCGGCACATGATTATTCTCATGATACCCACTGTTTACAGTTGTTTTGTGCAGTTGACATCATATCTGTTGTCAGGTTGAATTTAAATACGCACTGCCAGTCCACTTGATGAATTTTATTGCACCTTCAGTACTCCCTAGTGATTTCAGAGAATCCTCTTACTTTTCCACATATTTTACAATTGAGGGTTACTCTGATAATCACTGTGCTGTTTAGCTATTTGAAAAATCGTGCTTGAGATAGGAAAAAAACACGCTTTCTGAGGATCTCGACTTTTTGAGCGGTTGGTTCAACAGCACAAAGCATTGAAGTAGTATCATAAACACGGTGATTATCTGGGGTGTTTTTCTTCAAAAAGTCCAGATACTTACTACATGGAGAGAAGAAAGGCAATTCAAAATATTTTTTTAATTTTCCCAGTGATATTTTGCACCAACTTCAGACGTTTCTTTCATCATGGAAAAATCCGGAGACTTGGGGGCACTGATGGTAAAATAAATCAAGTGTTCAGCCTTTAGCTTCGGTTTTTCTCTTAAGAACATGACTTCCTCACTTAAAATTTGCCAAATAACCGTAGCAATCAGGTCAAGACTTTTCAGAAAATTTTCAACAGTCATATGACCATCTTTAACAGTGGTTTCCAGAGCCAACACATTTTAATTCTTGTTTGGATGCCTTTCAAGAGGATCTCCTCCATGGGAATTCTACTTTACTAGATTCGCCAAAACCACTTGCTTACCATCAAAAGGGTTGGGCTTTAGCCGCCGATGTTCTGTTCTGATTTAATAACAACCTAGATGAATTTCGAATTACGACAATGTTGCAAAAATGAGCTCTTTCCTAGAAACGATCTACCCTCGATGCAGTGGCCTTTCTCACTCACTCTGTTTCGTCATCTATGGATCGTAAAAGTCAAGTAGTTAGGGGCTGTTTCTTTCATGGATGAATTACTCCACGTACTTGCTGACTCGGGGGACAGTACCTCTGGCAATAAACTTCTGTCCAACTGCTTTTCCAGTCGACAGCAAATCATGCCGTACCGTGATCGGACATATACCATACTTCCCCTCTACACAAAACATTCTACAGAGCAGCATTCTATCCTCTATTCTGTTTTCTGCTTATATATATATATATATATATATATATATATATATATATATATATATATATATAATCATCCTTGTCTATTTATGACGATCGTCTCCTCATTGGATGCGTCGTTGATGTGATTTTTGGAAAGCCCAAACCTAACAGCTTCACTTTTCTGTTTTTACAACAAAGGGTAACTGAGCTCGTCAACTGGTCTACAGAGCAAAATCAGAGGATGAATCCCGCAAAGTGTTCTGATATTCTGTTCTGTCTCCATAAATCCAACTGATACTCCAACCTGATGGTATCAGACCCAGAACTAGTCATCAATGAAGAATCAATGAAAACTGTACCGTCCCTAAAATACCTCGGTGCGGCCATCAACCGTAAGCTTACCTGGACAGATCACGTCGCGGCTGTCTTCTCGAAAGCTGGAGGACTCATCTTTTACTTGATACGAATCAGGTCATTTTCTACCCCGTTTCACTTTATAAGGACCTAGGTATTTTCATGCATCCTTCAACACTGGTTTTAAGCCCCCCCCCCCCGTCATATTCCCCGGACTGCTTGGGCAAGATTTAAAAATTTTCCTAAGGTCCCTTAGACATTGGTGCCGACATCACTTACGGCCTACTCATCCAATTTACGGCAACCCAGCACTTCAAGTCGTACCTAACTTTCTCCCGTATGATCTTAGAAGACTGTACACAGCCCCTTCATGCCGATCTTGGAAATTACATATCAACATCTGCCATTCGATTCCAACACAAACATATGTTCGCTCGCACTAGAGCATATAGATCCTCTACAGTTCCTTACCTAGCTCGTTTTGTCACCAAGCCATACTTTCTTAACTTGCTCCCTTAAAAGTACGTTTTTTCCTATTGCTCCTTTTCTATTGCTAATTTTTGCAGTGCAGATTTTATGTAGCAGCTCAATATTCACCGTCGGGTGCATAAAGCACACATCTGACTTGACCTGAATGTGGGCAAAATATCCTTGTCTACAATTCTAGACCCTGTAAGTAGGAGTTACGTGAGTTATGCTGAATGATTATGTTCAGATCCTCAGCCATTATCAAATTTCTGCAAAGCCAAAGTGAAGCACTGTTGGAGGACTTCTATAGAGAGATCAACATATGAATTTCAGAGGTTAGATGGTTTAACTTAAACAACTGAACGGCAAATGTTTGGTGCTTGTTTGAGTTGGTATTTGTGGTCTATTCTGGTTCGTCACTGATCTATACATGCCCGCTTGCTCAAAGCTATTTCGCAGTGAATTATCAATAGTTTCCTTCGTTTAGCAAATGGTATTCAGGATTTTCTTCAATCATATCCCCATCAAACAACGATAATCACTTAAAAATATCGACCAAAAACAGAGCTGATAGAGATAATACTCAATCAGCAACAGGACTCTGGTCACTTTATTTCCACGATTAGATATTGTTGGTTTAGGTGAAGCTCATCATGATCAATGACCACGTGGATGGCCGACTGGAATTAGCTATTTCATAATCAGGTACAGATAAATTCTGATGCAATTCTAATCGAATCTAGTATAAATCAGGTGCGAAATGCGGAAAAAGTCTTCTTGTTCTTCAAAGTCGGTTTGTAAGAACTTTTTTCAAACCTAGTAGCTTTATTTTGTTTTCATTTTAGAAGAAAGGGCAGACAAACCAAAATAACGTGCAAACGGTAAGGCTGTACTTTTAACTCGGACGTTGTTTCCCAATTTATAGTAATTTCAGTTCGTAGAAATGTTAGAAAGATACACGTTCAAAAGATGGTAGTGAAGGAACCAAGCATAAGCTCACATTAATCGTTACTCACTGGGTTGTGGACTACCATGACAACGCTATTGTTTAGCCTCATCACACTAGCAACCACAACGCCGATATCGGTGTTTTCGGTAAATGAATATTGTCCTGATAATAGAAAGTACAATTTGTCAGTAATTTTATTTCATATGGCAATATATATACACAAATATATACAAACGTTCCCGGTGTCCACAATGATAGTGGTCAAACTATCAAAGCTTTGGTCATTTTGTTCGCAGGGATGCCACCTAATTTGTCCTTATTTCAACCAAGCACACGTGGTCATCTGACATGTCTTCCTCACTGTTTGCCATCTATCTGGTTGTGTAAGAAGTCGTCGTACAATAGGCCAATGCTAGGAGAGAATGGACGGCTTCGTTCGCTAATAGCAAATTCACGGTGATTTCGATCATGTGATTTACTGAGGTCCAGTCCAAAAAAATTCGTAAATCTGCGAAAGCTTTTTACAAAAAGCTGAAGTTTTTTTGCAATTCTTAACTAGGAATAAGGATGTTCTAGTAAAATTTGGTTACATTTGTGCTGACTATTTGTCATCGGTAAAAGGGCAATTAGCTTTGACAAATCTTCAGCAAAATTCCAGAACGAACTTCGAATTAATTCCTTCTCATTCGGCCAAAAAAATGGGAACAAGTCTGATTCAAAACAATAGCTAAACTTGCCCTATGTAAAAAAACACTAAAAACTAGCTGCATCGGTTCACGTAGTGACTACTGATTACTCACTGACAATAAATGACGTGTATCCACTTCAATATTACTGTGATCAAGCGGTAAGAGAAGCAAGATGAATAGAATGAAGGTAAAAATGGGGACTAGCAAACTGTTCTCCCAGAACGGCTGCATCGAGTGGGGCATAGGCATCGTGATTCGTTAGATGTCTGGTACTTGAAGCCTTTCGTTGGCCGATGAGAACAAAAGAGATGGATGCGATTTAATCGTGAGCCAAGACATGGATAACAATCAGGCAACTTCCATGAATATTCAGAAGGTTACGAATCATTCTCGTAAATCAATATCACGTTGGCTACTTTTCATTTATGTGGGCTGATTTCTATTCATAAAATATTTCGTAGGACACCCCCTCATATCGTCAGGCAATTTTATGACCTGAACTCAAAGGGTTTGTTTTGAGGTATGATACACTTTACTCACCGAATCAAGTAATATAATCCTTTGAAGACAGAACCTTGACGAACAATGGTACTTCCGAAAGGGTAACTTTCCAGTTCTAGAGCCAAAGCAATTTGCTTCTTTGTTCGGGGTTTGATGCGAGTGAAGTAGGGCAATCGGTTGATGAAATTCATGCGAAACTGAAATTGTTCTTCCAGCACTGTCCGAACCGTTTGGTCATATAGATCACGTGATATAATCATCATCCGGACACCATCTCCTTCCAATTCTTTCAGGGTCCCATTTTTATCCGTTGATGGTGGGTTATCGCCGTTTCGGATGTATGCTGTTTGGGTTATGCTGTGCGGTGCGTGTCGATGAAAGCCTGTGTTTCTGAGAGTAGGTTTATCAGGCAGGGCAACAATACTGGCGGTCCGAACACAGGCTTCAATGAGGGCCACTTCTCCGAAGATTGCTCCACTTTCTGTCAGAATGGAGTAGAGCAGAGAAGAACGGAGTGAACTTGCTAACATGGAGAGTTCACACAGGTGAAACATCTGTGAACAATGGAATCATTCGAATAATGATCTAGGACCTTGCAGGTTTTGGGAAAAAAGTTATCGGTAGATCGACACCAGTAAGCATGTTCCCATTACGCATCGGGTTAAAATTCTTAACCGAAGTACCACGAAGATAAGTCACTGGCTACTTTGAGTGTCCTTCTGCGTTAGTTTGATTAGTATGTTTCTTTTGAGAATGTATGCACCAAGTGCACAGAAAGTACTTGAAGCAACTGTCTATTTCACTCCACCTCTGGCTAACAACTCAAGAGGAGCGCCCAAACTATCACGAGATTAGCCGACGAGTTACTCGACGAAGGACTGAAATATCACCTCCGATTGCTGAATTCATTCGCTTATTTGATTCCATTACGAAAGGGAAATGTGGCGACTGAAGACGATTACTTTTGCAGTGAAAAGACTTTTAAACGAGGACATTTTCAAACACGTGAAATAATGAATAACGCTAATCACACTCAGTATATACGACTAAGAAAATAAGGGGAAATAAAGTCATGATTCATTCGTGTTTCAGCATATTTATTGTTCTGGCATATTATCACAACTGTACTGGAGAACGGAATCCACAGAAATGTTATGAGGATACCAAATTTATGTGCCATTGCGAGTCATACAGGTTATTGGAGCAACCAATTATGTTTTTCGTACTTTGCCGAAGATAGTTCATCAAACGTTCTTAGGTAAGTGAATGTAACTACTTTTAACGGAAATGCTCCTTTTTTGCCTGGAGCTATGAGTACCAGAAAAGCTTACAAGTTCGGATTTCACGCACGTGATTACTCTGAATACGAGTTTGCAAATGCTGATGGTAACTAATCACGCATTCGGTTTTCAGTTCAGGAGATTGTGCACAGATTAATCACACGGGATCTTCGATTAACGGGATTCAGCGCATGAGTTAGGAACTCGTCACCAGATAGACGGCTCCACTGTTATGAAGCTCACCAGCGTGCCATACCAACGATCCGGGACCTACGAAAAGTAATTCGACCAAGTGGTCGATAATTTTGATTTCATGTGTACCAAAAATGAAAGGGAGTTTCTTGATCGTTTGTAGAACATGATCCTATCACTCGGAAACAGACCAACTTACCCTACCGGGTGATTCATTGTGATACTACCTTGTGACCGTAAATAAGAATCTTCGATGAAACTTGACTACCACATAAATGCTGTAGGTGGTTATCCAGCTTCAATCATTATTTTAGCGTTCGTAAGCTTCCTTTCAGTGTGGCATACACTGTACAGTCTTTAAGTAGTTCACGTGCTATAAGTCGTCTTCCCCAGTCTGATTTGAACTCACCCATGGATAGAAACCCGGATGTACTACCCCTCACACTCTACCATACGAACTATGGTTGTACTGATTGTAAATATGTGTTTTACTGTCCACTTCATATACGGTAGTAAACAGCTTTCATCAAAATGTTCATAAATGAACTGCCTCCAGCAGCTCACTAGTGAACAAAAAGAAACCCCTCGAATGAATATAAGGATACAGCTTATTTAATAATATTTGATTTGGCGGGTTTTGTAAGTATAAATGGGTTTTCATTTGTTTTCAGTTCGAATTGTTTGATCGAGTAAATTCACTTGGAACGGCATGACCGTTTATTCAGAAACAGTAACAAACGATACACCTTTTATCTCTTGGAAGCCTAATAGTTGTTTGTATCCGACATTTTCCATCCCCAAATTTTATATATATATATATATATATATATATATATATATATATATATATACTCACTAAGCACGGACACCTGTGGACCAAGTTCATGCGAGGTCTGAAGAGAAGTAGAGGTTTGCCCAGTTTCCAATTCCAGAATGTCTTCTGTGGTTTCTTCAAAGGTTTTGGGACTTGCATTCTGATCTTCGTCATTGCTCATCTGGTCTTCTTTATCAGCTTCCATGGTACCCTTTTGATGAACCGAAGCTTTGCCCATGAGTAGGACATACATACTGAAGGAGAAGAAAATATGTGAGATTGCTCAAAGATTATTTGAAATTTATGAATCTCTGCTTTAAATTACGCTGCATAATTTGTACCTTTTTCCTAAATCCACGGATTCTAAGGTTTACTGACCATTTTGGAAAGGAAAACAATAAGACATTGCTTTGCTGGTCAGAAATGTTAGTGACAAATCGGGAAAAAGTGAGGTTGAATTAAGTAAAGCCCTGTGATACAGAATGTCATTATTTGGGAAATGTGAAATTGTACCGCGAAAATATTGTACCTGGAGTACAAATTATCAATGTCACAAATAGCAAACTAGTGATTGGACAGCTGCACTTGGCTTGGCACCGCAGATCGCAATCAACAAGTGGAAGTTAGGACAGCACTCAGCAAAATGTGTACGCCAACGGAATCACTCATATACGAACAATGCAAACATGACGGAAGTATCAAACCAGAAATTAACGCCTTGGGATGGTACTTGTGTGGGTACTAGTCTGTCGGTGAACACAGCGGACAGACAGTCAGAAATAAGTGGAGGAATTATATAGGTACGTACACTGTGAGTGGTTACACACCCAGATAGGTGGGTACGAGCATGTGAAAACATTCTCCAGGACACCTGACTTAAAGCCTTTATGATCACGGGAAACATGATTCAAAAGTGCAGGCACGCCGTCATCAGGCTTCACAGGCAGTGAATCCTGTTACAGAAAGATGTCAGTTTTGTATGGCAGAAAATTTTTAACGACAATTGCAAGGACGGGTTTTCCATCGGCAAGCTGACTACCGTATTACTGCACTGATCTGGATATAATCATGACTACAAGGGTCCACCTGCCGACATGACTCGGAGACCCACAGTGGCTAACCTCATACGGCCCTAAAGGAGTAGGCATGATAACGAGCTGCACGTACGAGTATTGTCGAAATTTCTTCGACATCGTGGTATTTTGAATTGAAATCTTCTGTTACCTGGACAAAGTGCAACTAAATTCTTCTTCAACTGCTGGAAATAAGTACTCGGTTTTATTCAAATCAAAAATACAAGCATAAGACTGTCAACGTCTAGTCATTGAAGTTTCCAGTGTTTCACTTCTTATAACAAATGGACAGAACGGGGACAGGGCCATAAGATAGGCAGTCCGAAGTGAAGCATAACCTGGGGCAATAATACACAGAAAAATAGTTTCCCCCGACGAAATTCTGGTCTGACAAGCTATAAACTTTTACTTTTTTAAATTCTGATTATTTCTGCATTTTTTAGGATACCAACAAATGTTTATGGATTTTGTAGCCTATGTCAACTATTGTGATGAGTTTTCTGACCACATACTCGTCGGAATGTGTTTCCTCCAAAATTTCATTTACAACTGACCTTTTTGTAATTCTACCTAGTTTCACCACCGGTCGTCCAAAGTTAATCGATAACCGGAATGACTTACAATGTGTTTCGAATTCTTCCTCGGTTGCAACACGCGGTGACCCTTGTGGTGCCTACAGTCGACCGGTCGAGGGTTAAAGCAACTTAGTTTCCTCCACCCTTGTTCCGAATGCTGCTTGGGAGCCGGGTAGTAAATAGTCCACTTAGTTACATAAGTATTACGCTCTGTATTCTATTCTTTATTGTAGTGCAACAAACATCATTATCCAAGCTGGATGTTTTGTTTATTGCACACCACATCTTCCAACGCTAACACTTTTCATATATAAAGCAAAAAGCACGTCGTACTACCGAAGATCAAGAAATGTTTTACATGAACAAGTGCCCGATGGGTTCATACTATATCACCCCTCCCCTCTTAACAGAAGAGGAGGAATTCCCCGGTTTTCAGTAGTTCTTTCTTCAAAGTAGCGAGAA
Organism: Fasciola hepatica; assembly: GCA_948099385.1. Classification (NCBI taxonomy): domain Eukaryota; kingdom Metazoa; phylum Platyhelminthes; class Trematoda; order Plagiorchiida; family Fasciolidae; genus Fasciola; species Fasciola hepatica. The sequence goes on from CANUEZ040000063.1 coordinate 5,572,580, forward strand.
AAATGTAGAAAACTAACTAACCACGTTCATATGACCCTAAAGTTTAAGAAATAAGCCAAAAGTTTGCCTCCAGTGAGGATACCGTCCTCCGTGAGTTTACTTTTCAATCACGAGACAATATATGTATTTTGTATAGTCCAGTTTGCGCGCTTTAGTTTTCTCCTAGTGAGACAGGCAGGCACGTGGTCATCACTATAGAAAAATATGTGTTTCTTGAACGAACACCATCTATTGATCAATGACGAAAACCACTTCCGATGAAAAGTACCCTCATTGGTTTGAAACTTGACCGTAGCCCACGTCTAATTAATTTCTAAATTTCAAGCAATAGGCTAATTTATTATGGTGATTGCACAGTTTCAACTGACTATGGATCGATGTTGGACTTGGGTTACCAATATCAAGTATTACAGATTTTTTATTTCAGCCCTGTGTTATGATATACTATGAACAACTTAGGGAAGAGAAATTGAGCGCGGAGAAATTATTTCGTCTGACGAAATTCGATAGCACATGCACAGGAAGTCCCGTTTTCGACACCAAAAATGGAGACAAGACAAAGAAAGTACAGAAAGAAGACGAAGATTGGAAGAGTTTATTGTTTCCCAGCAGCCTCATACAACTGCTACGACTGGTCAAACTTTCACGAGTATTCATATAAATCTGAGAATTCTTTCGTCACCCACCTCAGGCTTCGTCTTTATGGTTTCAATTCGAGGCCTGGACATGCACTGAGTCCAGCCAAAAACTGTCTTCAGCCGATTAGTATGGTAGAGTCAATAGAGGTGAACGTTGGAGCTCAATTTTTTCATAGTCTAACGTCCACCTCGCTAGCTGCGGTCTTACGAGCGCACGGGAATAGAGCACAGGAAGAAATATAAAGGAAAATCCTACGCATAGCATATCCCAAACACCAAAGCGATGATATCCATCTATACCAAATTCGCGACTACTGACAGCATAGTTGCTCACTTGATGTTGCTATTAGCCATTGCTGATTCTTCAAAAATATCGGAAAAGCATAGAGGACTATCGGAACTGAGTGGCACCGTGGAATTGTACTAGTACATTCTGAGGGAGTCAGGCGTCATCTGGGCTCCGAAGAGGCCAAATTCCGACGAAAGCCTCCTTGTTTTTCTCTATTTATTACGCGGCATTTTCTCCATCGTCAATTGCCGCTGTAATGCGATACCTGTCACCCATTCACTGGTTTTAGCCGACCACAGTGAAGGGTGAGCGCAGCTAATCGGTACTTCTGTTAAAACCTGCAAGGTCTACCCGGGCATTCACAAAACAAACGAAACATTACAAACATGCTTATTTGCAAAGTCACTGTCCCGTTCACTTGGAGATGGTCACCGTCCAATGGAGGAGTAGTCGAGCGGTTTGCCTGTTGTCGTTCACCTCACTGCGGTTAGTGTCTTGGGTGTAGGAGTGTTGGTAATTCAAAATTGTCCATAGTTCCGTTTTCAGCAATCAAGTACTTACCGAGTAGTATATCCACTCGCCACACAGTCTTGTAGAAGCAATTTACGCAGGAGCGTACATCGTACCTGTAAGTTTCAGTAGCCAAACAATCTAACGCACGTTGCGTTGTTCATACTCTATCATCCAGCTTGACCACGTAGTCGGCGGATCACACGTTCAAACCGCCGTTCTGCAGAAGGGGCTCAACCATGTCTCTTACTATATCAGTCAGGATGGCTGTTCAGTTTCTGAGGTAAATAGTGCACGCAATGCATTTAGTTCACCCTCTTTGTTCTGTGATTTCTCAAGAAAACTTATACTTGGGATCGTGGGCATCACCACATTAGCATTGTAAAAGGATTGAGATTTCGACCTGGGAAAACCGATTCCAGTCCAAATGAAAGGGCCTGAGAGGTAAGAAATTCTTTTAGCACACCCCATGATCACTGTCTAAAAACGTAGGCTATAGTTCATCCGACGGGTGAAATGGTTCGCACAAATAACCATCGTCTTGGTTGATGCCCATGACATGTCAATGAACAAAATTTCACGCTGTGAGGGTTCTGCGAAAGAAGCTGACCCAGCTCGCTAAACCAAAATGCGAGTTTTGTGTTTTCGTTCGCGAAGAGGAAAGAACTCCGTACGCACCACGGCCTGTTGACTTGAAACGGATAGGAATACTTGCACACAAAGACTTAGAAACCAGTAATAGCAAGATGCCATGGGAAACGACAGATCAAGGAAAACCATCAGTAACATTTTGAAGGATCTCAGACAACTTACATCCAAGAAGTGATTTGGATAAGAAAAAATACTCCGAAAGCGCTAACAGACAACTTCTACATGCTGCATCCAATCAAATAACCAGTGGATCAAAGTTGAAGAGGTTCATACAACTGAATAATAATTTTCCCGGTGTACAGCAAGTGTTACAAGCAGCAACATAACTTCGGTATAGAAAGACGAGAGCAGTACCCCGGATAACCGAAGGTCGCATTTCAGGTCGAGTCCAACTGATCAGAATTGGAAGCAGTCTATGACTAGACTAATCCGGACAACCTGAAAGATTGCTCAAAATCAACAGGCGTGGTTAAACCCATGTGGAACTAGGTTTACAACACAGAATAGCTCGGAGTTTCTTCGTAAATAGTCCCTCGTGTGGAACCGTCATTTGTAATTGTTTGCCTTTTTAAGAAAAAAATTTGGGAACGCGTAAAACCAACGTAGTATCCGGCTGTTAGCAATTAAAAAAAATCTTATTCGACTACAAGTTGAAACTCACCAGTCTGCAAGATCACCTTCTCGGATAATGAGCTCGTACGGTTGGCACGTACCGACTTTACATTCTTTAACTAACCGCGTAAGTATTTCTGGCAAAGGAGAGATAAAAGAGGCAGAAAAGAATAACGACCATGATGAAAATGATGATGATGATGATGATGATGATGATGATAATGATTTGGATGATGATGATGATGATGATGATGATGATGATGATGATGATGATGATGATAATGATTTGGATGATGATGATGATGATGATGATGATGATGATGATGATGATGATAATGATGATGATGATGATGATGGTGACGATGATGATGATTTTGATGATGATTCGGATGATGATTCGGATGATGATTCGGATGATGATGATGATGATGATGATGATGATGATGATGATGATGATGATGATAATGATTTGGATGATGATGACGATGAAAATGATGTGGCTTTTCAATCGTTCTATGCGGAATGAATATCTACAGTTTAATAAGGAGCGAACTCGGGAATGTGGCTGCTCATTGCATATTTGCGGCTGAACTCTTATTGTCAACAAGGATGAAACAGCTGTACAGTGCTTCCATGGTTTTCAATGGTGACTTGAGCGTTCAAGCTGCATGATGAATCATACTATATATGTCTTCAAAGTGTTGGAGCACAGTTAATTATGGCTGCGGTGAAGAATGTTTGGTTGTCATCACTACGGAAACAGTCAATGGATATTTCACAGCGTCCGTCGAAAGCTTAAAATAGAAATGCGTTGTTCGAACTTCATTTTACATGAAATGTTTTTCGTAAATCTCACTTTGTCCAATAGCTTAGTGCTAATTTGTTGTTCGAGGAAAAGGAATGATGCAATCAAAAACTCCCAAGAATGATTTCATCTCCTGAGTAGGAAACTTGGTTTACTTTCGTTTATCACGTCTATTTGCGTTGCTGAAGTAGAATTATTAGAAACCGCTCATATTGTTTCACTGCATTGGTCCAGGATTGTGAACCAGTGCCGGTGAAATTTGTTGGCTAACATAGTTAGGATTGTTTTACTGTGAGAGAATCAGGAAGTAGTGATGGGATTGCAAATACAGTCGTATTCAAGCAGCAAAACGTTTTTCTGTAAAGACTGTCTATTTAACCACGACTTCTCGGCTCGCGGAAGAGTGTTGTTTGTCGTATGAAACTTGTCCAGAAAAACTGTTGGTAAATATATCTTCAATGCATAAATCTTCAGTTAGTAAAATCAGTCACTTGCCATTCAGTTTGATGAACTAAAAAATGATTCTTATTGCCTTATATTCAAACTAGCGTATTGGAAATAACCACTTATGACTAAGTTGAGGTACACCTCTAACATTCTCTCCATATATCCGACGCGCATACCGGTTAGACCAACACACTGAAGTTACGGTGGAAGCGAGGAGGTTATTGGCTACGCATTGAACAGGGAGGGAAGCAGTGGGCACTGTTTCTAATGCTAGTCAGAACAGTGGGGCTGTTCACATAGTACTTTGCATTCTATGTTAGGGCATCACCTCTGAACGGAAAAGATCAGGCAAAACCAGATTTTACCGATATGCTAACAGCAGATTCCGGTTTTATGACTACTGAAATCAGTAATGCATGAACTCTGAGTGATCATCTTTGAGAGGTTTAACATAATAAGACAAACATGGAGAAAGTGAAAAACAACTTATCACTCATATCACCTATAGGGTAGAGTATTGGGGGGGGGGGGGGAAACCACGCAGATAAATAATGGACACTATAAGAAGCTTTGTAGTTTCCCCGGAAACCAAACACTCTATGTGTCTTCAATAAATTGAAATAAACTGTTAGCTGGTTAAGTTTTTCAATAAGTGCTACCAGCTATTATTGGGAAACTGTCTTTTTGTGGTTATACTGGTTGTTCTTGTGTACGATGCAAGAATCTGCAAGACATATTGCAGTATATCACAATATTCAGTAGCCCAATGAAGCCTCTTGCAAGTTATAAGTCATTCCCATCTGCCACAATAAGATCATTCATCCATTAGAAAGTCTGCGAGCACCGAGCAATGACGCACTGTGCTCTGTGTACGTAGATTTTCATCCAGGAATATTATAGCTAATCACTGCAATTTTATGTTCCTATTCGAATGAAATTCATTAGCAGAGACACGTTTGCCCTAGTGAAAACACCTAGTTCAGATGGATTTTGATCATTTCCGCTGTAGCTTCTGGATTCAAATAATTTAGCCCCTGAAAGATACGTTTTGAAATAATTTGTATTTAAGATGAACTAATGAGCAGTATTTATAGAAGCGTACACGAAAGTAAATGGAACACTCACCCGTAGAAATTTTCTGAAATGCAGTTACCCTTTCTCGTAACCATTTGGCTACTTCCAAAATTTCCGACTCTTTACGCAACTCAGGTGATTTTTCTAGCACGGAAAGAAGTCCCTGGGGAAAGGGATCGTTTTCTTCCATTGTTGTTAAGTGAAAGTCGAAACATTTGTGAACAGAGTTTTGTTTGAGTATGTACAAATTTAGGAAAATGCTTGTGTGATTGGTTGTAATGTGGACCGAGATTCAGATTGGGCAGAATAGCTTCCTAAAATGAGTTGATTGTGTTCTGCTAGCTTGATTGGTCAGACGGTGAATCGATCACTGGATACAGCGGAAACCAGTTTAGAATAAGTCTGTGTGAAAGCCGCATTCGGGCGGATTGAAATCTGTTATACCTAAAGAAACGAAACAGTCTTACACTTTTTATACATTATGCGAAAATGACGTTATTTATGTGAGCACTGACGGAACCTACTGGTGGTTGTTGAAAGGCGACAAGCTTAACCAGGAGCTCTGGGATTATTTGTTCACTAGCAGACATTTGACTACGGGAATGCAATTCACGATGATGAGAACAATTTTGACAATCATAGTGGCAATTTGATTTTTCGTGATCGGTGCGCTTTTTTTCCATCTCATGCATAAACTTAGCGTGAGCTTGTTTGACACAGAAACACTCAAAAAAGCCGTTAGAGTCATCAAAACCACTCAGTTAGAAACAGTGTACACTCTTCATTTCAATAACTATTATTTGTGTTTTACGTTTTTTCTGGAAAGCATTTCTACTTAACCCTGATAAATTGTTTATTTTCTTGAGTAAACGGGTTGTTCAAGTGAAAAACAGCTAGAAAGCAATTGATTTAGTGGAATTAGTGGCGGAAAATCCCGGGGAATTCGAATTCTGGCCTTGTTCACAGCACAATTTGATGATTTTCATGAAGCCCATGGGTAACGAGTTAAAGACCATGTGGGGTCAAGTGGAACAATGGAGAATCTCAAAAAAATGACTGCACAACACATGAGTAGGTTTAATCTAATCTAAAGCTTCCAGTTGTTGTTCCGAGATGAACGGCCCATAAAAAAACGGCCCAAAAAAATCAAATGTCCTGATGGTTGTGATGATGACGTGATAATTTCTGTCGCAAATTCTTCAATGCTGCAAACAATGATTATGGAGAATTGGAACTTTTCAAAATGTGTCCTTCAACCCAGGGACTTCTGAATCTCTCAACATCGAAAATTCCTTTTCCCCCAGCTCAAAAGAATAAATAATTCAGAAGACAAACATAGCGACAGGAATTCCTATGTATACTCTTATCGGTCGCGTACGTATAAGATCCAGCGGGAAATGAAATGATTAATAACAACAGTTTTATTGGGCTCAAATTCATGTGTGTGAAAGTGAATGCATGTGGTTTGCTAAAGCCAATGGAGTTATTTTCAATAAGCAAAATCAGAGTCCAAGTCAATTTTACCAGCTTGCAAAGAGCTATCAACATGAGAAATAGAGGAGGAAATTGAATTCCTCTGGAGGTTTCTGATTTTTGAAACTGCCATGAGTTTGTTTTCTAAAATCAGTCCGATAGAGTATCACATTTTTTAGCTGTTATGTGCAACTTGCACCAAAATGCAGCTACTGGTTGCGAAATAAATGTATTTAAGGACCTCCAGAATTTTATTGGTTTTGCAGTTGGAAAACAAACAAGAATTTTCTCCATTCCTTTCAAGAAAACAATGTTACAGGAAACTGTCTATCCCCGCCTGTGCAGTACACAACCGTAAGTCGTCTCCTGAATCAAACAGTGTTCTCACGTGTAACGCGACAACAACAAACCCAATTTTCTGCCCAACAAAAATCGCGCATTGTACCGAAGGTGTCCTTGTGGTACAGCATGACAGACCTTGGGCTGCGCCCAGGAAAAGAGTTTTTCATGGATCGATTTCACGCAATGTCCCCACAATTCTTTTACTTCCTGTGGCCTAGATAAGGTGAAAAAAGTGACAACTAAAGAGATGAAGCTTTTGTCACCAAAATTTCATGAGTGGAAAGTTGACTTTGACGAGCTATCACTTAGTGACACAGAACTACTTTCTCAGAGGAATTTTTTCGTTAACATGAAAAGTAGGAGACTTGACTTGTACACGTAATGATATATCATGCACCGTCTGCTCTCGGCCCAAAATCTGAAGCCGCAAAAATACCGTAAAGCTGTTTCATCCAACCAGTTAGGAATCATCAGCGACGCCATTCCACTGAACCCCAACTAGGACTCGAACACTGAGTATGCAAATTTGAGTCACACATGCACACACATCAATAGCTAAGTTTTATGGGCAGTTTTCGTAACCTAAGGCTTTCGTTTCACTTAGGCTTCATTCCAAGAAGCTTCTCCGTCATAGGAGGCAATCACTGTGTGGGTAACTGATATTTTCCGTTCAGAAGCGTTATATCACGTGGCGGCAACCTGAAGAAAACTGCTAGTAGCCAGCCCAAATAGCTTATCATTGGGGCGTGTACGACCCACGAAGGTGCATTCCGAGTTCGATTATCATTCGAAGCTCGGCGAACGTGCACTGCGAATGATACCTTGCAGACCGGGTGAAGCAGTTGTGAGGGTAGTGGAAAATACGTTATCAATTGACACCCTAGATCGGTGGTTAGATAGCACGCCTTCGCCTATCCAGAATCATGCTCGAGGTTGGACTTAGCGAAGCAGGTCACTGATATGGAAGACAAACAGGATGTTATCAACTGTCCAGAATCAAGGAGAAGATTGGGGCCGAAGAAGTGGAGTGATGAACCAATCAGTAGTTACCATCTGTCTGAATCGACCGGAGTCGTATCACCAAATCGGGTTGCAACCAGACCAATCAGCCAGAACAGTAATTCATCAACCACAACTGAGCCAATGTGTTTCCATGCAGGGGTTTGCGTGCGGTCACAGCCCAGCTTATGTAAAAGATCTGTTTTGTACCAATAAACAGAAATGGTTCGCAGACAGAAAAGTCTTATTAGTGCTAGTGGGTCAGACCAAAATCAGCTGCGGTATTTATTGGTCATTCGGGCATTGCTACTGCAAGATGAACCATTACATGTATTTAGTATTATTTAAAGTCGACTAATTAAAAAAATCCTAAAAATATAGACTCAGTAAGCTTAAGTTATAGTCTTACAGTTAGGAGAATCAATAGTTCCCATATCTGAAGTGACCTGCGACGGCTGTGGGATTTATAACACATCTTAGACAAGAAATCAATTGAGTAACAAATACCTCATACAGAGATTGATATGAATTCGCCTTCGTTTGTTATAAGCTATAGGTTTTAACCACTTAAATATCGCGAATAAGGTGTTCTATTTGCATATCAGAGCAGCTTTGCGGACTTCGTTATGGTTCTAATGACACAAACTGACTGACCAACTGCTCCAGGGAAATTTTCGAAACAAATATCCCTCAAATAAACTCGTAGTCATTAAGCTAAACACTCCTTGAGGAATGCGAATTTATGTTCAGCTGATCTAAAGCAGCCTCGCTAACTGTCTTTTGCCAAATGCCTGTCACACCTTCCGATGTCAGACTGAATTCAGTACTACTTATTTTTATTGTTGCATCTTTCGTTAGGTTTGAAATCGGATCTTTCCGTGTCAACTGAGTAACCTCTAGCGTCCACGTTACTCATTTTATCACAAATATAAGCTCATTATGATTATGATGCGAAAAGCAGCTCGTGCACTCTGCTCTTGTTATCGATGCGGCAGTGAGTTAACTCAATGTGTTTGTTTGTGTATTGTGTTGTCTGAGAGATAGCTTATTTCTCCTCACCACAATGACACCTATCAGATTTCAGTCCGGCTTTCATATGAAAGGGGGTTGCTATCTGATTGTGAACAAAAGCGAAATGAATGTGGTAGGTAAATGCTTCGGTGCATTGTTTGATCCACTGGTGAATTGAACCTATTTCATTGAACACAAGTGCGGTATTTGCCCTGTCTGCAGTGAGTATCACATTTTATTGCAAAGCTTTTTAACAGATAATGAGTTGATTTTATTGTCATGATTAAGCGTTCATTTTGCATCATCACATAATGTAAAAGTACAGACAGAGTCATACCGAATCGCTGGTACTACATACAATGAGAACGTTTGTCGTATTACCTTGATCTCTTTGCTTTGGATAGTGAAATTCGAAAAGCGATAAATTTCACAAACTGTAGCTTACAGCTTAAGAAACTGACAAGAGTAAAGTTTTTTGGAACCACATGCTCTCTCTAACGTCATTTGTAATTAAACGGTATTTTCCGTTCCACCTCGGAGGTGATAGAAACCAGGTGGAAGTAGATAGATGATATGGGAACGGGGTATGAGAAAATCTACTGCCCACCTAAGGAACGTAGTGCCTCTGGTCTTCGTGGTTGGGGTTCAAGCGATCCCGCAACCAGCTGGCTGGAGACACAGAAGAATCTGTCAGCGAACCGTGAACAGTAGAGGCCGTGTTGCCACTTTCTGACGGATCAGATCTGTACAGGATTTCGGTCCCGTAACTGGGTGACTCGCAGGTAAACGAACCCCAAGTTCCAAGACAGAAAACACAGGCTCGCTTTACTACGTGTACTAGAGCGTAGATTGTCAAACAATAACAACAACATACGTCAAATTGAGGACTAACCGACCACAGAGCCAATACAGTCAAGAAAGGCTTCAAGATGCCCAAGCAATGATGGACGGGAAATGTTCGAGACGGCAATGCAGGAACGAATCAATTGGTTTACAAAGTAGGTCCTTAATTGGAGGAATTTGGGCCAGTCAATGAATAGAAGGGAATAATTGATTTGAGAGAACATTTTCACAAGCACGGGTGAAGAACAAGCAGAATAACGTGGTTATGAGAAAGCGCGAAATCATAGAGAGATGGCCAATTGCAGTCATTCACACGGATAGAGAGAGAAAGGTGATTAAGTCCAAACGTTTGTGCCTCGTCATGTAGCCCAGGCAATTCTGACACGGATCGCACCAAAACCGGGGAAAAAGTCTACATAAGCGATAAATTCGAACAGATAAGAAAAACGATTAGAATCATGAGGATTGAGGTCAATCGACGCTTGTCATAGAAACAAAACTGAAAAGAACTGCGTGACGCAGTATGACCGAACAACAATTGTTACGCGGGCGAGGTAGCCAAGGGTATGGTCGGCCTGGAATTTAGTGGTGACAATCCATGAAAGGCGAGCAATTCGTTTGGTTAGTGCAAGATAAAATCAGTATAGAGAGCATGGGACCTAGACTGAACCCGTTTACCGAAGCTCCTCGATATGGCGAGCTGAACTTCTTTGTCCAAATTCAATGAATCTCTACAAGAACGACTGATGAATAAGCGTTTATGCAGTTTTAGTCTGTATTTCGTGCGTTGACTACTGTGGCGTTCTTTACTTTTCCCAGCTCTGTGGGTCTACTGCTGTCTACCTTGTATATGTATTCCTTCTATTATACGTGCGAATTTTTGAAAAAGGCAGAGTTTAGTGGAGTTTGCCCTGCTGTTAACCACTGTACGATACTGATGACGGTGATGATGATGACGACGATGATTAAGATGATGGCGATGATTCGGATGATGATGAGGATGATGATGATGATGATGATGATGGCGATGATTCGGATGATGATGATGATGATGATGATGATGATGATGATGATGATGATGATGACGATGATGATTAAGATGATGGCGATGATTCGGATGATGATTCGGATGATGATGATGATGATGGGGATGATGAGGATGATGATGAGGAGGAGGACGATGATAATGATATTTCGGATGATGATGACGATGATGATCACGATTTAGATGATGATGATGACGATTCGATTGGTATTGTTGATGACGATGATGGTGATTCGGATGATACTGTTGGTGATAATGATGACAACGATTCGAATGATGATGGTGATGATGATGATGATGATGATGATGGTGATGATGATGATGATAATGATGAAGGTAAATGAGTATGGTATATTTCCCTCAAACCAATAGCTAAAACCAGGGTAAATACTTGGAAGTGATTGTCGTACGCCCAACAGTCTACGGTGGGTTGTACAAAACATGTTGACCTTTTCTGTAATCGTTAAGTCACTTCCTCCATGTTGAAAGCAAAACGATAATTGGTAAGATGTAAATACTGTCATATTCATTTTAGCACGTAGAAAAATGATCGATAAACTTTTGGTTGCTTGTAATACAGTTGAACAGATTGATGAGAAAACATGATACAGCATTCAGTTACTTTCTTTCTTTCTTTGATAGCAGAAGTGGAATTCACCATATTACGTAGGTTATGATAGGTGTAAACAGAAATGAAAACTAGACTGTGTGCCAGAAAGGCAGATAACTGTAATCAGTTTGTGTGAATAAAACCAGGAAAGGATAGATATCATGAATAGCTTGCCTCTAAACCCAGAGGGTTTTTTCGATTGGCTTAGAATTGCTTCGGTGAAGGCTAACAGTCTAGGATTTTGGTTGCGAAATCACAATCTGAGTGACTGGAGTAGGTTAATTCGTTTTTAAAGTTATAATGGCAATGAAACAACGTTGTTGGCAGATGTTGTAATTGGCCATCGTTTCGGCTACTGTGGGTACACTTTTTAAGGTAGGTATTCAATCAAATAACTGTGAGGGAACGTTCACATATCAACGGATGATTGACTGTATGTGTTCGAGTGTGTGTGCACATTCATGTATATGTTGGGCGCGTGATTTTGTTATTTTTACACATTTTGCATCTATGGTGACCAGGTCAGTTGGTTTGTCCTATATATTCTGCTGAGCTTTCCCTAAAACTGATTTTGTAGATACGGTTGTTTTGGTCTTGCAAGCTGACTGGATCTTCGTCTAAGCGGAAGAAAGTATAGTTCCTGAAGTCTCCGGGGTTCTTTCTGATTGCCTCAGAAGTGCTTGATCTATATGGGATTGCAACTGAAGTCATTCTCTTTTTCATTCTTTGTCTAAGTTGTTCTTCTGTATATATTCAGTTGCCTTCTTCTAAGGCTTTGCCGATGTTTACTCTTTCCAATGCTGTTAGCTAGCGAGTAAGTAAGTGTTCGTTTCACCCATTGTGAATACGCTTAATTCAAGTGCGAAAATTGAATGTTTGGGTTTTTTCTATGAACACTGGTGTTGAATCTTCGTGATGTTGTGTCAGCGCGCAAGCCCGTGGGTTATCCCCGGTCAGTGATTTCTCGATCATTCAAACCCAACGGAAAGAAAACCACGAAAGAATTGCTGAAACTGTATTCGACGGTAACCCTAAAATGAACACTTTATATATCATGAGACAAGGAATACATGGACACACATGACGCTGTTATTGATTGCTCAGCCTGGTGCACGGATGTGATTGGTTAAGTCGGATCACAGTATGTCGTAAGTCTGGTTGTTTGGCGGGCTATTGTGAAAGGTAGGCAACCGTGTGATGGACTGATTGGTTTATGGGCATACGCGTCACGACTACTTTGCTAAGTGGGATATGCGGGCCTTGTCATTGATGAGTATTCACAAAATATCCTGTCCGTGGGCTGGAAGAATGCGGACTGCAGCCTCGCTGATGGCGTGTTTTCAGGGAGATTTCTGAATCCCTGATAGGGCCCCTTTGTAGCTAAATAACCTGACATAGGAGTGCTATCTTTGATTAGCTTGAAATGGCACCGTTGGTTTCCGCCTCCGATTCATTTGCCCGACTGCTCGGGGTATTTCTTCTACGGCAGACGATGGATTTTCTTTTTGCTGCATTGGCAGGTTGAATGTTTCCAACGACATCTCCTGCGGTAGTCCCCTCAATACGGTGACCGGAACCTCAGCTATATCAATCTGAAGTACCCGGGGAGGCGTAGTGGCGATAGATCGATGGGAGAACATATATACTGGCAATGCTCTCTCAGTTCCTCGCAATCCCCTAGAAATTTCGGAAAATTCCATCTCTGTAGAAGTTGATAAGTGGACTCATCTACGTGGAATCCCCTTCAAGGAGATTAAGATCAGGGTAGAGACCGTACTGATAGGCTGGGATGTTTCAGAAGCTCACTGGCCAGAAGATCAGCGAATAGGGAATGGAAGCCAGCCTTGAGTGATAAGAACTCCACTGGGTTGGGTCGTGTTTGGACCTTGCAAGACTGACGGGAGCTGAAATTTATCGATTAATTACTTGTCGTCATCCAGACTGCCATTACCAGAAAAAATCCGGTACGTACTACGATGAATTTCACGACATTCCCTTACCGGGAGACGTTCAGCCAGCAGAGGATGGCGAAACCCTGTGCACGGTAGAAAACACCATGCTTACTCCAAAAGGTAATTTCGAAGTGCCCGTTCCATGAAAAACACGCCTGATGGATCTGCTTAACAAATGTGCGCTGGGATGGTGCAGGCTATCCCGCGTAAAGAAAAAAATCGAGCGAGATCTTGCATTGGTCCAGAGTTACAGCCGAGTCATAGGATACGTCGCGTCTGTTAAATGTAACTCGACCGACGGGAGAAAAGGGTTTCGTAATTTGTGGGAACCTAATACGCAAGTGGAACTGAATACACGCATTCACCTGTTCTTATTTTGTAAACGGAAACGAAAGACACCACTACGCCCAGATAAGGAAAGATACATCAGATCCACCAGTCGGAAAGGATAATTGATTTTTCCTGCTGCTCCAGACCTACGGATACAAAGTTATTTCTTCTTTGGTGGGACCAGAGAAGATGAGAAAAGGAGAAAAAGAATAAGAATAACCGCAGAAAACACCGAAGGTGTGTTATACAAAAAAGGCAAATGTTCCCTATACGTCCCTCACCTCTGGTCTACATCGAAGGATGCGAGTGGAATTCTAAGACTAGAAGTCCATAAGGTGTTTAGGTTAGATGAGCAACTCGAGTGAAGCGCTGAGCTTAGGTCATGTTCCACAAGTGCTTCACTTTCCCCGATGAGGCGTGCGAACAAGCATATGGGCCTGGAAGCGACTAGATAGGGAGAACCATGACTGAACTGTGTTTTGAGGTGACCATACTACGTGAGAATTTCGGGACCGGTGTAACGTTGATTCAGTGCATTTGTGAGATCCCCATGCAGTTCTTTTTTCACTCCTGTGACTTTAATCAGCCTGCTACCCTGCCTTTCCAACCGCTTAAACCTACACATCTTCCTTTGCCTTTCCTAAATTGAACCCGGTTAACTTGCCTCCGTTCACCTATCATTTTCCCATGAGTGCACTTTTACATTGGACCAGTTTTCCATTGCGGTCGATCTAGAGGCCTACGACCTTCGAGTTCTCGTGCATCATAGGCAACCGACCTTGTGCGGCACGTCTGCTTACGTTCCTTGTCGACTTTCTCACCCGCACTGTACGAGTGACCTTTGTACTTTCTTCGCATGCCAAAGATCACGCCACAACTGCGCGGGGGTCTAGGTCAAGCGTGCGTGCAATCCTCTTGGTCCTTGTTTGAACTAACTTCAAGGTCATATCTCCGTCCATCCGTCGAATGTACGCATCGCGCTGTTTCTCTGATTAGTCGATTTTTCCCTCGATTGAAGCTAAGTTTTACCTTGTACTGAAGACTCGGTGCCCTATCACTTGGCATACATTTCTCTCCAGACCATTTGAATGATCTGTTGTCTATTCACTGACCCTTGTGACTGAATTGCCCCACAAAATTGAGGTGTGTTGCATGTAACTGTAATGATCGTTCTTTAAAGTACTCGTAGATTACCAGCTCACCTTATTCGACTTTGGGTTTCGGGCTCGTACCGTACGTGTCACTCAATCACTGGGCAGCCGTTCAGTTACAGATAGTTTACCCACGGTAGCCGAAAGGTTGGCGAATTAAAACGCCTACCGTCAACGCTATTCTATTGACATTATTGCTTTCACAGTAAAAACAACAGATAGCGCTTCGGAATTTCGATACACACCTTACATCTTTCTGTCCGGTTATTCAGGTCAACTCAATTTACCTGTTGAGAGGGGATACTTTGTGGTCGCTGTTCTGGCGTCAAGATTTGCATTTGATAGCGAATCGATTTGATAAATGTGAAAGTCATTTTGGGATGTGTTCAACCATTTGCTGAGTCAGATATCATTCAGATCTGTCTACGAGGACGTTGCCTTGACTGGGGGCAAACTTTGCCGAGTCACCACCCAGGCATTGAATTGATAAAAACTGGCTACTCTGGTATTACTTAGTAGGTAAATTATTAACGAAAAACTGAAACCCCAAGGAGCAGCTGGGAGTCGTTTCCTGAATGCACTGTAGACTACACACGAAGTACTGAGAGTGAATGACAGTTTGGTTTTCCAGTGGTTCACTTTGTGCTGCCACGCCTAACATCCTTAAGACTAAGCTCTGTTCAGGAATTTAGTTGCCTTTAAGAGGAACAAATAAAACGACTTGCTTTTATACCACCGTCTGTGTAGGCCTGCTTTCGTAACATTTTTCGCTGCTAGACTCGATGCTTTTTTCCAGGTAACCTTTGACAGAGAGGATTTTCTTGGCAAGGTTATATTCACTTCTCAGCTAATCATTCATGTAAATAATACGGAGTCTCTATAATAAAATAGTTCTGATCAGGTCCCTCTAGTGGGCCACTTGAACTAAAAGTGAAAACTGACGATAAACGGTGACGGTTAGTGGGAATCGCGTGGAAGCCTTGTTGTTCACGTGTTTCGAAAAGGCCGTTTTAGGTTTAAATTTTTCCCATAGAGTGTATAAAACTTTTGCTTGATATGATTTGAAATAGGTGTTACAAGTTTATATGATCATTAAAACGTGAGCGATAGCCACTTGTATTCTGATATCCAGTACTGTTAATAATGCATGGCATACGTGTCTTTGTAACTCGCAGCGACAAACCAATACAGAATGGCTACCAGATGACTAGTTGTTATAACAGTGCGGACAATAATAATAACAACAATAAACCCACACAATCATCAAATTAAGATCCTATCTGAAATCGGAGAACGCAGGAAGTTGGATAACTTGCTGGGATGCTTGTGATTTATCGGATACATGCATAATTGTCTGGATGATGGTACGTGATAATTTGTAGTTTTGAGCAATGACACTGCCTTCCAAAACCAGAAAAATGAGGGTCTTTAGTTCTCGTTTGGTATTATCAGTAATGATACGTAACGCAAGAGTGTCTCTTTACCGTTGTTTGAATACGGTCCAGGAGTCTCCGATATACTTGTTCTGCGCTTCAGTTTGATACCATGTTTCAAGGTGTCGATAATTCAGGTTACTTTATTACCACCAGAAACCAGCTGTCTGATTCCTACGGGCAGTGAGTCAGAACACGCTATGTGATAATCCATTCAATTTCTGAACTCAGTCTCTCAAAGTTTCCAGCGGCTATTTTACTAAATTTGATTTGGCACGATTGCGATCAGGACGTCTAAAATTGAATGTGCTTGTAAAGTGAACGTAGTCAAATCTGTGAGATATGTACAGCTACATGCTAAAGAAGTAGCTGGAAACTGAGGGAGTCAGTGAGAATACGCAGCTTGAAGGTGAAGCCATATTTCTAGGTGATCATGTAGAAACAGTTGCAGGAAGACTGGAAGCCCTAGACATTGTCTTTCCGAAATCTCTGTTTAAAAGCTTTCCTAAACATAGGTTGGTAAATAAGTTTTAAGAAACCATTGAAATTCAGTAAAGATTAACGTGTGAACAACTACCCACAGAAAAGTTGTGAGAACGAGACATTTGCCTGATTATGCGTGGGAGTGAGGAATGCATTCTGTACAGTATAGACAAAAATACTCTGTACACTCATGGGAGGTTGGATTTCGCAACTTACTGCTGAAATGCTTGTTAGTAGGCAATATATTGTAGAATCCACGAAATTGGGCATGAAGTGAGGTGCGTGCTCGCTCACTCCTCGACCGTGAATATGGCCGTGAAAGTTGGAAGTTGGTGGAGCCAATTAGCGGACTCCCGATATATCACCCATATAAAGAGCTATACACTTGCTACTGAGAGAAGACGCAAATTCCACTAGGACACGTTTATATTTAATCTTGTTGTTTCATTTATTCCTTTTTCATTAAGCAGAACTAGAACAATATTCCAAGGGAGTCGCGGTCACTTAATGTTCAACAGACTGAATTAGTGTATTTCACCTTGTACGACCACAGTAGCATTAGCGGTTGTACTGTTTAATTTTACATGCATAACGGATACCTTAGCTTTTCGTCGTCTGCAGCTTCAGAAGTGCTGACAAGTTGTCTGCGTAAATTTGTTGAATGACCTGGCAGTGTCGTTATCATCGTCGAGAACTGGGCTGCAGGACTGATAACCTGTCTATTTCCAACCAATTGTTACAATATACTGTCAGATGTGTTTCGAACTGCACCTTGGCGAAGGCTGTTTTGATCTGTCCTGAATACTCGGTGAATGCAATTCATTCATTCATTCATTTATACAAGCCCTCCTTGAAGAGGTTATAAATGAGTAACATGTTAATAAATGCATTTTTCTAATTAAGGATATGACATTGTGCAGAGAGTCTACTGGTCATCGACTCGTGAATGTTACGTTGAAATGCTGCAGACACATTCTGAGGGGTACGATGAGAACAGATGGGCTTTCAGTTTTCCTGGATAAGATCACTCCCGTTGACCACATTTATTCAAACTGCTGCCAGTTACAATAAATGAATACGTGATGGAATTCGTCAAAAGAAATGACAGTGTAGAAGCCGTTCGACTCGAAGCTTACGAACGTGTCCTCTATCAGGTCTCACAGCGAACTACCAACGAAATCCTCTGGATCGAATAAATGGAGATAGCTAGAGTTGGTAGACAGATACGATGGTGTACTTTGTATATTGTGGCACCGAAACAGTATCGATATGAGAAATACACGAACGCAAACGAACCCAGCGGTGAGGTGGAAAGCGAATCGAGAGCGTACAGTCAATAAAAACAAAACTGTGTCAAAAGCGAGGTCGACGGAAACGTCGCAAAGGTTAGTTCATTTAAACTTACGCAGTCGAATAAAACAGTACAGTTGAAGCCAAGCGTCACAAAGGTTCGTAGAGAAAATAGATCCAAAATAGTGCCTGGAAAATGTACCTTTTCTCGGAATGATCAAGGTCACTACAACAGTTTATTTTTACAATTCATTGTTTATGCCAGGTTGGAGACAGGTTATTCAGTGTCACGTGGAATCATCAAACTAATTTGGATGACTGTGGCATATCCTCTAGTAATCCAAGTGTTTTCGAAGCAAGTGCTATTATTTTCGCCCAGGCTTTAACTATACCATTGTAAAACTATTCACGTTACCCTGAATCGCGCCAAGACACGTAGATCGTGATAAAATTGACTTGGGGAAGTGTGTCTCCTGATGGATCAGTTGTCCTAGAGCACAGCCAGAAGAAAAGTCGAGACGTGGAATACGGGACACAAGCCATACACGAAGTAGTAGACCTTTGCACTTGTGGGAAGCTATCTAGTACACTATACTGGCGCACGAGAATCATAGCTGAACGGCCCACTAACTCGACAGAGAGCACATTCAACACGTGATGAACTGATATTGGCGGCTTAATCTGATGAGAGTAAGAACTAGTCTGTGAACAAGGAGCTCTACCGAGTAGTTGGTGCTGCTCGAGCTAAGGGTAAGTAACCTTGTCGATTTATGAGAACCAAAGGAGATCAACCAATCGGGAGAGAGAACTGATGTTAAGGCGAAAAAATTAAATTATTAGAAATATTCAAGTGTGAAGTTATTCGAAAAGTAACAACTTTTACGGGAAAATAAAAGTTGTAACGAGTTTATCACCTCGGTATTAAAGGGAACTCGATCGTCTGCTCAAAAGATTCTACCTTAGTAACCGATCTCATTTGTGATCTAAATTTGTGGCAAAGCAAAATCACACAATAGTTTGTTGAGAAGTTTTTGAAACAAAGTTATTTCTCATTTTACACAAACCTTTCTGCATGCGAATCTGCTTTGATTGGTTTTGTGTAGTTGGTCTTTAGAACAGAATCAACGGTAATTTAATTTACATGATGGCTGTCTAGTGATAGAAAAGTGGTTTTGTTTCTCTTTCTTAGAAAAGCAGTCTAGTTAAGAGACTGTTGATCAAAGTTACCCCCTTGACAGCTTCTGATCGGCCGCATTTTATCTCGTGAAATGGTGTGTGACTTGGACTCAAGACTTAGGCTTGAAGTTGTGACTGTTATAGGGCAACCGCTGCGCTATCCGTTTGGGTCCTCAACGTTTTGCTTCACGTCACAACGACATCTGTCATCGGGGTTGGATGTGCACTTGCTAAACAGGTGAGTCCCACGATGGACGAGTTGAATTTCGGTGGATTACATCCTGACAACACTGAGTAAACTGGGAAACCTGCATCGTCTTTTGGATTCTGCGTGTAGATCTTTATGTGCCTGTTGATGTGAAAACTTACAAACCTCTGTAGGTAGGTAACACCTTCGTTTTCCTTGTCAACCCATTAAATAAATGTACTACCTGGCGTATCAGAGACTGCTATGAGAACAGAAGAAAGCGATTATCAAGATCGTGCTAACCAACCTAAAGCCACAAGCCAGAGATGAAATAGGGAATATTACGGAAGCCTTCCATCACAGACAACAAATACAAAGGAAAAGCCAGCGGAACTTAGGTAAGCAGTAAGACGGTATAAGTTGCTAGCGGCCCTTTTACTTGTTCGTAACAACAAAATCCATTCGCAGTGTTAGTGACAAGTCAGTAGCTTCTGAACCCAGTGATGAGTCAGAGTATCTTCGTGAGATCCTGCAATGAGATATGTTGTTCTGTCTCTTTGCCTCTTTTATGTACCACATGAAGACCTCAGAACATCTTTTGCAGAGGGTCGCTGGAAATTGGAGGTCACGGAAAGGAAAAATGACCGGTGGTGAACAACTTCAAACTCAGCGCGACAAGGTGTGAAGGTCACCACAAAGCACAATCCGAATACCACCCAGGGTGTATTAGTGGTTAACGTGTAGCACTTACAAACTCTCACATGGTGCTTGGTAGGTGTGCACAACCTTACAAGGATGAACTACTTCGAGGAATCTGAAAGTGGTTCTTTCCAACACAAATTTGAATGAGGAGACCAAAAAAATGTTTTTTTACAATGCATCTAGGATCATTCTGTTGGATCTTCATAAGTGTGTGCTGCAGTCACTGTTTAAATAATAAGAGTAAATTTACCTTTGAGGAAAGTAAAATTGTAGACAGCGAGGTATAATAGGGGAAGGAAAGCGTGAAGGCAATTTTTCGCCATGATGGAGCTAAGATAATAGTGCATTCACTTTTGCTTCTAGAAATGAGGACTGGAATTGTAAACGGCCATCGATTTGGCGTAGTTGATCAGTCATTTCTGGGTGCTAAAGTCAGTAATCTGAAAGGTATTGCCGGGGCTGATGCAATGCTTCAATCACTACGAAAGCTCTATTATCGCAAAGCAAACTTTCTTGTTTTTTTCTACAACGTCATTTTGGCAAGATTGTCTTCTACCGGGATGTGTCCGGGTGTTCAATGACACAACCGCCTCCCTGTTCTTATTACATAGACGACTGAGCATTCCAGATGAAATCTGCAGAAGCATTTAGATTTTGGCTAAAGGGGGCAGTGGTTCTTGCGTCAGTGGTGTAGGTGTCCGGGTGGTCTTGAGGAAAACTCATCTTTTGACTACGTAGCAGATACATTTGACATCAGAGTTCAGACATTTTTGATCGTCCCTCTGAATTCACTGCCTTCGACGATCACGTCCAAGACAGCCCATGTTCTTTGCAATTTTGGTTGCGTCTGTTCATTCTGTTTGGCCCTTGAGTGTTTGCAAATAAACGCGATTGAGTAGCTGTTCCCTACTAGGGTTTTAACAGATTGTTACCCATAGTATTATGCATCACCTGAGGAAATGTTTTGTTCCGCTTATTCGCGTCATGACAAGAATGAATTTGTATAGAACTAGAGCGAAATACTTGAAATTTAGATAATCCCAAGACCACGTGTGTGATGGTATACATTAGCACACAGTACGTTAGACCGCTTGGTTAACCTGCAGACAGAGCTTCAGTACCGGCCCGTTACCGAGCCCACGGAACTACGAGGGACAGGATGGCCGATTGATGGCATGGATCGGTAAAATGAGAGGGGAATCCCGTCAGATCAGTTTGAGCCTCAAGATTTAGTCGCCCACACCAATTGAACTAATGCGTTGTGTGCAACGTCTGGGTACATGAACCAACAGCTTATGTGTTTATTTGTGTTTTACGTTACTAAAACAAGATAATTCGCAGGCAGAAAAGACTAACTAATGGTGGTGAGACGATTCAAAACAATGTGGCTATTCCAAAAGATATTCTGATTAGTCCGCCTGATCAATTGGAGATTTATTTCGCAAAAACGTCGCTTTGATTGTCATCTTCCTGGTTATATTGGCGTTAGCGTTGACTCTAAAGCAAGTAGTAATAATTATACAACTTCGTTGTTACACTACTCCGGCCCATTTTTGATTAATTCGTAATTCTGGGTGTTTAATTTATGATACAGTTTCGTTTAACCTTTCTCCTGTGGGAATGATAACAATTCTCATAGTTGACAGTTATTTTCGATGATGTCGTGGGTTGAATTACAAAGGTTTACCCGGAATATACGTTAGTGATCAAATATAGTCCAAGTCAAATATGTCTCCAGTCAAGTGATGAAATTTGGGCAAACAAGACCGGAAAATTATAGTAGGACCTAGATCTGAATAGAATCACTAAACGCAGTGAAAACATTAAAATGATTCGGTCTGCGCAACCTATATAGCAATGCGACAAAAGAGCGTTGATAGGAACAGTTGAGTATGGACCATTCACTGCAATCAATTTGGCATCCACGATGTGGTAGGTACGCTCATCTAGACAATCGACGACGCTGTGAATTTTGCGAAAGTTACAATGCGATAATGCAACGGAGCATGTGAATACGACATGGTGTGGTGGGTTAAGTTCGGTGACTGATTGATCGATCATTGATGCTATATGCAGTGATAGCAGATACAGTAGTGCCTTTCCATATTTCAAAATCCCGGGTTACAATAACCTCTCTGCGAGAATCAACTTTTCTATGGAAGAAAATTCTTTTGATTGAAAACCTCCCAACACTGAAAAACCCAGAACCGAGCAAGAAACACTTCCTTTGGAATTTTACCCTCAATAAGAAACATTTTCGGGTCTAATATATTTAAGAATTTCTATTTCAGAACAAAATTGGTTATGCCCTTTTGTCTAGCAATATGACATCAATTCTCTGACTCCTCACCTTCTCTGGGACCTTACGTGGTACTCCACTCCAAATTTAAGGGTCTGGTTGCTTGCTATCTCTGGGACACGCCATTTCAACTAGACTCATGCGAAAACATGTGATAAAATAAGATAACATCAGTAGGCTTCTGGATGTGGCGAGTTCTAATCATGTTGAATGAGTCTTATCCGGGTCAATGAGCGATAATGTTGAAAGCTTTAATTGCTTTGAGTGTGCGAGGGTTTTCGTTTCATGCTGAGACGTCAATTTTATTTGCCAATCAAAGCAATTCAGGTACTGATAAAATGAATAATATTCTGGATGATACTAAGCCGTCTTTGTATCAGATTTTGATGAACATTGAGATGACGTAACTCAACGTCATTTATTTCGCTCATGAATCAGCTCTTAGAGTTATCAAGTTGACACAAGTACTTCTGGTTAAATTTGCTATGCAGAATGATTGGAAGATATATTTTTAGCAAACTCTGCATCTGTTTCCTTGAATGTAATACCTCTCAGCAAGAAACAACTTGAGCTATTCCGATTGCTGTTCTTTGCTGGGGGTTGGACTACTGTATCAGAATCGCCAAGGGATTTAACGAGTGTTGAATTGCCTGTGCGTTGTCTCTGAACAATGCGGTTTGATCGGCAACCGATTTGTATCGGTTTTACTGAATGAGCGCCTCTCAATAGCCTATTTTTCGGATTAACTAACTGGATCAAACGTGAATACTACCGAACACTCTGAATATTCTGATTAGCTAAGAACACAGAACAATGATGGAACGTATCAAAAGCAACACAGATCTGCTATTCTGTTATCTTCGGCTTGAATTTAAGTTACACCAATAATATATATCTCTTTTTCTTCTGCCGGTATAATTGCGGCTTGGCGACAGTTATTCCGTAGCAGTTGCATTCCGGGCCTAAGGAAGTTACCTTCGTTGTTTTTAGGATAATCGAGCTGACAGATGTTCTGATAATTATTACTTTGTAGATGGATTGAAAGACACATCTGCTTTTAACAAACTCCGTATTGAAAATGATACTACTTATGTGACTACTTCCTGTGGACCATCTCCCTCCTTTTCAGAAAGAAACAATTTTAGCTACCTTGACTACTGCATTTTACTGGAGGCTGGGGGGGGGGACTACTGCAATGTGTTGAGTTGAGACTAACGTATTTTAAACTTACTTTTATCCTATAGTAACCAATGGTACTCCCCATGAATTCGATCACATCATTGTCCAAATATTTTGTGCGCAGTTTGGGGGATGTTTTGGACACCGGTGAAAGTTTCATTTCTTATTTGCTTGAACGTGCTGACCCCTTTCTTCATGCAAGACATGCGAGAGGCTTGGACCCGGTAGATTATCGCAAAAAGGAAGTGGACAAGACAAGCCTCAGCTTGGGAAACTCAGGATTGTTTGAGTACAATGTGAATACGGTAAATAAACGTTCATTCTAAATACTATGTTTGACTCACAGTTTGATGTCCCTTCTACTGTCTGCCTTAATTGTTGTTTCCTACTAAGAGACATGGCTTTATTTACTCATAATACTCAGTTCGATTCTCTGACCTGATTTCTAAGGAATATGATATGTCCTCGGCTGATCAATGCTTTCTAGGACCGCTGTTATTCATGTGAAAATAATGCCACCAAGCAGGGAGAATTTCAGAAGACAACGCATTCGTATGGTGATGTAGTACTTGCAATACCCGAACTGATAGGACGTATTGAAATCACTCCCATTCCGTCCTACACAAACCAAAGTATCAAGAACACCAAGGCTGCGGAATAGCACGTTAATTATATTGCGAAACTGGGTCGCATAAATATGTTCAATCAAACAAAATAATCGGCAGATTACAGACTGACCAATCACAAGGAGCTTTCGCTTACTTGCCCTCGGTGATCTTATGAATAAAATATAAATACTCACTTATTTCATTTCTTATTTATTATACAACAAAGTAAGATAATTCAGGAAGGGGGGCTGCGGCCAATGAAAGGCTGCCAAATGATTAAGTGACCGGTGGTGGCGGGAACTGATCCCAGGTCGTTATTATCCAAAGTCCACGACGAGAAACGTTTGACCACCGCCTTGATTGGTTGGAGCTTCTCAGCCCACGTAGCCTAGAAGCTATATCCGACCGTATCATGTGTGATATCCGCTGAATCACCGCGGCTGATTTATCCGAAATTTCGGTCGCTGATAACATCATTCCTATTGGTTTACTCCGATGCACTAAAATTATCAACAGCAAACGTTCTTGAGATTAAGCATGTTCTCTTTTGATTTATGAAAAATGAATTCAGGTTTCCAGATTAGTTACGGTTCTGGTTAGATGCCCTGACAGAGGATTGCGAATAAAGCTTCTGTGAATGTTCCATTGCGCTCAGGAATCATGTACGATATGTACGTAGCTACAAAACAGCTTTGATTAAATTTCACGTACTCATACTTCTGTTCAGACTCTCCCTAATGGAAGGTCAAAATATTCCATCATACACCCTCACTAATTATACGGAAGTCCGGGTGCGAATCGTTGTACTCAGAAACTCCGAGGATCTTCGTTTCTGTCGACCGCCGTTGGGTTCATCATAGATTTGGACGAGTCGAATAGTCGAAGTAATTGCGTAAAGTAACGAACCAATTTAGGAATTCACTAGTACATTCCAAATAATCGATTGTAACGGAACATTGTACCGTAGCTTTCGCCAATGCAAAATTTCAAACACTGTTGCCCGTTGTCCTTGTTCGAAAGTGATGTGATATTTACTGGGAATCGGTCAGACTCAGTGTGTAGACAGAAAATGATATAAATGCCATGGAATATCAGGTGCATTTTTCTTAGGTCCTTGGCATATTGCTAAAATACTCCATGTATATTTCATTCCGGTTAGCAAAATGATGGCCACACTTCTTGCCTTAGAAATGTATAAAATTAACCGTGCAATGAAACGTGTTTCATATCGAAGGTTTCAAACTATTGTGCATTTCTATTCAGTCAAACTTTTTGGACCAAGAAGAATGGAGCCTGTTTGATGGGCGATTTCGTGAAACGTGGTAGGTTGGTGTTCAAGCTCCGCTTGAGGTACCTCATTTCAGGTCCTTATATCGAAATTTTCTCAGGACAGTTTCCACGGAAGAACACGACTTGACAGAATTGTCAACCGACGTTCGCTTACAGATGAACATATTTGCCAGACAACTAGATTATTTAAGATGCAAGTTTGATCGACATGATTTCCTTTCGCCATTGCCAGTTCACAAAAACAATCTATCATTCATTTCTGGCTGTGATCGGTTTTCTGTTGTGCAACGAAACAACAGAGATAAACGTTTCGAATATGCGATGCATATGTTACCTACAGAATGGTCCGAACTTGCCTCATTGTGCTTTATCCATGGAACGTTTGATGCAAGTGTGACTTGTTCCCCAGAATCTGTCCAGCGAAGTACACCGAAAAATAGCGTCTTGGATTTTGCTAATCGATATCTCATCAAGTACGGCAATTGGAAGCTGAACTGTATGAATGGGAGCGTTGAAGAGGGGCTCACGTACGCCAGACGGCATTGGTCTTATATGGACCACTTGAAGGTTTTCAATTGGTTTTGTAAAACCACAGCTGACCAAGAGGATTGGTTACGCATGTATGAATGTTTAGAAGGTGGGTCTTATCCTAATGCGTACACAATACTCGCTTATCTGACGGTAGGACTTTTATAACATTTTGGGACCCGAAATTTATCAGTTCCTAGATAGCTTAGTATGAAAAGAGCGCTTTCCATTTACCTTGAAGAACTCAGTCAGATTAAGAGCATTTCACTTACAGGAAATCAAAATGGGCCATAAACCAAAATTTCATTTGATGGTCAACATTTCCGTTAAAATCTCGTCACAGATTGCGAATTCCCATTCTTTCAGTAAACCTGAAATGGATCGAATTCGGCCATGAACACTAATAACTGTTTTTATTGAATCTCGCCATTTATTGCTCATGTTCCAATATTTCATCGTAAATTGACCAGGTTGTATTGTACAGTTTTGATTTCACTCGGCTGGTAACACAATACCTGGCATACAGTGAACTTTATTGGCACCTCATTCCTTTTGTCCATATTCTGAGAATCCGTTCTCCCTGATAGGGCAATCCACCACAGTGGTCGTGGAAAAATCGCTTTTTCCTTCGTATTCTTAGTGGTCAGAATTTTAATTTGCATAAAGCAGGGACAGTTTGTAATGCTTACCAATCTTTGCTCGATTTCAGTGTTGGTCCAACTTCACGGTTCCTCAGTTAAATCGCTCAGTCTGATGCTCGGTCTTATGCAGTAAGTGTTTTTGATACGTCAGGTTCAGCCGGATTTTGTGTCCTCGAAACGATGATATATTAGCTTAATTCACCCAGAAGAAATTATTTCAGAATTGTCGTAAATGAATGCTTCACTGCCACGGCAAACATCCGGAGAACATAACTGTGACTGCATGTGCTGATCCATGGTCGATAGTGGGTCAGGTCCCGTTGGCAATCTGCATATCAGCGCCCGTCCAGAATCCAAGTCAGGGCTTAGGACAGTGGATACATAATCGACTGGGCAGCGGATCGATAAGGCGTGGTCTGATTCCCGTCAAGTAGTAGCGGGTCGTACCACCAATCAACCAATCAGAAGACAGCCTACTTGATGCATGAATGAACCATTTGGTTTGTGTTGCAACGGTCGGTGACAGTGACTGTATCTACCTGTATCAACACTGTGTTCTGCGTTAATAAGCTGAGGCGGTTTGAAGGCAGAAGGAGCTTCTCACTAGATATACTGTTACAGTTCAGAACAGTAACTACGTTCCCGATCTCTCTGTTCTTTAGTTGGTGCCTCATTTTTCGCCCTTTTAGGTCATGCTGATGTGAAGTGTTTGACTTCCAAAACAAGAATGTCAATCATGGAACTTGATCACTGCGCGATCTGACAAATGAACTAAAATCCAAGTGGTGTTGACATGAAATAAGCCTTTCAGAAACCAACCCGGATAACTTAGCGGCAACCGTGTGGAACTCAGTCACAGTCAGGGTTCATTTGCGAAATAGAGGCACAGTGCTAGTGGTGATTTTTCATCTTGGATTGAGCTCTGGAAGCTTCGCAGCCGTGTAAACCTCTGTGTGGATGGAGGAGCGGATTTCTGATAGTGATGTGGATTTTGAGTGGCACGTTGTTGGGAAATTAAGTTTTATTTCGTTGGTTTAACCAGTCAACTTAGAACAGAGCAAAGCCGTGCATTTCGATAGCATTCATCTTTATTTAGATTTCACATACAGAATAACAGTCAAAAAACCTTGAAGATTGTCTTCCTATCATTTTTGCTGTAATCATTTGAATCATTCATACCCCGTGTAAAAGGCAAGCATAAGGTGTACGTGCCAAACGGGCATTAAGCGTGCAATGTGTGAAAGCCACCGAAATTTTCATCCAACCACGTAAACTGCGCCGACAGAGTGAGTGTAATTATGGCGGATTCGTTAGTCTGAGTTGCCGCGATGATCCAAGTGGCAAAAAAGAGAAATTTACGGGCATGTGAACAACCAGGATTTGGAAGAAGTAGCGCAATCGTTCTGTTCTACCTTTTCCCATCAAGCATGAGCCAAAACCGGCAGTTCTTTAGCCACGACGTATTTCGTTCCGTCCCACCAACTCCAGTGAGAACTCTGCTCTGCCTCGGAATCGCCTTGTTGTATTAGCGAAAAACGAAAAATATGTTAGGTTTCTGTCACATGGGCCCACCCGTTGCACACAACGCATTCGTCCGTCTGATTTGGACGACCACACATTGAGGCTTGAATGCCGCCGGCAGGATTCATCTCGTGTATCGATTCGCACCAGTGATCGGCCGTCCTGTCGCTCGAGATTTCGTGGCCTCGGTAAGGGCTGGTACTGACGTACTGTCTGCCAGTGTGCTTAAGACGTCCATCGAACGATGTGTCGGACCGCACCCTCGCACGACCCAACATTCTTTAGCCTTGAGGTACAATCTTCAGCCATGCCCCTGCAAGCTACTAAGGTCAAAAGTATCGGAATAAAATGATATCAAGGGCTATTGGAACAATTTATTTTTCTTTAAAAAAAAAAGATTTGTGTTGCAAAGCTAACGGAACCAATGAGAAAGTGTGACGATCATGTGCTGCACAGCTGACTATGGTAATGGTATAAATTGCTGCACCACAAATTAATTGAGAAAGGTTTAAACACTGTGTCCGTATTGTCGAACCATGTGGCACAGCCCTTATTACGTTCATACTTTCAGTGAACCATTTTTTATTGTGCTAAAAAGTATAAACAAATTAAAGGGGTAAACATTTCACCTGATTAAATCCACTGATTGCCTCTTCCAGCGGATTGAAAAATGGACTATACCGTGGGAGAAAACGTATTGTGTGATTAGTATGTTATTGTACGTCTATAGCCCTCCGATGAACGGGTGAACTGTCAAAGATAAATACTACTGGAACATCAGGTTTCTCAGTAGCAATAGACGCTGAACAGCATGACAAAAACTCATTAAAAATATGCCATGTAATCCTTGTACGAACTTCATACTTCATGGTACCGGCGAAAGATGAACAGGCTCATATGTTCACGTTAGGTCCTATACATGACGGTAGAGTTCGGATGGCTTTACTGCCTACTTTTTGAACGTCCATAGCTACGACAACACCATATGTTGTAGTTGGTCTCATCAATATACAACCTCAAAGTTGCAGTACCTGATTGTTGCAGCTAATCGGCATATTCTGCTCGTTTAGATTTGACTGAATTTGAGTTTCGTTCCACTGGTTGAATAGTCAACTTCTTAATTGAATAATGATGCCCATCCAGCAGTCGACCATTGGAAGACTTGCTGACTGTTGTGTTTTGGAAATCCTTCTCCATCCATTCCTTGAACTGCCTCACTGTGCTGGTGGGGTTCTCGTCCACCACCTCACTCAAATGCCTGACAAACTCATCGTTGGACTTCGTCTTGTAGGACCCAGGTGTAAAAGCTGTTTCCCTATCTGTAGCTGCAATAGCACGGCTTGTTTTGATTTTGATGTTGAGGTGTTTGGCAACGTCCTTCAAACCATCTCCTCTTCGTGCGCATTCGATTTTCCTCCGTCAATCTTCAGGGCTGGTGAAACGGTACGACCTTTTCTTCTCACCCATATCAACGGTCTCCATATTCTCAAGAGCTGATGCGTGCAGTACCAGGTAAAGTATGGCGAATGTTATCACAAACGGCCGCTGTGAGATTATATCGCTTGACTGCCTCCGAACGATATAATAATCAACCGACAATGAGTCTCCCCATGCAAGGATAAAATGTCACAAACAAGCAGTCCTGTAAATAAAATCCGTGATATAACAAATGGTACTTTGTTTTGGAACAAAATAAAAGTTTGGTTCCTTAAACATTTGGATAAGTGGATACATTGAAAGTCCGAGAACAACGCACGCAGTTATCGTAAGTGCACCCCCATCAATGTCATCAATTTATTTACGCTACAACATTTGACACCATTACTATCATCGGAATTGCAACGCTAATAGAGGCTGTGCCACATGGTTCGACAATACGGACACAGTGTTTAAACCTTTCTCAATTAATTTGTGGTGCAGCATTTGATACCATTACCATAGTCAGCTGTGCAGCACATGATCATCACACTTTCTCATTGGTTCCGTTAGCTTTGCAACACAAATCTTTTTTTTTTAAAGAAAAATAAATTGTTCCAATAGCCCTTGATATCATTTTACTCCGATACTTTTGACCTTAGTAGCTTGCAGGGGCATGACTGAAGATTGTAACTCAAGGCTAAAGAATGGTGAGTTGTGGCTGAAGAACTGCGGGTCTTGGGAAAAGTTGTATTACAGCATGTTTAATGCAGAGTCAACGACGTGATTTCGATGGTCTGTTAGTTCATTTTAGGTCAGACTGCACAGAAATAAAATTGCTCAGAACCAAAAACCACTGTGTTAACTATAAGTTTTAATGTCTTCCAGTGTTACACGTTATGATGTTTTATCTGGAGGGCCTTAGCACATTCAACAGATAAAGGTAATGCGATCATGTCATTGTTCGATTCGTCATCAAGTTTTACATACAACTTATTCTGAAAACATCATGATCTACGTTTACCTGAAGCCTCTGGAAAACTCTCTCTCGGAAGATTCAAGTAAAAACCTATCGTAGAAATCTTATTCATATGGATATGGCCAGTGTGGTAGAATCATTGATTTAAACTTCCTGGCCAAATTTCATTCGTTGAGATGCTAGTCCATCTCTCCTTGTGCCGTACTCAAGAACAAACCAAAACAGCTAGTCCAGGTTGATGTCAGAGAGAAATACTGAAGAGTATAGAATATAATGTGACACATTTCTGGTGGATTTTCCGTTTCTGTTCTGAACGCAGCACCGTTTTCGTATATTCTATAACTTCAAGATAATAAAACGTTCACGACTGCACATAGCACCCAGTAAACGGGTTCATACTAGTGGACGATCGATTTCTTTCACTGACAAGTTATATCGGTTCACAACCTGGTTAGCACAACTCTAGCCTTATCTTCTTTCAACCGAAAATTTTAAAAACTTCCTCAGTCCAGTGTAGGGATAATATTCAGGTTTTTATTATTCGGTATTCGATTAAACTGCAGCTTCCTCACCCCCAAATGATTTCACAATCGGCAATTACCATTTAGTGACAATTTCTAATGTGCCGAAAACCTGTGCCTTGCGCCTGGATTGTACAGTAGACGCCCGCCAACTAAGGGTGCAACGACAAACAAAGTATACAAGGAGTAGCTTCGTGACGGAGAAAGATCCTTGGTTAGATTATGAAACAAGAAACCTAATAGTAACCCATGCAACGCTACGCTATTTATAATCCATTAGACACCGGTTAACTAGGTGCACGCAAATTTACTTCCAGTTTTCGCGTCCAAATTTATTGCACAGAACTGAGCAGGATACAACCCCCTAAAGGTCCGTCCTTTTGTGTTGATTCTGTCGTGGTCCTAGGCTAACCTTTCGACGATACCCCATCTGTTGGTTGTGGTCTATACTCTTGAGTGTTTGGAGCCAGTAGGACCTGCTCCAATCGTTGAGCAACGAACTGATGAGTTTAATTCGGTTAACAGTCTTATGTCTGAATAGTAGTCTAATTTATCAGGAAACCTTAACTTCATTCACGGTGAGTGCCTAAATCTGCGTTTTATTTCTGTTTCCAGGGGAGATTCTAAAATTTAATGTGTGTTGGCTGCTGATGTACACTCCTAAATAGAACGCGTAAAATGTCGATACAGTATATGTCGCTCAGAGAGATGCGTCCGTCTGGCATATCCAAGATCACCTTCATCCCCTTTATCCGACTTAACCGGACCAAAATAAGAAGACGGACCGCGTAATGTAAGAATTTCGTTTACTATTGTCGACTGTTTACCCAGAACACAATATATTGAGAAAAATATTACAATGGAGAGGTTGGATTGAATGACCTTTTTGGTGTGTGGAGACAGAAGTCTGCCGGGATGGGGCCAGGACAAACATACTTGACGTGTCTAACGTTTTCAGCGCAGACAGCTGGATGCATCAGGATAAGAACAGGTTCACTAAAACTCAAGGGATTCATTTGGGACTGAAAAAAATACTCTCTGAAAGAATAAGTCCAGTCAAATTTGTCACGTAATGCGATTACTTGTCTTGAGTTCGAACAAACTATCGATTGGACGTTATCAGTTGTGACAACTGAATTTCAATAAACGTGAGTTATTGACTTCGAAACCATCTAGGGCAAAAATCACGCAGTATCATCAAATACCAAACACTGAGGACCTGGATGTTATCCCCACCCCGGACATGTACCGAGCCCTTTCTTGGAGCTCTGCGTGCAGTCGTGAGCGTTTCGTTATTGTAATGATTTGTAATGCACGAAAACAGTGCAGTGGTTCGGGATCCATCATTAATTTATCCAACACTTTCATGTGTATAAAGAACTGTCCTGAATTGGCTCTGATAAAGTGTGTGGTTATGATGGGCTATTGCGGACTGTGCTAAAAAAGGTGCGGCCAATCTATCCCTTCATCACGTTCGACCTATTCAATAGCTGCCTAGTCTGTATGAATATTCTTGAGTGCCAGAGAGTGGCCTACATTCCAACTGTACTCGAGAAGCGGAACAAACGGGCTTCGCCCCGTTGCCTAATAGCGTAATTCAACTACACTGCAGCAGTCAGGCCAGTTCTTCCGTATGGTTCAGAAACATCTCCACTGCGTGTAAGGGGTATATAAACATTGTCGATATTCGAGCACCGATGTTTTCGTAGTATTGCTCGAATCTGGTAGGAACACCGTATCAGCAGTGTTGAAGGCAAACGAACCACAACGTTGAATGAAGCACAAAAGGTCACTGGACTGAGTTGTTTGGGGCTTATATTGCGCACGACCCGGACAGAGATTCTCGATGCGCTTTGTTCGTCGAGGCGGGTTATGGTTGGTATATGAGTAAAGGTGATCATTTCATGACTTGGAAGAAAGGTATGAAGAGCGTAACCAGTGGGCTTAGCCATGTAGGGCTTGCTGGGCTTTCTGGGTGGAGTCCAAATTATCCGCCAGTCAAGTGTTGGATACACGATATAGTGGGGAATACTGGAGCAACAAGACGATGCGAATATCTAACGGATGGGATTGAACAATCCAGAGCCACAGACTAAAAAACAGATAGTGAATAAGTCGGAAGCATCCCGCAGTAGACAAAAGGAGGCATGCGGACTAGCAGATGGAACAGAGCGGGATCTCAAGCAACTGGCAAGATAATCTTTGTTAAGGGCAGCCGATCATGCCCTCAACCAGAGCAGTGGGACCGGCCGAATGGAAATAGTGCTCAAAAGAATCAGGCGAATGACCACAGGCACTTGGCCAGAACGTGGCCGAAATGCTGGGGCAGCCGGAGAATCAAGGTTGCTGCAGCGTGGTCTTGAAAAAGGCTATGTAAACGATTGTACTTTTTTCACGAACTTAATTTGTTTGGCCGTCCAAATACAAGTGTCCTTACCCGTCTTGCAATCTTCGTTACAACTGGATTATATGGCTCAGGGTCTCTGTCAGTAGCGCGCTTGGTACTACGATTGTTAGTCCTGTTATTCTTTTCATACTTTTTTCTATTTCATGCATTTCGATTTAGGCCCCCGCTAAGAGATAACGACCAAAGCCACAGCACTCACAGCATGGTTGGTTGTTGTCTGAAGTGAACTGAAATGATGCGTACGTGCTGCTTGATTACTTATCTAGTCGACAACATTTTACACAATTTCGGAATAGTACTTCTTCCATGTTTCCCTCTACACAAGGTGATTCACAAGGTGGTATCCTAACTCCCTTTTTGTTTTTGCGTATACCTCTTCTATGCCCATTCAGGACGACGGTAAGCTTATCACATGCGGATGATAGTATTCTTGGCCTGCTCTCACCTATTCAATCTACTCAACCTCTTCTACAGGACAGAATAGCTGAGCTTTCTAATCGGTCCACCACACACAACCTACCAATAAATCCCTTGAATTCTCCGGATATTTTGTTTTGTCTTCGCAATGGAATTAGGAATTATAATCTATTGGAATCATCCCCCCACTTGTTCATATTACAGAGAGCTCACCGGTAGCAATTCGTCACCTAAGAAGCATGGTGTTACCTTTAACCGGGACTTTTATTGGTCTTAACGTGTCACCGCGGTTTTTCTGAGGATAAGACGGCTTGATTTTTATGTTTTATGACTCGAATCTCTCAGTAATCCACTTCATCTCATTCGAACATTTGTTTACTCCTGATTTGTAAACTTCACTGGTTCTGCGATTCGCCTATAGCATTCCCATGATTGTTTGAGAAGGAATTTGAACTAATTATACGCTTCCTTAGACGCTAATCTGATAATAGCGGTATACCTTGGAATAAGTTAACCAATTTCGCCACTTGCCAATATCTCAATTCATGCACATAGTTCTCCCGTAGGATATTGGCTGACGAATCCTACCCCGTTTATCCCGATCCCAGTAAGTGTATTTCTGCGTCATCCGCACGACCACGTTCTAAACACATGCATTCTCGTACCAAAACTTACAGATTGTCTACAGCACCATATCTCGCATTTTCCTTCTCCAACCCCAACAATGTCAACACCGAACTAAACTGAATGCTAAGTTAACACTTTTCACTCATTCTATCATTTTTATAGCTGGAAGTGATTATATAGCTACCGAATATCCACCTTTGGGCGTATAACGTGTATGCTTGGCCTAATTTGGTGAGAGTGGAGACGGGAAATCTACCGGAAGCGTCCCATATATTTTTCTCTATTCTATTTAGTACTCCTGTCTGGCATCGACCGAGACTAGTCGTTTTGGTTTGTTCTTGCGTAAGAGACGAGGTACCATGAAATGATTCTCTGGCAAATGAAATCAGGCCGGTAGATGACTTCATTTATATTTGTTTTACAAATATCCTCGACACAATCTTTCGGTCAGCTTTTGTCATTAGAACCCTAACGACGTTTGTAATGCTTCCCTAATGCGCATCTGTTACTGAGAGAGCTTTTTCAACAGGCTTTCTTTGCATGATTCTACTGTCTGAATGGAAAAACTTCTTGTAACTGCTATGTTGGTTGAGGCTAATTTACGCCATCGTTTGTTTGTGAGGCAGCCTTTTTTCAATGAATTTTATGTGCATTTTATCAAGAGCTTTAGATATGAAAGAATTTACTTGCACAGATGACTAAGGGTTTCAAATTTGGAGTTCCGAATTTTCATGAACACCCACAAATCAGAAAGGGACCAAAAATGCAAAGCACTCGATCCCTTCCAATTCATTTAGCAGAGCAGAAAAAACTACATGGGGCGAGACGCAAGCATTTCTTTCACTCGTATCGATTGCGGACGCAGAAATGTCAACATATATGGTACATTACCAAAAGTATAACAACGGAGTAGGCTGGATTGAAAGGTCTTACCGTGTTCGGTGGGTAGTCAGAGCTCTTTTTCGGGTTAGTGCCAAAGTAAACAAAATTTAGTGTCAAACGCTTTGTGTGCAGAGCATTGTCTGGTGTATCAGAATAAGAGATATCTCGCTAAAAGTCAATGGCTTTGGTAAGAGATTAGATCAGGTCAACTTTGTGACCTGATGCGATTGCTTGTCTTGCAGTCGGAGAAGCCGGTTAATTGACGTCATTAAATGTGGTCCTCGTGGGCTTCTTCGTTGATTTTGACAATCGTTTTTGGTAACTGCTCCAGCTTTCGTTGAGCCACGCAGCGATCAGCCATGCCAATACATACATCGATAGGAATGAATGAATTGCTTGCCTCTCACTACATACGTTCTCTCTGCCCTGGTAAATGACGATAACTTCAAACTTAACGAGGTTTGAAATTAGAATATGAAAGCACCCATAAGTGTCTACCCATTAAACTGCTGTGTTCCGTTTTAAAGGTCAGAAAACTGATCAGGGTTTTGACCAGCTACTTGGAATTTCATTTCCAAAGCTTTATCACTGATATGTAACCAGAAAACCCGAGGTTGGAAAAGTTTGTTGACTTGATTTTCTTTCACTTCCAATGAAAATAAGTGTTTTTTCACTTGGTGGAGATACGTGAATAATCGGATATTCGTGGTGATGTGTGAGCAAATTGAGCTGAGTAAGTCGGTTGCATATTCCGTTGCAAAAGCCGGAATATTTTTCCGATGTCAACAACACTGCGACTGAAAAATATTTGTCGATGCAGGAACTTACACAAGTAAGGTAAATACATCTGTGACGTATTATATGTGAAATTTGCGTGCATGATTAGTAGAGTGAAAAACAGATGATCTAAGTAACGGTGCTTAGGAGTAAATGCATCCAACATGGATGTCATCATAATTGCTGAAAATGTGCGCTATATTGCATGTGGCAATAACGGAAAGTTGAACACATTCCAATGACCACAGGTGTTTCTTTTCTCACGGTTGCGTAAGTATCAGCTGTTGTACTAACAATTTCGCGTGTAAGTCGGTGAATTGAATGTCCTCTCCATCGTACGTTCGCCTTATATTTGAAATTGTTCTCGAATTCTACTTTTATTATGCCTGGCTGTTGACAATCGTGTGTAGGAATGTAGTCATCGACGTGAATTCTTTTTGACCATTAACTATACGCGAATCGTGTCATTTGTACTGACGGTTATGTCTTATGACGTAAGACATATGGGCGTACGTGGACATATGACATCATTCTTCGACCCAACTACAGAATTCCTTCAAAAAGTGCGCTACGGGCTACGATATCGTATGATCCGACGAAAAACGAATGAAAGAATCGTTAAATGAATAAAAATAAATACTTCTGCTTCCTCTGTGTATTTTACTACAAAGTACAGCATTTCTGGAAGGTGACCGCGGCCAAATGGAGAAGTGACCAACCATGGCAGGAATCAAACCTCGGGTCTAAAACGCTTTGTAGACCACGGCTATGACCATTCGACCACCATCGGCGGGTTCGCCATATCTGATATCCTATGAAGTGTTTGATTTTGCAAGACCGAATTTCGTATCAGAAAAACAGCCAACGTGTTGGATTTCCCGTGAAACATCTTCCCTGACTGCGATCATGGCAAGCAACTTTCGATTGGTCAGTTATAGGAGCCGCAGATTTGAAATGTCGCTAAATGATTTGTCGTACTTAAATCACCGCTGAAATTCCCCGGACAGATCGTGAATCTGCTTCATCCCATCTGTAAAAACTATCCCGATTTCTTCGGTTGTCAATTAAACGGAAACTTAGTCTCACTAGGTTTACGGACGATAGGGAGAGAACACGGCTACGAGCAGGAGAACGAATTCCAGTTGAATAACCGCGTTTATCGTAATTTCCTGGTTCTAAATGATACAATATATAAATGTATGAAGACAAATGACTTACAGCCAGGTGACCAATCAAGAACAACAGTACAGAAAGTTATCCGGTAAATTGGGACAGCACAGCCATAAACGGTCCACTCAGCAAGGAGTCAATCGAAACTGTAGCGCAGCACGGTTACGGTACAGATAGCTAATTAAGAAGCTTTCTAGTTAACACGAAATGTTTGCTTCAGTCGTAAGATACGGAAGTAATCTGTAGGTAGATTATGCAAAAGAACTACCAATGCCAAAGTACAAACAATTATACCTGGGAAACGACAGAAGAGACAAGTGTCAACGTGAACGAATAAACCTGACAATATGTCTGTTTGTGCCGCGGATGTGTAAGGTGCCTTGACGATGTAGTACACTGGTAGTGCGGATGGGGTCGGGAGTTCGAGTCTCCAGAAAGCAGTTTTTATGCATGGGTGAAACGTTCGGAGATTTTTCATTACAATGGAAACGTACATTAGTAGGACAGCAGATTGGGGAGTATAAAGATAGAATGTTTATGCAATATATATATCGTAAAACGTGTATGCAAACTATGCCAGTGCATTAGAAATGGAGAAAACGGGTTACGAACGCTAGAGGTCCACAATGCATGTACAAGGTCCTCATAAGCAGACCGGGCGGGGATGCTGTCAAAACGCAAACTAAACACAAGTAATTCGCACCATCTGTTATGAATCACCAGTAGCAGATATTTATGGAGACCCGTACGAGATTTCAATCCCGAGCTAAATGATTTTAGGCAGCATGCGTCACTACTGGATTGTTTGGATGTTTTCTCAATGGCTTACATCACGTTCATACGGTTGTCCCGGACTCGGTAGGCAGAGGGTGCGCTTGTAACGATGACCCTGTATCCTGTACCGACTCATGGCGAGCGCGAGTGCAAACAAGCAATTGCCCGCTTGAGCATACAGGAGACTGCGTCAGTCAGCTTTGTGTGCAGGTGAAAACGTGAGGCAAATGTACGAATCGGATTAGATTGCGCAAGGTCGTTCAACAAGTGGTACAATGTAATTAGTCAGTGAAGTCCGGGACGAAGCAGGACTAACGCCAACGGTGTACGTGTATGTACGACTGCAGGCGTGTGCCCATGACAGCATGGAATTTAGATCCAGTGTGCGTGTGCGTTCGAGAATGTCTGTCTGAGCGCACCTGTCAGTGGCTTTACCCGCAAACCAGTCATTAGCTTAGTAGTTCGTTACTTTGATCGTAGACATCTCTGTGGCAGTTCAAATAAGGCAAAGCTTCTGCAAATAATCTCGGGAGCTCGGTGCACGTGTGGTACACACGATCCTGCACGCTGGAAGGTCTAGAGTCACGGCCGATGTCGTTTAATGCTATTGACTGAGTATTCCAAAAATGTTCGAAAGGTCGAACGGAACACATTGAGAACAAAACAGTGGGGCGAAGAAGCTTGTTCTCATTTATTCGTACTCAATAACAAATATGACTCACAAAACAAGAAGGCGGCATGGTAATCGAAATGTCTCTACATGTATGTGTATGTGCGGAATCGATCAAAATGTAGAACGCTCAAGTGGTTTCACGCGTTCGGGAACAAGTGGACTTAGTTTTGTCACATTTGGTTCGTCTTTCCTCTTTCGTGTTTTGTGAGTTATACTTGATGTTAAGTAGTGGTATTAGTACGAATAACCGGAAACGATATTCTCCACACTGTATGAACTCAATCTATTCTTGAAATATCCCGGATGGAATTTTCAGTGATGAGTTGTGAGCTGATAGTGCAAGGTGATTCATTCTAAATTAAGTAAATGTTTCTGGAATAATGCCTCTTTACAAATTTAGATTTTCGTAGGTCGATAAATAAAGTTCACAGTTGTGGGGCCTCTCGGAATGATTCCCATAATACCTAAAACCTACCTCAAGGGCTACAGACGCCCATTTGTAATTTAGTCCCTTCCTGTGATATGGCCTTTATCAAAATTGGATAAAATTAGGGCATCAATTGTTATTTCCGTTTATTCAGTTGCACATAAGAGACAAAATGTTCACCGTATGATGGTAAACTCTTAGGCGTAGTCCTCACTTGAAGGTTGTAATCGTTATTGCACTAAATAATCTGCTCACTGAATCACAGACAGAAATACTTTTTCAGTGTCTAAAACTAACTGGTGACAATTCCCTATAGAAGCCCGTTTGATCTTCGGTTAAGCTCACGAACTACTGTGACTCCAAAAATACTGTTACCTCGCTGGTAAACGCAAATAATGTTTCGCTGGTTCAGTACGCAACAAACGCCAGCAGTGTGTGGCTGAACATATCTCTCGCAGTTTCAAAATTGAACTTAAGATAGATTCCTTTCAGTTTGTTACAACACACAACAAACAC
Organism: Fasciola hepatica; assembly: GCA_948099385.1. Classification (NCBI taxonomy): domain Eukaryota; kingdom Metazoa; phylum Platyhelminthes; class Trematoda; order Plagiorchiida; family Fasciolidae; genus Fasciola; species Fasciola hepatica. Next base: position 5,612,285 of record CANUEZ040000063.1, read on the forward strand.
GATCGATCGAGTCATTTGAAAATACTATGTGCATGAAGTGAACCTAAATAACTCGACCTATTGGTCGGAATACATGGCTGCATTTTTAATTCCGATAGAAATTCGACAACGGTACATATCCGGCTGGTAACTGTTTTGTCATCAGTTTTGATTGCAACTCTGTTTTAGTCAATTCCTGAGTAATATGACTCCGGAAAATGCCGCTCATCTGGGAGAATCCTATCGTCTGTGCACTGTCACCTTGTTGTCGAACTCCGCGAACTTGGACGAGAATTCGTGGCTTGAAGGTGGTCTGCTCCCTCCGCGTCTCCTGATTCGATGTTGGTTGGCTGCGCACGCGGGAACCGATCTCGGAAGCGTGAGAACATTCTTCTCCAAGCTGTTTATTACATGGTTGAACGCGGATAATTATTCGTACACTGAATGCCGCACTGCATTGTCTGGGACGTAAGTAATTCAAGTATGTACGATTCTTTCGTTGCTGAATTGTAAGCGATTGTTAACAAGGATCGTTAAGGATGAAACAGTGCAGTCAAAATGCAAATAGAAAATTACATGTTCCCTGTCCGTTATTTCTGAACACAACGTGTACTTTGCCTGACGAAATGTGTTAACAAAGAAGTGCACATTATATATATATATATATATATATATATATATATATATATATATATATATATATATATATATATATATATATATATATATAAGCTTGCCTTCTTTTGTATATAAACGAGTTAGTACTAACCAAATGTGACGGAATACAGTCCTGCCGTTCTCGTCCGGTGTTGTCGTTCTAGGTGCGCGCAATCCGGGTGCTAGTTATTTCATTGCGTACGACTGGTCGGATAGATAGGACTCTTACACTCACTGAGAGCTGGGAAAGTTTCTTTGTTAGACGTCCATTGGTCATATTTTCGGAATTCAATTCGCACACGGCATCCACAGCATTGAACCTATATTCTCATTGGTTAAAACAGGATCTGTTCAAGCATGCGTAGAAAAGAAGTAGCTAAAATCCACCCGAACTGATCCTCTTGGGATGGAAAAATATGTAAGTCTGTATAAAACACGCCCTGATTTCCAAAGGATTTTGACGTCTGTATATATATCAGTTGAGTTATTTGCCTCTTCAATAGCCAACCGTGAACTAATTGCAAACAAATACAATTTAAATTTGTGTGCATCTGATCAAAATGGAGGCTCTTAAGCACGGGGTTCAATCTTGAATGAATTATGACCAAATGTATCCTACTAATACTGTATTCGTGGAAATATTTTCAGGTATCTTTCATTCCATAAGTAACATATTGATCCAATCCGCGTCGGTCTTCTCACAGTTCATTTAGGGTAGAAGACAATTACTTCTCTGGTATTTATCAATTACTTCAAGAAAATATTGATCTGCTACTGGTGATCGCTATTACGCTGTTGATCCGGACAGAATTTACGGAGTGCAAACAAAACTTGACCAATGGTACTGCGGATCAGTCCTGTTCTTGCTCCGTCATCCAGTAAGCTCACAAATTTCCCCGTGTAGATTTTTCTTGGACAAGGTAAATTTCCTTGAGTCACTTTGGTAATCAGTGCCAGATTGTTTTAACCTCACACAAACCAGTTTTTTCCGATTAATTTTATTATTTGTTCGGAAAATTCAAATCGAATTATCTGTGCCTTCCTCGTAGATTGCAAGTAACAATGCTTCCATCCTGATAATCCGTACTTAAGTTTGCTAAGTCGTATTTCCTCTTGAAGGAGCTATAAGTGCATGCTTTTGTGTAGTGTACTTAATAATTTTGATCCTATCTGTAAATCATTCTAGTCTATCCATGGGTACGTCTAGATCATACATCACGGTGCGCTTGCCGTCCTCATTGAAATTGTGTATTTTGAATATGGATCACCCTTGGCCGGTCATTTTTGGAAAGTTGCAACGTGGATGAGGGGAGCATGGTCACAATTATTCAGGTTAGGCCATTTCTCCCACGTCCTCCACCTTCAATTTACAAAACCACGACAATGACCCCTAACCTGCTGATGACCAAAGCGTTCTACTACAAGCCTGGAACACCGATTCGCTCCAATCGGTCAATGAGAAATCCACCCTAACACAATGTTGCTATCTGAGGTACTTGAACGAACCAAAAAGCACATAACCATATGTAGCCTAAAGGACACATTTAGTTTCATAAATCGAATGAAGGATGTCATTATATGGGACAAGATAATGTTCTCGCATGACTTCAAATCTCTGTTCAAGAATGTGTCATAAATAGAAATCATCGATTTCGTGGTGAACGACAAAAGAAAACACCATGAACATCGATTCACCACTGGAAGGTTTGTGCGTGTTCTTGCCTCGATGCACACTCAGTGTTCAACTACAATCTCATGCGACAATGGGAGCACCACTAGGTCCATTCCTTGCCGATGCTTTTTTCGCGAAATTAGAAAGATCCTAACCTAAGTCTACAACTGAGAGCTTCGAACATTACTATGGACGTGTGGACGACAAATTTTGTACGGCTAACACTGTTTGGGACCTAGATTTTGTGCAAGCAGTATTTATCGGGAAACACGAAGAAATAGGCTCTACAACTGAATGCGAAGCAAACTTACGAGAATGGAAAATGGCCGGATCCCGCGAAAAGTGTACTGAAAACAAACATGGAGCGCTCAGTTTCTCGATTTCAACAGTTTCGTTAGTAAGCAACAGAAGCGAAACTTTGTGAAATGTTTGGCCTTCAGAGAGAGGAAAATTTGTTCTGCAGAGACTTTAGATGACGAATTGATGCTAATAAGAAACACCCTACGTGAGAACAGTTACCCGGATCGGTTTGTCGAAAGAAATCTCATCGAAAATGTGCCGAAAATCCCCGTGGAAACCGTAAGGAAGTAAGACCTTTTCTATTAGCTTGCCATTTAAAGATGACATTTCTAGTGAGTTTTAAACCGACTAATGGAGAGAGAAAATCAAAACACGTTTAACGCTACCCCACTACTTTGCGATGCAGATTCCCAACAAGGGTAGACTTCCGATGGCTGTGTAATCTTTCGGAAGTCTGTGACGCATCGTATGTAGGTTGAAAGACAGGACAACTACTAACTCGGATTAAGAGCGTTATTCGCGCTAGGACAGATTGGGTAGATGAATAGCGCAGTCTTAGCACACCTGGTTGATACTGGACATCAGGTGAGTCCGGACAGTACAAACAAAGTTGTTTATCGTGGCCCCCAAAAGAAATGCAGGGAGTTCAGTTGCGCCCTCCAGCGACAATCGACGTAATTGAAATAGGGAAATTGACCCCTGACCTTTACGCCCAAAAGCATTTAATTCGAGCACTCCAACTTCCATGGCCCAAGATTAACCAAGGCCACGAGAATCTACCATCCAGTCACCAATCACATGACAAGGACAATTTGACTGACAAACCCCTGATCACGGTTGGTGTTTATTTTGTCTATCGCATGATCTTGTGTTTAACATCGCCCAAGTATTCTGTAAATCACTTGAGAATGAATTACTGAAAAACAATTGTTTTACCGAGCTGGGCTTTACATTCTGCTGTCACCTCCCCTATATTAACTATAAGAGTTTGTACAGTATTTGTTGAAAGATTGTTTGCATTTCAGCCTGGTTACCATGACTAAGGGACTGTTCGGACTGTTTGTTACCTTTCTATCACTTGCCTACCTCAACACGCATGCGCGCACGCGCACACACACCAATGTTTGTTTGACGAGAGACGGAGATAACACCCATATATCGTTTCTTTCGTGTGCTTACCAAATGTCCAGCCCTCTTGGTTGTTCCACCTGGCCAAATAACAATTGCCCTGGTGCTACTGAACGGCCCAGATGCTTGCTTTTCATGTGAAAGACTTGAGTTATTTTGCATCATGGGTGCATCTCATATAGAACATGAATTGATATTTGTCCAAAACGCGTTAGATATAGCCGCGTTCTGTCTTATTATCTCTAATGTCGCCGGATTTAACTAAAAGTGCATATTCAGCTGAAATATCTTCGCACAAGGCATCTTCGAATCTCATTTTGTCTCTTGTCAAAATCATTCGTGGGAACTATTGTTTCCGATCCGTAAGTACCTAAAGTACGGATCATCATTTGTGCGCCCCCCTTAGCAGCTTTTTATGAGCCGGAAGGCTTACTATTGACATTTGTATGATTCATTGTGTTATTTACTTACTGTCCACCACTAGTATTGTGACACCAGACAGTCTCGATTTTCATTGGTTTGGAATGGGGACTTTACGTGTTACTCAACTGCCTGGTCCAGATCGTGGATCAGAATACTTGATCAAGATTCCGTTCGCGAAATCTAAGTACATAAGGAAGAAGAAGGAAGAAGTTAGGGTTAAATTATAACGAAAGAATCACCAAAAGCCCTCAAGAACTCATACAAGCTTATTATCAGAAACAAAATAATTCAGTGTCAAGTCTATTGACAGTCAGTGAAGGAAATTACTAATTTATCTTTTGGAATCTCATTATTTGCCTAGTTAAAAGTAAATCGTTCTCAGATTAGTTAATGACCAGATTCTTGGGGAAAATCGTCTCTGTAAATATTGTTTGAGTCATCTTCGTTCCACATCAATGCGGATATGTTTCAAACAAGTTGCAACCACAGCCTGTACGTAACTCCTTCGCGGGTATACTAGTGAATCTCCCACCTTAATCCACGAACGAATCTGACAGCTACGGGAACTGCATCGCTAGTGAATGAATTACAATTCTATGAATTCACCTCAAATATCCGAGGAACTATTTCGTCACATCATTCATAATAATATCAAGTGGTCGAGTTTAGCCCCATGTAGTTTATGCCAATATCTCTTCGAACACACAAAACAAACAAGCTGGTGATAATTATCTACAAAACTCATTTAAATTCGTCTAATGCAAAGTTGCTGGCCACTATTGATGGAGTGGCCAAGGGCGTTTGCCCAGCACTACGGTGGCCAGAGATTCCAGTCCTGCCACCGCTAGTGGTAGGCAGTAATCCGCTGCCACCGAGCTCAGTATCACGCCTCACTTATTAGTATCGTATGTAGTCCATCCCTCGAAATTTCAGGGTTACGGTTGCCTGGTGTCCTTTATGGGCCCTTGAGGCTCACACGGAAGCATGTAGTATGAAAAAGAAGGACAAATAAATCTGGCAAAACTTTTATCGATATCATTGCGAGATACCGTCAGTTATGAAGTCAAAGGACCGATCCGAGAATCTCGGATAATCTACAACGGAAAATTTCTATTTGAGTCTAAGTTCTCCAGATTGCTAATTTGCGTCGTTGGGCAAGATCATGCAGTATGAACATTTGGAAACGAAAAACGCTTAAGCGGGCATTCAAAACGCGGGAAATTATAAAGCAGGTATGAATGACAAGATCTTTAGCTAATGCTTTATCAGTAATAAAATCAATTTGACAGAAAACTTACTTGTAACCGTTGTATAAAATTATTTCCAGGCAGTAGCTACTGATCTACAATAGTCTTATATAGAGCGATGGTCTGTGGTGACGTCAACCAGACAGTCATCCGATTTTTGACGTGATAACAGACCAGATCGAACATGCAGCCTATCAAATGAATGAATACTAGCACGTAGATACTGGACACATGAAGTAAGGTTAGAAACCTATCGTTACTGTAGATGAGTGCTTCATAACCTGAACTGTTAGCGGTGAAACTACCGCATTTTTCAGGCACTATTTTGGTTTTTTCCCAACTCTCAGCTTGCTCATAGTATGTTTGAAGGAAATATTAACCCTGGTAAATTCGCTACTGGTATTTGGGCGATAAAGTGATGTGAACAACAGTATTGTACCCCGGATTCATTAGGTAGAAGGAAGGCGCGCTCGTAAAGTTGAACTTGTATCAAGTAACAACTTACGTCGAACGCAAGTACAAGCAAACAGGTGAGGATGTAAGCACGTGGGAAAATGCGTCAGTCAGCTTTGTGTGCAAGTGAAAGCGTAAGTCAAATATACAAATGGGATTAGATTGCTCAAGGTAGTCCGAGACGAAGCATGACTAACGTCAACTGTGTACGAGTGTCTGACAGCGGGGATGCAACTTAGATCCAGTGTGCTTGTGCGTTCGAGAATGCCTGTCTGACCACCTGGCTGTTCATACCAAACACAAGTCGGAGTAACTGAGACAATCATCCATCTCGAACTTTGACGGTTTTACAATGAACTCTGTCGTACGCGGCTGTGAAAAGCAACGTTGGTTTCCTTCATGGAATTGCTATTTGCAAGCTGTGCTTGTTAAAATCGGAGAGCTTCTTGAGGTACTCGTCGCTGAGTGAATGGAAATTCCATCGTAAAATCGTGTCTAGAAAGCGGGCGAACAGGTCCATCATGCTAATGCTTACTGTCTCCGCCCTCAAACATGCCTTGAATCATGGATAGCACACTCAGTATTCAAGTGAGCGAGAATGACTATTTTTACGGAAGATAAAAAAATTCGTGTCAATTTTGTAAATGCCTGTTTCGTTTTTATTCTATGTACCTGACAAATCCTGTTCTTGATCAGCAAGTGGTTTTTTGATCAGAAGAGTCATTTCCAATGTGAATCAAGCACAATGGATGGAGATTTAGCGTGTATGCGTAGAATTTCTAATCTTACTGGTCCCATGAAAGTTTTCTCAGGGTTATTACTCAACTGCAGCCGATACCCGATAAAAACTGATCAGTCTGCATTAGTATCAGAAAGTGATTGACAGAAAAGTGGTAAATCTTGGTGTAACTATTGTTTTTTGCGTTTATTACACTTGACCACGAGAAACAACAAGAAACAATTGAATAGATCAATGGAGCCTCAAGTGCATGTCAGAACGTGCACACTTGCCTTCATTTCAGCCACACCTGGGTGCGACTGAAGAACTAAGTCACCGGTTAGGGTCATGGTTTGCGCTGTAATTGTTTCAGATTCATCCTCTGTGATTTGTCCGAGGAACATCCTACATGACACCCGTGTGAAAATTGAGTATATTCACCTCGAACCCCACAGGTTGGTGTATTTGTTCCCACCGAGAAAGACTGTTGAAATGACACGTTGCTCCACGACAGTGAATTTATCAGCTAGGAAATGAGCGATTAAATTGGCTTTTGTTTAATGGAAACTGAAATATCCAAGGGCCATCAAGATTTTGATTTCCGGTTGTTCCTCACTGACACAGCCACCTAAATTTTTGTTATGTACATTTCATAAACTTACAAAGAACTTGTTACTTACAGTTATCATGACTTGCTTGGCACTTATTGATAGAGATCGTAAAAATCGTTTGATACTCAGCCTCCAGGGTGCTATGGTGGTTCACGTTTCCGTAAAGCACTTTTTTTTAATTCCGATTGCACAACAATGGGAAATGTGAGCAGCTGCACGTCCGATTGTGCGTGTACGGACATATGAGAAACGAAAGACAGAGCACTCGGGGCGAGGTGTATGGGGTTGCAAAAAAATTGTAATTTACAGAGTACAAGGACGTGATCATTTGGTCACATCGGCAATCATTTTGGTCACAAAAGTGTGTCACAAAGTGCTCCTTCAGTTTTCTTCGAACAACAGAAACCTGTTGTTATTTTAGGCCCTTAAAGGCAGAATTAAAAAAAATGATCGGCCAGCAGACTGGTATGGCTAGGTTCCACAACAATTTCACGTATGATCACCAATGACGGGTTTATTTGATATTTTAACATCACTGTCTTTATGAAGCATTGTTTCTGACTGCTGAAGAAAGTAGAACAGTAGCAGTTGGAAGCACTGCTTTATAGTCGCTGTATAAACCGTTTGAATTTACCGAATTACGTTCATCAAAACTTACTGTTATGACTAGACTATCAGGAGACAGAACAACCGATCACAGAGTGGGTTTTTCAGTGAATGAACATGAACGTAACCTACAAGTACGGTGAAAGGAAATCGACACAGAAAAGAGTGACTGGAACTTGGCGAATAACGGAGCTGTACAAACACTGTTTCGTGTGAGCGTGCGCGGGCGTGTGTGTGTACCTGGACATTGTGTCGGCTATTGGTCTATTCACTCGCCTTATGCATATCACCAAGAGCGATTCTGTCGTGCGTACTGTGGACATAATCGATCCAGATCTCCCTATTTCTTATAAATAAGAGTTTATTTAAAACACAGCCTGTTTTAATCCACCCCGGTAGCTCCACATTTTCTCCGTCGAACCATCTCGTTCCATTACACAAGGACAAGCAGTTTATATAGGATAGTAGGTGGGGACAGTGGAAGCCATGGTACGAAGCGCATTGCTCCAGAATGCTTCTCATAACCGGGCCTTCTGACTGGTTCTTTTGGTCTCGTCCCGGTCCGTCAAAACCACTGTTGGCCGTTCCTTGGTTGATTTCGTTTCGTTCAGTCAAAACAACTCTTAGCCAATGATTGGCTGATTTTTGTTCCGTTCGCTTAAAACAACGCCAATGAGAGCGACTGTTGGCTATTGATTGGATGATTTCATCCGTTTTCGCCAGGAACTGAATGGTCTATCGACCCGCTTCGATGGCTTGAGCTTTGTTATCAATTTTGGGGAGAAAATGACGTGCTATCTGCCAACGGAACTAGGCCATCCATTGATGCGTCAAGCAATACCCTCAAGTAGCTCATTTGCAAACCTCGTTAATTAGTTTCCAACACCCAGTTCATTAAGTTCGGTCCGTGGTGGTCGACGGACTCGTGTATGGAGTTCTCGGAGGAACATAATGGTTGGAAGGCAGCCCGAGATTATCACTCCATGACAAGGCAAAAGGTTATAAAAACCTTGGCCATTGGAGTTGGCGAAGTAGGACGTATGTGACCTATCAGATTTGGAATCATTTCGGCAAACTATCTTTGTTACATCCGCTGGGCTGTTATTGTAACCCCCCCCCCCACTCTGGAACCCTGTGAAAAATTTCCCAGACCGAAAACTCCGTCCATCTGATTCGCTTTCTGACACAGTTGAGTTGTTTTTAGTCTTGTTGTATCAACATAAATTTCTAGTGGTGGCTTGTCTCACTCGCTTTAAGCTTTCGACCTGAGCCACACACTAACAGTTGGTCTAAATCGTGTTTTATCATATGATTGATAGCTGCCAAAGTATGTGCTTCTAATCATCTTACTAGCACTTTGATAGTAACGCCTGTTTTCGCCTTCGAATTCACCCGAGATTCAGACTGAATATTGCCAGTCACCCAACTAATTTGATACGGACATTGCAGCCACTTGTTTTGATTCTTTTTGCCATCAACAGAACTGCCGAACACATTCAGCCGTCGCAAAATGTTGAAGCCTTCTTCGTGAATTTTCTAGCCAGGATGCACAGCAACTGTTCAACAGTGGATCTTGTGCGACAATGTTTACTTGAATTATTTCGAACAATTCGGTGAGACAATGGGGTTTTGTTTTTATTTGGGGTTTGCTTGAATGATCATGGTCACACTATAGCAGTTGATATCCCAATGAGTCCACGGCAAAATTAGGTAATCAGTAAATAAATCAGCGGTAAACTGTAACGCATTGTATGCTAATGATCCTCGATCGTGGACAAAATCTTCTGCACTCCATTTGTCTCCAATATGAAAAGCCGTTAAATCCTTCCCCACAAATTTTGTTGGCAAGCTTGGTTAAAAGAAGATTTACCAGCTCAGATTCACTGACTATTTTACCGAAAACGAACGGTACTTATCTAAGTAAGCATGAAAACTTGATGGAAATTACATCTTAATTGGATATATAGGTAAAACCGCCATTTAATGGGTCTTCTATAATAACCCGGAACTATAAGGCAGCTGAGATATCATTTTTCAGATACGGATTCGCAGAACTCTGCACACTGTGGCCAGAACGACCCTTGGGCTGTGAAGGTGTTTCACAACAGGCAAATGATTTTGACACTGAAAACAACGACGAAAGTGAGTAAAAGTGAATTGTTTATCTGAGTTTTTTTCCCCAGTACCATTTATTGTGTTATTTTTCGGGTGCATAAATTAACCCTTCATACCGTTTTCATTTGGGTGGGATGATCGTTTTACACTAATTTCTACTGATTTTCTCGTCGATAATAGCAACAGGATCACATCTGGTCGGTACTTATCGTCGGTTTGTTTAGATCTCTCGGTTGCTTTGACTGCGGTCTTTGCCGAATTGATCCGAATGCTTAAATTCTTTGACCCGGGTGGGATTCGAACTCGCACATGGACGTCACTGTTGGTCTTTTGCTGTTATAAATGCTCAGAATTTTGTGCGTTTACTTCATATCAATCCAGTTTTGTCCTACTAATGCCTGGCCCCTTGTAAGAACAGAAGACTTTTCTTTGCTGTCACTTGAAGGTTTCCACAGAAATTTACTGAACTGATGTTGTGTGAAATCCAGTGCTGACACGAACATCTTATGTGCATTATATTTTAGGGAGTCTAATTTGTAGCTAGCAGAAGGCCTTATAAGAATGGTTTAAGTCATACAAAGTATCGCGCCAATATTGAGAAATTCGACGTTTGGTTTTCTCATATGGCCGCCGTGTTCGTCTGAACTAGCCTTCGGCTATTCTACCTGACTGTCATTAATTGACTCGTGTGTGTTTCATACACATCTGCATCTCATGACGAAGAATACAGTTTCAGAGCAGAATTAGCAGTGTCATATATTTCTAAAACCAGTTCATCCGACAATTTTTAGACTACTGTCATTGGGAAACATAGTAGTTGTTCTCGTAGTTGAAAATCCACAACCTCTGGGAGATTATTAAGAGTGATTAGTGCTTTGGAATCGAATTCATTTAAGAGTTTACCGAGAAAACGATGCGCCATGTGATGTGTTATTTGTAAGCGTTTGTCGGTTGTCCGACATATTGGTAGGCTTTCGACACTGCACTTCCCACGGGTCACTTCTTCGAAGACCGGCTTACGAAATATCAAAAACTTTCATATCACAGAAAGGCTAATATAGGAGTATTGGCTGATATACGACCAAGTATCGTTAGCAGACAGCATGTCATTGTCTGCGCAAAATTAGTAGCTCAGACCATCGAAGCGGGTCGATGGCCCAATCAGTTCGTGACGGAACGGAACAAAACTATTCGATCAGTCGCCCTCAATGAACAGAGCGGAATCAGCCAATCAACGGTCAAGCGTTGTTTTAACTGAACGGAACGGAATCAGCCAGTCAGTGGCCAAGAAGTGTTTTAGCCGACCTCAACGAAGTCGGCCAATCGTGGACGTAATCTAAAGAGCCAGTCAGAAGATCCGGCTATGGAACGACTTCCGAGCCAATGCGCTGCGTACCACGGTTTTGACTGTGGTCACCTACTACCCTACATAAACTGCTTATTTTTGTCTGATAAACGAGACTGTTGGACGGTACAGATAATGCCTGTTGTCAAAAAACAATATGAGACCTATTGTGTGTACAGCTGTGATTCTCAAAGCACCCATGAACCGTCTGTTCTACTCTGCAAGTGAAGAAAGATAATTTGCCCGCGATTTTCGCGCTTCACGTAGTGCGCTTCGTACAATCCATAACGATACTCTCAGACACTAAGTGATCAAGATTCACTTTTAAAATGCGTTTCTAAAGACTATTAGGTAGGCTGCGCTTGGTCTGTCCTCTAAATGATATTTTGAAGCACATTCTCTCGTTTGATCAATGTACCAGTAAGTCCCAGTGTTGCAAACTTGCCAATGCCAGATGGTGCTAAATGTTATCTTGCCTGGGTATATTTTTCATAGTGCACTCGTCAACTTCCTAATCCATATACATTCACCATACGTAAAGATACCGGACGACCGAGTCTTCTGAATTGAAAACGCTGAATCTGAGGATACAGTGATTATGGAACTAAAAAAACCCAGTCTCACCAAATCTACATAAATTCCAAAGCTCTGTTAGACTCAACGGTGTTTTCAAGCTTTTCTGAATTTCTTTCTGAGCGGCTCATAGCTTGCTTTTATTCTTTCTGTCCCATTGAAACAGAATTTGTACAAACCTTTGAAATTTCCTCAGCCAGCGATTCAGCGTTAACACTGAAATTAGGGTTCTAAACAATACTGGAAGACCCAGGTGAAATGAATTATCAGGGAGAGGTTGTTTGAAGTTTGGACCTGTCACAAAATTTACCGTGCGCAATCTTTTGGGGGGCAACTCTAATTTTCCCGGAATGTGGTAAGGTATCACAGGGCTTTACGGTGATGACTCTTTGGTAGAAACCAAACCGCTTATGCCGGAATTGTCGGTGACTGGCTTATTTAATTGCTTCCCCTCGTCTTCAATCGCGCTCTGAGGTTTTATGGAGATCAAGTGATATTGTTGTGGAATAAGTGAACGACTAGAATAAACTAGACGCTAATGGAAATGTCAAGGATATTGTGTACTGAGAAGTTTCAGAAATTCTTCACTTTCGATGGGATTTCTTTGGATAAAACGGCATGGAAATTAAACATTCGATCAGGTATGTCTAAAAAGGGTATTCCATGTAACAGAAATTATGTAACTAGAGGCTAATGTTTATACCTGCTAAAAAACCTATTTTTTCATCAAAAGAAACTTCAATCTAAGATCAGTTTGAGCAAGTATAGCTCAATTCAAGTTCACAAACCTCAATTTATTTTGAAACTACAGCGAACCAACCGTAGCTTGTCGTTCTTGTATATGAGCACGTATATTATCATATGGGATGTTGAGTCACCGTGAGTAGGGCACACCTGGTGCTCGAGAAATACCAATCCATCACATTACAAACTTTTCCACTGACTTTTTCTGTAGCAGGCATTTCCTCCAACATAACAATAATAGATCTGGTGAAAAACCTGAGCGCATCTGATACAAGCATTGACGGGAACCGCCTATGGTGCTTCAACATATGTTCCCGCTGCAGTAATCCAGCAACTTCGACCAGAGCCAGTCTGATCTTACCTAAACGGCTGGCACAGTTGGTGGCATCTCGTTACGTCACTGGTGAGAAAGGACTAGGTTTTCTGATTGACCACTGCCCACAACTGCTCGACGATCTCTCAGCACAAACTGTTTTGCATTTGTGGAAACCAAAAGACCCATGGAGAGAATCCAGTAAACGCAAACCGGATCCGGTATCGAAAGTAAGTAATCAGTTGAATTGTAATCAGAGATTAATATCAGCGATGGACACACGCTGGCGAATATTACCAAGACGATTGACTTGTAGTTCAGACTCCTCAAGAAGGGAACTGTTTCCCTCTGTCGGTCTGGAACGAGTAGATGAATAAGCCATGCGAATGAGCAGCATGAATAAATTGGAACGTTTATCAAGAAAGTCTATTGTACGGTTGTTTCAAAATTCATTTTGAGTTCACTCATCCTCCAGTAACTATGACTAACTTGCTATCAAAAAACAAGGGAACTTCCCCCCACACCACCCCTAAACAAACATCCTTTCATCTATAATGACGTGAAACACATCCATGAGGGCCGGCTTGGATAACCAATTAGGTGCGTGTGACTAACAAGCATGCACTCTGTGGCGTAGCTCCAATTAGGATTTGGTGCATGTGTAATGGTGCTACCATTAGTATCAACGGTGAGTTGAATGGAGATGAATCAGTTCATGAGCGATTCGAGGTATTATTTGTTCTATCTCTTAATCAGTAAGCAAAATGAAGGCACATATCTACGGACAAAAGTAAACTCTGCATTAGCGTACAGGCAGCATGAACATCAAAACAAGGATAGTCCAAACGCTGTCAATAAATATCGGTCTTGCGCAAAGTAAGCCTCACATGATTGGTGAAATGCTGCAACGCAGAGTGTGACACTGTTATGACCCACGAGTTCTTTTCTACAATATGAATGGGAAACTTGCGCACCCGATCTCAACTTGCGTACTCGATCTCAGCTTGCGATTTCGATCGCTCCATCCAGATGTGGCAAATCAGATGACAAAAACTCAGCTCGCCAAAAACGACTGTTTATTTACAGGAATTAATACGTGCTACATAGAACGAAAATCGGACATTAAAGCATTCGAGCTTCCAGTTAGGTCCAATCCCAGTTGCGCCGATAAGGTTGATAAGAACGTTTGTCGGATTGATAATTGTTCCGTTGGTCAAATTTGCGTCCGAGTGTAGGTGACTGCTCGATCAGCAAAAGGGTTTACGCCTTGAGCAACCCGGTAAATTATTTATTGTTAATGATTCAATCCGGCCTGGCACGCTCGAGCTGGTTAATGGCTTCGTTGTAAAGAGGCTCTTTTTCATCTCAAAATTCCTAACAGGCACAGCCAAGTGTTGGATGCGTGCATCCAAGGCGGACGGGAAGGGAACGAACGGATGTCCATGGCGCGTGGATATGCTTTTCAATACCAATAATAAAATTTAATTTTGTTCCTGTACGGAGATCTACTTTATTCTCCATCTCATCAATTTCCTTGCATTTTTATACCCTAGTTAATAGGTAAATCACACTTCTTTCTGACCGATCATTTACGAACGGGCTCAATCAAGATCATCTGTACGAATGTCATTTGTGATTAAATTCAGTAATACTGAAGTTGGTCACAATGTTTCAGCATAGTACCATCTTCAAAAAAGTGATATACTCTTTCTGAGGTTATCGATTTCATACTTTGAGAAACTAGCACAATCTCATTTAGTGGTTCAAATTCGGCTAAGTGCGTTCACACTTTATTCTTTTAGCCTAAAATCAATGAATATTCCTACAGCAGTATGTGCGAAGATCTTGTTTGGTAACACGCAGTTTGTTTGTATGGCCTGGAAATGGTCACTCGGTAACAGATATACGAATAAAATGGTTCTGTTCAGAAGAGCTCCAATAAAAGCAGGATATTGGATGTCAGTGGGACACTGAAGTCCGTGGAATGTCGCACCCCTCGAGCAAAAGGAAAAGTGAAACTTTTTGAAGAACTGGTACTTTTCATAGATGGGGTTGGTTGTCACTACTAATATATCATGAGTAGCAAACTCCCTAGGCTCCTAAAAACGAAGTCGCAACATTGCAGTGGCTCTCTCTTCTTTTGCCTTCGTTGTTATTACTTTTCCTGAATATTTCCAACTTGCTTGATATTATTCATGGTTATGTTTATGTTTACAGAAAATTTCATCTACGTTTTATTACGCAAAATGTGCTGAGTAGATTTGCCGGAAAAAGTTCAAGTTCCACTAATAAGCTACTTGCGGAAAAGCCAATCAACGACAAGTCGTCATTGGTGTATATTGTTCAAACCCGGCTCCTCAATTGAAATGGGTGTTACATTTAAATGCTACCGCAGGATGCGCACACAGAACCTGTCCACATTTTTCAACTAATTATAATTTGACATACTACACATCTTTTGATTCTCGACGGAATACGTTTCTTCGAATTTCCTTATCCAACAGAAAACATAGATTTGTGAATGGGTTTTCAGAATTTTCAGAAAATTTGTTAAACTGACTCTTTCTGGGGCTGCGACCTTTGACAAAAAGACAATGTTCCACGGAAGTACGAGATCAATTTCGCGTTTGATACCGCTCATCAGGTGACCTCTACTGAAAGAAGTATTCACTCCCACTCATGATACACAAATCGAATAATTGTGAATAAAACAGAATATCACATGAATTAATCTCAATCTGTTTTCATCTTGAGAGTATGCTGACTCACGACCGAGAACAAACCATGGGAGTGAGTTCAGAAGAAAAAACTGATATCCACTTTATAAAATCAGCATTTCCGTCTCAGTATTGTTTAAAATTCTGCATTTAACCACAGATTTGTGTGACGTACATATGTACTTCACAGAATCCAGGCGGTTTATGCAATACAACGGCTGTGAATCACGTGTGTCACAATTGCACGTGACAAACTACAGCTGTCGCCGGACAGGTGCAATGTAGATTTAAATTACCACAGTGTTGCGTGATTACCTTAGACTATAGCACTAATATCAAATTAGGTACCAAGTCTCATTGTGCAAATTTTGCCTGGAAGTTCGACACAAATCGAAACCCAGTGCTCATTCTGATGGCCAGCGAGTGAACCAACCGTATTACCAAACGCCTTGAACTCGTCTCAACTGAACTGAATCTATGGCGAGCTCGCCCAGTTAGTCCCGGCAGCACCATATCAAGATGGACTAACAACTCTTGTTTGAACAACCAACATCTGATAACTGACACATAAGGTGGGATCAATGCAGTTATCCGTATTAAGATAGGATAGAAATTAGGTTACCATCGAGATAACCTTATTTTCATATTTTTATAATCTGAGGTAATATAAACTTGTTGATAATTCGTTCAACAGTAATCAAACCATTTTAGCCTTTTATATTATTCGCTTACATCAACATGGTCAAAAGTTCAACCGTCGGAAGAAGATATACGGAATGATGGAAAATGCGGAATGAAGTATGAAGTCTGACTCTACCGCAAAGTCAGCACTATCCACCGCCATGTACATCCGTAGTGTTCTACTTGGCTAATAAAAAACCCAGTTGATCACATATAGTTAAAATGTGTTGTCCATCTGATGTTGTATTGTGCAAACCTTGTTGGTATCTCCCATCGCACGTTTTCTGTCGTGCATGCTCCCAATCAGATTGAACCAGCCCTCCTGAACACGAACTCAGGACTATGGTGACAATCGAGTCCAACTGATTCGCAGTACATCCGAGTAAGCTGCAAGTTTCACTGCACTCACACAGTGCCTAGACAAACAACGAATCAACTGGAGACCCTGATGAAACCAGAAAATAGATTTATTTACACTTGCTCGATGCACTGGTCTCTCGTACATTTTGAGTAAACTGACGGTATTTGCAGACATATTAATCAAACTGCGGTTTCGTTAGTTAGCACGTAACATAATACGGCAATTCTTCGATAATACATCGTTCTCTCACATGCTGGTGTTGCTAAACGAGTTTCGCGGACATTTGCCGACGGGACAGAAAGATCTCCATGAGGAACCCAAGACTTTGTTGTCCATGGTTGGGATCTTGCTACCACTGGTTTATTTATCTTGGCCCTCGCTGACCGTGCAGATATCCAGGAATATCGTACCTTGGTTGTACAATTATATTCATTTATTCATCAGAATCTTCATGGTACTTGAAATGGATCTATACCATAGAAATCCGTGTTAGACCTAACGGTTCATAATAATGACTGAACGATTTAGCAGAAATCGACGGCGATAGATCGGGTACTTGCTGAGTTGAGTATCCACTCGAAATCTTCTACCCACCATCATATTGCGTTCTGTTGCTCATGGAGGGTCTACATTGCGGTGCTATGTGGATAAGACCATGGCTTGTTGCGTTTACCGTCCGCCTCGCAAACGATTTGGAACAGTTCGTCTGGGGCATCATTCGTTGAAGCCACTCCTGTTTTCTATTCCGTACCACTTTCGGTCAGAAGTATCTTCTCGTAGCAGCCTACGTTGTGTGGGATTTGCACCAAACTGGGCAATCCATATACTGGCTAACAGCCACTATGTGTGCTATCGTAGACCAACCTTTCCTATTCTTAAACTAACTGAGAGTCGCTGAATACACTATTTTCTCTCACCATTTTTCCACTGAAGCTTCTTTCATCCATGTTCTGGCGAAACATAGCATTGAGGATGAAGTGGTATTGAACGGTTCTCATCAGTCTTCTTATAATACCAAACTCCGGCCATGGATTTGTCTCCATGGGAATAGCTCATCTGTGTTCTGTGGTAGCCGCATATCCTATCAGCGCACCACTGTGCAATTAAAACGCCCTCAATGGGAAATAATCAGGGATATCGGATTTTGGTGTGGTAAGTTAAATAAGCAATGTTATCATCGTTTCCAGTACCATATCGGCAGGTTACTTTAGGTTTTGTCACGTACGACTCAGGAAAATAATCTGGTGTACTCAACAGTAGTGACTGGCACAATTTACATGAACCAACTCTTCGGAACCGTCTTACGGATTTATCAGTGATAACAACTATACGACGTTTACCCTATTCTTAAACCACGAATTCTGTACTGGACGACTGCAAAATATGACATCTCTGACTATTTGATATACGTTAAGTTTCCGTGAAGTGCACACGAATGAATCGATCAAAATTTTTAGGGTTCTGTGATTTTTCAAGATCCCATGATGAATGCGGACCGTCGACTACAGTTGTAACTGTCTAGAAAGTAAGAACCAATATTTACTATCGTGACTTTCGAATGGATAAAATGTTTTTTCCACACCACTAGACTATTTA
The DNA here is from genome assembly GCA_948099385.1 of Fasciola hepatica. Classification (NCBI taxonomy): domain Eukaryota; kingdom Metazoa; phylum Platyhelminthes; class Trematoda; order Plagiorchiida; family Fasciolidae; genus Fasciola; species Fasciola hepatica. The sequence goes on from CANUEZ040000063.1 coordinate 5,630,524, forward strand.
CAGAAGACCTCGTTCAGACATTTGTGCAGCTTTGGATATGCAAACAGACTGGGAAATCTCTGAAAAGAACCATTTTATTCGTATATCTGTTACCGAGTGACCATTTCCAGGCCATACAAACAAACTGCGTGTTACCAAACAAGATCTTCGCACATACTGCTGTAGGAATATTCATTGATTTTAGGCTAAAAGAATAAAGTGTGAACGCACTTAGCCGAATTTGAACCACTAAATGAGATTGTGCTAGTTTCTCAAAGTATGAAATCGATAACCTCAGAAAGAGTATATCACTTTTTTGAAGATGGTACTATGCTGAAACATTGTGACCAACTTTAGTATTACTGAATTTAATCACAAATGACATTCGTACAGATGATCTTGATTGAGCCCGTTCGTAAATGATCGGTCAGAAAGAAGTGTGATTTACCTATTAACTAGGGTATAAAAATGCAAGGAAATTGATGAGATGGAGAATAAAGTAGATCTCCGTACAGGAACAAAATTAAATTTTATTATTGGTATTGAAAAGCATATCCACGCGCCATGGACATCCGTTCGTTCCCTTCCCGTCCGCCTTGGATGCACGCATCCAACACTTGGCTGTGCCTGTTAGGAATTTTGAGATGAAAAAGAGCCTCTTTACAACGAAGCCATTAACCAGCTCGAGCGTGCCAGGCCGGATTGAATCATTAACAATAAATAATTTACCGGGTTGCTCAAGGCGTAAACCCTTTTGCTGATCGAGCAGTCACCTACACTCGGACGCAAATTTGACCAACGGAACAATTATCAATCCGACAAACGTTCTTATCAACCTTATCGGCGCAACTGGGATTGGACCTAACTGGAAGCTCGAATGCTTTAATGTCCGATTTTCGTTCTATGTAGCACGTATTAATTCCTGTAAATAAACAGTCGTTTTTGGCGAGCTGAGTTTTTGTCATCTGATTGGCCACATCTCGATGGAGCGATCGAAATCGCAAGTTGAGATCGAGTGCGCAAGTTTCCCATTCATATTGTAGAAAAGAACTCGTGGGTCATAACAGTGTCACACTCTGCGTTGCAGCATTTCACCAATCATGTGAGGCTTACTTTGCGCAAGACCGATATTTATTGACAGCGTTTGGACTATCCTTGTTTTGATGTTCATGCTGCCTGTACGCTAATGCAGAGTTTACTTTTGTCCGTAGATATGTGCCTTCATTTTGCTTACTGATTAAGAGATAGAACAAATAATACCTCGAATCGCTAATAAACTGATTCATTTTCATTCAACTCACCGTTACACATGCACCAAATCCTAATTGGAGCTACGCCACAGAGTGCATGCTTGTTAGTCACACGCACCTAATTGGTTATCCAAGCCGGCCCTCATTTATGTGTTTCACATCATTATAGATGAAAGGGTGTTTGTTTAGGGGTGGTGTGGGGGGAAGTTCCCATGTTTTTTGATAGCAAGTTAGTCATAGTTACTGGAGGATGAGTGAATTCAAAATGAAATTTAACACAGTAGCGCAGTAAGCTTTCTGCAAAGTGATTTCAGTAAATCGACCAGTCGTTAGCTCATCTTGTCCTCTTTCTGACTGAAACACAGATCCTCGGTTCTTCATACACCACCAGCCTCAAATTTCCCAGCTCTATCTTTCACTAGTCTTTTCCACCCACAGCTGGTGTCCGTGCCTTTGCCCACCAGTTAGTCACCACATCCAGGCAACAAAAACCTCACAGTTCCAATTACGAATTTCGGTTCATGTGGCTGAATCTCAGACTCCCGCATTTTGACCAGTACTTTTGTATTATTTACCGTTCATCCAACAGTAGGCACCGACCCATCATCAGTTTCCTATTTTCGAATGTTGAAGACTTGTTTGTGACAGGTCTTAGCTGCCACATCATCAACTTAGTAGATTCGGATGGTCACAATCGGGAGTGATTGATTTACTCATCGCACAATTTGACTCTGGTGCGCGAAGCCGATCAGTTCAACAATCTGTGCCAACTTGTTGACTTCTCCGCACGTATCTCCGATCCAGCCGGCGAACGTGCCCATACCCTATATCTCGTTCTCATTTCTGTACCTTCTCTCTTCTCAGGAATCTCTGCTCCGCCTCTGCTTGGCTCATCTGATCACTGTATTGTTTCCTGTTCCATCAGTTCTATCCGTTCCCATCCTCTACCTACCTCGAGTAACACGTTTTGTGCTACAGTTCAGCCAACTGGGATAGTTCTCGCCATTTCCCAGCTTCATATCCTTGAGATGATTACTTATTTAGTTCAGACGTTTCCACTTTCGTTTCTGACTTCACTAACATTGTTCTTCAAGGAATACAACTTGTTATTCCACACACTTCCAAACCCGAATCCCCGAGAAGTTCATGCACGCGTGTCATCGTGCTGTACGCTAAACACGCTCAGCATTTCGCCGTCCACCCAATCCCGACTCCCACCACCGCTTCATGCAAACTAGGAACAGATGCCTGTCAATCTTACAGACAGCCGAAGAGCGCTGCGTCCGTTGGAAAGCCAAAGACTTACTCTCACCTACCACCGGTAGTCGAAAACTTTGGTCCCTTGCCAAAGCAGTCCCCCGCAAAGTTTGCCCTTCCGATTTCCTTCCTATCTGTAATTTCGCTTGTGATCTTGTTTTTGGACCACACAAGAAAGCTGAGGCTTTTTCTTCTGGGTTAGTCTCAAACTTCACATATTCTTCTTATCTTACTCCTTCGGTTTCTTCTCTTCCCTCTGTCCCCCATTTTCCACCTCACGTTAGCACTAGGCAGATTCGCCAAATGCTGCTTTCTCTGGACTTATGCAAACCACCCGGTCCGGACGGTATACCACCCGTCGTCCTCGAAATGTGCGCCCTTGAATTGGCACCCCTCTTACGTCGTCTTTTTTCCCTCTTTCTTTCTCTCTCTCTCTCACTCTCTAACTTGCTACTTTTCCGACCCCCTAGAAACGCCGTAATTTTTACTATTCTCAAACGCGGTGATCTTTCTGACCCGGATAGATATCGCCCTACTTCCCTTACATCTATTAATTCGAAAGTATTCAAAACTGTCATCTCCGACCAATTGTGTATATCTCTCGAACGCGAATGACTATTGAGCGACGCGCAATACGGATCCCGACCTCGCCGTTTCACCGGTGATCCCCTGGTTCGCGTCTCATACTACTGGTCGGCAGCACTCGACAACCAGAGAGAGAGACACAAATGGTCTGGCTAGACATCTCCACAACCTTTGGCCGAGGTTGGCACGAAGGTCTTCTGGCGAAACTGCTGATGTTCAAGTTTTCCCCTGCTCTCATATTGTGGACATCAAGTTTTCTCAGCAATCGAAGCACCTCAGTCCAAGTTTAGGGGTGTCTGTCCCACCAGTTTCCTATGAATGCTGACGTTCCCCAAGGTTCAGTACTTGGGCCCACCCTCTTTTGATTCATTGATGATCTTCAATCCCCTACTCTCAATCTAATCCAATTCTTTGCCGATGCCGCCACCCCTTATTCCTGTTCTTTTACTGCATTACCCGCCACGCCAATAAGAACACCGACGGACTGCAGTGCAGTCAATGTATGTTTAGACTCCAGCTTTGAACACATCTCTTCCTGGGGATCCCAAAACCATGTTACATCTAATGCTTCCCAAACCTCTCTTCTCTCAATTTCTCTGAAACATCATTCGTTCTCCCCTGATTGACCCTTCCATTCAATTGCACTGATTTAAATATAACTTCTCTATTCAGATTATGCTTTTATATCTCAGCTCGCCTCTCGTGCTGCGAGCAAAGTTGGTTTTCTGTTTCGCGCCAGACGCTTCTTGATATCAGCTCATCTTATTCTGCTGTACAAAACTCAAATCTGCCCCGCACTTGAATACTGCGGTCACGTTTGGAGTGGGCCTTCTTCTACCTCTCTTTCTCTTCTTGACCGGGTTCAACGAAAGGCCATCCGGCTGATCGACGACCCTTTTTTTAACCCCCAATTTGCAGTCACTAACTCAGCGACGGACGGTTGCTTCTTCTACCGGTACCACTTTGTACTTCGCCCTTCTGAGTTGGCTTCAGCATTTCCTCTTCCTAAAACTTTTCCCGAGCATCACGTACCCAGGCATCTAGTCATGTTTATCAAGTTTCCGTCACTAGATGTCGTACTTTTATCTTTGAATCTTCTTTACTCCCGGACCGTTAAACTGCAGAACACTCCGGCGTGCATAAAGCAAATACTTGACTTGACTCCCTCTTTCTGTCTTCCCATCCACCCACAACCTCTCTTTTTAAAAACAGGACCAATAAACTGGTTCTTACGTGAATGTCCCCTCACAACCCACCTTTACAGTGCCTTTTGATCACTGTAATTCACTTTACGCGCGATAAAAAACGGTCATGGTCGTAAATACCTCCTTTTCACCGATCAGGGATGTTATTGAACAGTGTAAAAGTCACAGGTGATCTGAGGGCAAATTTCGCTCAAGTTAAACATTCTGGATAGAAGTAGAGACTTTTAAATTATCAAAACAGGGACGGTACAAAGCTCAGAGCTCTCTAAGATTGTACAAGGAAAAATGCTCGCATACAAAGACTAGGGAATGGCACACGCTAGATTGCCAAGTCGAAAGTAGTTATTGGCAACTTTCTGAACGATCCCAATCACTATGTCGCTGAAGGAAAATGTGAAATTTGAAGAAAAATCTCCGAGCAGGACACGAGAAGACTCTTAGGAGATGCTTCAAGTAAACCTATACATGCATCGAGGCTGTAGAGGTTCTTAGAACTGAATTCAAGCGTTTGACGTGTGGAATAACTCCTGGTTACTCTAAGTGGTTTGGTCCAAAAGTAATTAGAGAGAAACAGGGTGAGTTTAATAGCATTTCATGTATTATACAACCGTGATAAGCAAGTAGATTTCCCAACTGATCGAATTTTTAACTAACTTTCAGATTTCAAATTTTCTACTCAACGAGTTACATACACGTTGTCAGATAGAACAACAACCAATCAGTAGAGCCTCCGAATTGTTGGAGCAGCTAGACGAACAATTTATGCAACTGCTTCTTAGTTCCCCAAAACAAGTGATGGATAAACATTGGGGATTTGTGATCACAAACAACGGACTCAACTGTGAGCTCTGTGCCCTCAACGCGGGGTTTCAAATCAGCAAATCTGAACCAGATGGACCATCAGCACGCAGTTTCCTCGTCGAGGCAGTGAGCACGAATCAGTGTGTCATGATTTGTCCTTGCAAGCATGTATTTCATACGACGTGCATCGAACAGATCGGGCGGAACTCGCTGGAATGCCCTGTCTGTGTGGATCAGAATTAGCTGGAACAATTTCCCCAAATTATTAAACATGAAGTTATTAACTGCGTTGTTTATGTCCCAATAAAATGTATCTGTCTATTCTTCGTTGTTAGAAAATTTAACCTTGGGGACCTTGCGAAAGGATAAAGACATCGGCCTACATTTCGTGTGATGCTAACAATCAATCAAAGGACCGATTAATGTCATAAATTGGTCCATGAGAGAGGGGAAAAGAGGCGACAACTATACCCAGACTGATATTTGATGTGCTTATTCAGATTGCTAGAGGCAAGCTGCGCTCTGACGTGTTCGTTCTAAGCATCGGTTAACTCTAACTAATGTATTCGAGCACAGAAACACGAAAATGAACAACAGTGGAAACTGGCGGATCATGTTTGAGGCAGGCGATAATGATTCTCTTGCACTTCTGCTCGTGATGCTTAACAGTACTGAGGCTCATGAATTGGACATTTTTTGGAAATGAGAGCCAATCATTTACTGCTTCGAGTTCTTTGTGTTTCAATTTCAACAAGGCTTCTTCTGCATTCAACAACAAACTGCGGTCAAGAAAAGAAGAACCACTTACCAGATGCTGTCTGACTGCTTCCGTTGGGATATATTTACTTTTTCAGTTACACAAAATGAAAGTAAATATCTAAATCATTGTACAACGTCAGCGTGAAGTATTGTCCCTGCTGATAAAAATGAGGGTGTTCTCCATTGACAGCACAAAGATCAGGGTCTTGGTGTTTTGGAGACCTAATCGGGATCTGCGAACTCATGGATGCTGAATGACAGAAAAGGACACGGTAGAAGAGCGTTCTTTTGTGTCAGAACCGAGATCGGTTCGGAATGTATCGAAAAATCGATGCGCCATGCGAAATTTTATGGTAAAACTTTATTGTTCAACAACACAGCGTAGGCAAAATCGTTGGCAGGTTTTCGACGTTTTCGTCACCACGGGCAACCTTTTTCAAGACTAGTTTTACAATCGAATGAAAATGGTTCTATTCGATTGTAAAACCAGTCTTGAAAAAGGTTACCCGTGGTGACCGAAACGTCGATTTTGACTACGCTGTTATTGGACAAAAAATCTTTACCATAGCATTCTTTTGATTGAAACCAAACGCGTTGGGTGGTGATTGGAACACGAGATTTACGGTGTGGTGTATCTTCGCACATATTACATTTTCGGTTCATTCGACCAAGTAGGCTACTTATCTTTTTCGACTAGGACACCACCTCGAATCAACCATTAAAGTCAAAAGCGATTGACGTGTTCCTGATTTATCACCTGAATCCAATGATCTACTCGCAAATGAAAACACTTGGACCAGTTAATAGTTGTTTCATATTTGTTACTAACACTTAAGAATGGGTGGGTCAAGCAGTCGATTCAAAGTAAACAGTGACCCGGAATCTCGGGCCTAGAACTTCCATGAAACACAGGCACGGACCCTAGCGATCACTATTTGTAACTCTTTTCGACTGCCGTTGTCTGTAAAACCTATCGACGTTGGGATGCAATGACAAAGTTGGAGTAACAGTGGGGTCACGCGTTGGGTGCTGTTCGGTTCAGCACCAGCTCGCTTGTTATCTGTCCATTTTGGGACGTACTGTGGGAAACTGTATGCCCCTGTACGTGCATCGTTCGCAGCAGCGGTGTTAATATGGGAGAATCTGCATGAAATTCAACAGATGATTTCGAGAAGAGACAAGCAGTGCACGGGGAGATTGGGTACCTATTGTCTTCTTGGTTGTTTCGGAAGAGTTCGTCGTCAGGCAACTGGATACACTTAGGTAAATGACAGAAAACCGTAAAATGTGATAAGCTGGTTGTCATTTTCTAAGCCGTAAGAACGCATTTTAATGAGTCTATACACCTGAAATTGGACCGTGTATTCCCTCTGTGCGGTGACCAGAGTAGAAATTTTCGTTGTTGTCCATTCCCTATGCACAATGCATACCTTTTCCAAATAATAAAATTTATCCAGCCTGTATATCAATGGCCAGAAACGATGTTTCGTGATTTGCGCCTCATTGTCTTTCGTTGTACCTTGATCATCCGATGTGACGAAGTATCAAAGAAGGACAAGGAAGTTCAGCTCGCTTAGCGAAAACTGTCGTATAATTCACGTGTTTCCCCTCGCCCATGGGTCCCGCTTTGTTTTCACTTGTTTATCACGAATCCTTGAAGCACCATGGTGAACATTCTCCGTGGCTCAGCGTATCACCTTGGTGAACTTTTCCTACTTTAGCCAGAAGCTAACCTACGGCCTTGGCCTAACCAACTCACTTTGCTGTTCTCATGATTGTTTGCTCCACCCGACTAGGCCCCGCCGTTTGGGCGCACATACTTTCGCTCATTGCTTTGTCTGTGCTAATGACCGGCCTTTTCGACTGATCGTGCCATTGCGTTTGCTCTTCGCCATTTGTGCGCACGTCTCTTCCGACCGTCGATTGGTCGAGGGCTTAAAACAAATAGCGATTCCCATTGGGAACCATTTGACTTCGTCCTGCATCGTCGTTGCACGTGCGTGCTGCACATTGTTGCCTGGGTATTTTGGAGCCCCTCTTGATACTGCGGTCGGTTTGCCTACAATATGAGGTGTTCTTAGCACTGATCGGTAACTTTGTCCTAGAGCACGAGTAGTGAAGTTAGCTTGTGTTCTCTGACTTAGGACTCGGTGTTCGTTTACCTGTGAGCTACTTAATAACGGGACGATGATCCCGTACATCCACGGTGAACGGCTACAAACTATAGCCACAACTTCAGCTTGGTCTTGTATTATTGAAAACGTCAAATTCGGGACAGCTTGGGGGGTACAGTGTGGAAATTTTGGTTTTGACATCCTAGGTTTGAGTACCGATGAGAAAGACGTTTCGAATATGCACTCAACAACAGCAGATGAGAACAGAGAGAGCTGCACAATATCTCTGAGGCTTTTGAAAGACAACTGTAGCGTTTCCGTAATACAATGAATAAAACTTGTGACAAGTCAAACTTTACCCGACTGAAACGGTATAAAATTGGCTTCGAAAGTATGCTCCTCTTTTTTGTTCAATGCTCAAGCATGAGTATAGTGGAACGGGAATACTCAATAATAAAAACCCACTCCACTATTACAGATAACTGGCAACCATGACTACGAGATGAGGGACGGTGAACCACACAAGGCTCTAATAAGTGAGGTGGGGCAATGATACGGTACGAACATCGTGACAAAGACCAGTAGTAGTCGAATAGTGTTCATCTGTGACTATCAATCCGGAGGTGAGATGTTCGCTCACAGGTTGGTAAAAGGCCGGGTGTTTGACTCTTTAGGTTGACCGTCTTTCCTGTACACTGAAGCATAAAGTAGGATGCATGGCAAACAGGTTTGAGCATACACACGGAGTTACACTGGCCTTCAGTCCACTACTTGTCACTGTATGCTAAATGGCATCTTAATCTGGGTTACTGATCAAAGTTGAGGAAATCGATAAGTGTTGTTGTAACACTAGAGCTGAACTGAAACGAACAAACTACCGTGCGCGTGTGATTTAGGCATATCAAAAAGCGACCTTTCGATTGAACATCACACTATGTTATATCAAATATATACCAGTCAGTTTGATCATAGACCTGTTATGGTTCAACTAGAGCTGTCTTTTTCACGAGTCATCTCACCTCATCTTTTTATATTCTGTTGTGCTTTCGTTTACTAAGACCAAGATATCCTAAAATAACAGATAATATGATAGGTTGATCAGTAGATCCATCACCAGTTTGACCCTATCGACAACAGCTATTCTCACTACAACCATTATGCGGAGCCAGCATACATGTTGGGTGATTTGGAGGTTCAAAAGTCCTACAAGTTTTTATCTGCAATGATTCATCATGCAGCAAAAAAGCACGACTCACCACTGTTTGATTCTTGTTAGGAATCATCAGCAATGCACATCCACTGAGCCCTAAATCGGACTGGAATCCGGAATGAACGACTGTGAATCAAACACCCTGATCACAGGGCTATCCGGACTGGGTCTCAGCGGTTTGTTTAACTTCATCATCACATGGTATAACGCCATGATGTTCTGATCGCTGAGCTTGGCGTTTAGATCGCAAACGTTTCATCACCAGTCGAGGTGACATCGTCCGTGCATGCACTGACGATGTCACCTCGACTGGTGATGAAACGTTTGCGATCTAAACGCCAAGCTCAGCGATCAGAACATCATGGCAGCCAACAACCTGAGCTACAACCAACACAAATATTTAAAACTATTGAGATGGTATAACGCCATTTTGTCATCGACTCCTATGATGAATGACTTATCCGTTGGAAGCCGAAGTTGAACGAAGGCATTACGGTTGAAACAACCCACAAAGCTCGGTTACATGATCACTTTCAATAGCAGATCTATCCGCTAGATGAAATAATAAGCCGGCGATGGTAAGGCGTTCTGTCATGTAATATGAACGTTGAACAAATCGTGTAAAGCCAGTCTGGACAGCCTGATGGCTAAGTGATGGACTCGCAATCGTTTACTCGGGGTTCAAATCACACTTGGGGCTCGGTGGATGTGCACCGCTGATGGTTTCTTACAGGCGTGGAACAGCTGCACAGCGTTTCCATGGTTTTTATTAGTGAGTTAAAATTTGCTACTGCATGATGAGTCATTCCCTATAACGACCAAATCTCCTAAAAATGAAATTCATCACAAATTTCGTTCCGTTTTACGCAGGTCAGATAACACACCAGAATTTCGGCAAACTCGCGGGAAAAACGAAAACAGTGGGTATAAAAAGTATAGATTATGAGGGGAATACAAAATTGTGAAGCCAATGAGCGTCAAAACAACGGAACGTTGTAAGAATTTGTGAGTCGATTAAGAAAGTTGACACGATAGTAAGCAGATCACAGTTTGGCTAGATTGGTAACGTCTTTGAGTCAAGCATAATAGAAATGGAGAGACATTTTCAAAGTAAGAAATTCATTGGGGAAACGGACAGACGATTCATGCATCAATCGTCTACTCCACATCTAACGTTCATGCGCAAAGAGCGTTCCAACTGTTTGGGTGGTCCCAGCTTCAGCTCGCTCATAATTTTCATAAACTCCTCTTTCGAACGAGTAAGTCTAAAATTGGATAAAACCCAACAAACGAGAAATATCAGGTCATGAGTCATACGAGTGATATGCATTCAACTGCAATACGAGAATAAATGACCGTATAAGAAAGCAGGAAGGTTTGAACGATCGAATATCATCAAAGGAGAAACTGCGAGTTCCCGTCAGAAAATGAAGACAAACAAATATTCTCAACTAACCGCTTTCAACAGGAACTTGCAGGGATGCTGAAGCTGTCTGAAGAAATTATTTTTCGTGGCAGCGTAATGGAGTTTTGTTATTAATAACACGAATCGGTGTGTCTGTCAATGAAGGCCGGAATCGGGAAATTATGGGCCGGTCTTTGAGGGTCATGAATGGAGACCTCGACTAGACTGGCTGATTCACGATGTGGTGGACCACTGATCTAATGAGCGAACGTAACTGAAGCGCCCATGTGGGAGTTCCCTCTGGTCTGTGAAGTGAGACCTTGGCGTTTGGTATTTGTTCTTGTGCTTTGGTCAAACGATGCGATCAGTCATGTGCTCGCGCTTGTACTCCTTCTTTCTCTGCATGATTCACAGTTGTGCCTGTTTTAGTATTTATGCTCCTCGCGCTTTGGTTTGTTCACATTGTGACTGTATGATACTGTGAGGTAGCCACCGAAACTCCAGTAATGTGGTGCATATGTACATTCACTGATCCGCGCCATGTGCACCATACTATACAAACTTTACCGAAATGACGGTCATACGTAGTCAGACTTTCTAATCAGTTTCCAGGAGAGAAACCTCCTCAATGGCCGGAAGTTTTGTATTTAGTACCGATCAACAGAGCGATCCCGTTAGATTATATGGAATTCGAACGTATTTGACACTTTGCAAAGCATTTTTCAGTGGAGCCAAGTAACAAAAAGAACTGGGAATAAGTTTACGCGGGCTTGTGCTAGGTGTAACTGGTATGGTGTCCACTGTTCGTTCATTGCTAATCTCATACTCTAGTAGTCTGGTCTTGGTTACATTCTCGAAGTATCAACGAAACGGAAATGAAGCAAATGAAAGACAGGGTTTAGGGTAAATCGTCTTGACAGCAAACGGGTCAATGACCATGAAACTTTGCAATTTTTTCGGTGCATCCAACCATCAGTATGCAGCCTGCGTGTGTGTATTTGCATTTGTACGATAGACTTATGCAAGCAGTATGCCGATATTTCATTCCATAAACGCAATAAATAAGCAAGATGTTACAAATGGCAAAGTGTTTGTGTAAATACTAACAGATAGATTTCAGCTGGAGTGTGTTTCAATACAAAAGCGAGACAGAGTAAGTCTCTCGGTTTTTTTTCTTGTCTCCACTGGTCCAAACACGAGTAATATAGGGTATGGGGGAGTCTCTGTACAGATATATTCTTGATGAAAGGTGACGGTGCGAAAAAACGGGTGGATGAATAGAAGCGGCAAAAGTGCAGATCAGTGTGTAGCGGATAAGTAGGTGCTTGGAGTATCTTGTGAGCTACGTTCAAACAAACGTGGATTGGTCAGAATTCTCTTCAACAGAGCCCAGAAAATCTGTACAGAAGATTAAGTACAAAACGAAGAGAAGTTCAATAAAAAGAACGCTGCTGGTCAACGGTTATCAGGAAAACTTTATCAGACAACATCAGAAGCCAAGACTTGTGCGCGTGATAACAATGAATGTTGAGAAAAAGCAAGTTTTTATCACTTTGCTCTTTGAAGGAGATCATTTATTTAATCAAATAAACTGTAATCTTAAATCAGCTCTAAGGTACACATACACAGCGGTGTAGTTGCGTTTGCTGCAGACGACCAAAAGGTTGTTTTCGAAACCACTCAAACAGTCTTGCTGATACCGATGTCTAACATATTGTCTACCAGTTCATTTGCAGTTGCGGTGACGTATACATTGGCAGGACGGATCGCTGCTTGACTCAACGAATGTCAGAACACATACCCGAATCCCTGTCAAACTTGATGACTCAACCCGACGTGAAACCGCCAGCTTCTTCGACCGCAAGACACTTGATTGCATCAGGTCACAAAGTTGACCTGACCCAGCGTTTTAAAGCATTGTTATGCAACCCAACACCGAAACTATTAGCGTCCAGTGAAGCGGTTCTAATCATGATGCATCAGCCAGCAATCTGTGCGCGAAAACGATTGACCCATAATGTTTGTTTACCTTGGCATTACCACGACAGAATTCACTCTCTCCAACTTACGTACTGCAAGAACTTTCGACCGTGCCTGCTTTACTGTTGCATTTACCCCCCTACTGTACCATGTACATATACCGGCATGTTTACCTCCGCGGTTGACAAGAGTAAACAAAATCCTTGCATCCTTACGACTTATGTCTTCTCTCTATTCTAATGAATTGGATAAAGGGGACCCAGTGTTCCAAAAGGCTCAAGATGCCACCAACGAGTTCAGTCGAACAAGTACCAATGGGGGTAGATGAAATGCGACTTATAATCACCAAGTACGGTGCAGAGCTTTAGGGTCTATTTTCAGAAGATCAGGAAAATTGCGGGGGAACAATAAAGCAGAATAGGAAAAACACATCCGGGCACAAACTTGGAAGCAATTGACTACGGTGACCGAAACTGCTCGAGTTTTTGTATTTGAAAAGAGAGAAGTCACAGCTTTGCAGTACAGTTCTGAGTGTAAGATGCCTATCGTAAACCGTTATCAAAATTACCACCTAGGTATTTGACAGAGTTCACTTTAGATAGGGGTTTGGAATTTTAAAAAAACAAGATCTGTAGGGAAAAGAGAACAGAATTTGCTGAATGCATAATCAAAGCATCTTGAAGGGTTCAGTCTCTAACTAGATCGGGTGGAGAGATGTTGTATATGTAACAGATTTTCACTGAAGATTCTGAATTCGAAGGGGTGAGAAATAACCTGACAAAGAGCAACACCTTCAAAGTATTTAAATACCTCAGACGGTGAAGAAATACGGTAGGTCGCTGATATACGTGGAAAATAAGAACGGAGACAATATGGCACCCTGGAGTACTGCAGACTTTTTTGGCAGGGCGTTCGGAACAGTTGTACCCTATATTGGCCTTCTACCTTCTATGGTGAAAATAGTGAGATAGTTGAGCGAGAATTTAGGAGGGACAGTTGAAAGCTCCGAGCTTTTGAGGACGTGTGTGTGTGAACTCAAATCAGAACTTTAAACAAGTCCAACAAATAAAAACACTCTAAATACTGTCCGAGTACTTTTTTGTCAGGCTGTGAACTTGTCGTTTCAACCTCCCATACAACCGCTGCACGTTCCCGTAAACACCGAGTACACAAAAAACATCTTTTATGTTTGATTTCTTGCCCAGGGACCGAATCACGGCTCCTAGTACCCGTCCAAAACATGCAGCGCCCATTGTTGATACGATGTTAAAACAATCTGGCAAAATACAGACAACCATCAGAAAGGTCTACTTATTTCGGCTAATATGTCCTGCCCTGTTAGGGCACTTTTGCTATTAAACCACCTTAGTCTAACAGAATTGTTTTGCATTTTGAAGATGCAAAACGTTTTCGAAAACATTCCTACATTACTATTCACATAATTTATAAAATCATGAAAACCTACGTGGGTGTTCGCCGAACAGTGCAGAACATCTCCCACACGTTTCAAATCGGACAGTTCCTCGTCTCTATTTTCGCATGAGGATAGGGTCATTTTCGGGTCTACCTTGAGTACAAACTGAAAGGAAAGACTGACGCGGACAACATTAAAGAACATCCTTACCATGGTGAACTCAGGCGAAGAAAATATCATAACTGAGAAGTCCCTTTCGGCTGTTTATATAGAAAAGTTGATTAGGGAAAGAAATCCTTGAGTGAAAGGCAGTGCCATTAAGACAAGTGGTTAACTGAGTCGAAAAGCTCTTAGAATCATGGAAAACTACAAGGTCAAGGTTATACGCGGAGGGTCGAGCTCGTATCAGTTCATTTCAGCTCATTCAATCATTTACTCCACGCTTCCGTGTTCTGGTTTTGGTTGCTACCTCCCAGCATCGCCCAGTAAAGGGCAAACATAATAGAAGCATAAAAAGAAAAATAGCAAAAAACAAGGTAAAAAGCAGAAATCTCGAAAACAAAGACAGAGTTCGAATGCAACTACACCACTGGCCGTGACACCTAGCCACATCACTTAATGTCTCCAACCATTTGGTAGGTGAGCCACGTGCACCCTAATCCGGAAGTCTAACACGCCCTACTTGGACAAGTCCATTGGTCAAGGTTTACATACCTTTGGCCATGTCATGGACTGGCCACCTTCATCAACTTTTCAACCATTACCTAACCAGGAAAACAGCGTACAAAGAGGAAGGTTATCAGTGGTCATGCGTAACACTTGACCCAGCCACCTAAATTTGCTTAGATTCAGTATTCGATCCACAGACTGGCCTTCAGTTTCCGGCACCCTACGCCTAACCGCAGTATTGCTAATGTTGTATCCCCATCATATTCGGATGGAGACATCGACGCTCCAACAACAACAGTCTTCGCCTTTCTCCTACTCTTACTGTTCATGTTTCAGAGGCGCATAGAACGCACCTAACCATCGCATTATACACTCGACCCTTGACAGACAATCGGATTTCACGCTGACATCACAAAAGGGTGAAGTTAGCAAGAGCCAGGCGCGCCTTCTGTATGCTCGATGACGCTTCATCCGATAGCTATCCACCTGGTGAGATGTAAATGTCTAGGTGACAAAACTCACCCACTTCAGCCAAAGCGGCCCCTGCCAAGATGATACTTGGCGTAAACAGGCAGCTATGGTCGACTGAGTCGATTACCGCTTTCAGATCAAGAAAAACAGAGAATGTGGGCCTACGGAAGGTGTGCCTGTGCACTAGGGTTTGTCGAAGAGGAAAGATGTGGTCGATACAACCACGACCAGGTCTGAAACCGGCTTGATTGTCGCGCGTACACATTTCGCGGACACTGGATAATCGGTGGACAATAAACCCGGTTAGCAGTTTGGATACGATACTTATGAAGCTAATTCCTCTGTGGTTTTCACAGGTGGATCAATCACCTTTCTTGTAAATCAGCACAATCATCGATTCACACCATTCCCTAGGGATCTGCTTACTATTCCACAATATACGGAGGAGTTTTGTTAACTACGAAACCATCCTCCATCCTTGAAAAAAGATGGAGACAACACACCTAGTCCAACGATTTTGTACCTTCTCAAGTAACCTATCTCCCCGATAACCTCTATTTCTGATGGAGGACTGATATCCACCTGCATCCTCTTGTGACAGGTATATCTAGAAGGTTCACTACAGAAGTGGGCAAACTGAACTGTCGCTTGAAGTGCTCCGCCCAACGATCCATCCGACGTCCCTGGGAATGAATCAGTGAGCCGTCGGATTCCTTGATTAGATCACTTACCCCGGAATTCCGTTGAATGGGGCCACTGATAAAACGGTAAAGGTTGCGAGTGTTGCCAATGGACTCAGCCTTTTCCATTCCCCTACATTTCGCAATCCACTATGGTCATTTATCAGGCTCCCAGTCAGTCGGTGTCTCACGGATGTATGCACTTCATTGAATGTGGAATCCGGAGGAACGGATCTGCGAGCATCCAGCAGAGAAACTGATGTCCAAGCTATCCATCGCTTGTGAGGCCCACTTGAACCAGAGTCCTGTGTGGCATTAGGTGCAGCTTATGAGGCTACCTTGATCGGTTCCCAGCGTCTATTTGGGTCCTGAATATCTGGTTGCATCGATTACTGTGCAGACAGTTCCACCTGAAAAGCAGATCGTCGATTATCGTTCAGAAGCAACTGCGCAGGACGAATGGTTTTGGCGTTGGTGCGACCACGGACAAGACGCAAACGGAAGCGAGTACGTACTAAGGCGTGATCTGAGTCCACAAGCGTAGACAAAAATGAACGACAATCTTCAGTTGATTCATGCCAGCGGTGACCAACCACAACATGGTCAATCTGATTCCAATGTTGTGAAGACGTAGGAGGATGCCATGTCAGTCTATGCCACTTCTTATGACAAGTTCGTACTCGCCAGAAACAATCTGTGGTCAGACCACAGCTGAATGAGATGATTTTCGTTATCGGTACGATCGGCTGGGATCGAAAATGAGCCTCTAATATGCCTTTCGGAATCTCCCAGACGGCCAACTTGGGCGCTGAAATCCCCAACAATGATCACGTCTATTGAAAGCGCGCTTTGGAGCGGCCCAGACACAGAGCACGATGTATCTGCACAGAAGACACGATTGACAACGAACTACGACAGCTGAAAGAAGCCTTGACTGAAAACGCTTATCCCGATGCGTTTATCGAAAGGCACAACAAGCCTAAAGTCATCAGACAAACGAATTGTTCAGTAGAAAAATTACTAGTCACCCTTTGTCTTCCATTCAAAGGTGATGACGTCAATTGCTTGCTCAAACGACGACTTGGATCAGCGCTTGCCCGAACATATTATGCAGCTGACCTCAGAATTGTTCATCAAACGATTAAGATCCCCACACCCTCGGTGAAACAACGTCCATCTATGTACACCAAATCGAATCTGATTTACCAATTTCAGTGTAGTTGCGGAGCAACCTACGTGGGTCGAACAGAGCGGCAGTTACGTAACCGAGTGATTGAACACATTCCAAATTGGGTACAACGTTTTGTGATGCAATCAGGGTCAGATCGAAGGCATAATGACAACGTTCAAAACCATAAGATCCCGTCGTCGGCCGTCGCTCGTCATCTTCTGATGACGCAACATCCAGCTGACCGAAGCACTGCGTTTCGGGTCATTTACGTGGCACAGAATACCAGGCTTTTGAGGTTTGCTGAAGCGATTGCCATACATCGATGGAAACCTACATTGTGTCAGCAGAAACAGCTATTTGTTAATGTGTCTTTACCATGGTGACGTAACTTGACTATTGTAATTTTCCCTATATTTGTCGAACATAAGGGTTTTACATGAACTTATATAAACAGTATCGTTCTGCAGTATGCACCATGCTGAGATGCAGCGAAATCGTCCCGGACATAAATCGTGCTATGTTGCAACTCTGGCTTTTCTTTTCAAGATTATTTCGGGAAAAGCATGTTTCAAAATCGTGTTAGAATTTGCCGTAAGTCTCACAGGAACTGCAGTTAGTTGGCGCATACACAGACACGAAGAACAAACATCGGCGCTTCAGTTTGTTGTTGTTGACACGAACAGAACCGTCCAACCGAATTGCACACAAACGACTGCTGACTGGAATCCACTCTAGCAGTGTACGATCATCTCTCATGCCCAAAGCCGGCCTGACCACGAGCATCAGACACTGAATCACCCGACACGCGAAGGATGAAGTGAGAGACTGAGACTGTATCCCAGGTGCGAAAAGTGGTCACAGCATACATCTATTTTAAAAGTGTCAAGAGTTTTATCAAGAGCAGCCTGTTGTCCTATCTGACATAGTGCGTGGACGTTGGAGGCAGCAAAGTGAAGCGAACGTGTAGGCTTAAGATGTGCGTTTAATTCACACCCAAGTCATGAACTACTGATTTCTTCAGAGCCAGAACAACCCGTGGCGTTTTACATCGATCTTAACTTAACGGAGCGAAAATTGGTGAGACCCTCTACAGGAAAGATTCTGGAAGTTTCTGAGCACACCATACTTCGCGGCTGTCCATACTGCAGAAAAGTTTTTTTTTATTTGGGAACCCTAACCGGAACCTTCGACTCAAAAGTCTCACCCACAAGGCAGTGGGGCGTTAACCTAGTATGGAAACGTGGCCGAAGAACCCGTGAAGGAACTTCTTCGGGCCTGTCACGTGAGACCTGGTTGTTGCAAGCATTCTCTCTTGTCTCTGCTGGTGCTTTGTTATCGATCCGCCTTTCGGATTCAGTCCTTAGCCCCATGCACCTAATGGAGCAAGCGGAATGTGGATGGGGCAGCATCCTTTAGGTCGGGGGCTGCCCAGCTTAGGTGGGCGATAGCTGCCTAATGAAATGCGACCACTTCTCCCACCGTAGAGAAAAACGCCAGCTACTCCACTCGTACGTCCATCTAGTGGAGGGTTTTTGACCATTAAACTCATAGAGTGCCGATGCTGACCTCATCAATGGTCGTATACTCTTTCAGATGTGTTTGTGACGCATCTTATGTAGGTCGAACGGCACGACAGCTATCAACTCGGATTAAAGAGCATCATCCGCGCTGGTTGAGTCAAGGACAAACTGGATCGATAAATAACGCAATCTTAGCGCATTTGGTCGACACTGGACATCAGGTGAATCCGGACGCCGCTTTCAAAGTTCTTTATCGTGTCCCCCCAAACAAATGCAAAGGTGTTCAGTTGCGCACTCTAGCGATAGCCGAGGCAATCGGAATAAGGAAGTTGACCCCTGACCTGTGCGCCCACAAGCGTTTGGTCCGGGCACTCCAACTCCCCTGGCCCAAGATTGACCAAGGCCGCATGAATCTACCGTCCGGTTACCTAGAGGGCGTCAGCTAGATAAACCAATCACATGATAAGGATAACTTGACTGACAAACCCCTGCCCATGATTGGTGTTTATTCCATGTCTATGTTCATGATCTTTTGTCTAATGTCTACTATGTAATCTGTAAATGGCTTGAGAATGAATTACTGAAAAACAATTGTTTCGCCGATTTGGACTTCTATATGATGCAATGGGTATTTTTCAGACCATTAAACTGTTCCTCAGTGTTTTTTCGCTGGAGTGTCCTTTCCAGAAGCACAGTGGTCAGACCGGGTGTTGCCTATCAAATGATTCAAAGATCGGAATTTGTCTGGCCTCTACTCATTGACCTGTCAGATATGATTGTACACGCGGCTCAAAGAAGCCATCCTGCATAGGTCTTTGGGCCATGGAGGCACGCAAGCCATCACACCACGCCAAAGTGCAGTCTCGTCTTGATGGTCGAATTGTCATAGATACTAGGTATTGCACTTGTATGTTGGAAATCATGCAAGCAACTTCTTCGAAGTTTTTAATAATCACAATTAGGAACAGTTGCAACTTAACCTGACATCATAAAAAGACATTAAAAATAGTGATGTGGGATGAATACGTCTGATTTAAGGCAATTTATCCACTAAGCTACAATTGTATCTGAGTCATTTACAGTAAGACGGAAAATTAGATTTATTTTTTTCATAAAAGATAGCTGGAAGTTGACTATAATACTTTTCGGCTACCCCCAGACCGGAAGAGATTTTTCACTCTGGAAATCCAAAATTAAAGCCATTATCTCAGGATACCGCATGGGGACGAAACGTATACGGATGCTTGTTCCTTGGAAATTCCAATCGGTGCCTTCGATTCAAGTATGACTCACAAAATAGTGGGGCGGTAATTCAATGCGAAAACGTGATAGCAGCACATGTGTGATTCGTTCTGGGCTGGAATCCTATTTCCTTCGGTTAGGCCTATCTAGAGACTTGATGATGTATCCCACAGGACCATGTATCACTTTGCCAACTGCTCAACGAGTCTGCACTTTATCTAACTTCTACTCAATGACCTACTAGTCACAGTTGCGTCTCCGGCGCAAGATAACCATCTTTTATTACGACCACACCACCGCAAGGCTCAGTCTTATGCGAACTTTTGGTTCTGCACAGTACCCTGACACTGACAACCATTATTTTGAACAAAATCGTGACGTTTTATTTCACACCGGTTAGCCTATTCAATGAACCATTGAACTTCCGTGGTTTATTTGTTAAAGTAACATCAACTCGAAAAACCGGGAAGTATTGTACCTAAAAATATTCAGTATTCAAATCGGCTGGCATCAACCACCTGGGTTCAACTGTTGAACTTCTTTTGAATATTAGTGTGTCTGGTTAAGATGCACAAGGGATGAAACAGGCCATATTTACTTACCGAGGATTGTACTGTTTCTCTTCCCCCACGGTAGACATGGCCATCCCCACGTAGTTATGCCCGGGAAATACCATGAACTCGTCGGGTAGGGTGAATATTTGCTTATGAATTGAGTCAAATAGGACTTCTGAAGAGCCGCCTTGGAAATCCGTACGACCACAACCACGAATCAACAACGTATCACCCGTAAATACAAGACCGGCTTCGTGTAGAACATAAGTCGTACAACCGACTGTGTGTCCTGCGAAGGTGGGAATTAGCATTATTAAAGCAATAATCAAAAGACAGACTAACTGACTGACTCTGCAGTAGGGAACTTATCAATCTGGCCAAAGAGCTAAGAATCACTGTACAGCTGTTTCATCCTTGTTAGGAATCACCAGCAGTGCACATCCACTGAGTCCCCACGGGGACTCAAACCCGGGGTGAACGATTGTGAATCGAACACCTTAACCACAAGGCTATCCGGGCTGGCTCTCAACGGTTTGTTGAACATCTACACTACATGATATACCACCCTTCCGTCACTGGCTTTGAACGGTAACAACCAGCTTCCCACACAGCAATCGACTCCCACGATGGATGACTTATCTGTAGGGGCCTAAGTACAACGAAGGCACTTCGTTATGAACAACCTACAGAGCTTGATTACTATGTGCATTTCAGTGGTAGAAGATTGCTGTGCGGGAAGCGGGTTGTTTCTGTTCAAAGCCAGTGACGGAAGGGTGCTATATCATGTAGTGTAGATGTTCAACAAACCGTTGAGAGCCAGCCCGGATAGCATTGGGGTTAAGGTGTTCGATTCACAATCGTTCACCCCGGGTTCGAGTCCCCGTGGGGGCTCAGTGGATGTGCACTGCTGATGATTTCCAACAGGGATGAAACGGCTGTACGGTGGTTCCATGGTTTTCCATGGCGAGTTAGGCATTGAAGCTGCATGATGCATTATATTATACAAATCTAACCTCCTACTACCCAGATAAACTAAGAATCATCAATCTAGTCAATACTATTCATAACGAAAACAAACCAAAACAGAACAGTAAGTGCTTTTGTACGAGTCACAAAAACTATTTGAATACAGTATGATATTGGTAAGACATTGGAATGTTTTACCATGCAGAAGTAACGCCTAAATCAAGACTGAAAGCCAGCGTCGATGTTAGACAGACCGTAAAGTGTTTGGCTCACAATCATTCACCTGGGTTCCAGCCCCAGTCTGCGGGCATGCACTGCAACTAATGATTCATAATATGGACGAAACAGCTGAGCAGTGCTGAGTGCTTCCATAGTTTTTCAAATGGTGAGTTGATACTGTGATGATTTTTTGTTTGTTATTTTTTTAAAGTTCTTTTTAAATACAACCTATCCTACGCTAAATTAAATTTCGAACAATCTTGGAAGCATTGCAAGCATAGATCAAAGATCGTATTTATTGTTTTTCGAGCGATGTTACTCCCGCCTCCGTCCCAGTAGTGCGAAACCAACAACCTTCGAGAAATCCTCGCAGTTAATGCCAATAATCATCCAGTGGCTAACAGTATGAAACTGACAAATTTCTTCCAGAAGCAATTTTTTCTTAGCCGAGAAAACTCGCAGCAAACCGAATTTCTTTCATTTTTGTCAATACTAGGTAACATTATCCAGTCATCTGCATTGCACTACATTTGAGCGCTGAAATCCGGGGAAAGTTTTATTTGCATTGTTCATATAGTGTAACAAAGTGTTGTCGGTCCCCATAAAGATATCAGGATCACTTTTCGACATCACCCATTTCAGCTGTTGTTCTGCAAACGTCTACTTAATCTTCCAGCTTCGCTTTTAACTCTGCATTTGGCTCAGATAATGGTTTTGGAATCGTAGGAACAAAACTACATAGAGGGTTGCATTTGTGATTCAGATGCTGACTGGCCCATTTCCAGATGCAGTAACAAAGTGGAAATCTATCACAATGAGCGTGCACCCCTCGAAATGGTGTGATGGCGTGCATGCCTCCACGGCCCAAAACGCTTTGCAGGGTGGCTTTCTCAATCGGGAGAAGCAATCACGCTTGACAGGTCGATGGGTAACAGTCAAACAAAGCCTGAGAAACAGTCCGTGGGTAACATGCAGCTCCGTTTTATGAACCAATATGCTTCTGAAGAGAAAACTCCAGTAAATAAACGCGTAAGAAAGCAGTTTATCGGGCAAAAAACCTACCTCAGATCGATGTACAAATGGAGCAACTGAAGATTTTGTTGATGGTGGGAGAAAAATGGCACTTTATTGGATAGCTATGACCCGCCAAATCTGGGTAGACCCCAGACCAAGGGATACTGCCTCATCCACAATCCGCTTGTTCCATTGCGTTTTTAAAACAGATGTATGCCGTATCTCTGAGAGACACATAACACCTTGCTTTTAAGATGCAGCTTCAGTCTCACTGTTCGCGTCCCGATCAATCCGGTGGCCAGGCTGGCGTCAAAACTCCTTGAAGCATGAGAGGTCGGTCTGTACTGTCAGCATGGTTCTTGGTCAGCAGTCGTTTCTGTAAAGTACTGAATGTATCAACAGCAACGGACTGAACAGTCGATCTATTATTGTTCACCATCGGAGTTTTGTACTACATGCTGGTGCATGAGTGCAATGGAAGCAGTGTGCCCCATTGCCATAAAGGCCCACTGCATTGCTGGGGACAGTCGGCACCAAGGCCATCAGATAGTGTATGGGGCATCCGAGAGGAATACCATCTCTGAGCTGGTAGACTGTCATTCCCCCTGGGGTATTGTCCATCGCTTTGGTCTCCATTACTTACCCAACTCTCACTTTCTGCTCCACGAAGCTGAAGCATGCACCAGCAGAAACACCCCGGAAAACCACGTGAAAGGCGGGCCAAACCACGTGGGAGGTAACCAAAGCTTAAAAAACCTCGGTGAGACGGCGTCCAGCACGCGAAGACGGATACTCCTGTATACGTGGACGAGATCTGTCGGATCCAACGGCTGACAAGGAAATTCGACCAATCAACAGGGTTTCATGGAACGCTGGGCCCAAGTCACCTCTACCGAATGGCGAACGAGCTCCTAGAGAACCATCGGCAACCATACACCAATATCACTTGGACGCGTTGGGCATCCTGGATTGGTAGACCACCATTCAAAAGGCCTACGAGCCGCCCGATCGGTCACCGGCTCCCAACACAAGAACTTCCTTTAGCTCAACAGGTAGCACTTGGCTATTCACGGGCTAGAGATGCCACCTCGAACAAAGACCGAGTGGCGCTGGAGACGCCACTTCGCACGAAATTCCAAAATCTCTCCATGGATTTTGTCTCCACAATTAGCTCTGATTATGTTACGGCGTACCCGGTAAGCGACGCGCCCTGTGCTCCCCCAGTGGCCGCAGAGACCCTAACACGAACGGGGATCCTAAACATGAAGACAAGGTCACGAGTCCACATAGTCTGCTGGAACGTGAGAACTCTTCTAGATACAGGTAGCCAGTGCATTACCATGCGCACACT
This sequence comes from Fasciola hepatica, assembly GCA_948099385.1. Taxonomy (NCBI): domain Eukaryota; kingdom Metazoa; phylum Platyhelminthes; class Trematoda; order Plagiorchiida; family Fasciolidae; genus Fasciola; species Fasciola hepatica. The sequence goes on from CANUEZ040000063.1 coordinate 5,654,340, forward strand.
CTACGGCTACGGAATTGACGTAGCTTGTCTATCCGACGAAATCCGGCAAAAATCTCGTGCTCCTTGCAGAGTAGGTAGTTTTAAGCTAACAATCCCGGATCATGTTTAAGCCTTGTCAAAAGTCTTCCATTCAGATCAACTGCGATTGACGAGGATGGTAGCGTAGATGGGCAATGGACGAAGGTAAAAGTATCCAGCGCCAGTGCCTCCCGTGAATAGCTAGGCAAAACAAAGTAGCACAGGAAAGACTGGGTCTCCGCAGAAACCTTTGACCACTGCGCTAAGGCTAGGGACGCAAGACTCCGCAATTCACTTCGTTGCCACAACCTTCACCGCGAAGCTACACGCTCAGCAAGGAGCGGCCGTAAACAATATCGGTCTGACATTGCAGGCCCGATGGAAACAGCAGCCGCTGTTAGAGGCTTTGGGACTCGCCCGATTCTCCTGGGGAGGGCGCAACCTCCTCCTCCAACGACACACGACGATAGTGGCCACCTCACATCGGGTTGCGACCAGAAGCTTCAAAGATGGGTCGGACATTTCAGTCAGTTATTCAACCGCCCTCCCATCCAATCAACTATGTAACGGCACCAGGCAACATAGAACAACATGCAATCAACCTCGAGCCTCTCGAATAATCTGAAATCGTCCCCCCAGCTCAAACAATGAAAAACAAGAGGTCATCAGGGGAGGATAGCATCCCACTTGAGATCTTCAAATCCTGTTTGTCAATTATACTTGACCTATTAAGTGCGCTCCTCCGTCGTGTCTGAGACACCGGTTTTCTCTAAAGACTGGTCAACCTCTGTCCTACCCCCTATACCAAAAATAGGCGACAAGATTGTCCGCACGAGCGACAGGAACGTCAGCTTCATCGATAAAACGGCTAAGCTTTTTGCGACCATCCTGCTAAATCGCTTTGTTGCTCTTCGGGATGCGCGAACACGCTCCAACCAGTGTGGTTTTCCTCGAGAAAGAGGCTGTGTTGATCAGATCTTCCAGCTACGGCGAATCCTAGGACATCGCTGTAAATTCCAACAGCCCACCACAGCGTGCTTCATGGACTTTCGGGCAGCATTCGACTCCGTCGACAGAGTCACTCTGGAGCGTACTGTGAAGTGACGGGATGTTCGAAAAGTACATCAAATTGTTAGGATCATACTGTTCGTGCGTCCGCGCCTACAGCGAATAATATCCCGAATTCCAAACCAACACCCGGCGTCCGCCAAGGATGTCCTCTATCACCAGTCCTATTTAACTACACTATAGACTGGATAATGCATCACGCCCTCAACAACTTTCGAGGAATGCAATTCGGCCACGGTTCTTGGGTTACAGAACCTGAATCCACTGACGACATTGTCGTTCTGGGAGAGGATCCCACAACTCTGCACCCGGTTTTTGACTGTATTGCATGTGAAGCCAAAGCTATTGCTCTGCAGACAGATACTAGAAAAACGAAATTCTTCACGAATTCGCAAGGCCTAACATATCCTATACGCGTCAATGGCGAGAATCTGGAACAGGTGCACCACTTCAAGTACCTAGGTTCTACTATCCAACCAGACGGCTAGGTCACGGACGAGGTTAAGCTTCGTGTAGACTGCGCAAGAAGAACATTCCTACAACTTCGCAAATCATTGTGGTCTCACAGTGAAATAAGTCTCGACAAAATGCTCCGCATATACTGAGCTGCCTTCCGCTCGGTTCTTGCGTACGGGTACGAAACCTGGCCGTCGAGAGTAGACGACAGGAAAGATTTGACCACTGGTGCCTCCACTACATGACTAAAATCTAGTGGTATGATCGCGTCAAAAACTCTGCGAACACAGAACGACTTTCCTCTTCTCCAAGGAAGCCGCCTACAGTTGTTCGGCCATATCCTCCGACGACCTGAAACGGAACCTGCGAAGAGGAGCCTACTGCCACCACCCTGCTCAGACTGAAAATGTCGCCTTGGTGGCCAACTGAAGGCATGGGTTAGCACCATTAAGGCATGCATGGATTGCTCAGGCCTTTAGACCGTCTTCGGAATACGCAACTGGCGCAACAACTGGATTTTGCCGCAGACCGGAACGCTCTGACAACTACTATCAGAGACACCCAAGAAGCCAATTTGTCCTCTCCCAAGAGATAGTCGCATAAAAGTAAACATAAGACCGTCAGATTGGGAGCGGAGAGCCACATAAAGTCCCGAAAGGTGACGTGTGGTATCGAGCCGAACGACAGTGGATTGCTGTCTACCATCAACTTTGAGGTATGTGTATTAGGGACACTATGGTTATTGCTGGTAATCTTAATGCCCTGATCGGGCGCTTGAATGAGGCAAACAAAACGCAGAAGTTCCGTTTGCCGTTTCCGCCGACTGGTCTGATAAAGACGACCAACTCTTCTAAGTAACCTCTGACCGCAGACCGTTTTTGGTCAATACGAAATACTTCACAAGAAGCAGCACTACATCACCTGGTACTCTGCTGTCTTGACAGCTGAGGGTTCATACTAAGCATACTGCTTCTAGCTACCAAGCACGCAGATCCATCGAAGACTGTCTCCTATGTCCGCCAGCACCTTTCAACTTCAATAACATTTGTGCGGAATTCTACTCTCATCTGGAAATCTGCACTTTTGGGACAAATAGATTGCATCCTTAACCTGACTTTATGGAGGACGAAGCAACGTTGAATCAGGTCATTTTCTGCGGCTACACGACAATCATCGATCTGTTATTTCTCGAGCAGAATAATAAACTTAATTATTGGTGTATTCAAATGTGCAAGATCCATGTGAAGGCTGGACGTAGATAAAGGATGTTTTGTGCTACACAAAACCCTAGAGATGGATACACACAGAAACAATGCTTACTCTATTGCTCTGTTAGATGCGCGCAGAATGATTCCTCTAGATACCAGACATGATAATGATTAAAAAGGCATCAAACGCCAGTCGATTGGGAGCTGGAGAAACCATCAAGAGAAGTGATTGACGTATGAAGCTGGACAAGGTCGCATCCAGCGATCAGACTACTCTTGAGAATCAAGCCAATTTCACACCCAGTCAGGTTGTATCGACCATACATTTACCATGCGACAGATTTTAAAGCAAAGATGATTTTGTATTGAATATACTGTATACGCCAGCTTCAGCATAGTCGTACAATGCTTTTCAGCGAAAAAGCAGGCCCATCGCTCCAACAATTTTGATTCGGAAGGGGCTATTTATTTATTTAACCATTCAGTTCTCTCTGCCTCTTGTCGACTAATATATCGGAGAAATTCATGTCTTACCTCAAATAGCATAGAGGATATCACGACAGCCGTGTTATTATGAAATTATCCAAGTTTTTTTACCATGAATTCTCCTCACATGAAAAACTAAAGTGACTGAATCAAATACTGAATGAACGGAGTAACGTAAACTTCCATCGTACCTGGCGTACTACGGCACTCTAGTTCAAATTTACCAAAAGGAATCTTATCACCATTTTTCACAGTCATGTCAGCCAAAACTCCATCGTATTGACCAAGGACGCTGAAACTTCCCGGGAACCGACGTTTAAGCAAACCGCTACCAGTCACGTGATCTGCATGTACGTGTGTGTTAAGAATCGGTCCCAATTTAAGTCTGAGTTCATCAATCTAGGCAAAAATAGAGAGCACCGAAAATTAGTTCAAAATAATGGGCGCATCATGCAGAAATGTAGTAGTAAAGAACAACAGTGGTTTGAAGACCGAAATTTTGCCCTGATTTAACAGAGCAACATAATGAAGCACTTCAAGCACGCTTTCTGTAATAAATGATTAAATATCGGAGGTAGATTCTCATGAGCTTGAATGAAAATTAGAAATAACGTAAAATTAATGGCAAAGCAAGACGTATCCTGTCATTGTTATGCACTGAAGATATTTTCGGAACAAGTAATAATCACAAGTGATTTTAGAAAATCTTGCGCTTAGAAGTCTTTCAATCAAGAATAGGACACTGAATGATCGCCGCATTCTAAAATATGATCTTATTTTTCTATCTTTCACATTAAGAGCTGCAAAGACAGCTCATGAAATTGTGAAAAATTCGATGCTCCCAAAGTATTCATACAATAAAATTGTCACGAGGAGAATTATATGCATAGCAAGACTTCCCAATTTAGGCAATATCAAGATCCCAGCAATAGTTGCGCTTACTAAATAACAACAATCCTTGGTAGCCATACTGATTTGGGGCAAACGACTGACATGCAATGGAAGGAGATTAATTAAATGTTAAGTACCAGTTTCGCATCACGATCCACAGTTTCCAGGACAGGATCTATCATCAATGCATCTTTGGTGCGAGCATCCGCCAAAAGATAGGTGTATGTACACGAGACGCTTTCAAACATTTGTCGAAAAATAAGGGGACTTTTCCGTCCGGCAGCAGCCAATAGAGATGACACCATGTCCCTAGAATGCGTAAGCTAGGAGATTTGCTGGAGCAGACTTACGCCGCGGTAGATCACCTTTCAGAAATGGTACACTATTTCTGTAAAGCAAACCAGAAATTAATAAGACAGCATATGCTTCAATTAAAAAGACAATACAGGAGAAAAGTGAGGGCAATGAGAAAATATATACGGATTAAATTGTAAGCCCGTTAACGTCAGTTATAAATGCCACAAAATCAAAGAGCCCTCAGCCGGAAAATAAAAACCAATAAAGAGCATTTTAACTTGCGTTCCACAAATAATCGTCCTGAAGATTTGAATAAGAACCGTTATTCACGAATGAGCACACATTTCTTTTCGAAACAGTAGTAGTTACGAGACGAAAATGAAGTGGAAAGTGGAAAAAAAGACAAGTTAATCTTTCCCATCAGTGTTTTGGGAGTTGGCTGATTGATATCATGTTCGAATACGACGCTACGTTTGATCAGAATGTGGACACAAAGTGCATGACATTTTTAGCACACCACCATTTTTCTGCGATTCCGTGCGAACACAGTGAAATTTCGTGTGCAAATGTCTTGTCCTTTCACTGTATTGGGGTCGCATATAGATTCGATGCTGAATTTTTATTTCGATGATTCCTCGTGTTACTCGGGTTAGACCGCATAAAACGTGAATACTGCATAGTACATGTTCCCTCCTGTGAGTGTGTTCATAGCAACCTGACCAGTGCTCGCAACGTGCTTCCAGAATTGTTGGAGTGGAACGATGAAGATTACTATAAAATTTGTAAATCGCCATAGTGGCTGGCTAGATGAAGGGAATGTTCAACAAATCAGAGTCATGTATTTTTGCGGAATACCGTCTCGTCATCTCGAGGCAAGGCCCTTTACTTTGGGCATCCTAGTAGTCTTTTTGTGACAGAAAACTTCTATTGTTGTGCCTAAGGGGGTCTACACACAGCTCCCTGCTGTTTTGTTTCTACTCATTGCTGCCCATGACTACTCAGTCCATCTGCCTCGAGTAAGCACAAGATTTGAAACTGCGGCGCTTCATCCCACCTAATTTCAGGAGACAGTACAAACGATTTTCAACACTGGTATTCAACTTGCCCCCTCCCAACGAACACCATAAAATATGCCCATATGCAGCTGGGTGAACAGAGGTTCGGAGATGTATGTCAATTCAACAAGTCTGTTCTCTTTCTCTCTCTCTCTCTCATATATATATATATATATATATATATATATATATATATATATATTCTTTGAAATCGGTTGAGTTCCACCAGTGCTCAACATATTTAGACGTAGTTGTAATGCGTAGGAACGCGTGTGTGTTTATGAACGACTCCTGTGTCCGTCAGTAGATAACAGTTTGCAATCGGCTTGTAAGGGCAGAGAAAGTGTAGATTTAGCGGAATTGTCATTAATTTCATCTGTGCGTATTCATCGTTCGCCTTATGGAATAGAAATTTCAGTGAACGTCCATTCATTAGTACATATACCGAAGGATTTCCGTGACACAGGGAATTAGATAGTTTAGTGCTTTTCTTTTTGAGTTTTACTTATATTGTTTAAAATATTATGCGGGGAACCGGTAGAACAAGCTCACAGATTAGTTTTGGATGGTCGGAGAAAACCTATTCCGCACAATACACAAAAGTGAAAACTAATCCAAAGTTCGGATTCATAAATAGTGTTACTTTTCACTGAACGGTGACATTCTAGGTGACGCATCTCCCGACAGTGTAGCTATGATTGAAGGGGAGCCTGCGTGCGTGAATGAGATCACAGAGACGAACAGCCGCGTATATTCTGAATGCAACAAATATATAATTTCACATTGCTGGTATGTTATCCACGCTCATTTCTTCTGAGCAGATACATTTTCATCGTAGATAACTTACAGGTTAACGTCAAACGGTGCACACTGAACGAAAATGAATGCAAATGTGCTTCAATCTGGGCCAACGCAGATGCCTTGCAGGACGCGTTTGACTGCACAAAGGCCAGAGAAGCATCCTCAAACAAAAACGCTTACTCTGGACCAGGCGATCGAGTAACATAACAGCTTACAATGCACCCAACTATAACAAATTTATATATATATATATATATATATATATATATATATATATATATATATATATATATATATATATATATATATAATGGCACCGGCTCGAAATCAAGAATGGCGCCAACACAACGAGAAAAAATGGGGGAAGTACAATAACAAATTCCTACAATAACAGTCTTTCATTTTGAAAAAAACTGACTCCAACGTTTGTAAATAAGTTTCCAGATATCTGTAAAGCAATTTCCAGTCACTATCTACATTCAAAAGGAACAGAAACTGTTGAGCGCAACCAGTTCCAGTTAGCTGTTTGAGGAGAAACGGTCTTCTTACGTACCAAGACGCAATGGTATTAGAATCTGCCGGATCATGCTGACACAAGCACCAAGTCTGTCCGGCGCTATCTACCAACAAGTCCGCTGAGTCACTAACCCGTGTGAGTCACAAATTGTTCCTTTTGAAGAAGTAAACTGCTGATACCTTCGAAAGCACGTTGGCAATGAAATATCAGTACGAAGAAAATAGCTATCCGTCAGGTCACAGAACCATTGTTCCGGTTTGCCTGCGAAGTGCCAAAGGTAACGGTAGAATACTTACAACCTACTAATGCTGATTTCAAGAAAAACTTGAGCATTTCCCTTCCGATGAAATTGAATAAACGACGGAAAACAAGTTTCAGTAAAATGATTATTAACCTTGCCTAGGACTCCTTGATGGATCTAGGTATTCGTCCTCACGTACAAAACGCAGAAAATTCCGCCGGCAATCTGAAAACCTTTGTTTTCAAGCATGATGAGGAAACATTTATCGATTGGAAACTTCCCTGAAATATTTGTAGGGATCCGTGCACATCTTTCAACACACCGAGCATCGCTATGACCCAAAATATAGGTACACTAATCAATAATGATTCTAAAGCATATCATACAGTCGCCCAGACAATGAACCCAAAAAGAAACTCATGTTTTGTGGCAAATTATCGGTTGCCTTCACGTCCTAAGATCATAAGTTAATTCTTCAGTGCCAATTCGAATTTTACCAGAGCCTATGACATCCACTGCGATGCGTGCATTAAAATTATCTTACTCGTCCCCACTGTCCAGTAAGTGCACACGGATCACTCTAAGGTGCAGCGAAGGATAACGGAACTTAGAGTTCACGAATTTTCTGATCAACAACTGTAGCGATGTCCCTCCACACAACCGGGTATACGCGTACGACAAAATCAACTCTATACCCACATTGTCAATATATATATATATATATATATATATATATATATATATATATATATATATATATATATATATATATATATATATATATATATATATATATATATATATATATATATATATATATATATATATAAGCACAACTAGGGATAAAATTGATATAAAAATGATTAGAACATTTCAAGACCATTTGTGAAGTTATTTTTAGCGTAAACGACTGAATTCTTTACACGCCGATTACTGACGTGTTACCGGAACGCTGCTGTGGGCAATGTGCGACTAGACTAGAGCATAGGACTGGCAGTCTGAGCCAATGATAGTCCAGTTTCTTGTGCCTGAGAGCCCTCGAGGGTCACCGTGCTTCGAATTCCTGGGATCCTTTACCTTTCAGTAGCTGGGAAGCACAACACACATCGGGATCACCGTCCGAGAGAACAGTAAAGAGACGCATTTCGACAGGGTAAGGCCTAGACAACCAGCAGATTCACCCTTCACGCAAAAGTCAAGACCTTCAGCTATCGACTCTCGTGAAGAAGTAAGAAATCGGGAAATCAGGAGGTATTTAGGGGAGATAATTAAGTACACTGAAGAATCACAACTAGACTCGGTTCGTTTTCTCACAGGAAATCTAGAAAGGCATGTGACCACGCTACGTCCACCTTCCTCTTGAACGGTGCCACACTATTCGCTAGCACCACTTCCTTGGGAAATCTATTCCAGTTGTTATCTACCTTACGAGCAAACGATTGGGCTGATGGTCTTTTTGGTCCTTAGCTTGATTGGTTTCAGCTTGATTCCCCGGAGGAAAAAGTTTCCGCTGCGGGTAAACAACGGCTTGCTAGTGGCTGACAGCCCACTAAGCCGTTTCATTGTTTCACTCAAATCCTCTGAACTCTGCTGCGCTTGAGCGAGAACGACCATAGCGTTACTAACCTATCCTCACACCATTACCCTCGTAATCCAAATATCATTCCGTGAATGTTATCTGGACTTTCTCTTCTACTTCGACAAATCATCTTCCGTGTCTGTAATCATTAACCCCATCAAGGGCTCATATCAGTCCTTCGCCACTGCACGCTGTTCCATTGCATCCCTAATTGATCTGCGCACCACTGTTCACATTCAACTTTGTTTACTCTTTCAGCCTCGTTTCACTGGAAATCCACACCAGTCATATAATCTATAGTCTGTGTCTAGACCCGCTCTATATTCGTTTGTTTTTCGTTCGGTTTTAATATCTATTCCTTACCGTCATAAACGTCCAGTTCTGTAATTCCTAACTCTATGAGACACCCAGGTCGTGGCATGATACTGTTGTCTTATTTCTCTGCCTAACCCACAACTAGAAGAACCACCAGACGGCAGCATCTTTTCCATTTCTCTCCCAGAACTTGTTTCTCAATGACGACTCTCACTTACTGTGTCCTATGAATGATAACTTGTAACTATTTTCTCGCTGACTCCAGCAACCGGACTGTCGATGGAAGATCCACTGTCAGTGCAAAGGAGACTGCACTGGCTATCAACTTGGCCTCTGAACCCGGCAGACGACTTGATATTCGCCCGTCGTTCGACTTTGGCTTTGCTGTCCAGAATCCCCAGCAAACTGGCTACACGATCCTGGACTACTTGAACTAGTTCGCGCTTAAAAAGCACCGCAAACAAATAGGAAAGACTTTAAAGTATTTCAGATCCTAAAGGTGGGGCTGTGTAGGTCACAACGGTTTATCGTTCTGGGAGACATTAATCTTTCAGAAATAAACTGAGACGATAAATGTGCCCCCAGGGGGATTACCGGTAATGCCCTTGTGATATGGCTTCACAACCACGCCCTTACACAGCACGTAAAACAGGCAACATGTTTTTGTAATTGGAAACGTTCATCGTCATCATCATCATCTTACAGCGTTAAACAGTAGGGCAAACCCCACTGACCACTGCCTTTCTCACCATGTCCCACATCGAATTAGAAAGTATGAATATACAAAATGAAGAGGCAGTGGACCTACACAGGTGGGAAAAGGAAACAACGCCTTAATAGCCAACACACGGAATACACAGTCTAACTGTGCAAACGAACATCGATCAGTCATTCTGATTCAATAGAAAGTGACAACACGATCGCCACTGTCCGCGGTTCGCAGTCATATTCTTCGGTGTCTCCAGCCAACTGGTTGATGGATCTTTTGGACCCCAACCACGAAGATGTGAAGCAACTACTTTTCCTAAGTCTGCTGTACATTTTCTCATTCCTCAGTGCCACGTCATGTGTTGACCTCCACGTGGTCTCTTTCACTCCCTAGAAGGAACGGAAAATAGGACACGGTATAGTAGGCTTGTGTCTGCCATACGTAACACGTGCCCCAACCAACGAAGTCTACTAAGCTGGATACGCCGTGACAAAGCGTTCTCCGAATTAATACCCAATACTCGATTTCTGATCTCATCGTTGCTTACTCTGTCATTTCATTCAATCTGAGCGATACTACACAAGCATCGGTGGTCGAAAACCTCAAGACAACAAATATCTTCAGCACGCAGACTCCAAGTTTCGCAACCATACAACAAAACTGAACGCACTGCGGCACAGTATACACGACCTTTCAACTTCAGTGAAATGTCAGCTCGACGCCACAAGTGCTTCAGTCCAGCGTACGCCGCTCGAGCCTTGGATATCCGCGTGTTCACCTCTACTACTGTGCTCCCATCTGTCGTTCACCGAGGTAGGTGAAGTGGTCGACAACTGACAGCACCTCCCTATGGAGCATCAAGCTCGGAATCGTTGACGTCCAGTCTTGCAACATCACTTTACATTTTGAAGGTGCAAAGCGAATGCCAAATGGAGCCACAGCTCTTGAGAGTCTATCTAGTGCATGCTGCGCATGATCCGTGGATTCGAACAAGCAGACAACGTCGTCCGCGTAATCTAGGTCACATAGCTTTCCGCTATTTTCTAGTTCCACTTCCACATCCTGAAGATTTTGCAGCGCACTCTCCATTATGTCGTCCATGACGAAGTTGAACAGGAATGGAGACAAAGGACATCCCTGTCGAACACCACTGATCGTTTTGAACCGACCGGATAGTTCACCGTAAGCCCTTAAAAAACCAGAAGTATGAGAATACAATTATCTCAGTAGATTCACGAACTTCTGGGGCATACCTTTTCGATGAAGAGTACTGAAAAGCGCTGCTCGATCAACTGAATCGAAAGCGCCTTTCAAGTCTAAGAAAATCATTACTGTCCGTCGGCGATGCGTGTGACGCGTTTCAAGTAGTCGGCGAAGAGTAAAAATCTGGTCGATGCATCCTCGACCTGGGTGGAATCCATCCTGCTAATCTCACGATGATTACCACAATCATTGCGTATTCCCTTCTTGAAAATGGGTATAATCAACGACTCGCTCCATATTAATGGAATACACTCCTCGTTCATAATGTCACGGAGCAAACCGGTGATTTTCTCAAAGCATCTCCACCCAGTTTGAAAAGAACTGGAGGGAGTTCGTCGGAACCTGGCGCTTTCTCCCGCCTTAGTAATCGAATGCATGACTCTGCTTCTACTTCCAATGGGGGCTCAAGTGATACCACCCAAGAAGTCACAGTTGTTGACACGGGAGTAACTACACTGGAGTGCGGCCAACTAAACTGTTCCTTGAAGTACTCGGCCCAATGGTCAAGCCTTTGCTGTTTGCCATGGATGGGTTCTCCATTCCTACCGTAAATCGTTTCACTGACCCGGGTGCGCCGTCCACCGGTGTCACGAGTGAGTTTCAGCAGTCTCCGACTGTTACCTGAAGCAGCTGCTATTTCCATTTCTTTGGCCACCTTCACCCACCAATTTTCGCGATCATTCTTAAGGGTTTGCGTAAATTGCCTTTGTAGATTTCTCCGCATCTTATTCATCTCCTTACGGTTTGAGAGCTGACGCTTTTGCTCCATTATACTCAGCGACTCTTGCGAGATCCAGTGTCTTTAATGGACAACGGATCGAGGACCACAGGCAAAACCTGCTGCAACTTGCATCGCCTGTTTGATATGAGCCCAATGCTCATCTATATTACTGTTCTCCGTGGATCCTAGCTCATGTGCTAACTTCTGCTCGTAACGGGTGCAAACTTCTGGATCACACATACGTTGCACAGCTAATCGGGTTTGCGGACTGCGACGATGACCATGGAGATGGAGCGATAATCGCATCAAGACTAATGCATAGTCCGACTCTACGTACATGGTCCAGTAAGATCTACAGTTCTGAACAGAACTGCGCCACAGATAGCTTACTGCCATATGAACAACCGGACTTAAAGTACCTGTAGAGTTAGAACGCCATGTCACCGTGCAACGCGAGCTGTGTCGGAAATTCGTACTAGTAGGAATAACCGATTGTCTACACAAAACTGGAGAAGTCTATCCCCGTTATCTGTAGGCTCAGCGGGTAAAGCACAAAGCCCACCTAAATAAGCTTCTGACACACTAAGTTTGCCAACTTGTGCATTAAAATTACCTGCTAGCACTACAATGTCAGAACGTTTGCTCATGCGAACGAGAGTGGCGAGCTCATCATAGAACTCATCCTTCTGCGTGTCAAAGCTGCAGTTGTTGGAGCGGATGCCGAGATCACAAACAAATTGCGCTCAACACAACTATCCTTTCGAACGCCGACTGACCTCTGGAGTCTCACAGCACATAAACGACTGTTAATCGGGATCCAGTCTAAGAGGGCAGCCTCAGTCTTGTCAGTCAAGACTATTCCTACACCACGTTGATCCGCAGCTCGAGCTATTTCGTCTCCTGAAGTGCGCAGAAAATACTTCGATGAGATACCACGAGCAGTTAGCTGAATTACACTGCTCGAATCCTAGATACGCGTTTCACTTAAGCAGCAGACATCAATCTTCCGAGAGTCTATTGCCAGCGGTGGGCATGCCTGCTGGCAGGCCTGCATGAGAGTACGCACGTTGAAGGAGCCGAGATTCAGAGGCTGATGAGTCTTGACAAAATGTGTTATGCGATTGTGGATTATTTATAACACTACTTGACAATGAACCATTGCGAGCATCGGTCGTGTTATCAGTGGGAGCATTATGGGTGGATAGAGGGGTGGTTGGGGACAGAAGACAAAGGTTGAATAAAAGAGAGGGAACTCTGAGCAGTAGCCCCCGTATCACTACCTACCCCACTCGATGCAATAGACAGCGCGGTCCTGATTAGCCTGCCCGACGGCCGATGCAGTGTGGAGTTCTTTCTATTCGTGCAGTTCGTAGGAGATGTTGGACGGGTATTGTTAGGGTGTCCAGCCACAAAGCAGGAGGACGATTAGCGTTCTCAGCCAAATCCTTTAGTTCTAACAAGAATCTGTTCGCAAGGCAGCGGGGCGGTTGAGTGGAAGCTTATTTACTTGGATCAATTATTCTTCCACCGATTTTGCTGAATGAGTTGCCAGCTCAGATCGACCCCCAACCTGGAGGACCAGGAGACTGGACTTTGTCTGGTGTCTATCTATTGACCTTTCAGGCACGATTATATCTCCGGCTTAGGGAAGCCATCCTGTATAGCTCTTTGGGTCCTTGAGGTACGCAAGCCGTCACACCACGTCAAGGTGCAGTCTCGTCGTGACGGAGTCCACAAAAGACATTGTCTCAGTCGTTGCTGAAAACTATATCTGCTCCTAATCACTCCAAGCGAGAATGGTAGTGCTAGAATCTGGAATGGTCTATCTCAAACCCCTGATAATAAAATCACTGCCAAGTGTAGTAGCAGGAGAAACTGTAGTGGAGTTCACAGAGCAAACTCTGCTAGATGTGGCCCAGAAACTGTAGACGGAGGCAATTAGTGCCAGATGAATAATAATCGTTACCACACCTGACCTACTGGAACTTTATGTGGTTCTTCGCCAATCCAAGTCTCAGGGTCTGGCTGCCGGTTATCTCCAATAGTGTAGTGGGTCTTCGTGGCTATGGGTAAATGCCTCTTCTACTTCACTCGTGTAAGCATGTAATAAAGAAAATCTGGGGCTCGTTTCCAAAAGGCTCGAACCCAAGCAAGACCCCTAACTCGCTCCTCAGCGCCCTATCTACTCTCGAGGTCCCGAATCCCGCTCAAAACTACTGGCTATTCTCCAAAACCAAGCATAGGACGCTGGGTCTCCTGACAGGGTTTAACAGCGAAGACCTGGTTAGGAGCGTCCTCACGCAAACAGCAAAAGTCAGAAATCACTGCCAATTAGTTAGTGGGGTCTCAAAGACAGCCCCCTCCATATGAGAGAGGCTTTTAAGGCCCGGAAAGTAAACCTTGAGAACCCGGTTATGAAAACAGAAGAGAAGCTCTTGATAATGCACGGGGTTTACCTGACTAGACTAGAAATGACAAAGGTGAAGACCACAGTCAGTTTTCCAAGAAGTCTTGTGATTTGTAATCCAGTCACCTGAAGTTACCGACCGCCCAGACGTAGTTCTCAACAGTTCTGATGTAGCTGAGCTGAGTGTGTAGGTCTCGACGAGAGCAAACCACCGCGCCCTCGGAAATGTGAGAAAGCTTCTCCGAAACTGCGCCTTAAGACGCTTGATGTAGGCTTAATAGGACACTACTCCATTCACACCACGCCATCTGATACCACCTTTATTCCGTCACATCCCCTCCCCACCAGTGTCAACCATTCCGCTAGCCCCGTCAACGTCCGAGAAATAACCTGCACATTTTCGGGATGTGAGGAATATGATCCGTCCCCCAGAGGGAAAAACCGATAGAAACTCCATGAAGCAGTTGGCACAGAGACCGGAACTGACACAAGAAATCTCTATTATTGGGTGTAATATACCGACCATCACAGTGGCAACAGGTAGAATCGGCATCACTTATTAAACACACAAAGGAGCCAAGAAATGCCCGCCAATTCACCCACCTACTGTTAGTGAGAGACTTTACCGCTCCCTCAATAGGCTGGTCCAGCTGTCACTCCACAGACCCGATGTTTGGCGCCCAGCTACAACAAATACCTTCTCAGATGTCCTAAACGCAACAAATCTCGAGTCCAACTAGGTTTCACCACGAGCAAACGCTTTCAGTTCTAGATCTAATTATCACAAACTAGCGACGCCAGGTGGACACAATGTCACTCCTGGCCAGAGGGGAAAAGTGGTCACGAAGTCCTTAGCTTTGAATTTGTCATCCAGTGGTCATCGCGCAGTTCGTCATTTAGTTTCAGTTTCAGTTCATTCAACCAATGACCTCGCATTTTTGTCCTCTGGTTTCGAATGCTACCTCCCAGCATCGTCCAGTAAAGGGCGAAAAGAATAAAAGCATAGTGATGAAGATCCGAAAAGTCAAAGTATCAAGAGGAAATCAAGACGACAAGGAAAGAGTCCGAAAGCAACTGTGCCACTGGACGCCACACCCAGCCATATCACTTAATGTCTCCAACAATATTGTAGTCGGATCTTGAGGACCCTAACCTGGAAGTCTAAAACTTCCTACATGCCTAAGACCACCGGTCAAGATTTTCATACGTTTTGCTGTCACGGACTGACCATCTCGACCTACCTTCCAATCATCACCCACTTCGGAGAACAGCGTACACCGAGAAAGTCTATCGGATGGCATGCGTAACACATTTTCCCATCACATTACCTGTTTGTATTCAGTACTCTATCCAGAGACTGACTTCTGTTCCCAACACCTGACGCCTTCCTCAGCAATGCGGATACGGTGTTCCAACCACACTACGACAATACCACGCAGACATCGATGATCGAACACCGAGTCTTCGTCTATCTTCTACCCTCAACGGCCATGTATCTGAACCGGGTCATAACACCTTGTTGACCTCAGATGACCCCACTATCACGGACATAGTATGGACGGAGACTCAACCCCCACCCTGACATTAAAACAACATCACAAACACACAGACCAACACACGAACACACTGTGACTAACGCCCAATTGCTCTTAGCAATCATTCCAATTTCAATCGGTTGTAAAACCAGTCTTGAAAAAGGTTACCCGTGGTGACCGAGACGTCGACAACCTACCAACGATTTCGACTACGCTGTGTTAATAAACAATAAAATTCTACTATAACATTTCACATGGCGCACCGATTTTCCAATGCACTCCGAACCGATGTCGGTTCTGACACGGAAGTCCTACTCACTCGCTTCGCGTGGCGGTATTACCACTAAAGTGAAAGGACAAAAGCGAATGCTCAGCGCTCTCCACCGGGCTTGCCGGCTAATAATCAGTCTAGGAATGATGGCTAGACCCTGATATCAGACCAACCATCGGCGTACAACATCATGTTTAATGGCACCTGTAGCGGAGAGGTGCACTGGGCACCCAGGATGTGGTGGCCTCATCCGAAGGGCGTATGAGCTGAGCATTCAGTCACCGGCTGCCGGTGGCTCACGGACCCCACGTTTCGTTCCGCTGCCTTGCAGGTTAAACTTTGGATAGCTTAATGCTCCGGTTGTGGAACCCTGAGAAAACCACCTGCTTTGGCGTGGGCAACCTGGCAGTATGGTGCCCATAAACAAACTGTACCATTGTGCCGTTTTTTGTCTGGCACACAGTCTGAAGTCAGGCGGGTTCATTATGGGGTGTAACTAAAGTATGCCATTAGACCGTATCCAACCCGTAGCTAAGCGCGATGGGGCCGCTATTCGAGAAAGCGGTGGTGGGAAACCTAGGTGCGGAAGAGGAAGCACTCGCGTGTCTAGCACACCATTGGCTAACGAGGTAGAGAGTGCCTCAACGTTCTCACCGTAGCTGGTCCATGAAGTTGTACGTTGGTTGGAGCATAAATTTCAGATGGATTTTCGATGTTTTAGAGACAATTTATCTGGTATCTGTCTGAATTTCTACACTGGTCGTTTTAGATGTTTTTCGGTTTCTTACTCCTTTGGTGCCAGCAAGGGTGGTTAAAGACGGACAAACACCCGACGTCCTAACAAAAGAGGCTTTCAAGGAAAAGATAGCAAACACATGAGACTTCCACTCATTTCATCGTCAAAATCTTAGGCGGGACATTACTTTGAATGTTGTTACCGCCGTTTAAACTGGTAATATTGAGATTTGGTTTTAAGCGACCTTTTCCGTACGGAAAAGATGTGTTAAACGTATAACACACACCTTTTTCATTGCAATTCTGGCGCACCCACACCTGCTAGTAATTTTTCTCGCAGGAGAGAAGAGAAAAATACTGGGCTCGAGCCTCGAACCATGGTTCTTAAGTTGAAGAACATCGAGAACCCAAGGCACCACGGTTCTCCAAAAGATTGAGTCGAAGAAATCAACGAAGGAGAAAGCTTATGGGATCTTTGTTGATTCTGTTCATTAAAATGACAGCTCCGGAATGAAACTGCTGGGACGGGAAACAAAACTCCCACGATATCCACTAATGAGTTTAATTGAAAACGAAGAAACACAACGCACAAGGTCAGTTCGGCTTCAGGTGTTGTCTTGAAGTCTGTCCTGAAGTACTACACGGGTTCGAGGCTTTCAGCCCAATTGTCCCGGTCCTTGAGGAAATTTTTGATCTTCTATCTGATTCATCGAGCTGAAACGAGAGTAAAAAGAAGCCGGGGGGGGGGGCGGGGGTGGCAGCGAAAACAAGATACACATAACATCATGCAGTGTCACACTGTGGACAGTGCCTTAAGTTGAGTTGGGGGTGCGGCATTCATGAACATATATGCGATAAAAGACAACTGTTTTGTTTGCTTTTTTGACAAAGGGAATTATTGGGAGAGACCCAGGTAGAGGTCTAGCTTTTTCTTGAAGATAGTTTTGTTCTGCGAGAGAACAATATCTTCCGGAAGTGCATTCCACATAGTAATAACCCTATAGCTAAAAAAGTTAATCCTTAATGAAGTGCGTGGCCTCGGTTTGAAAACTTTTCTGCTGTGACCACGGAGAGAAGAGGCTGGACAGATGGAGAAGAAGCAATCGCTTTGACCTGTTTCAAAAATGTGGAACATCAAAAACTGATCACCTCTTATATGTCTTACGTCAAGGGGATAGAGGTTGAGGAGTGAGAGGCGGACGGGATAAGGTAGATGAGATAGACCCCTTACTGCCTTGGTGGAGGCCCGCTGAACTCTTTCTAGGATCTCACGGTCTCGGACAAGACCAGAGTGCACTATCTGACTACCGTACTCCAGCAGAGGTTGGATGTACGTGCCGAAAATTATGGGGAAATCATCCTTAGATATGCCCGGAAAGGACCTTCGAATCATGTTTAGGACTCGAAGGGCAGACTTGCTCGCAAGTTCGTGATGATGAGAGAAGGATAAGTTACAATCTAACCAGAAACCGAGCACCTTGTGTCGGTCAACCCTAGGCAGTGTGGTTGCTCCATTAATGGAAAACGTGTGACCAGTCTCTCTGCCGAAAGACATGCTCATGCAATTGTCATCATTATTTGGGAGTTTCCAATCCTCGGGCCAGCGTTTTTGTTTCATAAACTGCAATTCGCAGGTCTTCAACGCTCGAACTCCAGAGGGTTACATCATCTGCGTACATGGCAATGTTCGCAGGAAGGGCTGTCGGTAGATGGTTTATATAGATCAGGAAAAGAAGAGGACCTAAGACCGACCCTTGGGGGACCCCAGTTGTTACTAGAGAGGGTTGAGACAAAACATCCCCGACTTTAACCACAAAGGTGCGGTCGGTAAGGAAGCTACGTAGGATGGCCAACATGGAGCCTGTGATCCCGTATGTCTGCAGCTTATAAAGAAGAGGGGCATGGGGGACCTTATCGAAGGCCTTAGCAAAATCGATGAATACAGCGTGTGAGAGCTGGCCATCATCATAAGCTTTCGTTAGACTATCCATGACAGTAAGCATATTGGTGATGCATGATCTGCCAGGAAGAAACCCATTTTGGGACGGGGAGGGGATCTTATTTCTGTGAAGATGGGAAAGAATCTCACTCTTAAGAATTCCCTCAAAAATTTTGCTGGGGATGCTGGTGAGGCTTATGGGTCTGTAACTAGAAGCAAGGTGTCTACTACCCTTCCTGTAGATGGGTGCGATCACTGCTTTTTTAAGTCACGGGGGAAAACTCCATCGTCAACACATTGCTGAAAAAGCGAGGCATAAGGAGCAGCTAATGCATCCGCGGCTTCCTTGAAGTCGGTTCAGTTCAGTTCATTTCAGTTCATTTTGCACAGGACAGGTAATGGCCATGGCCAATCGAGCGTCCAGAATTCCTTCGATGGTATGCACACCAGTTATGCACCCACCACTGCCGAGTGTGCTTCGTCGAATCCCAGCTAAAAATGGGAGGGAAACGGAAAACCTCATCGCACAGTTCAGTTCAGTTTGCACAGGACAGGTAATGGCTACTGCCAATCGAGCGTCCAGAATTCCTTTGATGGTATGCACATCAGTTACGCACTCACAACTACCGAGCGTATTTCGTCGAATCCCACCTAAAAATGAGAAGGAAACGGGAAACCTCTTCGCACGTCAACTGCGAGAGACATTTTGCGTCGCGAGTAATCACAGACTGTATGCAATGAGCGAAAATTCTATTAAAACATACTCCAGAAGGACCACGGTACTACCCGACGTCCATCTAGTTGACATACTCAAGGCTCACTACGTGGAAACATCTCGTACCACTTGCCATCCAGGGCACATTTGAAGGATTGGACGGTTTGCAGATCCACCCTTCCACCAGGCAGACCGTTCCAACTGTTCACAACCCTGTTGCTGAAGAAGTGCGATCCAGCCGACAACCTAGCTCGGGTTTTTATCAGCTTCTTTCCATGTCAACTTGTTCTGGAATCTAAAGCCACTTGGAACAGACTATCTGGTCTAAGGCCAAAAAAGCCTTTCATTACTTTGAACTTTTCTGTGAGATCCCATTGAATTATCCTCCTTTCCAAAGAGGAAAGATTCAGATCACAGAGTCTCTGCCCGTACATCTTACCCCTCTGCCCTTCAACCATTCGCGTGGAGAGAGGCTGGGCTTTCTCTAGGCAGGCGGCGTCCATTTTTAGAAGGGTGGCCAAGCCTGCACTCTACCTTCTAAGTGAGGTCGTACTATAGCCATGTAAATAGTTACGAATACCTTCGGCTTCCGGCAAGACAAAGCTGATCGCAGTCTAAAGAGCCTTTTGTGCAGCAGCGTTGCACTGCTCTGACCATTTGTGGTCACTGTTCATGATGACCCCGAGGTCTTTAGCCCTGCTGACTGCTTCGGTGGTGAACAGCTCATTATCATGTGTGACCTTCGGGCTCTTCTTTGCCTTTGACAGCAAGTGGCTTTTTTCGGTGTTCATTTGCATGCCCAGTCCAGGACGGTACCTACATCCCTGCCCAAGTCCACCCTATCCTCAGAACCAACAATCTTCACATCACCCACAAAAATAAAGCCATGCGATTGAAGAGCGGATGCCAGGTCGTTATTAGACGACAAGAATAGGGCCGAGCTTAGGACTGATCCCTGAGGTACACCACTGGTGACGTTCACTAAACTGGAGCACCTGTCCCCCACTTTGACGTAAAACGTCCTGTGGGAGAGGAATTCTTCCAGCCACCTAAATACTGGCCCACCTACGCCGAACGTCTCCATCTTGCATAGCAAAAGACGATGGTTAGCGGAGTCGAACGTTTTGTTTAAGTCGAAGTAGCATACCTCAACTCCCTCACCTTCATCCAGTCGTCGAGTTACTTCATCTAAGAAGCACAGGAGATTGGTCAGACAAGATCTCTTTTTCAGGAATCCATGCTGCTCTGGACTTAACATGGAGTGCTCCAGTAAGTGCTGACAGATATGGGCACGGATGATCTTCTCCAGGACTTTACATAGGATGCTAGTTAGGCTTACCGGCCTGTAGTTCTGCATAGCCGGCTTAAGTCCACTCTTATGTATTGCCATGACTGCCGCGACTCTCCAGTCCTGAGGCAGCTTGCCCTGGTCCAACGTGGATCTGCACAGCCTGCATACCGATGGAGCTATGAAATCCTCCAACGGCTTAATGATAGCTGGATGAATGCCATCTGGGCCCGCTGACTTGTGGCTGTTTAATTCCTGTAGGTGCTTACGCACGCTTTCCTCTGAGAGGTTTAGCTCGTTTAACTAGGAAGCAGGATGCGCCAGAGCCAGATCTACTCGTACCACACTATCTGTCCTATGTATACCACCAGGGAATTCCCCCGGGGCGTCTGCTTTGCCCTGGTTATCAGTGACAATTCCGTGGTCTCTAGTGGATAGTGGACCTAAGGCATTCTTTGTTGGGCCTTTCAACTGCGCTTAGCTGTAGAATTTTTTCGGCGGTTGTCTTACAGACTGGGCCAATTTGAGCTCAACTTCCCGAGTGGAAGTTCTCAGAAGGCCCACAGTCTCGGTTCTCATCTTTGTATAGCGGTTCCAGGCTAGCTGACTGCCGGAAGCTTTGTACTGGTTCCAGCTGTGGTTTCTATTCTTGATGGCCTTGGCTATTGCAGCCTTCCACCACATGGGCTTGCCCTTCCCACTCCTTCGTTTCAAGGGAGCAAACCCCTCCTGTAGGGCAATCAGAGATCCCTTTATGGCCTGCCAGCTCACCTCGACAGTGGCCCACTTTATCGTGTCCCAGGTGAAACTTATCGCTCTAATACGAAGCCTATCTATGTCCATACTACCGAAATGTCTGACCAGCCTTGGGGGTACTTTGGGTTGCCGCATGCACAGGACGATTTTGACACACACGTGGTCACTCTCGCCCAGCGGTGTACAGTACTGCAGTCCGGACACATCGCTAGGGAAGTTCGTTATTGCTAGGTCCAGCAAGGATGAAACGCATCCAGTCCTATGTCTGGTATTTTCTCTAATATTTTGGTGCAAAGCATTAGTGTGCAGCCATTGTAAATAGGTTTGCTCCTCCGATCCCGGCAAGCAGACCTCAGCCGTGCAGTCGATGTGTCGAAGATTTAAGTCACCCATTGTTAGGGTTTTCGTGCTTTCTTAACTACTTCAGTCAAAGTTCGCAGTAAACAAATATCCTCTTCGCGGTTTGTGCTTGGTGCCCTGTAGACAAAGACAACGTTAACCCCTCTGCCTGGAAGGGTGGTCGTAACTGAGCGTAACTGTACATTGCGAGTGCACATGTTGGTCTGAGACTCAAGGTGGTTTTTACCTGACCTAATGAGGATGGTTGCTCCTCCACCAGGGCGATCGTGTTCTCTATCCTTCCTATAGACTGCAAAACGGTTAATTATTAGGCCTGGTACATGGCCTTCTCCAGAGAGCCACGTTTCCGTAACGGCAACCATTGGCGCTTGAAGTCTTGAAGTAGTATACGGGTACGAGGCTAAAGCCCGAATGTTCCGGTCCCTTGTGATTATCTTGTTATCTGAATGTCCCCAGTGGGCTGTAAGATAGTTCACTAGATAGTAGGGAAGTCTGAAAATGGAGAAGGGTTCAAAATACAAATATTGACTGTATCTTGCGTCTGGTATTGAGGGTGAACTGAAAGATAGACCACTGGACGATGCGAAGGGCTTCATGACACTAGGCTTGACTGATTCTGGCGTCCTGAATTGCCGATAATCTGGAGGACAGACCTTTGGACCGTGGGGAAGTTCAGCCTTGCTGCAGACCTTTAAGCTTGAGTGGCACAAAAGATTCCACTATGGGAAATCTGTCAGACATCGAACAGCGAGATTTTCGGACCGCGCGCGGCGATCTGCTTGCGCGCCAGTCTTGAGGTCTTAAAGTACTTCACGGGTTCGAGGCTTTGTGCCCATGTAAAGGAGTAAGGGATACCCTTTCTCATGCATTGGCATCCAAGTTACAAACGACATTTTCCATTCGTAAGAAGTACCTTTGCATGGATTCCGATTGTTAGTTTTATTGCTTTTAATCTTTGTCACAAACTGGTCTACCACCGTTGCCTCGAGCGTGTGTAGTTGCAACAACCGCTCGTGGAAAATCCCCCTATTTCCCTCGCGATTCAGTGTTTTTCCCAACATCACTCATTTGCCTACACTATTGACTTTTCTTTACGAACTGGTTGTTTTTCTGGACCAATTGTTGTTTGTTCGCGCCCAGAGCGCTACTTTGGCACATTCTTGTTCAGGACCTGCTTGACGCACGTGCTGTTTGCTCACACGCTGCTATTCGGTTTCTCGTTGTTGAGTCCTTGTGATCGTATTATTGAGGTTTGTCATTGTTCATGTAATAATCTAGTATCGTGGAATATCGCGGATAATCGTCTTTTGATTTCGGGATCCGTTGCGAATTTGGCTACGCATTGCTCAAACTTTCGTTACAATACTCGATAGATCAATTTGGAACGAGGAAAAACACGCAAAATGCCAAGAAAAGGATCAAAAACATTGGAATTCGGACAGGAAGTGATACGGCAAGTCTCTGGGTCGGTTTTGGGTACATTTAATTCTTTAGTTAATGCTAGATCGCCTAGTCCTGTCGGTGCTAGTTCATATGTTGATGAGAGCAATATTGATCGTAAGGATTTTGATTTATATAGGCTGAGAATACTAGACCTAAAACAACAGTTACTGTCGGCTAGATTACAGGCGCAGGAAACAGAGAAGTGTGCACAGAAAGAGCGAGAGCATGAGACCAGCAAATTCGACACTTCCGATAGGTCAGGGTGCAATAAGATAGGGAACCGACGCCGGTCGCCGACTACAAACCACCATCGATCCATCTGCCTAGAGTGGAATTAACGGTTTTCGACGGGCCATCTGAACACTACTGCAAGTTTGTCAAGCAGTTCGAGACGTTCGTTGAAAATAAGGTAACCAACCCTGGGCAAAGGCATCTCTACATGACTCACTATTGCCGAGGCCGAGCAAGAGAAGCTATCGACGGGTGCACCATGCTCGACCCAGAACAAGGCTACACCCGAGCAAGGAAGATTCTAAGGAACTTGTTTGGCCAACCTTTCAAAGTAGCTCGTAACCTAATAGAGGGCGTAATGGTAGAGGCAAAGAGAACCAAGGGCGATGTCTACACAATGGCCGACCTGGTGATTAAGATGCAAAACTGCTCAATAGCCCTCGTCCATTTAGGTTACAGGGCTGACCTAGATGCTATGCATACTTTGGAAAACATAGTCCGTCACCTTACTCCCGAACTACAGGGTCGGTGGGCGGAAGAAGCGAAAAGGATAAGCCATATCGACCTAGAGGCTAACTTCGAAGACGTGACCGAATACTTGGACAGGCAAACGAAGATAGCTGACAGCAGGTTTGGCTGACTCATCCGGGACAGCAACCGGGCAAACAAGCCCAGCACCAGCCAAGCTCAAACCCCTGTACGGGAACATCCAAAATACCAGCCTTGGACCAATACACATGCGATCTCACGAGATGCTACGGCGCAACCCAATTGCAGATCATGTGGTACTAGCCATGGCCTACCAGAATGCCCCAAGTTCGGCAACGCCACAACAGACGAACGGTGGGGAATGGCGAGGATGGCAGGAGCATGTTCTATCTGTCTCAACACCACGCACCGGGCTGCAGCCTTTAGGACAAGGAACCGACGTGGTTACGAGGGCTGCACGGGCAGACACCATCGGTTGCTGCACCAGGCGAGAGTAACCTTACCCGAGACGAAAACCAAACCCAGCCTTATTTGTTCAACGTCGCGGTCTGCCAGCAAACCGGTACTTTTAGACGTAGTTGCCGTGGGGGTAGTAACCCCAACTGAGGTGGTCAGATTGTTGGCTTTCGTCGACAGTGGATCTGACACTTCCCTCGTGAAAGAGCGGTTTGCCGGCAAATACCGGCTCACTAAAGGTGCGACGTCGTTAGCAGTGAGCACGGTGGGCGGAACACAAGTAATGACTGCCGGCCGGTTGAGGTTGCAACTCATCTCTTCAGATATTACCGAGCAAATTGAAACAACAGATGCCTTCGCGTTAGCTGATCTACCCATGCGAGCACCAAGGTCGGTCAACGCAATCTTGACTCGGTGTCCCCACCTGCAGGATGTAACTGTTGTAGACTAGGGGGACGATGAAGTGGATCTCCTCATCGACTGCGAAGTGCCAGAGGCGCATTGGGTACTTGACCAGAAAGTGGGCGACCGCCAGGCACCTTATGCCGTACTTACGGCTCTGGGATGAGTGTTCTGCAGTTCAGTAGGGGTATGTGGTTCCGTGAATTACTTATCCGCCGAAACGGACCGCATAGACTATCACCTGCAGCGGCTGTATGAAAAGGAGTTTCATGACATTGGAGACGAAACACCAACGTTGTTTTAAGAGGATCACTTCGCTCTACAAACGGTGCGGCAAGGCACTAGATGCCTCAAGAAACAGTTCGAGGTTCCCCTCCCGTGGCGCACATCGGCCGACCCGTGGACTGATAACAGAAATTATGTCCTCCAACGATTACTACGACCAAAATAACGCTTCATTCGAGACCAAAACCTGTAAGAACGATACGCGGATTTGATGAAGCGAAACGAGGCCCTCGGTTACGTTGAAAAGGTGCCTGCCAACACCGACGGCAAAAGGGGTATCTGGTATTTACCTCACCACGCGGTTATCAACCCCAAGAAACCCAAAAATCTGCGCGTGGTTTTCGACTGTGCGGCCAAGTTCCAGGGCAAGTCTTTTAACGATCGCCTACTACAGGGGCCTGACTGGACCACACCACTAATCAATGTTTTGTGCCCTTTCAGGGGGGGGGGTAAAGTGGCTTTTTCTGCCAACATTAGGGAAATGTTTCATCAGGTGAAGATTCCGGTAGGAGAACGAGATGCCTTGCGTTTCCTGTGGTGGGAAGAGAGCGACCGGGACAACGCAGTGGTGAATTATAGGATGACCGTCCACCCCTTCGGAGCCATACCGTCACCATTTTGTGCCAAATACGCCCTCCGAGAATCAGCGAAGAAACATGGCGATCTAGTCCATCGGACGGTAGTAGATAGCGTCACCAGGAACTTCTACGTTGACGACTACCTTGGGTCATTCGATGATGTGGAATCAGCTCTAGAGCAGTTCAGCGGTCTGACGAGATTGCTGGAAGAGGGCGGCTTCCATCTAACTAAATGGATGTCGAACGCTTCAGAAGTGCTGAAGGTCATCCCGTATCACGAAAAGGCCGAAAGGGTAGGAGATTTGGACGGCTCTCCACTTTCTATCGAGCATACCTTAGGGATACAGTGGGACGCGGAAACGGACGATTTTGTTTTCCAGCTAAACGTTCCCGAGCTGCCAATAGCCCGTCGTGGCATACTATCTGCCGTCTCAAGTTTGTTCGACCCGCTCGGTTTCGTCTCACCATGACTGCTATCCGGAAAGATCTTGCTGCAGCGGCTGTGCCGTGAGAAAGTTGATCGGGGCCAGTCACTGGACCGAGGGGACCGGTTGGACTGGGAAGAAGTTTTGAACACCTTGAAGAAATTAGGGGACACATGAATTCTACGATGTTTGACACCTGGCCATACAACGCGGACGGGAGAACTACATGCCTTTTCCGATGCATCCGAAGTCGGTTATGGAGCTGTGGTGTACGGACGATGGTGCGCAGGAGATGGACAATATACCACGAGGATCATGTTCGCCAAAGCCCGCGTTGCTCCACTGAAGTCGGTCTCGATCCCACGCCTTGAACTCAACGCAGCGGTGTTAGCAGTCAGGGAGGTTAAAGCGGTGAAGAGATGCTTTGACTTCTACATTTGGTCGGCTAGCTTTTGGACGGAATCAACGATAGTACTTTACTATATCAACAAGGTCCGGAGGCAGTTTAGTACTTTCGTTGCTAACCGACTCACGATTGTCCACGATGAATCAGCCACAAACCAGTGGAATCATGTCAGGTCTGGCGATAATCCAGCCTATCTGTGCTCCCGAGGTGCGACCAACTTCAGGCAACTGGACACGTGGACGAGAGGGCCAAACTTCCTGCAAGTGCCTAAACAGGGCTGGCCCGTGTTCGAATTAAAAACCCTTACGGAGGTAGAACTGGAGATCAAAGGCGTAGTGATAGCAACCAACGTCGTCAAAACGACATCCATTCCATCGCGATTGGTCAGGTTTTCTTCCTGGATGAAGACACTTCGTGCGTTAGTCTCGTTGGCCAGGTTCAAGAGAAATTTACTAGTCAAGAAAGGGCTACGCCCCTCAGGCCGGATACGGGTCGGCCCAATAAGTTCCGATGAGCTACAAGCTGCAGAATAGGATATCCTCAGAATGATACAACGAGAGGCTTTCACCCGAGAACTCAAGAGGGCGGAAGAAGTGGGACCAATCAACAAAGAAATATCATCTCCAAGAGGTGAATTGATGCGTTTAAACCCCAAACTCACTGATGGACTGCTGCTGGTGGATGGCAGGCTGGCCAGCGCCCACCTGAGCTTCGACACAATGTATCCTATACTGCTGCCTGCGTGACAACCTGTAGTAGAGCTAATGATCCAACTCGTCCACGCCGTGGAGGGACGTGCCGGGGAAGGTCAAGTGACGAGCGTCGTCCAAAGGCGCCTTTTGTTGCTGAGAGGAGGAGCGACTGTAAAACGCGTAATCCGACGTTGTGTGCAATGTAGGAGACGCAGCGCCACGGCGGGCAAACAAAACATGGCCCCGCTACCAGAATGCAGGGTGACTGCGAGCTGGTGGCCGTTCAGCGACACCGGGTTGGACTATTTCGGGCCCTTGTGGATCAAGTGCGGGAAAAGATTAGGAAAACGATATGGATGTATCGTGACGTGCATGAAGTAACGTGCGGTACACCTGGAAGTTGCACATTCGATGAAAACCGATTCTTTCCTACGGGCCTTGCGGAGATTTATCAACCGAAGAGGCGTACCGGCGGATATATACTCGGATAATAGATGGAATTTTGTGGGTGCTCACCGGGAATTGCAGCTTTGGCACAAGAATATAAACAGGGACGAACTGCAGGATCGAACCGCGGCCTACGGCATACGATGATATTTCAACCCCCCACAGGCCAGCCACCGAGGCGGCGCATGGGAACGCATGAATTGGTCCGCCAGACGGATATTGCTGTCAATCATGGAGCAGCAGCCGCCCGACGACGAGACGCTGAACACCGTTATGACTGAGGTAGAGAGAATCCTGAACAACCACCCCCTTGTTCCAGTAATGAACGGCGACCCAGCCCACCTGGCCCTCACCCCGAACGACTTATTAACGTTGAGGTCGAACGAGGTTTTCCAAGGGCCGGTAAACCTTCGTGGGAGCTACCTCCACGGATGGAGGCAAGCGAACTATCTGGCCAAGGTCTTCTGGAGGCAATGGCTGCGGGAGTACCTACCGGCTTTGCAGACTCAACAGAAGTGGCTGGTGAAAACAAGACCATTCGAAGTTGGGGATGTGGTTATGATCGCCGACGAACGCGCACATTTCAGCACTTGGTCTTTGGAAGTAGTTACGGAAACCATCAAAAGCACTGACGGAATGATAAGAACGGTGAGGGTGAAGACAGCTAACGGAGTGCTCATTCGTGACATACGCACTATTAACCTACTCGAGAGTGGAGGCGGAGAAGCTGGCAACCCTGAGGCCCAGTAGACCTTTTCACACTAGTCATCGAGGTGGATAAAACAACACCATATATACCACACGGTCTCCGTCAGACAGGATACAGTGCTCGCGGTCTTTCGTTGACATTACAGAAGGTTCTTTCCGATATGTGGTGATGAATGCGATCCCACTGCACATCCCGACACATACACACATGCACGACGCACTCTACATCCCGTAACCCCATCAAACATGTGACAGTGTTCGTTAATTTGCTTTTTGTTGACGTTACCGAATGCCCCTTGCATATGTGGAAGTAGCGGAGCTCAGGTCACACACACATGCTACATTTTACTCGTTTTCTTGCCACGCGGCCTTTTGTTGACATTGCAGAAAGTCCCCCTTGCTGTGAAGTCATACCTGTGATTTCATTGTACACCCCGGCACACACACACACACACTCACACTCACTCAAGCACATACATTCAGGACCGGACGGCCCTTTACAAGGACAGCATCTATGCGGCCCCTTCACGCCCGCCATCGGTCATTTGGCCTTGTGGAAGATGTAGACTAGCTTCACGTCTATGTAGCCAATGGGTTAGATGCGACCAGTAGTAGAACGTTGACGACGAGCATTAGACGCGCGCACTGACAGCAAGGCCTAGGCAGGTAGGAAGAATCAGTACTTTTATACCGAACCTTTGACTCTGACAAGGATCCAGGAGGATTTTGGTGGGCGGTGTAACAGCCGGTCATGGAAAATCCCCCTATTTCCCTCGCGATTCAGTGTTTTTCCCAACATCACTCATTTGCCTACACTATTGACTTTTCTTTACGAACTGGTTGTTTTTCTGGACCAATTGTTGTTTGTTCGCGCCCAGAGCGCTACTTTGGCACATTCTTGTTCAGGACCTGCTTGACGCACGTGCTGTTTGCTCACACGCTGCTATTCGGTTTCTCGTTGTTGAGTCCTTGTGATCGTATTATTGAGGTTTGTATATTTTTTATGTCATTGTTCATGTAATAATCTAGTATCGTGGAATATCGCGAATAATCGTCTTTTGATTTCGGGATCCGTTGCGAATTTGGCTACGCATTGCTCAAACGTTCGTTACAGTAGTAACCTCGATCGTTCTGAGTAAAAGACCATTTTCTAGACATCGTTTTGAATCTATTTTCTCTGCTATCTTTTTCGGTTGCGTGGGTTTGACTGGACTGACTTTACCGGGGTTTCCATCGATCTAGTTCTGAATCATTTTCGCTTTCGGTCGTTCGCCGACCGGTTTGCTTTCTGCGCAGCCGTTGCCTTCGTTTTCCGTTCAGATTATCTCTCGTATCAGTACTGTTTCTGTGCCACGAAACGTAGGATACACCTTGCATCTGTAAACCGACTTGCGTCTTCTCTATTCGTCCGATAGGAGGATATCGTTGGTATTTCGCTGCCAGACCCAATAGGAGACACGTTCTCTAGTTGCCCTTGAAAGTCCTCTATACTAGTGAGCCAGAAACTTCCAGAATCCTCCTGGATTATTCGCCCTCACAGTGAGTTGGTAATGTTTTGCTGTTTCATGTCCTCTTTTTGTTGCACGATATATGTTTTTTACGATATATTATAGCAAGGTAACCTTGTCAGAAGATAAGATGCAGCCCGACACAGACCTCACTTTGTCAGCCGCTGCTTTTAATCCCGTGGCTTTTATCCCACATGATACTGAGTTTTGATTTGCAGCCTTAGAGCTGCAATTTGAGGCACGTAGGATTATCGGCAAGCGCCAACGATTTTCCTATGCCTTAGAGGCTGTCCCATGTGATGTTATAGCTCCAGTGAGGGGTTCTGTAATAAATCCTCCTCAAGTGCAGCCTTAAGATCGGCTCAAGAAGGCCACGCTGTAGCACCTCCTTCCTTCTCGGGAGGGACGCTTACGTTAGCTACTTTCCCGGCACCCCATAGGGGATACAAAATCCAGCCGCCATCTAGCTCACCTCCGGTCCCTGACAGGGCCCGCCGATAGGGATTCGGATATAGTTAAGGAATTGTGGTTGGACTCATTACCCTTTCAAATTCAGAACACCGTACCTGCTATCCTCGAGGACTCGTCCTTGGAACAGGCAGCCGCCGTGGCTGACAAGATTGTCGCGCTTGTCGGCAGTGGGGCTGATTTCCTCATCGCCACGACATCGCGCAATCCTCGGGGTGTAGATCTCGATGAATCGCCTGAGAGGCCCCGACGCTCTCGATCCATCCAGCGCCGGCTGTCCTTCAAAGACAGAGTTAAAATACATACCCCTCGCAGTAGTTCACGTAAGCAACGGTGCGAAAGGGTGCCCTCTACTGCCCACGTCCGCCTTGATTCCACCTCACCTGCCTCGTCAAAACCGGACCACCCTCCCAACTGTTTTTGTTGGTTCCACCTCGTTTTCGGACCGGCCGCCCATAGGTACAGACAGCCGTGTTCATATGCGGCGGGAAACGCCCCTGCCGGCAAGCAGAAGCTGCCGTACTCGCAGGCAATCGGCCTCAGATTGGCCTTTTATTTTGCGTGCTTGATTCGTGCACTAACGCTAGGTACTTAGTTGATACTAGGGCCCCGGTTTCTGTCTTGCCTGTTGGTAAAGACAAGCCTCGAGCATTTTTGCTTCGGCTGTCCGCAGCGAACGGTTCCTCCATTCCTATCTACGGCACGAGATAGCTTGCGGCCAACCTGGGACTACAACGACGGTATCTGTGTGCGTTTATTCCTGCGGATGTTCCCACGGACATACTGGGAATCGGTTTTCTGCAGCACTATGATTTACTTGTTGATTCACTTAGGCCACAGCTTGTCGATCCTTCGTCGGGCACTAAATTTACGGGTCTCGAAGCTCAAAAAGATGCACACCGAATCGCAGGTTTGTTTTCTAACATTCCGCACGGTTTTCAGTCTTTGTTTATTAAATTCCCCTTATTGACTAAGCCATTTGAAGAGATAGAGACAGTGACCGATCGTGTGGCACACCACGTTGTCACTAACGGACCTCCAGTCACGGCACAACCTCGCCGACTGGCACCAGACAAACTGGATTTGTTGAACGTGAGTTTGACTCTTTACTTTCTTGAGGTATTGTTCGTCCTTCTCACAGTCCATGGGCCTCAACTCTTCATATGGTTCTCAGGAAAGAAGCATTATCTGGCGACCATGTTGCGACTATCCTACACTAAACTTGGTTACCCGGTACGATAGCTACCCGATACCCCACATACACGACATCATGGCATCACATCACGGCACGACTGTATTTTCTAAGATTGATTTGGTACGAGCCTATCACCAGATCCCAATCGCCGCTGAATATGTCGAGAAAACCGCCGTCACGACTACTTTTGGTTCGTTTGAGTTCCTACGTATGCCTTTTGGTTCACGAAATGCTGCTCAGACATTCCAGAGGTATATCGATAGCATCACACGAGACTTGGTATTTGTTTACGTCTATATCGATGACTTGCTAATCGCATCGTCGAGCGCAGATGAACATTTCCAACATTTGACGCTACTATTTCAACGTTTGTCCGAACAGCGAATAGTAGTCAATCCCGATAGATGTGAACTTGGCAAACCGGAACTTGTGTTCCTCGGCCACAAGATCATTCGAGAGGGTATAAAGCCTTGCGAGGATAAAGTGCGCGCTATTCTAGATTACGCCGTACCGTCCTCAATCAAGGAGCTCAAGGCATTTTTGGGGTTAGTTAACTTTTATCATCGTTTCATACTCCATGCGGCTGAACGTTTGCTTCCATCAACTGACCTACTTCGTGGCAATCCACGTAAGTTGTCGTTTACAGATGCCGCTCGAGTAGTGTTCTCGGAGAATAAAGCGACATTAACTCAGACCACGTTACTAATGCACCCGGTTCCGTCTGCCACGCTAAGCTTGGCGGTGGATGCATCCAAATTAGCCATAGAAACGGTCCTGCAGCAGTCTGTTTCCGGGATTTGGCAGCCATCAGAGTTTATCTCTCGACGCCTCGGTCCCACGGAAACGGAATTTAGCGCTTTTGGTCGCGAATTACCGGCTGCATATAACGCCGTCAAAAACTTCCGCCAAGCAGTTGAGGGTCGGTATTTCATCCTGTATACCTACCATATGCCTTTGACGTATGTACTGCACACTAAGTACGACCGTTGCGCCCCAGAGACACGCTCACTCGCTGACCTTGAACGTCTTCTATACGTGAGTCACTCAGTTTGAACTTCGTTGTGACTATATTCGGTAACCTCTTCTTCTGTGCCTAAACTTTTTCCGTAATTTAGTTGTAGTTGTTGATATTTTGGTCAATTTTGAGCATGAGAGCCCAGAAGGAACACTATTGAGGTTTGATTATTGTAAAATAATTAATTCGTTGTATATAGTACAGTAGCTATTTGGAATCGACTTTGTTTTGAATTCTGTCGAAATTGGTTGCTTCGCGTCGCTCGAACTTTCCGGTGGCTGGACGCCATAGTACTCAGTATCCTTGGCAACCGCTGAGACCTGAAATCACTCGTCCATTCGGCAAACCTTTCCGAATCAAAGGGCAATACCCTGCAGGTGAAGTAAACCTATTTGCCCACAGCTTTTGGTCATGTTTCTTTCTCAGGCTCTAGTATATCAGGTTGTTCTAGGGTCAGCTCAGTTTCTCGTAGAGCTAGAGCTGAGCAGTTCTTAACTGAGTCGAAGAAGAGGCAGGCTGCAGTACAAATGGAGTTGGATAAGCAACGTAAGCTGCTCGAGTTGAGAAATGAGACTGAAATGGTGAAACTGCGTTTGGCACTCGCTGAGGAAGAAGAAACACTAGTCACCGGAGATGAAGTCAGGGGTGAATTGATGGTCAGTGAACATCTGTCCCGCTGTTTAGGTGGTTGCCACATACAGAACAGTGCATCACGAACAACAAGCTTGGTTACAGTGGTAGAACCTGCAGTGAATTATCGCTTGAATTTACCCAAGGCTGAACTGGAGTCATTTGCGGGCTGCTCGTCGACATGCTGGAGGTTTGTGAAATAGCTTAAATATTACGTCGAAGGTAGGGTTCGAGACGATGGCCAGCGTTTACTTTGCCTGATGATTTACTGTAAGGGACGAGCCGAATGTGTTATATTGCCTCCAACACTGGTACACAGCAGAGCTAAGGAAAACTTAAAGGATCTGTATGGACAAGATCATGTAGTGGTTCATTCACTGATTGACGGCCTACTGCAAGGTTTGAAGTCTCTAATGGAAGATTCGGATACCCTGAACAAGTTGCCGTTGAAAATGCTGGACTGCGAAGTTGCTGTCACACAGATGAATCGCACGTCA
Source organism: Fasciola hepatica (assembly GCA_948099385.1). Lineage (NCBI taxonomy): Eukaryota > Metazoa > Platyhelminthes > Trematoda > Plagiorchiida > Fasciolidae > Fasciola > Fasciola hepatica. The sequence goes on from CANUEZ040000063.1 coordinate 5,687,846, forward strand.
GGCCTCAACTCACTGCAGAACATGGAACGTATTAATCGAGTGCTACCAACGCGTCTCCAGGATTTGTGGGCTAGGACCGTTGATGATACCTTGAGAATAGGAGACGAACCCAGGTTCCAAGGTCTGCAGCACTCGGTATCCCGTGAGGCACGGATTGCTCGAGGTAGGTTTAGAAAACTGACTGCCAATAGTAAGGCTCAGGGGTATTCACTGTCATCCAGTTGGAGGAACTATGCACAAAACCAGCATCCAGAAGCGACACTGTTCACAGCAAAACAGCGTAGTTCTATGTTGGTCGCAGCTAATAGATGCCCGGCATGTAATGGAACACACGCACTTGGGGAATGTCAGCGATTCCTGTCTCGTGATATACCCGGTCGTTGGGCATTGATTAAAAAAATCAAGGCTCGCTTTCGTGTCTCAAGTGTGGACAGCTGTCTAGCAACTGTCCTGTCCCCAAACCATGTTCAACATCAGGTTTTCAGAAACGGCACCACCCTTAACTGCATGTTGCACAGAAACAATGTACCGACCGAGTCACGCAGGAGACATCACAAGGGTTGCAGCTGTATAAGCTGGGTACGGACAGTGCAAAATGGTCTGGGCAGTATACGAATAATGTTGCGGCTACCCGTAGGCCAGAATGTCGAGTCAGTTTAGGTGTGCGACCATGGCGAGTAGACGGACCGAGGGGCTCTGTGGAGACCTACGCTCTTTTGGACAGCTGGGCCGATGTGACTTTAATACGAGAGGCCTTATAGAGCCGGCGGGCCTGAGGGCATCCCCGACCTTACTTTCGATTTCTACCCTAAATAGAACTACCACTTGGAATTAGGAAATAGCGGAGCTGCGACCAAACTCAGTGTCAGAGAGTGATTGCGTGAATATAGAGCGAGCCTTCTGTGTTGATAGGCTACCAATGCAAGCAGTCCAGTACTGCACAGATGCAAACGCTTTAGTCCGGCCCAGCCTGCTTTACGTCCAAAGGCAGAATCTGAAAGGTTCGAGGGTGCGAATCTTGATAGGTGCCGACGTCCCAGAAGCGCATTGGGCATTAGAGCAAAGATGCGGCAAAAGAAAACCACCCTATGCTGTGCGGTCGATTTTAGGATGGATTGTTCTTGGTTCGATAAGCCAAGAACCACGCTTTGTGAGGACAGTGAACCACATTGAGAGGGGAATCTATCCCTAAGCAGAACGGATCGATCGACTATACAACGCCGATGTCTGCAATGGGTATGCATCAAAAAACTCTCTTTCATTAAAAGACAAACAGGCTGTTGATATGGTTTCCAATGCCATAACCCTGTTGAACGGACACTATGATGTTGCACTTCCGTGAAGGAATCCTGTAGTGAGACTTCCAAATAACTATATTGTGGCCAGAGGGAGATTGAACGGCTTGAGGAAAAGTTTTGCGCGTGACCCTGAATTCTTTGATAAATACTCTACAATAATAGAGGGTTATGTGCGCAAGGACCACTCCCATTTATTGCCAAATGTACAGTTGAAAGTGGGTTTTGAGCCAAAGTTGTACTTACCACATCACGCAGTTGCAAACCCTTAAATGTCTATCAACTTCAGGGTGGTGTTTGACTGTGCGGCTGCATTCAAGGGAAGCTCTTTGAATGGTTACTTGCTACAGGGTCCGGACACGACAGAAATCTGAGTTGGAGTGTTGCTTCATTTTCGAAAGGAATCTGTCGCATTGGCTGAGGATATTGAAGAAATGTTTGTGCAGGTTTAAGTGCCGACGAGAGACAAAGCAGCGCCGAATTTCCTTTGGTGGGAAAAAGGTCAACTAGATGGTAATCTTCTTGAACATCAAGTAAATGGTGACACGTTCGGTGCCACTTCTTTCCATTTTGTGCGAATTTCGGGTTACTTCGCACGGCAGATGATTGAGGACGACGGTATGAGGATAACGTCGCCAGGGCCGTGTATAACAACTTCTATGTAGACGACTGTCTTGTGTACTTGCCCAGGCCGGAGAATGCAAAAGTTTTTGCCATCCAGGTGAGTGAGTTACTATCACGAGGCGGATTCCGGCTTCATAAGTGGGTGTGTGATCGTAAGGTGCTGGATATTTTACAGAAATCTGAGCTGGCCCATCCCACTTTGGAAATAGATGATTGCTCTCCGATGCCGGAGAGGACTTTGGGGTTAGAGTGGAAAGCAATAAAAGACACGTTCCAGTTTTCATTCACAATACGCGAAAAACCTCAATCAAGGCGTGGCTTGTTGTCTATAGTATCATCAGTGTTTGACCCACTAGGGTTGGTTTCACCTTTCATTCTGCCAGGCAAGGTGTTATTGCAATCACTGTGTTGCTTGAAGCTTGGTTGGGACGACCCAATTGGAGAATAACCCCTACGATGCTGAAATGAGTGGTTAAGAAGTATGGAACAACTACGCACATTCAAAATTCAGCGTTCTGTTATTGGAGGTGACTCACTGAACGAAGGTGTACAGCTTCATGTATTTTGTGACGCTTCTGAAGTTGGCTATGGGGTGGTGGCGTATTCCAGAATGGCTTCAAGGGACATAGCCCTCTACTGTGCCCTACTGTTCTCCAAATCAAGGGTAGCTCCTTTGCAGACTCAAACGATCCCTCGATTAGAGCTAGCCGCAGCAAGACCGGCCGTTAGGGTCTCTCGGATTCTTATAGAAGAAAATGGAATCAAGTTCGAGAAGGCTTACTACTGGACGGACTCTGCTGTACTTTTGCACTACATAAATAATGCTAAAATGAGATTTAGTACGTAAATTGCGAACCGTTTGGCTGAAACCCACCAGTGGTCGGAACCATAGCAGTGGCGTCATGTCAGATCGGAGGCTAATCCTTTAGACTTGGAATCAAGAGGCACAACGTCACCGAGGTCCTAACTTCTACATGAACGATGAAACTTTATGGCCGACCAGTCCTACAATTGCTGCAGCGTTACTGTACGTGAAGTTGAAGCGGCCTTCGAGTGCGATTCTCACAACGTTGCAGGATACACCGATGGACACACTTCTGGCCAGGTACTGCAGTTGGTTTCACCTGATGAAGTCCGTAGCTTGGTTAACCCATTTTGAAATGTACACTGCATTCATGAGAGGCGGTCGCACCGATCTAGTACCGAAAACTGGGCCGTAGAAGTTTCCACGACACTGCTCAATCGGAGGGAAGTGTTATTCTGATTGTACAAGCTAAGGTCTATGGTAAAGAGTTGAAGTGGTCACAGGCCGAGAATAATAACCTACTCTCTAATGAATCTCAGATAAACAAGACTCTACTAAAACTCGATCCAATTTTGATAGATGGAATTATTTCTGTTGGAGGACGAATGAACTACTCTAATCAGTTTCAGGGTGTGAAACATCCGATGATGTTACCCAAGACTCTCCTGATTACAGACTCAGTAACCTGATGGTATCACGCAATGGAAGGACACGCGGGGTCACCTCAGTTGCTCACGGAGCTTCGCAAAATATTTCGGACCGTACAGGGGGAGCTGCATGTACTTGAAGGATATTGGAAATGTCGGAAGCACTTGGCGGCCGTAAGTAAACAGATGGTGGCTCCTCTTCCAGCCATTAGAGTCCAACAAGGTTGGTTTCCGTTCAGATACTTCGGAATAGATCATTTTGGCTCATTTGCAGTTGATAATGGGCGCATCATGGAGAAACGACATGGGTGCATCTTCACCTGCCTCCAAATGCGTGCAGCACGTGCTGAAGTTTCCTATTCTCTAAGCACTGATTCACTTATTGTGACACTACTGCTTTTCATGTCGAGGATAGGGGCACAGTCCGAGATTTTTAGGGATAATGTTACAAACTTCGTTGGGGCTCAGTGGGGATTGAAGAAACTAATGGGAAACTGGCTCAGTGATACGGTTGCTGATAGACTGTTGCAATGGGGTGTGCAGTGTCACTTGAGTCCTCCTCATGCCAGTCACCGTAGCGGCATATGGAAGATCATGATGCGCTCGGTTTGAAAAGTACTTCTTTCAGTTGGTAGCGAACAGCTGATGACTGACGAAATATTGTTGACATTTCTTACGGAGGGTGAGCTGATAGTAAACGGACGACCACTAGTGCCTTTGACCTCGAACAGTCGTGACCTGCCGAAACTCACGTCCAATGACCTGCTTATCCTGAGGACAAACCCACGAGATATTCCGACGAGTTTGTTGTGAGATAGAATGGTTCATCAGTGGAGGCAGGCAACCTACCTAATATCTGTGTTTTGGAAGCAATGGACCAGAAAATATCTTCCACTATTACAATAGCGGCAGAAATGGATAACTCGAGAAAGCAACTTTAGGTCGGGTGATGTAGTGCTACTAGCCTCGCAGGTTTTGCCGCGTGGCCGGTGGCCGATCGGAGTTATCGAAAGCTTCTCAGCTTCGGAGGATGGACTGGTGCAAACGGCAACAGTGCAAACTAATGAAGGATTAGTGCTCCGTGACACTAGAAAGATTTGACTTATCGAGGGTTAACCGGACGCTGGTGGTGTAATTTCAACAGCCAACTCTCCTCAAGTGGGAGGCTGGTCTTCGGATCTGCCGGACCGGGATGGACCACGGAGAGTTGATCCACGTGTCCAAATGGAATCTGCTATTGACGGTGATCAATGTTAGGTATCGAGGAACAGTCGGACGAGCCGACGCGTGAGGCCAACCATACCTAGCGGTGCATAAGAAAAATCCTGGTCGGATGTTTGGGACCGGTGTAAAGGAGTTCAGGATACCCTGTTCCACGCATTAGCATCCATGTTACAAACGACATTTTTCATCCTTATGAACCGTCTTGGCCAGAATTCCGATTGTTTGTTTCATTGCTCCAAATCCTTGTCGCAAACTAGCTTCCCGCCTTTGCCTCGAGCTTGAGTCGCTCAGCTTGAACTTCATTGTGACTGTATTCGGTAACCCCATCTTCTGTGCCTAAACTTTTGCCGTAATTCAGTTGCAGTTGTTGATATTTTGGTCAATTTTGAGCATAAGAGCCCAGAAGGAACACTATTGAGGTTTGATTATTGTAAAATAATTAATTTGTTGTATATAGTACAGTAGCTATTTGGAATCGACTTTGTTTTGAATTCTGTCGAAATTGGTTGCTGCGCGTCGCTCGAACGTTCCGGTGGCTGAACTTTACAGCTCAATTGTCCCGGCTCTCGAGGAAATCTTTGATCTTGTGTCGGATTCACCGAGGAAGGAAAAGGGAAACCGGGGGAGGCAACAAAACAAAGTATGCACATCATGCTTTGTCTCACTGTGGGCAGTGCCGTAAGCGGGATGGGGGTTTGACATTCCTGAACATAAAGCGGAATGAAAAAGCAATAAGGGACACCACTTTTCACTTTTATGGACAGGGATTTACCGGGAGAAACTCAGGTAGAGGTCTCATTTTTTCTCGAAGGTAGTTTTGTTCTGCGAGAGAACAATATCTCCACAGGGTACCAACCCTACAGCTAAAAGTATTAAATCGCGGAGAAGTGCTTGGTCTCTTTTTTAAAAACCCTTCTGCCGTGACCAAGGAGAGAAGAGGCTGGACAAACTGAGAGGGGTCAATCTCTTTGACCTGATTCAAAAAAGTTAACTCTCACAAGACGATTACCTCTTACGCGTCTTAAGTCAAGGGGACAGAGGTTAGGGAATGAGAGGCCAACTGGCTAAGGTGCGTGGGACTGACCCCATACGGCTTCGGTGAGGGCCCCCTGAACCGTTTCTAGGATCTCACGATCTCGGACAAGACCTGAGTGCAATATCTGACCACTGTATTCCAGCAGAGTGCGAATATACGGGCCGAAAACTATGAGGAGGTTATTTCTAGAGATGCGCGGGAAGGGCATTTGAATCATATTTAGGACTCAAAAGGCAGACTTGCTTGTAATTTGGTGATAATGGGAGAAGGACAGCTAACAATCTAACCAGAAATCGAGCATCTTGGGTCGGTCCACTCTGGGCCGCATAGTTGCTCCAAAAATGGAGAACGTGTGACCAGTCTCCCTTCCGAAGGACTTCCTCACGCATTTGTCATAAGTAACTGTTAGGTTCCAAGCCCCGGGCCAGTTTCAAGCTCCGTTCATTCCGGTTCCAGGACTTGACGGTGGGATGCCTGAATATCCAGATTCATGCACTGTCGATCTCCTTGGGTCTTCTGGTGCTTCACCAATTGGGAGAGACTTCTCTTCCTCTAAACTTGGCTATAACCGGTGAGGGCATGGATTAGATCTTCAACGCATTTCCTCTTCAACAATCTTTTGAATAACAGCCTTCAGACACACACCCCACGGTCAATCACCCTGGCGAGGAGGATAGTATAGTAAAGTGTGGTAGGTACTAGATAAGGGTTCCTCGGGGGATGAAGTGGAAGGAACTAGTCATGCGTGTACAAAAACGGTGGAAGACTCCTGGTCATATTTATCCAGACACAGACCCTCACGGAAAGCCACAGTGCGGTCTCCTGTTTTTCAGCAAGCGGCTTTCCGCTGTCGCTCGGAAAACTCTCACAGCTAGGCCTCGTAAAGTCTACTTCTGTATTTTCGCCGTAAGTTGAAACGATTACACCTTCGCTTCTAGAAATCTGATTTTAACCGAACCAGACGCCTTTTGGAAGTCCAAGTAGCAGGTTTTCATCCGTTCTCCTTGATCCACTGGATTGGTTGCCTCACCCAAGAAACTTATGAGATAGGGGAGACAAGAGCGCCTGTACCAGAACTCTTGCCGGTTGGCAATCACCTGCCTGTTCCTCTCCAGATGCATCACCGTTCTATCTCTCAGTATTCTCCCGAGAGGTTTGAGCACCACTGGCCTCAAGGTAATCGGCCTGCAATTGGCAAGTGTGTCTCTGTCACTACCTGTAAAAACGGGAGTGATGATCTATATAAGCCCAGTTATGCTTTAAAGTTATGACGGGGTGTGATGGATGGGACGGTATTTGGCTTGTTCGGCGGAGGGTTCATTTTGTGTCACGGAATAATGACTGAACAGTTCCAGTTCGACCTTACCAAACTGGATTTGAGTGAGGACCCGAACAAGCTTGTTACTAGATGTAGTTAGTCCGATTCACCCTTAACGACTGCCGCTGGGGCAATCCGTTAAGTCCAAAGTGGGCAGATGCTTAATTAAGTGAAATGAGCCCGGAAGTATTGTTTACGTCAGGTATGAGGATAGGCGGAGAAGAATGAGACGACAAGGGAATCTGGGAATCTGTGCTCCTAACACGAGCCACAGAGGCAGCATAGCGAATGCTGAAGAATTCAGCGGTGTCAGAGGAGCAGGTGACCAAAATTTTGTTTAATAATAAAACGTAATAAACTGCAACCTCTGTTCTAGAGTTCCTAGACTTGCTCAGGAGTGAGCTTCGGTGCTCTTTTGCCATATCTCAGGGTTTTAGCTTCTTCGTTGTGAGGCTGAACTTTCTTAAACCTCGGATAGTATCATGGAAAAGAGTAAGTTGACTAACAAGGGAGAAGTTGATGTTTAGGGTGAAGTCACCGCACCAAAGGATACTTTTGTTGGAGGATGTGGGGTTTAGAGCTCCTGAAGGGGGACTGCTAATCAGCGAGAATGGGCTTGGGGAGACAGTTTTTCCATGTTAGTATAGAAGTGATCATCCACTTGCGTGGGGCCAATCGGCTGGAAAATTACTCCATTCTTGGTTACTGGTGAAGCTGGGCAGAGGATTTCAGTTCAAACGGAAATAGCTGTTGACTCGCATGAGACAACCTGAGGTATAAGCATGGGAAGAATGATCACCTATTACCTTGAGGTCGCCCTCTGTAATATTATGTAGAGTGGAGACCATAGGAATGAGGAGGCTGTGAGCGGACATAAGATCTGGAATTTTGGCTTCCCTGGCGGGGGTTTTATTGTGTTGCTCCAACCCGTTGATGTGAGTGCAGGAGACAAAGTTCATTAATTTGAGAGGCGCTATGAATATGGTCCGGGGTATTCTAGGCCAAATAAGAGCACCAGTTATGATCATTCCTGCCCAGAGCAGTGGAAGAAGTTGGTAATGGGCCTCGACTGGAAGAAACAGGCCGGTAGCTGCAGAGGGGAGCGGGCCACGGACAAAAACCTCGGTCTCAACGAATATCAACGAAATCCACGCCACGTTGGCCAGGGGCCACCGAATTCCCGTGCATACCGGTCGGCCGCTACTCATGCCAGCCAAAGGCTCATTATCTCGGTAACGAAAGAGGCTCCGGGAAAGTTTACTGCCGACAAATGGCCCTTAGTAACTCACAAAACAACGTCTTGTGGACACAGATCGTTCACAAAAGTCACTATCTAGTGTGTAGCTAAGCGTCCTGGTAGACCGAAAGAACTCCGTGCCCCTCTCCCTCTTCTTTCAGCTACACTGGCCGCTGCCATAATCCTCCCATAAGTCTTCTCAAAGCCCCATCTAGAACCTCCACCAGGCACTCCAAGTATATCTCAAACGATCCGTGCCCGTTTAACTCCGCCTAGTTGTATGAGCGTGATATCTCAAACAATCTGCAAGGCTCAACCAACTCCACCTTGCAGTACAAGCTGAAACGGCCATCAGGTAACGAATCATCATGCATCGGGACCAAACACACCGTATCTTTCAGGTGCGTTGAAACATCTCCTAATCATCCAGCCGAGTGCCGACACTCCCTGCAGAACCTCTTAAACCACCTTCCTCCACTTCCGATGAAACGGTTGAATGCCCCCATATGAATGGTAAACAACGGTCTCGATTGTCCAACTCCAAGCTTTTTCCCGAAAACGGGATAAGCTTGTCCAACCAACCACATTTGTTTCGCCGGTCCTGGTCGAGCTTTAACTACCCACCCCTTATGTATCTCACCGAACCCGGTCACAACAACCTTTGGCCATCTCACCTGCCCATACTCGTTGCTTAGACATCCAATCCCCACCGAGTTATTTCAACCACCCCGGAAATCTCACCTTCATAATCGACCACATTTTCCTCGGCAGCAGCCACACCTGCTGACCTTGCTTTGTAGTATGCTTCAGGCTCATCCGAAATTAACCAGTATTATTATTAATACTACTATTATTATTATTATCATTATTATTATTATTATGACCAACAGCCATTTCTCCACACTACCGACTCCCCACCTCCATTTCCGATTCAGACCCCATCACTCCGATTCATAAAACCCTAACATTGTGTCCTCTTTCTGATGGTTGCCATCTTGGTAACTTTGGCCACCAGCACCCATCGATGGAAGTTCGTACCGCACGTCAAGATGAGGCAGCTGCACGTACTTTAGCTCTCATTTCTACTCGCTCACTTCCGAATAGAATGCGCACTCTCCATAATACTGTACTGTACTCCGACTTCGATATCGTTGTCATTCCCGAAACCTGGCTAAGTGGATCCGTCTCATCTATTGCTGAATACCGCTACTTAAAAAATAATTGTCGTTTTAGCAGAGGAGGCTGCGGAAACCACAATAAAAGCAGCTTGCCTGCGACTTCTCTTTCTGATCCAACACTGGAAGCAATCAAGGACTCAAGGTGGGCAACGATCCATTTGGAGAACTCCGTTCCATATTGGCTGCCTCTATCAACCATTCAATTCAAGCGTCACGGACCTTGCCCACGAAGTCAACAATTTCTACTACTTCGCACAGTTACTTCCTTCCATTAAACTAATTGCTGGCGGTTTCTTTGCGCCTAATATTTTCTGGGACCCCATTTCATCATTGCGTAGTAGGTACATTGAAAATTCCCCTCCCCCAAGTGGTCTGCAAGCTTTGTGAATGTGATCACCTTTGAAAATCCATTGCTAAGCTTCTCCATACAAGTATTTTTCACATTTGATTGTTTTTCTGAGACGTCTGACTTTGGAGCTGAACGGCTTCTGTCCGTCTCTCTTGGGCCTCAGAACCCTGAAACTTCGGGTTTTAATATTGAGTCTGTTTGGCCCAATACTGGAGGTTTGTGTGTATTTGTACTCCTTGTTCTGCCTTTGGGATTCGTGTGAATCCGTTTAGTTTTACTCAATTTGCGATGACTGTGACTCAGGATCATCATGATACTTCACGGACTTCGTTTTGGCCGTAAGTGCAGGGCCCTGGGAGCAGCAAGCAATGATAACAACCAGAAGGGAAAGCGTGCTTGGCTTGGTATTTACCTTTGGCCTATCGAATATGATGACTATTCCCTTCAATTCCTTCCCAGGCAGGGCCCAGAGGACGGGAACTTGCATATTCACAGACGGGTGCTTTGATCTCAGCAGAAGCTCACCCCAAAAGCTCCTACACTCTACCAAATGGATAAACCCCGACCCCTTGCCTTGCTCCGTCAGCTAGGAAGACTATTTCCTGCAGAACGACCCTCAGTTTGCCACTGACTTACTCTTCTATAAACCGAGTGGATGCTTGTCAGCAATCACCAATATTGGAACCAGCCGCTCTCAAGCCTGCAGCTCTTGTCTCAAAAGGCTGCAAAGTGAACATGCAAAATGGCAGGTGATCTATAATAGAACCAGAGATTCTTCAATACTTTTGCAAACTTCACTGCCTTTCTGTGACTATCAGCCTTCGGACTGATGAACTGTTAAAAAAGAGAGCTTTCGGCACCGAATTCCCACAACAGATCCTACTGATTGGTCCGGAGGGTTAACAGCAGAAATCACAGCAAGTCTCCAGGGAAACCCTATATAATTCTGGGAAAATAAAGGCAAGTTAGGGGGATAAGGAGAATAAAATGGGGGTTGGTGGAGAAAGTCAAAGAGATACGTGTATTATAAATGGAAAGCGGTGCTAAAAGAGGGAATGGAGCTGCTTCCGGTGTTGCAACTGAAAGACGAAGGCTGAATTGCTCTCTGGGACCACATCAACCAAGCGGAGGTCCAACTTTGCCTTAAAGCTGCCTAGTCGGCGGTGCTTTCCATGGGTTGGAAACTCGGCACGCAAAGATACTTCCCCGTGTGTTCTCCAATGCTCCATGTCACGAGCCTTAACTGATGTTCCTTGAGTGTGGAATACTGTGGCAGTACTAACAACGGCTTAGCTGAGATGGAAGGTCCTTTAGTTTATTTGGAAGCTTCTATCAGATCCCCCATGAGCCTTCCATATTTCATAGAGGAAAGTTTTAGTGCCATTGACCTCTATGTGTGCTTTGTGCCTCCGAGTCCCAATATTACTTTAGTGGAGTATTACCGAATCTTCTTAGGGGCAGCTGCGTCCCGCACAACAGCCGAGGCCCAAACCTGGACAAGACATTCTGGGAAAAGCCCAAATAGTGTTCTGTAGAAAAGCAATAACACGAAGGCCTGCCTGAAGGTTAAGGTGAGCAATAGTTAGTGGAGTGCCGCTTGAACCCTAGCCACAGCAGCCAGACACTGCGGAGATGGCTAGTAGTAATCGTACATCAGGACCCCAGGGTCAGTGCTGAAAGCAAACTTTTTAATTGCATGTGGGTTAAGTAGGTCTAGGCACATCGATTCTCCGTCGACTTCTTGGGTGCGATGCATACACTTCCCCACGTTGAACAGCTTTCGCCGATGAGTGGTCCGGGCGCAGGCCTTGTTCGGGTCCCCTTGAAGCGATACGGTTCCGGATTTACCCACCCCGTCAGACGGGGCTGCTAGATGCAGCAAAGCCCCAACTTTCAGGAAAACCCCGTTTAGAGCCCAGGGCTAAGCTGTCCGGCAGGACTCGGTGGACTCGAGCCCCAGGCATCTATGACAGTACAGACGAGTCTAGGGCGCTTGGAAACTGGCGGATTTAAAGAAGGTCCAGGCTTTGCGTCAAGGCGTACATCAGACAGTTGTTGGCTGGCAGACGTTGGTTTCATAGAGTGGGTTAAAAAAATGCAGGGGGTTATTTGTCTTTTTGGCGGATTTCTTGCATCAGATGTTTGAAAGAGTTCATTTCAGCACTTCTCATTGTAGTGGCTTTTTGTCTGACGCTAATCAAATGTTCGTGTATGGTGAGTAAACATCAATAACGTTTTGATTATGGATAAACTCACTGGCTGTCGGTAAGTCCGAAAATTGGAAAAGCGGGAGGCATTGGTGTCACTGTGTGTTTGCTTTCGTAGTCTGCTGCAACGGAAAATCACCCGTTTCGTGTTAGCGGCTTTTAGCAAGGTACTACTGACTTTGTTGAGTAGGGCCCCATCAGGAAAGTTCAATACAAAGAAGCGAATAAAATTTTTCATTTGTTTCGAAACCCTTAAAGATACAATGTCAATAAAGTTGCACGTGGCAACTAAGTTACAGCCCGTGGTTACCAGAGAGGGCTCGAGAAGTTGAGTCGGCAGAGTCAGGGTTCTAGTGGCTCTGTCAAGAACTTAAATTCACTATTGGAGCGAGCTAACTTGTTGTTAGAGGCTGTCAATCTAGCCATGTGCGTTATCCTGGGCGTTCACTAATGAGACGGAGAACGGCACAGTGTCTGGGGAACGTACAGCTACGCGCCGCTGAATCTTGCTGGCAGGTCTGCTTCTTTTGGAGCTGCGCAATATGATTGTGGGAACCGGATAATCAACTGGTTTCGCTGGTCCTTTATTGGTTACAAAATACCCTAGGCACGAAACAAGGATGAAAATCTACAGGCCACCCAAGATGGATACAAGTAGGGAGGACTAGGTGTTTACGGTATATGGATGAACGGAGATCAGGGTTTTAGCCAAGGAGGAGAAGATAACTAAAAGAGGTGATTTCGCCAACAATCGTCGAGTATCCTGAAGATGGGCTCGCGAAGGGTGATTTGTATGTAGTATAGATTAGGATTTCTCAGTGAATCGTTTCGCTGATTTTTTGCAGTAATAAATTACCGATGCACAGTGGTGTGTCGCAGTTACTGCCACGAGCAATTTTACGCTTTAGTGTGAATACCTGTTACTACCAGGTGCGACAGGAAACCAAGCTTTGAAGATGGAAAAAAGAAAAACAAGAAGACCCGATCCGTACGTCAAGTAAACTTGACCTCCGGAAAGTAGAGCCTATAACTACCGCATTATTTTGTTCTACCTCTATATGCATACCCACCTATTCTCTCCCCGCCCTTATCGTTTCTCGCCATGACATCTATCATTGCATGATGTCAATATCGCCCCATCCATTTTACTCTGCCCGAGCCCACAAAATTTCTTTTTCCAATCACGTGGCTGTTGACGGCTTCTAATCTCCACGTATTTAGCAACTCCCGATGCTCAAAAGACTCATCGGAAGCATCCTCATATCTCCTTAGCTTCCATTCTTCATATCATTCATTATCCTCCTATCTCATACCTCCTGACTTTGGGCACGAAGTCCACGGGTACCCATGACCTATCACCTCATCAGAACCCACCTTCCAAACCTTTGCATCCTATACAGCCACACTTATCATCTAGTCACCGCCATTTTTTCTTGCTTGACTACGAAATTTCTGTTGGGCGGTGGCCTGGTTAGCAACTTTCAGCTCGTTCCATTTGTGCCATAGCCCACAGGCGCTTAGGCCTCCAGCTTCATTGCCCAACACCACTGCGCACTTATACCTCATGCCCTATGTTTAGTCAGAGCTTCACCTGTCTGGGTACTTCTGCGCTTTTTTCTTTTGTTCTCGGTCTTCCCCGAGTTTCATCTGCAGTCGGAAGACCTGATTGGTCATCTCTCACCTGTTTCTCTTCGCTTATTATTCTCATCCGTTCCGTATATTGCTCGACACAGTCATCTCCAGTGTGCCTTTCAGGCTTCGCTGCTTTTTTGCTTTTCACCTAAAGTAACACAGTCATTAGGTCATTACTTTCATGTACAGCTTCAAACCAAATATTCTAAAGTTATCTGATGTTTCCAATCCTCCATTTCTCTATTCCTCTCCTAAGTTAATCGCTGTTACAACGGCTGCATCTTTGCGCCAAAGTGCGCCCCACCTCCAAGTTGCCGTTCTCCACTGATATTTTACGCCACTCAGACCATTCTGTATTTTCATTCGCTCTGCGTTCTCCAGCCACTTTCACAGCCATATTTAAGCTGCACAATGTACATTCAGTTATAAACGCTCCATCCATTTTCGACCGTCACTGCATGTCACACCTGAAGTAGTCAGTGTCATTTTCACTCCTACCTGTTTTCTTCGATCCCTTCCTTCATATTCCCCCATCTATGAGCTTATGCCCACAGCCGCCACTTCTGTGTTTTCAAACTCGTTTCTATCTCTCTATTCATCCTTCATGTTCACGTGTCATAAGCAAAGTCTTCTTGATTCTCTTATTTCCATCCTGTACCATTTGATCTGGCCCCAACTCTTTCTTTCAAGCACTGCCACTTCCGTGATCCATCACTTCCCTGCTTTTTGTTCCTACTTTTTGTATATGTACATATATATGTATAAATATAAACGCGCAAAGATGCATTCATATATCTCCTCTGAATCTTCCATTTCTTCGCCCACGGTCTACCTTGCATCCATCCTGCTGCCCCTCATTATATCCATCCACTCGGTCTTTATATTTGCCTCACATTTACCGCATCTAGATCCTTCCAAACCACTGCTGCCATCTGACCCACTCTTTATGTCCTGCAGGGAGTTTCGTACCCTGATACCGTCCATTTATATCTCTTTACCTTATTTTATGACTTTCTAATTCCCCGCCAACCATCTCAATTTTTTCTTTGTTTCCCCTCCCCATTTTCGTTCTCTCTTCTTGTTACCACGATTTCTCATATGGATTTTTATTTTCCCCCTTTAAAACAGTCTGCTGTCAGCCACCTCTACTTGGCCCACTCAAGTCCTCCATTTAATTCTCACACTCAAACCCACCGGGCCTCTGTTTTAATACGTCTTTGGGTTCATTTAAACGCCCTCCATTATCGTTTGGTGTGTATACATTTATCTCCCTCTCAACTCCCTTCTTACTCTACCTACTTTACGTTTGTCATTCACATTTCTAACCACTCATAAGGTTTGTCCGTCCATTTTATCGCCTATTAAAATATGATCACGCTTCTGATATGTTTTAAATACTATTATACAGGAATAATGGGCGCACTACTGGCCACTTTGATAGGCATATCACGAGATAGCGGCAGAAAGACGGCCACGAAACCACTGATTCTGAGACGACGAACATGAATGGTGACACCGGAAGGTGGATCGGTACGGGGTGCGGCACTACAGTGGTTACAAAGTGGTTTACTTCTCTCAAGAGAGGTGAAAGATTGGGTGACAGGTAGGTGTGCCCATTTAGATGAACTCGTTGTAATGTGTATCCTGCAAAAGTGACACGAAATAAGCTGCGCAAAGTGTGTCACAGAAGACAGCAGTGGAACAATATCTAAAGAGTAAAACACATCAGCTGGCCAGGAAATAGGCAACATTTAGAAGGAAGCAATTCAGTTGTGGATCGTACGAGTGGCACATATGGATTGAGAGGGCGGCTGCCAGATTGAGGCTGCAAAGAACGCCGGAGGAAGACAGATGAGCATTCTGCTACGTGATTATTATATAAAAGTTGGATAACGACATTTCAGAATGAAGGTGGTGACTGAGTGATTACTCAACCTGAGCTGTGTTTTACGGCGGTTGTAGGAGTAAATAGCAGGTAGAGGTGATGATATATTAGGCAGATGGTAAGTGTTTAATTTCTAAGGACCACTTACACAGGTGTGACATGTCGTAGTGACGGGGCGGCGGTGCTGCACGATAAATATATCTGGGAAGCACGAATACGGAGACACCTCGGTGTCCTGAGAAATCAGGATTATTCAAATGGAATAGAACAGTGCAAGCGACCAGTCGGACTGATGAAGAGAGCAGATAGTCACTAAACATCCCACTGACTATTGCAGGACTACGGAAGGATATTTCAGTTCTGGATGCCTTTTGTTGGCTGTGGTGAGTGAGCAAACACAGACAACAGAGGGGTCCATGACTGGCTAGCAACAGCCCTCTCTAGCATGAGTAATGGATGTGATTAATGGTGGGACGGAGGAGTAGAGGAAGGTGCAACGAAGTACTTGCCAAGAATGACGAATGTTTGTACAAGTGACTGCTGTGCGCAAAGTTAAATAAAGATTGTGGTTAAAGGTAAAAGCTACGCACTGTTCTGTACATATAAGTAGTGAAAATATTTTCCCGGACATGACAAGGATGGGCCGTAAAGACGGTGTCCAGAGCGAGGAAGAAGGTTGGCCGGTGACAACTCCGGAGGAACAGAGCGAATCACATAATCGCAGCTGTAGTGTGGGCAATAAAATAGAATTTTTGTAATCCGAAAGCGACTCTATCGGATGAGACTGATAGAGCACTGGACACCCAAAATAGAAACAACCCGCGAGGATAGGATGTGTGGTCAGCCAGTCTAGTTTTGCCCTCACTTAACAGCAGACTTCCTGCCTGACCGATGTGCACCAGCCAGGGCGGAGGATTTGACCGCATCCCATGCATTTGAGATCGGAATGAGTTGTATGGGCTCAGTGAGAACAGGTGGTTCTGGATCTGGTGAGGGAGTCATGGGGATCCTGGGGAGTGGCGCCAGTAGGAAGCCAATCGTGTGACCGGCAAACATCAAGTCGCATCTACGTTTAGGTGGTTATATCTAGCGAGAAAAGGTTCTAAGTTATTATTTATGGGATAAAGTAAGCTACAATCGTCCTTGAGAGGTACGTTTTGGAGAGTAACTTAAAAAGGCAGCTTTCTGGCAGTTCTGTTAGCTGTGAGTTCAGGGCCATGCACAAAACAGCAATATGATGCACCAACCTGAGCCAGTCAGTAGGCTGGCTAAGACAAAAGTCAACCGTCATAACTTTCGGGGCTAGATTACAGGACTGAAGGGCAAACAAAAAGGAAAATAGAACCATTTTAGTGACATACCATCCTGAAACTGAGCGGGAATTACCAATGAGACAAGGAGCCGATGATGAGCAAAATTGACTGTGAGCAATAACATGCATATTGATCAGGGATACCATGTAGCTGAATGTCTCTTTGAGAGACTGTCGTGAGCCATTGATGGGGTTGGTGACCAAGTCATTGTGCATGCGCGGGCGGAACCCTGACAACTCTTCATGTTACTTGTATGATGAAAGGAAATCCACGTGAGTTGTAACGGTTTGTTCATCGCAACGGGGCTCACAATCTCACACAGTGAAATTGTGTTTCAAAAAGTAAAGGTATCTGTTGTCTGTGAAACACCGGTGGTGACTTTAGTCCTACCCGCGAAAGTAGGTAAAACGTTAGAGAAAACACGCACGCTTTGTCAGATAATGGCGCAGTTGGTCACAAGGAAATGCCCCGATAATACTTACCCGGATAGCTGCGAGGAAAGAGAACACAAATGCTGTGAACACCTGGATAACGAAACGAAGGGTATCAGGCCATGAAATACACAAGTGTCTAATCTTGAAGAGGCCACATCAGACGTGTATGATGGAAGAAAACCACGGTGATTGCAACGATTCGTTTGACGGAACCAGGTCTGAATCTCATACGGTGAAGCTGGGTTTCAAAACGTGGGCGACGTCTGAGGTCTGGTGAGTGCTGGTGACAGCATTAGTCATTCACAAAGGGTTAGATAAAATGTACGAGAAAACTTGCTTGTCCTGTTGTGCGGTGATCAAGAAACAGTGCTACGTATTAGGCTAAAGCCGAACGCAATATCGGAGGAACAAACGAGTGGTACGAGGGATAAGATAATAAAATGGTGAATACCGGGACACGGAGTTACGGGCTACCTTATAAGCTGAAGGATTCCTTGGAATCTTCTCATTCCCATGAGATCGTACCACGAAACTACTCGCAAGAACAGGCGCCCACAGAAAGGAGTCCGGTAAATTCTTAACTTCAATATTAGAAAAAGCTCTCCCTCGGCAACAGTGCTGTTTAACACCATCGACTGAGTATTGCTTCAGAAGCTCACTGAGTACAGCTGTACTCAGCGGGGTATACCTGCTTTTGCCCGCCAATTCAGAATTTGTTGTCGACGTTGTCG
Organism: Fasciola hepatica; assembly: GCA_948099385.1. Lineage (NCBI taxonomy): Eukaryota > Metazoa > Platyhelminthes > Trematoda > Plagiorchiida > Fasciolidae > Fasciola > Fasciola hepatica. The sequence goes on from CANUEZ040000063.1 coordinate 5,705,761, forward strand.
TCCTCGGAGATAGCCTCACCGCCCTTAATCCGATTCTCAATCGTCCAGAATCCTTTGTAAAATCCAGGAGCCCAAGGATCAATGTTCCAAAGACCAGAAACCTTTCAACATGCGCCATAAAGTACATTATCCCAGTGTACTTGAACATGGAAATTCGGGCCCATCCCGGCATTCAAATATCTGAACTTCATTTTTTTCCTAAACGGTTAAGCGAAGTCAAGTTGCGCATTGAAAGTGGCAGGACAGCTTTTCTTTAACTTTGCGATTTACTCTAGGTAAGCAGTGAAACCAGCCTCCAGACCAAAGTCTGAGTCCTCCTGATCGCTATCCGCTCGGCACTGACACACGGCAGGGAGATGTGACCACAATGCGTCGTGAACATCCGAAAGCTAAATGTGTTTGAACATTGGTCTCTGCAGCCGATAACGAGGGCGGCTCGGCAAGAAAAATCTTTCAAAATAGGCGATGAGGCAAGGGTGGTTTGAAAGCAAAAAGCTGTTAGTAATACCTCAACACCGGCGATTGCGGCAGTTTGGACACCTCTTGCGGCGTCCGGTAATGGAGTTCTGAAAACAGAGCCCATCTCCAGTTCCTCGTCCAGAACGGCGCAGTCGCCTCGAAGGACGTCTGAAAACATGGGCCCCTACTGCCAAGTTGGACTTCGAGCGAGTGAGGCTCCAGTCTGCCCACAGCTTCCGCCACTAGAATCAGAAGTGGATTTCCGTGTGCTCAAGTCTCTCTTCCAGTCGTCGCCTATTGACAGGTGCCATTCGGGACATAGGCGAATCCCGCTCGTCCTTTCGTAGGAGCTGGCCACCTAAAGGTAAGAATATAATAGGCAAATGGACTACGGAAAAGTCAACTACGGTGGATTAGGAGTAAAAGTCTTCCCCTTTTCCGGTGAGTTTTTCACAAGCTTCACTTGGCCCGAAGCACTTCCACGGAGGAGCTCGTCGAGAGCCCCGCTTGGGAAGAATGGGATGCAGATCAGCTCCCGAACAGCCGTCAGTCGCTTGGCATGGATAACTTCACAGCCTCAACAAGATGCCATGTTTGCCTCGAAGAAAACCCTTTAAAACAAATAAAAGGGATGTGGTATGCCTTGTTTTACTATGTATGCCGGGGAAGCAGGTGTGCTGTCCTTGAAAGGAAGTAATGGATATGGAGGGTTATATGTAATGGATAAGATCAGTGGACGCTTAGCTGCCCCGCCTTAGTCCGGAAAATTCATATCAGCTGCAGTTCAAACACTAGGACGCTACTCTCTGCTACCACTGGTGTGGCGGTTTGTTCCAAAACTTCGTCCCGCAGTGAGGGAAGCAGTGTGCCGTCAATTTTTTGACAGCCCTTGGTTTTATCGGTTTGTTTTCGTGTCCCCTGAACTTCCGGTGGTTACTCAGAACTGTTGACGGCACGTTTGTCCGGATAACCCAGCGAGATTTTCGGAAGTCTCACTCATGTTCCTTCTTAGGCGACGACTGCCTGGCTGGAATAATGAAGTCCTTTGAGTCTTTCCCTGCATGTCGTATCCCGCAGCCTTGTCATCAATTTGTTACACAGCCTTCGGACGGCCTCTAACAGTTGTTTGTTTCTAGTTACATCCGTTGCCCAGGCCTAAATGCAGTGTTTACTTTGGGGGCTTGCATGGGTCTTGTGAGTTGATGGTATTACTTCGGCATCCAGAGACTCGACAGTCCACTGAAGCTGGCACACTGACCTATATTCCTAACTGCCTTTGCAAAGCTTTGCCAGGAAAGCCTAAAGGTTTATCGTACCCGAACACCGAGATCTTTTATGACCTCAGTCGTTTGTATTACCCTGGGTGATTCATCTCAGCAGAGCTCAGCCTCTCCTACCACCGGAGAGGCACCTGCCCCGGAGCAACTGTCTGCACATACCTCTGTTTAGAGAAGGCTGCCATGTTTCTGTCCACTCCCGCGCCCTGATCACTTCTTACTGTACACAGTTTGATGATGATCCCCACAATCCCAAGATCACACGCAAAAAGAAAAATGGGACACCTTGGGGTGTTCATCAGGCAGGAAATATAGATAATGAACGAGGAAGGCCTTGTCGCTGACCCTTGAGGAACCTCAGTGCACGCCCTGGCTGCGTAGAACGTTGCATCCTCGCCCCGAAATCGAAACTTTCTAGCAGCTCGGTAAGCCTCCTACGCAATCCTAAAGCCATGCCGTTTTTCCAATCAGCAGGCCGTGGTTTACTGAGTCCAAAGTCCTCTGGAAATCCAAGCGACATTCAAACTGGTTCACCCATGTTGAATCTGCCAGCCTCTCTGTCCAGAAATAATAAGAGGTTAGTTAGGCATGGCTTCCTTTCTACAACCCTATGCTGCCCTGCAGAGTCTATCCTGCGGTATTCATCGTGCTTCGTGATCCTATCCCAGACGATCCCCTTTTGTACCTTTAGTGTCACTGCGGGTAAGCTGACGAGCCTGCGATTGAACGCAGTGTCCCTCTTGCCTCCTTTGTGGATGGTAGCTACTTCAGCTTTCAGCCGGTCAAAAGTAACACGGCCGACACTAGTGACGGGCCAAACAGGTGTGCTTACGCCCCGGACACTGCTCGCCGACGGACTTGGGATGGAGGCTTAAACCCTATCTGGCCCGACCGCCTTTTTTCGCTTTAAACAGTATATGAGTAGTTCTGTTGCAACGGGTTTTGTGAAGTTTCTTTCACGGAGGGAGCGCTATTGGATTCAAAAACTGATGGATGGCTTCCAAAGTTCGCAGTCTGTGTCAGCTCCAGAAACTCCTTGAGTAGTTCGGCTTTTTCCCTGGATTTGCCTGCACGTCCACCATGCTCATGTGATACATCTCCTAATGTCACGAGTGCCTGGGTCTTAGGGTGACTGTAGTTTTAGTGCGCTTTGAGGCACTTCTCAGCTTTTTGTGCGGAAAGCGTTCCGAAGTGCGGATGGCAGGAGTTTTGCCCGCTAAGGGTATGGTCACTGGCCTCTGGAAATTACAAAAAGTTGGGGTAGCCCCCACGCCAGGGAAGCATTTCTGTGCGACTAGCTTGCCGGCCTGCATATTTCCTGCCATGCTGAACCGCCAGTAGGGTAGGCCCCTGCTTCTTAACCTCCTTGATTGAGCAAGTTTATCAGCCAGCGGCAACAAGTGACATTTGACGAGTGACTACTCATCCACCATTGTAAGGCTGGGAACTGTCCGGCGTGCACTCCCCGCTGTCACCTTCAGTACCCAGTGATCCACCTTCTCAATGCTCCCCAGTCTTGAGAGGAGCCCTGAGGAATCTTCTTTGGAAAGAAACCTTATCAAACCATGGTCGCTCCAGCCCATGGGTTCAAGACCTTGTGGTGGTCGACTTCCTCCGGTAATCTCCCGAGCAGTCTGAAAGACTGGGTGGCCGGCCTACTCATCTAGAGGCTGGTTGATATATGTGTTTTGTGCCTGTGGGTCTGCGGGTAAGTTCCATCACCCGATAGCCAAAATCGATTGGCTGTGCCCACAAACCCTCCCATTCATCCACCGACGAGTCAGAGTCACTAACGATCATCAATTTATAGGGCTGGACGGCCATTCTGGTCGAAAGCTCAAGCAGAAATGCTTCTTTAGTGGGGGATGAGGGTGAAGGCCTGCGGAATCGTGCCGGAGTTGCTCTCTTATTGAGTGACCTCAGGCAGTAAAAGGCCACTCGTATATTTGGTGTGGACATAAGTTCTCCTGCCATCTGTTCCCTCCTTTCCGCGGCCGCGATGCGCAAAAGCCCACCAGCTCCTTCCCTCCATTCTGTCCGCCCAGCTGGCGCAGGAGCCTGCGGGGGTAAAACTCAGTATTGCATCATTATTTTTCAGTTGAATTTCAGTTCCTCGAAAGCGGTCCAGACGAATCGTGCCTCCAGATCACTGTGTTGCCGGAGGGCTTCCTTGGCTTCCAATATTGCTTGTTAGATGTTTTATTAGAGGGGCAAGATTTACGATACAGTATCACCCTCAGCACTTACACGCCTACCGTCAGAACTGCCAACGGCTTACTAAATCATCACAACAGTCCACAGAAATGACCATGGAAAAGCCGCATTCCTTCTTGAATCTGAGGCAAGGTTTAAATATCGCTGCGTGATATGCAAAAGACTATCACAGAAGGAATGGTTTGGGCTACTCAAGCCAAACGGAATACCATGGGGCCGTCTCCTCTCCCTTCGTCTGGCTATCTATATTCCAATCCCTTATGAGCACCAGTGGCAAGGTGTTGTCAAGATCCGTGTTTTGAACCCTCACTCTTTCTCATGGCCTCATTATCCAGTGAAAAATCTTCCAGTTCACCGTTCTCATTCAGAAAACAAGATATGCACAAGAAGCCGGAACATTTTGTCCTAAGCCATTTACCCGCGCTCGACATCGAGACTTCAAGACAACTCTATTTGTAAGAAACCGCTCTTGGGTCCAGCCTTCAATGCGCCCTTTGGAGCGTAGGACTATGTCACCTGGTGTAGTACTCAGGTGCAAAAACGAACAAATTACTTAATTCTATACCGTACAAACTTATAATCTCAAATTCGAGATTCGCCACTGGATGCGCGTCGCTCAAATCCGCCTTACAATACTGAAGTCCTTCAATCTGGAACGAATAAACTCTTAAGTATGCCTACAAGAGGATCAACACACAATCAGAAACCCGACTGGAATTGTTGAGTAGAGTCACAGACACAGTTAGATCTGCTAATCCCGCCTGTTCTAGCCCGTAAATTACCTAGGGTACTATTAATTGTAAGAATATGAATATAGTCTGTCTGAAGACCTTGAAGCTACACCAACGGTTATTTTTCGCTAAACAGCAGGCTCAGAATGCAGGGAGCGAAACACGATAGAGTGAGCCGAAGCAACTAGCTGCTGAAAATGACCTTTTTCTCTGAGCCTCTGGAAGGAGGGAGCCCTATGACAGTCGGTAAACTGGGTGAGCCAGTGCAGCTATTACTTGACCTTTTTATTGCGTGGCCGACGTTGTCAGGCGGATGACCAAAACACTTCTGCAACTTTGTGAAACAATCCGAAAGCTGTGGAAGCTAAAGTGACCGGCACCAGGACAGGGGTTGTTTAACCTAAAGTACCATCGCCGCTTGGTCCAGAGAGAACTATCCGGGCCTTAAGAGTGAACAAAACGAACGCCGACTTGACGGCAGCCGTCAATAAATGCTCCGTATCACTCTTTGATGTATACTGCGGGGCCAAAAATCAATTCAGTTATTTGGAACAGATAAACGACTATATGATGGATGGCATTATGCCGAGTGTTCCTTATTCATTATTTCTCCACTGGCAGTCGCCGCTGAGCCAATAGGTGAGGTTGACTTCGAAATTTTATCCTAATCTGGCAGTTACATGGATGCAGTGGCCCCGGAAACTCACAGAAGAATAAAGAACGCTGGTAGTGCTTTAGTAGTAAATGTCTCAGAAGGACTACCCACACAGTCTGGTAAGGCCACGGTACTGAATATGCTAAACTTGGCCCATCAAATACGCCACTGTATCAGGCTGCGGAAACGGCCACCACGATACCACTGGCCTCTGCTATTTCAGTTTTCCAAAAATTATCAGCCGTTGAGTTCATCAACAACTGCCAACGGTTTGCCGGAGCTACGTCACTTGAATACAATAAATTGCTCACCGGTACACCTTTTCTACAAAAAGAAGAGTTTTACTTGCAAAATTCGATCCCGCGCCTTCCTTTGGCTTTGAGTCAACAGGACCCGCAGGTGCCTCACCGCATACCCCTGTGAGCAGGACCTCAGCCAGAATGCCCACCAACCCGTAGCCCATTCGTCATCAGTAGACCTCCATCAGTAAGGCCCACGGGATCCCGCGCAAAGTTCGAGCAATCTATCCCAGGTTGCGGCACATTCTTCAACAGACATGTCAGAGGGACCCTCACAAAATAATCCCGTAAAATCCTTTAGGGTCAGGCTGACTGTGGCGAAAACCCAGAACAATAAATCTAGCAAAACGTGAGTGGTCATTACCATCGGCGCGTACGACTCCGTCAACGATTGAAGACTCAGAAAAATCACCGTGTGCTTCGCCGGCTCAACCTCCAGAAAAACGTCGTCATGTGGCCCTACCACCTACTACTTCTGCTAACATGAACAACAAAAACAACTCCATCGAGCCCGAAATCCAACATTTTCAGGGTCAACCACAAATTTACCTGGCTAATCTCCTTCCCCGTTTAGTCACTGGACAACTGATCTGTCATTAACGTTCCTGCAGCCTGGTACTTCAGCCCGGAAGCCTCATAATGTGACTTTAATAAAACAGCCGCTGGATATGCCCAGAACTACGGCTACAAAGCCCGGTCAGCACCTTTAACCATAAAAGAAACCAACCAACCCCCTTAGCCACTACCAAATTCTACAGCCCCTCCCTCAGGCCGGCTAACAAGTCATCACATCACTTCATGAACCCCCCTATTCCGGTGCCACTCGTGTAGTTAGGGTGGGCATCTCTCCCTTCAGCCGTAACACAAGCACCTCGCCTGGGACGCTTCTGACAAAAAGGACTCCACCTCTTACGAGCCTACAAAAGCCTTTCGTATTAGAGCCTTTATGGAATCCACTCACTCCGTATCCACTACAGACAACGTTTGACATGACCCACCATTCCTCAAACCCCTCTCTCATGAACACACCCATGGTGATAATCTCTATGATAATAGGGCTTCACATGGTGGCCATTGCTCCCTTGGGCACCTTCCACCACAGCTTGTGCCCCAGCTTTATAACTCCGCACGTCGTCAGTACCGGTTACCCACTGCTCATCTCTATCCTCGTGCGGAAATCTGCCTCCCAGACCGGAGAGTTACAGGGACTGCAGTGCTATGAAATCTTACATCAATGACCCAAGTTGGATAAATGGAAATGTCAACAACCCGGACATTCCAAATACACTTCACATATCAGGGGGTTCGTTTTCGTCACACAAGAGCATCGCTGGACGAAATAGCATCATCAGCTGTTCCTCTTCCCATAGCGCACCATATTATTGAACACCCTACAGATCAAACCTTACAATTCTCAATGCTGACTTGCCACCAGATTATGGATCCTCAAGTCCGACCACGAATATAAACTATTCCACACTACAGAACCTACTGGACCAACCAAACTTCCGAACAATAAATGGTAATAACAGCACCTCGAAGGTTCTTTTTAATAGTAGATACATCACGAACGAACTTCGGCACCTACGACATCCGGTCACCTGTCAAATTTTGATATAATCCTGATTACTGAAACGAGGTTAACCTATTACACTCCAACGAGGCAAATTTCTCCCGTAGAATAGAATGTCTCCAGAGTAAATAGGAAAGTTCGGGTCGGTGTGGGTTACTTTGCAGTTGTCAGTCAGCCCTTCGCTGCTTCAACGCTTCAGAACTCTCTACTTGACTCCATCCCCGACTTACTCTTGCAATTTCCCGACTCTCAGCTTCACACTGAATGTTTACTGTTTACCAAGAGATAATTGCTCCGGATGTTCTCAGCTAACCGAAGCTTCTAAATACTTCTACTCACAGCCCCCAAGTGTGGGGATTCTTGTCGGTGCCCTTAACCTACCTGGGATAACTGGGCCATTTTTATCTGTTACAGATAACCTTTTATCATTTGTACCAAATATCACCGTTAGAAAGGGGAGCACAGCATATTCACTCACCTGAAAGGAAAAATCTTTTAGACCTGGTTCTTTCCTTGTCATCGCTCACGTAATTGTCTCAATCCCTTAAGGCCTTCCCGGTAGCAATCCTTATACGGCTTACTGCCGCATTCGCACTCACCCATAGCCTACCCTGAAATTAAACTTCATCAAACCCCCTCATCCTCCTGACAGTAAGCTCCTCCCTACGGCCATTCGGCAAGTCTATTGAAGTGGATTTCTCCTCTCTGGTGGTCCACAACACGCTATCGACATTTTCTGTGCACGGTTATCCGGGTGTCTAGTAAAAGGTACCTGCCTCTTTCAGCAAAGGAATAGCAGGATATTCTATATCATCTTACCGCAAAAAAATTATAAAACTAAAAAGGAATCTGCAATTCTTGTTCACCTTATTCGCATCACTCTCATTCACAGGCTTAAAAAAGTACACTGCGCAACCCGGACCCGCAGGCTGTGCGGCATCCAAGTGGATCCCTTCGGCGGTCTTCACTGCACAAAGGCAGAACCTTTTCTAATCAAAGAGATATCCTGCACATGGCTACAACGGACAATATATCCGCCTCTACTCCTCCAACTATTGCCGAGGCTTTTAACTCATACTTTGCGTGAGCTCCAGCCTCTATTATCAATGTTGACCCTCCTCTCCTTCCCCCCAGTGGGCACTTCGACCCAGTCCACAGTGGAAATCTTTTGCTTCTACTACCTCCCGATCATCCACCATTTCCAAGCCATCATCTCTTCTAAGAAATGACGGTTCACCGCGCACCGCAACAATTGAATCTGGACCCGAATTGTCTTGCTTACTACTCATTCTATTTACCCCATCAATGAACTCCAGCCTGGTGCTGACAAGCTGGAAATACTCGGTCATAATCCCGCCCCCCCCCCGCTTCAGAATGACCTACGGCGAGGGGCAACGTTATATCGTCCCAATAACCATACGCTTACTCTCTCTCGATTAGTGAAGCAAATAGCGAAGGAACACATTGTGAAGTACTTCTTTAAGCTGGACAACAGCAATCCTCGGTAACAAGGTTTCCTCCGGTCAAGATCTTGTGCAACCAGCTGACTTGTTTTTTGAATTTCATCATTGAGACGACAACAATGGAATGGTTCTTGCAGTATTTCACTTGGATATGTCGAAGGCGTTTGACCGCGTGTCACACTCTTAGCTCCCGACAAAAAGCCGATCCTCTGGCATGAATGACCATTTGCCACTGGAGATCAGTTCTTATCTTTATAATCACTCCCAGCTGTTCTCAGTAAATGAACACAGTTTCAGGTCCAAACCGATGATAAGCTATGTTACACAAGGTAGCTTCCTTAGCCCTCTGCTGCGCCCCATGTATATAAGCGACATATCCCCCTCAGTGACTCATATCAACCCATTTGTTTTTTCTGATGATATCATGATTATCTACTCGTTCAAGCTTGACTGTCTCGCCTCGGCTATCTTAAGCATCTCTGATGACATATTAGCACTCGATAGATGGGGCTAAACTTGGCGGATGAATTGTTCCGCTGCCAAAGGTAAGGTACTTACATATAAACGCAACCTACCTCCAGGGTTCATAGCTGTTTGCGATCCATCCGCCGACAGAAAACAAATTGTTCGGGACCTTGGTTTTAGCTATCCTTGCATACTCATTTTTTCTCTAAATATTCAGCCCCCCAAGTAGCTAGGGCCAGAAAGTGCTCGGGTCTGATGTTTCACTCCTTCCGACTTTGAAACCGCACTCCTTCCTTCTACAAACCTCTAGCCAGACCTCCATTAGTGTGCTGTCCGCTAATTCTTTCTACTGTGCACAAATCAGACAGTATTGTTGGCGAATCTGTCCAACGAGGTTTTACCAAGCTGCTAGCTAGACGGAGCTCACCCCTCACTCATTAAGAGGGAAACTCATTTAAACTAGACCCTTTTCGGCCTAACTGTATGAAATTGAACCTTAACTTTTGAACACCATCCTTCACAGCCGGTCACACCTCTAATGCATTGCACTTTGAGCCTGTTTCTAGCTATCCACTACGCTGAGGTGTTCTTACCATTTCAACCCTCAATGCCAACACTAATTTGCTTCCACACACCTACAAGGCAGTTTACTCCAACTTGTGGAATAAAACACCGTTGGAGGTGCGCTGTTCCAGTTTCAGCCACTGGTTTAGAGGTGCACTGGAAAAATTACCCACGGTTCCTCAAATCTCACTGCTACTCAAAGTAGACATAACCAATGATCATGGTTACGAAAAGGTTTCAGGATTTCTGATAGTGCAAATACCGACAGTCCTCGACAGATGAGATAGTAAAAATTCTCAGTTTATGTCTGCTTCCTACAACTGAACAACTGGCCCGAGGGATTCACTGTTTAGCAGCTTTTCTTTTCATATCGATCCCCGTTTATCCCCAGTTGCGTGCTTCCCAGACTGCGTTTCTCTACGTTTTCTCTATTTCCAGACCTTTGTTCACGCGTAACTCTCTCTCGATGACTATCAGTACTCTAAAGACCACGTTGGTCACTAATCTGTCCTATGCCTCCGTCCATCAATAGGCTAGTCGCACTTCACGCAACTGATTCTCCCTTGGTTAGGTTACCCAACCCCTTGGTAACGTTTTGCCCGTTCGTGGACTCCCTGTTATTTGCTGCTAGTCGGTGTCATCAAGGAAACTCGTACCGATTTTAGTGGTTTAGGGTGCGGCCAGATCCAGCGCCGTAACCGGCTCGTATTGGACATAAAGGTTGTCTGCAAAGCTGTGCCGTTGCAACTAGGTTGGCTGATTGCACCTCCTGTCACTCTGTAGCGGTGGCCATCTTCATTCACACTTCTTCCACGTTTATCGTTCAACTGGACGCTGACTGCCCAGCGCGGTTGAAATTTGACTGCTGCTCTTGAGCACGCTCCACTCATGCTCCAAAATACACGCTAACCGCCCTCTCTCCCAATCGCCTTCTTGTTCTCACAGGTCTTGGAGAATACTGTTCCGGTTAACATATTCGTATATTGTCGAGAATTAAAATAAGGTGCAAGTGGTCCCCGCAGTAAAAAGGACCGAAGCGCGCGTCTTCTAAGGAAACCGCGAAGTAAGGTCCAATAACCTTGCAATCAGTGAGCCCGACGTGATCCCCAGGTCACGTGAGTTTCCTTGTTTTCTACCGTTCAAGGCCCCGTCTGAGTACGTTTTTGTGTTTTATTGTTTCCCTATCTGTTGATTTTTCTGGCCGGTTTGCCAAATATTTTTCTGGTCCATACCTATTTTTGGTGTCTAGTTTGTCTTGATTTTCACCCCCGGAGGATTATACTGCCCCATTGGTCGTTGACTTCTTTTCCCATCCGTATTCCACAAAGTAATCGCTATGTCTGCCGAACGGAAACGCTGCTCAGACCCCACCGATTGGGGACCACGCTGCACATACTGGCATTCACGCCTGCTGATCCAGAACTCTGGTTCACGCTGGTCGAGTTAGAATTCGACAACTGCCGACTAACAAGTGACGCCAGCTGTTTCAGGTGGGCAGCAGGCTGCCTCTCGCCGGAGGTCACAATACAAGTAAGGGACGTAATAATCTCTTACCGAAGCTATGGGGCTTTGAAGGATGCCGTCATTGCCCGCACGACCCCAACGCAAGACCAACGCATACAACAACTTTAAAACGTTGAGCTCCGAGGCAGGAAGCCCTCTGAATTGCTGCGCGAGATGCAGCGCTTTAAAGAACCGGTGGTAGGCGAGGACCCGCTCTTAAGGGAACTTTGGCTGCGGCGTTTGCCCCACAACATCCCAGTTTTACTAAGTGCCACGCGCAAATGCTTGCAGGAAGTAGCTGCAGCGATAGCTGATGACATTATGTCACGAGACAACCCCGCTGTAGCTGGAGTAACCAGGTCCTCTGTCACAACGGTGCCTGCCTTGCCAACATATAGCGGCCTCACGTCCGTTTTGTCTAGAATTGACGCGAGCGTACAACGTCTGGCAGTGAGAAGAAGTGGGCCACAGGAGCGGCACCCCGCACGCTCACCTAGGCTTCATAGTCCGTCTTTGCGACGACGATTTGTCTCTTCAAAAGAGAGATATTGTTAATACCACAGTCGCTTCGGTGGGGAGCCAAACGATGCCAACCAGGATGTACCTTTCCCGGTGCTCATCAGGGAAACTAAACCCCCGGCCCATGGTGGCAACCTGCGAAGCCGGGTATCGGACCAACAGTCGCCTTTTGTACGTAAGGGACATCATTTCAAGTAACCTATTCCTTGTAGATACCGGTGTCAAATCTAACGTCCTCCCCCTGACCGAAAGGCGACAATGGCACACCGCAGTCCCAAACACTACGCGCTGCCAAAGGCACAGCCATCCCGACGTTTGGCCAGCCGTCGCTCACCTTAAACGTAGGTTTAAAGCGTAACTTTCGTTGGAAATTCATCACCGCCGACGTACCGTACCCAATTTTAGGCATTGACTCCCTGCAACACTTTGACTTGTTAGTTGATGCACGGCGCCGCAGAGTGGTAGGTCGTCAGACCATTCTCGCTGTTGCGGGTTATAATTCGAGAGTGAATCACTTAACGCTTTTTACGTTCAATCACTGGCACACCAACCTTATGGCGAACTCATCGCCGCCTACCCGGCCATGTTTCGGCAGGCCGGGCCTCTCCCAGCAGTGACCACCAACGTCACTCACTACATCGATACTAAGGGACCCCCAGTGTTTAGTAGGCCGCGTCGGTTAGCACCAGAAAAGCTTCGTGTTGCACAGGCTGAATTCAATATGCCCTTCTAGTAGCCCTTGGGCTTCCCCTCTTCATATGGTCCCTAAGTCTAGCGGCGACTGGCAACCCTGTGGTGATTACAGAGCACTTAACAAAGTCACCGTCCCTGACCGATACCCGATGCCCCAGATACAGGACCTTACTTCGTCTTTATCAGGTGGCTCCGTCTTCAGCCTTATTTATTCAGTTCGTGCGTACAACCAGATCCCTGTAGCAAAGGCCGACATCCCTAAAACTGCCGTCACTACGACTTTCGGGCTGTTCGAGTTTCTGAGAATGCCTTTTGGACTCAGCAATGCAGCCCAGACCTTCCAACGGTTCATGCACGATGCAACTCGTGATTTATGAAATGTCTACATATATCTGGATGATGTTTTGGTGGCTAGTTCTTCAGAGCAAGAGCACGCCGCACACTTACGAGCCCTTTTCGAAAGCCTTAGTCAGCACGGCGTTACGATAGATATCGCGAAATGCGAATTAGGCCGGTCTGATATCACCTACATGGGACATTCTATTTCATCCTCGGGTATCCGCCCTCTGCCAGATAAAGTTTCCACTATTCGCGACTACCCTGAACCCCAATCATTTTGCCAGTTGCGTCAGTTTGCCGGACTGGTGTATTTCTACCGCCGATTTATTACTCACTGTGCGGAAATGATTCAACCCCTCACTGACCTGTTGCGCGGAGGTAAGCGGATGTTCGTGTTTCTCGACACGGCACAAGTCGCATTTGCCTTGGTCAAAGATGCTGTCGCAAACACAGCACTCCTTACCCACCACGACCCTTTGGCTCCTATTTCGGTAGTGACGGGTGCCTCGGACACAGCGGTTGGAGCAGTGCTTCAACTGTTCGTAGACGTTTCTTGGCAACATTTAGCATTCTTCTCCAAGTGCCTAAGACCCGCCGAATCTAGGTACAGCACATTTGGTAGGAAGTTACTAGCCATCTACTTGGAAATCCGTCATTTTCTACCCGCACTCGAGGGCCGTTCGTTTACGGTGTTTACAGACCGCAAGCCTTTGGTTTATGCACTAAAGTCAGCTTCCGACTGATACTCACCACACGAGATCCGCCACTTAGACCTTGTCTCACAGTTTACTGTGGACATACGACACGTCTCTGGGGTACTTAATCCCGTCGCCGACGCCTTATCATGCGTACATCAACTAAGTCTGCCACCGACTGCTAACATCAACTTGGATGCAATAGCACAGGCCCAAACTACGGACCCTGACATCGAACAACTTCGACACAACGGTTCTTTGAGCCTAACCACAGCACCTATCCCAACTATCCAGAATAACATCGTGTGTGATGTGTCACAAGGTCGCCCTAGGCCGGTGGTTCCTGATGCCCACCGTTATCCTACTTTCCTGATACTCTATGATCTGTCTCATCCGGATGTGACGGTCTCGGTGAAACCGATAACTGAGCGTTTTGTTTGGCACAATGTCAAACGAGATGTCCGTCAATGGGCTCGTGCTTGCTTGCAATGTCAATGTGGTAAGACCCATAATCAGAACCTGAAACACGTTTTCATCATGTGCACATCAACCTCGTAGGACCACTTACACCCTCGCTTGGGTGCGCTTGCACTCTCACATACGTGGATCGTTTTACTCGCTGGCCGCAGGCCATTCCTATCCCTTGTCTCACGTCGGAAAAGGCCGCGAAAGATCCTCTGACCGGTTAGGTTAGTCATTTCCGTTACACGACAATAGTGACCACCAATCGTGGTCCACGCTTCGACGGGGCTTTCGGCAGCCTACTCGCTACGCTCGGTTGCCAACACGTTAAGACGACAGCTTACCACCCTCAGGCCAATGGTATGGTTGAGCGTTTCCACCGGCAATTAAAAGCTGCCCTTCGAGCAAACGGTAACCCTCTTTGGAGTGAAACACTACCATTACCACTCTTAAAGCTGCGTAGTACTGTTCAGGAGCGATTGCACACAACACCGGCCTTACTAGCATCTGGCTGTACACTTCGTCCGCCTGGGGATTTGGCAGCCCCTCACTAACCGTGACTTTTGACTACGCCGACCATGCTCAGCGCCTTACGCAGAACATGTGAATGCTCGGGGCCAGTCCACCACGCGAACAACAGTCTTCAAGTTATGTCCCAACTGCCTTAGAAACCGCTACTCACGCATTACTTCGCGTCGACGACGTTCGATCACCACTACAAGCGCCATACACTGGCCCGTTTCGGGTGGTAAAACGTAGGGCAAAACATTTGTCATAGACATCAGCGGACGACACCGACGCCGTATCCGTCGACCGTCTGAGGCCTGCCGTCATGAAGTGCAAGCAGCCCGGTCAATTTACACCTGCTCAAGCCGCTCAGTCACCCGCATCGAGCAAGTTATAACTAGAAACACCCCAAATTACGCCTAGTGGGGACTCGGTAGCTAGTCCATCAGATTCTTCAACCGTACCCGAAACGCGTAGTAGCAGTCGCGGTTGACAACTGAGAAATCCCGTCCACTTCGCCAATTTCGTGACGATTTTTAAAACTGACTGTTGGGGGTAAGTAAGTATAATGCCGGGAATTAGAGTAACGTGCGAGTGGTCCCCGCAGTACAAAGGACCGAAGCACGCGTCTGCTGAGGAAACCGCGAAGTAAGATCTAGCCAACCCTACATGGTTTCCAGTTTTGGCGTCTATCGAAGGGCCAGCCTCGCCCACTATCACCAGCTGCGGATTGAAAACGGCCCTCCCCCACCTCGCTGCTTCCCGCTTGTCTCCTTCAACGCTTCTGAACAAAATCTACCGTGCAGCTGGTCACGTTCAAAATTGATCTACGCACATATTTTTCGCTCCACTGGGAAAAGTACTTTAAAAAGTGCTACTGCTGACATCTACCTGCAGAGACTTGCCTTTTACCTATCTGAACTGATTCAATCTACCTTCAATTATATCTTCCAGTTATCGGATTCTGCAACGCAAAACACGAAAGGGTCTCACTGTTCAGATATCTTTGTTATAAAAACCACCATTCTTGATTATTTCTCAAGGTCATTCATCCACAGGGTAGTTTTTATCTCACCACAAAACTTATCCAAATAAAACCATCATTCAAGTATCACTTCTCTCACAAGTCAACAATATCACAAGGTACAAAGTAATCCCCGTTCCAGCGATTCATATGAGTGACACCAGCTCCCTGTTCTACTCCATCCCGCTCCTCCACCTCCGGTCGCTAGTTAATTTGCATTTCCCGACAGTCGCACCGGTAAGGAATTATCGATCTTTCGATTGCTTTGGCAGTGTCCTACGTCAGACTTTATTTGGAATATCTAGCTACGCAACCACCCACAATTCCTGGCAATTTTACGTGCGAACCACTATTATATGACTCTAACAGTCCAATATATTTCCGCCTCCCGCATCCACTTTGTTACCAACTTCTGACGCTTCCATGAAATTCACCAATAAACCCACACCAATGCACAACTACATGCCATTATACTCATTTAACAATCCCAAAGCCTCATACTGGACTTTCATCAAGGCACCCAGTTGTTCAGTTTTCTGCATTTTTTAACGGTTTCAAAATTGCAATACTTCTAGTTGATTCCGTTAAATGTCCTACATACTTGCAACTACTCTATCCACTGCTTTGTAAATCTGTATTCCTTGTACGTCATTCTTGGAGGCACCCCAGGCGAATCAATAGTTGAACGCAATTTCGCCCACCTTTTCCCCTTTGCCACTTTTTCCATCAATTTTCAACGATTGGGCTTCTACGCCGAATAGCACTCTGAAAAAATTGCATTAACACTTTGCTGGAAACGAACTATATATGCGTCACGTTTTTGACGGTCCATCTGTTTCCCCGATGCCCCATGACTGACTCTTATCGGCATATCTCCGTACGCGATCGCCTGCACGTTTTGACACTGTGACTTTAGCACCATCCCTATAGGACCTCATGAGATCACCGTGTATGAACCCCTCAGTCCACTTCGTTTTCGACTTGTGTTCACTAAATAACCTGAAACAAACCCCTTATTTGAATCGTATTTCACTCACCTGTCAACCTTCGTTACTCTGCTTCACCAAATTTCTAGTTTCAGTCATCTATGTACACCCCGCTATAAGTGCTTCTTCCACACCCTCTTGCTGGATGCCAAGTATTACCTTTGTGGTGAATCGGAATTTGTACTTCATTTACGCAATTTCTCCCCTCAGAATACACCCCGCATCTCCTTCTGTGTTATATTTCTGCTATTTTCCAGGCTATTTAGGCCATTGGCTCAAATGTGTATCCGTCATCGACAGGTTTTCCAATTTTTCTTCGGTGCATTTTCGAAACTTCTTCTGTCAGTATTCTCTCCCCTGCAACTTTATGTCTATGCCGCCAGAATTCCTTGCGCGTTTTCCTTCCATTCCCGCTTTGCTTAATTACGTATCCCGACCATGAAGCTCGTTTTACTAAACACTGGGTGACGTGTCCAGCTGACCTTCATATTCAGTTTTGCCGGGTATTCGTTATGCGACCACAAAAGCCACTACTCTCTTTTGTGCAGCACATACCCAACCGAATACCTATGAATCCATTTTGTCACTCCGATTGTACCCTATGATCATGCCACCGGGCCTGCTCCGGGTGTCCCCGAAATTATTCAGTACTATTAATAACTAGGAAAGTTATTGATGGTTGTTCCGTGCTGGAGACGAATCTAGGCCACAATTGGGCAGGGGCGAATTTTAAGCCTTGTACGTTCAGCCGTTTAAAGTTGCCTGCCACCTGATCAGTGGCGTAATGTCAGAAGTCAAACAAGCTAGAAGGGACGTCTACTCCGCGTATAACCTTGCCAGTAAAATTCAAAATTGCGCGATAGCCCCCGATTTTCCCAGCTACAGGTCTGATCTTGATGCGATGCACACCATGTGTGTGTGATGTTTCTTTGATTCTCATCTAAACTACGAAATCACTGGGCCAAAGAATCTGATTGCATAAACTAGGCGGACGGCGGAACCAACTTTGAGCAGCCGACCTACTACTTAGGCAGACAGGCGGGAAAAGCAAGCAGAAGATTTGGTCGACTCATTCGCAACAGCAACATAACGGACAGGCCGGGTACCAGTCAGATTCGAAATGTGGCACGAAAGTACCCAAAACACTATTCTCTGTCAGGCTTGCGTTATATCGCGTGAGAACGGAGTTCTTCAGACTGCAAAGCTAGTGACTCCGATCACAGTTTGACAGTACCACCGAAGTTCCTACCAGCTGCGGTTATTGAACGGAGGAGAGGACCAAGATGGTGCCAGCGTGTTTCATACACCTGAGGATGATTCACAGGGCGGCAGCTCTTCGGGCGAGATCTAGATGCGGCCTTGAAGGTGGTCCAGGCAGACACCGTTGACTGTAACACCAGGTGTACCGGGCGACCGCGGTAAATTCCCCCAAAACCTTTGCGGTCCAGTGTTTTTCTAAACATCATTCATTTGCCTACACTATTGACTTGTCTTTACGATCTGTTTGTTTTTATGGACCAATTGTTGTTTGCTCGCGCCCACAGCACTACCTTGTCATATCCTTGTTCTGGACCTGCGTGACGCACGTGCTCCTTGCTCGCACGCCGCAATTCGGTTTCTCGTTTGTTGAGTTCTTATGATCGTATTATTGGGGTTTGCATACTTTTGATGTCATTGTTCATGTAATAATCTAGTATCGTAGAATATGGTGGACAATCGTCTTTTTGATTTCGAGATCGGTTGCGAATTTGGCTACGCATTGCTCAAACGTTCGTTACAATACTCAATAGATCAATTTGGAACGAGAAAAAACACGCAAAATGCCAAGAAAAGGATTAAAAACATTGGAATCCGGACAGGAAGTAACACGGCAAGTCTCTGGGAGGTTTTGTGTACATTTGATTCTTTAGTCAATGTTAGACCGCCTAGTCCTTTCAGTGCTAGTTTCCGTATTACTGGGGGCAATATGGATTGCAAGGATGTCGATCTATATAGGCTAAGCATATTAGTCCTAGAACAACAACTGTTATCCGCTAGACAACAGGCCCAGGAAGCAGAACAGAAGTGTAGACATAAAGGCGTAGGCCAGAGATCTACGACTACGATGCTTCCGATGGCGCAGGACACAACATGACAGGAAACTTCACGCCTGTCCCCGACTACAAAACACCAACGATCGATATGCCAAGAGTAGAAGTGACGGTTTTCGACGGGCCATCTAAACACTATTGCAAGTTTGTCAAGCAGCTCGAAAAGTTCGTCAAAAATAAGATAACCGACCCTGGGCACAGGCTTCTCTACATGACTCACTGCTGCCGAGGCCGAGCAAGAGAAACTATCGACGGGTGCACCATGCTCGACCCGAAACAAGGCTACACCCAAGCAAGGAAGATTCTAAGGAACTTGTTTGGCCAACCTTTCAAAGTAGGCCGTAACCTAACAGAGGGCGTAAAGGTAGAGGCAAAGAGAACCAAGGGCGATGTCTACACAATGGCCGACCTGGTGATCAAGATGCAGAACTGCTCAATAACCCTCGTCCATTTAGGTTACAGGGCTGACCTAGGTGCCATGCATACTTCGGAAAACATAGTCCGTCACCTTACTCCCGAACTACAGAATCGGTAGGCGGAAAAAGCGGAAAGGATAAGCCGTATTGACCTGGAGGCTAACTTCGAAGACCTGGCCGAATACTTGGACAGGCAAACCAAGATAGCCGACAGCAGGTTCGGCCGACTCATCCGGGACAGCAACCGAGCAAACAAGCCCAGTACTAGCCAGACTCAAACCACTGCTCGGGAATAGCCGAAATATCAACCTTGGACCAATGCACACTCGATTTTACGCGATGCCACGGTGCAACCAAGTTGCAGGTCCTGTGATGCTAGCCATGGACTACCAGAAGGCCCCAAGTTCGTCAACTCCACAATAGACGAACTGTGGAGAATAGCGAGGATGGCAGGAGCATGTTTTATTTGTCTCAACACCACGCACCGGGCGGCAGCTTGTAGAACAAGGGACAGATATGGTTACGAGGGCTGCAAGGGCAGACACCTCCGACTGTTCCACCGGGCGAGAGTAACTTTACCCGAGGCGAGTACCAAGCCCAGTGGTATTTGTTCAACGTCGCGGTCTGCCAGCAAACCGGTACTTTTAGACGTAGTTGCCGTGGGGGTAGTAACCCCAACTGGGGTGGTCAGAGTGTTGGCCTTCGTCGACAGTGGATCTGACACTGCCCTCGTGAAAGAGCGATTTGCCGACAAACACCAACTGGCTAAAGGGGCGACGTCGTTGGCAGTGAGCACGGTGGGCGGAACACAAGTAATGACTGCCGGCCGGTTGAGGTTGCAACTCATTTCTCTAGACACTAACGAGGAAATTGGACCAACGGAGGCATTAACGTTAGCTGATCTCCCCATGCGAGCACCAAGGTCGGTCAACGCAATCTTGACTCGGTGTCCCCACCTGCAGGATGTAACTGTTGTAGACTGGGAGGACGATGAAGTGGATCTCCTCATCGGCTGCGAAGTGCCAGAGGCGCATTGGGTACTTGACCAGACAGAAACCTTATGCCGTACTTACGGCTCTGGGATGAGTGTTCTGCAGTTCAGTGGGGGTATGTGGTTCCGTGAATTACTTATCCGCCGAAACGGACCGCATAGAGTATAATCTGCAGCGGCTGTATGAAAAGGAGTTTCATGACATCGGAGACGAAAGACCGACGTTGTCTCAGGAGGATCACTTCGCTCTACACACGGTACGGCAAGGCACTGGAGGCCTCAAAAAACAGTTAGAGGTTCCCCTCCCATGGCGCACGTCGGTCGACCCGTGGACTGATAACAGAAATTATGTCCTCCAACGATTACTACGACTAAAGGAACGCTTCATTCGAGACCAAAACCTGTAGGAACGATACGCGGATTTGATGAAGCGAAACGAAGCCCTCGGTTACGTTGAAAAGGTGCCTGCCAACACCGACGGCAAAATGGGGAATCTGGTATTTACCTCACCACGCGGTTATCAACCCCGAGAAACCCAAAAATCTGCGGGAGGTTTTCGACCGTGAGGTTAAGTTCCAGATCAAGTCGTTTACCGATCGCCTACTACAAGGGCCTGACTGGACCACACCACTGATCGACGTTTTGTGCCGTTTCAGAGTGGGTGAAGTGGCTTTGTCTGCCAACATTAGGGAAATGTTTCATCAGGTGAAGATTCTGGTAGGAGAACGAGATGCCTTGCGTTTCCTGTGGTGGGAAGAGAGCGACCGGGACAACGCAGTGGTGAATTATAGAATGACCGTCCACCCCTTCGGAGCCATACCGTCACCATTTTGTGCCAAATACGCCCTCCGAGAATCAGCGAAGAAACGTGGCGATCTAGTCCATCGGACGGTAGTGGATAGCGTCACCAGGAACTTCTACGTTGACGACTACCCTGGGTAATTCGATGATGTGGAATCAGCTCTAGAGCAGTTCAGCGGTCTGACGAGATTGCTGGAAGAGGGCGGCTTCCATCTAACTAAATGGATGTCGAACGCTTCAGAAGTGCTGAAGGTCATCCCGTATCACGAAAAGGCCGAAAGGGTAGGAGATTTGGACGGCTCTCCACTTTCTATCGAGCATACCTTAGGGATACAGTGGGACGCGGAAACGGACGATTTTGTTTTCCAGCTAAACGTTCCCGAGCTGCCAATAGCCCGTCGTGGCATACTATCTGCCGTCTCAAGTTTGTTCGACCCGCTCGGTTTCGTCTCACCATGACTGCTATCCGGAAAGATCTTGCTGCAGCGGCTGTGCCGTGAGAAAGTTGATCGGGGCCAGTCACTGGACCGAAGGGACCGGTTGGACTGGGAAGAATTTTTGAACACCTTGAAGAAATTAGGGGACACATGAATTCCACGATGTTTGACACCTGGCCATACAACGCGGACGGGAGAACTACATGCCTTTTCCGATGCATCCGAAGTTGGTTATGGAGCTGTGATGTACGGACGATGGTGCGCAGGAGATGGACAATATACTACGAGGATCATTTTTGCCGAAGCCCGCGTTGCTCCACTGAAGTCGGTCTCGATCCAGAGCCTTGAACTCAACGCAGCGGTGTTAGCAGTCAGGGAGGTTAAAGCGGTGAAGAGATGCTTTGACTTCTACATTTGGTCGGCTGGCTTTTGGACGGACTCAACGATAGTACTTTACTATATCAACAAGGTCCGGAGCCGGTTTAGTACTTTCGTTGCTAACCGACTCACGATTGTCCACGATGAATCAGCCACGAACCAGTGGAATCACGTCAGGTCTGGCGATAATCCAGCATATCTGTGCTCCCGAGGTGCGACCAACTTCAGGCAACTGGACACGTGGACGAGAGGGCCAAACTTCCTGCAAGTGCCTAAACAGGGCTGGCCCGTGTTCGAATTAAAACCCCCTACGGAAGTAGAACTGGAGATCAAAGGCGTAGTGATAGCGGCCAACGCCGTCGAAGCGACATCCATTCCATCGCGATTGGTCAGGTTTTCTTCCTGGATGGAGACACTTCGTTCGCTAGATTGGTTAACCAGGTTCAAGAGAAAATTACTAGTCATGGAAGGGCTACGGCCCTCAGGCCGGATACGGGTCGGCCCAATAAGTTCCGATTAGCTACAAGCTGCAGAATAGGATATCCTCAGAACGATACAACGAGAGGCTTTCACCCGAGAACTCAAGAGGGCGGAAGAAGTGGGACCAATCAACAAAGAAATATCATCTCCAAGAGGCGAATTGAAGCGTTTAAACCCCAAACTCACTGATGGACTGCTGCTGGTGGATGGCAGGCTGGCCAACGCCCACCTGAGCTTTGACACAATGTATCCTATACTGCTGCCTGCGAGACAACCTGTAGTAGAGCTAATGATCCAACTCGTCCACGCCGTGGAGGGACGTGCCGGGGAAAGTCACGTGACGAGCGTCGTCCAAAGGCGCCTTTGGTTGCTGAGAGGAAGAGCTACTGTAAAACGCGTAATCCGACGTTCTGTGCAATGTAGGAGACGCAATGCTACGGCGGGCAGACAACACATGGCCCCGCTACCAGAATGCAGGGTGACTACGGGCTGGTGGCCGTTCAGCGACACCGGGTTGGACTATTTCGGGCCCTAGTGGATCAAGTGTGAGAAGAGATTAGAAAAGCGATATGGACGTACCGTGACGCTCATAAAGTCACGCGCGGTACACCTGGAAGTTGCACATTCGATGAAAACCGATTCTTTCCTACGGGCCCTGCGGAGATTTATCAACCGAAGAGGCGTACCGGCCGATATATACTCAGATAATAGATCGAACTTTGTGGGCGCTCACCGGGAATTGCAGCTTTGTTACAGGAACACAAACTGCAGGATTAAACCGCGGCCTACGGCATACGATGACATTTCAACCACCCGCAGGCCGGTCACCGCGACGGCGTATGGGAACGCATGATCCGGTCCGCCAGACGGATATTGCTGTCAATCATGGAGCAGCAGCCGCCCGACGACGATACTCTTAACACCGTCATGACTGAGGTGGAGAGAATTCTGAACAACCGCCCCCTGGCTCCGGAATGAACGGCGACCCCACCCACCTGGCGCTCACCCCGAGCGACTTATTGATGTAAAGGTCGAACGAGGGCTTCCAAGTGCCGGTAAACCTTCGTGGGAGCTGCCTCCACGGAAGGAAGCCGGCGAATTATCTTGCCGAGGTTTTCTGGAGGCGATGGCTGCGGGAGGACCTACCGGCTTTGCAGACTCGACAGAAGTGGCTGGCCAAAACAAGACCATTCAAAGTTGGGGATGTGGTGATGATCGCAGACTAACGCGCATATTTCCGCACCTGGTCCGTGGGAGTAGTCATGGAAACCATCAAAAGCACTGACGGAATGATAAGAACGGTGAAGGCGAAGACAGCTACCGGAGCGCGTTTTCGTGAAATAAGCAGTATTAGCCTACTCGAGAGTGGAGGCGGAGAAGCTGACAACCCTGAGGCCCAGTAGACTATTTTGCACTCGTCTTTGAGGTGGGTAAAGAAACCCCGTATATTGAAGCAACCACAACACACTGACGTATCGAACCATCATAAACCCCGACGCACACTCACCTCTATTGTACTCGTTATACCACATGGTCTCCGTCAAACACGTTACAGTGCTCACAGTCTTTCGTTGACGTTGCAGGTAGTCCTTTTTTATATGTGGTGGTACATGTGATTATACATCAAGACACATACACATACCCGATGCACGCTATATCCCGTAACCCCTGTCAAACATGTGAAGGTGTTCGCAATTTGTTTTTGTTGACGTTACTGAAAAGTCTTTTGTATATGAGAAGGTAATGGCGATTGCATAATACACACACTCATGCAAGCACATGCAGCCAGGGCAGGAGGGCCCTTCCAAGGACAGAATCTGTGTTACCCCTTCACGCCTGCCACCGGTTAGTTGTTCTCGTGGAAGGTGTAGAATAGCCTCGCGTCTATGTGGCCAACGGATTAGGTGCGACCATGAGTAGATCGTTGACGACAAGCATTAGGCGCGCGCACTGACAGCAGGGCCCAGGTAAGTAGGAAGAATCAGTACCTTTATACCAAACCATTGACTCCGCTAAGGATTCGGGAGGATTTTGGTGGGTGTTGTAACGACCGGTCGTGGAAAATTCCTCTAAAACCTTTGCGGTCCAGTGTTTTTCTTAACATCATTCATTTGCCTACACTATTGACTTGTCTTTACGATCTGTTTGTTTTTATGGACCAATTGTTGTTTGCTCGCGCCCACAGCACTACCTTGTCATATCCTTGTTCAGGACCTGCGTGACGCACGTGCTCCTTGCTCGCACGCCGTAATTCGGTTTCTCGTTTGTTGAGTTCTTATGATCGTATTATTGAGGTTTGTATACTTTTGATGTCATTGTTCATGTAATAATCTAGTATCGTAGAATATGGTGGACAATCATCTTTTTGATTTCGGGATCCTTTGTGAATTTTGCCACGCATTGCTCAAACGTGTGTTACACCGGGCACATAAGGTTAAATGCGACGAAAATCCGGAGCCGAGTTCCATTTGCGCAACTTTACAGGCCACCAGCAAGCCAGTGCTTTTGGATAGGGTCGTTGTGAGAGTGGCGACTCCCGATGGAGTGGCAAAAGATTTGACCTTCCTTGATGGAGGATCAGTTGCTACCTTGAAAGAGGAACTACCCGCGAATAAAAAACACCTTGACGAAATTCCAAAGTCTTTAGCAGCGAGTACGGTGGACGGGACCCAGGTGATAACTGCAGGTCGACTGTGATAGCAACCGCCCTGACCTGACAACAATGAACGATTCAAGTCCACAGGGGAATTCACATCATATGAGTTCTCGAGGCGGTCATCGAAGTCAGTGAATACAATTTTATCCGGAAACATCTATCAGCGGGACGAACCCAGCGTACACTGGGAGGGTGATAAGCCATATTTCTCTGGTTGTGAATTGCCTGAGGCGCTCTAGGTGCTCGACTAGAAAGAAGCCAAGGGCCAAGTGCCCTACGAGGTACATGCCACTTCTGGGTGGATGTCATACGGCCCGGAGGGGGACGTGATTGCGAAAATTATGTTTCTGCAGAAACGGAACACATAGCTGAGACTGCGCTGTTTTTACCAGCAAGAATTTTATGACCCTGAAGAAGACCAACTGTAATTATCCTGAGATATTTTTGCATTGCAGGCAGCACAGAAGGGGCCACAAGTCTTCAGAACAAGTTGTAGGTGGCAGTCCAGTGGAGGACAGTGACCGATCATCGGTAAGCGATAAAGCGTACTGTATTTTAGGTTTTCTGTGCTCGAAGGAAAGTTTCAGTCGGGACGAAAGCCTTTGGGAAAGGAGTCCAGAAGTAACGATGCGGACCAAAGTACTTGGTTCCCCAGAAGAGGTGACTGATACTGCTGAAGCTCGAGAAGGAATATGGTGCCTGTCCCATGCGCTAGCGCGTGCGTCTCGACCATGGCCGAGAAATATACCATTATCATTATCATCTCCCGGGTCCTAATCTCAGGAAATCAGGAAACCTCATGTGGTTCTTGGTTACGTAGCCAAGCTTCAAGTGAAACCGACAAATGAAAATTTACTGCAAGGGCCAGATCTAGGCTTTGTCTTGGTTCCGGCCAGGTAGAGTGGCTATTTCACCCGACAACGAGTGGATGTTCCCTCACGTAAATGTACAACAGTAAGGAAAATTACATTACTGTTTTATGGTGGGACGAGGACAACTAAGACAAACCGGTGATAGGTACCGGAACAACAACTCCGCCGTTTGTGGTGATATCGTCACCTTTGCTTGCACACTATGCCCTGCACGAAACTGCAAACAAGTAAAGAGCCTCGGACTGTCAGACAATAGTGGATAGTGTCTGCAAACATTCTTATTTTGAAAATTATCTGGGGTTTTTTGATGACAATGAACCGGCCACGCTCTCTTTAGGGGCCCGAAATGATTGGTGAAGAGAGGCGGATTCCTTTTACCGAAACGAAAACAGAATACTCCAGGGGTTCCAAAAGTCACCTAGCATAATGAGTGGACGAGAAGGGTCCGAAAGCTGAATGAATCACTGCTCCCGATAGGAAGGCACCTCAGGGGTTCAGTGGAATTCTGAGAGTGCTGGGTCCGTCTTCGAGCTGAATATTTCCGATCGTCCAGGTACTTTCCAAGGAACTCTTCCAACCATCTCCGGTTTGCATTTTATCCTGAGGTTTGTTCTATCTTGGTTGCTTCTTGGGACAATTCTACTGCAACAACTTTGTCGGAAGAAACCTGATTATCACCAGCCGTTCAAGTATATCGACAGACAAGACTGAAAAATTTTTCCGACCCTCCTCAATGAATCAAGAAACATGCGAATCACGCCATGTCCGCCTTCGACTGGCAAAAAATTAGAGGTTCGCACATTCTTAGACGGAGAGAAGTCATACGGCTACTAGAGGGATGCAAACTAAAATGGAATAATCAACTCGTTAGTTGCAAGGACTAGAGTTACTCTACTGAAAGTGGTGTCTGTCATTTGGTTAGAACTGATTGCTGCGGCATCATCTGTAGGAGTGGCCACTATGGCGGAACAGAGCCTCACGGAAATTACCTCGGACGCAACCAGGTAGAATGATTCTTGCACCGTACTTCACTGCGCCCGTAACACAAGCACCTGCTTCAGGATTTTCATAGCAAATGGAGTCACAGTTATCCATGAACCGATAAGCGCAGATCTATGACATGCGTGCAGTCGTCCGAAAACCCTGCTGATCTTCGCTGGCGAGGCCTTAAGGACTTAGGCAGGTTATTGACTTGGACCGGGGCGGTTGAGCCTGCCCGAAAAAGACTGTCCTTTATTGGCACCACCTAAGGAGTGAGAAGCGGACAGAACCAAAGCCGACGGTACCTACCGCCAAAGCCGCGAGAAATGTATAACAAAATAAAACATGCCACTTCTCCCCTTGGACCAAGGTGCTCAGAACTGTATATGGTAGAGGACATACGGACTACAAATAATCGTATTCAGATGCGTCAGACTAAGTAGTTTAAACAACTACCTGACATCCAACTGGAGCAGGTAGAGAACGGAGAGAAACTTTGCCCACAAATACAAACATTCTCTTCGGAATACCTCACACTATGCGGAGGAAACTGGAAGAAAGGAAAAACAGAATTTGTTCTCAGAGAGCTGATAAAACAGCACAACTTTTGGTGAGCTGTTACTAAGAACGGATGGCAGACCAAGTAAGTTATGCTTCAGTTTTCATGCAAAACATCCAATATCGGTACCCAACTGGCAATGCACGATGGTTTCGTCAAGTTGACATTGTCATAACATCGAAGGAATTGATCGGTAAGCTCTTATGCTGGGTATACTCCGCCAAGTATTTTGGCTCTCTGCCGAAGGGGACGCAGTAAGGTGCCAACGGCAAAGTGCTGTGGTAGGGAACAACAAACTCCCCGACTACCGGTGGCCTGATTACCAGGAGCACAGTGGACGCTCGCGCAGCCAGGTATCGTTAACTTTTTCCCGTTTCTATTTGCAAGGTTTGGGAGCACTAAGAAAAGGTACTGCTACCTGCCCACTTGCTTGCGAGCAAAGCCGGTTCAGTTAGAGGCAGCGCAAGCAGTGACAACCGGATCGTTTTAGATAGCGTCATAGCGTTTTGTTGGTAGGAAGAGTATACCTGCCAACATTACTTCAGGTTCGTCGCCTCCCACTATCTCAGTAGCCAAACTGGATAACCGAAGATGCCACCTTGACTCGTACCGACAGGAACCCAATTGGGACCTTTCATGGCGTCTGGGACTGCGAGCGAGCCACGCGGCAGAAAATATCCCCAACTGCCTGTCGTATTAATTAGGGTTTTCTAACACTAAACCTCTTCGGCGGATATCAACATTATAGCTAACACGAGTAACAGTTCAATCGCAACCTGTTAATATACCAGTCGTCGTTTAAGTCCGTCATATCTCGCCACACTGGACTGATTGACCGACACATATCCTTCACCCCGCAAGACGAACTATACCCGTAGAATGTAGTACATTACCAGTAATGACGCCGAATAACACCGGGGCTCAATGCGTCAATATATATATATATATATATGTGTGTGTGTGTCAGTGAAACAGCACAATGTTGCCCAAGTCAATGCGGAGATTTTCCACATTAGTATCTGTTGCAACAGTCCTTTTTCCCCTCGATTCGTGTCCGGCTGGAAATTGATCCTTCACTTTTTCAGGGCCCCCCAGTTGTACCTTCGCATTTCTGAATGGTACAGGTTACTGATTCTGAAATTTAACTCACCTTCATATGGACCTTTGTTACTTCCACACTCACCAAAGTACAAAAATGTACATTCATAAAATTGATTTCACGTCTCCTTGTTTCATAACTCATTCATTTTATTGAACCCCGGTAGAACCGACATTCAGGGTTTGCATCAGCTTCATGGTTTGCTATTCTCTTCGCATGCATCAATTTCCCCGAGTGTACTTCCATATAATCTCTTTTTCTTCCTGTTCAAAATTTTGCTG
This sequence comes from Fasciola hepatica, assembly GCA_948099385.1. Taxonomy (NCBI): domain Eukaryota; kingdom Metazoa; phylum Platyhelminthes; class Trematoda; order Plagiorchiida; family Fasciolidae; genus Fasciola; species Fasciola hepatica. The sequence goes on from CANUEZ040000063.1 coordinate 5,734,230, forward strand.
TTCACAGATACCCGGTAAACCGCCGTTTTTCGTGGCTTCATCATTTTTGTTGATAATGCACCTCTAGCAGTACGAATGAACGATATACTCGATATCCCCGCGGTGTGCCACCGCCCAGCGCGAAGTCGAAACCGGTTCAAAGTTGGCGCGGAAACCATTATTAGAGTTATCCATATAAACTATCGCTCGCTATGTTTTTCTACAGCTGGCGCTTTTGACTTTTATACCTGAAGCTTGTGAATATTTCATTTTAATGAATAAAGCTGTACACCTTGATCATGCCCCTGCGCGTGTGTTTCGACCATAGCCGGGAAATATGCCATTATTATTATTATTATTATTATTATTATTTTCAGACAATAGATCAAACTACGGAAAAGCCCAAAATGAACGTCTAGACTGACGGTGGGGTCTGGATAAAGCTCAGATTCAGAATAAAACTCGGCAAAAGTGTGCTGCCATTTCAACTGTCCGTTAAGGTGTATGGGAAAGGTTATTACTTTCGGCGGGAGAATATTATTGGTCTTGATAGACTAACAAACTCCGGATGATGGGGCCTTGATAAGCTGGCTATTTTGAAGGGAAATTATATATGGAAGGTACAGCGGCTATAGTCATTGCTTCCAGTAACGTCAACTCAATAGCAGTGATTCCAATATACTCGCCAATATTAGGACCTACTGAAGGTAGGGTACGGCAAACAACAGTAAAGCGCACTTACTCTCAAGGCTGAGAGAAAGCCAACCATTATATGCAGGCGTTTTTGAGGCAATGGAAGAGGGAGTACTTGCAAACCCTACAGTATGGGCAAAAATGGATCACTGAGGAGAGGTCACCAAGTTTAATGAAGCGGAACCTCTGGCTGAGAAACGAAAGAGCCACCAGAGATGACAGCTCGAACTCTGATGGACCCGAGTGTACCATGTCAGTGAAAACAGAGAGAGGAGAGTACGTTCGGGAAGCCAGAAAAATTATGTTCGCTTAAGGGCGACGCCGGACCAAACGATGGCAGGAATTCGGAACACTGCAGCACATCACGTCCGTCAAAGAAGCATAATCCCTGTACTCTAGCGTGCAGTGAGATTTTACACAGAAACACACCCCCGTACGCACACCAGTTGGGCAGCTCCTGGTAAGTAGTTTCCGTTTTTTTGTCAAATTCTGCTATAAAGCTGCCAGTTATTGAGACTTCAGGTGATGCTTGATATCTACGATGGCGACCGTAAATGTAGTGGCTGTCTTTGCCTCACTCTCGTTCACACAAATTTACTCACTGAAGCGCATACAAAAAGCCAACAGCTTGATTGTTTCGCATAACCCGTACTTCCAAAACGCCTGCACACAATTGTCGATTGCATCCATGTCTCTTTACCTATTGTGTGGTTCGTGAAGCATGTAGACTGTCGATGAAAAGGCGACTACAGATAGCTGCGAGTGAACCTATGCTTCGGCGTCGCTAGTGAGCTGTGTATGATCGAGTTTGGCGAATGGCTGAGCAGATCCCACCCTCCATTTTCGGCGGGTACTTTCACTGACAATAGGACTTAGATGGGCAGGATGAACCAGTACCCATATTCCAGCTCCTCGAATTTGCTAGGCTTGAAAGGACTTTGTTAAGAGGGTTTACTACCAGCTATGTAAAAACTTTTCGAAATAACAGCGCTCCGGATTTGTCGTATTATTGAATTACATAGCGTTTATGAAAATAGTGGTCTATTTCGGGTTCGCCGGAGCATGGCACAGCACATGGTCCAATGGTATGAGTGGCAGCAGAATCCAAGTTTTTAGGAGGATTACACAAATAGATGCAAGTGGTAAAATGTAGGACGAAGTATTCGAGTTGACACATTATTGTAGCTCTCGGCTGCCGTGCCAGAATCGTCCACGTGAAGTCAGTCGGAAGTGATAAAAGTTATACACTAATCTTACAAGAAGCCTGAAACAAAACAAAATCGAGGGATATTTTGTTTATCTTGGAGCAGGAGCAACTTTTCAAAAGGTAATTGTATACGTAATGGTGGTTTGCAATGTATGAAGAGGCTTGGACTGACAACCAGACGGTGAACAGGAATGCACTTTCCAACGGAAATAGGATAAACTAGCCAGCAAATACAGTCGTACGGTTCGGTGGACGGATATTGACTAGGTCGGTTATATACCAGACGGACAACTGATTCAGAGATTGCCAGAGTGATTTTGGGATTGGCCGGGGAGAGCCAGGTAGGCTTTAAATGAACAGATTGAAGTTATCTTAGGTGGAACAAGATGTACTATAGTGAAAGGGGATACTGTGATTTTGTTCAGTGTAGGATGCTTAGCCTTGCAAACGGCTCGCAGAAAAGACGACAAGTCCAGTGACAGTAAATGCTCCTTTCAAATGTGGATCACGTGATGACTTCGACGCAAGCTTTCCGTGACAGGAGCATTGCAAATGTTCAAGTACAGAAAGATAAAGTGCTTTGCAGGGCCGAAATGTGGCGGTGAAAGAATTCTATGTGGGTGAAAAGTTGAGGTATTTGAGGGAGCAGACAATCGCCAAATCACTGACGGCTACTAAACCCTGGATAAAAGCACTTCCTAGGGCGGCATAGCCCCGAGATTCAGGTACAGAAGTGAAAGACGATAACAAATTTGGAATTCTTCGAGTATATCGATAAAAGCAATAAAGGTGACGACATTTATCATGGGGGTGGATATCCTCACGGATGAGACTAATGAGTAGTTTACGGCAAAATCACTAGGAAGCAGGCAGGGAAAGATATACCAAGAATAATTATGAGTTTCTGAGTATGCCGTCACTATGCACCGAGGAACAGTTTATCGGTCGAGGAAGTGCATCAGTGGGGCAGTGAATTTGGACAAGCACAAACGGAGGTGGGATAAAATAGCGACCACAAGCAAAAGCAACAGAAAGGCAATTATGACTAGAAGAGATTATAAGTTACAAGAATCTTATTCGAGCAACGTTCTGTAAATTCACACCGATTCCGAAATCAGAACAAAAATGATTCCCAGTTTGCGCGGTACTAAAGTGAAAGTCACAAAATGTACAAATATATACAAACCTCAAGTACGCGGTCAAACAAACCTAACGGTTAAACCTGAAGGTTCGACTTCCCGTGGTCCAGGCCCGACCGTCAGAAATGTTTCAGGGCCAAACTCAAATGACTTACACAAACAGACAGACACCGAGAAATTTTGTGCACTGACAAGCTTGGCAGAGTAAATTCATATATAGTCACATTCACAAGGCACGTTGAATATTTAGAAGGATTTTTATCACATTCCTTTTACAGCAAGACTTTCGGACAGTACGGTAAGTGGTTATTTTTGAGGTTGAAAAATGGATCAGAATAAGCATTTTTGTCCATTACAGGAGGCGGGGTGGGAGAGCTGCCCGGGTGGGCCTCATGTTATCGGGCGAATCTACACCACGATAAGGCGTGGGTTTTGGGAGATGATTATTTTTGTGGAGGTTCCCCGTCTCAAGAAGGTCTGAAATGTTTCTTGTACATCTTTACTTGGTGCCAACGTATTGAGTGAGTTTGGAGAGCTTGGCTCTTATCTCGGAGGCGAGATATCGAGCCGAGCCATTAGTTCAATCCTTTCCATGGAATTCGTTGTGGGCATCAAGTAGAGACGTCAGATATCTTGCTCTGCTGGGGATTGCAGATGAGGGCTGATTCTGTCACTGAAGTTAAAATGTTTGCCAAATTCAGGCCAGTTATTGGATTGTTCTTTCAGACAGGTTTTGAGTTTTGGCCTTCCGTTCGGTCCGATATGCGTTAGGTGGACAGTCACTGAACCTAACAGTGGTATATTCAGGCCAGGCCCAAGATATGCTAGATGCACGATCAAACGACACAAGTGACAGCATGATCCGTTATTACCGATATTGCATACAGATGCATGACAGACGTAAAACGTATGTTTGGTAAATGAATGATAGGTGTATGAAAAAAATGCACGAAAGCCGTTCAAACAATGTATGCGCGCCGAAGAATAGAGGGGGGAGATTAGGTGTACAAATCTGTGGATTGCAGTGAAATGCCAAAAAATGTGAAATAGATTTCTCGTAAATGCCTGATAAATTTGATAAAAATGTGAAAGATTAGTACACGTGAAATTCAGAGGTGTGTGCTTAATGGACTTATTGATGGGTTTGAGTGAGATGCCTAGCTAATTTGGAGTTTAAAGTCAGGTGGTGAGATCTAGAAGGATGAATTTGGTACAGCTGGAAACCGGTAATTATACATAAAAGAGACCAAAAATACGCGGAAGAAACCTGGTTCAGAATGTATTATGATGAACACACTATTTGGTGGGGGAAAACAGTGAAAAAATCAAGGTTATATGAAGCGGCGGAAAACTGGTATCAGAGCACAAAACATGCAATGGGGCAGGAAGAGAGCGAGAGAGGTAAGGACTAGTGAGTAAATTACCTGGAAAGTTTAAAGGATTCGGTATATGGCAGCTGGGTCACACGGATGTACTGGAAATGGATGATTGCCGGAGTCGAGGCAGCAAAGAATGGCAAAAGAAAGAGCTGGCGGATGCAATGCAGATGTACACTGTTCATTGTCTGGGGGGAGTAGTTTATCAGCGGGCAAAGTGGGCTGGAGATTGGATTAATAGGTGATAAATACTGAAATAACAACAGCAGATAATTTAGGAAATCAAGGGAGATATTATTAGCCAAAGAATGCAGGTACGGGTGCAAAGGATGGTTCAAAATAATACAGGAAGACCGTGATAAATCGTTTTCTGTAGGATGACGAATAATAGATAGAGGAAGAACAGGGACGAAACTAATCGAGGGGCAGGGGAAGGATGATGGCTGTAGCAGGCCGGATATGACGGAGAGAAGATAAAGAAGAATAATGAAGGAGGCAGGTAACAGTAGATCGCTTGAATGAACTAGATGCGAACGAATCTTGTGATGACGGCTGAAAAGGGGAAATATCATAGAGCATACTTTTTCCATGAAAGAGGCAGCAAGATGATGGCTGAAAGAAAGCAGACTGGGTATAGTTTAGAAATGATCGATGGGGCGTTTACCATCTGAGGAGCAACAGTGCTGGGGGCAAGGAGACAGCAATAGAAAAGCCGAATGTTGTAAAAAAAGTCAGTACGTAGAAGATTGGTAAAGGCAGGTAATGTTAGATCAAGTGGCTAAGGGTAGCACCGAAGAATCATGGTCCGTCGTTTTCATAATAGCGGGAGGAATGGGGAGATGCAGGAAAAGCAATGAAATAAAACGGTTTGGGATGCACAGAAATGTTGATGTGTGTGGTGAGCAATACATTGGAATGAAGGTGAAAGAAATTCTTGGAAAAGGAAAAAGCGGGTAAGAGTTGACCTCTCAGCTCACCATACCCATTTATTACAGGCAAATCACATGATGATGGCCGTGAAAGGAGGAGGGAATTATTGGGACAGGTTAACTCGTAAAGCGACAGAAGGCAGAAGGGATATGTGCGCGATGGATTTAAGAAGACGGGGATGGAAAGCTCCATGCCCGCTGGCAAGTGGACAGATCGTTTGAGTCCAGGGACTCCAGTCAAAACACCCGCTGATGATAGGCTCCGGAAAAAGTGGTTGGGCTGAGCGAGAAATGTATGGCGGAGATACATATCGATAGCAAATGTGACTGCGAAAGAGGAGAGGGTGGGGGCAAGGAGTCCTTGGGTGCGGGTAGGCACAATCCGCATAGGACTGGTAGGTAATGGCGCGAGGCATTAGAAGAGAACGGGGGCCGGGATACACCGAGGGTATTAGCAAAAAGGACAAAACAGCGCGATCGTTAAAATGTACGAACCAACGTTGGTAGCTGCAGGTTAGAAATGTGAAGGAATTAGGAGAGGCGCGAGTAGAAAACGGGGATAGATACTTCAGGGCAAGGGCGTAATAAAAGCTAGATTTGACACTGGTGTCATGTAGCAAGAGTTAATATGATGCGGAACGATGGAAGCACGGACAAAATGGATAGGTAAACATGCGGTGGTAGAAAGGCGATGGTGGTTTTGCTGGCAAATTTGTTGAATGAACACACAGAGGCAGTAGGGCGAAAGCGGGAATATATTAGAGGGAAGAAGAAACCGTTGGGTGAGCGTATCGCAGCAGAGGGGAGAACGTTTACGCGTGCCTTCCTCAAACGGCTATAAGAGATGTGGTAAGCTGTGATAGCGAGAACTAGAATTCCGCAGTCAATGCCAGGGGATGGGCCGACCGTGCGCTGGATGCCCAAACTGGAGAACACCTCATGGAGAGGACACAGGAGGCGTGCTGCTTCAGACGGGTTGCACCTGCACATCAAAGCAAGCGATCTGCAGGCCCAGTATGCGCCGGCCAAATTGGTGGACCTGACTGCCTCACGAGCCGTAGAGAGCGGTACATGTTTTCACTGTTGGTTATGCATGGGAAGGAAGTAGCATCCATAACGAAGGTATATGACCCACGATCCGTTTGTCAGGCAGCGAATTGTCATGGAGGGCATAGCCAGAGGGGACAGCAACGGTCAGACGACCATACTGCAGTGTTTTCCAGCTGCATCTACCACGGAAGTGACCGCCACATTTCCAAGGCGGTTGACCAGCGCTGAGGTTAAATAGCGCGAGCGGCGGACCGGAAAGGGGAAACTAATAAGGAAACGCCGTCTGGATTTGCTCTAATTGTGGATCTATGGTAGATGGAGGATAGTGAGAGACCTGTGCCGAAACAGGTGAGAGGCTTCCCCGAAGAAGCTTAGTGGGTCACAGGAAAAGCACTGGTTATGCAACAAGTTATGCAGAACAATTAATCTTGGTCCCAAGCGGTGAAGCGAGAGTAGGTCGGGGCTCAGACATTGGAATCGTTCTATATTACCTAATCAGTGGGCAGGTTTACTTGCCTGGATAAATGTCCTCTTTCCTAGTTTTTTCAGCTCTAATCCTGCTTCATTTGAAGTAAAACAAAACTACTGATCTAATCCCGCTTCCTTGTCCGCCTTCTTCGTGTTCCATTTGCAGTAAAATGTTCTGATTGGTGATTTCTTACTTGTGTCTCCTCGGTCAATGCTTCCATCCCTTGATCCGTTTATTGCTCGCTACAGGCATTTTTCTATACCTTCCAATGTGGTCCGCTTTTCCATGTTCCACCATTGTAATGACAACGTTACGTCACGGTTTTTTTTACAGTTCCAGATTGTTTGACCTGTCACTACCCGATTCCTCCGGTCCGTCACTACATCTCGCACCTGCGTTAATCAAATAATTAGACCCATTCTTACCTGTTTTCCCTGATCCTATCCTTCATCTTCACTCTTCCATTAACTGCTCCTAACAGTCTTCATCACTTCTGTGCTTCCGCATTCTATTTTTATCTCCGTTGGGCTGCCACCTGCAATTGTCATGAAGTTAATCCACCACGACTTTCCAAAGTTAATTCTACAACCAACTGATATAACACTACCTACTCCTCCTAATGACTGATAATTTCTTTCGAGGACCCCATTGTTATTGCTCCTGCTTCTCTCAGACCTATATATATATATATATATATATATATATATATAATAAATCTACATATATATATATATAAACTTACGCATATATATCTATGTGCACGCGCTCTGCATCTTGCAGTTCCTCACCGGCCATTTATCTTGCTATCATCCCAACGACCGTCATCATAGGCATCCATCGACTCTACATCTGTGCCTCACATCTACCGTATCCAATCCTTCTAAATTGTTTTTGTCATCTGATCATCCCTCTACGTCTTGCATTGCTCGCTGCCTGTTTTACAGTGAGTTTTGTGTCCTGTCCGCCGACAATCCACTGCAACCTACCAGTGCTTCATTGACATCTAATCCACTGCAGTGCACCTCACATTTTTCTCCATTGTTTCTCGCTACTGCAGTTCCTTATACCGATTTCCAGCCTTTTTCATGTTTACCAGTGTGCCTCTATATGTAATTGCCCGGGACCAGCCATTCAGTCAACCTGACCTTGAATTTCAAACTCACCGGGCGTCCATTCAAATCCGGTCTTGAGCTCATTTAAACTCCACACAATCTCTATGGTGTGCATATGTTTATCCTATTTTCATCCTACTTTATTCCCCCTTCTGAGCCATTTTATCCAATAGTTTCATGAGAGTCTCCATATTTTCATGAATTATATCTGTCCATTCCATCACCTGTGTCAACATGATCATGCATATGGCATGCTTCGGGCGATTCCGAAATAAACCATTACTATTATTGTTTGCCTGCTTCTCTTCGCTCCGTACTCTCACCCGTTCCGTATATTGCTCGCCACAGTCATCTTCAGTGTGCGTTTGAGGCTAAGCTGTTTTTTGCCTTCCACTTATAGTAACACAGTCGTTAGTTCATTACCTTCACGTACAGCTTCAAACCAAATATTCTGACGTTATCCGATGTTTCCAATCCTCCAGTTCTCTATTCCCCTCCCAAGTTAATCGCTGTTACAGCGGCTGCATGTTTGCGCCAAAGCGCGCCCCACCTCCAAGTTACCGTTCTCCACTGATATTTTGCGCCACTCAGACCACTCTGTATTTTCATTCACTCTGTGTTCTCCAGCCACTTTGATAATGATGATAATGGTTTATTTTGGATAACCCCGAGGCATGCTGTGAAGCATGATCAAACGGTACGATTGGAAGTAGAGTCTGAATTCCAAGAAAATGATTCAGGTATGTGCACTCGTTATTGTACAGAAGAAAGCATTTGAGTTACTTTTTAAGGCGGCGCCCGGCAAATTTGAACTCAGGGTCGGGTGGCCAACCCGGCCAAGTCAGAATCGAGCTGGTCGGATGTGGTAGACTCCTACTGAAATATTACAAAAAGAGAGACTATGCAACTAAAGAGTCAAATAGAATTGAAAAATTTTGTTCACCTGGAGGAAAAAGAATTTTCCAAGGGAGAAGTTAACCAGCTGAAACGCTCCGCGGAGTAAGGCACTGCTTTGGATTGCATGTCAGGCGATGAGAGGAGTGAATTTGCAGACCCAAGAACAAGCAAAATCTTTCGAAGATTACCCCTTCGTAACGTTCAGCGACAAAGTATACGCTGAGTCAGTTAAGTACCTAGTGAAGGACTCATTTGTAGAGAGAGATTGCCTAGGCGATGGTAAAAGAAGTGGCCGGATGTAAACGTGTATTCGTTATGCACATTGTTTACTTTCAGAAAGGTGGAATGTGATGCACCAAAATGGAAAGGGGAACTGGGCTACAAATCAGTTTGTGATGCGTAGCCATAATAGTCGCAGATACACGGTTTTCAAAGATGAGTATATAAATGGCAGACAAGTATTTACTTTTGATAATCGTTATCTAAAGGCTGAACATGATGACCAGAGAAATGCGAGAATCAAAATTGTCTGAGAAAATTTACCAGGATAGAATACTGGATATGAAAAAGCACCAAACAACCGATGAATAAGTTTGTGAAGTTGTGCGGTGAAGTAATTGACAGGTAAAATACTATCTGTTGGTATTCTTTCTAAAAGGTGGATCATGTGATGGCGAAAGATCAAAAAGCTGCGATACAGATGTCTATTGGATGTGAATCTATAAGGAGGGCATGAATCTTTGCAAGGTGAGGATATTGCTATGCTACAGCCGTGTGGGCGAACAGAAGAACTGATAGATAGAGCTAACTATCACAATTTTGCCGACTGCTGGGATGCTCCGGAGACAAATATTCCTCAGAGAAATATACTGTTTGGACATTGTGGGACGTAAGTGTTTGGCAGAATTAAATGTGAACGTTTTCAAATATATCGGTAACTGTGATATGAAAGGCCGAGTTCTATCTTCAGGATTGGTTAAGTTTGCGAGGGAGACGAACAGCTGGTTAGGCATGAATCCTGGGGAAAAAGGACCATGAACGGTAAGCCAAGTACGGAAACGGTCTTTTAACCCCGTGATAATTATGTGCTGAGGAGGGTAGACTTTGCCGGGCGTAGGAAGCGGTAAGTTAAGATGGCGACGATGGAGTCGAGTACAATGAAAAATAGGCGATGACTGAGGGAGATAACTCCATATTTGCATCATTTCGGGTGTATAAACGTTTTTTTGCCGCAACCGATGCTGACAGGTGAAGCAGACAGTGCCCTGGACACCCTACCTGAAAACCATTTTTGGTGACAGGAGGTGCCATCCGCCATCCTAGCTGCCCCCGCACATCGTTGCATACCTCCTGCAGGCCCGATGTGAGCCGTCCAAAGCGGTGGATCTGACCGCGCCCCGCACCGACGGGCTCCGCTTGAGTGATATTGGCGTTGTCACATAGAGATCGAATAGTCCAGGAGCTTGCGACCAGGTTGCGAGGAGTCCCGGATAGCATTGTCTATGTGGTAGTGATGAAATGACGGGCAGGTATCGAATTTTCAGCGGGAAATGTGGGCCAGGTATTATGCCGAGCCACCGAAGGGGAGGCACATTTCAGTGGTTGTCTGGAAAGATAAAAATAGAAAAACGCCGTCTGGGGTGCTCCCAGCTGGAGATCAACGGTCAGTGGGAAAGAGAAACCTCTAGTATCTAGAAATTGGAACTACTTGGTGGATGGTGCGACTTTGCAAAACACAAGGTCGTACACGAAAGGTTATTAAAACTTGAGTGGTATACATGGTGACTTGTGTGGTACGTAGGTCTCGTGGCCCCCGAATCGGACCCGCGCGTCAGTAATCCAAACGAACTTAGTGCGCTCGCTCCCTCGAAGTGTATGGATCATTGTTTGATACGAGCTTCAGGACATCAAGCCGTTCGTTTGCTTCCTCTTTAAATTTCGGCAAGTGGCTTATTGCACGGACATTTGGAAGAAGTTTATTCCACATTTGTAAATATTTAACAATAAAAAAATTGGACCGTAGGCTGGTTCTCGAGGACGGCACAGTAACCGAATGACTGCTGCGTCGTAACAAATACCTTAAGCTTAATGGGTCTCGTACCACAGGAGAGGCTTTGCAGAATCTATATTTTAATAGTGAGTGGGAAAAGAACAAGTTGTTCTTTATCCGTCGGAGCCAAACAGGTTTGAGGGGTATCAGGTCACAGCGTTGTTTATAGTTGAGACTAGACGAATATCCAACTATTTGTTTAGTAAAGTTGCGCTGAACATTTTCGATGGCGATCCTATCAGTCTGGTGCATGTTGGAGCCAACTATCGAACTATACTCTAGCAATGGCCTAATGTGTGCTGTATAGACACTAACTTTACTTTCACACAAAAGGAATGTTTTGTGAACAAGTACTATTAACCTGCGGGACCTAGCGATTTGAGTGTCTGTTTGCTCCGAGAAGTTCAACAAACAGGAGTAGTATATGCCCCGGTCGAGCGGTGATGATTTGTTGGGGATCAGCTGACTACCTACTCTAAAAGTTCCGGGAGGGACATGACACTCGTATGTAAGAATGCAGCTTTTGTCCGCCGAGGACTTCACTACCCAATCGGTACACCACGAGTTGAGCATCCCTAGGTCCTCCAATATTTTCGCTATTCTAGCACCCAAAGAATTATGGTCGAAGGTGTACAACAACTTTACTTCGTCAGCAAATAAAAACGGAGTAAATCGCTGTTACAACGGCTGCATCTTTGCGCCGAGGTGCACCCCAACTCCAAGTTGCCGTTCTCCACTGATATTTTACACCACTCAGACCATTCTGTATTTTCATTCACTCTGCGTTCTCCAGCTACTTTCACAGCCATATTTTAGCTGCATAATGTACGTTCAGTTATAGACGCTTCATACATTTTCGACCGTCACTGCATGTCGCACCTGAAGTAGTCAGTGTCATTTTCACTCCTACCTGTTTTCATCGATCCCTTCCTTCATATTCCCCCATCTATGAGCTTATGCCCACAGCCGCCACTTCTGTGTTTTCAAACTCGTTTCTATCTCTCTATTCATCCTTCATGTTCACGTGTCATAAGCAAAGTCATCTTGATTCTCTTATTTCCATCCTGTACCATTTGATCTGGCCCCAACTCTTTCTTTCAAGCACTGCCACCTCCGTGATCCATCACTTCACTGCTATTTGCTCCTTTGCTTCGTATAGACATATATATATATATGTGTATACATATGCGTTTATATGTATATATATATTCACAAATACCATCTGCATCTCTCTCTTCTTCACCCACCGTTTACTTTGTAAACACCCTGTTGCCCTTCACGTTATACGTCCACTATTCCTATATCTGTGTCGCAAGCCTACCGCATCTCGATCCTTCAAAACCGTTGCTGACATTTGGCCCACTTTTTACGTCTTGCTTTGCTCATTCCCAGTTTCCGAATCGACACCGTCCTTTAATTCCCTCGTAGCATATTTTATCGCTATGTAACCCCTTGCCATACAACTCAGAGTTTTGTTCTTTTATTTTTTCCTCTTTCTCTTCATCCTTTCTGGTTACCAAAATACCTTATACCGATTTCAAGTCCTCCTCGTTCATAGCTCCTAGGTCCCTCTCTCCTCCACTTGGCTCATCCGGTTCCTCCATTTGGCCTTGACTTTCAAGTCCACCGGATAAATTAAAATTCATCCTTGGGTTCACCGGAACTCCTTTCATTATTCCTTGGATCACATATATTTATCTTTCTCTAACCTCCTCTTCCATTCCATCCACCCTACGTTTGTCATGCAGATCTCTGAATTTTTCACAAATTTTGTCTGCCATTCGTCGCCTGTAAAAAATTTGATTGTGCTTCTGGCATGCTTCGAGGTTCTTCGAAATCAACTATTATTATTATCATTATAATTGCTTAGTAGAACCCCCTTAGTTCCGTCCAACGCAACTCCCTTGAGTTCTGACCGGTGAGAAAACATTAATAAGCAATATTCAAACTGAGGCCTGATGTGATATTTCATATTTGCCGGGCGCCGCCTTAAAAAGTAACTCAAATGCTTTCTTCTGTACAATAACGAGTGCACATACCTGAATCATTTTCTTGGAATTCAGACTCTACTTCCAATCGTACCGTTTGATCATGCTTCACAGCATGCCTCGGGGTTATCCAAAATAAACCATTATCATCATTATCAAAGTGGCTGGAGAACACAGCGTGAATGAAAATACAGAGTGGTCTGAGTGGCGCAAAATATCAGTGGAGAACGGTAACTTGGAGGTGGGGCGCGCTTTGGCGCAAACATGCAGCCGCTGTAACAGCGATTAACTTGGGAGGGGAATAGAGAACTGGAGGATTGGAAACATCGGATAACGTCAGAATATTTGGTTTGAAGCTGTACGTGAAGGTAATGAACTAACGACTGTGTTACTATAAGTGGAAGGCAAAAAACAGCTTAGCCTCAAACGCACACTGAAGATGACTGTGGCGAGCAATATACGGAACGGGTGAGAGTACGGAGCGAAGAGAAGCTGGTAAGAATAGATCAGTCGTTTTGTTTTACTTCAAATGAAGCAGGATTAGGGCTGAAAAAAAACTAGGAAAGAGGACATTTATCCAGGCAAGTAAACCTGCCCACTGATTAGGTAATATAGAACGATTCCAATGTCTGAGCCCCGACCTACTCTCGCTTCACCGCTTGGGACCAAGATTAATTGTTCTGCATAACTTGTTGCATAACCAGTGCTTTTCCTGTGACCCACTAAGCTTCTTCGGGGAAGCCTCTCACCTGTTTCGGCACAGGTCTCTCACTATCCTCCATCTACCATAGATCCACAATTAGAGCAAATCCAGACGGCGTTTCCTTATTAGTTTCCCCTTTCCGGTCCGCCGCTCGCGCTATTTAACCTCAGCGCTGGTCAACCGCCTTGGAAATGTGGCGGTCACTTCCGTGGTAGATGCAGCTGGAAAACACTGCAGTATGGTCGTCTGACCGTTGCTGTCCCCTCTGGCTATGCCCTCCATGACAATTCGCTGCCTGACAAACGGATCGTGGGTCATATACCTTCGTTATGGATGCTACTTCCTTCCCATGCATAACCAACAGTGAAAACATGTACCGCTCTCTACGGCTCGTGAGGCAGTCAGGTCCACCAATTTGGCCGGCGCATACTGGGCCTGCAGATCGCTTGCTTTGATGTGCAGGTGCAACCCGTCTGAAGCAGCACGCCTCCTGTGTCCTCTCCATGAGGTGTTCTCCAGTTTGGGCATCCAGCGCACGGTCGGCCCATCCCCTGGCATTGACTGCGGAATTCTAGTTCTCGCTATCACAGCTTACCACATCTCTTATAGCCGTTTGAGGAAGGCACGCGTAAACGTTCTCCCCTCTGCTGCGATACGCTCACCCAACGGTTTCTTCTTCCCTCTAATATATTCCCGCTTTCGCCCTACTGCCTCTGTGTGTTCATTCAACAAATTTGCCAGCAAAACCACCATCGCCTTTCTACCACCGCATGTTTACCTATCCATTTTGTCCGTGCTTCCATCGTTCCGCATCATATTAACTCTTGCTACATGACACCAGTGTCAAATCTAGCTTTTATTACGCCCTTGCCCTGAAGTATCTATCCCCGTTTTCTACTCGCGCCTCTCCTAATTCCTTCACATTTCTAACCTGCAGCTACCAACGTTGGTTCGTACATTTTAACGATCGCGCTGTTTTGTCCTTTTTGCTAATACCCTCGGTGTATCCCGGCCCCCGTTCTCTTCTAATGCCTCGCGCCATTACCTACCAGTCCTATGCGGATTGTGCCTACCCGCACCCAAGGACTCCTTGCCCCCACCCTCTCCTCTTTCGCAGTCACATTTGCTATCGATATGTATCTCCGCCATACATTTCTCGCTCAGCCCAACCACTTTTTCCGGAGCCTATCATCAGCGGGTGTTTTGACTGGAGTCCCTGGACTCAAACGATCTGTCCACTTGCCAGCGGGCATGGAGCTTTCCATCCCCGTCTTCTTAAATCCATCGCGCACATATCCCTTCTGCCTTCTGTCGCTTTACGAGTTAACCTGTCCCAATAATTCCCTCCTCCTTTCACGGCCATCATCATGTGATTTGCCTGTAATAAATGGGTATGGTGAGCTGAGAGGTCAACTCTTACCCGCTTTTTCCTTTTCCAAGAATTTCTTTCACCTTCATTCCAATGTATTGCTCACCACACACATCAACATTTCTGTGCATCCCAAACCGTTTTATTTCATTGCTTTTCCTGCATCTCCCCATTCCTCCCGCTATTATGAAAACGACGGACCATGATTCTTCGGTGCTACCCTTAGCCACTTGATCTAACATTACCTGCCTTTACCAATCTTCTACGTACTGACTTTTTTTACAACATTCGGCTTTTCTATTGCTGTCTCCTTGCCCCCAGCACTGTTGCTCCTCAGATGGTAAACGCCCCATCGATCATTTCTAAACTATACCCAGTCTGCTTTCTTTCAGCCATCATCTTGCTGCCTCTTTCATGGAAAAAGTATGCTCTATGATATTTCCCCTTTTCAGCCGTCATCACAAGATTCGTTCGCATCTAGTTCATTCAAGCGATCTACTGTTACCTGCCTCCTTCATTATTCTTCTTTATCTTCTCTCCGTCATATCCGGCCTGCTACAGCCATCATCCTTCCCCTGCCCCTCGATTAGTTTCGTCCCTGTTCTTCCTCTATCTATTATTCGTCATCCTACAGAAAACGATTTATCACGGTCTTCCTGTATTATTTTGAACCATCCTTTGCACCCGTACCTGCATTCTTTGGCTAATAATATCTCCCTTGATTTCCTAAATTATCTGCTGTTGTTATTTCAGTATTTATCACCTATTAATCCAATCTCCAGCCCACTTTGCCCGCTGATAAACTACTCCCCCCAGACAATGAACAGTGTACATCTGCATTGCATCCGCCAGCTCTTTCTTTTGCCATTCTTTGCTGCCTCGACTCCGGCAATCATCCATTTCCAGTACATCCGTGTGACCCAGCTGCCATATACCGAATCCTTTAAACTTTCCAGGTAATTTACTCACTAGTCCTTACCTCTCTCGCTCTCTTCCTGCCCCATTGCATGTTTTGTGCTCTGATACCAGTTTTCCGCCGCTTCATATAACCTTGATTTTTTCACTGTTTTCCCCCACCAAATAGTGTGTTCATCATAATACATTCTGAACCAGGTTTCTTCCGCGTATTTTTGGTCTCTTTTATGTATAATTACCGGTTTCCAGCTGTACCAAATTCATCCTTCTAGATCTCACCACCTGACTTTAAACTCCAAATTAGCTAGGCATCTCACTCAAACCCATCAATAAGTCCATTAAGCACACACCTCTGAATTTCACGTGTACTAATCTTTCACATTTTTATCAAATTTATCAGGCATTTACGAGAAATCTATTTCACATTTTTTGGCATTTCACTGCAATCCACAGATTTGTACACCTAATCTCCCCCCTCTATTCTTCGGCGCGCATACATTGTTTGAACGGCTTTCGTGCATTTTTTTCATACACCTATCATTCATTTACCAAACATACGTTTTACGTCTGTCATGCATCTGTATGCAATATCGGTAATAACGGATCATGCTGTCACTTGTGTCGTTTGATCGTGCATCTAGCATATCTTGGGCCTGGCCTGAATATACCACTGTTAGGTTCAGTGACTGTCCACCTAACGCATATCGGACCGAACGGAAGGCCAAAACTCAAAACCTGTCTGAAAGAACAATCCAATAACTGGCCTGAATTTGGCAAACATTTTAACTTCAGTGACAGAATCAGCCCTCATCTGCAATCCCCGGCAGAGCAAGATATCTGACGTCTCTACTTGATGCCCACAACGAATTCCATGGAAAGGATTGAACTAATGGCTCGGCTCGATATCTCGCCTCCGAGATAAGAGCCAAGCTCTCCAAACTCACTCAATACGTTGGCACCAAGTAAAGATGTACAAGAAACATTTCAGACCTTCTTGAGACGGGGAACCTCCACAAAAATAATCATCTCCCAAAACCCACGCCTTATCGTGGTGTAGATTCGCCCGATAACATGAGGCCCACCCGGGCAGCTCCCCCACCCCGCCTCCTGTAATGGACAAAAATGCTTATTCTGATCCATTTTTCAACCTCAAAAATAACCACTTACCGTACTGTCCGAAAGTCTTGCTGTAAAAGGAATGTGATAAAAATCCTTCTAAATATTCTACGTGCCTTGTGAATGTGACTATATATGAATTTACTCTGCCAAGCTTGTCAGTGCACAATATTTCTCGGTGTCTGTCTGTTTGTGTAAGTCATTTGAGTTTGGCCCAGAAACATTTCTGACGGTCGGGCCTGGACCACGGGAAGTCGAACCTTCAGGTTTAACCGTTAGGTTTGTTTGACCGCGTACTTGAGGTTTGTATATATTTGTACATTTTGTGACTTTCACTTTAGTACCGCGCAAACTGGGAATCATTTTTGTTCTGATTTCGGAATCGGTGTGAATTTACAGAACGTTGCTCGAATAAGATTCTTGTAACTTATAATCTCTTCTAGTCATAATTGCCTTTCTGTTGCTTTTGCTTGTGGTCGCTATTTTATCCCACCTCCGTTTGTGCTTGTCCAAATTCACTGCCCCACTGATGCACTTCCTCGACCGATAAACTGTTCCTCGGTGCATAGTGACGGCATACTCAGAAACTCATAATTATTCTTGGTATATCTTTCCCTGCCTGCTTCCTAGTGATTTTGCCGTAAACTACTCATTAGTCTCATCCGTGAGGATATCCACCCCCATGATAAATGTCGTCACCTTTATTGCTTTTATCGATATACTCGAAGAATTCCAAATTTGTTATCGTCTTTCACTTCTGTACCTGAATCTCGGGGCTATGCCGCCCTAGGAAGTGCTTTTATCCAGGGTTTAGTAGCCGTCAGTGATTTGGCGATTGTCTGCTCCCTCAAATACCTCAACTTTTCACCCACATAGAATTCTTTCACCGCCACATTTCGGCCCTGCAAAGCACTTTATCTTTCTGTACTTGAACATTTGCAATGCTCCTGTCATGGAAAGCTTGCGTCGAAGTCATCACGTGATCCACATTTGAAAGGAGCATTTACTGTCACTGGACTTGTCGTCTTTTCTGCGAGCCGTTTGCAAGGCTAAGCATCCCACACTGAACAAAATCACAGTATCCACTTTCACTATAGTACATCTTGTTCCACCTAAGATAACTTCAATCTGTTCATTTAAAGCCTACCTGGCTCTCCCCGGCCAATCCCAAAATCACTCTGGCAATCTCTGAATCAGTTGTCCGTCTGGTATATAACCGACCTAGTCAATATCCGTCCACCGAACCGTACGACTGTATTTGCTGGCTAGTTTATCCTATTTCCGTTGGAAAGTGCATTCCTGTTCACCGTCTGGTTGTCAGTCCAAGCCTCTTCATACATTGCAAACCACCATTACGTATACAATTACCTTTTGAAAAGTTGCTCCTGCTCCAAGATAAACAAAATATCCCTCGATTTTGTTTCGTTGCAGGCTTCTTGTAAGATTAGTGTATAACTTTTATCACTTCCGACTGACTTCACGTGGACGATTCTGGCACGGCAGCCGAGAGCTACAATAATGTGTCAACTCGAATACTTCGTCCTACATTTTACCACTTGCATCTATTTGTGTAATCCTCCTAAAAACTTGGATTCTGCTGCCACTCATACCATTGGACCATGTGCTGTGCCATGCTCCGGCGAACCCGAAATAGACCACTATTTTCATAAACGCTATGTAATTCAATAATACGACAAATCCGGAGCGCTGTTATTTCGAAAAGTTTTTACATAGCTGGTAGTAAACCCTCTTAACAAAGTCCTTTCAAGCCTAGCAAATTCGAGGAGCTGGAATATGGGTACTGGTTCATCCTGCCCATCTAAGTCCTATTGTCAGTGAAAGTACCCGCCGAAAATGGAGGGTGGGATCTGCTCAGCCATTCGCCAAACTCGATCATACACAGCTCACTAGCGACGCCGAAGCATAGGTTCACTCGCAGCTATCTGTAGTCGCCTTTTCATCGACAGTCTACATGCTTCACGAACCACACAATAGGTAAAGAGACATGGATGCAATCGACAATTGTGTGCAGGCGTTTTGGAAGTACGGGTTATGCGAAACAATCAAGCTGTTGGCTTTTTGTATGCGCTTCAGTGAGTAAATTTGTGTGAACGAGAGTGAGGCAAAGACAGCCACTACATTTACGGTCGCCATCGTAGATATCAAGCATCACCTGAAGTCTCAATAACTGGCAGCTTTATAGCAGAATTTGACAAAAAAACGGAAACTACTTACCAGGAGCTGCCCAACTGGTGTGCGTACGGGGGTGTGTTTCTGTGTAAAATCTCACTGCACGCTAGAGTACAGGGATTATGCTTCTTTGACGGACGTGATGTGCTGCAGTGTTCCGAATTCCTGCCATCGTTTGGTCCGGCGTCGCCCTTAAGCGAACATAATTTTTCTGGCTTCCCGAACGTACTCTCCTCTCTCTGTTTTCACTGACATGGTACACTCGGGTCCATCAGAGTTCGAGCTGTCATCTCTGGTGGCTCTTTCGTTTCTCAGCCAGAGGTTCCGCTTCATTAAACTTGGTGACCTCTCCTCAGTGATCCATTTTTGCCCATACTGTAGGGTTTGCAAGTACTCCCTCTTCCATTGCCTCAAAAACGCCTGCATATTATGGTTGGCTTTCTCTCAGCCTTGAGAGTAAGTGCGCTTTACTGTTGTTTGCCGTACCCTACCTTCAGTAGGTCCTAATATTGGCGAGTATATTGGAATCACTGCTATTGAGTTGACGTTACTGGAAGCAATGACTATAGCCGCTGTACCTTCCATATATAATTTCCCTTCAAAATAGCCAGCTTATCAAGGCCCCATCATCCGGAGTTTGTTAGTCTATCAAGACCAATAATATTCTCCCGCCGAAAGTAATAACCTTTCCCATACACCTTAACGGACAGTTGAAATGGCAGCACACTTTTGCCGAGTTTTATTCTGAATCTGAGCTTTATCCAGACCCCACCGTCAGTCTAGACGTTCATTTTGGGCTTTTCCGTAGTTTGATCTATTGTCTGAAAATAATAATAATAATAATAATAATAATAATGGCATATTTCCCGGCTATGGTCGAAACACACGCGCAGGGGCATGATCAAGGTGTACAGCTTTATTCATTAAAATGAAATATTCACAAGCTTCAGGTATAAAAGTCAAAAGCGCCAGCTGTAGAAAAACATAGCGAGCGATAGTTTATATGGATAACTCTAATAATGGTTTCCGCGCCAACTTTGAACCGGTTTCGACTTCGCGCTGGGCGGTGGCACACCGCGGGGATATCGAGTATATCGTTCATTCGTACTGCTAGAGGTGCATTATCAACAAAAATGATGAAGCCACGAAAAACGGCGGTTTACCGGGTATCTGTGAACAGCAAAATTTTGAACAGGAAGAAAAAGAGATTATATGGAAGTACACTCGGGGAAATTGATGCATGCGAAGAGAATAGCAAACCATGAAGCTGATGCAAACCCTGAATGTCGGTTCTACCGGGGTTCAATAAAATGAATGAGTTATGAAACAAGGAGACGTGAAATCAATTTTATGAATGTACATTTTTGTACTTTGGTGAGTGTGGAAGTAACAAAGGTCCATATGAAGGTGAGTTAAATTTCAGAATCAGTAACCTGTACCATTCAGAAATGCGAAGGTACAACTGGGGGGCCCTGAAAAAGTGAAGGATCAATTTCCAGCCGGACACGAATCGAGGGGAAAAAGGACTGTTGCAACAGATACTAATGTGGAAAATCTCCGCATTGACTTGGGCAACATTGTGCTGTTTCACTGACACACACACACATATATATATATATATATATATTGACGCATTGAGCCCCGGTGTTATTCGGCGTCATTACTGGTAATGTACTACATTCTACGGGTATAGTTCGTCTTGCGGGGTGAAGGATATGTGTCGGTCAATCAGTCCAGTGTGGCGAGATATGACGGACTTAAACGACGACTGGTATATTAACAGGTTGCGATTGAACTGTTACTCGTGTTAGCTATAATGTTGATATCCGCCGAAGAGGTTTAGTGTTAGAAAACCCTAATTAATACGACAGGCAGTTGGGGATATTTTCTGCCGCGTGGCTCGCTCGCAGTCCCAGACGCCATGAAAGGTCCCAATTGGGTTCCTGTCGGTACGAGTCAAGGTGGCATCTTCGGTTATCCAGTTTGGCTACTGAGATAGTGGGAGGCGACGAACCTGAAGTAATGTTGGCAGGTATACTCTTCCTACCAACAAAACGCTATGACGCTATCTAAAACGATCCGGTTGTCACTGCTTGCGCTGCCTCTAACTGAACCGGCTTTGCTCGCAAGCAAGTGGGCAGGTAGCAGTACCTTTTCTTAGTGCTCCCAAACCTTGCAAATAGAAACGGGAAAAAGTTAACGATACCTGGCTGCGCGAGCGTCCACTGTGCTCCTGGTAATCAGGCCACCGGTAGTCGGGGAGTTTGTTGTTCCCTACCACAGCACTTTGCCGTTGGCACCTTACTGCGTCCCCTTCGGCAGAGAGCCAAAATACTTGGCGGAGTATACCCAGCATAAGAGCTTACCGATCAATTCCTTCGATGTTATGACAATGTCAACTTGACGAAACCATCGTGCATTGCCAGTTGGGTACCGATATTGGATGTTTTGCATGAAAACTGAAGCATAACTTACTTGGTCTGCCATCCGTTCTTAGTAACAGCTCACCAAAAGTTGTGCTGTTTTATCAGCTCTCTGAGAACAAATTCTGTTTTTCCTTTCTTCCAGTTTCCTCCGCATAGTGTGAGGTATTCCGAAGAGAATGTTTGTATTTGTGGGCAAAGTTTCTCTCCGTTCTCTACCTGCTCCAGTTGGATGTCAGGTAGTTGTTTAAACTACTTAGTCTGACGCATCTGAATACGATTATTTGTAGTCCGTATGTCCTCTACCATATACAGTTCTGAGCACCTTGGTCCAAGGGGAGAAGTGGCATGTTTTATTTTGTTATACATTTCTCGCGGCTTTGGCGGTAGGTACCGTCGGCTTTGGTTCTGTCCGCTTCTCACTCCTTAGGTGGTGCCAATAAAGGACAGTCTTTTTCGGGCAGGCTCAACCGCCCCGGTCCAAGTCAATAACCTGCCTAAGTCCTTAAGGCCTCGCCAGCGAAGATCAGCAGGGTTTTCGGACGACTGCACGCATGTCATAGATCTGCGCTTATCGGTTCGTGGATAACTGTGACTCCATTTGCTATGAAAATCCTGAAGCAGGTGCTTGTGTTACGGGCGCAGTGAAGTACGGTGCAAGAATCATTCTACCTGGTTGCGTCCGAGGTAATTTCCGTGAGGCTCTGTTCCGCCATAGTGGCCACTCCTACAGATGATGCCGCAGCAATCAGTTCTAACCAAATGACAGACACCACTTTCAGTAGAGTAACTCTAGTCCTTGCAACTAACGAGTTGATTATTCCATTTTAGTTTGCATCCCTCTAGTAGCCGTATGACTTCTCTCCATCTAAGAATGTGCGAACCTCTAATTTTTTGCCAGTCGAAGGCGGACATGGCGTGATTCGCATGTTTCTTGATTCATTAAGGAGGGTCGGAAAAATTTTTCAGTCCTGTCTGTCGATATACTTGAACGGCTGGTGATAATCAGGTTTCTTCCGACAAAGTTGTTGCAGTAGAATTGTCCCAAGAAGCAACCAAGATAGAACAAACCTCAGGATAAAATGCAAACCGGAGATGGTTGGAAGAGTTCCTTGGAAAGTACCTGGACGATCGGAAATATTCAGCTCGAAGACGGACCCAGCACTCTCAGAATTCCACTGAACCCCTGAGGTGCCTTCCTATCGGGAGCAGTGGTTCATTCAGCTTTCGGACCCTTCTCGTCCACTCATTATGCTAGGTGACTTTTGGAACCCCTGGAGTATTCTGTTTTCGTTTCGGTAAAAGGAATCCGCCTCTCTTCACCAATCATTTCGGGCCCCTAAAGAGAGCGTGGCCGGTTCATTGTCATCAAAAAACCCCAGATAATTTTCAAAATAAGAATGTTTGCAGACACTATCCACTATTGTCTGACAGTCCGAGGCTCTTTACTTGTTTGCAGTTTCGTGCAGGGCATAGTGTGCAAGCAAAGGTGACGATATCACCACAAACGGCGGAGTTGTTGTTCCGGTACCTATCACCGGTTTGTCTTAGTTGTCCTCGTCCCACCATAAAACAGTAATGTAATTTTCCTTACTGTTGTACATTTACGTGAGGGAACATCCACTCGTTGTCGGGTGAAATAGCCACTCTACCTGGCCGGAACCAAGACAAAGCCTAGATCTGGCCCTTGCAGTAAATTTTCATTTGTCGGTTTCACTTGAAGCTTGGCTACGTAACCAAGAACCACATGAGGTTTCCTGATTTCCTGAGATTAGGACCCGGGAGATGATAATGATAATGGTATATTTCTCGGCCATGGTCGAGACGCACGCGCTAGCGCATGGGACAGGCACCATATTCCTTCTCGAGCTTCAGCAGTATCAGTCACCTCTTCTGGGGAACCAAGTACTTTGGTCCGCATCGTTACTTCTGGACTCCTTTCCCAAAGGCTTTCGTCCCGACTGAAACTTTCCTTCGAGCACAGAAAACCTAAAATACAGTACGCTTTATCGCTTACCGATGATCGGTCACTGTCCTCCACTGGACTGCCACCTACAACTTGTTCTGAAGACTTGTGGCCCCTTCTGTGCTGCCTGCAATGCAAAAATATCTCAGGATAATTACAGTTGGTCTTCTTCAGGGTCATAAAATTCTTGCTGGTAAAAACAGCGCAGTCTCAGCTATGTGTTCCGTTTCTGCAGAAACATAATCTTCGCAATCACGTCCCCCTCCGGGCCGTATGACATCCACCCAGAAGTGGCATGTACCTCGTAGGGCACTTGGCCCTTGGCTTCTTTCTAGTCGAGCACCTAGAGCGCCTCAGGCAATTCACAACCAGAGAAATATGGCTTATCACCCTCCCAGTGTACGCTGGGTTCGTCCCGCTGATAGATGTTTCCGGATAAAATTGTATTCACTGACTTCGATGACCGCCTCGAGAACTCATATGATGTGAATTCCCCTGTGGACTTGAATCGTTCATTGTTGTCAGGTCAGGGCGGTTGCTATCACAGTCGACCTGCAGTTATCACCTGGGTCCCGTCCACCGTACTCGCTGCTAAAGACTTTGGAATTTCGTCAAGGTGTTTTTTATTCGCGGGTAGTTCCTCTTTCAAGGTAGCAACTGATCCTCCATCAAGGAAGGTCAAATCTTTTGCCACTCCATCGGGAGTCGCCACTCTCACAACGACCCTATCCAAAAGCACTGGCTTGCTGGTGGCCTGTAAAGTTGCGCAAATGGAACTCGGCTCCGGATTTTCGTCGCATTTAACCTTATGTGCCCGGTGTAACACACGTTTGAGCAATGCGTGGCAAAATTCACAAAGGATCCCGAAATCAAAAAGATGATTGTCCACCATATTCTACGATACTAGATTATTACATGAACAATGACATCAAAAGTATACAAACCTCAATAATACGATCATAAGAACTCAACAAACGAGAAACCGAATTACGGCGTGCGAGCAAGGAGCACGTGCGTCACGCAGGTCCTGAACAAGGATATGACAAGGTAGTGCTGTGGGCGCGAGCAAACAACAATTGGTCCATAAAAACAAACAGATCGTAAAGACAAGTCAATAGTGTAGGCAAATGAATGATGTTAAGAAAAACACTGGACCGCAAAGGTTTTAGAGGAATTTTCCACGACCGGTCGTTACAACACCCACCAAAATCCTCCCGAATCCTTAGCGGAGTCAATGGTTTGGTATAAAGGTACTGATTCTTCCTACTTACCTGGGCCCTGCTGTCAGTGCGCGCGCCTAATGCTTGTCGTCAACGATCTACTCATGGTCGCACCTAATCCGTTGGCCACATAGACGCGAGGCTATTCTACACCTTCCACGAGAACAACTAACCGGTGGCAGGCGTGAAGGGGTAACACAGATTCTGTCCTTGGAAGGGCCCTCCTGCCCTGGCTGCATGTGCTTGCATGAGTGTGTGTATTATGCAATCGCCATTACCTTCTCATATACAAAAGACTTTTCAGTAACGTCAACAAAAACAAATTGCGAACACCTTCACATGTTTGACAGGGGTTACGGGATATAGCGTGCATCGGGTATGTGTATGTGTCTTGATGTATAATCACATGTACCACCACATATAAAAAAGGACTACCTGCAACGTCAACGAAAGACTGTGAGCACTGTAACGTGTTTGACGGAGACCATGTGGTATAACGAGTACAATAGAGGTGAGTGTGCGTCGGGGTTTATGATGGTTCGATACGTCAGTGTGTTGTGGTTGCTTCAATATACGGGGTTTCTTTACCCACCTCAAAGACGAGTGCAAAATAGTCTACTGGGCCTCAGGGTTGTCAGCTTCTCCGCCTCCAATCTCGAGTAGGCTAATACTGCTTATTTCACGAAATAGCGCTCCGGTAGCTGTCTTCGTCTTCACCGTTCGGAGGACAAGGCCACTCTTCTCAATCTGAAACGGCACAAAACGTCGGTCACTGGCAAGATCCAGTCAGGTCCTTGCAGTAGGCGATCGGTAAACGACTTGCTCTGGAGCTTGGCCGCACGGTCGAAAACTACCCGCGGCTTTTCGGATTTGTTGGGGTTGATAACCGCGTGGTGAGGTAGATACCAGATACCCTTTCGACCATCGGTGTTCGCAGGTATTTTTTCAACGTAGCCGTGAGCTTCTTTTCGCCTCTTTGATTCTGCGTATCGTTCCCACAGATCCTGGTCTCGAATGAAGCGTTCTTTCAGCCGTAGTAGACTTTAGAGAACATAGTTTCTGTGATCAGTTCACGGGTCGGCAGATGTGCGTCACGGGAGGGGAACCTGGAGCTGTTTATTAAGGCCTCTAATGCCTTGACGCAACTTTTGTAGGGCTAAGTGATCCTCCTGAGACAACGTCGGTCTTTCGTCTCCGATGTCATGAAACTCCTTTTCATACAGCCGCTGCAGATTATACTCTATGCGGTCCGTTTCGGCGGATAAGTAATTCACGGAACCACATACCCCTACTGAACTGCAGAACACTCATCCCAGAGCCGTAAGTACGGCACAAGGTGCCTGGCGGTCGCCCACTCTCTGGTCAAGTACCCAATGCGCCTCTGGCACTTCGCAGCCGATGAGGAGATCCACTTCATCGTCCTCCCAGTCTACAACAGTTACATCCTGCAGGTGGGGACACCGAGTCAAGATTGCGTTGACCGACCTTGGTGCTCGCATGGGGAGATCAGCTAACGCGAAGGCATCCGTTGTTTCAATTTGCTCGGTAATATCTGAAGAGATGAGTTGCAACCTCAACCGGCCGGCAGTCATTACTTGTGTTCCGCCCACCGTGCTCAATGCTAACGACGTCGCACCTTTATTGAACCGGTATTTGCCGGCAAACCGCTCTTTCACGAGGGCAGTGTCGGATCCACTGTCGACGAAGGCCAACACTCTGACCACCCCAGTTGGGGTTACCACCCCTACGGCAACTACGTCTAAAAGTACCGGTTTGCTGGCAGACCGCGACGTTGAACAAATACCACTGGGCTTGGCGCTCGCTGTAACGAACGAGTGAGCAATGCGTAGCCAAATTCGCAACGGATCTCGAAATCAAAAAGACGATTGTCCGCGATATTCTACGATACCAGATTATTACATGAACAATGACATCAAAAGTATACAAACCTCAATAATACGATCACAAGGACTCAACAACGAGAAACCGAATTGCGGCGTGCGAGCAAACTGCACGTGCGTCACGCAGGTCCAGAACAAACAACAGTTGGTCCAGAAAAACAACCAGTTCGTAAAGACAAGTCAATAGTGTAGGCAAATGAGTGATGTTGGGTAAAACACTGAATCGCGAAGAAAAAAAGGAAATTTTCCACGGCCGGCTGTTACACCGCCCACCAAAATCCTCCTGGATCCTTAGCAGAGTCAAAGGTTCGGTATAAATGCACTGATTCTTCCGACCTGCCTAGGCCTTGCTGTCAGTGCGCGCGTCTACTGCTCGTCGTCATCGTTCTACCACTGGTCGCACCTAACCTTTGGCTACATAGACGTGAGGCTAGTCTACATCTTCCACAAGGCCAAATGACCGATGGCGGGCGTGAAGGGGCCGCATAGATGCTGTCCTTATAAAGGGCCGTCCGGTCCTGAATGTATGTGCTTGAGTGAGTGTGAGTGTGTGTGTGTGTGTGCCGGGGTGTACAATGAAATCACAGGTATGACTACACATCAAAGGAGGACTTTCTGCAATGTCAACAAAAGGCCGCGTGGCAAGAAAACGAGTAAAATGTAGCATGTGTGTGTGACCTGAGCTCCGCTACTTCCACATATGCAAGGGGCATTCGGTAACGTCAACAAAAAGCAAATTAACGAACACTGTCACATGTTTGATGGGGTTACGGGATGTAGAGTGCGTCGTGCATGTGTGTATGTGTCGGGATGTGCAGTGGGATCGCATTCATCACCACATATCGGAAAGAACCTTCTGTAATGTCAACGAAAGACCGCGAGCACTGTATCCTGTTTGACGGAGACCGTGTGGTATATATGGTGTTGTTTTATCCACCTCGATGACTAGTGTGAAAAGGTCTACTGGGCCTCAGGGTTGCCAGCTTCTCCGCCTCCACTCTCGAGTAGGTTAATAGTGCGTATGTCACGAATGAGCACTCCGTTAGCTGTCTTCACCCTCACCGTTCTTATCATTCCGTCAGTGCTTTTGATGGTTTCCGTAACTACTTCCAAAGACCAAGTGCTGAAATGTGCGCGTTCGTCGGCGATCATAACCACGTCCCCAACTTTGAATGGTCTTGTTTTGGCCAGCCACTTCTGTCGAGTCTGCAAAGCCGGTAGGTACTCCCGCAGCCATCGCCTCCAGAAAACCTCGGCAAGATAATTCGCCGGCTTCCTTCCGTGGAGGCAGCTCCCACGAAGGTTTACCGGCACTTGGAAGCCCTCGTTTGACCTTAACGTCAATAAATCGTTCGGGGTGAGCGCCAGGTGGGTTGGGTCGCCGTTCATTACTGGAACCAGGGGGCGGTTGTTCAGGATTCTCTCCACCTCAGTCATGACGGTGTTAAGAGTATCATCGTCGGGCGGCTGCTGCTCCATGATTGACATCAATATCCGTCTGGCGGACCGGATCATGCGTTCCCATACGCCGTCGCGGTGACCGCCCTGCGGGTGGTTGAAATGTCATCGTATGCCGTAGGCCGCGGTTCAATCCTGCAGTTCGGCCTGTTTGTGTTCCTGTACCAAAGCTGCAATTCCCGGTGAGCGCCCACAAAGTTCGATCTATTATCTGAGTATATATCGGCCGGTACGCCTCTTCGGTTGATAAATCTCCGCAGGGCCCGTAGGAAAGAATCGGTTTTCATCGAATGTGCAACTTCCAGGTGTACCGCGCGTGACTTTATGAGCGTCACGGTACGTCCATATCGCTTTTCTAATCTCTTCTCACACTTGATCCACTAGGGCCCGAAATAGTCCAACCCGGTGTCGCTGAACGGCCACCAGCCCGTAGTCACCCTGCATTCTGGTAGCGGGGCCATGTGTTGTCTGCCCGCCGTAGCATTGCGTCTCCTACATTGCACAGAACGTCGGATTACGCGTTTTACAGTAGCTCTTCCTCTCAGCAACCAAAGGCGCCTTTGGACGACGCTCGTCACGTGACTTTCCCCGGCACGTCCCTCCACGGCGTGGACGAGTTGGATCATTAGCTCTACTACAGGTTGTCGCGCAGGCAGCAGTATAGGATACATTGTGTCAAAGCTCAGGTGGGCGTTGGCCAGCCTGCCATCCACCAGCAGCAGTCCATCAGTGAGTTTGGGGTTTAAACGCTTCAATTCGCCTCTTGGAGATGATATTTCTTTGTTGATTGGTCTCACTTCTTCCGCCCTCTTGAGTTCTCGGGTGAAAGCTTCTCGTTGTATCGTTCTGAGGATATCCTATTCTGCAGCTTGTAGCTAATCGGAACTTATTGGGCCGACCCGTATCCGGCCTGAGGGCCGTAGCCCTTCCATGACTAGTAATTTTCTCTTGAACCTGGTTAACCAATCTAGCGAACGAAGTGTCTCCATCCAGGAAGAAAACCTGACCAATCGCGATGGAATGGATGTCGCTTCGACGGCGTTGGCCGCTATCACTACGCCTTTGATCTCCAGTTCTACTTCCGTAGGGGGTTTTAATTCGAACACGGGCCAGCCCTGTTTAGGCACTTGCAGGAAGTTTGGCCCTCTCGTCCACGTGTCCAGTTGCCTGAAGTTGGTCGCACCTCGGGAGCACAGATAGGCTGGATTATCGCCAGACCTGACATGATTCCACTGGTTCGTGGCTGATTCATCG
Organism: Fasciola hepatica; assembly: GCA_948099385.1. NCBI lineage: Eukaryota > Metazoa > Platyhelminthes > Trematoda > Plagiorchiida > Fasciolidae > Fasciola > Fasciola hepatica. The sequence continues at coordinate 5,763,634 of CANUEZ040000063.1, forward strand.
TGGACAATCGTGAGTCGGTTAGCAACGAAAGTACTAAACCGGCTCCGGACCTTGTTGATATAGTAAAGTACTATCGTTGAGTCCGTCCAAAAGCCAGCCGACCAAATGTAGAAGTCAAAGCATCTCTTCACCGCTTTTACCTCCCTGACTGCTAAAACGGCTGCGTTGAGTTCAAGGCTCTGGATCGAGACCGACTTCAGTGGAGCAACGCGGGCTTCGGCAAACATGATCCTCGTAGTATATTGTCCATCTCCTGCGCACCATCGTCCGTACATCACAGCTCCATAACCAACTTCGGATGCATCGGAAAAGGCATGTAGTTCTCCCGTCCGCGTTGTATGGCCAGGTGTCAAACATCGTGGAATTCATGTGTCCCCTAATTTCTTCAAGGTGTTCAAAAATTCTTCCCAGTCCAACCGGTCCCTTCGGTCCAGTGACTGGCCCCAATCAACTTTCTCACGGCACAGCCGCTGCAGCAAGATCTTTCCGGATAGCAGTCATGGTGAGACGAAACCGAGCGGGTCGAACAAACTTGAGACGGCAGATAGTATGCCACGACGGGCTATTGGCAGCTCGGGAACGTTTAGCTGGAAAACAAAATCGTCCGTTTCCGCGTCCCACTGTATCCCTAAGGTATGCTCGATAGAAAGTGGAGAGCCGTCCAAATCTCCTACCCTTTCGGCCTTTTCGTGATACGGGATGACCTTCAGCACTTCTGGAGCGTTCGACATCCATTTAGTTAGATGGAAGCCGCCCTCTTCCAGCAATCTCGTCAGACCGCTGAACTGCTCTAGAGCTGATTCCACATCATCGAATTACCCAGGGTAGTCGTCAACGTAGAAGTTCCTGGTGACGCTATCCACTACCGTCCGATGGACTAGATCGCCACGTTTCTTCGCTGATTCTCGGAGGGCGTATTTGGCACAAAATGGTGACGGTATGGCTCCGAAGGGGTGGACGGTCATCCTATAATTCACCACTGCGTTGTCCCGGTCGCTCTCTTCCCACCACAGTGAACGCAAGGCATCTCGTTCTCCTACCAGAATCTTCACCTGATGAAACATTTCCCTAATGTTGGCAGACAAAGCCACTTCACCCACTCTGAAACGGCACAAAACGTCGATCAGTGGTGTGGTCCAGTCAGGCCCTTGTAGTAGGCGATCGGTAAACGACTTGATCTGGAACTTAACCTCACGGTCGAAAACCTCCCGCAGATTTTTGGGTTTCTCGGGGTTGATAACCGCGTGGTGAGGTAGATACCAGATACCCCTTTTGCCGTCGGTGTTGGCAGGCACCTTTTCAACGTAACCGAGGGCTTCGTTTCGCTTCATCAAATCCGCGTATCGTTCCTACAGGTTTTGGTCTCGAATGAAGCGTTCCTTTAGTCGTAGTAATCGTTGGAGGACATAATTTCTGTTATCAGTCCACGGGTCGACCGACGTGCGCCATGGGAGGGGAACCTCTAACTGTTTTTTGAGGCCTCCAGTGCCTTGCCGTACCGTGTGTAGAGCGAAGTGATCCTCCTGAGACAACGTCGGTCTTTCGTCTCCGATGTCATGAAACTCCTTTTCATACAGCCGCTGCAGATTATACTCTATGCGGTCCGTTTCGGCGGATAAGTAATTCACGGAACCACATACCCCTACTGAACTGCAGAACACTCATCCCAGAGCCGTAAGTACGGCACAAGGTGCCTGGCGGTCGCCCACTCTCTGGTCAAGTACCCAATGCGCCTCTGGCACTTCGCAGCCGATGAGGAGATCCACTTCATCGTCCTCCCAGTCTACAACAGTTACATCCTGCAGGTGGGGACACCGAGTCAAGATTGCGTTGACCGACCTTGGTGCTCGCATGGGGAGATCAGCTAACGCGAAGGCATCCGTTGTTTCAATTTGCTCGGTAATATCTGAAGAGATGAGTTGCAACCTCAACCGGCCGGCAGTCATTACTTGTGTTCCGCCCACCGTGCTCACTGCCAACGACGTCGCCCCTTTAGCCAGTTGATGTTTGTCGGCAAATCGCTCCTTCACGAGGGCAGTGTCAGATCCACTGTCGACGAAGGCCAACACTCTGACCACCCCAGTTGGGGTTACTACCCCTACGGCAACTACGTCTAAAAGTACCGGTTTGCTGGCAGACCGCGACGTTGAACAAATACCACTGGGCTTGGTACTCGCCTCGGGTAAAGTTACTCTCTCCCGGTGGAACATTCGGAGGTGTCTGCCCTTGCAGCCCTCGTAGCCATATCTGTCCCTTGTTCTACAAGCTGCCGCCCGGTGCGTGGTGTTGAGACAAATAAAACATGCTCCTGCCATCCTCGCTATTCTCCACAGTTCGTCTATTGTGGAGTTGACGAACTTGGGGCCTTCTGGTAGTCCATGGCTAGCATCACAGGACCTGCAACTTGGTTGCACCGTGGCATCGCGTAAAATCGAGTGTGCATTGGTCCAAGGTTGATATTTCGGCTATTCCCGAGCAGTGGTTTGAGTCTGGCTAGTACTGGGCTTGTTTGCTCGGTTGCTGTCCCGGATGAGTCGGCCGAACCTGCTGTCGGCTACCTTGGTTTGCCTGTCCAAGTATTCGGCCAGGTCTTCGAAGTTAGCCTCCAGGTCAATACGGCTTATCCTTTCCGCTTTTTCCGCCTACCGATTCTGTAGTTCGGGAGTAAGGTGACGGACTATGTTTTCCGAAGTATGCATGGCATCTAGGTCAGCCCTGTAACCTAAATGGACGAGGGTTATTGAGCAGTTCTGCATCTTGATCACCAGGTCGGCCATTGTGTAGACATCGCCCTTGGTTCTCTTTGCCTCTACCTTTACGCCCTCTGTTAGGTTACGGCCTACTTTGAAAGGTTGGCCAAACAAGTTCCTTAGAATCTTCCTTGCTTGGGTGTAGCCTTGTTTCGGGTCGAGCATGGTGCACCCGTCGATAGTTTCTCTTGCTCGGCCTCGGCAGCAGTGAGTCATGTAGAGAAGCCTGTGCCCAGGGTCGGTTATCTTATTTTTGACGAACTTTTCGAGCTGCTTGACAAACTTGCAATAGTGTTTAGATGGCCCGTCGAAAACCGTCACTTCTACTCTTGGCATATCGATCGTTGGTGTTTTGTAGTCGGGGACAGGCGTGAAGTTTCCTGTCATGTTGTGTCCTGCTCCATCGGAAGCATCGTAGTCGTAGATCTCTGGCCTACGCCTTTATGTCTACACTTCTGTTCTGCTTCCTGGGCCTGTTGTCTAGCGGATAACAGTTGTTGTTCTAGGACTAATATGCTTAGCCTATATAGATCGACATCCTTGCAATCCATATTGCCCCCAGTAATACGGAAACTAGCACTGAAAGGACTAGGCGGTCTAACATTGACTAAAGAATCAAATGTACACAAAACCTCCCAGAGACTTGCCGTGTTACTTCCTGTCCGGATTCCAATGTTTTTAATCCTTTTCTTGGCATTTTGCGTGTTTTTTCTCGTTCCAAATTGATCTATTGAGTATTGTAACGAACGTTTGAGCAATGCGTAGCCAAATTCGCAACCGATCTCGAAATCAAAAAGACGATTGTCCACCATATTCTACGATACTAGATTATTACATGAACAATGACATCAAAAGTATGCAAACCCCAATAATACGATCATAAGAACTCAACAAACGAGAAACCGAATTGCGGCGTGCGAGCAAGGAGCACGTGCGTCACGCAGGTCCAGAACAAGGATATGACAAGGTAGTGCTGTGGGCGCGAGCAAACAACAATTGGTCCATAAAAACAAACAAATCGTAAAGACAAGTCAATAGTGTAGGCAAATGAGTGATGTTAAGAAAAACACTGGACCGCAAAGGTTTTGGGGGAATTTACCGCGGCCGCCCGGTACACCTGGTGTTACAGTCAACGGTGTCTGCCTGGACCACCCTCAAGGCCGCATCTAGATCTCGCCCGAAGAGCTGCCACCCTGTGAATCATCCTCAGGTGTATGAAACACGCTGGCACCATCTTGGTCCTCTCCTCCGTTCAATAACCGCAGCTGGTAGGAACTTCGGTGGTACTGTCAAACTGTGATCGGAGTCACTAGCTTTGCAATCTGAAGAACTCCGTTCTCACGCGATATAACGCAAGCCTGACCGAGAATAGTGTTTTGGGTACTTTCGTGCCACATTTCGAATCTGACTGGTACCCGGCCTGTCCGTTATGTTGCTGTTGCGAATGAGTCGACCAAATCTTCTGCTTGCTTTTCCCGCCTGTCTGCCTAAGTAGTAGGTCGGCTGCTCGAAGTTGGTTCCGCCGTCCGCCTAGTTTATGCAATCAGATTCTTTGGCCCAGTGATTTCGTAGTTTAGATGAGAATCAAAGAAACATCACACACACATGGTGTGCATCGCATCAAGATCAGACCTGTAGCTGGGAAAATCGGGGGCTATCGCGCAATTTTGAATTTTACTGGCAAGGTTATACGCGGAGTAGACGTCCCTTCTAGCTTGTTTGACTTCTGACATTACGCCACTGATCAGGTGGCAGGCAACTTTAAACGGCTGAACGTACAAGGCTTAAAATTCGCCCCTGCCCAATTGTGGCCTAGATTCGTCTCCAGCACGGAACAACCATCAATAACTTTCCTAGTTATTAATAGTACTGAATAATTTCGGGGACACCCGGAGCAGGCCCGGTGGCATGATCATAGGGTACAATCGGAGTGACAAAATGGATTCATAGGTATTCGGTTGGGTATGTGCTGCACAAAAGAGAGTAGTGGCTTTTGTGGTCGCATAACAAATACCCGGCAAAACTGAATATGAAGGTCAGCTGGACACGTCACCCAGTGTTTAGTAAAACGAGCTTCATGGTCGGGATACGTAATTAAGCAAAGCGGGAATGGAAGGAAAACGCGCAAGGAATTCTGGCGGCATAGACATAAAGTTGCAGGGGAGAGAATACTGACAGAAGAAGTTTCGAAAATGCACCGAAGAAAAATTGGAAAACCTGTCGATGACGGATACACATTTGAGCCAATGGCCTAAATAGCCTGGAAAATAGCAGAAATATAACACAGAAGGAGATGCGGGGTGTATTCTGAGGGGAGAAATTGCGTAAATGAAGTACAAATTCCGATTCACCACAAAGGTAATACTTGGCATCCAGCAAGAGGGTGTGGAAGAAGCACTTATAGCGGGGTGTACATAGATGACTGAAACTAGAAATTTGGTGAAGCAGAGTAACGAAGGTTGACAGGTGAGTGAAATACGATTCAAATAAGGGGTTTGTTTCAGGTTATTTAGTGAACACAAGTCGAAAACGAAGTGGACTGAGGGGTTCATACACGGTGATCTCATGAGGTCCTATAGGGATGGTGCTAAAGTCACACTGTCAAAACGTGCAGGCGATCGCGTACGGAGATATGCCGATAAGAGTCAGTCATGGGGCATCGGGGAAACAGATGGACCGTCAAAAACGTGACGCATATATAGTTCGTTTCCAGCAAAGTGTTAATGCAATTTTTTCAGAGTGCTATTCGGCGTAGAAGCCCAATCGTTGAAAATTGATGGAAAAAGTGGCAAAGGGGAAAAGGTGGGCGAAATTGCGTTCAACTATTGATTCGCCTGGGGTGCCTCCAAGAATGACGTACAAGGAATACAGATTTACAAAGCAGTGGATAGAGTAGTTGCAAGTATGTAGGACATTTAACGGAATCAACTAGAAGTATTGCAATTTTGAAACCGTTAAAAAATGCAGAAAACTGAACAACTGGGTGCCTTGATGAAAGTCCAGTATGAGGCTTTGGGATTGTTAAATGAGTATAATGGCATGTAGTTGTGCATTGGTGTGGGTTTATTGGTGAATTTCATGGAAGCGTCAGAAGTTGGTAACAAAGTGGATGCGGGAGGCGGAAATATATTGGACTGTTAGAGTCATATAATAGTGGTTCGCACGTAAAATTGTCAGGAATTGCGGGTGGTTGCGTAGCTAGATATTCCAAATAAAGTCTGACGTAGGACACTGCCAAAGCAATCAAAAGATCGATAATTCCTTACCGGTGCGACTGTCGGGAAATGCAAATTAACTAGCGACCGGAGGTGGAGGAGCGGGATGGAGTAGAACAGGGAGCTGGTGTCACTCATATGAATCGCTGGAACGGGGATTACTTTGTACCTTGTGATATTGTTGACTTGTGAGAGAAGTGATACTTGAATGATGGTTTTATTTGGATAAGTTTTGTGGTGAGATAAAAACTGCCCTGTGGATGAATGACCTTGAGAAATAATCAAGAATGGTGGTTTTTATAACAAAGATATCTGAACAGTGAGACCCTTTCGTGTTTTGTGTTGCAGAATCCGATAACTGGAAGATATGATTGAAGGTAGATTGAATCAGTTCAGATAGGTAAAAGGCAAGTCTCTGCAGGTAGATGTCAGCAGTAGCACTTTTTAAAGTACTTTTCCCAGTGGAGCGAAAAATATGTGCGTAGATCAATTTTGAACGTGACCAGCTGCACGGTAGATTTTGTTCAGAAGCGTTGAAGGAGACAAGCGGGAAGTTTTAAAAATCGTCACGAAATTGGCGAAGTGGACGGGATTTCTCAGTTGTCAACCGCGACTGCTACTACGCGTTTCGGGTACGGTTGAAGAATCTGATGGACTAGCTACCGAGTCCCCACTAGGCGTAATTTGGGGTGTTTCTAGTTATAACTTGCTCGATGCGGGTGACTGAGCGGCTTGAGCAGGTGTAAATTGACCGGGCTGCTTGCACTTCATGACGGCAGGCCTCAGACGGTCGACGGATACGGCGTCGGTGTCGTCCGCTGATGTCTATGACAAATGTTTTGCCCTACGTTTTACCACCCGAAACGGGCCAGTGTATGGCGCTTGTAGTGGTGATCGAACGTCGTCGACGCGAAGTAATGCGTGAGTAGCGGTTTCTAAGGCAGTTGGGACATAACTTGAAGACTGTTGTTCGCGTGGTGGACTGGCCCCGAGCATTCACATGTTCTGCGTAAGGCGCTGAGCATGGTCGGCGTAGTCAAAAGTCACGGTTAGTGAGGGGCTGCCAAATCCCCAGGCGGACGAAGTGTACAGCCAGATGCTAGTAAGGCCGGTGTTGTGTGCAATCGCTCCTGAACAGTACTACGCAGCTTTAAGAGTGGTAATGGTAGTGTTTCACTCCAAAGAGGGTTACCGTTTGCTCGAAGGGCAGCTTTTAATTGCCGGTGGAAACGCTCAACCATACCATTGGCCTGAGGGTGGTAAGCTGTCGTCTTAACGTGTTGGCAACCGAGCGTAGCGAGTAGGCTGCCGAAATCCCCGTCGAAGCGTGGACCACGATTGGTGGTCACTATTGTCGTGTAACGGAAATGACTAACCTAACCGGTCAGAGGAGCTTTCGCGGCCTTTTCCGACGTGAGACAAGGGATAGGAATGGCCTGCGGCCAGCGCGTAAAACGATCCACGTATGTGAGAGTGCAAGCGCACCCAAGCGAGGGTGTAAGTGGTCCTACGAGGTTGATGTGCACATGATGAAAACGTGTTTCAGGTTCTGATTATGGGTCTTACCACATTGACATTGCAAGCAAGCACGAGCCCATTGACGGACATCTCGTTTGACATTGTGCCAAACAAAACGCTCAGTTATCGGTTTCACCGAGACCGTCACATCCGGATGAGACAGATCATAGAGTATCAGGAAAGTAGGATAACGGTGGGCATCAGGAACCACCGGCCTAGGGCGACCTTGTGACACATCACACACGATGTTATTCTGGGAAGTTGGGATAGGTGCTGTGGTTAGGCTCAAAGAACCGTTGTGTCGAAGTTGTTCGATGTCAGGGTCCGTAGTTTGGGCCTGTGCTATTGCATCCAAGTTGATGTTAGCAGTCGGTGGCAGACTTAGTTGATGTACGCATGATAAGGCGTCGGCGACGGGATTAAGTACCCCAGAGACGTGTCGTATGTCCACAGTAAACTGTGAGACAAGGTCTAAGTGGCGGATCTCGTGTGGTGAGTATCAGTCGGAAGCTGACTTTAGTGCATAAACCAAAGGCTTGCGGTCTGTAAACACCGTAAACGAACGGCCCTCGAGTGCGGGTAGAAAATGACGGATTTCCAAGTAGATGGCTAGTAACTTCCTACCAAATGTGCTGTACCTAGATTCGGCGGGTCTTAGGCACTTGGAGAAGAATGCTAAATGTTGCCAAGAAACGTCTACGAACAGTTGAAGCACTGCTCCAACCGCTGTGTCCGAGGCACCCGTCACTACCGAAATAGGAGCCAAAGGGTCGTGGTGGGTAAGGAGTGCTGTGTTTGCGACAGCATCTTTGACCAAGGCAAATGCGACTTGTGCCGTGTCGAGAAACACGAACATCCGCTTACCTCCGCGCAACAGGTCAGTGAGGGGTTGAATCATTTCCGCACAGTGAGTAATAAATCGGCGGTAGAAATACACCAGTCCGGCAAACTGACGCAACTGGCAAAATGATTGGGGTTCAGGGTAGTCGCGAATAGTGGAAACTTTATCTGGCAGAGGGCGGATACCCGAGGATGAAATAGAATGTCCCATGTAGGTGATATCAGACCGGCCTATTCGCATTTCGCGATATCTATTGTAACGCCGTGCTGACTAAGGCTTTCGAAAAGGGCTCGTAAGTGTGCGGCGTGCTCTTGCTCTGAAGAACTAGCCACCAAAACATCATCCAGATATATGTAGACATTTCATAAATCACGAGTTGCATCGTGCATGAACCGTTGGAAGGTCTGGGCTGCATTGCTGAGTCCAAACGGCATTCTCAGAAACTCGAACAGCCCGAAAGTCGTAGTGACGGCAGTTTTAGGGATGTCGGCCTTTGCTACAGGGATCTGGTTGTACGCACGAACTGAATAAATAAGGCTGAAGACGGAGCCACCTGATAAAGACGAAGTAAGGTCCTGTATCTGGGGCATCGGGTATCGGTCAGGGACGGTGACTTTGTTAAGCGCTCTGTAATCACCACAGGGTTGCCAGTCGACGCTAGACTTAGGGACCATATGAAGAGGGGAAGCCCAAGGGCTACTAGAAGGGCATATTGTACCCGATTCTGGCACGTGTTTGAATTCAGCCTGTGCAACACGAAGCTTTTCTGGTGCTAACCGACGCGGCCTACTAAACACTGGGGGTCCCTTAGTATCGATGTAGTGAGTGACGTTGGTGGTCACTGCTGGGAGAGGCCCGGCCTGCCGAAACATGGCCGGGTAGGCGGCATTGAGTTCGCCATAAGGTTGGTGTGCCAGTGATTGAACGTAAAAAGCGTTAAGTGATTCACTCTCGAATTATAACCCGCAACAGCGAGAGTGGTCTGACGACCTACCACTCTGCGGCGCCGTGCATCAACTAACAACTCAAAGTGTTGCAGGGAGTCAATGCCTAAAATTGGGTGCGGTACGTCGGCGCTGATGAATTTCCAACGAAAGTTACGCTTTAAACCTACGTTTAAGGTGAGCGACGGCTGGCCAAACGTCGGGATGGCTGTGCCTTTGGCAGCGCGTAGTGTTTGGGACTGCGGTGTGCCATTGTCGCCTTTCGGTCAGGGGGAGGACGTTAGATTTGACACCGGTATCTACAAGGAATAGGTTACTTGAAATGATGTCCCTTACGTACAAAAGGCGACTGTTGGTCCGATACCCGGCTTCGCAGGTTGCCACCATGGGCCGGGGGTTTAGTTTCCCAGATGAGCACCGGGAAAGGTACATCCTGGTTGGCATCGTTTGGCTCCCCACCGAAGCGACTGTGGTATTAACAATATCCCTCTTTTGAAGAGACAAATCGTCGTCGCAAAGACGGACTATAAAGCCTAGATGAGCGTGCGGGGTGCCGCTCCTGTGGCCCACTTCTTCTCACTGCCAGACGTTGTACGCTCGCGTCAATTCTAGACAAAACGGACGTGAGGCCGCTAGATGTTGGCAAGGCAGGCACCGTTGTGACAGAGGACCTGGTTACTCCAGCTACAGCGGGGTTGTCTCGTGACATAATGTCATCAGCTATCGCTGCAGCTACTTCCTGCAAGCATTTGCGCGTGGCACTTAGTAAAACTGGGATGTTGTGGGGCAAACGCTGCAGCCAAAGTTCCCTTAAGAGCGGGTCCTCGCCTACCACCGGTTCTTTAAGGCGCTGCATCTCGCGCAGCAATTCAGAGGGCTTCCTGCTTCGGAGCTCAACGTTTTAAAGTTGTTGTATGCGTTGGTCTTGCGTTGGGGTCGTGCGAGCAATGACGGCATCCTTTAAAGCTCCATAGCTTCGGTAAGAGATTATTACGTCCCTTACTTGTATTGTGACCTCCGGCGAGAGGCAGCCTGCTGCCCACCTGAAACAGCTGGCGTCACTTGGTAGTCGGCAGTTGTCGAATTCTGACTCGACCAGCGTGAACCAGAGTTCTGGATCAGCAGGCGTGAATGCCAGTATGTGCAGCGTGGTCCCCAATCGGTGGGGTCTGAGCAGGGTTTCCGTTCGGCAGACATAGCGATTACTTTGTGGAATACGGACGGGAAAAGAAGTCAACGACCAATGGGGCAGTATAATCCTCCGGGGGTGAAAATCAAGACAGACTAGACACCAAAAATAGGTATGGACCAGAAAAATATTTGGCAAACCGGCCAGAAAAATCAACAGATAGGGAAACAATAAAACACACAAAAACGTACTCAGACGGGGCCTTGAACGGTAGAAAACAAGGAAACTCACGTGACCTGGGGATCACGTCGGGCTCACTAATTGTAAGATTATTGGACCTTACTTCGCGGTTTCCTTAGCAGACGCGCGCTTCGGTCCTTTTCACTGCGGGGACCACTTGCACCTTACTCCAATTCTCGACAATATACGAATATGTTAACCGGAACAGTATTCGCCAAGACCCGTGAGAACAAAAAGGCGATTGGGAGAGAGGGCGGTTAGCGTGTATTTTGGAGCTTGAGTGGAGCGTGCTCAAGAGCAGCGGTCAAATTGCAAACGCGCTGGGCAGTCAGCGTCCAGTTGAACGATAAACGTGGTAGAAGTGTGAACGAAGATGGCCACCGCTACAGAGTGACAGGAGGTGCAATCAGCCAACCTAGTTGCACCCGCACAGCTTTGCAGACAACCTTTATGTCCAATACGAGCCGGTTACGGCGCTGGATCTGGCCGCACCCTAAACCACTAAAATCGGTACGAGTTTCCTTGATGACACCGACTAGCAGCAAATAACAGGAAGTCCACGAACGGGCAAAAAGTTATCAAGGGGCTGGGTAACCTAACCAAGGGAGAATCAGTTGCGTGAAGTGCGACTAGCCTATTGATGGACGGAGGCATAGGACAGATTAGTGACCAACGTGGTCTTTAGAGTACTGATAGTCATCGAGAGAGAGTTACGCGTGAACAAAGGTCTGGAAATAGAGAAAACGTAGAGAAACGCAGTCTGGGAAGCACGCAACTGGGGATAAACGGGGATCGATATGAAAAGAAAAGCTGCTAAACAGTGAATCCCTCGGACTAGTTGTTCAGTTGTAGGAAGAAGACATAAACTGAGAATTTTTACTATCTCATCTGTCGAGGACTGTCGGTATTTGCACTATTAGAAATTCTGAAACCTTTCCGTAACCATGATCATTGGTTATGTCTCCTTTGCGTAGCAGTGAGATTTGAGGAACCGTGGGTAATTTTTCCAGTGCACCTCTAAACCAGTGGCTGAAACTGGAACAGCGCACCTCCAACGGTGTTTTATTCCACAAGTTAGAGTAAACTGCCTTGTAGGTGTGTGGAAGCAAATTAGTGTTGGTATTGAGGGTTGAAATGGTAAGAACACCTTAGCGTAGTGGATAGCTAGAAACAGGCTCAAAGTGCAATGCATTAGAGGTGTGACCGGCTGTGAAGGATGGTGTTCAAAATTTCGAAGTCAATCTCATCTATTGGCTCAGCGGCGACTGCCAGTGGAGAAATAATGAATAAGGAACACTCGGCATAATGCCGTCCATCATATAGTCGTTTATCTGTTCCAAATAACTGAATTGGTTTTTGGCCCCGCAGTTTACATCAAAGAGTGATACGGAGCATTTATTAACGGCTGCCGTCAAGTCGGCGTTCGTTTTGTTCACTCTGAAGGCCCGGATAGTTCTCTCTGGACCAAGCGGCGATGGTACTTTAGGTTAAACAACCCCTGTCCTGGTGCCGGTCACTTTAGCTTCCACAGCTTTCGGATTGTTTCACAAAGTTGCAGAAGTGTTTTGGTCATCCGCCTGACAACGTCGGCCACGCAATAAAAAGGTCAAGTAATAGCTGCACTGGCTCACCCAGTTTACCGACTGTCATAGGGCTCCCTCCTTCCAGAGGCTCAGAGAAAAAGGTCATTTTCAGCAGCTAGTTGCTTCGGCTCACTCTATCGTGTTTCGCTCCCTGCATTCTGAGCCTGCTGTTTAGCGAAAAATAACCGTTGGTGTAGCTTCAAGGTCTTCAGACAGACTATATTCATATTCTTACAATTAATAGTACCCTAGGTAATTTACGGGCTAGAACAGGCGGGATTAGCAGATCTAACTGTGTCTGTGACTCTACTCAACAATTCCAGTCGGGTTTCTGATTGTGTGTTGATCCTCTTGTAGGCATACTTAAGAGTTTATTCGTTCCAGATTGAAGGACTTCAGTATTGTAAGGCGGATTTGAGCGACGCGCATCCAGTGGCGAATCTCGAATTTGAGATTATAAGTTTGTACGGTATAGAATTAAGTAATTTGTTCGTTTTTGCACCTGAGTACTACACCAGGTGACATAGTCCTACGCTCCAAAGGGCGCATTGAAGGCTGGACCCAAGAGCGGTTTCTTACAAATAGAGTTGTCTTGAAGTCTCGATGTCGAGCGCGGGTAAATGGCTTAGGACAAAATGTTCCGGCTTCTTGTGCATATCTTGTTTTCTGAATGAGAACGGTGAACTGGAAGATTTTTCACTGGATAATGAGGCCATGAGAAAGAGTGAGGGTTCAAAACACGGATCTTGACAACACCTTGCCACTGGTGCTCATAAGGGATTGGAATATAGATAGCCAGACGAAGGGAGAGGAGACGGCCCCATGGTATTCCGTTTGGCTTGAGTAGCCCAAACCATTCCTTCTGTGATAGTCTTTTGCATATCACGCAGCGATATTTAAACCTTGCCTCAGATTCAAGAAGGAATGCGGCTTTTCCATGGTCATTTCTGTGGACTGTTGTGATGAGTTTGTAAGCCGTTGGCAGTTCTGACGGTAGGCGTGTAAGTGCTGAGGGTGATACTGTATCGTAAATCTAGCCCCTTTAATAAAACATCTAACAAGCAGTATTGGAAGCCAAGGAAGCCCTCCGGCAACACAGTGATCTGGAGGCACGATTCGTCTGGACCGCTTTCGAGGAACTGAAATTCAACTGAAAAATAATGATGCAATAATGAGTTTTACCCCCGCAGGCTCCTGCGCCAGCTGGGCGGACAGAATGGAGGGAAGGAGCTGGTGGGCTTTTGCGCATCGCGGCCGCGGAAAGGAGGGAACAGACGGCAGGAGAACTTATGTCCACACCAAATATACGAGTGGCCTTTTACTGCCTGAGGTCACTCAATAAGAGAGCAACTCCGGCACGATTCCGCAGGCCTTCACCCTCGTCCCCCACTAAAGAAGCATTTCTGCTTGAGCTTTCGACCAGAATGGCCGTCCAGCCCTATAGATTGATGATCGTTAGTGACTCTGACTCGTCGGTGGATGAATGGGAGGGTTTGTGGGCACAGCCAATCGATTTTGGCTATCGGGTGATGGAACTTACCCGCAGACCCACAGGCACAAAACACATATATCAACCAGCCTCTAGATGAGTAGGCCGGCCACCCAGTCTTTCAGACTGCTCGGGAGATTACCGGAGGAAGTCGACCACCACAAGGTCTTGAACCCATGGGCTGGAGCGACCATGGTTTGATAAGGTTTCTTTCCAAAGAAGATTCCTCAGGGCTCCTCTCAAGACTGTGGAGCGTTGAGAAGGTAGATCACTGGGTACTGGAGGTGACAGCGGAGAGTGCACGCCGGACAGTTCCCAGCCTTACAATGGTGGATGAGTAGTCACTCGTCAAATGTCACTTGTTGCCGCTGGCTGATAAGCTTGCTCAATCAAGGAGGTTAAGAAGCAGGGGCCTACCCTACTGGCGGTTCAGCATGGCAGGAAATATGCAAGCCGGCAAGCTGGTTGCACAGAAATGCTTCCCTGGCGTGGGAGCTACCCCAAATCTTCGTAACTTCCAGAGGCCAGTGACCATACCCTTAGCGGGCAAAACTCCTGCCATCCGCACTTCGGAACGCTTTCCGCACAAAAAGCTGAGAAGTGCCTCAAAGCGCACTAAAACTACAGTCACCCTAAGACCCAGGCACTCGTGACATTAGGAGATGTATCACATGAGCATGGTGGACGTGCAGGCAAATCCAGGGAAAAAGCCGAACTACTCAAGGAGTTTCTGGAGCTGACACAGACTGCGAACTTTGGAAGCCATCCATCAGTTTTTGAATCCAATAGCGCTCCCTCCGTGAAAGAAACTTCACAAAACCCGTTGCAACAGAACTACTCATATACTGTTTAAAGCGAAAAAAGGCGGTCGGGCCAGATAGGGTTTAAGCCTCCATCCCAAGTCCGTCGGCGAGCAGTGTCCGGGGCGTAAGCACACCTGTTTGGCCCGTCACTAGTGTCGGCCGTGTTACTTTTGACCGGCTGAAAGCTGAAGTAGCTACCATCCACAAAGGAGGCAAGAGGGACACTGCGTTCAATCGCAGGCTCGTCAGCTTACCCGCAGTGACACTAAAGGTACAAAAGGGGATCGTCTGGGATAGGATCACGAAGCACGATGAATACCGCAGGATAGACTCTGCAGGGCAGCATAGGGTTGTAGAAAGGAAGCCATGCCTAACTAACCTCTTATTATTTCTGGACAGAGAGGCTGGCAGATTCAACATGGGTGAACCAGTTTGAATGTCGCTTGGATTTCCAGAGGACTTTGGACTCAGTAAACCACGGCCTGCTGATTGGAAAAACGGCATGGCTTTAGGATTGCGTAGGAGGCTTACCGAGCTGCTAGAAAGTTTCGATTTCGGGGCGAGGATGCAACGTTCTACGCAGCCAGGGCGTGCACTGAGGTTCCTCAAGGGTCAGCGACAAGGCCTTCCTCGTTCATTATCTATATTTCCTGCCTGATGAACACCCCAAGGTGTCCCATTTTTCTTTTTGCGTGTGATCTTGGGATTGTGGGGATCATCATCAAACTGTGTACAGTAAGAAGTGATCAGGGCGCGGGAGTGGACAGAAACATGGCAGCCTTCTCTAAACAGAGGTATGTGCAGACAGTTGCTCCGGGGCAGGTGCCTCTCCGGTGGTAGGAGAGGCTGAGCTCTGCTGAGATGAATCACCCAGGGTAATACAAACGACTGAGGTCATAAAAGATCTCGGTGTTCGGGTACGATAAACCTTTAGGCTTTCCTGGCAAAGCTTTGCAAAGGCAGTTAGGAATATAGGTCAGTGTGCCAGCTTCAGTGGACTGTCGAGTCTCTGGATGCCGAAGTAATACCATCAACTCACAAGACCCATGCAAGCCCCCAAAGTAAACACTGCATTTAGGCCTGGGCAACGGATGTAACTAGAAACAAACAACTGTTAGAGGCCGTCCGAAGGCTGTGTAACAAATTGATGACAAGGCTGCGGGATACGACATGCAGGGAAAGACTCAAAGGACTTCATTATTCCAGCCAGGCAGTCGTCGCCTAAGAAGGAACATGAGTGAGACTTCCGAAAATCTCGCTGGGTTATCCGGACAAACGTGCCGTCAACAATTCTGAGTAACCACCGGAAGTTCAGGGGACACGAAAACAAACCGATAAAACCAAGGGCTGTCAAAAAATTGACGGCACACTGCTTCCCTCACTGCGGGACGAAGTTTTGGAACAAACCGCCACACCAGTGGTAGCAGAGAGTAGCGTCCTAGTGTTTGAACTGCAGCTGATATGAATTTTCCGGACTAAGGCGGGGCAGCTAAGCGTCCACTGATCTTATCCATTACATATAACCCTCCATATCCATTACTTCCTTTCAAGGACAGCACACCTGCTTCCCCGGCATACATAGTAAAACAAGGCATACCACATCCCTTTTATTTGTTTTAAAGGGTTTTCTTCGAGGCAAACATGGCATCTTGTTGAGGCTGTGAAGTTATCCATGCCAAGCGACTGACGGCTGTTCGGGAGCTGATCTGCATCCCATTCTTCCCAAGCGGGGCTCTCGACGAGCTCCTCCGTGGAAGTGCTTCGGGCCAAGTGAAGCTTGTGAAAAACTCACCGGAAAAGGGGAAGACTTTTACTCCTAATCCACCGTAGTTGACTTTTCCGTAGTCCATTTGCCTATTATATTCTTACCTTTAGGTGGCCAGCTCCTACGAAAGGACGAGCGGGATTCGCCTATGTCCCGAATGGCACCTGTCAATAGGCGACGACTGGAAGAGAGACTTGAGCACACGGAAATCCACTTCTGATTCTAGTGGCGGAAGCTGTGGGCAGACTGGAGCCTCACTCGCTCGAAGTCCAACTTGGCAGTAGGGGCCCATGTTTTCAGACGTCCTTCGAGGCGACTGCGCCGTTCTGGACGAGGAACTGGAGATGGGCTCTGTTTTCAGAACTCCATTACCGGACGCCGCAAGAGGTGTCCAAACTGCCGCAATCGCCGGTGTTGAGGTATTACTAACAGCTTTTTGCTTTCAAACCACCCTTGCCTCATCGCCTATTTTGAAAGATTTTTCTTGCCGAGCCGCCCTCGTTATCGGCTGCAGAGACCAATGTTCAAACACATTTAGCTTTCGGATGTTCACGACGCATTGTGGTCACATCTCCCTGCCGTGTGTCAGTGCCGAGCGGATAGCGATCAGGAGGACTCAGACTTTGGTCTGGAGGCTGGTTTCACTGCTTACCTGGAGTAAATCGCAAAGTTAAAGAAAAGCTGTCCTGCCACTTTCAATGCGCAACTTGACTTCGCTTAACCGTTTAGGAGAAAAATGAAGTTCAGATATTTGAATGCCGGGATGGGCCCGAATTTCCATGTTCAAGTACACTGGGATAATGTACTTTATGGCGCATGTTGAAAGGTTTCTGGTCTTTGGAACATTGATCCTTGGGCTCCTGGATTTTACAAAGGATTCTGGACGATTGAGAATCGGATTAAGGGCGGTGAGGCTATCTCCGAGGACGACAACGTCGACAACAAATTCTGAATTGGCGGGCAAAAGCAGGTATACCCCGCTGAGTACAGCTGTACTCAGTGAGCTTCTGAAGCAATACTCAGTCGATGGTGTTAAACAGCACTGTTGCCGAGGGAGAGCTTTTTCTAATATTGAAGTTAAGAATTTACCGGACTCCTTTCTGTGGGCGCCTGTTCTTGCGAGTAGTTTCGTGGTACGATCTCATGGGAATGAGAAGATTCCAAGGAATCCTTCAGCTTATAAGGTAGCCCGTAACTCCGTGTCCCGGTATTCACCATTTTATTATCTTATCCCTCGTACCACTCGTTTGTTCCTCCGATATTGCGTTCGGCTTTAGCCTAATACGTAGCACTGTTTCTTGATCACCGCACAACAGGACAAGCAAGTTTTCTCGTACATTTTATCTAACCCTTTGTGAATGACTAATGCTGTCACCAGCACTCACCAGACCTCAGACGTCGCCCACGTTTTGAGACCCAGCTTCACCGTATGAGATTCAGACCTGGTTCCGTCAAACGAATCGTTGCAATCACCGTGGTTTTCTTCCATCATACACGTCTGATGTGGCCTCTTCAAGATTAGACACTTGTGTATTTCATGGCCTGATACCCTTCGTTTCGTTATCCAGGTGTTCACAGCATTTGTGTTCTCTTTCCTCGCAGCTATCCGGGTAAGTATTATCGGGGCATTTCCTTGTGACCAACTGCGCCATTATCTGACAAAGCGTGCGTGTTTTCTCTAACGTTTTACCTACTTTCGCGGGTAGGACTAAAGTCACCACCGGTGTTTCACAGACAACAGATACCTTTACTTTTTGAAACACAATTTCACAGTGTGAGATTGTGAGCCCCGTTGCGATGAACAAACCGTTACAACTCACGTGGATTTCCTTTCATCATACAAGTAACATGAAGAGTTGTCAGGGTTCCGCCCGCGCATGCACAATGACTTGGTCACCAACCCCATCAATGGCTCACGACAGTCTCTCAAAGAGACATTCAGCTACATGGTATCCCTGATCAATATGCATGTTATTGCTCACAGTCAATTTTGCTCATCATCGGCTCCTTGTCTCATTGGTAATTCCCGCTCAGCTTCAGGATGGTATGTCACTAAAATGGTTCTATTTTCCTTTTTGTTTGCCCTTCAGTCCTGTAATCTAGCCCCGAAAGTTATGACGGTTGACTTTTGTCTTAGCCAGCCTACTGACTGGCTCAGGTTGGTGTATCATATTGCTGTTTTGTGCATGGCCCTGAATTCACAGCTAACAGAACTGCCAGAAAGCTGCCTTTTTAAGTTACTCTCCAAAACGTACCTCTCAAGGACGATTGTAGCTTACTTCATCCCATAAATAATAACTTGGAACCTTTTCTCGCTAGATATAACCACCTAAACGTAGATGCAACTTGATGTTTGCCGGTCACACGATTGGCTTCCTACTGGCGCCACTCCCCAGGATCCCCATGACTCCCTCACCAGATCCAGAACCACCTGTTCTCACTGAGCTTATACAACTCATCCCGATCTCAAATGCATGGGATGCGGTCAAATCCTCCGCCCTGGCTGGCGCACATCGGTCAGGCAGGAAGTCTGCTGTTAAGTGAGGGCAAAACTAGACTGGCTGACCACACATCCTATCCTCGCGGGTTGTTTCTATTTTGGGTGTCCAGTGTTCTATCAGTCTCATCCGATAGAGCTGCTTTCGGATTAAAAAACTCTATTTTAATGCCCACACTACAGCTGCGATTATGTGATTCGCTCTGTTCCTCCGGAGTTGTCACCGGCCAACCTTCCTCCTCGCTCTGGACACCGTCTTTACGGCCCATCCTTTTCATGTCCGAGAAAATATTTTCACTACTTATATGTACAGAACAGTGCGTAGCTTTTACCTTTAACCACAATCTTTATTTAACTTTGCGCACAGCAGTCACTTGTACAAACATTCGTCATTCTTGGCAAGTACTTCGTTGCACCTTCCTCTACTCCTCCGTCCCACCATTAATCACATCCATTACTCATGCTAGAGAGGGCTGTTGCTAGCCAGTCATGGACCCGTCTGTTGTCTGTGTTTGCTCACTCACCACAGCCAACAAAAGGCATCCAGAACTGAAATATCCTTCCGTAGTCCTGCAATAGTCAGTGGGATGTTTAGTGACTATCTGCTCTCTTCATCAGTCCGACTGGTCGCTTGCACTGTTCTATTCCATTTGAATAATCCTGATTTCTCAGGACACCGAGGTGTCTCCGTATTCGTGCTTCCCAGATATATTTATCGTGCAGCACCGCCGCCCTGTCACTACGACATGTCACACCTGTGTAAGTGGTCCTTAGAAATTAAACACTTACCATCTGCCTAATATATCATCACCTCTACCTGCTATTTACTCCTACAACCGCCGTAAAACACAGCTCAGGTTGAGTAATCACTCAGTCACCACCTTCATTCTGAAATGTCGTTATCCAACTATTATATAATAATCATGTAGCAGAATGCTCATCTGTCTTCCTCCGGCGTTCTTTGCAGCCTCAATCTGGCAGCCGCCCTCTCAATCCATATGTGCCACTCGTACGATCCACAACTGAATTGCTTCCTTCTAAATGTTGCCTATTTCCTGGCCAGCTGATGTGTTTTACTCTTTAGATATTGTTCCACTGCTGTCTTCTGTGACACACTTTGCGCAGCTTATTTCGTGTCACTTTTGCAGGATACACATTACAACGAGTTCATCTAAATGGGCACACCTACCTGTCACCCAATCTTTCGCCTCTCTTGAGAGAAGTAAACCACTTTGTAACCACTGTAGTGCCGCACCCCGTACCGATCCACCTTCCGGTGTCACCATTCATGTTCGTCGTCTCAGAATCAGTGGTTTCGTGGCCGTCTTTCTGCCGCTATCTCGTGATATGCCTATCAAAGTGGCCAGTAGTGCGCCCATTATTCCTGTATAATAGTATTTAAAACATATCAGAAGCGTGATCATATTTTAATAGGCGATAAAATGGACGGACAAACCTTATGAGTGGTTAGAAATGTGAATGACAAACGTAAAGTAGGTAGAGTAAGAAGGGAGTTGAGAGGGAGATAAATGTATACACACCAAACGATAATGGAGGGCGTTTAAATGAACCCAAAGACGTATTAAAACAGAGGCCCGGTGGGTTTGAGTGTGAGAATTAAATGGAGGACTTGAGTGGGCCAAGTAGAGGTGGCTGAGAGCAGACTGTTTTAAAGGGGGAAAATAAAAATCCATATGAGAAATCGTGGTAACAAGAAGAGAGAACGAAAATGGGGAGGGGAAACAAAGAAAAAATTGAGATGGTTGGCGGGGAATTAGAAAGTCATAAAATAAGGTAAAGAGATATAAATGGACGGTATCAGGGTACGAAACTCCCTGCAGGACATAAAGAGTGGGTCAGATGGCAGCAGTGGTTTGGAAGGATCTAGATGCGGTAAATGTGAGGCAAATATAAAGACCGAGTGGATGGATATAATGAGGGGCAGCAGGATGGATGCAAGGTAGACCGTGGGCGAAGAAATGGAAGATTCAGAGGAGATATATGAATGCATCTTTGCGCGTTTATATTTATACATATATATGTACATATACAAAAAGTAGGAACAAAGAGCAGGGAAGTGATGGATCACGGAGGTGGCAGTGCTTGAAAGAAAGAGTTGGGGCCAGATCAAATGGTACAGGATGGAAATAAGAGAATCAAGATGACTTTGCTTATGACACGTGAACATGAAGGATGAATAGAGAGATAGAAACGAGTTTGAAAACACAGAAGTGGCGGCTGTGGGCATAAGCTCATAGATGGGGGAATATGAAGGAAGGGATCGATGAAAACAGGTAGGAGTGAAAATGACACTGACTACTTCAGGTGTGACATGTAGTGACGGTCGAAAATGTATGAAGCGTTTATAACTGAATGTACATTGTGCAGCTAAAATATGGCTGTGAAAGTGGCTGGAGAACGCAGAGCGAATGAAAATACAGAATGTTCTGAGTGGCGTAAAATATGAGAAGCGCTGAAATGAACTCTCTCAAACATCTGATGCAAGAGGTCCGCCAAAAGACAACTAACCCCCTGCATTTTTTTAACCCACTCTGTGAAACCAACGTCTGCCAGCCAACAACTGTCTGATGCACGCCTTGACGCAATGCCTGGACCTTCTTTAAATCCGCCAGTTTCCAGGCGCCCTAGACTCGTCTGCATTGTCATAAATGCCTGGGGCTCGAGAACACCGAGTCCGGCCGGACAACTTAGCCCTGGGCTTCAAAATCGCTCAATATAACCGCGTAGCCTCCCAAACCTAACAACATTACATCTTTCCCCCAAGGCGACTCGTAAACCAGCTCATGATCTTTCTTGTTCCCACCCACCAGCCGCGACTAAAACCTATCTGCTGGACTGCGCTACACGACTTCCAGGTCATTCTCGTGCGAATCAGACCTGTCATCCCCCAGAGAAAACAGCAGCAAGCAAACTGCCAAGAAGTGGCTTCCCCAAGGACACAATCTCGTCCTTGCAATCTGATTTATCACCCATGGGCTGAAAGTTGGTAACGGTATGCACTCAGCCACCATTGCAGAGTGTCTGTCCCAAAGGAAACCCATGATCGCGAATCCGAAGGTTGGCAGCCGGCCCCCATCCCTACTAAAGAGATCAGCATCCAGTTCACCAGGCGGCAAACCCCTCATACCGCCAGGCCACATTTCGGTTGTCGTGCCAAAGTAAGAAGCGAACAGATACCCAATGCAGGATTCCATTAAGGCCAAGACATCATTTCTGTTCTCAGAACAGATGGTTTCTCAAGCGGTGCTTTCTCCCAGCGAAATACCAGTTCCACGCGCTTTTATACGGACGATACCCTCAACCCACCTCACAGCTATTATTGAACGCTGCATCCACCTAACTTATCTTTCCCCGACCTTTTCGTGACTTCACCGTTCATCCCGTTAGCTCCATTACGGTACAAACATTCTTGTTTTGCCCCACCATTCCCCATCCCTCCCCAGTCCTTTTATCTGCAGCATACATCCACAAATCCGTTCCGCGTAAAATTCCAACACGGTGTGGCATACAATCCCAAAATTTCTCCTTTCTTCTAGCCTTAATGAACCTCTTTCCAATGCCACCACCTTGCCGGTCGTTCATTCCTCTTACAGCGCACCGAACTCCGTGGGTCAGCTAGGCAAGGCTGAGTATTCCCACCACCTTCCAAAATAACCTTCACATACCCCCTTCACCAACCGCCAGTTTCCAACCTTACCCACTCGAGCAGGTCGCATCGGCTTGCGGTGAAGCCACACAGCGCTCTCCTAGTTTCTACCTTCTGAGACCTGCTCTTACCAAGCAACACCAATCACTACGGAGGATGTCACGGGGAACGCCAATAGATTCCAAAGAACCATATACTGTCATCACTCTGGAACAAGAAACGACCACAACGGACCAGGACAGGTAGCAGGGCCACTTAGTCAAAGTTCTTCTCGTTCATCTCGTAACATCCCGAAACTAGTTGGTTCTGGGTCATCCGCGGCTGAATCCTGTGAAGCCACCGCGGAGTTATCCAAAGCTCACTTTTTTTCCTCTTTGATGTTCGCTTCAACTCAAGCCCCTCCTCGAGTACTTTCACCGCCCAATAAATCTCCTACATTACCCATCCCAGAAACTCACATTTATAAGAATTGGCTGTCGTTGATCTTATTAAACTCCCGGTCCATCCTAAGTAAGCTTCATCGCTTGAAACATTGTGTTATAACGTCAAGTCTTGATATCATCCTTTTCAGTGAAACCTGGCTCACGGAACACACTTCCACAATCAAAGTTCCCCTGGAGGGATACAAGGCTTCCAGAGTAAACAGGATTGACAAACGCGGTGGTGAGTCCCTAGTGTACCTACAGCACGCCCTTTTGGTATCGCTCATTAGACATGCCATACTCTACTCTATTCCGGATTCTCTATGGCTCACAATTCGGCTCTCAACTATAGTCATGCGCACTGGTTGTGTCTATCGCCCGCCCTCCTCTACTACCGCAGACTTCTCTCCCTTATTTAAAGCTTTTGATTAACTTTCACTACTACCACCGGCGGCGAAAATCATGACCTTTGATTTTAACGGGCCTAAAATATCCTGGACGGCTCGCACAGAACCTCCCATCTTAATGGACTTTGTTTTCCCATACTCACACTGGAGGTTGGGTGCTGCACATTAAAACTTCTAGAAACGCCAAAATCCTAGATCTTATATTCACTGACAGCATTTCTAATTTTTCTGTTTCCGTTCAGCAATAATTTCTGGGTAGCAATCATAAGATAATAACAGGTTATCTTTCATTCCAGTCTTATACATAGAGCTATCTGACCTCAGTCAACTACTTTCTCCGTTTGAATTAGAACCTCTCTCCTTTTCCATCGGTGACCAAGATTGGAGCGGCCTTTTCATAACGGCTGACCCACAACAGGCGGCTGATCTTTTTTACTTTAACGCGGAGATCTGCCTCTTGAAACCCAGTCCAAACCTGCCCCCTCTAAAAAAAAGTACCTTAAGATGCAAAGACTTTACATCTGAAACCACGACTTCTTCCTTCTCATAAGTTCAGCACGTCTTACTGATTTTATCCGGGACCTAAAAGAAGACCAGCTTTGCAGTGAAGGAGCCGAAGCTCTAAGGCATCCCAATAAGGCATTGACACTCACTGTGTTACCGAATAAAACTTGAGCCGCCACTTCTTCTGATATTGCTGAGGCCTTTAACCTCTACTTCGCCAATTCCGTTGTCCCCGCCTGATAAGTACACACCCCCGAATCCTCCTGCTATAACCGGCCTTTCTCTATCTACCCTGACATTTGAAGTGAACACTATTTCCAGGCTCATTTCACGCTATAAAGTACCTGCTTTTCCGGGGCCATTTGGGTTACCACCGGCTGCAGTTATCGACGGTGGGTCGGAACTTCCGCTTCAATCAGTAGACCAGTTTACCTGGTCACTCAAAGTTTAGTTCAAAACCGCTGAACTGGGAGCTTTTAGTCATCATTCCACGACACAACATGGGATCCTTCCACGAACTCGCTAATTACAGTCCCAGCAATCACGCCCCTATCACTTCCAGAATAACGGAATGATTGTCGAAGATGACATTACCACCCATCTTTTCACTTCACACCATCTTAGCAATAAGCAGCGATAGCGATCATGCGCCACGTGTCAGTTTGGCTTCCTCAACCTAGTCACTAATGCTGCTGATGGCGAGCAGGCATTAGCCATTGTCTACCTAGGACTGTCGAAGGTTTTCGACCGTGTTCCACACCCCCATCTCATCAATAAACCGCTTCCACTTGGCATTACCAACCCACTGCTATCCTGGCCGCAATCTTATCTCACTCATCGTTCTCAAGAGGTCCTTACCAGCGGACATACTTCCGACCCGAAACCTGTTACAATTGTGGTTATACAGGGTAGTGTAATGGAACCCCTCCTATTCCTAATGTACAACAATGACGCTCTGGGTCCAGTACACCTTGACACTCCATTCTTGTTTGCAGGTGATATGAAAATAGTCTACTCTTCCAATTCTGATAACGCTACCCCTACTCTTTGCAACGTTTCCGCGGAGCCCTTCGTACGTCACCGCTGGTGTCACTCCTGGCTGATGGGCTTTCTCACTGATAAGTGTTAGGCTCTAACCTACAAATTCCAAACGCCCCTGGATCCTTCAATCTTGGCCAGTCCCCAATAGCCGGTTGATCTACAATCCGCGGTTTGCGCCCTAACTATTCCATCCCCCTCGACTCAGCTGGACAAGCCGCCATCCAAAAGGCCAAGACTAGAGGAGGGGTGGCCATTCTCTTCGGCTCCTTTCCTCTCCGGGGCAGTACCATCAGCATCTACAAATCCTACACCAGGCCTTCGCTTGAATACTGTCCACCAATATTTTCCAACATGACAAAATTTGACACAGTTGCGCTGGAAAGCATACAGAGGCTTTTCACTAAAAAACCTCGGTTGGTCCACGTCTTTCGACTACAGAGAACAACGTCAACACCTGGGTCTTGACCTACTCTGGCCCCGCCGCTTGAGACTAAACTTAATCTTTTTGTATAGCCTGCTCTATAACCAGTCTTTTTCTTATGGTCCAGGAAGCTTCTCATTTGTAACCCCTTACTCATTTTGGCATAGGCATTTTATCATCCTTTCTAGTAAGGCTAAATCGGCCGTGCAGTCGCATTTTTCCCCATTTTCTATTGCAAGTTCTGGAACAAGCTACCCATCACCTTTCGAGCTTCACAGACCAAATTCCAAATTCTATCGGCATTTATTCCATGTCTAAAAGTTACTTGTGCACTTCAGTTATCCACTACGCGCATAGCTCAGGATACAGCAAGCAGAAGGGGCCCCGACTTCTAAGGCCAAATCTTTTGCAGACCCTGCTCCCTCCAGTTGAGGACGCTTTAAACGACAGACGGTTTCGTCTACTTGACTGAATTCTCAAAGCTTGACTAACTGTGGCCATTTTCGGGATCGATGCACCATTATTTTCTTACACCTTGCTTTCCCCTTGTCCTGAAGTCTCGGTCACATTTACGCTCCGCCCTTTATTGGTTTTTATTTGTTTTCCGTTTGTCAACCAACCGCATGGTCCATCCGATATACGGTCACTGAACTTTACAAATGAAATCCTCGACTGGTTTTCTAGGTCTTTATGTGTAATGACACCATTTTCCATCGTCTGATTTTACATCGTAACCCCTCTCATACATTGCAAAGCTCTGTTGCTTGATTACTTCTCCTCCGGGAATGTTTTTTTCACGATGTTCATGTATCTGTCAATCCAGTTTGGTTCTTCGGCAGGATATTCTTTCTTTCCTTAGGATTTGTGTGATTCATCACTATTCTCCATGAGCTCCACACTGTGGAAGAATAACCACACCCAACCTTGGGCCGGCCCGATCACCTGACCTTGAGTTTAAATTCGCCGGGCGGTGCCGCAGCAATTGACTTGAATGCTTTCCCTTACATTCAATAGCGCTCACATAACAGTACATTCCTCTCATAACTCTGATTTAGCTTCTAACTGTACTGTTTGATCTTGCATTGCAGCATGCTTCGGGGTTGTCAGAAATAAACTTTTATTATTATTATTATTTGCCTCCACCAGCCGTTTATACACCGAGGGGCACGCGCTGACTGCCTTTCCTTGTCTTTATTTCTTTTCCAGTTCTCTCCTTATGTGCACTTCAACATCAGCGTTGAGATACGCGCCTGGATAACGCTGCTGTATGGTCGTTCACTAGCCGCTGGCTCCACCCGATAAGACCCCTCCCAACCTGTCCATCTGAGAGCGGATCCGATACTTTATTAGTTGAACTACACCCCACATGCGCAACCACCAATGAACATTAGTGCCATTTCCATCATCTCGGGGCGCGGTCACATCCAAAGCTTTGGCCGGTGCACATCGGGCGAGTAGACCGTCTGCAACGATGTGCGGGCCCAATTAGGCTGTGATCATTGCACTAATTGTCACACAGATAAGGTGTCTGGAGCGCGGCCGGCCCCACCCACCAGCACCGGTTGCGGATCACACGCTTCAGTTCTCCTTGCTCTACCGCACCCATTGCTGTCATTTGCAGGTCGCATGCTCCATCCATCCCTGATCAGCCAACGTACGCTCACCTATCACTTAGTACTTCAAGTTTCGTCGTTCTTCTACGGTATGCACACCTACCCATTCTGTCGTTGCTCCTTTCTACTCTCACCGTGTCACCTCTCATTGCACGTCAGTATCGTCACATCCACCTCACTTGGCCGACGACCGCAAATATTTATTTTTCCACTCATGCTGCCCCTGCCAGTTCGTAGTCTCTATTCACTTGGTTTCACCCTACGCTCACAGGGCTCATTGATTGCATTCTTATGTCACACCGCCTATCGTCCTCTCAAATCCTCCTTCGTTCTCCCTTCTCATGCCTTATACCATTACACACCAATCCCACCCACACCCATGACCAATTCCAATATAAGAACCCGCCGTTAAGAACTTAGCATATCTTACAGCCACATTTATTATCTAATCATCACCACTATATTTTTCGCGCCTTACTCCACGATTCCTCTGCGGATCCTTCCACTAAGTAGTGCCCCGATTAGCTTTCTCCGGCTCCATCCACTTGCACAATTGCCTGCAGACACTCAGCTCTCCGGTTCCACTGCCCCAACGCGAACGCGCATTTGTTTCTCGTGCCTTGTGTTCATCCACCGGTTCAACTGTCCTGGTGCTTCTTCCTTCTCAGACTTTTCGTGTTTCACCCATTGCAAAACAATCTGACTGGTTATGTCCCACCTGTCATTTTGTGACACGCTCTCATTTTCTGTTTCGTATACTCCTCGTTACAGGCGTTTTCTGTGTGCCCTTTGAGCTTTTCTGCCTCTTCACGTTCCACCTAATTTCAAATCATCGTCACCTCACGGTTTTAACTTACAGTTTCAATCCGTTTGATCTGCCATTACCCGATTCTTCTGGTGCTCCTTTTGCTTATTTCTCTCTTACGCTGTTCGCCGTCACAGTTGCTGCGCCTTTGCACCACAGACAGTCTCACCTACAAGGTACCTTTCTCCACGTTGCATCTTTATTCGCTCTGCGCTTCTCAGCCGGTTCCGTCGCCATCATCCTTTCATCGAGTAATGCAGATCCATTTATTAGGGCTTCTTCCGTTCTCGACCGACATGGCGAGTCTTACCTACACTAATTTGATTATAGGATCAATTTTTGGCCGTTCTTTTAGATACTTTCCTTTATCTTCCCCCTTCTGTGAGCTGCTCCTCATGGCCGTCATTAATTTTATGGTTCCAAATTCTTTTCTTCCTCTCTGTTGATTCTCCATTCTCACCTGTCATGAAGAACGTTCACCAGGATATTCTCAAGTTAAATATTTGCCATTCAATCTAACATGCCCCTTCCAATCATTGATATTTCTTCCAGAACTCCACTGTTATTACTCCTGCTCTTCCTAGATATATATAGGAGCTTCCGCTCTGCATCCTGCAGTTACTCACCAGCCATTTCTTATGTTGTCAACCCGCTGACCTTTATGACTTGCTTCCAGTCCTTCTAGATCTGTGCCTTACACCTACCTTACCTAGTACTTCCAAATCTTTTTTGTCATCTGATCCACCCTTCAAGTCTTGCATTGCTCGCTCCTTGTTTTACGATGAGTTTTGTGCCTTATCCGCCGATCATCTATTGCAGAGTACCAAAGCTTCTTTGCTGTCAAATTAATTGCAGTGCACCTCCATTTTTTCTGCATCGTCTCCCGCTAACACAGTTTATCGTACTGATCCCTAGCCCCTCTGATGTATATCTGTTGGCTTTCAGATGCCCCCACCTGGACCAATCAGACTCTTGATTTGACTCTAACTTTCACACTCACCGGGCATTCATTTGAATCCTACTTTGGGTTCATTTAAACTACTTGCGTTTTTCTTTGTTTTGCATACATTTATTGTACCTTTATCCCACTTTGGTCTCCTTCTGAGCTTATCCGTTCTACTTTCACCATGCATTTTTCTGCTTTTTCAAGAGTATTTTCTCTCCAGTCTATCGCTCGCAAAAGTTTGATCATGCACCTGGCGGGCTTCGGGCGCCTTCGAAACAAACCATTATTGTTATCAGAGTGCTGATAGGAACGATAGACTAGCTAACTGTGGCGGAACAACAACTGTGGAAGCATGAGACCTGCAACCGACAGGGGTGGATGCGCTAGGGCAAGCAGAGTTAGAGCGCTCAATCTGCCATCGACGCTAGTGAGTAGGACTGACCAGGTGCCACCCAATCTGAAAAACACTTCGTGAAATGATCACAAAAGGTGTGATCCACCAGCCTAATTGGGCCCGCGCATCGTTACAGACGGTCTGCTCGCCCGACGTGCACCGGCCAAGAGGAGGATCTGACCGCGCCCCTCAATAATGGGATTGGCGGGGTTGATCATTTGTGATTGTAGAGAGGGCACAGCGACCGAGACAAGAGTAAACGATCCAGGATCAATTGGTCAGGTTTTGAGAATTTGGACAACAGAGGCAAAGAGAACAATGATTCACGGACGGTCATATAGCATTATTACCCAGGTGCATCAGTGAGGGCGATAAGTAGCATAGTGCCTGAGGTAGTTCACCGGCATTACGGATCACTGGAGTGGGATATTAGAAAGAGAAACTCAGTCTGATTGTGCCCCGGCTAAGGATCAGCGGTAAACTGGAAGAGGATCTAAGGTAAAGCTCTGGCCCGTTGATGCAGCGTGTCCCCAACAGCAATGAGTCCACGGAACTTATTGCTTATAAAGGAAAGGATTGAATGTGGGCCAAAAGATTCAGTATATGACCATGGATCACCAACACGCTAACCGTCATGGTTAGCACGTAGCAGGCCTAAGGCCAAGGTTAAACCCTCGAGCTGTCTTCACAGATTTTGTAGAATCCTCCCACTGGGGGTCACACCCGTCCTTGCTCCACCAGTTGGGGGTGGAATGTATCACCAGCAAATTTATCTGCGTACTTAGGAGCTTTCTGTCTGAGGGCACCATCACCTTGCACGTGAGAGCTTCTCATGCCGTTCTGTCCTCACTCAATATAAGAGCCCCCGGGCCCCCCACTGGGTCCCTTTCTAGTACCAACCCATATTACTGATCTCCCAGAAGCAGTGAAATCTAACATCGCCGTGTACCTGGACGACACGACCACTTGGAAATCTTCAAGTTCACAACTGAAATTTGTGAAATATACGATCCGTAACTGGCTGAAATGGATGCAGTAGTGCGAGAGGAGATTCAGCTTTCAATCCGCAACCGGTGCTTGTCGGTGAGGCTGGCCATGCGCCAGACAACCAATCTGGAAAATACTTAGTGAAATGATCACAGGAGGTGTGATCTACCAGCCCAATGGGGTCCATGCATCGTTGCAGAAGGCTTTCATGCCCGATGTGTACCGGCCAAAGAGTTGGATCTGACTGCATCCTGCTCCTTTTGGATGGGCACGAGTGATCATTGATGATTCTACAGGGGGCGAGAAAGCCACAATAGGAGTATATGGTCCAGGATCGGTTGACCAGGTCGTGAGAACTTGGAAGACGTTGCCGACGGAAACAGTGGTTGACGGACGGCCATATAGCAACTTTATCCGGGTGTATCAGCCAGGGAGTTAATTAGTGTATCGTCTGAGGATTTTGGCCTGCATTGACGATAGCCTAAAATAGAAATGAAGTATAGCGGAGCAGTCTGGGTTTGCACTGGGCAAAGATAATCGGTTAAAGCAAATTAAAACAAAATTGAAGCAATGGCTTATCTATGCAGGGGGTCCCCAATAAAACTTGAGGCCATAGGACGTAAGAATGAAAATGGAAACGGTGAACTTTGGATGGGCACGAGCTAAAGGATTCAGTAGCGGGGCTGAGATTAGACCTACGGTAATCAAATAGGGGAAGAGAGAAATCATTCAGCACGAAATCATGTAAGTTTATAGGCTGGCTTATAGGGTTGGAGCAGAAAAGATGACGTCACAAAAGGATGTTGAGTTCGTTTAATTAGCCATGTTATCTGAGAGAGATGAGACTGGGTTATTCAGCCCAAAATTGCCGAGAAAGTGATGAAAGCCTATGCAGTGAGACCTAATATGGAAGAGGTGTAAGGCAAGTAGGACGATATCAAGGGGCGTTGTGTTAATCAGCCTACTTCTGTTAATAATAAGGGGAAAGTAATATATATATATACCTACGTATACATATATATAGCGGACTGCTTTATAGTGACTAATGCAGCTTCTATACCTTCTTTTAGGTTGGCTCCAGGACTGCAAACGTGAATGATTGAAGTGACGGTACTAAATCGTGGAACTGACGAGGCGTATTGACAGTAAGTGGTGGCCTTTCCAAAAGTGTGAACGCATCTAAAAGTTCCCATTTCCAAGTGAAGCTGGGAGGATTCAATAAGTTGTTGCGGAGGGTAATTAGCGGAGGAGGTCGTCTTTAAAGTACTTCAATGAAGAATTCCAAAGAAAATAGGTCAAAGGGAGCATTTTTACTTATAATACGATCAGCAATGGGAAGAGGAAAAAATCGATCGTTCCTGGAAGGCAGGTGGTTCGTATAAGCACAATAATGGCTCGGAAGTCGAGGCTTTTTTCGTAAGGTTGACTTTTGGTTACGTGAACGTTGAATAAGCGCAAAATAGTTTTGACAGAAACGAATTTATCCATTGCATGCATAAATGCAAACTCTGACTGGGAGCATCTCATGTGAGAAAGGAACATATTCCGGATTCTGGAGTATGTGAAGAGAAAAACTATAATCGTCCAGCGGTCCCCGCAGGGGATATGGTAGTGGTAAACTGTCTTTTAGGGAGTAAATATCCAGTACCCGAGGAGAAACATAACTATTTGGAGGAATAAGGTGGCTTGATCAATGTTTATACGGAAATACCAGTTTCAGCTTGATGCGGCGAAGCTACAGTGTTTCGATTTTGGAGTATAAATATCCTTTACTATAGTTTGTATGCGACAATCAAGCAATAAGCTGCTTTTCGGATCTTTTCCGAATACATTCGACAACTATCCTGTAGGATTTTTGCATACTAGAGAAGAATAAAAGACAATATTCCAGAAGGGGCCTGGCATGTACTTTACGCATGTAAAGAAAGCTCTTCTCAAGCTGATAGGATCCAAACAAAAGACCAAAACCTTTTTCAGCCTCAGCAGCCTGTAAGATGACACGCTCGGAAAGTTTGAAGAGCAAGAATAACCTAATTCAAGGTCTCTTACTAAGGGCTGGCTGTTGGTGGGTGGACCGCCGATGTGTAAGAAACCTGAAGGAACCTGGTGCTTTAAGTTTGGTCAATCCACTTATCGGCTGAGAATTTCATTCCCCGGGTTGAGCACCGTTCATCGATGGCAGCTAAGTCGGTGGAGAATTAAGAGAATTTGGTATCGAGGTAGTCGGGCGATAAAGTGTAAATTTGTACCAGTGTCGTCCGCTAGCAAGAAAAGCATATCTTTATGTAACTTTGGGAACATAACTTACTCACAGGAGGAAAAGAATGGGGCCTAAAACACTGCCTCGAATGGCTCCGCTTGTGACTGGACTGTGGCTAGATGTGTGTCCGTTGATCAAAACGACCCTTGACCGATGAGGCAAGTAAGATGAGAACGAAGAAGTTAGTGGGTCTTTAATGCCAAAGGATCGCAGCATTGTTGAAAGGAGGGAGACGCGGTACACGATCAGATGCTTTAGACCAGTCCAGACAAAGGACACCGAACGATTTTCGACTTTCGTCTGGGTTAAAGACGAGATTTAGAAAGTCAAGCTGACAAGTCATGCAGGGCTGCGAACGGAGGACTCCTTATTGACCGTCAATAACAAGGTTCAGGGTCAATATTTAGTTGATAGCTTGATGTTTCACTATGTTTTCCATTATTCTGGATGAAATGAGGATATGGTTTATATGGCTATAATTGGATGTCCCACGTATGGCTCCCTTTTCATGAATGGGAAAGAGTACCGGGCCCCTCCAACTAGCAGTTACGAAGCTAATATTGGGTTAAGGAGTGAAGAGGTTAACCAACAACAGGAGCAGCTGTTGGTAGGCCATGAGGGCCTAGTCGGGAAGACCGTTTGCCATTGGACAGTAGCTCGGTGACACTCTTGGCGTCAAAGGGTGTGGTAGGAAAGACAGTGTCAGTATTGAGTGGAGGTGAACAAGGGGTATTTACCGTAGCTGGAGCCATGGCTAAAGCAAAGAATGCAACGAGGGCTCTGAGTGTGCAAGGTAGGGGGTGATCTGATGAATTATCATCCAAAATTGAGAGTCGGAATCCAGCCTTGACATCAGCGTTTCTAGATTTGTGCAACATAGTAAGGAGCTGAGGTTTTCGTATGGCTCAAAGCATTGGCCTCTTGGTTACAAAGTCGCATATTATCTTGTCTTTGAATAGGCGCGGAGAGGTGGTTTACACGGATAGAAATTGAAAAGTGGTCGGAATTATGTAGTTGCTTGGGAAGTCGATGGTTTCTCGGGTGGAGAGGCGGGGCGGGGGTCAGTTTTTAAATACAGCCTAGGAAGTATAAGACAATTTATTAAATCGGCCACAATAGAAGAGATAGAAAATATTCTCACCATTCTGAGGGTCATGGGTGAGAAGATACCCGCCCCGGTCCTTTTGGAGAACAAGAGTGACTAGCAAGGTTCATATTTACATGGAAATGTATTTTCGGGGCTGTGCCGGACTAGGAGGGCCACTGAAAGGCAAATGATAGATGACCAGTTCATGGTCACTGTCGGGGAAATTTTATGTTACTGGCGCGTCGATGAGAGGCGTGTTGTGAGTAAATATCAGGTCTACCACGTTCCAATTTCTGGTAGGTTCGGAAGCATGTTATGCTGTTCTTTTTCCCGGATTGAGCGAAACAATGTGCGTAATGGCCCAAGCTGTGTCGAAATGCGACTTATATATCTGCGGTGCGGTATCATCTTCAGGGAAGTTCCGGTTCTTAATCGCATTAACTAAGCGATATCATCTCGGCCAAGTGGATCGTTGCTAGCATCATAGATCTCGTCATGAATGGATCGTATTGGGTTCACAGAGCTGGCTCTGGGACGATGTACGTGGATAATTGACGAGTTTGGTCCATGGCTGCACCTATTTGGCCGGCTCAGAAGTGGAAGTCTCGGCAGCTCCAAGAAGGAGGTGTTCCTCAGGGGGCTCCATATCGGAAGCAGTGCGGAGCAGGGGGAAGAGCTATAGGAAATTGCTGCAGTTAGCGGCGGTCACCATGGTTTCCAGGATTTCGGTCCAGTAGTTGTTGTGGCTGCTCCTGGCCTAACGGGTGGCTTTTCGTCGGACACATCTATAGTCTAGTCAGTTCTTTACGTTGGCATCTCTGACATTTCCGGTTAACTGGAGAGTGGCCTCTGAGATCCAGTCCTTCTACAGTTGTCGCCTAAAGCCTAGTTTATCTGGAGAGAATCAATGGATAGATGCTTTAAGCGAAGTTCACTGCCATTTCACTTGTACTTCTTCATCTACGAAACTAATGTCCGGTGCAAGACAACCTTGACGGTTCTCTGCCCTGTATATTAGTGCATGTTACCCCTTACGTGTATTTCACCCTCAACGTTGGTATACGTGCCTGGATAAAGCTGCTGTATGGTCGATTACTAACCGCTGGCTCCGTCAGCTGAAGCACCTCGCAATCTGGCCATCTGGTCGAGAATCTCATACCTTATACTTTCACTGTTGAACTACACCCCACGCTCATAAACATCAATAAACATTAGTGCCATTCCCAAAGATGTGGGCCCGGTCAAATCCACTGCTTTGGCGGGCGCCTGTCGGGCGTGCAGGTCGTCTGCAACCATTTGCGAGCGCATTCAGGCCGGTTGACTACACCTTCTGTGTTCACGTCGAAGTATTTTTCAGATCTGGTGTCCAGCGCACGAACAGTCCCACCCACTAGCACCGGTTGAGAATCGCACTCTCCAATGCTGTCAGTTGCAGATCGCATGCTCCAACCATCCCTGATCCGCCAAGGTAAGCCCACCTTTCGCTCTTGTCACCACTCTTATCAGTTATATTTTTTCGTTCTCCCATTGTACGCACCTCTCCCCTTTCTCTCGTTGCTCCTTTCGACTCCCACCGTGTCACATCTCATTGCACGTCAGTATCGTCCCACCCAATTTGCTCTGTCGACGACCGCTAATATCTCTTTCTTCAACCATGTCGGCAATGCTGTCGTGTGCTATCTATCCACTTGGTATCGCCCTATACTCATAGAGCTCATTGATCGCATTTTTATGCTTCACTGCCCACCGTTCTGTCAAAGCCTCCATCGTTCTCCTCTCCTATGCCTAATACCATTAAACACCAATCCCACCGGCACCCACGACCATTTCCCGTATTAGAACTGCCGTTCCAAACTCTGCCTCACTCACAGCTACGTTTACTACCCAGCCACTATCACTCTGTTTTCCTTGCCTGGCTCAGCCATTCTTCTGTGGATCCTTCCACTTGGCAGTGCTCCGATTAGTGTCGTCCGTTTACATCCATTTGTACAGTCGCCTGCATGCACGCAGCTCCCAATTTCCATGTCCCCGACTCCGACGCGCACCCATTGTTCATGCGTGATGTTCTTCCACTGGTTTACCTGTCCCGGTGCTTCTTTCCTCTCTGCCTTTTTCGTGTTCCACCTGCAATGGGATGACCTTACTGGTTATGTCTCACCTGTCTTTTTCGGCCCGCGCCTCTATCATCCGTTTCGCCTATTGTTTGCCACAGGCATTTTATGCGTTCTTTTTATACCGTTCTGCTTTTTCACTTGCCGCCTAATATAAAATCGCTGTTTCGTGATGGTTCTCACTCACAGTTCTAGTTCGTTCGATCTGCTATCACTCCCTGGTACCCCTTTTGCTCATTTCTCTCCCACGCTGTTTGCCGTCACAGCTGCCGCATCTTGCACCACGGACAGTTTCACCTCTCAGGTAACTTTCTCCACTTTGTATGCACAATTACTCTGCGCTGCTTAGCCATCCCCATCGCCACCATCTTCCTGCTGAAAGATGTAAGCCCACTTAATAAAGCTTCTCCCATACTTGACCAACACCACATGTCTCACCTATATGAACCAGATTATTGGATCTGTTCTTACCTGATCCCTTCAATACTTTCCTCCATCTCCCCTTTTATGGACTGCTCACCAGTTGTCACATTTTCTGTGCTTCCGCATTCTCCACTCTCTCTGTTGATCCGCCAACTTTACCTGTCATGAAGATAATTCACCACGATATTCCAAAGTTAATTCTACAAACATTCGACCCAACCTAACCTGCTCCTCTTAATAACTGATCATTTCTTT
The DNA here is from genome assembly GCA_948099385.1 of Fasciola hepatica. Lineage (NCBI taxonomy): Eukaryota > Metazoa > Platyhelminthes > Trematoda > Plagiorchiida > Fasciolidae > Fasciola > Fasciola hepatica. The sequence goes on from CANUEZ040000063.1 coordinate 5,799,751, forward strand.
TCTTATATATATATATATATATATATATATATATATATATATAAGCGCACATGTGTATATATGCATTCGCTCCGTATCCCGCAGTTCCTCACCGGCTATCATTCTTGCTATCATCCCGCTGACCGCCATGATATACTTCCATTCCCTCTACATCTGTGCCTCACATCTACTTTGTCCAATTCCTACGAACTATTTATTTTACCTGATCCACCCTGTACATCTTACTTCGCTCGCTCCTTGTTTCACGGTGAGTTTTGTGCCCTGTTCGCCGACCATCTATTGCAGAGCACCAATGCTTCGTTGCTATCCAATCCTTTGCAGTGAATTTCACTTTTTCTCCATCGTCTCCCGCTATTACCTATCCTTATGCCGATTTCCAGCCTTTCACATGTATATCAGTCAGCTTTCAGATGTCCCCAACCGGACCAGTCGGACCCTCCATCTGACCTTGACCTTTCCAACTCACCGGGCGTACATTTGAATCTGCCCATGGGTCCATTTAAACTCAGTACATTTTCTTTGGTGTGCATACATATGCCATACTTTCATCTCACTGCCATCCCCCTTCTAAGCCCATTTTTCTAACTTCTGTCACATAAATTTCTACTTTTTCAAGGGTTTTGTCTGTTTATTCCATCACTTGTAAAAAGTCGATCATGCACCTGGCATGTCTGGGGCGTCTCCGAAATAAACCATTATTATTATTATATGCGGGGGTTAAGAATATGCACAGGAGGAGAGGTGAGCCGATCAGATTCTTGCCAGTTTGTTCAATCCGTTGGGGGTTACAAGATCAGACCTTACAACAGGTGGCGCTAGAGTTATGCATATAAGCTAGGGCAATGTTTTCTCAGATGAGATAGATCAACCAACATTTATTTGCAGTATGTGGACAGGAGTAGAAGTGAGGGTGGTTTGTCCTGAGAGGTATAACCCCAGCTGCAGTGAATAAATTGGTGATGATCAAAGCAAAGTTGACGCCTTGGGTCCCTGCTCTGTGGGTGTACATGGACGCCATAAGGTCAAATAGAAGGGGACCAAAACAGAAATATTGGCTCTAACCAAACTTCCAGAAAAAGGAATAGGAGATAGGGAAATCACTGGGTGGAATGAACAGGCACAAGTCTGCTGGGCCTGGTTGTATTCATCCAGCCTTCATGCAGCCATGGGCTCCCGTGGGCAGTGGACAAGTTAGTCGCCTGAGCCTAATTAGGTGTTGCTGTTCATCTGGCCTCCACGTTCAGTTTTTTCGAGCCTCCATTCATGCGACCACTGAAACCCCCACACTCTTTTTTGCTGCGTATACTCAACTGAATATCTAAGAATCCATTTTTGAGCCTCAATTGTGCCATATAATCCTGCAATCGGGCTTGTTCCGGGAATCCTCAAACTGAATCTATCATAATTATAATTAGTCGTTACACCTACCTGCAAGGCAGCCGTGAGGCCTCTGTTAGAACACCGCGTACAGCCCTGGGCACAGTTTTAAAATTGATGAAGCTTACTTAGGTAAGGCTCAGCACCTAGCCACCCGGTCGGTTATTAGGCAACAGGAAATAGTATGAACAGTGGCTGCAGGATATTAGAATCTTTGCATCTAGAAAAAGAAGACCCATGGGAGATCTTATTGAGTCGTCCGACATCCTAAAAGGTTTAGGGGGAACTTGAACTAGGGATATAATCGGACAGATTTTGATCACGGAACGGGAGACAATGACATAAATTTGGGAAATTGTGTCCGGGTCTGGTCACTTACCCGAGTGTGACAAACAGGTACTTGAAGAAGTACAGCGGGGCTTGAAAGGGTTCAATAGGTAGAGTGGGACTGACGTGCCCAGCCAGAGTGGAACAATCGAACCTGCTCTCACTGGAACGGAGAAGCCAGAAACCAGACCCCACCAGGGCCTTTAAACAGCTGCAGGGATTATCGCAACCAGGCTCCCCTATTCTGATACTCAGCCGCAACACGGCCCCCAGGGGCACGGGCTAGACTGGCCAAACCTCGAGCGTCAAACCACATCGGAGCACAGGACTGGTGGCCGATGCCAGTGGTCTCCTGTTTCTTGCTTCCTCGAACCTCCGCTTCTGACCATGCTCCAAAGTCTTGGGATCTATTCTTGCCTGTCAGTAGATGGCAAATGAAGTCAAGTAACATTTATCAGGCTGCAGTCCAAGAAAACAACATGAATAACATTGCGATTGAATGGAGCTCCTGCAACCAGCAAGTTTACTTGTCGTGCATGTCAGTCATCCAAATACCAGCTCTCTTGTGAAGAAGAAAAGAGGATATGAGGAGCATCAAGAAGGTGTGGATGAAAGGTCAAAGGGAGAAGGTGGAGGGAGAGGGTGAAGAGAGGAAGTCGGGACGAAAGCTCTCATGAGTTCTATCCAGAGCTTCACTGGCATCCCAAAAATACACACGCCCAAGCGGAGTCTGGCTGCCTTTTAAGAACCACGACGGCATCTACTGCCACCACATACGCCAAGGGTTTATCTTAGTCATATATTATTCGTCATGAAAAGAATTGGGCTCTAATATTTTTGGTGGCCTTCGGCCCATGGGCCTTCAACTCATGTTTTCGGGGAGGGAGGGGTGGAATCTCCATCACCGATAATTATTGGCTTTTTCGTTCTCGACAAACTTAGCTTTTGCTTCATAGTTTCCCCCAGGCCCCCCTCCGCTTTTGTGCGCTTCGGCCAGAACAAATCTAGTGACACCAGTCCGTTCCCATACTGCAGTCACCCTAGATGGAAGTTCGTCCCTTTGAACCTCCTTCGGAAGCTCCGTAGTTCGTGAGAGTCTAAATACTGGGGATCCCAGGCTCGGACCAAGTACTCTAGGTGGGGTTGAACAAGTGCATTCCAAAAGAGTAGCATGATTCTAGGGTCCCTTTGGATCACTGTTGTGAGCAGTTGGTAAATCACTGCGTCTGTCCTGCTGACTTAATCGGGTTTGACTTGACTTGAATCAAAACTGGTGTTCATTTTTGGCCCATCGGCGGGAAAATCCACGAAGCGCAGTAGACTTAACTTGGGGCGCGAAATAACTCATATATTTTGGTGACCTCTCCAGAGGGCGATAGACGGCAAATGTAAAGTTCACGCCAAGTGCAGGCTGCATGGGCTACCGGTTCGCCGTGCAAACATATAATTAAATATGCCTTGTGTTCCGGGGTACTAAACAGCACTGTGCACTGTGAAATATGTGGAAAGTGAGTGCAAAAAGGCATTTCAACTGATACTTCTAGGCTGAAGTTACTCAGAGACGTAACCAATTACGGAGAGGTTGTTTCCTTCCATGACACGTAATATTTTGGTAGTCAGTGGAAGCGCCGATAATAAGCAGAAGAGAATCAGATTTCTTTTGACTGTGAGGCAGAAAAGGGTCATTGTATTTGGGCTCGACCGAGGCATTTTCTTTTGGAAGGTTATGACTGAATTCCATTTACAGCACCGAAATACTTTGTGGTCTCCAAGTGGTGTGCTTAGGTTTCATCGGATAGTAAACAGTCTCTAAAGGAGTTTCCTTAGTCGAACTGGTTAGTCCGCATGGACTAGTCAGAGGAAGTTTCGGCCGTAGTGCTAGTTAAAGTGGAAATTCCCCAGGTAACTGACACTATAGGAACCACCTTCTTCCTGTTCTTAGACACATTGGCTTGTCCATGGACCGCAAACTAATGTGAAAGTGACTCAGAAGGGAGCCGGATAAAATTCAGATTCGAACCTTCTTATCCCAGAGGCCGTAGTTAATATCTTGACTTGAACAGAATCAATATACCCTATGAATGCATCCCCCCTCAAGCGGCCCATGAAATGGACAGCGTGCCAGAAGCCCAAAAGAATGCAGCAAGGCGAGGAAAAAAGACGTCATCGTTTTGGCTTCGTTTTTTCTAGCAATAAAAAAATGTATTGGCTCTTTGGGACACCGTAATAGGGATCGGCTGCGGAACTTTTCGCGGATCATCCTCAAACATTCCTGAAGAATCCATTCGTTGATGGTGGAATGGACAATGAATCTAAAAGTGATGGCAGCAACATCGCGGAATTAACGACTAAAATTTTTTAATGCACCACGATAATATTAAAATAACGGAAATATAACAGAAGTGACGGGTGTAATATAATGATGATATAAAAAAACCCGTAAAGGTATATAAGTATCAAGAAAAAGACATGCCCATCTACATGTATGCATACAGCATCATTGAGAATTAGAAATGTATAACGGTGTTCATATATAATTGTGTGTGTATGTAGTGGAAAATGAGGACAACCGTCGTCCACACAGTCACCTGTTGCGTCGAACATCACATGGACAACCTAAGCCTATATGCACGATAATCAATATTTCAGCAGGGTTTAACACAAGCTCCGTGCCCACTCCAGGTCTTCTCAGACTTCCCTCAGTATAAAAGGACAGCTTTAGAGAACCTCCGATTTAAATGAAGGCGTAACGTGCCCCGGCCACACTTGGCTCAACGAATTTCAGGTAGCGCTGGTCATTTAGAGGACCATACAGCGGTGCCAATGTCCATCGGCACCGCCGGTGAGGGAAAACGGTGCACACGGTGCCTAGCGATTTCCTAACCGGCCCTCACCTAGGCGCCCGTGGCTTGTTGTTTTTCGAGGAGTTATTCGCCTGAAAAGGAAAGAAATTGTCGTCAGTCGTGGTTGGCTCCTGAGTTGTACGGTATAATTTGCGGTTCTGCCAGACGAAATATACTTTAATTTAGTTGAGCAAAAGGTGCACAAATAACCGTCCTCCTTTTTATAGTTACCACACTAGTATTGCTTAGGTCGGCCACACTTTCAGCACTGCACCCAGTTTGTATCCTTGCCCATGTCAACGGAAGTGGTCCCAGACAAGAGAATCCTCCACTTCGAAACGCCTTCTCTTGTCTGTGTTTCGGTATTTCCTCGGTACCATGGTACGGAAGAGCGGGAACTGTACAGGTTGCATTTTGCGGACGGTAATTTCCATATCTGTTATATCCGTCTTCCTTATCTCGAAGGCCGCCTTTAATTTGGAGGACGAGGGTTTTACCTTTTGGTTAGACGTATTCGGAATAGGCTCAGAAATTTGCCTCAGCTGCACGACCCTCGCCGCACCAATAGATTGTCCTAAGTCCTGCGAGGTAATGCTATCTTTTAATGAATATACTGTGGCGTTCGTTGATTCATCACAACAAAGTATGTCCACATCTCTACCGAACTTAGTTATCGCAGCCAGAATCTGTAACTGCGGGAAACTCCCCGAGCTTCCCGTACTCTAGGCTGCCCAAAATGGTGGCGATAGCCCAGGCCACTTCGTAACATAAAGCTTTTTTCACTCGAACTTATTTCAGACTTTTCCTGAACAACGTCCCCCGCCAATGATGGAGGTGGTGTATTTTGCGGCGGGCTTTCATTGAACAGGACCCAGCGACCTGCTGGTGGCCCAGCAGTATCGTACTCAATTACCTCAGTTATTTTCAGTGTTTGACTGCACGAAAGGAGCTGACATTTACAGAAGCCACGGGAACACCGAGAGCTAGCACCCAAAATATCCCTGGCTGCGAACAAACAACCACAGCGAACCATCCAACAACCGTCCAAATCGGCCCCTTAAGTGATTACAAGCGTACAAATACCCTCTTCAACAGCCAAAATTGCGCATTCACTTGGCCGGCAGATGAAACCAATGTGGTGCTCCATCCCTTTCCAAGCCTCGAAGGGGATCGCCGTGGGTTCGCTCAGCCTTCTTCGCCCTCCCTAATCCAAATTTTAGCGCACTTCAAAGTGCGCACAGGCACATCCACTCTTCAGAACTTGTTAGATAATTTTGCTTTCAGACACCGAGTTAAGTCCCCCCCCCACAATTACGGGAAAATTCTCCGAGAATTTGACCAATCTAACTGCTTGGCCAGCCCGCACATTCTCAGACGGCAGCTAAGCACGGTCAAGATAGCGCTCTGCAGCCACACCGACCGGCACTAGGCAACTTAAAATGAATGGATTGCTATTTTGTTGAGGGGTGAACTAAACTCTGCATCAAACTACATAGTCGTAGTTTGCCATTCGGTGACAAATCACCGGACTGAAAGCAGTGCCACCTCTTGTCTAGCGAAGCAAGAAACCGGCCCATCTTGCTGTGTGGATAATGCTCCCTAAATGTGCCATTTTGCGCTAAAATCCCGCCTGTGATATTAGTCTTAGCATTGACAGAATCGAGCAACCGGTCTTTCGACTTCATGATGGCAAGCTTATAACTAATGCCACTCCCGTTCGGGATAAAGGCATGAAAAATAAACCCACCCAACCCATTTCCGTCTACCATCAGCTTCACATAAAAGTTAGCTACCTTGATTAAGCAGATCAGTTGCCTCAGCCAACAAAATGTCCCTTTGCTTATCCACCAACGGAATAACCACTTGTGGAATTAAGAAACTACGGCGAATTATTCATTCCCGGCGTACCATATAGGAGTAGCCCTTGCCACTAACTAACTGCCTCATGCGCACAGCCTCCGTTCGACTATCCAAACTGCTAGCCTTGTGTTTTGTTAGGGAGACTGTACGGCCTCCCCAATATCAAGGCCCTGAATACAATAGTGTTATTATTTTCCCTACAGGCTTTCTATTTTTCTATTTGTTCTGGTTATCGATTTGTTTGCTAACTGAAATTTTTATTTTGTCTCGCCACGATATATTAGTAACGTCCATGTGGCCTCTCTCCAACTGATTGGTTTCCCTGGCTGTCCATTGATCTCCAAGGTCAATCGACTCCGACCTAGCAGGACCTCTACTTGCAGCCGAGTTCTGCACTCTCCAAACCATAAGATCTGGGTTCCCCAGTGAGAAGATGAACTTTGTCAGTTAGCACTTCAACCTGTGTTCTTATTCAGGCTTGTGAGATGTCTAGCTTCGACTATTGCGCTCCTGTTACTGATCATATTTGCGGTCCAACGACGGTCGTTGTGCCGGTACTTGTCCAAGTAGCTCCTGAGCATCTATTATCCGGTTGATTCATCTAAGGGTTACAACCTTCGGGGATTGTTGTGAAGGAAAATAAGTTGTAATAGAATTCAAACTAGCTACGCTGAAGGATCTGTTGAACTCATTCCGGGCATGGGAACAGGTTTCCTGAAAGTTGTGGAAAGTTTTCATCAAGTTGCTGACACTTGACTCCCATTCAGGAGCCAAGCGTCCATTGCTGATATGTAGCTAGTCATTAACGAGCAAAGCCGAGGACCAAGCCTTTCAAATGAACGAGAGGTGAAAAGTAAATGACAACCGATATTCTTGTACTTGAAATAAAAGTGGCAGCTGCCGTAAAGTATTTATCTCACAGCTGTCCGTTGGGGGAGGGCAGTTACGGGCACAGCAAAACTCTACTCGACAATGAGGAAGGGTTTTTGGCAGAGCACCAGGATAGGTGCAAAGAGAGTTTCTCCCTCTTAAACCCATATAGGAGAACGTTCTCTCTTATGCCGAAAAACACGAAAATCCTCCTCAGGGTTTTATAACAAATTCACAGGTCACGAAGAGTGCAACAAAACGTTCAGTATCATCAACCAACTCACTGTATTTAGCGGTATCATCAACTGAAGCAGCCGTGATAGCAAGCGGAACTGGAGAAATACAACCTTGGACGGAGCTGCCTATATACTGGCCTGAATTTACCCAAATAAAAGCAGTAGGTTCCATCAGTGATCCTCATTTTTCCAAGCAGGTAACCTTCAAGGTAAGCCTTTTCTCTGTAGTATGAAGCCGAAGATTTAATATGACGGAGCGAGAATCAACGACATTCGACATACCAGCGCAGTAGACGGTCTTCCTAGGTGGCGAAGATGTTCCAATGTTGCTGACAAACATATTCAATTTCTCACTGAGGTGCAGTGTTTTCCCTTCCCAATGGAAAACTTCAATTATCATACAGATGCACAAAAAAGGATCACGTCTAGATCCAGTTAACTATCGGCCGGTGAACCACACCCCGGTCGTGTCCAGGATCATGGAGAGAATGATCAAGGAAAGGCTGACACGTCACCTTCTTAACAATAATCTAATCAACGCTGGTCAGCATGGTTTTCTGAAAAACAGATCATGTGCGACATGCATGACCGATTTCCTCAATCTGGTCACAGAGGCTGTCAATATTGGTAAATCGGCAATCGTGATCTTTTTGGAAATAACCAAGGCGTTTGACCGGGTATCCCACGTCCGGTTACTACAGAAGATCAAAACTTATGGAATCGTGGACCCAATGCTCGCTTGGTTTGCGTCCTATTTAACATCCCGAGACCAGGTTGTAAGTATAGGTGGAAATTTGTCCGAACCCCATCCCGTAACCAGTGGGGTGATACAAGGTAGTGTATTGGGCCCATTACTGTTCCTAATGTACGTTAACGATATATTTACCATTTTCCAACGGGGAGTTCCCTTCCTGTTTGCAGATGATATCAAAATCGTGTACACCTTTGAGCCCGTGGCGTTAGCCTCTACCGTAGATGACATTACAAGGGAACTGCTCGCTCTCAGCTCCTGGAGTAATGATTGGAAAATGAATTTTTTCGCCGAAAAAGTAATATTATTACGTATAAATGTCACGTCCCCACTGGAAGATTTAGTATAAACGGCAAGTTCATCCCCAATAACTCTCAGGTATGTGACCTTGGTCTACACTACTCATGTACGTTTGACTTTTCGGAACACGCAGCCATCCAGGTGGCTAAAGCACGCCGTACGATCGGGCTAATACATCAAACATGTATTTTGCCAGAAAGTAAACTAAACATTTTTAAGTCCCATGTTAGACCTCTTCTGGAATACGGCTCAATCATTTGTTCCAACATGCGACAAAGGGACCGCATAGCATTTGAGAACGTACAACGGGCATTTACGAAACAGCTTATAGGTTTTTCTTCGCCCTCTAATTACATGGAACGTTGTGAGCGGCTGAAAATCGATCCCTTATGGCTACGCCGCATAAGAAATAACCTTCTATTCTTTCACAATATCTTGGAGAATAGATCATGTAGTTCAGCACCGCAGGTAAGAACCCTTTCTACTTATCCCTTACGTAACAATGAGTTCTTGGTGTCTGTCCCTTTGCCGAAGCTTGCTCTTCGGTCAAACTTCTTCATTAACAAGTACGCTTCATTGTGGAATAAGCTACCACAACGAATTCGGGCTTTATCACCGACATCGTTGGCTTTCAAACAGGAAATAAGCATAGCCCTAACGGTGGACACGCTGACTAGGTTATACAATCCGTATATTTCAAGACCTCAGGCCTTTGAGGTAGGTATAGGGTACTAATAAGTCGAATAACCGCTTTAAGCAACCTAGGCTCAATTAGACCCGCATAGGGTTGGCCCCACCGCCGCAGCAATTACGGAACTCAGCGGTTCATTCATACGATCTAGGACAGCAAAACAATCCCAACTTTTTACCATCAACTTCTTCCTCATGAAATATGCAACTCTGTGGAATAAACTCCCAGCTGAAGTCCGTTCCGTAGATTCCCTAATTATATTTAAGTCTGGACTACACGTAGCTCTGGACATCCAAAAACTGATCGCTCTTACGAATCCTTATATGTCTTTTGATAGAGCTTATGAGGAAAACGCCGGATACTAACCTGAACCCTTGATAATCTAGGATGTGCCACACCATACGCCGCAGTTGCCATCACCGAAGCGTAAACCTACCAGTTTACAATGCCTAAACAGAAAAATTACCTCTAATCTATAACCACTGTCACCCCAATAGTTCCTTCTACTTTGACTCCCCAGAAACTACTCAGTATAGAATAACCACTATGCCGAAAGAGACAGTAACAGCGTAGCGCCACGCAAACAGTATGATTGTCCTACTCGCTCTGTCTGTTATTTCAAACCTATCTTATCGCCTCGTGCCAAACTGCGTAAGCAAACGGTATTGAAGGTTATCATTACTAACCACGGGCAAATCATAAATCCTTTGAAATGCATACAGCTACCAAGCCTGTGTACGCAACTTCGTCAGCCTGCAGCAGTATGGCTCAAATCCACTGCGAGCCTATTTCACCCATGCCCCACTCACATAGACCTAACCAATATATTGTTCATCGTCTTCATATGTTATCATAACCCACAGCTGGAACCACGTCCAGACTGCAATCTCCCTTTATTTCAGGTCGTTGTCTCCCACTATCTCAGTCGCCAAATTGGCTAACCAAGGAGGCCGCTTTGACTCGTACGGACAGAGACTCAAGTGGAACCTACCACGGCAACTGGGACCGAAATCCAACCACACAACAGGAGATACCCTCAATTGCTTATCAGATCGTTCAGCATTTTCTAACGCAACCAACACTAATTCCAGCTCACGCGCATGACGCTAACATACAGCCACACTCGGCTGATTGACTGACACATACTTTGCCCTGCCAGACGAAACTTACGCATTCGATGTCGTACGTTACCAGAATAACACTGAAGGCAAATGCGTCATCACATACATATATATTTGTCATTGAAGCAGCATAACGCTGAAGTCCATGCGAAGATTTTCCCACTTCATTATCCGTTAACACAGTTTATCTTTTCTCCGAACCGTAGCCGGCTGGAATTTGACTCTCCATTTCTCGAAGACCCTCCAGTTGCGCCTTCCCATTTCTGAATAGTACATGTTACTGGCCCTGAATCTAAACTCACCTTTTTATGGACTGCTGTTTCTCCCACATCCACCGGTGTTCACTTTCACGAAACTGGCCTCATGTCCCCTGCTTCAAATCTCATTCCGTTTACAGAACTCCGGTAAATCCGTCATTCAGGGTCTGCATTGTCTTCATGGATCGCTATCCTCTTCGCATGCGTCGATTTTCCACCCTTTTTCTTCTTGTTCAAAATTTATTCCATCTGCAGAACCTTAGTTGGCCTCTGGTTTCCTGGGCTTGCATCATTCTTGTTAATAATGCCTCCTTAGCACTGCGCTAACGATTTTCTCGATATCTCCACCGCGCATCACTGCCTGATCCTGATTCGAAACCGGTTTAAAACTGCCGCGCAAACCATTATCAGAATGGTCCATTCAAACTTTTCCTGTCATTGGTTTTTCATCTCTAATACTCCCGACTTTCACACTTAGAATATGTGAGCATTTCATCTTATTGAGTAATGTGTACACCATGATCATGCTTTAGCGCGTGCGTCTCGACCATGGCCGAGAAATATACCAATATACTAAAAGAATGGCTGCCACGTAGGGTGCTTACACGAATGCAGCTAGCGTAGGAAATAAAGGGGATGAGCCTCGGTTGAGCATGCTTTTGATGGGTGTCATTACAGACGCAAAAACCAGGCTGACTGGACCAAAAGTTTGATCGCCTAGCTGCAGAGAATTTCACCCTGGTTAGGGTGGATGGGAGGGATGGGAGGGTCCGTGGAAGAGCTACGCTACTATTAGCAGACCAATACAACTGCGATGACGGAGGAAAGCTAGCAACAACAAACGAGCAGGCAGTCGAGGTTATAGCGCAATCAAGAGAAGACGATTGAGCCGTGTCTTGCGTAAACGGGGGACTATCGGCGGAAGGTGATGAAGACGAGGAACGAACACAATGGGGAGGAAGAATAATCCCATCATATAAGAGGTTAACTAGTCAACGGGCCAGCTCCGGTTAATGGTTTGGGGTGAAGCCAATGACTCTGCTTACAACGAGCTCTCATCCACCATGTCGATCATCAGACTAGGTGGACAGCAGGGCAAGCAGCATCAAGACTGAATCTTGTTATGATAGGTGCTCAGTGGTATTGCAAACATAACCAGGGAAGCCCTACTAGGCTGGAGCGACCATACAGCGTTTCACACCGAGCACAGCTTTGTAGGCTCACCCGGTACGGTAAAAATGAGGAGAAGGTTTTCCAAGATAAAAGAAGATGATTCCCTGATGAGGGCTCTACTGCTGGGACGGGAAGTGGAATGGGGAGCATGCACAATCCAAGTACAGCGGGAGAAACTAAAGGGTGGCATCCTGATGTTAACCAAAGAGGCCGTTTCAATTCATGGAGTCCGCAGGGCGGAGGTACCACGGTGATTGAGAAATCAGATGCGAAAATCAGACAGCAAAATCAAGCGGCGTGGAAAAGGCGCAGGGTGTAAAGTACCTTTGGGCAGTGCGTAGCCAAATTTCCAAAGGACCCCGAAATTAGAAAACGATTATCCGTGAAGTTCTAAGATAATAGATTATTGAATGAACAATGATACGAAACACATTTAAACCAAAATCATGCGATCACATGGACTCAAAAGCGAGAACCAAGTAGCGGTGTGCGAGAAACAAGCACCTGCATAAGGCAGGTCCTGAACAACTGTATGACAAAGCAGCTTGATGGGCATGAACAAACAAACGTTGGCTCATAAAAACATACAGCGCATACAACAAGTCAATAGTGTAAATAAGTGAGTGATGTTATTGAAAACACGGAACTGCAGTGTTCTTTTGGGGATTTTTCAAGACCGGTCGTTACACAGGTTGCGAGGAGAGCGCTGTAGGCTTTTTCAATATTTGGTCGCTAGGAAAAGAGCCACGTGCATCCAAAACGAGTATAAGGGAGACTATAAAGATGCACCGGCTGGGAGAGCAAAAAAGAACCCCAAGGCTTACTTTGGATATGTGCAATCGAAGCCCCGCCAGCGAAGTGAATTGGGGGGAGTCACGGACGAACAAGCGTGCGCTGCCGCCACAAACCAAAAGTTGACCACAGGTTTGGGTTCCTCCAGAGGTCTGTTCTCCGGTTATGGTAGTGGCGGAGAACTACCCGGTTTGAGAGACGGAGTCATATGCAGCTGCAACGGCTAGCCAGGACGAGAGCAGCAAGTTCGGATGGTATCCACCCGGTGATCCTGGAACTACTAGAGCCGGCAGAGGTGGGACCACTAACGAAATTATTCAGTGCCTCACTGTAGGTCGGGATATTGCCTGAGGATTAGTCGACTTTGACAATCACCTCCATGCGCAGAGGCAGTGATATAGGTAGCTATGGAAACTACCATCCAGTGAACCCTATATTCATTGCGGCTATAGTATTAGAAAGCGTCACTCGGAACCGGATGGTGATACACCTAAAACAACGCAGTTTTGTCCGGGAATCCCAGCACGTATTCTTGCGGAAACGTTTGTGTCACTCTAATCTCCCGTGCCTCTTGGAGGAAGAGACAAGGGGAATGGACGGCGGGGAGCGAGTTTGGGTCCTTTACTTGAAATTCCAGAAGGCATTTGACTCAGCGAACCACCGTTTGCTTGTGGAGTAACTACAAGTGCGTGAATTGTCGAACCAGGTGGCGACATGGGTTTGAGGGCTGTCTGTTTGGCAAGAACATTCTGGTGTGGTTGGGGCGAAGCTTATCTCCGGCTGGGCTCATGCTGGGTTGGGTGCCTCAAGGGTCGATCCGTGTAGGCTTGCTACTCCTCTGTTATACCACTGACTAGAGGATGGTCTAGAAAAGCTTTGTTTCACGTTTGTCGGTGGTGTGGGATTGGTAGGAGCGGTCAACCAGGACCAGTACAAAGACCCGGGTGTGGTTCGAGGATGGGCTGCGAGGTGGCACTTGTCACCGAAAATGTGCAAATATGAGCCTCTGTTGCATGATGGGTTACCTCGCAGACTGAGAGAACTAGAAGCGGAGGGTGTGACAGCGCCATCAGTGCAATATGTGCTTCAGGGACTTGGAGCATGCTGAGGGCTGATTTCCAACCCAGAATCCAGGGTGAGAAAACGCGGAAAACCACTTCCAAAATGCTCTTCCGATTCCGTCGAACAAAAGCTCTAGGTGACCACTGGTACTGTTCCCACTCCACAGGACTCTGATACAGCTTTACTCGAAATTCCGTGTCCAGGCTAGGAATCCTATCTGGTTTCAAATAGGCAAGTACTAGGGGGACCCACAGACGATCTGCCAGATCTTTTCTCATGTTGGGAGGACAAACTTATGGGGAACGCCCATAGCAGCCTCGTCCTCTATGTCATGGAAAGCAGAAGGAAACGAAGGGATCTCTAAATAATGTAAGGGATTCTAACAGCCCCATTCGACTTTGGCTATCACATTACTGGCAGCTTTCTACAACGCCGGAGAAAGCCACAACCTGGCAGGCGACGCCCCTCCACGTCTCAATTCACGTCCCCTCCACAATGGCTTTAGGCCTAATTTTTTGTTCCATCATCTGTTCTACCACCTCAGCCTCCATTCTCCCGGACCTAACTGACGGGTTTGCCTACATGGTGGTTCAGTGCTACCAACCAAGAACCGCGTTAAGTGAGTGGATACAAAAACTAATGCTCGAAGAACATGTCCATTCTGTTATGGCAGCGCCGAAGGATCCAAGAAGCCACCCGTGCAAGAAACGGGACGTTTGGGCCAACTGCTATGCAGCCCTGGATTCAACATGAACCCTATCTGACCGAACTGACTTGACTTACACCAAGCCGCCCGTGGCCGCGAGCTGCTCGGTCCAAAAGTCTCGCTGTTTGCCGTCCGACGAACTTGCCAGGCCAGGATATTCTGCGCTACTCAAGCTAGGTGGAATGCCCCCTTCCACCGTCCAGTCAACTATATTCCAGCTCGCCGGAAATACAAGAAGCTAAAAGCAGTCAAGACTAGTGTAACGAACGTTTGAGCAATGCGTAGCCAAATTCGCAACAGATCCCGAAATCAAAAGACGATTATCCGTGATATTCTACGATACTAGATTATTACATGAACAATGACATAAAAAACATACAAACCTCAATAGTACAATCACAAGGACTCAACAACGAGAAACCGAATAGCAGCGTGTGAGCAAACAGCACGTGCGTCACGCAGGTCCTGAACAAGGATGTTCCAAAGTAGCGCTCTGGGCGCGAACAAACAACAATTGGTCCAGAAAAACAACCAGTTCGTAAAGACAAGTCAATAGTGTAGGCAAATGAGTGATGTTGGGAAAAACACTGAATCGCGAGGAAAATAGGGGGATTTTCCATGACCGGCTGTTACACCGCCCACCAAAAACTTCCTGGATCCTTGTCAGAGTCAAAGGTTCGGTATAAATGCACTGATTCTTCCGACCTGCCTAGGCCCTGCTGTCAGTGCGCACGTCTAATGCTCGTCGTCAACGTTCTACTACCGGTCGCACCTAACCCATTGGCTACATAGACGTGAGGCTAGTCTACATCTTCCACGATGCCAAATGACCGATGGCTGGCGTAAAGGGTCACATGGATGTTGTCCTCTTAAAGGGCCGTTCGGTCCTGGATGTATGTGCTTGATTGAATGTGTGTGTGTGAGTGTGTGTGCCGGGGTGTACAATGAAATCACAGGTATGACTACACATCAAAGGAGGACTTTCTGCAATGTCAACAAAAGACCGTGTGGCAAGAAAACGAGTAAAATGTAGCATGTGTGTGTGACCTGAGCTCCGCTATTTCCACATATGCAAGGGGCATTCGATAACGTCAACAAAAAGCAAAACAACGAACACTGTCACATGTTTGATGGGTTTACGGGATGTAGAGTGCGTCGTGCATGTGTGTATGTATCGGGATGTACAATGAGATCGCATTCATCACCACATATCGGAAAGAACCTTCTGTAATGTCAACGAAAGACCGCGAGCACTGTAACGTGTTTGACGGAGATCGTGTGGTATATATGGTGTTTCTTTATCCACCTCGATGACTAGTGTGAAAAGGTTTACCAGGCCTCAGGTTTCTCAGCTCCTCCGTCTTCGCTCTCGAGTAGGTTAATACTGCGTATGTCACGAATGAGCACTCCGTTAGCTGTCTTCACCTTCACTGTTCTTATCATTCCGTCAGTGTTTTTGATGGTTTCCGTAAATACTCCCAAAGACCAGGTGCTGAAATGTGCGCGTTCGTCGGCGATCATAACCACGTCCCCAACTTCGAATGGTCTTGTTTTGGCCAGCCACTTCTGTCGAGTCTGCAAAGCCGGTAGGTACTCCCGCAGCCATCGCCTCCAGAAGACCTTGGCCAGATAGTTCGCTTGCCTCCATCCGTGGAGGTAGCTCCCACGAAGGTTTACCGGCCCTTGGAAACCCTCGTTCGACCTTAACGTCAATAAGTCGTTCGGGGTGAGCGCCAGGTGGGTTGGGTCGCCGTTCATTACTGGAACCAGGGGGCGGTTGTTCAGGATTCTCTCCACCTCAGTCATGACGGTGTTCAGCGTCTCGTCGTCGGGCGGCAGCTGCTCCATGATTGACATCAATATCCGTCTGGCGGACCGGATCATGCGTTCCCATACGCCGCCTCGGGGGCTGGCCTGTGGAGGGTTGAAATGCCATCGTATGCCGTAGGCCACGGTTAGATCCTGCAGTTCATCCCTGTTTATGTTCTTGTGCCAGCGCTGCGATTCCCGGTGAGCGCCCACAAAGTTCGACCCATTATCTGAGTATATATCGGCCGGTACGCCTCTTCGGTTGATAAATCTTCGCAAGGCCCGTAGGAAAGTATCGGTCGTCCTCGAATGTGCGACTTCTAGGTGTACCGCACGTGGCTTCATGCACGTCATGATACATCCGTATCGCTTTTCTAATCTTTTCCCGCACTTGATCCACAAGGGCCCGAAATAGTCCAACCCGGTGTCACTGAACGGCCACCAGCCCGTAGTCATCCTGCATTCTGGTAGTGGGGCCATGAGTTGTTTGCCTGCTGTTGCACTGCTTTTCCTGCATTGCAGGCACCGTCTGATTACGCGTTTTGCAGTCTCTCGTCCTCTCAACAACCAAAGGCGCATTCGGATGATGCTCGTCACGTGAATTTCCCCGGCAGATCCCTCCACGGCGTGGACGTGTTGAATCATTAGCTATACTACAGGTTGTCTCGCAGGCAGCAGTATAGATCCAGACATTTTGATGTAGTGCACGAGTGCGAGGCTTAAGCCCAGATGGTCCCGGATCTTGTGATTACCTGGTTATCTGAATTCCACCGGTGAAATGAAAGATAGTTCAACTGACTAGGGGCTATGGGGAAAAAGATAGGGTTAAAAATAAAAATTTTGACAGCATCTGGCATGCAGCATTTCCGGCTAGCTCAGACCAGATCAGATCAGGTCACAGGACTTGTGGCTTTGGCCAGTGTACTTCCAGGTTTTTGCACTCCAAATCTGCAATGTTCTCAGGGTGTTTCGACTGTTAAGTGGTCCGAATGTTGTGATTGTTGAGTGGTGGACTTCAAGGAAGAGAATAGAAAGCAGTTTCGCTCTCGAAGAACCGACAGTCACGTTGGATAAACAGGTTCACTGTATCAACTAGCTGCCATGCTTACCCTCGAGAATCCCCGGTGGGGACAATTGAATAAATAAGGAAGGCTGCAGTGCGCTGTATTTTACAGCGCAAAGGGGAAAAAAGTATTGTCTTAGACAAGAAGGGAGTGAAAGGGAGAGGAGTAGCCTGAGGATATGCTCGTTTGGCTAGTCATGGACTGGGAAAACCTCATACCAGCAGCCATCTAGCCCTCGTTTAAACATGATGACGCTATTCGCCGCTACCACATGAGATGGCAGTTTGTTCCACAGGTTCGCAACTCTGTGAGCGAATAAATGTGCTCTATCTTTTCTGATGGCCCTAGGTTTCGTCAGTTTGTGTTCATTTCCCCTGGGCTTTGGGTTTTTGCTTAGAACTAGCAACGGCCTGTCGGTTTCGGATAACCCGTGGAGCTGTTAGGTCCCCCCTTAGGCGCAGCCTATTGAGCGAGAACAGGCCGAGTGCTTTGAGGCGTTCTTTGCATGTCTTGTTCCTCAGCCCATTGATCATCTTAGTAAACCGCCCTTGAACGGTTCGCAACAGCTGTTTGTCCTTGACTATTTTCGGTGCCCAGGCCCGAAAGCAGTATTTTAGGTGGGAGATTACATGCGTTTTGTAAAGTGGCAACGTTGTTTTGGCTTTCCTAGACCTGACAGTCCGAAGCAGTTGAAAGATGGACCCATTACCCTCGGCTGCTGCCTCAAGGCACTGCTTGATGGGCTTAAAGGTTTCGTGCACATGAGAGCCAAGATTGTTTGTGACCTCGGTGGTCTCAGTTATCCCTAGTGCTCTCTCATCGAAGCACCTAATCTCTCCTGCTCCCCGGCCACGGAGCGGCTGTCTGCACTTGCCTCGGTTTAAAGGAGCTCCCATGTTTCGGTCAACTCTCGTATTCTCGTCAGGAATTCCTGCATCCAGTTCGAAGATGGTTCCCCACAATCTGGGGTTCATCCTCGAAAAGGAAACCAGGACACCTCAAGGCGTCGACTAGGTCATCTATATAGAACCCTGCGGCACCCCACTGCATGCCTTAGTTGCGCTGGACTTTGCATCCTCAACCCGGATATGGAACGTCCTATCAGTGAGATATGCCCTAATCCAGTTCAGCTCCCCTTGTGCAGTCCTCATGCCCGGCATTTTGAGCACCAGCATTCTGCGGTTCACCGATTCGAAAGCCTTCTGGAAACCTAGATAACGCACTGTAACTCTCTCGCCTTTGTGCAGTCTGCCGGTCACTTCATCCAGAAATGATAAGAGGTTCGTGAGACACGATCTCCTCTTCACAAATCCCTGCTGCCTCACTGCAATCAACCTGTGACATTCAACAAGCCTTGAAATCCTGTTTCTAACAATGCCCTAGAGTAATTTTAGTACCGTCGATAGCAGGCTAACGGGCTTGCGGTTGGATACGTCTTCCTTCTTTCCTTCCTTGTGGATGGGCACCACATCGGCTTTTAGCCAGTCAGAAGGCAACTTGGCCGAGGCTAGCTACCTGAAGAAAAAGAGCACTATCGCCCCGGGACACTAAGCTTTCTGACGGACGTGGGAGGGCGGGATGAATCCCGCCTGGGCCGGCCGCTTCACCTCTCTTTAACCGGCTGATTAACAGTGCCACTTCCAAGGGTTCTACAACGACTTCTTCCATACGGGGAATGCTGTAGGGTTCTAGCAATGGCGGCTGGTTCCAGGCATCTGCAGTATGTACCAGCTGGGAGAATTTTTTGAGTGCTTCGTCTTTTTCGACGGCGTTGTTTGCATGCCTACCTTTCCCATCCATAATATTTTCTACTGCCACTGGTGACTGGACCTTGGACTGTGCGAAATCGTAATAGGCCTTGGGGCCTTTCTTGGCATTTTGTACCATTCTCGATTCTTACTGTATCTGACAGGATCTTTGAACTCTCAGGGCTTGTTCACGCGCCCTCAGGAACTGCGGAGAGCGAGGATGCCCCCCTGCACCGCGAGGTGTCTCCACGACACTTGCTTACGTTTCTGTTCTTTTTCGGCTCTTCTGACCCACCAAGGCGGTCCTCCACTCCTTCTTGCACTCCTCATTGGAGCAAACTCATCAGTGAGTCGCATCAAGCTGCCTTTTCGTTTGCAACCACTCGTTCTCTAATGTGAGATTGAAGACTGCCCATGGCGTACTCTCCGCAACCATTCTCAGCCCCTGGTAGTCAACTTTCCGGAAGTCTCTACTTAGTTTGTGAAGGACTTCTAAGGGGTTCTAGAGCAGAAACCTGATCACCCTATGATCGCTGCTGCCCATGGGAGCAGTATTCTCGAGGTGGTCGACTTCCTCCGGTGTTTTTGTGAGTACGGGGTCCAGAGGGCTGGATGTCGGCCCCGCTCTCCATGGGGTTGTCTTTCTTTTGTGTTGTACCTGTGCGAATCTGCACACCAGCTCCATCGAACATACACCTAATCCACCTCGCGGCGCTCACACTCCCTCCCACTCTACATCGGGCGAGTTGAGATCACAAACAGTCGCTGATCCATCGGAAGGAGTTGCTATCCTGGCCAAGATCTCCATTAACAGTGCTTTTTCGTTAGGGGTTCAGGATGGAAGCCTGTAGGCGCACATCAGTGTCGCCTTCATGTCCCCTGAACTCAGATAGAACAAAGCCACCTGTATGTCTGGTGTGGATGTCACCTCTCCTGCCACTTGCTCGTGTGAGTCCGCAACAAGCTAAGGTGCACCCCCTTCTTCCCTTCCGTCTTGCCTGTCAGCCCGTTAGGCGCAGTACCCCGTTACGGGGACACCTGTCGTTGCTACATCATTACTGAGCCAATTTTCGGCGATTGCGATGCAATCAGTGCTCTCGGTTTCAGCCGTCAATCCAGTTACCCTCCACACAACAGGCTTTGGTATATACTACAGTTATTCGACCGGTCGTGACCACTGCCCTAGTTTGGGGTCTCGTAAGTGGCAACGGTTTTATTTGCTTGCACTCGGACAAGTTGCTCCAGTGCCGTTGGCTTTTTTTGCCATGTTGAATTCCGGTGCCTCTCGTTGACCTCAGTCGGCAGTCTCTGGATTAATACCGGATGAGCTTTCTTGCGGCGCTGCAGCTAGGTTGGAATGGCAAGCTTCAGATATTTACGGGTCCACCTGGACTGAGCCGATCTGACTGGATCGCTCACAGTGAGTTACTGGTGTTCCCGGCTGCTGACAGGTGGCGATGCCTACCCACGGCGAAGGACGTAGCGCGGGACTAGAAGCCATGAAGAGTGCTTGGGGTTGCCTCGGCAATGGTTTGCTCTTTGCCAAGTGATCTGGTCCAGACGGGATTCACCCCGCCCTCCCACGTCCGTCAGAAAGCTTAGTGTCCCGGGGCGATAGTGCTCTTTTTCTTCAGGTAGCTAGCCTCGGCCAAGTTGCCTTCTGACTGGCTAAAAGCCGATGTGGTGCCCATCCACAAGGAAGGAAAGAAGGAAGACGTATCCAACCGCAAGCCCGTTAGCCTGCTATCGACGGTACTAAAATTACTCTAGGGCATTGTTAGAAACAGGATTTCAAGGCTTGTTGAATGTCACAGGTTGATTGCAGTGAGGCAGCAGGGATTTGTGAAGAGGAGATCGTGTCTCACGAACCTCTTATCATTTCTGGATGAAGTGACCGGCAGACTGCACAAAGGCGAGAGAGTTACAGTGCGTTATCTAGGTTTCCAGAAGGCTTTCGAATCGGTGAACCGCAGAATGCTGGTGCTCAAAATGCCGGGCATGAGGACTGCACAAGGGGAGCTGAACTGGATTAGGGCATATCTCACTGATAGGACGTTCCATATCCGGGTTGAGGATGCAAAGTCCAGCGCAACTAAGGCATGCAGTGGGGTGCCGCAGGGTTCTATATAGATGACCTAGTCGACGCCTTGAGGTGTCCTGGTTTCCTTTTCGAGGATGAACCCCAGATTGTGGGGAACCATCTTCGAACTGGATGCAGGAATTCCTGACGAGAATACGAGAGTTGACCGAAACATGGGAGCTCCTTTAAACCGAGGCAAGTGCAGACAGCCGCTCCGTGGCCGGGGAGCAGGAGAGATTAGGTGCTTCGATGAGAGAGCACTAGGGATAACTGAGACCACCGAGGTCACAAACAATCTTGGCTCTCATGTGCACGAAACCTTTAAGCCCATCAAGCAGTGCCTTGAGGCAGCAGCCGAGGGTAATGGGTCCATCTTTCAACTGCTTCGGACTGTCAGGTCTAGGAAAGCCAAAACAACGTTGCCACTTTACAAAACGCATGTAATCTCCCACCTAAAATACTGCTTTCGGGCCTGGGCACCGAAAATAGTCAAGGACAAACAGCTGTTGCGAACCGTTCAAGGGCGGTTTACTAAGATGATCAATGGGCTGAGGAACAAGACATGCAAAGAACGCCTCAAAGCACTCGGCCTGTTCTCGCTCAATAGGCTGCGCCTAAGGGGGGACCTGACAGCTCCACGGGTTATCCGAAACCGACAGGCCGTTGCTAGTTCTAAGCAAAAACCCAAAGCCCAGGGGAAATGAACACAAACTGACGAAACCTAGGGCCGTCAGAAAAGATAGAGCACATTTATTCGCTCACAGAGTTGCGAACCTGTGGAACAAACTGCCATCTCATGTGGTAGCGGCGAATAGCGTCATCATGTTTAAACGAGGGCTAGATGGCTGCTGGTATGAGGTTTTCCCAGTCCATGACTAGCCAAACGAGCATATCCTCAGGCTACTCCTCTCCCTTTCACTCCCTTCTTGTCTAAGACAATACTTTTTTCCCCTTTGCGCTGTAAAATACAGCGCACTGCAGCCTTCCTTATTTGTTCAATTGTCCCCACCGGGGATTCTCGAGGGTAAGCATGGCAGCTAGTTGATACAGTGAACCTGTTTATCCAACGTGACTGTCGGTTCTTCGAGAGCGAAACTGCTTTCTATTCTCTTCCTTGAAGTCCACCACTCAACAATCACAACATTCGGACCACTTAACAGTCGAAACACCCTGAGAACATTGCAGATTTGGAGTGCAAAAACCTGGAAGTACACTGGCCAAAGCCACAAGTCCTGTGACCTGATCTGATCTGGTCTGAGCTAGCCGGAAATGCTGCATGCCAGATGCTGTCAAAATTTTTATTTTTAACCCTATCTTTTTCCCCATAGCCCCTAGTCAGTTGAACTATCTTTCATTTCACCGGTGGAATTCAGATAACCAGGTAATCACAAGATCCGGGACCATCTGGGCTTAAGCCTCGCACTCGTGCACTACATCAAAATGTGCGGATCTCAAGACTCAAGGCCATCACGTTTGAAGCACCTGACAGCAACTTCACATAGAGTACCCGTCATCTTAACGGCAGAAGAATCTGAATGTGAACTCGCCAGATCTACAGTTACGAAGCCCCGGCCAAGTGTGTTTTAATCAACCAATCTCGTTAAATTGTTGTATGAACTTAGCAACGCGTGGTAGTTCAATTCGTCAGTGTCCGCTGGATTCCCGCTTAATTGCGTGATGTACTGCGCTCGGGAATGGATTGCCAAAACTCTCTTTAGCGATGCGAATTTTTCTTTCTGTGTCTTTGCAGATCATTCACATGCAACTTCCACAGAAAAACATTGTATCGAGCCCTTGCAACGAAACCACTCAAAAACCGCTCCGAAGTCGATCGGCTTTTAGCCGGTTTTCTTGCGGATTCTGAGTGATTTCTGAACAGTTTTCAAACGGGTTCCGAGCCGTTCCTGCCAATAGTGTTAAATACGTTTTACGATGCTCATTTGTATCTCCCAAATTATGATTTTCACGATAGTTGTCCTTATTCAACGCATTTCAAAATCGTGAAATTGGACGCTCCATAGTTTTGTATCTCAGAGCATTTCAATGTATTAGGTCAACATATTCCCAGTCAGCACAGGAGTTTGCATTTAGTCCGAAAATAGTCCCGCGAGGGACTATTTTTCAGTATTGAGCTTGAGAAGAGTTCTTGTCATACCGTGAGATTCAAACAGGTGTAAAACAAAGAAAACTAACTTTACTTCATTGAAAAATGCTACGCTTTTCCAGTCGGGTCAACACAACGAGAGAACATTTAGTCCAAAAATGGTCCCTTGAGGGAATACTTTGGGTCTTTTATTAATGTGAGATAAGTTGGAGAATTTCACCCGTTTCCTCAAGTACAGTTCATAACATGGAAGTACATCTTGACTTCTTTGAAAAACACTACGTTTTATAGGGATACTAGGCACCAGAAAGTACTCGGGCCGTGCCAAGTAATTTTCGAGGGTGTTCACAGATCATATCATTTTCCCTAATGGAAATTAATGGAAGTTCATTAACTGGTACCTCAAGATAAAGTAATTAAGTGGGGCTTACAGAAATTACAAAGTAAAGTACGTAGGCCGCTGCGTCCTCGGTTGTTCAAAAACTGTCCCAGAAATGTCCCTGGGGGGTTTCAACCGGGACTAAAGTGTGGCGAATTTGGGACTAAATTGGAACAAATTTGAGACTATTTTGCTGGCTGAGTCGAAACAAAATGCCTACTAGGGTGTGCATTACTCCGGTTGTCGATTCTCTTCGTATCACTTCACTTTGGTCCTTGTAAAATGGCTACTAAACAAACCGATCAAAAACCGTCCGGAAACCGATGCTACGATTGGGTCGTGTACCACAAAGGACCATAATACAAGTCCCAGGCAGCTGCCTGGGACCTCCACGTGAGCATTGTTAGCGCTATCAAAATATCGCAATAAAACTACTCACGTCTGCCCCACTAATTGCCCATACAGGTTCTGTGTGGGCCCCTGTATGGGACTTAGGACTCGACCGTCACCCCAGTCTTTTCAAAAGGAGCACTCAGTTTCCTTTTTCATGGTTATATGAACTTCAAATAAAAAAATAGTGAACCTATTGAGATAGCAGCTTTCTGTCTCTCTAGCCGTACCAGAGAGTGTCCCCAACAGTTACCTTCAGGGGGCGGTTGGCGATGAACTCAAAACACACGCACAATCGTGTCATAGTTGCACATTTATAATTTTCACTTGCCATTTAATACAACAAAGGCGTCCCAGTCAGCACAACGGTCCTCAAAATGTCACAAGTTAGTCATAATTTAGTCCCGTTTGAAACACCTCGAGTGACTTACCTTTAAATTTCGCTAGGTATACCAAATTATTTCATATTGAGGTATTAATTATCAAACTCTTGTTAATTTCCATTTGAGAAAGGAAAATGATCCGTAAACATCCTCAAAAATTACTTGGCACTACCCGGGTACTTTAGGGTGCCCAGTAACGTCACAAAATGTAGCGTTTCACAAGGAAATCAAAATATGCTTCAGTGTTATGAACCGTGCATGAATTAACGGGTAAAATCCTATAACTCCTACCACATCGTTAAACTAGTTCCAGAATAGTCTTCTGGGGGACGTTTTGGGACCAAACGCTCTCTTTTTGTGCTAACGGGACCGATAGACTATAGGGACTTTGAATAAGGTAAAATTACTTTTCTATGTCCTAGACATTTTTAAATCAGATGATATGGCAAGGCTGATTTCAGACTACATCGTGGAAGAAGTCCCTCACGAGACTTCACTGGGACTAAAAATTGCACCCCTATGCTGATTAAGGTGTTGACGATAGTCAGTAACCCGCAGGCATCACACTAGAACTTACAACCTGATCTAATGGTCCCCTGAGTGTCCCTTCTTTATATTTCATTGGGGATCACCTAATGGTGCGGTCAGAGGGCTGTCCGGTGATGGACAGTGAGACACTCCTGTTGCTTGGGGTAATTCCCAGTTTTCAGCAAACGAACCTATCACTTTATGCTCACTTATAACAAAAGTAGACATTTTCTATAATTTGTAGCGAGTCGATTACTCCAAGACTAGAAGATATGTGAAGTGGATGTGTCAACATCACCGCTAGCTGGTGTTTGTGAATCTTTGTTTTATGTCCTTTATATTCTAATTTTTCCAACCATTCTTTTTGGAATGCCGCCACGTTTGTGTATTCCAAATGTGGCGTAGTAGGCGGGACTGAGTAAGAACCTTGAGGATCCAGTTATTGCGTGCCTGAGGCGCATTTTATTTCATCCACAGCATGTGTTAACCACGACCAAGGTCCCTCGAGGGATTATTTCTCGTTGTGTAGTTTCAAGTAAAGTTTTTCATCTCGTTATATTCAGAAAAGCAAATAGAATGGAAAGATAACTTTACATTGATGAAAAAGACTTTCAAGTCCGGCACGGAAGTGTTCTTCAGTCCTCAAGGGTTCCCACGAGAAACGGTGTTTTATTATGTCGTGTCAGACAGATTTTTTATTGAGTTCAAAAAGGTAAGACAGAAAAACCATAGTTTATCAGTCTAGTCAAGACAGAAGAAAAGCATATAGTCCTAATAGGGGTATTTTGAAATGCGCCTGGGTGACACTTTATGGACCCTTTCTAATATGTGGTAATGTTGGAGAAGTCCTTCCCTCTATATTAAGTGCGGCATAAAAACGAATGTATGCTGTTTTTTAATAAAAGACTCCAGTTTGTTAGCAAAATAGTCCCAGTTTGGTCCTGAAACGTCTTAGAATAGTCGCGTTTGAAACACCCCAGGGGATTTTTCGTGACTGTTTTTTTAACACGTCAAGAATGCAATGGTTTATACTCACTACTTTTGACTTTCACGGAAAATACTTGTCGGTACGTTACGTCAGATCAATACAATACACGCACGGGGTTTAAAAAACTAGCTAAGTTATCAGGTAGTCCGCAGGGTTCACAAGAATTCGCAATAGCAACTGTCAGGTTGAGGATAATAAACTTGTGTGGACACTTCGGCCAGTGGTTTCGCCGATTGTGTGTGTCTATCTTTCCAACCTTTGTACAGGGAAGAAGCAGTGTCGTAAAAAACCGTTTTTGCAAACACAGGATTAACCAATGTCATTTGGTTGCAATCGCCTTGGCTGTGGATAGGATTCTTTGTCCTAATGGAAATTGGAATGGAAACGCACACAGTGCGGGCATGGTATCAGGGGGACCCCACACAACATTCCTAAACTACTGAGAACATAAAGTCAAAAATTTATCCTCCGTTGTACTAGATGAAATCACTCTAGAAGCCTTATCACTTTGTCATAGATAGTGCTGCCCGAGGAAAACGATCCGCCAGTTAGATGTAGAAGTTTGAATGAATAGTCTGTGTAACAGCTAAATAACGGCTCAAATAATTGAGCATAATGTTGACCAGCTGATATATATATATATATATATATATATATATATATATATATTCTTCATTGGATTGAGAACGTACGACAACAAAAAGAAACACAAAGGCGGGGAAAGCTAACTTCTTCATGCCTTTGCACCAGATCATAACCTGACCGCCGCAATACTTCTTTTAGTCTTGCCTAGCGCGCGAAAAAAGGGCACGGAAGGGTAAACAATGAGCAGACATATGCAAAGTATGCCCGAACCTTCGGAGGTGGTGTTGAACGATTATCTCGGTTAGTGGGCGACTAGTTGCTCTGAACACGACGCTGAACCTCGTCATTGCTCACCTGATGTTCCCACCAGATACGACCAATGCTTCGGAGACACCGGCGGTCGAATGCAGAGAGCCGCCGGACATCCTTATCGTGGAGGGGCTAGGTCTGGCAACCATAAAAACACTACGGACTGCGTCACTGAACACCCCTCTCTTGAAGGAAAGCCGGATGTCATGGCATCTCTTGAAGTACTTGAAGCTACAGACTACCTCTAACTGATCACCATAAAAAGTGAGGGCAGGCACAGGATTCTGCAAATCTTGAAGAAGTACTTTGTATTTTGGAGGCGCAAGCTACATGCCATATCGGGACGCCTCAGTCGTCAAGCAATCCAGTGCATGTTAAATTGCCTGTGCATTGTCGCTCAGCATGGCGATCTCTGTTCCTTAGGAAGAGTTCAATCTCACCGTTTGGAAAACAAGGCAAAACGTTCTGTAAAACATCCTCTGTAGCACAGTTGGAAAGAAATGGGGATATCGGGAAGCCTTGTCGCACTCCGCTGAAGACGGCAAAGGGTGGCGAAAGCTAGCCATATGCCCTGATCTGACCTTGGGTAAGAGGATATAACTGTGAAGTCAACACTAGTCATCTTTAGCTGACAACATAAGAATAACAAAACAGACACTAAAAGCATTCGCTCCGTAAACTACCTAAAAGCGATACAAGTTTGAGGTAAAACCAATCAGTCCCCATCGCGTCCCTTGACAAGGGACCCGAGATCGATGTCGTGGGCAGGGATAGGTACCGGCACAATATATGTCGGAGCCACTGAGTGACTGAAAGAAATTCACAAAACCCGAGGAAAAAACGAGATAAACAATAGTGAAAGATGTACAGGTGTCATACTTCGAAAACTAAGACAGAAGAATGTAATCAACGCAATCACCTTCGACCAGATAAGACCAGTAGTATCAATAATCTCGACTGTACAGGCCCGGAAAAATGCGCAAAATTAGCTTCTGTTGTGTTCGTAGTTAATGTTAGGACATGTAATGGTAGCACGGCATCTATCTATACGGATATAAGTACAAAACTCGACCACAACCGGCGAGTAAGTCGCAAGCAAGTGAGCAAGTTAGCAAAAAGGGCCAAACTGCATGTTCTGCTACGTTCAGAGGAGTAAGGCTCGTCAGTACATAGCGAAATCGATAAGTCAGTACTGCTGGCGCTGACACATGAATGAAGATTGAGGCAAAGTGGGCGCAGTGTCCATTCACGAGGGGAATATGGACCGGTTATCGGCGTAGTGTGCATGACTTTAACCAGACACAACAGCATTTCAATGCCACATATACTAAACATGTATGGCTCACACTACAATAGCATTGCACGCCGAATCACAGCTTCTAGAACCGATAAGGCAAAAATCATCATTCCATTGTCGAAAAGACACCGTTCAACTTGTCTACACAATCCAGTATGCAAAAGTGGATTCACAAAGAAACGATTTCCGCTGATGTTTCATCATTGTTTACAAGCATGCCTCCGTCGGAAACGATCGACCATATTTGCAAATATATGTCAGTAAAAGACATTGATAAAGGTATACCAGCAAGAAACTACAAAGAACCTCGAAGATTTTGCTTTTAAAACATGCAGTTCTAGTTCGAAAGCAGTATTTGCCGACAGAAGGATGGCATGGAATTGGAATCATCACTTGGTTCTTTACTTTTCAATATACTAATGACCGAGGTCGAAAACCACGTTGAATCTAACCATCTGCTGCTTGTCGATGTATGAAATATATGTCGATGATATCCTCTGCCTAGAGACATGCGAATATAATGTACAAGTTACCACAGGCGTTCATCGAGTCGCATCCGAGTCTAAAGTTTACGACAAAACTGGAAGAAAATGAATCACTACTTCTCCTAGATGTTCTCCTGAAAAAGTGATCGGATGGATCGGTGAAGCGGAACGTCTACTACAAACCAAGTTGGTGAGGACAGTATAATAACCTTCAACATTTTGTGCCCACACGACAGAGCCGGAGTTAAGTACGATGTCGTATCTACATAACGCTCCGAAAACTAACTCTCACATGTAATAGGAACTATCTCCAATGCATTGTGATATTTTAGATTTATGATGCAATTGTGAGATAAATATACGGTCCAGGTGCGACTTCTGGGTTCATCGCTGGCCATTCCCTGGGTATACCTTCGGAGTCTACTCGATGATATGGGTAAGGGACTCCTAGGTGATGCTCAGAGGAGAATTTGTGCTGCGCGGATCGTATGCGAAATATAAGTTAATAATTATTGAGTTAGCTCCAAGTTTATAAATTCCCAAGTTAGAGAGATGAACCAGGGATTCTTCTTGTTTGTGATGCAAACTGAACGGTAGAAACAGTTGTCTGTCTTGATTAAGCTTTATTATACTCCATAAGCTAACACTTCCGTTATGTTTTATACCGTTCTCAGTCTATAAAACAGTCCCAAAAGCGCCCCGCTTTAAACACCCAGATACATTTTTTGGACCTTCATTGAACATATCAAGAACAGCGGATTTAGAATTTCCGCAGACCATGCTACATAATTTATTCTTGTAAACTTAGTTCATTAGCTTTTACCAATTTCTGTTTACGAAAAGGGCATAGTTTGTAAACATCCTCAAAAATTACTTGGTGTGGTCCATGTAGCTTCCGGTGCTAAAATTTTCCCCACGCTTTATTACTTTACAAAGAGGTAAAAATTTACTTCCTTATCTTATACCGCACTGCCGTACTGAACAGTTCTGTAGCCTGTAACTTATAATGAAAATAGTCTCAAAAAGGTCCTTCCATTGACACCTCTAGGACAAAGTGCTCTCTCGTTATGCTGACCTAGTTGGTAGACCATAACGTTTTCCAATTATATAATATGATTTTTTCATGGGACAGACCTTTCTACATCCAGTGGCGTAACAAAATGCATCCGAAAACGCATAATAAAAAATGACCGCTCACGGGTTTTAAAAAGGCACTCCTGTGCTGTTTGTGTTTTTTTTTTTGTTGTTGTATTTATAACGACAGTTTTTCAAAAACCCAAGAGACAAAATGACTGTGGTTAGCAAAAAATTGTGGTTATTCACTCGGGGGATGCCCAACTGTCCTGTTGTACTCCCTGAGGCCATCGGCACCGAAGAGTAAGTGAACCGTTCAAAGTAAGTTTTGATGATGTTACCCAGCCATTCTCTCTTGTCGAACGGTGGTTGATGGAAGTTAATCAGCCAAAATCCCAAGATGAAATAATATAGTCTAATTTAGCGAAATTTAGAGCGAAAGAATATATGGGATGATACATTCTCGATGTGTTGAAAAACGGTCCCTCAGAGGTCCCAGCTTTGTTTCAACTGAGATTATTTTAGTACCATTTTAGGGCATTTTTGAGGTCATTTCACTGACTGTTGATAGAGCTGCAATTGAGACGTCCAGCTCAGTCTACTAAACCATTATCCTAGCGCTTCTATTCTCTATTTTTTGTTGCTACCTCCCAGCATCTTTGAGTAGCAGGCATAATGAATAGATGCATAAACTTGAAGATCCAAAGACAAAGCAAGAAGCAAAAATCATGAAAACAATAAAAGAATTTGAATGCAGCTAAGTCAGTAGTTGCAACAACTAGCTATATCACGTAACGTCTGCAACCATCTGCTAGGCGGGCGCGTGGACCCCAACGCGAAAGTCTAACATGCTCTACTTGGCCAAGTTCAGTGGTCAAGAATTTCATACGTTTTCCCATGCCATGGACTGAACATCCCGACCTACCTCCTGACCGGTACCTGCTTCCGAGAACAGCATTCGCCGAGAAAGTCTATCGATGGGCATGCGTAACGCATGTCCCAGTCATAATAACCTAATTGAATCCAGTGCTTATCCCACTGAATGACCACTGGTTCCCAACACTCTACGTTTAACATCAGCGTCGTCGATGTAGTGTTCCCATCATGTTCGAGCAATAATACGAATAAATCGATTCTCTATCACCAACAGTCTTCTTCCCTACCTGAGCTGCATAAAAGAACCGATCTAACTGCTGCAGTGTAAACTCGACCACTAAAAGGCATCGGGACGTTACGTTGGCGCCACAGATGACGGAGGTTCGCAAAATCCCAATGCACCTTCTGTATACGCGATGACACTTCATCTGATATCTGCCCACCAAGTGAAATGTAACTTCCCAGTTAACAAAATTTATCCACTACAACTAGAACTTCCCCTGCCAACACGAGGTCTGGTGTAGAGCCAATCCAGTGCTTCAACAGCAGTTTACACTTTGAAGGGGAAAAACGCATCCCAACCATCACTACACTGTTGTTTAGGCTATCTAGGAGAGCTCGCAACTTACCTGAATCTTCACTCAGAGGAACAATATTGTCCACGCATTCCAGGTCAGACAGCTTACTGCCTAAGCGAAGATCGACGCCACTATTCTCACTCTAGGATAGGTCTATCTTAAGGATCAGTTCAATCACGAAATTGAAGAGGAAGGGTGAAAGAGAGCAACCTTGACGAACACCACTTTCCGTGGTGAACTCGGGGGAAAGATCGCCGTAAGCACGAACTTGGCCTCGACTGTTTGCATACAGGCTATGGAAGAGAGAAGTAAACTTCTCTGGCACAGCCTTCAATGAGAGACAGCGCCAAAGAACTGTGAGGTCGACTGAGTTGAACGCCGCTGTCAGCTCGAGGCAGTTAGAGATTGTGGACCTATGGGAGGTGTGTTTGTGCTCAAAGGTTTGTCGAAGAGCAAAGAAGTAGTCAATGCAACCCCGACCGGGTCTGAAGTCGGCTTGATTCTCACGCGCATACATAAAACGGGCATTGGATAATCGGTGCAGAATAAGCCCGATGAGCAGTTTGTATCTGATACTTACCATGCTAATTCCTCTGTTGTTTTCACAGGAGGATCTGTCACCTTTCTTGTGAATCGGCACAATCGTCGACTCAAGCCATTCCTTGGGAGTCTGTTCACTATCCCAGATTATCCGAAGAAGTTTTATTGACTCCGAAACTAAAGCTCCGCTTCCATCCTTGAAAAAGATGCAGATATCCTATCCATTCCAGTGACTTTGTTCTTTTTCAATTAACATTTCTCACGAATGACTTCTATTTCTGATGGAAAAGTGATATCTATCTGTATCGTTCATCCTGCGGGTATATTTGGAAGGACAGCCGTTGAAGTGGACAACCTGCTCCGCCAAACGGTTCTGACAAAGTCCCTGAGAGTGAATCAGTGGTCCGTCAGATTTCTGAATAACTCATTTACCCTGGGCTTCCGTGGACCGGTATCTCTAATTAAACGCTAAAGGTTGCGAGTAGTACCAACAGACGCAACCTTCGCAATTTCTCTACATTTCGCAATCCACCACTGTTCACGGTCATTTCTCAGGCTCCTAGCCAGTTGGTGTCTCAGGGATTCGAACACTTCATTGAATGTGGCATTCGGAGGGACGGATCTGCCAACATCCAGCAGAGAAATTGATGTAAAAAGATATCCATCGTTTGTGAAGCCTACTTAAACCAGAGTCCTGTGCGGCATTAGACGTGGCGTATGAGGCTTCCTTGAGTTGTTGCCAGTGTTCTTCTGGGTCTTGGGCATCTGAATGCGTCGACAAACGTGTAGATAGCCCCGTTTGACAAACAGCTCGTCGGTTATCATCTAGGGGCGACTGCGAAGAACGGGTGGTTTTGGGGTTAGTGCGACCGGGGACGAAACGTAAACAGAAGCGAGCACATATCACTTTCGACATATACAGAACCGCCCGCAGACAAGCAGCTTCTGGCTGGAATCCAGTCTAGTAGTGCTTACTCAGCTGTTATGCACAAAGCAGTCCCAACGCCAGCCTGACCATGAGCACTAGACACCGAATTACCAGGCGCGCGAAGAGCAAGGCAAGTGACTTAGGTTGTATCTGGGGTGCAGAGAGTGATCACGGAACTGGGGTATTGTATGTGTTTCGGAAACACAACATACATCTATTTTGAAAGCTTCGAGAGAACTAAGTTTTAGCGAGAGGTTGCAGCAGAGAACTGTACTTACTTTACTTTTATATGGCTAGCTCCTGCGAGAGGATGAGCCGGCTTCATGTATGTTCCGAATGGCACCAGCCCATGAGCGGCGATCAGATGCGAGACCTGAACAGAGAAATCCAGTTCTGCATCCAGTTGCGAGTGCTGTAGATGGCCTGGAGCCATAACCCTTCAACGTCTGATTTATCGGCACTGACCCATGTTTTCAGCTGTCCTCCAAGACGACAGCGCCATCCTGGGCATGGAACAGGAGCGCAGTACTGTTTTGAGACCTCTTGGTCCGGACGTCGGAGAACATGCCCAAACCACTGCAATCATCGGCGTTGGAGGAATACTGACAGATTTTCGATGTCAGAGCACCGTTGTCTTATTGTCTCGTTTGGAAGTTTGTCGTGCCACATCACTTTCAGTATCTGTCGCAGACACCATTGGTCAAGCACTTCTAGCTTTCTGATATCCTCGACGCGTAGTGGCCACATCTCGCAGCCGTAGGTCAGTATTGGACGGATAGCGACCCGGAAGATGCGGATTTTGGTCCGGAGGCTGATTTTGTTTCGCGCTCAGAGTACATTGCGAAGCTGAAGAAACGCAGACCTGGCCTTGTCAATGCGCAACTTGACTTCATCTTTGGCTTGGTCATTTGGGAGAATCGTAGAGCCCAGATATTTGAACGACGGGACGTTTTCAGTTTGTTCGCCGTTCAAGTACATCAGGAGAGTGGGCTGTGCAGTGCATGTTGAAAGGATCTTGGTCTTCGACGTATTGATCTCTAGTCCCATGGATCTTGCAAAAGCTTCTACGCGACTGAGAACCAGATGTAATGCAGTTGGGCTATCTCCAAGGATGACGATGTCGCCTTCGAATTCTAGATCGGCGAGGAGAACACCGGTGCCCAGCTGAATAGCAGGGCAATCAGTGAGCGCCTGACGCATTATCCAATCGATGGTGTAGTTGAAAAGCATTGGCTACAGGGGGTAGCCTTGTCTAACCGCAATTGAGGGAGAAGTCATTGGAATCCTCTTCGTAGATGCGTACTCTGGCGCGGGTATTTGCGTAGTACGACCTCATGAGACCGAGAAGCTTTTGGGGCATTCCATCCGCTTGTAGTTTAGTCCAAAACGATTCTCTGTCCACTGAGTCAAAGAAAGCCCAAAAATCAATAAAACAAACAGTAGTAGGTTGCTGAAACTTGTACCGATGTTCTGATACTCAGCCGAGGATGAATATTTGGTCCACACACCCTCTGCCACGGCGGAAGCCTCCTTGATTGGGGCGTGTGCGCGCGTCTTGCACCTCCGAGAAGCGGTTTAACAAAAGAACGGATAATATTTTGGCGGCCACGTCGAATAAACTGATGCTACGGTAGTTTTCGCACACGATCCTGACGCCTTTCATTGGACGAGAAAGTGGATCTGAGGTCCCTCAGTCCGCTAGAAATTGTTCTTTTCCCCAGATTGAACAAAACAGGGTGTGCAGTGGCTTGAGTAGTGTGGAAATACATGATTTATATATCTCCGGTGCGATGCTATCTTCTTCAGGGGATTTCCGGTTCTTCAGCTTGCGTATTACATCGGTGATTTCATCTTGGCTCGGTGGGTTATTAACGTCATAGCCCTCGCTCTGGATTGCTGGGTACACAGAACTTGCCGCAGGAAGGTTCAGTAGACAATCGAAGCGTTTGATCCATCTCTGCATCTTTTTGGCTTGCTCTGGAATGAGCAGCATCGCGAAAGAGGGGCTCTGTCGACTGTCGCTTACCGAATGCAGTGCGGATTAGACGGAAGAGCTTTGAGAATTCCCCGCAGTTGGCAGCAGTCTCCGTGGTTTCCGTGATTTCGGTCAAGTAGCTGTTGCGGTCGCTTCTGGCCGAACGGGTAGCTTTTTGTCGGATATCACGGAAGTCTGGATGACCATTTAGGCGGGCATCTCTGACCTTTTCGGTTCACTGGAGAGTTACCCCTGAAATCCAGTCTTTCTGTCGTCGTCGCATAAATCCCAGTTCATCTAAAGTGGATTTTTAAATCGATGCTTTAAGTAAAGTCCATTTGTTTTCCATTCTTACTTCTCCATCTATGAACGTGGTGGCTAGATGGGAGGCAACAGCGTCCGAGACCGCTTGGCGCTTTCTCGGTGATCCTAACGTTGCTGTGTTAATCCGCCTCGGGGCACAGTTTCTGCGGCGATTGGCTAGGTGAACCTTGAAGCGTGCACGGACGAGGGTGTAGTCAGTGCCATTCTTTTTGCCCGTCTTCGCGCCTCGGTAAGACCGACAATCTTCAATCGCAGACGGCCAGCGTGATTGCACAAGAATGTAGTCGATCTGATGCGCTGTGGGACCGTCGTTGGAAAGCCACGTTAGCAAGTGCTTCCTGGGATGTTTGGAAGCGGGTATTGGTGACGGTTATGCTGTTAAAGTCTGCAAAGTTGACGAGGTGTTCACCATTGCTGCACTGCTGTCCGAGACCATACTTCCCCAAAATGTGTCTAGTTGCTTGAGTTGCGGGACCAGTGGGAGCGTTCCAGACCCCCGCAACCAGGAGGATGTCACGTTTCGGGACGCTTTTTATTCTCTCTTGTAGCCTATCGTAGAACTCATCATTTGCCGATTCTTCGGCTGCAACTGTCGGGGCATAGACCGCAACAACCGATACGTTCAAGGATGAGGCGTGAAAACGAGCTAAGACAATCCGAGGGGATATCGGATTGCATGAAAGCAGCGTTTTGTTAGCCTTGTTGGTGGGGGCTATCGCGACGCCATGGAGACTAGAGCTGTCCGTGGGTAGAGGTGGTAATTGTCGTCTACTCCGGGAACCTTTATATACCGGGTGCCAGAATTCGGCAGCCGAACTTCGGAAAGACATGCGATTTCGATGCGGTAGCATTCGTGCAGTGATGGCTTGGCTTCCGATGTCCATGAGTGTTCTCGCATTCCAGCAGGCGAATTGGATGCTATTTCGCATCTTGAGGCCCTAAGATAGCATACTTGTTACCCCGGCCGCGGGGAGAATACGAGGCACATCGCCCACCGGGTATGCCGTAGCATGAGAGATGTGTGTGAGGGAACTTGTCATGAAGAGTCTTGGGAATTTGGCACGAAATGGCGTCCCCAGGGCCACTCGGCTTTTTGTTTGGGGTAGCAACTCTGACCCGTGCACAACCAAGTGCTACCTGTCGGTTAACAGGAAGTTAGTGTGATGGGAGCCGGTGACCGGACGGGCGGTTTAAACGCCTTGTGGATGGCGGTCCACCAACCCGGGATGCCCAGCGCGTCCGAGTGATCTTGGTGTATGGTTGCCGGTGGCTCTCTAGGAGCTCTTTCACCATTCGGTGGAGGTGACCTAGAGCCAGGGGTTCATACGACCATGTTAATTAAACGGATTTCCCTGGTAGTCGTTGGATCCAACAGATCTCTTCAGCCTATGTAGGAGTATCCCTCTTCGCATGCTGGGCGCCGTCTCATCGAGATTTTCAGGCCTCGCTTACCCTCAATCTGGTTTGGCCCGCCCGCCGAGCAACTTTTTGGGGTGTGGCCTCCGATGCGTGCCTCAGCTTCGTGGAACCACATGTGAGAGTTGAGCAGTTGATGCAGACCAAGGAGATGGAAGGTACCCCAAAGGGAACGATAAGTTACCAACTCAGAGGTGCTACTCCTCAAATGCTCCATACCTTCCCCCAGAGAACTGTGTGGTCGACTGGGTCACACGCCACTTTTAGATCAAGGAAAACAGACTGTGAGTCTACGGAAGGTGTATGGCTCAGCGGAAGTCTTCTAAAATGCCACATCCGATGTGTAGTCCCAGTGAACCCGGTACTCCTGACGTGTGTTTTTCAGCAAATACGAAACACCGTGGGCAATATTCCTTCTTCTTGAGTAGTAATGTATCAACCAGTCTGTGGGCCGCTCTCTTGTTGTTTGGCAAATGTAAGTGTAGGGTCCTTTTGGTGCACTTATTGAACCTCATTTCAAGGAGTTTTTTTTGTTGCTTTTGCAGATTGAACACGTGCAACCTCCTCTGGAAGAACATTATCCGTGCGCGTTGCAAATGAAACATGCCTAGTTTGGTCGCGAAGTTTTCCAAAGAATCTCATACCACAAGGTTTTCATTTACTCACAAAATATCACAAGTGTAGTGCAACAGACCAAAAAGTTGAAGCTAAACTTAATGTAAGAGACTTGGAAGCACTTCAAGAAGGATTTTCGGTAGGAGTAGCTTTGCACGGTTCATTTTCTCCTAGTATCCAGGAAAGGGGTATGACGACAAATTAAGTCTGTCGAAAGAACAGTTTGTTGAAGCACTTAGTTTGATACTAAACCGCGGAACGCGACAGGAGGTTTTTCTGTTAAATGTGTTTGTAGTTTTACTCATGTGCAATTTAGTATGGTGAACTGTTTGATAAAATTGACATAACTGGTGACGGATTTGTGGACTGGGACAAGTTTGCTTCACATCTTTTGCTCGAATTTTATGAAAAAGATGATCGAATTAAAATCTTAAGCGTTCCACAGTGGAAGGAACTTAAATCCTTATGCAGGTGAGTTGTATTTATATCATCTCAGCAGGGCAGTCCACACAAAGATGTTATTCAGAAGATGATTTTCATGAGGAATTTTTCCAGATATCTTACCGTCAGCAAAGTGAGTTCACGCGAAGTTTACTAACAATGGGTATATCGAATTGCCGTTGAGCTGCTACCACATTACATTGCCATAACTGTTTTCCTGAATGATGAAGAGCCCGTTGTTGTGCAGTTCTTCACAAATGTTTTGGTATATTTTTCTCATAGAAATGAATGGAAATGAATAAAGGGCTTTTTTGCCGTTAAGGTTTATACAAACCAGCGATAGTTTATTCAGAAATTTCTGAGAAGTCATTCCAATCCAGTTCAATATGATTTAATTTAGTTCATTATTCATAGAATGAAAGTGGTTTGAACCAATCGCGCGTTCACCTTCTGATGTTTGAGGTGAAGCTGCTTGGTCGCCAACACTGCATATTGCAATGTTTTGCTCATATGCTAAAGAACATTGCAGAGAACCGTCAAGATT
Organism: Fasciola hepatica; assembly: GCA_948099385.1. Classification (NCBI taxonomy): domain Eukaryota; kingdom Metazoa; phylum Platyhelminthes; class Trematoda; order Plagiorchiida; family Fasciolidae; genus Fasciola; species Fasciola hepatica. Next base: position 5,837,577 of record CANUEZ040000063.1, read on the forward strand.
TCATTTGAGCTCTGCTAATACCCATATGCATCATATAATCTGCATTTCATTCCTCTCGATGTATATACTCAGCGGCCATGATTTGTCTTACCTCCAGTGTCAAGACTACCCAGTCCCCATTATCCGCTTTATTGATCTGAAATATGCCGTTATTCTCAATTAAGATCTCAGCAAAACATCATAAATAAAATGAACGTTTTTGCATTATATATATATATATATATATATATATATATATATATATATATATATATCTATGTTCACTTCAAATACACAGACAATGATATTGTATTTGAAGGTGGGATATGTATGACTTGTGTTTTGACAATCAAATCCAGAATGTTGCAAATGAGCTGGTATTTAACATAATAAAACAGCTAAATTTCCCTTTGGAGATGAAATTGCTCCAGTTTCCGTTCGACCTTCATTATCACTAGTCACTGTATCCGTATTTGCAAATGGACACAGCGATACTTTCCGTTCCCGTCCATTAAGCACAAATTACGTCGAAAAAATAAAGACCGAAGACCGATTCAGTGAACTCATGCAATTCCAACTCAGGTCTGTAGAAATGTTGGGTAGTCAATATTATGCAAAATTCGTGGTTTTGAATTGAGCTGCAAAATTCTGACTCTATTCACTAACTAGTGCCATGAAATCACACGTGTCAGTCGCTCCTAATTGAGCAAATACTCACATGCCAGACATTTCCCGTACAAGCGAACTAAAGGCGCGGTTAAAAGACAACAACCTGTCGGTATATTCTTTGACGTTCTCAAAGGAAATACTTGGAGATACTAAAAAAATCCCATTGCATCCGTGGTATGTGGTGCTTAGAATGAAATCACACTGCTTAATTTTCAAATGTAACACTTATAATCAGTACGTCAGGTCGGTGGTGGTCAAGTGGTTTATGGCATATAACTACCACATCGGAAGTCAGAAGTTCAAATCCTACCATCGTCGGTCACTTTGGTGGTAGTCAGCAATCCACTGTCGTCCATTTCGTTACCATACCTAACCTTCTGGAACCTTATGTGGTTCCCCACTCCAGTTCTCTGGGTCTGGTTCATGACTGTACCTAAAGGTAGGATAGGCCCTTGAGGTTATGTAGTATACCTCCCTCAACTGCACTTGTTCAACTGAAATTTATGTAAATAAAATGGCATTTATGGTTTTCATCCGTTGATGCACAAGTGTTTCTGTCTTTCTCTATAGGAAGGTCTCATTGCAATGTGGGGATTGGATATGAAGCTGCAGAAAACCGCTAGAGTTTCAACTGACGCTTGTCGGTCACGGGACCTTTGGGTAATGGACTATGCCCTAATGCCGAACATCAATAAAATAGCTATCGCCTATACCAGTAAAGAAATCGGTATGGACATGAGTACATTCAACATAAAATCCAAGCTTTTTGTAACATCAGCATCAAACTGGAGGCAACGTGCGTGACAAAACTGGTAGATCTCATCAACACCCCAATATGTATGAATCACTGGTAATGTCTACTTGAATGTTCACGAATCTTACATGAAGGTATAACCCGGATGATTTGAATGAATCCGTTCTAGCGTGGGGTGATGTCGGGGGATTTCTGAATGTTTTATTTTGGTCTCAAGCGGCAATTGCTCTGTTTGAAAGACCGTCCAATATGGTCAGTGAAAAGGAAGGTAAAAATGCGGTAATAATTGCCAGTTTATGGATTACCTTTTTATTCCTGTCTAATAGACTTCGATGGCTGACCCCATAGAGTGCCGATTTATCTATTTAAAAATAGAATATACAGATTATGGAATTGAAGCTTGTTAGCGCACTGGTTGGGCAGTTAAGACTGTGATATACAGTGTAACTGTGGCCAGTGACTTGCTTTAATGATTTTCGGAGTTTTATAACCTAAAGATCATAGTGGCATAATGTTGGTTAGACCCATCAGCTATCTTCTGACGGGTAAGTTTCATGAAGTTATGAAGGAGAAGCAGCTGGAGACCAACTCCGATGCATTTGGTCACCAACCACAAATCGTCGATTCGCACACTCTACCTTCAAAAATACTAGTTGTAAAAATTAGATTTGGTGTCTCCATGTGAATAAGCTAGTGCTTCTAAGGCAGGTGAAAGTTAGAAACGTTGGGTTTAGTTTGTTTTCCATGGGTTTGCGAGGACTCAGGGCATCAACTAAGATCGCGCGGGTTGGGCTGAATGATCTGGTCATTATTGACCAAGCGAAATCAGATTAATTTATTGATTGCACCGATCTTTCTATATTATACATATCACAATTACTTGCACCACTAATATGTTCTAACAACAGCGAAACTCGCGTCTGGTACTTCCAAATGCAGGGTTGGTCGGATGACCTGAGGTTTTCGCGTGAAAGATGGAGTCCAAAGGACAGTCAGCCAAAAAAGTACTTTGCATATTAGTTGCGTGGAATCGGGGATGTCTACGCACTGTGTAATCTCCGTAGAGTGCCTCAGATGCACGTTTGAGCGAGTGAATAACCATGAAATTTGATTCGGAAAGCTTGTTTTTGACTTTTAACTGGATAATTAATGCGGAAAAACACACACACATTATATATATATATATATATATATATATATATATATATATATATATGATACGTATATATACTACTTACTATCAATATGAGCGCTTCCACATGTAACTTTGTTGTTCGTTGGGTTAGCAGTGACCCAGACACGAATAAGTAACATAAATCGCAGTTGTGGTTCATTTGTGGGCTCTTCAACGATGAGTATCCATTACCACTCATGCTGCTTCAAATAAGTTTCTTCTGACGAATATAACAACGAATTGTACAAGTATGAAGATCAGTAGGCAGAGGAGTACCGCGTCCACATACCTGATGGGCTACGACGGCCGCGAAACTGGCCGTGTGCTTCCGGGGGAATTTCGTCTACCATTTACATGCTTCGTACTGTCGGTGTATATTTTTACATACCCAGTGGTAAAAATAACCACTTGGTGATCAAATGCAAAGACCTTCATTACTCAGAACAGAAAAATGTCGATCAGACATAAAACAAAATTTCGGATTGCCTTAGTTTCGAAGTTCTGCCATCCACTGAGGATAATAGACCTCAGTTCGTGAATGGCGGTAAGGAATCTTTCGTTTACATATACTCGGCTCGCCAACAAACCCTTAACTTTTTCAATGGGGTTCAAGTTGAACCTCTGCAACTTTGATGCACTTGTTATTTGGTTGGATGCGGCCTGTAGAAGTTGCCTCTTGGTCTTTTCAGAGATTTTCGTTCGTATTCCATGTTTATTCTCAGATGCGTAACTGCTAGTATCCTTCGGAAAGCTCCGGATAGCTTTCCTTGCTCTGTCAATTTTTTTGGCAATCTTGCTTACGCTAGTTTCTGAGTCATTGTAGGCAAGTATTTTTGCGTGTTCCAACTCGTCGTCTGTGTGACATTCGTTTGGTTTTCGTGAATGAAAGGTCAGAACTTGCAACCTGATTTGATGAGCTGGATTATCTTCGTTCACAAAACACTCATGGTATGAACTCTGCTCAATGCCATTTGACGGAGCATCGCTCAACGAAACCGTCATATGCGTGTGCCTCATTCCACCGATTATATGAGCTATGGCGTGCACTTTCACAACGATGATCATGGGATGCGCTAAAAGCACTTCGCACCTTTCCTACACATTACTCGGGGTAGAATCGATTTTCCTCAGTCCAAGTTCAAATCCCTATACGATGCTAATGCAGCGATGGGACGAGATATATACACACCAAGTTTCATGGTCCCACGTATATGCACTCGCGAGAAATCACGGCACTATTGGGTTGCGCATTTCGTGCACTATAGATAATTACTTGAAGTCAGGCTTGGTTCCAACGCGACAACAATAATAGCAATACAACATGCTAACTAGAGAAATAGCCTGAAACAGGGTGGAGGACAGTGGTTAATTCTGACGGTTTACTGGGGTTTAATAGTCACTTCGACAATCAATTTCTTCAAGTTGCAGTTGAGGTCAGTGCATGTAAAGGCTGAGGACCTGATGGATGCCCAGCGAGATAAAGATAGACCCTTAACTATGGGTTCCACTACCACATGTTGACCGATTTGAGGTTCATATTTCAAAACGTGATTTGTAGGTCGTTGTGCATGCGAACAGAAAACCACGGATTGTACGAACATTCTGCTTAGCATTACATGAACGGCATAGTGTGTTTTGTTTCATGCATGCAGTGTACTTTTGCGGCCTTGCTACCCACCGCGGATAAGAATACATTCGATTACTAAGTACATGAAATCCACGATCCTTATATTTTCTAGATCAATATTCTTTTAAGTGTTCCAAACAGCCTAATCTTATCATCCATTTCATTTTGTAAAATTTGTCTCATACTAAAGCTGTGCATTCTTTCATATTTTAGAAACGGCTTTTAATGTATCACTGAACGATATCATTCAAAAAACTTGTACGACAGCCTCTTATCTACGCTTCAAAGTTCATTCTGACTGGGTACGACAAGGTAGGCGTGCAGCGCGAATTTATTTATTCAGTTCAAAGTGAGCTACATCCCTACTCTGGATGCTTTCATTACATGCGCAACGGTTTGGAACAGTTCCTTGGTGATCTCGTGGCTGGAGAAGCAACCAATGATTAGTTCTACTCAACGTGGTCCAGCTAAAAGGTAAGATGAAAGTCAGTGGATAAAAATTGCCCACAATATTGATGTAACGATGTTGCCATTCTTCAAACTGCTTCACTATAGTCAATCCAGATTAGTGATCGGGAAAGTATCAATTAGCGATTATTGCGCTCACGTTTTTCTTTCAGATTATGGTTGTGAGGTCCTAAATAAAAAATCGCTGATTAACTGAGAAGTGCCAAACCAAAGTACGTCCGGTTTCATTTGGCTCTCTATCAACAAAACAAATAAAACCAGTTATTACTAAGGTAAGAAATTAGAATCACACAGCCAATGAGGAAGCAAAAAGGTTCGCTGGGTTACAGTGAAAACAAGACGTCCATGGGGAACCTTCCAGTGCATTTCACCGTACGATGATGATGATGGTACTAATGATGGCGATAATGAATTGCATTGTTTCAAATACCAGGAGGCAACAGTCATTCGTTGCTTAGTCTTCCATTGTAGAATGCTTTATGGAACAGAGGTTTTGACCAAGAATACGCCGATGATATCGTCTAACTGGGTAATGACGCACAGGCAATACAACATTTTTTGAATCGCTAGGTGATTAAAGTGTTTGGTTAGGTAAGCACTTTGCGTGTTTCCATTACAAAGTAATTTTTAAAAGACTGGTGGGAGCCTGTGCACTCTTTCTGATGATCAGCCAGAAGAACTTGATGGCATTTAGTACCTCGGAAGATCTGTGATAACTGAAGGCGGTTTCGGCGAACAGATCAAATCACGATTAGTGTGAGCCACAGCGTCTTTCATCAACCTGGGGCACCGCCATTACACCAGGTTCTTCCTAAAGGGGTCAGTGGATAAAGCAATTCATAGCATATTGTTTTAGGATTATGAGATCTGACCACTACGCGTTTGGGATGTTTGGCAGCTTTCTGTTTTTGAGAACCGATATCTCCAAAGCATTGTTCTCATTTGACAGGATCCTGAATGACTAAAGACGAGGTTTGTCACTTTGTGTTAGGTACGGATGGTTACCCTTTGACCGGGATAATTTTTACACTGCCTCGAATGACTCGGATATGTTTTGCGGACGCCTGTCCATCGTCTATCATTCTTTGCTGTATTTACTAGGGGTGAAAAAAGCGACGCGGTGGTCAGGCCATAACTTCGTGGGGGGAATAGATCAGCTGGCTTCGGTCGATGCTTCTCGCATTCCTGTTCGAGGTCCAGGGGATGAGGATTGCCTGTGTTCAGAAACGACTGAGAACAGGAGCCGCTGACGCGAATGTTGAACTCCCGTTTTCCGTAAACAGTTTATATACAGATGAATATTTATATGTGTACATGTATGTACTCTGTCCTTTGTATGTGTACTGGATCCCTTGGATTATCTAATCAATAGCGGCCCACTATGCACTATAATTTTTCTGTTAACAACTGTATTATATGGATGGTATTGGTTTTTATTTGTTGCCCTGGAGTCGATCATAAGGTGGATTTAATACCATCATACATCAGAGTATATATCCCTAAAGTCTATATCGCTTCGTTCACTCTCAATAGGCAAGAAGCACGGATTATCTCTCGAAGGTGAGTTGAAATCTGTTCCCGTCGTATTTCCCAGTGTCATCAACTTAATTCACACAGAAATCTTACCGTAATTCTCAATTCTTTTTGTAGCTCCGTATTCACGGTGCACCAAGGAATCAATGCGTTTGATTACGACGAAGATCACAACCAGATTGCTACAGCCGGTGTGAACTATCACGTGTGTCTTTGGAATCCGTATGTGATTTCAAAACCAAATGGGGTAAGAGAACTAACACCGCATATTTCTGGAGTGTATCAGATCAGACAGCGTCGTTTTGTAAAAAATTCAGTTCAGTCCAGTTCATTCAACCACTAACCTCGCACTTCTGCGCTCTGGTTTTGATTGCTACCTTCCACCATCGTCCAGTGAAGGTCAGGGAGAATAGAAGCATCATGTGAAAGAGACCCAAAAAACCAAACTAATAAGCGGGAATCAAGAGAACAAAGAAGGAGTCTGAATGCAACTACGCCACTGGTTGCGACACCTAGCCATTTCACCTAATGTTTCCAGCCATTTGGTAGGTGGATCACGTGGACCCCAACCTGGAAGTCTAACATCCCCTACTTGGCCAAGTTTACCGGTCAAGGTTTTCCCACCTTTTTGCCGTATCGTGAACTGATCACTTCAACCTATCTCCTAACTATTACCTGCCTTGGAGAACAGCGCACCCCGAGAAAGTCTATCGGTGGGCAAGAGTTACATATGTCCCAACCACCTTAACCTGTTTAAATCCAGCACTCGATTCATAGACTGACCTCTGGTTCCTATTATCCTGCGTCTAACCACAGCATTACTCATACGGTGTTCCCACCATATTCAGGCAATGCTACAAATACGTCGGTGCTCGAACACCAACAGTCTTAGCCTACCTTCTACGGTCATTTTTCTGAGCCGTACAAAAGAATGGACCTAACCGCCACAGTGTAGACTCAACACTTGACAGACAACCGGATGTCCCATCGACGCCACAGACGACTGCGGCTGGCAAAAGTCAAACGAGCCTTCTGTATACGCGATGATACTTCATCTGATATCTGTCCACCTGGTGAGATGTAACTGCTCAGGTAACGAAACTTATCTACTTCAGCTACAGCTTCTAAATACCAACTCTAAATACTGCTCAGATAAATTCAATTAGATAACCAATAAGTGACACTGAAAAATGCCGACAGTGCTTATTGCACCGATTTTCATTGACAGTTTCTACGTCGTTTTTTCAACACCATCATCAATATCATCATCATTGGTCATTGAGATTAATTTTTTTTTCATTCATGGCACAATTGTTTTCTAATATCGTATCTAGGATAGGACAGTGTACTAGCAAAAGCCTTATTGGTGACTGATCTGAATAGACAGATTCCGTTAGTTGCCGAAATTTAGGATAATTTGGAGGTGAGTAATGCGATAGACACCATCTTCCGTAGAAATAGTTTCCTTGGCATTGTATGACTAGAAAAATATGAAAATCCGAGTTGTTGAGAGGATTGAACATTCGATAGAAAAATCAACACGGATTCGGAATCACTGGTAATCACCTTTCACCATAGCAAGCGATTGGAAACGGACAGCATGCAACCTCACGGACGTACGAAAAGAAATTTATCCGACTGATTTCACGCAAGCCAGCTGATTCATCTCCAGGTCGCTGCAGGAATTTTTTGAGGTTTTCGCCTCAACCCAAATTTTCGTGTTGTCCCACGTACGCAGAACATTCGGGAAAATATCGGGGAGGTTCAATTTTGCATTTTACTACTCAGAAGCTTGTTAGTAGGCAAAACAAAACAGACACCACAAAGTCACTGATAAAGTCAGCCAGAAAACTGTGCCTGAAAATTGGACGACAGAGAAGCAAGTTAGCGGACCTGACTGATATTTAATGTAGACCAATGGTTCTAAGCTCCACACCAACTTTAAACGAGGAATGCATAGGTGAAATATTCCTTCTGTGTTTATGGGGTGTTAATGAAAGTGATGTGTGATAAAGTCAGCGGTCCAGACGGGTTGCCGCCAAGAGTGTAAACTGAATTTACTCTCATTTAATCCTCCTTGTTAGCATGTTTATGTAATCGATTTTTCCCGGTAAAATACCCCGGATTAGGCTAGAGCGGCATCCATGGTGCGAGTGCATGACAGTTGCTTGGGAAATAATTGGCAGACTCAAACTAATCACCTTGACTGGAGCACGCAATACCCTTTTCCCATCAAGCTTTAGCCAAAACCCGCAATTCTTTAGCCACGACCCACAATCCTTCAGCCACAACCCACAATCCTTTAGCCACGACCTATCGTTCTTTAGCCTTGACGCGCAACCTTTAGCCTTGCCGCTGCAAGCCAGTAAGGTCCAAAGAAGCTGGTCCAAGCACCTGAACTTCCGTGGCCGAAGGTCAATGACGTCATGCTCGAATGTGATGCCGACCCAAGCCTCTGACGACGACACGTGATTTCACCATGTCCCCTGTTCATCTATCGATGAGTCGGCTAACCAATCGAGTGACTGACGAACTGATTGACTAACAGATTAAATTTGTCCTTTTCCTTCCCTTAATTTGGTTCATATAAATGTGATTGTAATTGGCTTGAGAATGAAATCACCGAAAACATATGTTCGCCTACGCCTTGTTTTCTGATGTTAATCAAGGGCTTTTTCCGTTTACTCAAGAATCGCTATGCGCCCATCGTGGTAAAGGAACTAAACCGGTTCCTTCGATTTTCCGCCAGACTGTGTGAGGCTGTCATTTGTGTGGATTTTATTCAGAATTGTGTGAAAGAAAATGCATACCCCATACTTTACTGGAAACACTTACGCCGATACCGGATATATCCTAACAGTAAAACACTCAAGCGCCATGCTTTAAATCAGTTGGACACCGTGAAATCTAAAATTTCTGAGTTGGAACGTAATATGGCTCAACGCCAGGTCGCTGTTGAATCTCTGTATGAGACGGATAAAGAACTGTTCACGAAGTACGCACAACAAATCACAAAAAGCCGTTCGGAAAAGAAATTGTCAGCTCTGAACCAGACGCTAAGCCAACTCAAACCACAGGCGAGCTTTCCGACTACACCTGAGCGGTACGTGCACAATGTTTCTGATGTAATATTGAGTCCGATTTTAATTGAAGCCCTGTCCCTCGAGTCAAGGTTTTGTTATCCACGCAAGAATGAAAACCAGATAGGTCTAGAGGTCCCCTTTGACAGCCTCATGGGACAAATCAAAGACTTAATACCGAGATCACTGACTGACCTGGAAAGTTTCAAAAGCTCACTTGTCACAGTGTGCTACCAGTATCGGAGATATCAAACCCCAAACCATGGCCTTCTAACAAAGAAACATATAGATGAACTCAAGGAGTTACAACGAAATCGACAGATAATTCTCAGTAGACCGGACAAAGGAAGTGGGGTAGTGGTAATGAATCGTTGTGATTATGTTTCTAAGCTGTTGGACATATTGGGTGACGAATCTAAATTCACTCATGATTTATCGGGAAAAGACCAAACGGAACGTGCAGAGAAAGAAATTACTAACGCATTGAGGAATTTGAAAGTCAATGGATATATATCATCCAGTCTCTTTGAGAAACTCAAACCTGTGGGTTCAACTATGCCTCGTCTTTATGGGTTACCAAAAGTGCACAAACCTGGCCTACCCCTTCGTCCAATTTTATCTATGACTAACTCGGCCCATCATGCTACAGCACGGTGGTTGGTAGGACTCTTGGAGCCAGTCCGACAAAGGCTTGTCAAGCACACGCTGCGTGACAGCTTCCAGTTCGTTGAGGCCATCAAAGATGTGAACGTTCAGCAGAAGCAAATGTTTTCATTAGACGTGAAATCTCTGTTCACTAATGTACCCCTCGTAGAAACAGTGAACTTTGTTTGCGCGTTCATTGAACGAAAAGGTATATCGATACAAATTCCGACGGATAACCTAAAAGAATTGTTGCTTAGGTGCACACTTAATGTACAATTCCTATTCAATGGCGCATACTACAGACAAAAAGATGGTGTCGCAATGGGATCCCCTTTGGGTCCACTTCTGGCCGATATCTTCATGGCCAAATTGGAAGCCAATGAACTGAATGCAACTATGGATGGTTTAACTCAATATTACCGTTATGTAGACGACATATTTTGTGTTGGTGAGCGGAATTTGAACGTGGGAGAAGTGATAAGACTATTCAACGCTGCACACCCAGCCATAAAGTTTTCGGTTGAGACAGAAGTTGATAATCATCTCCCATTTTTGGACATCGATCTAACAAGACGCGCGGATGGCTCTATCCAAAGGGGAATCCACAGGAAAACAACATGGACTGGGCAATATACAAACTTCCACAGCTTTGTTCCAATCGGCCAGAAGCGAAACTTAATAAGATGCTTAGTATCCCGAGCTACACGTATTTGCTCGGATGATACACTAGAGGCGGAGCTAAGAATGATTCGTCGGATCCTGTCGGAAAACGGCTACCCCGACAGATTCATTGAACGTAATATAAAATACCGAACAGAACCAGAAAGGATATCACAGGTGGAAAAGAAAACCTTGTTCCTCAAACTCCCTTACAAGGGGGATGCGGCTGCCGAGAGGGTAAGCAGGGTTTTATCTGCCACATGCAAAGCCACTTTCAACGCTGCCAAGCTTAGGTGCTTTTTCTCGACATTGACCATCATAAAATGCGAGAACAAGGATAAGTTGCCTTTGTTGACCTCTTCAATGATTATCTATCAATTCAAGTGCACCTGTGGTACCACTTATGTGGGTCGAACGACGAGGCATTTATCCAAACGCATTAAAGAGCATCAACCACGTTGGCTTCAACATGGAGGAAGAGGGGCTGTATCGAGTTCCATTCTCGCCCATCTGTTAGACACAGGCCACAAGGCTGATCCGGCTACATCATTCAGTGTTCTATACAGGGTTCAACCGAACGAGTCAAAATCAGTCAGATATAGGACACTAGCGACGGCTGAGGCAATTAGCATCCGGCTATTGCGGCCCAAGCTTTGTTCACAAAAGAAGCTGGTTCAAGCACCTGAACTTCCGTGGCCGAAGGTCAATGACGTCATGCTCGAATGTGATGCCGACCCAAGCCTCTGACGACGACACGTGATTTCACCATGTCCCCTGTTCATCTATCGATGAGTCGGCTAACCAATCGAGTGACTGACGAACTGATTGACTAACAGATTAAATTTGTCCTTTTCCTTCCCTTAATTTGGTTCATATAAATGTGATTGTAATTGGCTTGAGAATGAAATCACCGAAAACATATGTTCGCCTACGCCTTGTTTTCAGGTCCAAAGTATCGGAATATAATGACATCAGAAATATTGGAACAATTTATTTCCTTTTTTTACGAATATTGGTGTTGCAATGCTAACGGAACAAATGAGAATATGTGACGATCATATGCTGCGCAGCTGACCGTGGTAATGGTATCAAATGCTGCACCGTAAACTGATTGGAGAAGGTTTAAACGATGTGTCCGTTTTGTCGAACCATGTGGCACAGCCCTTATGACTGTTGCGATTTCGGTGATGGTAATGGTGTCAAATGTTGTAGCATAAATAGATTGACAGAAATGGGGGTTTACTTGCGATAACTATGTGTATTGCTTTCAGAATTCTAATCTATCCATTTATTTAAATGCCTAATGAGCCAACCCTTTATTTTGTTCCATTATATTCAATTCTTTTAATTGTCAATGATTTGAAATGCGAAACTGAGTACCGTTTGTTACATTACAGATTTTACTTACAGAACAGCTTGTCTGTGACATTTTACTCTTGCATGGGAAGACTCGTTTTCGATTGGTTGATATCTCGTTCGGAGGTAATGAGGCGATATAATCACACCGTGACCGTTTGTTATAGTATTCGACATACTTTACCTGGCACTGCACGCATCATCTCTTGAGAATATGGAGAGCGTTGATATGGGTGAGAAGAAAAGATCGTACCGTTTCACCAGCCCTGAAGATCGACGGAGAATAATCGAATGCGCACGAAGAGGAGATGGTTAGAAGGACATTGCTAAATACCTCGACATCAAGATCAAAACATGCCGTGCTATTGCAGCTACAGATCGGGAAACAGCCTTTACACCTGGGTCCTACAAGACGAAGTTCAACGACGAGTTTGTCAGGCATTTGTATGCAGTGGTTGACGAAAACCCCGCAAACACATTGAGGCAGTTGAAAGGGAGGATCAAGAAGGATTTCCAAGACACAGCAGTCAGCAAGTCTTCCAATGGTCGACTGTTGGATGGGCATCACTATTCAATTAGAAAGTTGACTATTCAACCAGTGGAACGAAACTCAGATGCAGTCGAATCTAAACGAGCAGAATGTGCCGATTGGCTGCAACGATCAGGCACTGCAACTTTGAGGTTGTCTATTGATGAGACCAACTACAACATATGATGTTGTCGTGGCTACGGGCGCTCGAAAATAGGTAGTAAAGCCATCCGAATTCTACCGTCAAGTAAAGGACCTAACTTGAACATATTACCTTGTCCATCTATCTCTGGTATCTTGAAGTATGAGGTTCATACAAAGATTACATGGCATATTTTTAATGAGTTTCTGTCATACTGCTCAGCGTCTATTGCTACTGAGCAACGTGATGTTCCAGTAGTATTTATCTTTGGCAGTGCGCCCGTTCATCGGAGGGCTGTGGACGCACAGTTACATACCAATCATCAAATGTGTTTTCTCCCACGGTATAGTCTATTTTTCAATGTGCTTGAAGAGGCCTTCAGTGAATTCAAAGAAGTAAAATATTTACCACTTTAATTTGTCTATATTTTTTAGTTCATTAAGAACTGGTTCACTGAAATACGACAGTCATAAGGGTTGTGCCACATGGTTCGACTAAACGGACACATCGTTTAAACCTTCTCCAATCAGTTTACGGTGCAGCATTTGATACCATTACCACGGTCAGCTGCGCAGCATATGATCATCACACTTTCTCATTTGTTCCGTTAGCATTGTAACACCAATATTTGTAAAAAAAAGAAAAATAAATTGTTCCAATATCTCTTGATGTCATTATATTCCGATACTTTGGACCTGACTGGCTTGCAGCGGCAAGGCTAAAGGTTGCGCGTCAAGGCTAAAGAACGATAGGTCGTGGCTAAAGGATTGTGGGTTGTGGCTGAAGGATTGTGGGTCGTGGCTAAAGAATTGCGGGTTTTGGCTAAGGCTTTATGGGAACAGGTGTAGCAAAGATGCAGCGAAATGCTCTGGAAGGTATGAACTCCTAACCCGTTTGTTCAAAGACTTGTATTGTATCGAACGTCTTCTGAGGTAAGAATAACAGGCCGGATCAGTTTCACTGTCGTCAGTTGAGTGTCCTATTGAGTGTCATTGTATACCATATACTGTTTTGTTTTCATTGTATAAGATATGTGAAGCCGCTAGTATTTTTAGTCGGGACCGTAATGATGTATTCAGCTGTGCAAGGAGAAAAATCATTTCCATCAATATTAAGTGAGGTCTGTAGGCCGCTGTCTACCGGAGGTCATTTATCTGACCCCTTTACCAGTTTCGAATAATTAACACGTGGTTGTGGTTACAGCGTTTTAACTACTATCAACGGCAGACATACATTGTGTCCATGCAGCTCTTAATTTTTCAAAAGAATCCCTATTTTTATTTTCATTCTAGCGGTGGGATAATCGGAGGAAGTCATGTATAATCTACTCAAAATTAGCATTCATAAATTTTATTTCTCTCCACGTAACAGCCGTGAGTTAAAACAAAAATCAGCAATGATACCAAGCTGAACCGGGTTGAAAGAATTCTAACAAAGCAGATTCAGAAGAAAGCAAATTTATGACTGTACCATCTGGAACGGGGATTTTCGAAGTATTCGTTAGGGGCGCGACTAGTCGTAAAAATGATCATACACGGTCGGCAATCAAAATTCGGAACCATGAGCCTTAAATATCGTAGTGGAGCATCTTACATAACCCACATCAGTCTTCGGGTCTATACAACTACCATTTGGAAGATATTTATACGAACAACATACTGCGAGCAAATTAGTACAAATTTAGCCCACTGAGATTCCGTTGATCATGAAAATGTTTTTGCGTTTACTCACTCCTTCTTAGTTGACCTTCAAACACAATGAGAATGATCAACGAGTAATACCGCACTCTTCATTATAGATGTCTTATATTTTATATCCTGACACGAATTTCAGTGGATAACACTGCGAAATGGGCCAGCAATTACAAATGCGGCGTGAACATAAAACGTTACGCTGTTTTTCTTCATATTTCAGCTACTTCGCGGACATATGGCACCTGTAGTCGCGGTGCAGTTCCATCGATCTAAAGGCCGACTATTAAGCTTTTCGCGTGATCGTGTTCTTCGAATATGGGATGTTCAGTTACAAGTTTGTCTTCAACGAATCACAGGCGTTTTCCCCAAAGTTGTTGGTGGTGAGTGCACTTCCAAGTTCATTTGTAAACAGTCTATTGAATGTGTTTCCCACAGAAGCATTTGTTCTAAAGGCAGCACCTTTTACTCTTCCGAGAGGTGAAGCTTGTCATGTTTGGTTTGAGACGATTTATCCTCATAACCATCAGCACAACGTCTGTAACATGCTCATTCACAAGAACGTGACCTTTATGGATTGCAAAATATAACCAGGTCGTCATTTTTAATTGGATATGGTTACCATCTCTTTTTATTACATGCTTGCACATGGGTGCAGTGGAAGGGGTATATACCGAGTAACCTCGAACGCCCCCAGTTCTATTGGAAATAGCCGGAAACCCGACTCTGAGGCTTGGAGTGGGGAGCCAATAGGTCAGTGTGGCCGGCAGTGGATTGCTGTCCCCCACCAAAGTAACCGGTGGTGACGGGATTCGGACCTCTGACCTTCGAGATGGAATGTAAACGCTCTACGCCATTCGACCGCCATCATTTTTGAACGAGATGATTTCTGTTAAAAGCGATCATCATCTTGCTGAATATTTTCATGCGTACTAGCGTTTTTTATTGTTCAGTGACTTATGTAAACCTTCTCAAATTGTTTACTTGTTGTTGTTTCAGATGAAGTGACAGCCTCACGAAAACAAGGTAAGTTTTTACTGGCTGTGAGCTACCAGATATCTCTTTGATTTTTGTAGCCTGAGAGGTGTCTTTGCGGTCTTCTAACGAAGCTTTCGATTAGTTGAGTAGATCTCGCTGATGAAATTGCTGCCTCGACTTACGTGATCTCTTGATTTCGTTCCGTGACAAGAATACGATGCTTTCCGATTTCTGGAGTTCGTGATTTGGGCAGTGCTAATTCGAATTCGGAGGACAATTGGTCCACAGCACAGGAACGCAACATGTTGTAGCATGCAAAGACCAATGTTTCTCCGCGTTACGGTTGTTCGATCTGAAATCCCCAAAAGTACGGAAAACTTCATGAGCACAACTCAGTCCATGTATCACTGGGACCCACACTTGCATTAGTCGAACACCAAACTGGCTGCCCACAGCCTAGCCACTACAGCTACCGTAGTTGACAGTGTGCTCCCATAATTCCACGTCCTTCGTGTTGGTAATTGATCGATACAAACATTATATATATATATATATATATATATATATATATATATATATATATATATATGTACAGTAAGATTTTTTCAACTGTCCTAAGAAAAAGCTTTATTGATAACGACCGTAAAGTGCACATAAGACCTTCAAAGAATCCCATGTATGTCGCCCTTTTTCGATTGAAGGTTTGACCAGCGAAAAGTGCAAACGGACTCACTACAAACAAACCCAGATCATGTGAGGTTTGGCTGTGGCCCTATTCACGATAAGAGGTCGAAGGCAGCAGAGGCAGAATGCCCTCTGGGAGTCGACTAATCCTCAAGTCTAAAACGAACAATACATTATCCTAGGATGACTGCATGTCTGGTGTGCTGACTCCCTCAATGCCCAAAGAAACAGGATAACGCATATCAAAGGATACAACAATGCAAATGAATTGTCTGGTTGTAGTAACCGATAAAGAAACAGCAATGTCCGTTGCATACTGTAACATGCAAGGACCAGTGATCTTCCACCGGGGCGTTGCACGTGTTCAATCTGCAAAACACAAAGGAAAAGAACTCAATGGGCCGAAGCTCATTAAGTGTATCAACAGGCACCAACACTTCCATCAGTCAAACGACAGTATGGCGGCTTACAGCCTGACCATTGCAATACAACCACAGAGCATATTCAGTTAAACCATTATCTTGAACTTGGTACACATCAGTCTAAGAATGAAACTCGATTCCAACAGCGCCGTTCGTTGATAATGATGTACACATTGCTCCGTCATTTCCTTGATCAAATTACCCTCACAGTGTTTGAAAGAGAACTCGTTTCAACGAGAACACCATTTCTAGCGTTTCTTTGATGTGCACATCAGTTTCTCGATTATGGTGTAGTTCATTTCGGTTCAGATCAGTTCGTTCAGCAAAAGATTGCAATTTGGCGCTCTGTTTTTGGTCGTCACTTTGCGGTGCTACCCGATAGGAACTGAAATAAGGTAAAACAAGAAAAGCAAAATATAGAGAGCATAAGTGAGATGTGTACAGTTGACTAAATAGTCAAGATGAGAGTACACCGCGATACTCGGCTGTGTTGGTCAGTGTCTCCATCTGTTGGGCAAATAGATCTCGTCGAGATCAACCAGGAAGCCTAACACATTATAACCGGGACCTTGGAACAGAACTGTCAGTTTTTAGCTTATCAGAAAACATTGATGTTCGAGCATGCTTGTGATGCGTTGCGTCTTATCCAGAGCCTTAAAACAAAGCAGGCTAGGCACTGATGCTCACAGTTGTCCACATTAATCTAAGATTCGTAAAAGCCTAGGGATCTCTAGAAGTGTTGTTGTCTTGCGTTTATTTTCAATAAGAGGGCAAATTTTAGCCCTATGAGCAATAGGGATGATGTGCTCATGTCAACTGGATTTGGTATAGAAGGCAATGTAGTACTCTCCCTACGTCTGTTTTGTTGATGTAGAGCAGAGGACGGATCGCGAGTAAGTGTGTGGCCCGTAATCATGAGAAAATTTCACTGAAATGGGTTTACTTACTTACATTCTAAACTGATTCAAACCCTTCTCATTTTTAACAGTATTTACGCGAATTTTGTTCCATGAGGAGAAACTGCGACTGTTCCTAACTTTCAACAATTCCATAACGATGTTAGAAATGAAGGTGAAAATTCGGGATCGTGTGTTCAGTCATGAAAAACCCGTTGTCGGCATTGTGTTCAATACAATATTCAATCAAGTAAGTATCAAATCGTGGAGTGCAGCCAATTCTTTCACGGTCGTTTTATACCAGGATCATATTATGGTGAAGGATCCACTGGCTTATCATGAGAATGATTTAATTTAGTTGTTTAATCATACATAATCAACACAGCTCTCAAGTTTGTATGGTTATCAGACAGATTATCACTGCGAAACACCTCAAGCGGCTCCGAAATATCTTGGGTTTGCCTGACCGTTATCTGGCTTCATATTTTCAGTTCTTGGGAATAACCTGAAGCAGTAACGAAGTGATCTGATTATAAATCGGGGTATGGGCGTGCAGTTGATGCTTACAAACTAACCGAAAGAGGCCTAAGGAATGAGTATTTTGTTGATTGGAGGTACTGAGGGATACTGTTCGAAATTAAAGCCGGTTGTGTGAAAGCTAAAGAAAACTCGAATGTCAACCATTCACAAGCATTTTCGAAATCCGAAATTGTGCTAAATGTGACGTGGAAAGTCTGTTCACATTTTTGGCTACATGTAGTTCCGTTTTCGCTCGATTTTCTCCTTTTGGTTTTTGCAACAGATGTGGCTCCAAATCGGCATTTACGTAAATGGCTTATGGAACGGTAATATTTGTTGGAAACTTACTAGTGGTGTGCGATGTGATATGCACGTACAGGATTACGTGGATCAAAACGAAGAATGTAGTCAGATTATTGATAAAATCATGTTTCGTATTTTAGTTCTTAGTCACATCGCCGTGGTACGATTATCATGATTTGACCGACGGTGGCCAAACGGTCAACACAATGAATGTTATGGGCCCTTCAGTCCCGGGTTGGAATCTCCGCGCCGCCGCCGGTCAGTGCCTTATTGGTAGCTATAAATCGGTCGCGACCCCCGTCCTGAAATATTGTACTGTTATCGTACAATAAAAAGGAAGTTAATACAACAAAAAGAAAGGGAAAAGGACTTACAGAAATCAGTCGTGCCAAGCTGACGAACGCTTTTACACGCCCGACAAACGGTGAATTTCCGTCACGAAGGAATTTTTCGAAAGTAGCCTTGCAGTGTAATGTTTGACCTCGAAAAGTGGTTCGACCTCGGGATTGGAACAACAAAACAGTGTGTCTCAGTGAATCATGAACAACAGTCTGGTAATAGACCATTTAACCGCCGTTTCATACACCTTTATATCACTGCTGATAAGGTTCATGGTGAAATACTGTTCTCACATGAATTCCCCCTTCTTCCTCATATTTATAGATTGTTTCTGCTTGTCAAGGTGGTACTATCTCCTACTGGTTAGTAGATACTGGCCAACGTGTGAAAAATATTGCTCGAAGTCACGGTGAAGCTGAATTAACTTGTCTCGTCCAGGATCCAACCGAAACAAGACTGTACACCGGAAGTACTGACGGGACCATTAAGGTGAGTATTTCGCACCAGCCTGAGACCAAACACACTCTTGTCGATGTGAATTCACCATTTATGAATGTTGCTATCATTAGTTCTTAATATTCTAAGCAGAAGAAAGCTCCTTGTATGATTGGACGAAAGCCCAAAAGTGAAGATAAAACAGTCGATTTTGTTCGTAAAACTGAACGCAATGTTGTATGCGTTGATGTTTGTGTAGGTATAACGGAAAGAAACTCTTATAATGCGGTCAGGTTCCCCGCAAGTTCTTCCTCCGCTATATTTAAATCTGGTATTCGGAAAAATAGTTCGAGGATCGATGAGCTTCATATGCTCAGTGAAAATGCCATGTTGATGCGTTTGATCGAATGCGAATAGAATATCGGTTGCTGTTTTACATGGGAAAACTTCTGGAGCTTAGTTGCGTGCTTCGTTTCCGAAGGATGAACGATCAAACAGATCATTCCAAACTAGAGACATGATCAGTTCCATATGCCTTTACACTGGTCCCAAAGTGAACAGATGAAGCAGCTTACTTCGATCAGTCCCTGGCTGTACCCATGTCGGTACTGGCTATGACGCAAAGGTTGCTTTTTTCTACGCTATTTGCGATTCTCTCCATAAGTATCGATCAATTTCTCAAGTGTCTTTTATTGCGGATACTTTGATTACTCAAAAGAAAACACAGTCAAACGCAATTAGTCTCTTTCGGTTACAAATGCAAACAAGCTCAGAGCCATCGAAGTGTCATCTCTGAAACTACGGAAAACTAGCAAACAAGAGCCTCAGAAATTCGGTCCTTTTTCCATAAACGCATATTTTGTGCCTATTCTTTAACCTTTGAAATAATTCCAAGTACACTGGTACCACAGAAGCCTCATTCCCTTAGTTGTCCATCTAGTTTACTGTCACAATATGCGGACCGTTTTTCGGGACGCATCCCAAGCACTAAATTAGCAGGCATATCGTCCAGATTCTTAATGAAGAGTTCTGGCATCCTCCAGGCTGCTGTGCTTTTGCCCTTTATTTCCCTCACTGAAATTAGTGACCTCACATCCAGCTCCTTCGGAACAGTAATTGAGTATGCTGATCCCGAAACCATTTGTCATTCTGAATCAACCGAAGAGGACTTGAATGTTCTATCTGCTAATCTCTGAAAGGTTGAGATTTTCTGAACTGAGTGGTTTCTCTACAGCTGTAATCTCATATGAATCGGATGTAGCTTGCATGGATGGGGAGTCCATTTTTAGAATTACGCGGTGATTCTCCAAAAGTCAATTCGTCTGTTTACACGGCTAGCGAGGACACATGATACCATGTATGGATTTCGATATGAGTAGTATGGCATTGTATCCGGATGACCATGTGGGACCACCTGAGAACATGTGTCCCCGTTCTGAAGGTTAGCCGTGTTAACTGAATGGTTTCTTCCTTAAATATTTAATTTCTTCTGAATGTAGCTTCACCCAGTCTCTCTCCACACTTTTCCGTATGATACTCCGCATACCATTCCATTACCCGCAGTTGTATCCACCAGGCACCTCGGGGTGTTATAACAAACTGATGTTCACTGGCTTTCTCACTTTGTCATTTTAATGCTTGGATTGCGTCACCTTATCTTTCGAATTCGAAATCTCGGGCAGTTGTGCGTTAATCCTACATTTATATCTTTTTCTCTCAATGCGTTTACCATACTTTCTCTTTCTCCCGTGATATTTTCCCTTGTGCTATAAAAGCGGAATTTTAGTTTAATTTCAAGGTGTTCTTATGATCAGCCGTACGTATTCCATTTCGTTCTTTGAATTGACTAAAAAGATATATGATTTACAGATTAACGCCTATGGAAAACCTGTTGGATTCACTTACAGTTAAAATGGCTTAACTTCAAGTTACAATGGTGCAGTTACGTTTATTCCAGCATGACGTTGTTTTCACTCCCTTTTCCTATGGAATAAATTTAATGGGATACAGAACACTTCTGTTTGGAGTATGTTCCAGTTGCTTCCGTACGTGATATTTAGTTACTCAAATGAAAATATCGATGCTCTGACCCTTCCATATCAAAATACCTCGGCTGGTTTTTGGGTAAGCAATCACTTTCCCACGAATGACGTCCCAGGAAGAAGTGATTTAACATCAGAAACTATGGAAGCAATAATCACGTCGGTTAGACAAGATGACCCGCATAGAAGAAAATTCCGTTTAGATTTTCAGTTTCAGTAACATGCGAAATGACATCATAAACGTCTCTCATTCCGCATCATTCATCCTAACATTGTTAGATTAGGAGCTGGAAACTCATACGTTTCGTAGAGTAGAACCATGGATTCGAAGATGAAATACTAAATTAAATTAGGGATTGGGGAAGGAAAGTGGTAAGAGCAGTTTATGGTACAGGCATGTGTGAGAGTGAGACTCAATTAGTTGCGGATATGGTATGAATTTTCCATATGACGCTTCAGTTGGCTCTGCGGCCGATGCAGTTCGCAACCAGTTCAGTTCAGTTAGCAAAAAAATGCCCAAAGACCGTCGATCATCACGACAGTATGGACATTTCAGCACACTAGTGTGTCCATTTGGAAAAATTTCTTGACAAGTAAGACTGGTAGAATATGGTAGCCTGGATCATCACATTACGAGTACGTTCCGTTGGATTTCTCCTCTCGTCCATGGTGGTTATGTAAATGCTGGCTACTGAGAGTTGTTTCAGTAGTAACAACTGGAATTTGACTGGCATAAAATAGGTACGGAATTGTTGGACAGATTGTATCCTTGTGCTCCTCGTGTCTACGTCATATCTAAAAGTCTGATATGTTCCTCATTTATGTTGTGGAACAATGAAGCACTAGTCCTCTGCAGTTAATCTTTACATGACTGACTGCTGGTAAAGAGAACCCAAAACGACATTAACACTTCTGATTATTTTATGACCAAATTGCCCTGCCTAAACATATTATCCTTCTAGCTGGTATATTTAGATAACCATGTGTTTCTTTGGTTTTCAGATTTGGGACATGAACGGTTATTGTCATCACACGTTGATCTGTTTCGGAGGCGCACATGCTGAAGTTGGTCAAGTGGTGATCCTGAAGCGCGCTGTGATTGTGATGGGTAGTTCGAATCATTTCACCGTGTTCCGGACGACCAATTTCCGTGATCACTATGTCTATCCGTCAGAATGGAAAGGTGGTCCGGTATGTTTCCTCTAGCGAAGTACTAGACACACACATACACGGCGGTGATCGACTGGTTTAGAGCGTCTGTTCACCACCTCGGAAATCGGCGGTTCGAATTCCCACTGTCACCGGTTACTTTGGTGGTAAACAGTAATCCACTGTCGTCCTGTCAATTGCCATATCTGACATATTGGGACCTTATGTGGTTCTCCACTCCAAGTATCAGGGTCTGGTTGTCGGTTATCTCTAATAATGGAGTAGGCCTTTGTGGCTATGGTGTATGCCCTTTGCACTGCACTCATGCCCGAGCATGTAATGAAAAAAGTGTAGATGTAACACGTCCTTGATGCATGTGATGCTAATGGCGATCAATTCTCATCGATCCTTTTGTTTCATTCAATTGCAGGAACACAGTGATGACGTACTAACAGGTGTCGCCCTACCGCCTAACGGTCTCATCACGGGTTCTTATGACGGTGAACTGGTCGTGTGGAACACCAATTCCGAATTGGCTGCCAGGCGAATGACCCAGAGATGCAAACGAATGAGCAACGAGGAAAGTGCAGCGAAGAATATGCCATACACATTCACATCTATTCGTATGATTGATAACTTTAAATGCTGACATGTATGCACTTTTACTAACGAATTAAACCAATGGACCCTGATTTTGCGCAGCAGTTGGCCATTATTCACCAATGAATCACAGTATGAAGTAATAGAAAAATGACAGAACAACCATTGGCCGCTGTATCATAGTTCGTGAATAGTTTTGTACACATCGCGAACCTAGGCAATCAGGTCATAATAGGATAGTGTGGATTGTTCGAAAACCAATCGATTGTCTTATTCATTCTTGATTACAGTACTCAGATTTTCTGTTCAACATTTCACGTCTGGTGCTTCTGTCAACTCGGAAGCACATCAGTTCCGGAAGTCAAAAAGGTGCCAATATTGTATCTTGCGGTGGAAATGGAGTCGTTCGCTTTTGGAACGCCTATGCGTGCATTCTGGTTGGAGAGTTCGCTGCACATCCTAATGGTAAGTACTACAGATTTCGATTATTGACGCTGTGGGCAAAGGAAGTGAGCGTAATATTTCTCTCTACAAGTGTACTGTCTAACAAAACCGTGCTGAAGACGTTCGGCAGTTTTTCCTGCGTTCGGAAAATAATATCCCTGAGATAATTCTCACGTTTTTCGGCAGTTATTAGTTTGGTTGAGTAAACCGTCATTGCTTTTTGCTTGGTTTTAGAATACATTGTTTTTGCTAATTAAATGACATCGCTCTATACTATATATATATATATATATATATATATATATATATATATATATAAACTTTTTCAGCAAGCAGCATAATCATGAACGTGGATCCATCCAACGAATATCTAGCCACTGGCGATGTGGAAGGCTTAGTCAAAGTTTGGAACATCAAGGACTATTGCATGACTGAAGGCGAGTATGAAGTGAAGGAACCACCAGGTATCCATTATGATTATGTTTATTATTTTTAACCTCATCATTATTATCACTATTATTATTATCGTATAAATTCATCCTATTGTTGTGAATACTGTCAGGGAAGCAGTATTCTGAATGTCTGGATTATGCAAGTGATAAAGGATTTTTGACTATTTCATCGTTCAGTATTCGAGTTTCGTTCTTGCTAAAAACTGTTGGCAGATCATTTGAATATGCTAATGGCACTAATAAAAGATGTTTCTTTTTATCTTTGCATTCTCTATAGACAATAAATAAGGAGAACCCTCAAAGTCCCCCAATGTGTCGGTGGAGAAAGGATAAGCGCTGGTATCTCACCAAGGTGTTTCCTGCGCACTTCAGGAAATGAAGCAGTCAGAGCTGTGGGTCAACTTGATGTTGCAATAGTCTTGACCGACAAAGCTGAGGCTTCCCTTTTAGACCGGATACCGGTTAGCAGTCGTTTATGCGCTGCAACATTCAAGGGTTCAGTTGGTGTTCGAAAGGATAACTGTGTTCAGCGCAGTTTGTTTGTGATCTTGGCATACGCTCACTACTCTCTTTCGCAAGAGCAAAGGCTTTGACATTCTAGTGCTAGCTCGTGATTTAATTGTACAAATTGGCAAACTTAGTGTGTCAGAAACTTGTTTAGGTGGGCGGTGTGCCTTATCCGCTCAAGGAACAGATAACGAGGATAGGTTTCTACGGTTATTCCTGTCTAGAGCAAATTTTTGACACAGCTCGCGGGACACAGCGACATGGCGCTCTAACTCTACAGCTACTCTGAGCCAGATTGATCATATTGCAGTAAGCTACCGGCGGTGCAGTTCTGTCCAGAACTGTAGGTACGTTGAGTCGGGCCATGCATTAGTTTTGATGCGATTTTATCTCCAGCTCCATGGTAAACGTCACAAACCGCAAACTCGGCTAGCCGTACAACGTTTGTCTGATCCAGAAGTTCACACCAGTCATGAACATAAGTTATCACACTAGTTAGAATATACGACGGATATAAATGTAGATGAGCATTGGGCCCATTTCCAGCAGGCGATGCACGCTACAACAGGTTTCGCCTGTGGTCCTAGATCCGATGTCCATAAAAGACTGGATTTCTCAAAATCCACTCAGTCTAATGGAGCAAAAACGGCAGCTCTCGAACTGTAAGGAGATGAATAAGATATGGAGAAATCTACAAAAACAAATTACGAAAAGCCTCAGGAATGATCGCGAAAATTGATGGGTCATGGTCGCCGAAGAAATGGGAGTAGTAGCTGCGTTAGGTAACAGTCCAAGACTGTTCAAACTTATTGGCGACATCGGTGGACGGTGATTCTCAGTCAGTGAAACGATTTGCGATAGAAGTGGAGAGCCTATTCATGGCAAAGAGTAAAGGCTCGACTGTTGGGCCGAATACTTCAAGGAGTAGTTTGGCTGGCCGCGCGCTAGTCTAGTTACTCCTGTGTCAACAAGTGCGATTTCTTGAGGGGGGGGGGTATCATTTGAGCCTCCGTCGGAAGTGGAAGCAGAGTCATGCATTTGATACTAAAGAGTGGGAAAGGGGCCGGTTCCGACCAACTTCCATTACTTGTTTTCAAAATGGGTGGTGGTGCGCTAACAAAACCGCTGAACACCTTGATCTGTGACATTTGAAACTAGGACCGTATTCGGTTATTATAGAGCGAGTCATTGACTGTACCCATCTTCAGGAAGGGAATACGCGATGACTGTACGGAATGTAGTAATGTAGCATTACCCCGCACAGGGTACCACGAAATCAGAAAACGGATACGGCACACGACGTACCGTAGTATTTCGTATAGTGTCTACAATTATGTGCAGTATCGTAGAAAGTGACTACGACGGAGGTGGTAAGAGTCACACAGAAGTGCGAGGTTATTGGTTGAATAAACTGAACTGAAACTGAAAGGCGCCTTCGAATCAGTTGACCGAACAATACTATTTAGTGCTCTTCACGGAGTTCGTTGATCTACTGAGGTCATTGTTTTGTCATACTTCTGGCCGCCTAAGGGTTTATGGTGAACCATCCGGTCCGTTCGAAACGACCAGCGTTGTTTGACAAGGATTTCCCATTTCTCCATTCCTGTTAAACATTGTCGTGGACGAGGTGATGGAGAATGCATTGAGAAATCTTCTAGATGTGGAAGTGGAGCTAGAAAATAATAAAAATCTGTATGACATAGATTAGGCGGACGACGTTGCCTGCTTCTTCGAATGCACGGAACATGCTCAGCGTGCACTAGATAGACTTGGGAGAGCTGTAGCTCCATTCGGCATGCGCTTTGCACCTTCAAAATGTAAAGTGATGTTTCAAGACTGGATGTCAACGATTCCGAGCTTGA
This sequence comes from Fasciola hepatica, assembly GCA_948099385.1. Taxonomy (NCBI): domain Eukaryota; kingdom Metazoa; phylum Platyhelminthes; class Trematoda; order Plagiorchiida; family Fasciolidae; genus Fasciola; species Fasciola hepatica. The sequence continues at coordinate 5,863,516 of CANUEZ040000063.1, forward strand.
TGCTCGATGGGGAGGTGCTGGCAGTTGTCGACCGCCTCACTTACCTCGGCAACAGCTTGACGATGGATGGGAGCACTGTAGTAGAGGTGAGTATGCGTATACCCAAGGCTCGAGCGGCGTACGGTGGACTGAAGCGCTTGTGGTGCTGACCTGATATTTCACTGCAGCTGAAAGGTCGTGTGAACTGTGCCGCAGTGCGTTCAGTTTTATTGAATGGTTGCGAGACATGAAGTATGCGTGCGAAAGATGTTCGCCTTCTAAAGGTTTTTGACCATTGATGTTTACGTAGTATCGTTAAGATAGGATTGGATGACCGAGTGATCAATGTTGACGTCATAAATCGACTATTGGGTACCAGTTTAGAGAGTGTCCTATCACAGCCTATCCAGTTTAGTAGACTACGTTGGTTGGAGCACGTGTTGTGTGTGGCAAACACACATCTACCGTATCGTGTCCTACTTTTCGTTCCTCCTAAGGGATGAAAGAAGCTACGTGGAGGTCAACAGATGACGGGGAAGCTGGGAATGATAAAATGTACAGCGAACTTAGGAAGATTAGCTGCCTCACGATGGTGGTGATAGTGAAACTTCACAGACTTATTTGGTTTGCGTTTTCCGCCTCCACATTTAAAGTAGCCTAAACGAAGTTTGATACTGCACGGAGAGAACCTTGGCATTGTCGATTACTTCATCTACATCGGCGTCATACTCGCATTATTTCTTGCCGGGCTTCATTTCCAGTTGCTATCCGATAGATAGACGCTTTTGATGTTTCCTAACAAAATGGAAACAGCCCTACGGTACTTATAGGACGTTGAAGTGCAGAGCAGGGTGCTGATATTACGTGATGAAACATTACTGCATTCTTATGAAGAATTGACATGAATTGGAACGTCAATACAAATCAAGAAAAGTTATTACGCACCTGATATAAGATGATTTTTGACATTTAATTCACAGTATACTTCAAAAATATAAGGGCTGATTAGTATGCATAGATGAAGGCATAGAAGCAGAATGAGGCAATAAGTACATAGGTTAATGACAAAGGTGAACAATAAGCCTATTGATTGCTTGATCGCTGTCTACAAATAGGCGGATAAGGTAACGGATAAGGCTAATTCTATTTATAGGCGTGCATGAAGGACATCTGTAGAAGAATCAGAGACGGCTTTGTAGAGTGTGGAGTGAACCCAGATACTGGTGTTAGATAATGATCTTTCAGTGAATTTGCCTCAAGCATCAGAATATAGCTACGGATGCAGTCGATGAGGATTTACCTATTGCAATTGCTACAACGAAAGAGAAATTTCGGAGACTTTGGGATAAAACCGACAAATTTTACTTTCAAACCAGAGCAAATTACAGGGAAACTATAAAGCTATGGGGAAGAATGTAAGAGGTTTAAAAATGAAGTGTGAGATTAAAGATCACTCCCAGTTTTCCTGTTATGAACGATAAAATTAAGCTTTCTTACTTTTGTGGACACTACTTCAGAGTTTGAGTTAGAATAAGTCCTAGGTGACGGACGGAAGAAGCTTCAAAGAGATGTTGCTTATCAATGGAAGTATGTGGGGTATCATTAAAAAGCAGTTTGGCATCATGATCCACATTACAGTTTGAGAGATACATCAATACATTTTAGGAAGTTAATGGAAAGAGAATGTGGAGTGGACCAGTAATAAAGTTCATTCAGAATGTTTTGAGGAAAATCCAAATTTCCGTTTCCAAGTACGACGCGTATTTAAAGCGAAAAAGATTCCTATTATATAAAGAGAAAACAAGTGAGGAGAAGATTGTCTATTATCACAATAAATAGACTGTTAGGTTAGAAAAATAGTCACGAACAGTGTGCACTGTACGACAGTCAACCCCGTTATCATGTAGAAAATTGTAGCTTACCACGAGGTGTAGTGAAGAAAAATTATCTTTACAGTACGGCCACTATGATCAGTGGCAGAAACGGTGGAGTTAACGATATAGCCAACGGTATCGAGGGTTGACAGAGATGGTTTGTGGGTAAATTGTATAGGGTCACGAGTGTGAACCTGAGGAATTATGCGGCGATGGAGTGCATTCTCAAATCATTTCAGCAAAGCAGTTCTATAGGCTAAAGAACGATATTTGTTGTATCCTTTCTTGGGTTTAGATGTGGTGCGTACAGATTTCCAACAGTCGGGAATCACCCCAGCATCAAAGTCAAAATGCACTATAATTATTCGAAAAGAGCTAATTTTCATATAGCGATTGGCTAGTTCAGTCAAAGCGGATGTGAGTTCAAAAGGGCAGGATTTTTGTAACAATAGAAATAGCAAGTCGAGACCACTAGACTAATGACAAATGACTTGCTGTAGAATTCCAACGTCAAATTTGGGTGTGACGGAGTTGGGTTCACGGGAGTCAAGATGTGGAGCCGGCGCCGAAGTTTACGTTGAACTGATAATTCAAATCGTCGACATTTCGTTTCAACTTGGGCTTGGAATAGCACAGCTGTTTCAAGACTTTCCACATCTCACGGTAGTTCTTGTTACTTGACACTGTGTCTATGCCCAGATTATTCAAATATCGTACCTCTAGTTTGATACGTGTGGATAAGTTTTTTTTACCGCATGATGCCAACCAGATTCGTACACCCTTTCATTCGGTCTACGGATCCTAGTTAAACGAGCGGAAGAAAACGTATCGGGTCGAACACAACAGAATTCATTAGGGCAACACAAGTCCTAGCGAAAACTGAGGTAGTCGGTTATGTGTTCACGGTATGAGAAAGGAAAAACAGAAATATCAGTGGAGTCAGTTAGTGTTCTAAGCTTGTCCAAAATCTCAGCGGTGCAGGCTCGTTTGCCGATAGTGCTCCATGAGTGAAAGAAATTGGTAAAAGAGTGGCTTTTACAAAAAACTTTAGAATAAAGAAATGCATTGAAATGATCAGACTTACTATTGGGTGCACGCCAGTACACAGTGAAAATACTTGGACAGTTAACTAATACTTGGTCCAAAACAGCATCGCAACGTTATGGGAAGTGTTCAACTTTCAAAAAACCCCAGACGATTCAAAATGACGAGCAAAATGTACTGAAATCGCCTGCTGTTGTTCACAAAGACAAAAAGAGACATGTAATGAGATATTTGGCAATACTGTCAATTGACTGTCTGACATGATCAGTGGGAGTATCAGGCGCAACAAGAGCAACAGTATTTCGAAAGGAGTTGAGAAAACATGACTTATAGAGAGTTGCATTGCGATCGGTCTTCATCGAATTGGATTGAAATGAGAAGTGAGAGGAGTTTCACCACTTGCCACGGATAAAAGAGATTACCCCACGCCCGCAGTTCCTTGGGTTCGCAAACCGATGGCCCCCGAATACGTCAGATCCAATAATATGAAGGAACTCATCACCAATCGTTATGGGCTACCAAATTTCTTATAGGAGTGTTGCCCAGACGTCTTTTGATTCCTTCTGAAAAGTGATATAAGTTAGTTCATCAGGGTGTCCCAAAAAGAATGAAAGTTTGAGGATTGTAATGAGGATATCGATATTTTGGAGATTGTACGATGTCGTGCAGTAGCTCCTATCAGCATAACCGCTTCTTGAGTGCCTACAGAGTTTCTGATACAAGTGTTCTACACGATGTCTGGCTGCATTCGAGAAGGCATGAAACTAGCCGCCACGCTCGAGAAAACGTGGAGAATTCAAAAAAAATCCTTTTAGGGCGACGTTTGACCTGGAAAACTAGTTTATCTTCGGAATCGGAAAGCAAAGGCAGGATTCCTTGGTGAATTAAGAACGATACTACAATTTAGAAAACGTAACGTGGCGAACACAGATCTGTCTTTCCGGTACTTCTCCTCAGGCCAGTACAGTACACATGCAAAGTTTTAGCGTTACTAGAAAATGTGATCCAGAATATTAACGTAAAAGCACAAAGGTGAATGTCAAATCCGTTTCCGCTGCATTTGTGCGGGCGCATTAACCACCAGGATCATCAGTCCTGTGTGTCTGTCCCACCACCAATTTGACCTTCGGCCACAGGAGCTGCAGTGTCTTGAACAACTGTTTTTACGAGCATAAGATTGGCCTATGTAACCTGATTGCAATCGCCTCGGCCAGGGAGAGGATTCGTTGTCTGACCCCTTTAGAGCGGTTTGCAGACACACGGTAGGTAACGCTAAACGGCCCATCTCGCGTTAGTGTGTGGCCCGTATCGATTGCATGGGCCAGTATTGCGCTGGTTACCGTCTATTGATCCCTTGGTTAGCCATGTAGGACAGTATTCTTGGACTCGATCGGACGGGCGCCTGGTTGTTCTTCCGAATTATCTCGCTCCACAGGAGCAAGAGTAGGAATATACACAGCATGAGGTAGAACAATCAGGCATCCTGTCTTTGGGTTTCAGTTGTAAACATAGATGTAATTATAATCACTGTCGAAATTCAAAGGCTCAGCCGGTCGCTCCAACAGGTATGCCACTACCATGCCAAATATTTGAATAGCGGTGACTTTTGAAATTAATTCACGGAACAGATGACCGGTGGTAGGTTACCGTAAGATATTTGTTAAGAACGGTTTTTTAATCATGCGGATATACCAGTAGACCAGTTTATTTAAAATCCATCCTCCACACGATCAATACAACTCATTATCACCGTTTCCTGTCCTTTTCCTTTCTATCCAACACAAGAACTACTAAGCCAGTGGTTCGCTCATGTGGACCTGATAAGTGGTTTGGCTTTGTGTACTCGATTTGAACGGCGCATATTTCTTGTCACCAGCTCCACAGACTGCGCAATCAATCTGTGGACACTGGATGGAGTGAAAATTGGCGTTTTTGGACAGGTACGTGCAATTCTGTCGCATAACAGATACATCCTATTCCAGCCATATCTTGCTACTTAGTTAGTGCAAATACCGCAGTCATTCGTTCATTCTAGTAAAACAGCATACTTGTGCGTGGAGGTCCGGACGATTCTTCATGCAAGCGTGAAAATAATCAAGTAAACTTCATCCCACTCCCATCCCCGTATCCATGTCAGGAGTTGCGATGGAAACTTGATCAGATACAAAGAGACATAGGCGCCGTTTCGCTTGCAAGCACGGAGACCCTTCCCACTCAAGGTGCGATTGAAACCCTGCTGGAAACGGCTCAGGCTCCTGAACCAAAAGAAGGAGAAGATTCGACAAAATCTGTAGGTTTCAAAAAACTGGTTTATTCAACATTGCTCTACCAATAGGTCACTTGTGATATATATATATATATATATATATATATATATATATATATATATATATATATATATATATATATATATATATATATATATATATATATATATATATATATATATATATATATAAACAGTGAAGGGGAATTAAAGAACATCGCTTTTTTGGTTGTTTCACCTAAGACATTTTTGCCATTTTTCTTTCAAATTCCATTCAGTGTTTGTGGTGCCCGAGAGGTTCTCAAGTACGCCGCAGCGCATTAGCGCTACTAACTTTGGTTCCGAGTCAAATCCCCCAGCATCCCTAGACGATAATCCTTATCCCTCCAGCCCCAACTAAGAACTCCGGACGAACCAGTTAAGGCCAGTGCTGCAGGAGACTTCTTCATGCCGCTACGCCGAGTTTTGGTTTGACCGGCACGTTGCTCGATCTCGCCTTACACGGGAAGCGCAAATGGCTCACGTAATTGTAGACGGCGGGTAGACATGCGTAAAACGCGTCTAACCCACCAGAAGCGATGTACAGTAATAACTCCCGTCTATGAATGGTTACCCACACCCGAAACATAATGACGAACCTCGTCGTTGTGCAGCCGGTGTTCCCATCAAGCGCTAGCAATGCTTCAGAGACAGTAGTGGTCAAATACGGATATTCGTCGAGCGTCTTCAAAGCCGAACAGACGGGATTTTTCATTGAGACTTTTACTCTTTATTTACTTTCTTACGTAATATTGGTGCAATATTTCAGGAAAATAATCGCGTCTGCCAAATGGGAAAATTGACTGACGCGGAAAGACTCAAACACGGGACCGAAGGGTTGTATAAATTCCACCATGCTGACCGTTTGAACACTGCCGGGGTAAGGCAAAACGCTGCACACTGTGGCATTGTTGCATCGCAGTTCAGCTTATTTGATTCAGTCATCAACCTCGAACATCCGTGCTCCAGTTTTGGTTGCTACCTCGCAACATTCGCGAGCTAAGTGCAAGGTGAATGGAATCATATAGTGAAAGCGAACCAAAAACAAAGCAATAAGCGGCAATCACGAAGACAAAAAAGATTCCGAATGCAATTATGCCACTGACCGTGACAGTCAGCCAATTCACTGAATGAATCCAACCATCTGGTAGAAGGGTATTGTTGACCTCAAACCGTAAGTCTAACACGTCCCATTTGGCCAAGTCCATTGGTCATGGTTTTCATACCTATTTGCCATGTCATGGGCTGACTATTTCGACTTACTTTCAAGCCACTACCTGCCTCGGAGAACAGTGTACGTCGAGGGAGTCCATCGGTGGGCATACGTAGTACATGTCTCAACCAGCTAACCGGTTTGGATTCAGTACCTATTCCAGTGACTGACCGCTGGCATTGCAGACCGGTCTTTTCAACAAGATGTGGATGCGCCACCTGTGACGCAAGTTCACGAAACCTAGTCTGGTCTTCGCTAGTCATGAGTTGATCTGTCCAACACCATCTCCAACTGCACTCTAGCTCCCGAGGTAATCCAGGCTATTGACTAATTCTAGCTGCTAGCCAAAAAGTGCAGACGTAAATTCCTGTCAGTTATGCAAGAGTACTTTGCACTTAGGTGAGACGAAGCACACTGTATCTGGACACATCAGTCGCCAAGTGATCCAAAAGTGTTGCAATAAATGGGAGTTTTTAACCAGAAAGATGATACCATCGGCGTATTCTAAGTTAGTCGCAATGGTTTTATCACCAATGCAGACAATTTCTTCAGTTCGCGCTGATTATGTCATTCTTGTGACATACATGCCAAACTCAGCGATCGAAAGTTTATGAAATTATGAATATTATTCCTTACCGTACCAACAGAATGGTTAATAGTCTCACACATAAAACCGTCACTGAACTTCAGAAGAGAAAAAATGTCCACGACGCTGGAGAAAACGAGAGGCACCTAAGCACGAACAAACTATCTGCTCGCGCAAAATCATGAATAGTCACTCCAAAACGTCTAACCAAAGCATTTGACAGAATGGAATCGAGCCAAGCAGAGACTATTCCCTCTGGCATTTTAGTTTCGGTCCTGTAATTGAGAAAACGCTCAACGGAGACACATGAAGCCGGTAGACTGAAGCCTCACTGTTCTTCGGATTTTGTATTGTGAAATTATTTGCACTGTGTTCGTTTGGTTTTTGTAACCGCTCGCCTATCTTCCACCAACGATATTTTGTTTTTGACCAGTGCTCGACGCCACCACCGGAATTTCGTGTGGACAATATTGAACCGTTTACAGAGAATGCTTCATTGACTGAAACGTGCAATATCCTCAGTAGTTACCGAGTCAGTGCGTGGAGTCATACAATACTCGGTATGTGGACCATTAAATGAGTTCGTTTATTTTATGCCAACCATCAGGCCTCTAGAGCAGATTATGATAAATCTATTCGTGGAATATTGTGCTCTTTTCACTGAGACTTGGTGATGAAATAAATCGTTCCATTTTTCCGAAGGATTTTCGGTGGTATGTCGAACGCTGTTACTGCAATTTGAAGATCCTGTTACGTAAACAGGACCTGAAACGGCACTCTTGAGTAATTTCCAACTATTTTACCAGTTTACTTTATTTGTAATGCTGGACAACTTCATTTGGTTCTTAACTAGCGTATAGGGGTGATACCAATATATCAGCTCGCCTCTCGTGCTGCGCGCAAAGTTGGTTTTCTGTTTCGCGCCAGACGCTTCCTCACACCAGCTCATCTTCTGTTGTAGAAAGCCCATACTCCGCCCCGCACTTGAATACTGCAGTCAAGTTTGGGGTGGGCCTTCGCCGATTTATCTTGTCTTGATCAGTTATAATGAAAGACCGTCCGGCTGATCGACGACCCTTCTCTATCCTCGAATTTACAGTCACTAGCCCTTCTTCAGGCTGCTGCTTCATTGTCCTTGTTCCGCCGGTACTATTTTCGACTTCGTTCCTCGGAACTTGCTTCGGCAGCTACTTTTCCAAAAACTTTTTTTCGAACATCACGTACACAGGCAACTAGTCATCCTCATCATGTCGTACTTTTATCTTTCGCTCTTTTTTTTCTCCCCAGACCGTTGAGCTATGGAACTCCCCCTTTCTGTCTTCCCACTCACTTGCAATCTCTCTCTCTCTTCAAAAGCAGTAGCCATAAACTAGTTCTTACATGAATGTTCCCCCACAATCCACTTCTGCTGTACGTCTTTTGATTATGGGTTTTACCTCTTATGCTGTAATTTACTAAACGTGTAATGAAAAAAGTGATGGCCCAGAGTCACATATGCCTGCTAACTGAAACACAATCGGACATTGGGCAGTAGAAAACGACTTGCTGAAAAGCAGTGCAGTCTTGACGGAAAGAGATTTTTGTCACATCTTCGTAGCAATGCGATTTTACGTAGTATGATGCATCTCACAGTGTGAACTTTCAACTCATCCTTAAAAACCATGGAAACAATATACGGTTGTTTCATCCTTGTTAGGAATCATCCACAATGCACATCCACCGAATCACCATTGGGATTTGAACCACGGGTAAACTATCCTCAACTCCAGAAAAAATCCGACCGCAGCGTAGCAGCTAACGTTTGCACTGCCGTCCACAACAACGTGGACGCACAATCACAGAGACTAAGTTATTGTGCTGAATACCATTGTTAAAAAACAGACGAAAAGCTTGGACTTTTCTACCCTAATCATGCCACCAACATGGTATCTGCAGACAATGGAGGCATTGTGTACTCCGTATTGGGTCAAATAATGATGTGGCCACCGCCAGGGTCGGTATCGAACCTGAAATTTAGTAGCTGCACTCCACCGTTCTCTTCGGCTTGGATACGTTTTGTAAGAATCCGCTCGTTTTATGCCTGGCTGGTTATCGTTTGTTATTTATCGGCTTCGATGTAAGCCCATCAATATTGTTTGCCCAGCGTATGAATTGAGATGGACAATAGTGCAGAACTGCAGTTGGAGTAATTCCCGATCAGGAATTAAAATTACACTTAATCACCAATATAATAACTATGTGAATTTTTCAAATATTTTAAGGGCAAACTGGTCTTTCTTCATTTTTCGTGAAGATGAGAACAGCGACCGAGAGCAACAATTTTACCCAGTCTTGTGATCGATCAGTGAAAACGCTCGTCAGTCACAGTAAGTATAGTAGTGTTAGCCAATCTTTTCCAGATGACTTTTCGGTACAAGATAGAAGTAGGTTTATGTAACCCGCGTGGTGTTTGGAAGATTGATAGGGTAGATTAAATTAGTTCATAATGCATCCGGATTGTTTCATGACAAATTGTATTGGTGAAAATTGATCGCGTACTACCACGAGGCCAAGAAAATTTCGTAATTCGGTGAGGATATCGATTGGTGTTGACTAAGTGTTTACTTGCCATCTCACAGGTGAATTCTCGCCAGCGCCGGTCACTGTTGATAGTCAACTCACTCACTTTCGTCCTGCTTATTATCACCACCCGTTCATTAGAATCTTAAGTGGGTCTCAGATCCAAGTCTCAGGGTCTGGTGACCGGCCTAACGTAATAGTGCTATGATCCTTTGAGACTTTGAGGTACACCTTGTGAGGGTACGGTCTGACACCGTTCGATAGACGTTTTACTCTCACCGGCAGACAGTGCGTCAGTACCAGCCCCTACCGATGCCACGAAAACACGAGCGACGGGACAGCCGATTGATGGCGCGAATCAATAGACGAGACGAATCCTGCCGGCGGCATTCAAGCCTTAAGGTGCGGTTACCCACACCAGTCAGACCAATGCATTGTGTGCAACGAGTGGACGAGTGAGAGCAACCCATATATTCTTTGTTTTGTACTAATAAACCGACATGATTCTGAGGCCGATCTGAGTTCACGCTAGAGTTAGTGGGACGGACCAAAACACACCCCTTCCACTGCACTCACGCGCATGTGAAGTGTGCTTTTAAGGTGTGAAAAACATTTTCGAGGCTTGTCTAAGTCCATTTAAAACACTTTCTGCACCGGACTACTTGTATGCTTGTCTGTAGGCAAATTCTCAGAAAATCCACCTAAGCTGCGGGTGTTAGGTCTAATTGCCTCGGATGTCAGTTTAATGATTGCAGTGGTCCAGACTGCTTTCTGACAGCCCTATTGCATGCGGTAACAAGTTGGATCTGGCACACTAGTGACAAAACAAAAATACGATCCGTAGGGTACATGTACAATTTTATTGCTGAAAGTATCTGATGCGAACTATTATGATTATTACCAGTCACACGGCAAATCAGCTAGTGTAGCCTCTCTAACGCCATAATTCTTTTTCCACCACTCATCGGGAACCTTGTATTCTCATTGATGTGTTCAATAGTAAACTGATGGATTCAGCTTTGTCAGGCTGTCAAATAGGGATGGATGAGGATTACTTTCTCTTCTTCTGGTGGGAATCACAGTAACTGCAATTATTGTGTGCACGATTATTTGTACCTATAGTGTAACTTTCAGCATACTTCGTATCGCCTCTTTATTGGGAATAAAACGTTAAGGAAGTCCAAGGGGACACCGACTCGTGGCAAGAAATGAATAATTCTTTTGATTTTCATAGTAACGCGGAGGTTTCATCAATTTTCTTGATGACAAGCTTCACGCGTTCCCGTGACGTCCCGCTGAAATTTGTTAATCTGTTGACGCTAGGAATACTCAAGTCGCTGTCCAGGACACAAAAAGAAGTCCGCTTAGACACGGGCGGTGGTTTGTGTTATCTGATCTGTCCTCACACAAGCTGATAATTAAATATGAAGCCTTTTTAGGTCACTTGATTGTACCGATTTAACTTTGTGACCGAATCACGTTTCTGCAAAATGTTGGCGGATGAATATATTCACGAAGACTGCCAAAGCATCCCGTTTTAAGCAAAAATGCGATGGATTTAAAATTGTTTCATAGTTGCACTCCGTCCCCCTAAACAACCTTGGTACCTTTGAATAAAGGTCACATTATTGGCTTTCGAATTTGGTCAGATTGATTTACGTCGGGCATTTCTTTCTGTCGTTATGATGAAAGGTGTCCGTTAGTACACGTCGTCATTCAATAGAGGTTTTTTCTCTCGTCTTTCAAATGTGAAGCTGCTTTTCTCTTGTTAGGGTTAATTTAGCATATCAGGTGACTAAGAGAATGGTGGGCAAGTCAGCAAATTCTACTGGGCTTTATTGTTCCCTTATCATTTTTGCTGGCCTTCTAGTGAAAATCTTTGTCATTTTGCAAAGGTCCATTGAAGTTATATCACGATCCAAGGATATTTTTCGCCTTAAATTAATCCGTTTCCTAACAGCGCAGCACTTCGCTTCATGTGACGATTCACAAATGGACTTGACAAAACTGTGAAAAGTGGTAATCAACTTGTGTTAAAAGCAAGCAGTGTTAGTGAACCACCTAGTCGCCTAGATTTCTGAATGGAATCAATTCGTTCTTTTATTCTACCATATCGGTAACAGTGCGGTATATAGAAATACATGAAATACGTTTGGTAATGACATTGATCGGGAGCTAGAAGAAATTGTCAAATAAGCTACTGCCCACACCCGTTCATTTCGATCTATACGTCGTGAAGATTGGCATTCCTGCCAATACACCGCTAAATCAGTCAGAGAGAAAGCTGCTTCAAAAATGAAGTGACGGGAAGCGCGACCGTAGATCAGGTGCGAGACAACTGGTCCATACTTTGTTATCAGTTCTAACCATCCACTGTATTACAGTCTAAATTGGAATGACTAGCTAGTTCAACAGTACGTATTCACAAACCGGGAGCTACACAAGGTGCACTCATATGTTCACCATAACCTCCTCAGACAGTTGCTCGAAACTCGGAGAATGATCGAAGTAACTGAATTAAGTTTTAGTTGTCATGATATGCAGTGGTTTATCATCCTGTAATCGCAGTCGCCTTAAATAAATGATGATGTCGTGGGTATACGACCATCCTCAGCTGGATATGATCTAATCATTTGATCAGCACGAAAGTACATCACTGCTATTTCAGTCTATCCCGCCAGAACTCACCTTCTCATGTCAATCGGTATCCGTACTTCTCGAAAACAATGAATCTCCAACAGACTACCATTAGGCATGCATGATGCTTCGGTATACCTGTTTCCTGAGTATTTTAAAAACTCACGTCGTTGAGATTCGCAGTGGCGGCACATTGAATAATGTTCAGTGTCCAGTGCATGTTTTTGACGGTAATGCTTAGGTTATGTACTAGACAACGCAAATTGACGTCATCGGTAAGCCCACAGACGCGTGTACACAAATGTGAATTCTCTATCATGGCTATATGAACTTGGTTAGTTCGATCGATCGGGTTTTCAGAGCGCCCACGACAAAGTAACCGGCAAGTTGACTGTGTCCGATTAAACCCAAGAGAGAACGATCTGTCTAAACATCATGATTATGCTATAAACAACAAAGACGACGGTGACAGGAGAAAACTACGACAAAACGAGTTTAAGACTAAGAAAAGAACTACCGGGGATACCATCAAGCTGATAAAAAGAGCTTATGAATACGAGAACGCTACCAAGCGCGACACAGCTATACCCTCTAATATATTTAACCAATGAGTCGGGGAATCTTTTGGACCCCACCCAGGAAGCCTAATACGCCAGATTGGTTAGGCTTTTCGTATAATTCCACGTCATGGACTGGCCACTCTTACTCATCGTCCAGCGAATGCCAGCCTAAGCAAACATTTCGCGTCGAGGAATCCCATCCGTGGATATAAGAAACGCGTGTGCCAACCACCTTAGCCTGGTGAGCTTAAGTATTGACTCACGTGTTTCGCATTCAACTCCGAATGCATACATACCCACGTGCGGATTGCACAATTGGTGGTATTGAATATTCAGTGATATAGGTTTTTATCAGATCTATCATGTACCAGATAACAGGCGGTTTAAGAATGAAGGAGATAACGGATAGTACATATTTACCGTTTTATTGACGGTAGCACTCAATGTTTGATCTACTAGAGCAGGACCCTAAGAAACGATCGAAACGTTCTTTGAATCAACGGATTTGCGACGAATGTGTCAGTTCATTTTGAATGTCCAGCAAACGTACATTCGGTACGGAGAAGCCAAATTTGAATGTAGGGTGACTTACGGGTTTGTTTAGACAGAATAACAACCTGAAGCAATACGCTGAGACTGCGAATAAAGCCCCGGAGAAGGCGCAAAGCTCTCCTCTGGGTTCATATCTCCACCGTGGCAAGACCCGGTGCCAGTCGAGCCCATGATGTTATTCTTTTTCCTCTTCCTAGCTCCACCTCTCATATTGGGTTAGTTCAACCCCTGGCATGACACAATAAGGTATCTGGCTCAGGTTGATGAATGAAATGAAGTCACAATGAACAGCTCGATTCAGCCACGTCCAATCGCTGAGTATAAATATCCCACAAACGGTTGAGTGAATCAATTGAGCGGTCAGCTGTGTTTTACTACCACCGCCTCTCGACTCAAAGGTATGCGCATTTCAGTGTTTCGGTGGTATGGCCAGCAGAAGTTCAGATGTCACGATTGTGTATCTGGACCATATCGTTGTGCACAATACAAATGGAGAATGGCACGAGTAACGGTCATGCCGAATTTATGACTACCCGTTGAAACACCGGGTTACGATTAATGTGCAGAAGTGGATACGGCAGGCACCAGCATCCTTGGATATCCATATCATGCAGCATCGGCTTCGATTATTATCCTGCTTATGCCCCGCAGACTATGGCTGTAGTTAACTGCAAACCTGGTGCGCCCCGTTAAGTTAAAGTGATTTTCGTTTTGTGTAAAGTAGGAAATTCACGGGATGAAAGGCAGTACGTTTTATCTTTGTGAACGAACGAGGGCCAACCAAAACCGATCGATGTTATGGCTAAAGTCGTCTGTTCGGTTCTGCTATTTTTGACTGTATTTTGTATTGCATCTTACGTGCATATTGATTTCCCTTGACTGAGCTGTCCATTATGTCCCTAACGCCCTTCAACAGGAAAGGAATACCAAGAGATGCGGCTCTGCAAGCGACAACGGAAGCAACCTCAGACGATTCCTGATTTGCCCTATTTGCACGGAGAACGCTTTGGCCGTCCAAACTATGGTCCTTATTATGTGAGTGCTAATCGCATAGTGGCATTTGTCGTATTTAACAACCAGTTTAACTTCACAAAAGTAGAACGTGGATTTATGGGTATTATGGTTTCAATAATGCTCCTACAGCCAATCATCTACAACGATTTGACGTAATTTTTAATTGTTCTCGATAAACCATGCGTGCAGGAATATTTCCATCATGATTCGTGACCCTTTCGAATAGATTCCACTGAAGTCAGTATGACCCAAAGGCGTTTTAGCTTTTATAGATAATTTCTTCCCCAAACTGGCTTAATTCGCGTCTGGACAACGATACAAAAGACGTAAATCGACAGATATAGTATTCCGAAACACGGTTAATGAGTGTTTCCAGAACACAGCACGGGACAGTCAGATAATGTTTTTAAATCAAATGGCAGGGATACATGTTAGTTTAACCACGTGGAATGTACACTTCCCGTTATTGTGTACCGTAATCGGTAGGTAAAAGTAAGCATGACAGTATGGACGAACGCGTACTTAGCAAGAGCGTACGGCAAATACGAATGAAAGCACGTTGCAAGGACGCAAGCAGGCAAGCAAGTACGCGAATCAGCGTCACATGCCAGTGACTGCTCAAGCCAAGCGTACCATTGGGTCAGACCATGCAAGATCGTAAGACACGTGAAAACGTACGATTGGTCAGTGCAGTCCAAGATGAAGCATGACTAGCGTCAACTCTGTGCACGCGTGTACGTGCGTATATCCACGTGTGTAGGATATGGATCAACGGTCAGCAGTGTGTGCGTACGGGACTGTCTGGCTGCGCTCCTGACTGCCTAAACCGAACTCAACACTTAGGTTTTGGGATGGCGGTCGTCAAGTCGTGAAGTCACCGGTTCCACAGTCATGATTCTGAAGTAGGCTGAAGCTGCGTGTCTCTCAGCAACTGTCCTACTTTATTTGAAAAGTAGTTGATTTCGGTGCATGTGAAGACTGGGTTCTGATTCATCCATCGGTAGAGGAGCAATGATCTATCGGCACCGGCGCGAGTGTCAATGCCAACAGTCGAAACAAGATGTAATTACTTACTTGATGAAAGTTTGGCTTTGAACAATAAGGCATTTCTCTCGCAGAATAGCACCTGTATGCAAAACACCGACATGGCTGTTTGCTCCACAAGCAATGGACTTACGAAAGGGTTTCTCAGAAGGATGACTGGATGCTTCGTTTCGTATTATACAGGTGCGAACTGTGGTCGTCCTTCCACTCACAATATGCCATTTGAATAGAGTGCTGAAATGTTCTGCGAAGGACTGCTGATCCCCTTTTAGCGTACTGTGTTTGGTTTCTATATAGCTACTGCGAACCGAATTAGATTCAGCCTTGAAGCACTCCTGGTGGAGCGTCTTCTTTATGCCATGTTCTGCGCTTTCCACGTCAACCAACGTGAGTCGCTTGGATTGTAATTCCAGAGGACCCGAACGCTTGCCTCACGTAAGTCATAACACGTCGTAGCCACGCGATGTACCTCAATAGTGTTCTCCAGCTTCTATGGTCCGAAAAACTTTCGTGCCATTGGTCCAACTTAACAGTAACGTTGACTACACCATCATTGCTTTTCTCGGGCTCTGTGTGCCGTCTGGTGAATTGTACAGGTCATTCGCTGTCATGAGACACAGGACACGAGTGCTACAGACTAACCTTTAGCGTGTTACTCATCGATCCTGGAAGTTAGTTGATCAAACTCGTCTTCCCGTTCCAGGTGTAGTCGGCACAATTCCTGCTGTATTAATTAGGCTGGCAATATGACAAGGGCAACAATGCCCAATCGATCGTAGAGGGATGAGATGAAAGACAGCATCACCGTATTAATAAATGGTACTTACAAGCCTTTTGAGTACAAAACAATGTGCCTGTAGTATTATTCCGTTTCATGCTTAGCATCCCATGGATGTCTTTAGGTTTCAGATCGATACACACACTCTTGTCCACTTTCCGGATCATGAGCGACCGAGTTGTCTTTGCAAAGATGACCGCAACTTCGAGATCACTCCTCGAAGGGCTTGTTAAGATGCCTGACCGATTACGCAGTCGTCGGCATAGAAACCTCCGTAAGTAATTGACGTCACGGGCTTGCTCGATCGGTTGGTTTAACAGACATGGCGTAACATGGAGAAAACTTTGAACTGCACGGTTTCATGACCATTTCATATGCATCAGGTTTCGACCCAAGTTGCCAACGGTCCACCACAAGAACCACAACCAAGACCGTTGTAGTTTTGGTACCCGGTCCTGATAAACGTCATGGCTGTGACTGGAAACCCGCGTATCCTGGTCAAAGTGACACCAAGGCTATCCACCAGATCCGGTCTCTGAAGGAGCGTAATACCAGCACAGAGACTGCGGTAATCGAACACGACCCTTAATTTTCCCGGCTTTATTGGTTTCACTACCGAGTGGTGGGGCAAAAATCACCATCGCCCTGGAACCAAAGTTGCTGCCGATGTACCAGCTACCGTGCATCCGTTAACTGTATACCTCGAAAGAACATTGGTGTGCTTTTTTCAAAACCAGTACTTTTACTGAGCCAGCCTTTCAAGGCGTATAACCACACACGGGTGATGTTCTCATTGTCTGGTGTGCGACCAGCTAAACCCGATTTGGTTCTTGCGGTGATCTTTCATCCAAGTTCACCACGAAAAGCGGTTTTCTTTCGCTCTTTTTCTTCAATTTTATAACTGACTTGGTTCTTGAGGTGTGAGAATAGCGGCACCGCTCTTTGCTCAGGCAGTAAACTGTCTGACTTGGAATACGCGGACGATATTGTTCTTCTGAATGAAGATCCAGATAAGTTGGAGGATTTTCTAGATAGCCTAAACAACAGCGTAGCAATGTTGCGTTTTGCACCTTCAGAGTGTAAAATGATGTTGCAGGACTGGGTTAGCTCAACACGAAACCTTGTGTTGGCAGGAGAAACTCTAGCTGAAGTGGGTAAGTTTTGTTACCTGGGGAATTACGTTTCACCAGGTGTGTACAGATATCAGATGAAGTATCATCACGTATACAGAAGGCTCGTTTGACTTTTGCCAGCCGCAGTCGTCTGTGGGACATCCGGTTGTCTGTCAAGTGTTGAGTCTACACTGTGGCGGTTAGGTCCATTCTTTTGTACGGCTCAGAAAAATGACCATAGAAGGTAGGCTAAGACTGTCGGTGTTCGAGCACCGACGTATCTGTAGCACTGCCCGAATATGGTGGGAACGCCGTATGAGTAATGCTGTGGTTAGACGCAGGATAATAGGAACCAGAGGTCAGTCTATGAATCAAGTGCTGAATTTAAACAGGTTAAGGTGGTTGGGACATGTGTAACTCTTGCCATCCGATAGACTTCCTGGGCGTGCGCTGTTATCCGAGGAAGGTAGTGGTTGGAAGATAGGTAGAGTTGGTCAGTCCATGACATGAGAGAAAGGCGTAAAAACCTTGACCGGTAAACTTGGCCAAGTAGGGCATGTTAGGCTTCCGGTTTGGGATCTACGCGACCCGCCCAGCAGATGGTTGGAGACATTAAGTGAAATGGCTAGGTGTCGCGACCAGTGACGTGGTTGTATTCAAAGTCTCTCTTTGTAAACAATCTCGTTTTCGCTGCTTCATTAAATAGCAAAATACAGTACATTTATGTAGGTTAGATCAACCAAAAGAAAACTTAAAAGTCACTCGATCTGGAAAATGTGTAGAAGGTGGGTAGGCGGAGGGAAGGGGTGTAGTAGATGACACAGAAAACCACTTCTGTTGATGAGCATATTATTGGAGGCACATTCCCCCAGCTTCAACGTTTGCGTTCGTCGAGATCAGCGAGAAAGGACCATGGAGTGCCAACCGCATGTGTTCCCACTGGGCCTGACTACGAAACCACACGCTGGCTTGCGCCGAGAAACTGTGAGGGAAGTAGCGCTAGCAGTTGCCGCGTGAGCGAAAAGTAGGGTCAGACAAATGGTAGATGGGAGGTGATCGTCTGATCATTTTTAAATGATCGATGTAGTCAAAGTGTAATGACTCATCAAGTGTGTTGCGTAGTTAGTTCCACCAGAGACGACCAGGGCAGGTCTACCGCTCTGACTGACTGTTTTGAACTGTCGGATAGCAATGGCCTCAGCGGTAGACAATAGATAATACTTGACCTATGCCGATCGTAACCGAGTTGCCGTGTAGAGGATCCTAAATGATGCGCGCAACTCAGTTGAGCGGTTAGTGTCGGCCAAGTGCGCGGTAGTTGCCGTCATGTTGTTCTTTGTTATTCCACGGCTAAGCCAACTAGGGTGGTGTTTCCGCATGCGATCAACCAGGCGTTTGGTGGTTTGGCCAGTGTAGCTTGCAACACAGGCAAACTAATCGGTGAGCACAAAGTGGGATCCTGTCCACTGGAAGCCTGACTTTTATCTGTAACCAGAAAGCTGGTTTGGCTGTGAAAACGGGACGCAGAGTCGCAGCATGACAAGTAATTTTCACACCGTTCTGGATCTGTTTCTTAATAATATTGGCTGATATATCTCCCTTGAATGGAATCGATAAAGATACTGGTTTATCTTCCGCCGTGCGTAACTTACGTTTCGTTTCGCTTGTTTCCACACACACTGTTGAATAAGCCAATCGGGATATCTGTTTGCTGCGAATACATCCATGACTTCAGCAAGTTCCTCGTTGATTGCTTCAGTCGACCATATTCTCGTAATTCGTTTGATCATGCATCGGATAAACGATTTCTTGCATTGCGTTGGGACGAAACTGTGGTAATAGGTGTACTGCCCCATTCACATTGTGTTTCTCTGAATGGTTCGTCGGAACGATCCATCAGGACGGCGAGACAGAAATACATCTAATATAGTCAGTCTGTCTGTGATTCTACATCGAGTGTGAAATGGTTATTATTATGAAGTCAAGTTGTACAGGATTGCCATCCCGTAACTGAGTGACTCGCAGATAAACGAACCCCAAGTCCAAAGGCAGAGGATGCAAGCTTGCTTTGGGACAAATTATCAAACAGTAACGTATCCCAAATTGTGCGCAAATCGACCCCAGAATCAAGACTGTCAAAAAAGGCTTCAAAACGCCCAGGCAACAATGAACAGGAGACCCTCGAGAAGGTGATACTGGAGCGAGCTAAGTAACTCACAAAGAAAGCCCCTATTTATGGGAAGCATTTTGACCGGTCAACGGTCAGAAGAGAAGTAATTGCTTGAGGGAACACACAAGCGTGGTGAAGAACAAACGGACTAGTTATGTCTATGAGAAAATGGAATTATCGTGGTCAAGCTTTGAGGAGCCTCTGTAGTCAAAGCCTGTCACCTTTCCAGTAGTTTGAAGTATTGGCTTACTGTGTCTCGGAATATTCCGTTCATCGACTCATGTCTTTTGAATTGTTATTGATACTAGAAGTAAACCAGACCAAGAAGAAATAGTCTAGAAAGGCTGAGAGGCGGCTAAGTTGTTCGAACTTCGTAGAAACCTTTTGACCGTTAATTGTGACCCTTTTGAATAAATTCCACTGAAGTTTGTGCACACTCAGTGAGGTGCTTGTGCGCGTTTCCCACATGCTTATTCAAACTCACCGCTGATCAGTTGAGCCTCTCGCTGCTGATTGATTATCCTTCGTGTTCCCTGACAGACTGTCGCCAACATACGTGATTTTCAAATGCACCAAGTGTGGACTGATTACTCCTGTCATGCTTGCATTATTCAGAACTAAATGGAATTGCTCACACACATGACTGGGTACCGCCCAGACTTCCGGGGCCTCTTGAGGACGTCCCGTGGTGTGAGTATAATACAGCCCGGTTTCTGGAGTTCGTGATTTGTGGCACTGGTTGTTTGTGTTCTGAACACAATCAATCTTCAATACTCATGTACTCCATCGTAATGGCAATAATCCGATAGAGAGGAGTTAAACAAAGACCACTTGATTTGTCGTTCCGTTTCAGTCTTTACAGCTGAGTTCATTTGATCCAGTCGTAGAGCTGGAGCAACCGGACTTCATGGAACATCCGGAATATTATTTCACTGATCGAGATGAATATGTTGCAATTTCCAGGGGAGCCGAACAAGCTGCAATGGCTGCGAGTGAGTCTAATTGATTAAAATTGCGACAGAGTACTTCTGTAATGATACTTATTCCGCATACTCAATTTATATTTCAAGACTGTTTTTAATTCAGCTTATTTAACTCTCTTCCGCAGGTACCGGGACAAATACTCATGGTCAACACAATGTATTCGACGAAAGCGGTACGTCTAATCGAAACCGCTATGCGTCTTCATGTTAAACATTTCAAAGGTGTGGATCTTGATGCACACAGTGTCGTACGTGCACGTCGTCTGCAACTATCTCTGTGTGCTGTTCTTCCTTAACGCCTTCTGATTTTTGCTTTCAAACGGACTTTTGAGCTGCACATTTATCCTTACCGAGAACGAAAATATGAATGAGCAACCGTTATTATTGATGATGAAAAAATGCAGGATATTCGTCACAATCTACTAGGTCTAATGTAAACAATCAACCACCTACCTACCGATCGGACACAGAGCGGGGTTTCATTATATGTAAAGAAAGCGAGTTTGGCTTTCACTCACACTATCTGAATCGTCAAAAAGATTTTGTTTTACAGTCAAGAAAGAAACGCAAACTGTGATGATCATGTCAGCTCTGTCATGTGGCATGGAGACCCGGCCGTTTCTGGTAGCAGATACTCGATGGTCGCCTGTGTTTGACCACTGATATGCTTGAAGCGCTGCCTGAAGTCGATAGAAATGTCGAATAAATAATGCTGATCCAGATTTGAAGGAAGTGAACATTTAAACACATCCTCTCACTCAAGAAGCTAACAGCAGGAAGCTACATTATCTAGGATCTGAGTTTCTCGGTCTATTTTTATCTTCGTAGTTAGTATATATATATATATATATATATATATATATATATATATATATATATATATATATATATATATATATATATATATATATATTCACTGGATATCTGCCACACTGAACATCGGAGATAATGTTTGATCCAATTTCAGAGCCGAAGAATAAATTTGACGAGGCATCTCTGTTCCCCGGTTACGTGTTACAGTTTGACGAACAAATGAAACGTGTGAATCAGTTTGTACTTGGAAGAACTTCCGTAAGTATCCTCATTCCCTTCATTTATACATTTCCTATTCTGTTCTATGTCGTTTTACGCTTGCAAGGGTGAGCGCACAACCACGTAACTGGTAGATGCAAATTGATGGCAGTTCTCGTTGAACTCTGGAGGAAATTACTCCGGCTTCAACGCAGAATAACTTGTATATAGCAAATTTTCTTGAAACAATTTTCTGATCTGGGACCTTAAGGATGAAAGAGACACGTACGTTATTCGGTGTGGGTTTTGGATGGTTGGTGAGAAAGTATTGTCGAAAGGGTTCATATCTTCAAACGGAATAAAATTGGGTAGCTTCATCGTTTTCCGAATTCAAGAACAGTTTGGAATCGCGATAAGTCCTAAGGAGAATTTGATACGAAATTGCGGATGTTAATCTCAGTGAAGAATTTCATGAATTGTAAAAGCTAACATTGCAAAAAGATTTAGTCCGGACACATCTGGCAAATTTAAACAAACGTGGTGTCAAGGCGGTAGATTGACAATACTCGGCTATAGCTGTAAAAACAAAATCAAAAAGCTATCATGCTGCGGAAAATTTTCTTTCTACAATGATAATTTGACTGATAAGAATTGTGAGTGTATCGAGTGCCCCATGCCGACAAGTCACTACCCCTCACCACCGTGTCATCGGATCAATAGCATCACGCTATGCGCGAGTGTCTCCTGTCCGTAATCGAGGTCGAGATTGGGGTCAGCGAAGTCACATACGATACGAAGGCCGACAGCGGGTCGATGGCATTGATCCACAATTCGAAGTGTGAGAACTGTCAAGCCGTGGTTGGCCCAAATAATAACCATTCGGAAGGGAATATCCGCGAGCCAATCGGATCAGTTATGCTCTGCATATGGTTTACCTACGGCCACTGTATCATACACAAGCACTCTGCACAGCACTGAAAAATCGAGATGGTTCGGAATCATGAAATTCTTTTTAGAACTAATGTAGGCTACTTACTGAATATGTCAGTAGTTGGTTACTCTGTAAACGAATATGGACAATTGTGGAGTGCCAATGAACGTGACAACGTTAGGCGGACCGAGCCCATGAAACTGACGCAAAGCATGCGAACCACATGATTACATCCACCGACTGGATAATGACTTTCTTCCAGTGGGTTTGGCAGATGTTATACAAACAAGCAGGATTGTTATAGTTGATGGATATTGATGATGCCAGAACGAGTGTTTCTGCCTCTGCAGCTTGTTTAATTTGCGCGTCCTAAGCAGTAATGTGCTAGTAAGGTGGAACAGAACGAGGGTACTCAACCTGAGATCGCCTATTTTGAGAGCTTAGGATTCCGAAGTGCACCGGTATCGTGGTGTTAGTCAGCATTGGCACTGCGCAAGACTGAGAAATAGAGTCGGTCTTAAAATCTTACATTAAAATGTAACCAACAAGATGTTCGTGTCAAAACCCACAAGGTTAGGTCCTCGATCCGGAAAGGATTGTTGGTGTAAACTACTACGAACACTTAACTAGAGCAACGCTGCATACAAAGCTTTTGGAGACCGATGCAACATTTATGGTGTGTGAAAAATGATTTTACTGTATTCCCGATAACCTTGTGCTTGGGCGATCAATGGGAGAGTATACGAGAGAAGCGCACAATTCGGAAGGAGAACTCATGACAGTAAAATGTAAGTGGAGCTCGTCAACGGGAACGATAGCAAAATTTATTTTCATCCCAGAGTTGATTTTTACCAAAATCCTGCATGACAGAAATCTCGAATCCATAAGACATTTTAAAACTCAATCTTGAGCAGCAGTGCGATATCAGAGCCTCATTGCGTGTTCACGGCTCGGAGATGGAGAAGTACACGAGGTTCCCATAGGCTACCGGTGAACGCGTGCCGGATGATAAACGATTGCTGCCTACTAACCATGTGATCGGCCGTTGTGGTAGCGGGGAAATGGTTCGATCTGCGTAACTTCAGAGGTTATACACATTTAAAACGTCATCAATGGTGCGGCCAGAATAAAAATTGCTATTCCGCCTGTCTGTCTCCCCTTTCCAACAACCTTAACTTAATGCTCCCTCGTAGAGCGAACGTCGTCGGGAGCGACCACATTTGTTCGCTCCTCGATGGTGTTCACTCCTAGGAGGCACGTTGAGAAAAAAATGGTCAATCCTAAAGCCAAGTTGTCAGCAACTACCAAAATTCAAAACGTTTCAGATAAAATTATTGGTACTATCGCGTTTGAAACAAGACACGAAACAAACATTCAGGTGCACTTTATTTTATCGAAAAGCAACTGATTGTCAACTGTTTCCTGCTTTACTGTCTCCTTCTTCGCATTTTCGAATGCCGTTGCATGGATCACCTTTCAAAACCGAGCCGCGTGCTGAAGTGGCTGTAAAATAAGTTGTCATATCAAAGTTAAAAACGCTCAGCATCGTACCGCTTTAACGACAGGGCGAGCTCCACTAATTACTGCTTTTCTTACCGTGTAGCAAGTAGAAATAAAAAAGAAAGGATATACAAGATGGAAAGGAAGTCGACCTACAGGAGTGGGTAAGGGAAACATCGTCGCAGTAGTCAACAAACACTGAATACACAGTTTAACTGCATGAATGCAAGTTTGACAGAAAGTGACAACACGATCATCACTGTTCTCGGTTCGCTACCATATACGTGAGTGTCTCCAGTCAACAGGTTGAGGGATCTTTTAGATCCCAACCACGAAGATGCGAGGCAATCACTTTTTCTAAAATCGCTGTACATTTTATCATTCCCAGCTTCTCCGTCATCTGTTGACCTCCACGTAGCTTCTTTCATTCCTTAGGAGGAACGAAAAGCAGGACACGGTACGATAGACGTGTTTGCCACACACAGCACGTGCTCCAACCAACGTAGTCTACTAAACTGGATAGGCTGTGATAGGACATTCTCTAAACTGGTACCCAATAGTCGATTTATGACCTCAACATTGGTCACTCGGTTATTCAATCCTATCTTAACGATACTACGTAAACATCGATGGTCAAAAACCTCTAGATGGCAAATCGTTTCACCGACTGAGAATCACCGTCCACCGATATCGCCAATAAGTTTGAACAATCTTGGACTGTTACCCAACGCAGCTGCTACTCCCGTTTCTTCGGCGACCATGACCCACCAATTTTCGCGATCATTTCTGAGGCTTTTCGTTATTTGTTTTTGTAGATTTCTCCATATCTTAATCATCTCCTTACAGTTCGAGAGCTGCTGTTTTTGCTCCATTAGACTGAGTGGATTTTGAGCAATCCAGTGTCTTTGATGGACATCAGATCTAGGACCACCACTTCATCGCCTGCTGGAAATGGGCCCAATGGTCATCTGCTTTACTGTTCATCGTAGCTCCTAGATAACGCGATGGTTCCTGTTCATCACTGGGGGAAACTTCTGGATCAGACAAACGCTGCATAGCTAATCGGGTCTGCGGTTTGCGACGATTACCATGGAGCTCGAGCGAGAGTCACAATAAAACTAATGCATGGTCCGACAATATGTACGTGGACCAGTAGGATCTACAGTTCTGAACAGAACTGCACCGCCGGTAGCTTACTGTATTGTGATCGACCTGGCACAGAGCACCTGTGCGTTAGAGCGCCATGTTGCTGTGCAACGTGAGCTGTATCGGAAGTCAGTACTAGACGGGAATAATCGATTATCTGCACAAAACTGAAGAAGCCCATCCTCGTTATCTGTTCCTTGAGCGGATAAGACACACCGTCCACCTAAAAACGCTTCTGACGCACCAAGTTTTCGAACTTGTACAATAAAATTACCAGCTAACGCTACGATGTCAGAGCCTTTGTTATTGAGAACGAGAGTGGCGTGTTCATCATACAAATCATCCTTCTGCATGTCAGAGCTGTAGTCTGTTGGGGCGTGCGCCGAGATCACAAACAAACTGCGCTCAACACAGCTATCCGTTCCAACGCCAACTGACCTGTGGAGTCTTACAACACATAAACGACTTTTAACCGGTATCCGGTCTAAAAGGGTAGCCTCGGCTTTGTCAGTCAAGACTATTCCCACATCAAGTTGACCCACAGCTCTGACTGCGCAGTAAATACCTCGATGAGATATCAAGAGCAGTTAGTTGAGTCACACTGCTCGAATCTTGGATACTCGTTTCACCTACGCAGCGGACATCAATCTTCAGAGAATCTACTGTGAGCGCTAGGCACGTGTGCTGACAAGCCTGCATGAGTGTACGCACGTTAAAGAAGCCGAGGTTCAGAGGCTGACGAGTCTTGAGAACATGACTTACGTGATTAGGGATTATTCACGACACTGTTTGACAATGAACCGTTGGGAGTATCAGGCGTGTTATCAGTGGGAGAATTATGGGTGGATAGAGGGGCAAAGAGATGTTAGGGACAGGAGACGGGTTCGACTCATGATTCTTGCACTAAGTAAAAACGTGTTTCAACCAGTTTGATAGTTCTTCACTTGCTACCCCTGAGACCTCACCGTTTAAGGGTTAAAAGCTAGTCCTATGGATTTTTTGGAATTTTGACAACCAGTCACTGCTCGCACAAAAGCCACTCTGCTGCATAGAACGCGCCACCTCCATTGTTTTCTGTTGTGGCAACACGGCGGTCACCAGCAGGTTATTCCGAGGAGTATCCGAGAAATGAGTGCAAGATTTTCCACTGACTTGAAGTCTCTCGGTCCTAATTAGTTTCGATGTTGGCCTCATTTCTCACATTCATGTAAACTTGCTTCCTCTCTGCACACATGAACTGGGATCCAGTCCTGCTCACAGAACCTCCATTCGTGTGCTTATGAATAACCTTTAGGTTATCATCAAAGGTCACGACTATCTTACTCACGATTTGTGGGCGCTTGCGTGTTCTGCTGTCGTAGTATGAAAGTTGCAGTGGTTACGTTAGCTGAACCCTGCAGGCTTATCAGCTATGAGATCAGACGCAAAAAGTATATTTTCAATAACCAATACCGCAGGTGCCAATGTCTGTCGCAAAGAACTGAGTGGGCACAGCAACACACAGTAAAAGCGGAATTCCTTGATATTCACTGACACTTTATCAAACGGTTCCAATGACCTTCCTTGGACCATCTAAAGGGCCTACGATGTCCACACATACAGACCCAGGCGCCACATCCGACACTTGTTACAACAGAAGAACCTACGAGCCTTACTTAGCACCAGCTCAAGTGGCTCAAGCAGGCATGCGACCCGATGGCTATGTTCGCTCTTGAGGAGTTTCAGTGGTTAAATTAGTCGGGACAGGGACATCGTGTTCGTACAAAAAGGTGACTGCTCTTCGGGTGTAAGCTCTAGGAGCAATTACAGTACATACGTAGTTTATGATGCCACAGCTTCGTTTGTCTTTGGGAGCCAATTCCTACTGCTTCGTAAACAGGATCTGCGGTTCTAGATTCATGTGCTCAGTGGTCATCCTTCTCTGTTGGTATGCGTGATAATGAATATTTCATGTAGGTTTGAATGAACCATTTGCTTATTCTATCTTTATGCTCGTTTTTTATAGCGCCGACCGAAAACGGATGACACATTCGAGAATACAATACCGGATATAAGCGACAAAACGAGCCGCATATTCCATTCCCGATCTACCCTATTGCCTCCGATCCACGGTACAACGAAGGGCATCAGCACGATTAAGGGTGTGTCCACGGACATTTCAGTACGCACAGCAGACGATACCATTCGTGCATTGAGCCCAATGAGCCGTGAAACAACTGACGGTAACGTATCCAGGCGGTCTTCGTTTGGTCATTCAGTTGCGTGAGCAAACCCTACTGCTTACATTCCTCATTCTCCCTATTTTCACCGTGCACACCATCATCCTGTTCCATATTAAGTGCTGTTCGAATCCCAAAGGAGGGATCTGGATAATCTATTGTCTTTTTAAGACGAATCAATTTTGTCGTAGTGATCAAAATTTCTAACGGATTCATTCGTTAGAACACAGGACAAAAACAAGAGCAATATGACACATTCTTGATTTATTTGATGAAAATACAATCACATTTCCATAGTGAACTCGGTTTATTTTTTGATTATGTTCAATAAAACATTATTGCAGTCTCTGTATTAGTAATAAAAAGAACTATCCGGTCAAAAACCTACTTGAATGTGAAAAAATCCCATTTAGAGCCTAATTGCTAATTCGTGATCTCACGCATTGAACTTTGGCATTTGATTCGTCTCAATTGATTAGGAAAGAGGGAATCCGCTTTGGTTTTAGTCGGGAGATCCTCATGGCATGGATGAGTAATTGTGCGAGGCAGATGATTAACGACGGTAGGACCAATAGTAATTTTGTTTGTTTCGCTTTAGAAACGTATTATTGGTCATCCGGATCGGGCCATGCCAGAGACTCATCTCTCCGTTTTCCATTCCCGAAAGTGTAGTTATATGTTCATAAGCTGCCCCATGGTGGGAATTCGAACCCCAATTGAACTTTTGTGGATATGTACATCTTACGATACCTAATATAGATAAAACAGTTGTACAGTGCTTCTATGGTGTGCTGGACGGTTAATTTTATCATCTATCCTACTGCTCACAATGACCAAGCAACCAAACTGTGTGTGTTGTATTCAGAACTAAGGGAACAAGCCGTACGTAAGAAATCCACCTATTAGCTATACATAAATAAGCAAGTACTCCAGCTAGGCAGGAACAGCCTGACCAAAACGTCCGGGAACGCCTCAATCCGGTCGGATTCCGGATTTTACCACAGATACTTGACGGAACTAATTCAGGGTAGGGATTTGGAATTCAATGTAGCATGATCTGTCGGGAAAGGTGAACGAGAGAGACTGAACACATCCAAGGCATTTAGATGGATTCAGTTTTAGATCCAACTGGGAACAGAAACATTCTGTTCGAGACAGGTTTTCATCGAATTTCCTGAAATGTGGGGAATTCGAAATAGATTGACAACTAACGTCATCAGCATATTTAAATATGCTGGATGGAGAAGAAACCAGAAGACCGCTAATTTAGGTCGAGAAAAGAAAAGGGAATAGCTTCGCATCTTGGAATTGTGAACAAGTGGTTTTGATATGTTTTGTCCGACCTTAGTTTTCGGAGCCCGATTATGAAAATGGTTCGATAGCCAAGAAAGAAGTTTTGCCGGACAATCGAAAGGTCTAAGCTTCTCGAGAAGAGGAGATCAAGGTACTGAATCAAAGACGGAAGAATAACCAAAGAGTGCATAGCAGTCAGATCGCCCAGTTGTTTAAAGTTATTGATAGACTGGACCAAGCAGACTACAGCATCAAGGGTGGGTCTTCTGGGTTTATGGTCAAACTGAAAAGGCAGCATATTGAGATGCGTTGAGGACGGGTGATGACAGTCTTTTTAACGATGTCAGATGCAAGGGAAATGGGGCGAAACCGTCAACTGAACCAGAGGTATTGGAGCCTTTAGGAATTGGAATGATGATAACTGGACACCGCAGATCAGGAATCGAACGTTTATCAAAGAAGTGATCGATGTGACAAGTTGATCAGCACCATACTTGAGAATCGCTGGAGAACGGCCATCAGGAGCAGCAGCCGACATAATTTTGGATTCACGAAGAATTTCAGAAATGTCTGCAGTGGAGGAAGGTTCAACATCTGCAGAAAAACAGGGGGAATATGAAAGAGGGATGTATAAATGGCACTTTGAGACGTTTCACGTCGTCCTTATCGTTCGCGTGTTTGGTCTTCTGGCCACATAGAAGTTGTATGCCATACCAAAGAAGCTTATGATTCTTGGTCCGCAGAAACTATTTGATAAACAAAGCATCCAAATGTTTTATCTCTGTCTTGATCAGCAGCGAAAGTCTCTTGACTTCTGAACTTCGGTGGGTCTTGTATGCGAGTACCTTTTTTCTTCTGAGTACTTCCAATGTTGGCGAGGTAATCCGGCCACCAGAGGTGAACAGTGTTTCAATGAGGCAACACGAGTTAAAGATGGCGCATAAGGTTTCAGTAAACAGTTCTGTAGAGAAAAACCAACAAAAGTGGCTGCATTGAGAAGGGAGAGGTTGTTAGGAGAAAAGTGACGATGGTGAAATCTTGCCCGATTTCAAGAAGTAATTATTCTTTGGGTAGTGTGTGAATAAATTTTTGGTTCCAGAAGGAGCAAGCTGTGGTCGCCTGTGGGGACAGGAACTTTCAGTTTGAGAGTAAGTAAGCGAGGATGATTGGTAATGACTTTGTCCAACACGGACTTCCTCCTTATGGATAGCTGTTAGCATGATTAAAACCACCAACGATCATGTACGAACGTTCGTCTAGGAGGAGAGCTAGAAATGGTATAAAAGCGTCGTAAAAGGAAGATAAATTGGACTGTACACCAAAAAAAGCTCTATATACATCTCGGTTATAATAGTACTTCTGAAACGAGCAAATCTAAGGAAACACTGTGTAGAAAGACATCCAATACTATATTTTAAAACAGCGGTAGACTGAGTTCACGCAGGCCACCATATTTTTCATTATTCAGCACCCGGTCTCGACAATGACACTGAACTCCATCCATGCGAATCAGAGAGTCGTCAGCGTTCTCGTCTAGCCAGGATTCTTGAGTGCATACTGAGCATGTATAGACAAGAATCCATGTCCGTAAAACGCTTGTTAAATCCGACAACCTTAAGAGAGAACGGACATTAGCACTGATCACAGACGGCATCGTCATTTTGGATGGAGTGACAGAACTAAGTGCAGCTTGCAAACTAACATTTCCGTTTTTCGGTCCAATTTCGCTTTATAGTAGCTATAGGCAAAGGAAATTCATCGGTCGGACGTACAACATCGTTTTTACTATCCGAAAATTCCAGTCGAGAATACGAGCTGCGCGTAACTATGATTACTGAGTAGGGTAATAATAAATCCACTTTGTCAGGAGCAGGAAAAAAACGGAGCACAGCCGACTGAAGGGCGCGATTTTTTGTCGGGAATGATACCAAGTATAATGTACCGTAAGTTTTGGTTCGCAATCGAGTACGCTTCACAGGATTTCTCGCCTAGCTCGTGGCGGTCACCTGAATTTTGGCTATTAACGATTGTTTCAATAATGAAAACTGGAATCCGACCGGATTGAGGTGTTCCCGAACTTTCTGATCAGACTACCATGCGATCAGCACAGCCAAGCAAGACCACCCAGTGCGTGGTGAAACGTGACTGGTTAAAATAGTTCAGCTACATGTAATGCGCGTACGCGCGAGTAGTCGTGGTAGCGGACAGGCACGAACAATAAACCAGCAAAAAAGACTGATGCTATTCTTTTATCGATCCGAACGCCGAAATGGCCACACAACAATGCTCATCACCCCCGTTTTTCTTAGATCCCTACGGAGAACACGTATATCATGGGGAGGGCGTCGATCGTAATGTGGGTGTCGGGATTTCATCAAATAAAATTAGCGAGCGAAGGCCCACATTCATGCATTGTTCAATCAAGGCAAACCACTAAAACCCAACACGGTACGACTAATGGTAACGTACCTAGCGAATCTTGCATCCTGGGTTCGAATCCTAGTAGGGTCTCGTTGGATATATAACATAAATTTTGGAGCAGCCATGGCACCCACCAAATCGTATACCGCTTGTTTTGATACAGCACTCCAAATCAGAACTCTGGAATACGCTAAGCGCACACCATAGCGATCCCACGCTCGGCTTCGATTCTGCGTTATCCATTATGGTCACTAACCAGCAAGCCCTAACTCACATTTCCCCGGTCGAGAATCCTACTAGAACGGGCTGAGGCGGGGGCCGACGCCAAATTCCTTGACAAAAGCCATGGTCTGGTCGCCGCGTTTTCTATTTCAGCCTCCGCTTGTTGGGCGTGGTCGGCTTAAATGTGAAGCGAGAATGAAAATAGACAACTAAGGTTTGCTCGCTAGGGCGTCAGTCAACAGTATGTATGGTAAGGACCAAGAGAACTCGGTCTATAGAATGTTTTCTTTTTGAAGCAGACACTTTCATTTACTATACGACAAAGCACATTTCTGGAAGGAGACCGCGGCCAATGGAAGGCTACTAAATGAGGAGGTGACCGGTGGTGGCGGGAATCGAACCGGGGTTGTAGATGATCAAAGTCCACGATGATAACCGCGTGACCACCACCGGTCGCCGCGAAGTAATATTGTTTATGCTAGCGGTCACGACTCCACCCGAACAGCGAAGCTTACCACACATATGGTAGGAGCATGAGTGCGAAAACATTGATACGTGCGGTTGCTCGTGTAAGGTTCGTAATGAGGTTCGGAGAATTCACAATGATCGACACGGGAGCGTACCCAGTTGCGAACAACTTCACGCCTCAGTGGTGAACTGATCAAAGAATTTGTATTGATTATGGCTTCCATGAACTTGAAAGCGGCGAAGAAAACCAGAGTATTTCTTAATAATGTAGGCAACAATCTGAAGATTATTTGAAAAAAACAAACACTATGTATGGAGAACATGAGACCAAGAAGTGAAGCGTCCAATGGAGAAAGTTTGAGGTGGACAGATCTATTTGCATAGTAAAGAGATGATGTGAAACAGTTGCGCGTGAAGCGGTAAGAACGTACATGAAATCCGTAGATTTTTTGGTCACGCCTCTATTTAGATTCACAGTTCGAATTCATCTATGCAGCGAAATTCGGTTGTCAAATTTAGGTTTCAAGATGGCCGGTCTCACGAGTCATCCATTTGGCTTACCTTATCACCTCTCCACATATTGTTATAAGAAACAGCATAAAATTGGACGTTATGGGCACATAAACAGACCAAACAAAGGTATTGGTGGAAAATGCTTAGCACCTTTCCCGAAAACAATCTGTTGGTGAACTACCACTGGTCGAAGATTACAGATTTGGTCGATACGGTGTCCTTAGCACTGTATGAGATCGCGATTTTCGCCCGGAATAAGTTCTACTCGTAATCGGCGTACGAACACGTTGAATGAAATCTACACATAGGCTGATCTGTTTGGATTTGGGACTGTAAATCTAA
The DNA here is from genome assembly GCA_948099385.1 of Fasciola hepatica. Taxonomy (NCBI): domain Eukaryota; kingdom Metazoa; phylum Platyhelminthes; class Trematoda; order Plagiorchiida; family Fasciolidae; genus Fasciola; species Fasciola hepatica. The sequence goes on from CANUEZ040000063.1 coordinate 5,895,992, forward strand.
GTTACATCCGCGCAAACTCGTTGCGCGAGAGGATTCAACTCACCAGTGAGGTTGGTTGCACTTTTGAACAATTACCGTTCAGCTTTAATGGGTTGGATGCTGAAATAGACTTCCGCACGTCCTTAAGACTTGCACGTAATAAAGTACTTGAAAGCCATTACAATCAGCACAGATGTTTCGCTGAACAAAAGCTAGCTAGACGATGCTCCATTTCATCTATAGGACGGCGTACCTTATTAACTAGGTTGACCGGGTCGGATCTCGACAGCTTGCTCAAAGTCAACACAACACAATGCTGCCACAGCGAACACTAGCACAGGACCACCCCCATGCACACACACACGAGAGAGAGAAAGAGATCGGCACTCCTGATGAGCGTGTTCCGGAGAGTGAGCCTACCTATGTGTGGTACTCATTACACAAAATATATTCTACCAGACTAAGTCGATACCCATCGGATTTACGCAGCTACTTGTTCTTAAAATGAACAGAACAGCTACACGATACCCTTTGGTGGTGACTTAGACGTGGATATTAACTACTGAACTAACACATTAGAACAATGCAAGTCTATTATAAAAACACTTGGTATCGGTTATGCTAACATGACTTCACACCAAAACAAACTTGGTGGAATTAACAGAGCCAAGTGATTTGGTTGGATCATGATGGCTCCTCACAAAGTTTCGTTTCTATCACTTATTGACCGATTCTAGTGCTACCGAGATTGATCACCGATTGGTTTTTAAAGAAGTGTACGCCAGATTAGACGAACAATCATTTCGACGTGTTTATGCGATGCATTTCACGAAGAATTTTAAATTAATCAACCAGTTCAGTGCTTCCATCTGTGCTCGTAATGTGGATAGCGTTCGTATCCAAATGAATTGTGTAGATCCCTACGATAACCCGGACCGTATTAGCGATTATGACAACTTATTAAAACTGAATAGGTTTCCTGTGCAGCACACCGATAATCGGTCTAGCCAAAGGCATTTAGTCGCAGGTTTTAAAAAACATCCGTTTGCACCACAGATAGACTCATGAGTTTTCCGGTTCTATCTGAACACAGGGCTACACTGCTCCCATACTCGATGGGAGTATAAATGCAATAGAGAAATGGAAATAAACATAAAAGGATGCAGGGGAAAACAAACCGAAAAAAGAACACCGAGTGTCACAGACGATCGGGAATCAATCACAGCGAAACCAGGGAGAACAATGTGCCCGTGCCAGCGTAAATGCTTACGTGTGTGTGTGTGTGTGTAAAACCAAAACGACACGTGTGAGCGATCCATAAGAGCGAAAACAGAAGTAATAAAGGCCAACGACTACGACAGTGGATGAGGACTGTCTCTTGTATACAAGGTGATTCAGCTAATTTATCACAGCAGTTGGACATTAGTACAATTTCCTCATCTTTTGGACGGCTTTTCGACCATGGCCGAGTGAAACAAACTGACGAGATTACGCGAGAATGTGACGGACCTCGCTTTTATTTGAGTAAGCGCGGACGATATAGCAAGCGGTTTTACGTGGTCTGACCGCGATTCGATCGCATGAATTCTGAGGGAAAGAGAACGGAGTGTGCCGTGGATAGGTCGGATGAAATCGGATGAGAAGGTATCACCGGGTTGTGTAGACATCGCGGCACAACGGAAACACAAGCTTTGTTGACTGGGGTTGTCGGTGCTGGAACGTCACCGCACAAAGGCAATACTCCTACACCGACCCAACCTTCGTGTGCGATCAGTGGAGCAGCTTGAGTCCAGCGCCAATTGGCAAACACACCTTGGATATTGCGGTGCCCGGCGGGGTACTGCGACTCCGATGCTCTTGCGCTAGTCATCGCCTAAATTGCAGAGTGAGAAAAAACAATGACACGATATTTTGCAAAAGGGTGTGCCTTCCATAAAGGTGATTAGTGGCATTATTTGGTATAGATTTTCGCCCCATAGTAAAGAACGATAATTCAGACGATGAATTACGGGTTTTCGATGTTAGCCAGTGGTCTAGATTAAATACAGCATACCTTTGTGGGAAATCGCTTTCAAAATGGAAACGATTATGCTGTTTCCTAGCACTGGTGTAAAAGATGGTCCCGCGTTATAGCATGACCTTCACTACAGTATGATGGCGTGCTGCGTCCTGAGATTAACTTGGGTTTTTTACATCTTCCAGTGAAATATATCAATCGTCGTTAGTCGAACAAACCTCCGCTATCTTGGAATTGCTCCGAGTTTGTAAGTCTTCAGGCAAATGCCTTACGATGGGTGTACCGGTCGGTCCACATGACACCGATGAGATCACTTGATATGTCTTGTCACTCCTCAAAGCTGTGAGCTTAACTCGTGCAGCTGTTACTGGTTCCTAGTCGCCCAATGAAGCATCTTCGACGCGACATGAACCAGTTACTAACGTCTGGGTGCCTCCCGGCGGTGAGGACACCCTACTGAAGTTGGTTCTACTATCGCGCGTCAAAGCAGAGCCGTGTACTACGAGGCACGTGCCCAAGTCATGGAAGAGGAAAGACCGATTATCTTGGGGTTAGTTGTGAATAATGTGAATGTTTAATTCACTAAAGAAACGACCACGAATTTTCAGTCATTGTACTACTCGAGGATGGGGTAGGATTTCTGCCCTCTGTGTTCCTTTTGCATTTTTCCCGTCTATTAGCAAACGAACGTTTCTGGATAAATTTTTTTGCATCGTGTGTGTTATACGTCCTGCTCAACGGTATCTTGACTGCAGATATTTATCATCCTGTAGATCACAAAGTTCACTAGGTTTCTATTATATCAGAAGGACAAAACGTGAAATATATTTGTGTAATCCCGCGTCCAAGTACATCTATGAAACATACCACCCTTCATATATCCTTTCTCTATCTGACATGCTTTCACATGCAGAAAAGCAACAAGATCATTCTTTTCTGCCTCCGCAGTGGAATTCGTCTTTGGATGAGCATTGGTAAATGTCAGCAGCAATTCTTGAATATGTATTAATGTATCACAAATTGCATATGCGTCATCCTTGTATCCGGCATGCATCGTTTGAATCATAATGATGCTGCGTAGCGGTCCATGTTCCAGTTTCGCTAGGAATATTTCCGCTAGGACAAGTCGAACCGACGATCCCATTGCTACCGTCCTTTGATATCTGGAGCACCCCGATAGGCAGCACCATCATGAGTCAAAGCCAACGCAAAAACGTCAACAGAGACACGACAACAACAACGGAGGACAAGAGAGAACAGGATTTTAAAAAGCAATTAGTAAGAAAAGAGGACGCAGATGTTTTTTTCAAACGTACATGTTTAGATGTATTTTGGTTTCGTGCGCGTACGGTAAATGGGAGTTCAACAGAAAGCTAGCACAGCTTCCCGCACCACTGACCTCTATTCTGAGCCACGTTGCTCAAGATATCGAACCAACGGCAATTCGCATCCCTTCCGCCCTAACCGAGGGCGGTGCAAATACAAGCTTCGTCATGCCCCCGTGAGAAGTTAGTTCACTCGAGTGTATGTTGATGAAGAATTTATCTCCAGGAAGTACTTTACTAAGGTTGGTTACATTAACAAGTTCAAGAAGTACCCATTCGTCAAAAAGCAATTAGTCACCCGTGTGCACGAAATTTCCAACCCGTTTACGATAATATAATTCAAAGTTACCCGATAATCCTTTCATTGTTTAGTCTTCATCCACATGGAAACGGCACGTAACTAGTAAGCGATCGTGTTGTACTAGTCAATGCGGACGGTCAGAACAGGGAATAGCATACCGACACGTACCTCAAGACAGCTGATAGTCGGTTCCGGTGAAGTAGCCGTGTTTGTGGAACTGGAATGAGTGGACGGAGATGAACCTTCCTCATCTGAACTGGTCGAGCGGCTTGGTGTCTCTTGTTGTTGTTCATTCGACTGACTTGTGTTCGAGGTGAATCGGACCCAATTGCGGTTGGTCGAATCACCGCGTACAGCAACCTCGCTTGAGGACCCACACCTTCGATCAAAATACGCATTAGCTGAAGACTGTGATATGCGAGAAATGGGCGGATCTGTGTGACTCGACGGCGGTTGAAAACACTCGACAGTGCGCAAATGGGAAAAGCCATCGTAGCCACCTGTAATCAGAACATTGTGGGGAATTTAATAAGCTGCATGATGAATCATATTATAGAAAACAAAAAGCCCACATTTGATACGAATGAATTGCTCTCAGTCTCCAAAAAAACGATGGGGAAGCGTATCTGTAGTAGATGGAATGAAATAGTGAGGAGATGAAAATACGGACAGACAAGCGCAATAGCTTGAAGATCCAGAAAAACGACTATCCATTTCATTTACATAGCACTAAAAGTACAGTGTACCCCACATTTAACGATCGGAACTACGTCCCTACGTTGCGTACATGCCAGGTGAGAGGCATGAGATAGTGAATGACGGAGGCAAATTACGAACAACGCGTTCAGCGGTGTTTGGTATTGAAATTCAGTTTTCCTGCCGTCTAAAGTCTTGACAGTCACAAGGCCAACGGAACAGACAGGCCTTGAATAATTGCTGGGTAACCGAGTAAGCACATCCGTGCGTGCGCGCACGCGAACATCAGATAGGCAGAGTGATGGAATAAAATACGTATGCTAGTCGCTCGTCATGTTGGGGGTGTTGATTACGGGCAAGTGGGTGGGACAAGGTAAGTCATCCATTCTCCAGCCCAGTGATAACGAGAGGGTTCGATGGGTTTGTCTCCCTATTGAGAGTTAGCGGAATATGGAGAAAGCTGCGCAGATGTTTGATCGACATTAGCCCGGGAAATTAACTTTGCTTACATGACCCAAAATATCCTCCGCCTCAGATTCAGGCGACCATCCTCCCGCCCTCCTCAAATATGGAGCCCACCCTCTAGCCCAAACTGTGCTAGCTGTGCTATTCCCCACTTATGGAGGCCTGCCACCGCTGTTCCCAATTTTAGGGTGACCAAGTCAACAATCATCACGAAACGCTTCCGTTCGGTTGCCTCAGTATATACTGCACCGAAACTGGCTGAGAAGACTATCCCCACATATTGAACGCCCCCTTGGACTCTTTTCAAATTGTATACAAACCAAAGCGATGATACATTTTAGTTGCTGCTGCCTTCCTAGTTCACTTTTTAGTTAAATCTTTGAATGACAAAGCGAAGTCAGGTGTTTTTCTTGCCTCTATTCATATGGCACAGCATTTTGCCGAACTGGAATCTTCTTAATGACCACAAAAGATGCTTAAGTGCTTATCTCATTATTTCCCTGAAATGATGGAGTGCATTAAATTAAGTACCTATTCTTCTAAAACTTTGGTCAACAATTCCTGTGTGCACCAATGAGTTGTCCTTTTCCAATACTAGTTTTCCACTTATCTGTGACCTTTATCCCTGCTCTCTTGCCAGCAAGTGTATCGGAGCCGATATCAGTTCGATGTGTATTGACTGCAAACTGGTTTTGAGAAAGACTACCATCTTTTATAACAACGCTATATTACCAAAAAATAAACAGTAACCTTTTGCTGATGTTTCAAAGGGAAAAGAGGATGTCTTTCTGCACTAAACCACCTGCCACTTTGCTGATTTCAATACATTTAGGAAGAATTTGTCAAATAATGAGTAATTATTCACTCAGTTTAGCCTCAAAATAAATGAATAAATATATAATAATAACTCAATCTACGGTTCCTTTGTACTATCACGTGATCTTCTAAAACAACACCTCAAATTCATACCAAAATAGGCTAACGATAATCCTTCGCCTCTCTCTGTTGTCCCTGTTATTGTATTTGTATTTAGGCTAATTGATGGACACAAACCATGAGGGGGGGGGACGGCAGTTGGTTTTCTTTCTCTATGGAGAACAAGCGGAGTGCGAAAAAAGCTGTTTATATTCGTAATCTACAATATATGGGAAGAAGTAGGCAGCCCGTTTACTTTTCCCAATTCACTGGCAAAAACAATATGAAATTTGCAAAAACGGTATTGCCAACCACAACGAACAGACATACACCAATAACTGTGCATAAAAAATAATCCAGCATGTTCAGTTGATGTCGATATCAAACTGGAAAACGTTGTATGACTTTTGTAAGTTTACCCTGTAACTTTTCAATCACATAATTCGCTTAAAAAGACCACCACTTCCCATTGTGTAATTTAAATATGGACGAATAAAGAGAACTAAAACTTATGCACCGTGTTTGGTTCACAAGTCAGTTTCTATCCTCCTTTTGATCGCCAAAAAGCAAACACAGTATACAACACGATAAGCATTAGACATGCGGGTGCAACATTCAGTTCAGTTTCAGTTTATACAACCATTACTCCGCACTTCTGCGCATCTGTTTCGACTGCTATCTTCCACCATCGTCCAGTTAAGGGCGAAAAGAACAGAAGCATAGTGATAAAGATCCAAAAAGTCAAGGTATCAAACGGAAATCAAGGGGACAACGAAAGAGTCCGAACGCAACTACGCCACTGGTCGCGACAACTAACCACTTCACTTAATGTCTCCAACCATTTGGTAGGCGGATCATGTGGACCCCAACCCAAAACGCTAACACGTCCTACATGGCCAAGTCCATTGGTCAAGGTTTTCATACCTTTTTGACATGTCATGGACTGACCACCTCGACCTACCCTCCAATCATTACCTGTCTCAGAGAACAGCGTACATCGGGGAATTCCATCGGTAGGCATGCGTAAAACATGTCCCAAACAACTTAATCTGTTTAGATTCAGTACTTGATCCACAGATTGATCTCTGGTTCCCAACATTTTACGTCCAATCTCAGCATTGCTGATACAGTGTTCTCACCATACTCGGGCAATGATACGGAGATATCGATGCCCAAACACAGACAGTCTTCGTCTATCTTCTACTCTCAACAGCCACGCTTCTGAACCGTATAAGAGAACGGACCTAGCCGCCAAATTATACACTCGACTCCTGACAGACAATCGGATATCATGCCAGTGACAGCTAGAGCTTCCCATGCCAAGAAGGGGTTTGGTGTTGAGCAAACCCAGTCCTGCAACAACTTTTTACACTTTGAAGGTGCAAAATGCATCACAACCATCACTACACTGTTGTTTAGGCTATCTAAGAGAGCTCGCAACTTACCTGGATCTTCACTCAGAAGAACAATATCATCCGCGTATTCCAAATCAGACAGTTTACTGCCTGAGTAAACACCCATGCTGCTATTCTGACACGAGGACAAGGCTATCTCGAGAATCAATTCAATTACAATGTTGAAGAAGAAGGATGAAAGAGAGAACAACCCTGACAAACACCATTTTCCTTGGTGAACTCGGGTGAAAGATCGCCGTAAGCACGAACTCGGCTTCGGCTGTTTGCATACAGACTATAGAAGAGAAAAATAAACTTATCTGGCACAGCCTTCAACGAGAGGAAGTGCCAGAGAACTGAGGTCGACTGAGTCGAACGCCGCTTTCGGATAAGAAAGACAGAGATTGTAAACTCACGGAAGATGTGTCTGTGCTCTAAGGTTTGCCAAAGAGTCAAGATGTGGCCCACACAAACACTACCAGGTCTGAAACCGGCTTGATTCCCACGTGTAAACCTTTCACAGGCAGGTAAATTTGGAAGATCTACCGGTGAATTGGAACAACTGAATTATTCCTTACAGTGCTCTGCCAAACGATTAAGATAAATTCACTGGGAATGATACAGTGAGCCGTCGGATTACTCGATTAACTCACTTACATTGGGCTTTTGTGGACCGGTGCCTCTAATCAAGCGGAAAAGGTCGCGAGTATCGCCAATGGATTCAACCTTTTCCGTTTCCTTACATTTTGCCATCCACCGCTGCTCACGGTCATTTCTCAGGCTCCTAGTCAGTTGGCGTCTCAGGGATTTACGCACTTTACTGAATGTGGCATCCGGAGGGACGGATCTGCATCCAACTGAGCAACTGGTCTCGAAGATATGTATCGTTTGTGAGGGCGACTTGAAACAGAGTCTTGGACGGCATTTAAAGCGCCATGCAAGGCTTCCTTGATCTGTCGCCAACGTTCATCCGGGACCTAGGCAACCGGCTGCATCGATAACCGTGTAGACAGCTCCGTCTGGAAACTGTACCGCTGGTTATCATCAAAAAGCAACTGCACGGGACAGGTGGCATTTACGTCAGTGCGACCACGGATGAAACGTAAACAGAAGCGAGCACGTATCAAAGCGTGATCTGGGCCGACAGGCGTAGACTAAAAACAAAGACAATATTCCATTGGTCCACGCTAATGATGACCAATCACAATATGGTCAATCTGAGTCCAACGATGTGAAGACGAAGGAGGACACCATGCGACTCTATACCGCTTCTTATGACAAAAGTTCGTAATCACCAGAAACAATCTGTAATCAGAACACAGCTGAATGAAACGATCGCCGTTATCGGTACGATCGGCTGGGATTGCAAATGGGCCTCCGATGTGTCTTTCGGAATCTCCCAAACGGTCATCTTGGGTGTTCAAACTCCCAGCAATGACCACCACGTCTGTTTAATGCACGCTTCGAAGTGGTTGAGACAAATCCTGATAGAATTCGTCCTTGGTCTCGAAGGAGCTGCAGTCAGTCGGCGCACACACAGACATGACGAACAAGCATTGACGCTTCAGTTTTCTGTTGCCGACACGAAGAACCGTCCAAACGAGCTGCACACAAATGACTGCTGACTGGAATTCAGTCTAGCAGTGCACGCTCAGGTCTCACGCTCAAAACAAAGAAGAGTACCGGATATGCATGCTTGATGAGCGGCAAAAACGGCGGAACCGGCCGTGTACTTCTGAAAATATTTGACCACCCGTAAATAGAAGCTACATACACTGGACTGTGATAATTTGACATGATGAGAACGACGATACAGGAAAGCAAACATCTCATTTGTAATGTCACAGATCGGTGTGCTACCCAACTTACCGATTGCGTACAGGCGACCTCCAGTTACCGCCAAGCCCACGCGTGAACGAGGCACTTCCAGAGGAGCAACTTCAGTCCACTGGCCCATCAAACCGTCCTGATTAGGCCCAGCTGCCGGGTTAAATATCTCCACGCTGCGTAAAAAAGTGACACCGTTGTAGCCACCAACTACTATGATCAGATTACGCAGAGCAGTTACACCATGACGACATCGTTTGTGGATCATCTGTGCGACCGGATACCATGTGTTTCCATTGCCGAGTCGAGCAGTAGATGAACTGGTTCCCACGGTAGGCATTGCCCCTAAATTTATGCCACTTCCTCTACGGTTGCAGCATTCCACAGACGAGTATATAGCCAAACCATTATGTCCGCCCACGGCGTAAAGACAACCATTGCTTAGAGCAACAAGTCCACCGGCTGATCTTGGTTCTCTCATACTTGGTATCAAATACCATCTGCGAGTTATTGGAAAGAAGTAGATGGGGGCCTTTTCGTTAAAATTCATGTGTACAGTTTGATGTGCGTCTTTTCACGCGACTAATTTCGAGGTTTTTTTGTTGAACTAATTTATGAAAAACAAGGCTTCATTTACCTACTAAATATAAAAATAAAACGAAACAAGAAGCTGAGAACGGAAAAGCGAATTAACCAGGGTTCGAGGATAATAATTATCAAATTATTGTTATTATTATTAGACAGAAAATCAAATGGATCCCAATTGTGCAATGAGAGTTACTGGCCAAGGGCATTTTCATTGCAACAAAGTTTCTGGGCACTGAACATACAGACGAGATCGAGATATAAGTGTGGCCTCTCATTTGTGCGCACAAATGCGACTAGTGAGCACCAGTTCAGTTCGGCTCAAACAACTCTTACCCTTCCGTGTGTGCGGTGGTTTTGAGAGCTATCTCCCAGCAACAACCTCCATCGGACATAATGAGAAAAAACAGGAACATGAAAGGAGCAATCGGAGGATAACAAATATTAATATCACGCTGACAAAGAAAGCTTATCGATACAAGAGCACCACTGATCACGACACCTAGAGATTTACTCCAACGTATCTAAAAACTGAGTGGATAAATCTCTTGGACCCATCCAGGTAATCTAACTCGCTCTACATGGCCACTTCGCTGGTGAGATATTTGATACCTTTCTTCACGCCACCGACTAAACCCCCTTACTCATCTTCCGACCGTGACCCGTCTCAGCGAACATTTAGTTTAGCTGAGTTTGGTTTATACAACCGTTACTCCGCACTTCTGCGCTTCTGTTTCGACTGCTATCTTCCACCATCGTCCAGTTAAGGGCGAACCATGGTGATAAAGATCCAAAAAGTCAAGGTATCAAACGGAAATCAAGGGGACAACGAAAGAGTCCGAACGCAACTACGCCACTGGTCGCGACAACTAACCACTTCACTTAATGTCTCCAACCATTTGGTAGGCGGATCATGTGGACCCCAACCCAAAACGCTAACACGTCCTACATGGCCAAGTCCATTGGTCAAGGTTTTCATACCTTTTTGACATGTCATGGACTGACCACCTCGACCTACCCTCCAATCATTACCTGTCTCAGAGAACAGCGTACATCGGGGAATTCCATCGGTAGGCATGCGTAAAACATGTCCCAAACAACTTAATCTGTTTAGATTCAGTACTTGATCCACAGATTGATCTCTGGTTCCCAACATTTTACGTCCAATCTCAGCATTGCTGATACAGTGTTCTCACCATACTCGGGCAATGATACGGAGATATCGATGCCCAAACACAGACAGTCTTCGTCTATCTTCTACTCTCAACAGCCACGCTTCTGAACCGTATAAGAGAACGGACCTAGCCGCCAAATTATACACTCGACTCCTGACAGACAATCGGATATCATGCCAGTGACAGCTAGAGCTTCCCATGCCAAGAAGGGGTTTGGTGTTGAGCAAACCCAGTCCTGCAACAACTTTTTACACTTTGAAGGTGCAAAATGCATCACAACCATCACTACACTGTTGTTTAGGCTATCTAAGAGAGCTCGCAACTTACCTGGATCTTCACTCAGAAGAACAATATCATCCGCGTATTCCAAATCAGACAGTTTACTGCCTGAGTAAACACCCATGCTGCTATTCTGACACGAGGACAAGGCTATCTCGAGAATCAATTCAATTACAATGTTGAAGAAGAAGGATGAAAGAGAGAACAACCCTGACAAACACCATTTTCCTTGGTGAACTCGGGTGAAAGATCGCCGTAAGCACGAACTCGGCTTCGGCTGTTTGCATACAGACTATAGAAGAGAAAAATAAACTTATCTGGCACAGCCTTCAACGAGAGGAAGTGCCAGAGAACTGAGGTCGACTGAGTCGAACGCCGCTTTCGGATAAGAAAGACAGAGATTGTAAACTCACGGAAGATGTGTCTGTGCTCTAAGGTTTGTCAAAGAGTCAAGATGTGGCCCACACAAATACTACCAGGTCTGAAACCGGCTTGATTCCCACGTGTAAACCTTTCACAGGCAGGTAAATTTGGAAGATCTACCGGTGAATTGGAACAACTGAATTATTCCTTACAGTGCTCTGCCAAACGATTAAGATAAATTCACTGGGAATGATTCAGTGAGCCGTCGGATTACTCGATTAACTCACTTACATTGGGCTTTTGTGGACCGGTGCCTCTAATCAAGCGGAAAAGGATGGGAGTAATTGTCAATAGACGCTGCCTGTTCGGAAACATTTGAAGGGAAATAGGCTTAGGTGGAACCTGACGTTTGTTAGAAAACGACTTCAATCTATAAGAGACAACGATGCCTTTGACAAAGGAAAAAATGCGTCTGGAGGATCTGTGCCTGGAAAGCTATTTCGAATTCGGTGAAAAACATATAAACAAATGCGAGGCATACTGATGGAGTCACCACTTCTGGGCTTTCCAGAAATATATATATATATATATATATATATATATATATATATATCCTCGCATACGAGGATTGGAAAAGAGATATAAGTTTCTCCGGAACACCCATCAATGAGGCAGAGAACTGAGTTCGGTTGAGTTGAATGCCGCTTTTGGATCAAGAAAACAGATTAGGGGTCTACGGAACACGTGCCCGTTCTGTTAAATTTTTCGGAGGTAAAAGATGTTGTCGATACAACCTCGGCCGGGTCTGGGACGCGCTCGATTCTCACGTGTACAACCTTCAAGGAGGTGTGATAATCGGTGGAGTATAAGCTCAGCGTGCAATACTTACGAAGCTGATTTCTCTGTCACTTTCATAAGACTTTGCGTGCGGACGCTCAAGGCAGGCAAGTGAAGTGTTTGATTTATACCCTACTCATAAACTGCCGAATTCTTCAGTGTCATGATTACCCGTGGCACGTTCGATCGATCTTGAATCAAACGGGCGAGGAGAAGTTAGTGAGTAGAAAGTGCTGGTGATTTCTGCGTGAATCAAACTTCCCGGATACCCACACTGGGGAAGGCGTTTTCTTTGGGAGCCCTAACCAAAGCTTTGAACTCAAAAGTCTGACCCACAAGGTAGTGGAACAGTAACCCAGTACGAGAACGTGACCGAAGAACCGATGGTGATACACTCTCTGAACTGTCACATGAGACCAGATTGTTCACCCGAGTTTGACTTGTCTTCGCTGGTGCTTTGCTGTCGATCCGCTTTTTGAATTCAGTTCTTAGCCTCATGCGCCCAGTGAAGTGAGCGAAACGCGGGTAGGACTGCATTCTTTGGACCGGGGCTTCTCAGCTTAGGCAATCGATAGCTACCCAATGAAGTGCAATGACTTCGTCCAGTGTCGAGAGAAACTCCATGTACGTCCATCTAGTGGAGGATTTAGACTGACAAGTCGCTTTTCTACGTATGTGTTCGCTAGAGTGCTCACTCCATCCCATCCCTCAGGGGCTGTGGCTGGAATCGGATGTTACCCATCAACTAGTTCAGAGACTGGACGTTGTCTGGCCTCCACGTACTAATCGGTCAAGCAAGATTGCATCGTCGACTTAAGAAAAGCATTTCGCATAGCTCTTTGGGTAGCAAAGCAATCAAGCCATCAAACCACTTTAGGGTGCCGTCTGGTCGTCCAGTAGTACATCAAATAACAACGCATTCAACTGCGGAACATATATCTAACATAATAACTGACCTTTTTTTTTACGCACGTACATGACAGCTTCCCATACCGCACAAAGCAACTCATTTTCACACTTTGTTCGTCTGCTTCCTTCATACATTCCCTTCCTGTAGAGTAGCTTGGGGTGTCATGGATGATTCAGTTTAACGTGACGATCCGGCGAGCGAACTTGGAGGGCGGTTTAAAGAATTAATGAATTCGGACAAAGAAATTCAGCACGCCATATCGAGGAACTTCGTTGTAATGATTTAGTCCAGGTCCCATGCTCTCTACCCTAATTTTGTCCTGTATTAACCAAACTATTTGCTTGCTTTTCATGCACTGTCACCACTAAATTCCATGCCGACATTAGCCCTTGGCTTCCTCATCCGCGTAACAACTGTTGTTCAGTCATAATGCGTCACGCAGTTCTTTTCAGTCTTATTTCTATGACAAGTGTCGATCGATTCCAATTGTCATGAGTCTAATTGTTGTTCTTATTTATAGCTTACGTAACCTTTCCCCCCGGTTTTGGAATGATCCACGTCATAATTGCCCGGGTTACATGACGAGGCACAAACGTCTGAACGTAATTATCCTTTCCCCCCAATCTGCCCTATCCGCGTGAATGACTGGACTTGGCCATCTCTCTATGATCTCGCCCTTTCACATAACCACGTTATTCCGCTTGTTCTTCACTCGAGCCTGTGTGTGTGTTCCCTCGAATCATTAATTCTCTTCTCTCCGTTGATTGGTAAAACTGCCCCCATAAATAAGGACCTACTTTGTAAATCACTTGATTCGTTCCTGCACTGCCATCTCGAACGTTTCCCGTCTATTGTTGCTCGGGCGTTTGAAGCCTTTCTTGACTGTATTGATTCTGTGGTCGGTTTGTCCACAACTTGAGGTATGTTATTGTTATTGTTTGAAAATCTGTTCTCTAGTGCACGTAGCAAAGCGAGCCTGTGTTCTCTGCTGCGGGACTTGGGGTTCGTTTATCTGCGAGTCACCCAATTACGGGACAAAAATCCTGTACACTTTCTTTTCCAAATCCAACGGAAACCTCGACGGACCGTACTATCCGTAGTGACTATGGGGAAATTCTGGCCGTGTACTCTTTCGTCCTTCTTCGACTAGTTGGCCGAGTCTCACCGAACCTTATGTCTTTGTCTAATTTCCTCCTTGATCCTCGATGCCCTCCCCCTAACTTGCCACGTTCAAGCGCGAACCCTTGTGCGCATAGGACAACAGGCAGGTTTACCTCATACGCTTGAGTACTTCGCCATTGATGTGAGTTGCATTCAAAACTAAAGTTCAATCATTCGATTGACGCCCCCGTCTACTCTTTCCGTGAAGTTTCACCTAAGCCTTTCTGGGGACGCTGAGGCTGCGGCTTCTGGTCTTGCTGGTGTTGGCATCGTTCCCAGTGAAATAGCTGAAGTGGCGCGTAGTGAGACTCAGGGGTTCATTCAAAATGAACAGCCACCGTGTCGATAGATGCAAACTGCTTGTCATTTCGGCGTTCGCACCCACCGATTGTAGCTCAGATGCAAAGATAATTTCTATCAAAATCTACGCGACCTGTTACGCAAAACGAGTCAGGTCGCAATCGTGGTTTTGACAAGAGATTTGAATGCTAGAGTTGGTCGACATTCAGGAGGCCCTTTGGAGTAGATTCCTGTAGCTCGGAAAACAGGGAACGCCTTGTAACTCTGTGCCCTGACCATCGCCTGTTCCTCGTCAGTAGGAACTTCGGACGCTCCAGCAGCTTGGCGAGACAGCAATGGACCCAATCGACCCCATCGTTATAAACCACAAATGATGGGGCTGCATACAAGACTACCATTCGTACTGCAGCAGCCCCCTTGATTCCGACTACGTACTTGTCTGTACTGGGCTATCCATGTGCTTCGGTGGGAGCTCTAAAAGCCCACTGCAACGACGGCTAGATTGCGACAAGCTTTCCAATCCATTTTATCCATTCGTCTTCTAAAATGGGCTAGCTGAAAAGCTGGATGCAGCCACACCCGATAACATGAACCAGCACTGGTCGCTCAACGAGAATGCTAGAAAGAGTTGTGGCCTGTCTCATTGTGCCGAAAGATCCCGGATTTATGCTGCAGTTATGCCCCTTCTTGACGCACGTCAATCGATCCGACCTGGAAGCGAATCTACTGAAACACGGATTGTAACGAGACGCGCATTTAACGCAAGTCTTGGGATGCTGGGCGGAGCACTTCAAGGCTCAATTTAATTGGCCCTCAGTGTCAGCCTCTCCAACAGCTATTCCGCGTACGTCCCATGGTCTGTTTCGACAGATCCACCTACTGAAGCTAATTCCACAGAGAAATTCAAGCCTTAGGACGCCATAAAGCACCAAGCTCCGATGGCATTCCCCCAGTCCTGTCTAAGGATGGTGGAATACAGCTCGTTAGAAGGCTTCTCGTTCTGTCCTCAAAAGTCTAGAATTCTGAGCAGGTCCCCTCCTTGAAGGGGAAACCGATCGTTTAGGAAGGGCTCGAGTAATGACCGCGCTTACCATAGGGCTATAACCCAATCCCAATAGCATTGAAGCTGCGTACGCTTGTCACACTTCACAGGTTGTGGCAAACACGTGAAAAGAAAACTCGCTAGGAACAGGCTGGGTTTCACTCCAGTCGCGAATATATCGACCAAATTTTCGCCCTTCAGACAACTGATAGAGCACCAACATATTTTTCGAAGAGAAAAAAATTATCGTGTTCCTAGACATTCGTGTGGCGTCCGACTCTACCGACATGACTGCACTGTGAAACTGTTTGCTGAGAAATGGAGTACCTGATAAGAATGTGTCGGTCCTCAAGTGGTTGTGCCATCCTACCTCAGGTTAGGTTAGGGCCTACGGTCAGCTTTCGAACGCATTTGTCGTCTCCGGTGGAGTACGAAAAGGCTGCCCTATATCCCCATTTCTTTTTACCTTCGCCCCAGAGCATGTTCTAGGAAACGCTTTGTCTGATCTACTAAATGGTGGAGTTAAACTCCTTTTATGGGACAGAATTCTCGACTTGCAATATGCTGATGATATTGCCTTGCTCAGTGATAATACACAGGCAGTGTAAGACGTTTTGGACCCCTTGGCGATTGAGGTATCCAGATATGGAATGCACTCTGTGCCTTAAAAGTGCAAATTACTTTTGCATGACTGACAGGAGCCCATGCCCACACTCATCTCTTGTGGGGATCAGCCTGAGTTAGTCGATAATTTTAAGTAGCTTGGTGGTAGACAGTATTCCACTGTCGTCCGGACTGTTATCACACCTGACCTATTGGGACCCTGTGTAGTTCTCCAGTCTTAGTCATTTAGTCTGGTTGCCGGTTACCCGTGATAGTGCAGTAGGTCTTTGTGGCTATGGGGTGTATACCAGTACCACCGCATTCATGCGTAAGCAGGTAATGATTTAAAAAAATCTTGATTACAGCTGGAAGTGGCGTTCGGAAGGCGATCAGTTCACGAAAAGCGAGAGCTAGAGCAGCTTTCGTCAATCTGCGACACCTGCGGCGTCTCTGCGACATCCGGCGCGCTCTAAACGGTCGGGTGTGCAGCACCGCAAATCGTGTTGTTTTACTGTACGATTGAGAGACCTGGCCACTCCGCGTTGAAGATGCTCGGTGGCTTCCTGTGTTCGTCAACTGATTTCTCCGGAGCACTGCTAGCCTCTGGTGGGAAAATCGAGTGAGTAACGAAGAGTTCCATCGTCGTGTGTCGCGCGCGGTTAGTCGCCCTCTGATTGAAGTGATCGCTCCACATTACCTTCGACGGTTAGCACAAGTTTTGCGTGTGCCTCCCGACTCTCTACCTTCCCGGTCTCTATTTGCACGTGCTCGGCAAGGCCAGAAGAATCAACCCGGTGGTCAGGACATGAATTGGAGTAGAGGTATGGAGAAGGTAGCATCGGCACTGGCTTTGGTTACTCTTCCAGGCCCTCCTGGTGGGGTCTAAGAGATGAGGAGCGTCGCTGGTTAAAGACGTTGAGAGACATGACTGAGAATAGAAATTCAGTGGTGCGAATGCTGTACAGTTTTTCTGTTGAACGATCGTGGTTTGTAGTGGTGAGTTGGGGGTTCGCACTACGTGATGAACCACATTATGTAAGAGTCTAATATCCAGCTACTTGAACAAAGAGTGCAATGATGAGCCAACATAACACAAACTACACGGTGGCATAAGCATACTGTACGAAAAAAAAATTTTATAACCAACGAGCACATCCTGAAGAAAATTCGCACCATAGCAGCGACGGAGGCTGTAATAAAATTCGGAGTCTAATGATCACACGTTTCACGTGTAGCCTCATATTGCACAGCCAAAGATGCATGGCCGAGGGCAAAAATCAGAGAAAATAGAACCTACTTGTTTTGAACTGGATTGTACACTTCACAGGACTGGAGAGAAGCAATACCGTCGTATCCACCACATACATAAATTTGACCATCTAACGCTGCTGCACTAAGAGCACTGCGTTTGTGATTCATTGGTGCCAAGGTTTCCCATGATTTGGTTTTTGGATCGTACACTTCCGTCGTATTTAGCCGGGAAGTGCCATCAAAACCCCCGATAGCATACAAACGACCTAAAAAGCAGCGAGACAAATAGCCAATCAATTTCACACAAACATCGAAAGTTCAAAACTGTCGAATGCGGTAACAAGTGATCATTGTAGATTATATTCGAGGATTATCATTGGAATCAGTAACCGAGATTATCGGCTGAGCAGAAACTTATAGTGTTTGTGATATCTACCCCTCAAATGAGTGAAAGTGACAGAAACGCTTTCTGAAAGGCTTGGAACGGATGTTCCCATCTAGCAGAGAAACGATCAAATACGAGTAGCTCAAAATGCAGAATGTTTGAAATCACCGTGGACTTCCTGGGTTCTGGGTAAACACGAAACTTAAAGCACATTATTCTTTATCCAATTGGTCAGTACAGAAAATAGATAAATACCATGAGATGTTAACATATCGTTCATTCTTCTCAATCGCCTACGTAAAACAACCAGAAATTTATACGAATGGTGCTTGCAACCACGAAGAATAGACATGAAGCACTAACATGATACAATAAAAACTACGATTATCTCCATGCTCCGTAGCTTGTGCGCGCAAAGATCAGAGGTACGTGATCTAATAAGCATAGCTCCGTGAAATAATAACACCTTCAAATTGCGATTGCGTAACCACCATTCAAAGCCGTTAATTCCGCCTAAGAAATAAGATTTCAGTGATTCATATATATGATGTATTGGCATGGGTATGAATCACTGAAAAAAGGTTTCCATCATCTAATTCAAGATAGTGGGACCAAAATGAATAATCATTTACTGAATGGGTGGACTAGAAAAGATTCTGTTTATTAACATAATTTCGTCAATAATTCCGGAGAATTAATTGGATCAGCTTTATAGGACTTAAGGCCGTGCGTGTGTGTTGGCGGGTGGCTTGCTGGCTGAGGTTCCTAATTTTATTATTCATCGGGAGCTATACGCACATGAACATTAGAAGAGCATACGAAAGGAATTTCTCTGGCAGTGTTTGTTTTCTGCTTTTTGGACGTTTTCGACGTTTTAACAATCGTTTAGCGAACGAAGATCATGGGAGTTTTGCTACGCAGGCCGCATATCATTCGTAACAATGACTTCGATTCTAAGCTATATTCCTTACAATCGCTGACCAACGATAACTTTCACAATTTCCACCATGAACGAAAAATCGGTTAGGACCAGCTGAGGCTGACAGAGATCTCATACTAGTCGTAGTTCAAAACCAAGTCATAAACTGACCACCTTACTACTTCTTTCATTCATACCCAGAGCACGGAAGAGTAAACGACGAGTAGGCACATAAATCATGTCTGAGCCAGCAGGGGCGCTTAAGGACTGACAACTCAGTGGGAAGATGAGGATCTTGGCTTGACCGACAGATGTGTCTATCTTCCGAAGACCATCCATCTTAGTTCATTCAATAACGGAAGAGGTACGAATTCCAGTGCTCGTGATGTAACTACCCAGGTACTCATAACAATCGACTACTTAAAACGATCACCGTGAAGGATGTTTGTATGCACTGGCTCCTGCCAGTCTTGCAGAGGCACTTTACACGCAGCGGGATGCGCATTACATTCCGACACATCAATCAATAATAGATCTAATACCTGTTGCATTGTTTTATGTTATCCCTTAGTGAGGTGACTTCCTCGACGAAACTTGATTCCATTCCCTCGGAGTTCAGCTACATATCAGTCAGGTCAGCTAGCGTACTCCATACTACGATCTCCATAGTAAGGTTGGCCAGACGGCAATGAAGTCGTGTTCCATTAACGACTGAAAGCGGTTGCGAAATCTGGTCATGTGTTCTAATTTGATCAGAAGTACTACGATATAATAATTCTTTGAGGATCAATGTAAACACCTCAGGTATTTCATCTTCCAAAGTAAGAACGAACTCGTAGTGCAGCTCTTTCGACAGCGTCCAACGTTGTGCAAATATCTAGCAGCGCGACAACAGCAGGTCTAATAAAAGCGCGACGGTGTTCTCGCAACTTCTGTAAAGTGAAAAACTGATTGACACATCTGTAATCCACAGGAAACCACCTGCTGGTCGATAGTCTGTTGTTCCCGAGCGTAGCGCAATCTGCCGATTATGCTGGTCGATAACAGTGCAAATGCTACCGCAATAAGGCTTATATCTGTGGTCAGTGCAGTTGTCACGCGAGTCTTTCTTGTACGCGGAGGCAACGGCTAATTCCCTGAGCCAGCAGTAGATCCGTTCAGTGGTCCAAATTTTAGGGAACAATAGATACAGTTCTCCAACAAGCTGCCTATTTTCATTGTTGAGTCGTCTTCCCGGGACTCAACGACGGATCGTCATTTGACCACTGGTACGGGTGCACACACGAACGCACACACTGGTGGTTCCGCACTATTGTATCACTTCTGCTGTTCCAACCCACCTACATAACTGATCCGCTGATGACTACGTTCGTCCGGTTAAGATGTTTGATTTCATTTCCACTCGACTCCGCTAGTTGTCTTTTGTTTACTGACCTACGATTTAGTGATTCACATGTGCCCGTCCGACCTTGAGTACGCTTGGCGCGTTTCCCTTCGCTGGTTACCGATCTACCTTCATTGGTTTCACCTATCCTCCACTGTGCCCGCTGTCCGGGGAAGCGCGGTACTGAGTCGAGTAATGAGCGCTCATCACACCGCACATCGTTGCACTGTCGGGTGGCCGGTTGCTGCTTATTCTGGCGACCAGTATAACCATGGGTTGCACGTTTCCAAACTAACTCATGAGAGGTTTCTCCATGCTATTCTATACTTCGCTAACTCGCATGATATCTGTTTACAATCTGGTATTATCTATCTGTTTTGCATATCCGATGTTTGTTTCCTTAGCCTTCTGTCTGTCCTTTTCGTTTCACTAACTTTCTGTTGATGCCATTGCTTGATCACCCAGAGTTCTTAACCGCTGGTTGTATGTCGTTCTTCTGGTTTACTGATAAATAACACATGCAGAATCCGTTGTTTGAGTAATTTCTGTCTGCTGCCCAATAAACATTCTTTTCCTCTACCGTTCTGTTGTTTCTGAACTGCGGTGATTCAATCGGAATGGCGACTAACCGAGAGAGAGAGAGAGAAGCAATTTATCGATCTAAAAACTCCGCTAGAAGGACGTAGGAGTGGGGTACATGGAGTTTCTCTCGACACTGGACGAAGTCATTGCACTTCATTGGGCAGCTATCGATTGCCTAAGCTGAGCAGCCCCGGTCCAAAGAATGCAGTCCTACCCGCGTTTCGCTCACTTCACTGGGCGCATGAGGCTAAGAACTGAATTCAAAAAGCGGATCGACAGCAAAGCACCAGCGAAGACAAGTCAAACTCGGGTGAACAATCTGGTCTCATGTGACAGTTCAGAGAGTGTATCACCATCGGTTCTTCGGTCACGTTCTCGTACTGGGTTACTGTTCCACTACCTTGTGGGTCAGACTTTTGAGTTCAAAGCTTTGGTTAGGGCTCCCAAAGAAAACGCCTTCTCCAGTGTGGTTATCCGCGAAGTCTGGTTTGCCTAGAGCTCTCCAGCGGTCCCATGGGAAAGATTTCCTGTGTCTGCTCTTCATATCCAAATTTTAAATGAATACAAGAAGCCGCAATGAGACTTGACCGAGCACTTCTTACCGTTGGTAAGGATAATAACGTGGAAAGAGAAAAAACTTTGGAATCGATTCACCGACCTGAGTGTTCTCTTCACTGAGCTGCTTTCACCGTATCCACATTTCATAAAGTGGGGCAACAGGTTTGAAATTTTCAAAATGGATGTGTTGTGTCTCCGAAACATGCATACAGGGCAAACTCCAGTGTTACCACTTCGCTCCCTAGATAGAGGCTTAACTCCTCGTTTCACTCATGGCGTATCAAACGATTCGGTGTCTGGCGCTCGCGGTCAGGCTGGCGCTGGCATCGCTTTGAGAATGAACGCTGAACGTGCACTGCTCGACTGGGTCTCACTCAGAAGTCGTTTGTTTGTGGTTCGGTTAGAAGGTTCTGTGCAAGATAACATCAACAGACTGAAGTTTCGATACCTGTTTGTCGTTTCCGTGTACAGTCTAAACTGACTGTAGCTCTCCTGAGGTTAGAGACGAAGTTTACAATGATGTATCCCAGCTTGTCCGCAGCGTGCGCTCTAACGACATAATGGTTGTTTCTGGTGATTTCAATACTCCAGTTGGAAGCTTAAACGAGTTGGAGCCGCATACAAGAGGCCGATTTGGCGTTCGAGTCGACCGAACCGGTAATGACGACCCGCTCATCTAACAGTGTTACGACCATCGACTACCTCTAGCGAGTACAAACTTATCACACTAGAAAAACGAACCCCCCCCCCCCCCCTTAACCTGGCGCCCTCCTGCGCCTTCATAACGCCGAACTCAAACCGACCGCATTGCCATCGCTGGTGTGACTTAATTCAAGACTGTAGATCATTTTGGTCCGCGTCTGTAGACACTGACCACGCCCCTATCCGTGCGCGTTTCATCCGACGTCACGTCAGTGGCCAAAACAACGCCAAGGCTAACCGTTCCCCGCATCTGTTACTGTATGATAACTATCGATATTTTTCATACAGAATCACCCGCCAGGTTGCCGACGCAGTCAAATGCACAGGATTCAAATAAACGACAGAAATAGATCAAGGAGGCCCTATTCGAGGCCGCCAATGCTACCCAAGACCCAAGAATCAGACTCACATAGAAACGGTGGCTACCTGCATCTTCAGTTGCACAGTTGGATGCGCGCAATTCGGATCCTCCGGACACCAGATATGATTGGGCGCAAAAATGCCTTAAATGGTAACTGATCCGAAGCCTGAAAAAGGACCATGAGCAGTGGTGGGCCGCGAAGTGTAGGATGGAAAAGGCCACGGCAAGTGGCAACAATCGCAACCTTTTCCGTCTGATTACAAATACAGGTTTCCCGAAAGTCAAGCGTTACCGAACTGATCAGAGAGGCAAACGGCTCACTGACTCAGACTCAGCAGCGTCGCCTAGATCGTTGGGCGGAGCGCTTCAAGAAACAACTAAACTGGCTCTTATCCACAACAGGTGTACTGAGTATTACGATGGTTACAGTTCTGGATGAAGATACCGATCCTCCGTCAGGCGCAGAGATTCTCTGTGATACAAAGTACCTTAAATGACATAAGGCTGTTAAACCGCATGGGTTGTCTTTGTTTGCGGTAAATTTCCCCGGAAGCACACGACCGGTTTCGCGGTTGTTATCACTCATTAGGTACACGTAACCTGCACTCTTCTGCCCAATCATCCACTTACTTGAGTGCTCCATAGTTGGTTTATGGCCGTAATCTCATTCAAATCGTAAGGAGCGTGCATGGACAGAGTTCATTTTTAGAATCACAAGGTGATTCTTCTGAAGTTATTTCGCTGGTTAACAAGGTCAATCTTCCGAGCGAAGACATATGGTCCCAAGTTTAGATTTTCGATATAAGTAGTATGATTTTTTTTCTGGATGACGAAGAAATTTCCCTGGAAGCACAAAGCTAGTTTTACGGTTATTGTCGCTCATCAGGTACCATGTGTTTTCGCTTGAATGGTTGGCCTTGTTTACCGACAAAATAACTTTTGAAGAATCACCTTGTGATTCTAAAAATGGACCCATCGGCTACGCACGCTTTTCACGATTCAATTTTTTAATACATGCTTGCGTATGAGTGCAGTGGAAAGGGTGTACCCCATAAAGGCCTACCACATTATTAGAGGCATCCGGCATTCAGACCCTGAGACTTGGAGTGGAGAATCGTATAAGGTCCCAACACGTCAGGTGTGATCACGACTCGGACAGCAGTGGAGAATACTGTCTACCCATGTATTCGCAGATGGTGAAAAAGCTGCAGCTGTCATCTACCGCCCTGTGAGCCCCACCGTTGCTATCAACATCACAGAACGACCTAGCCAAACAGGTACAGGAACACTTAGAAAATCGCAGAGGATCCCGTCTTCAACAGCTTTGCTTTTACAAATCCGGTTTCTGTCTGTCCATCTTCCTTTCGGCATGCGAACTTTGAACTGAGACGAAAAATGAAAGCCAACATACAGACGCTGCCTTCATGGATTTTAGCACAGCATTCAATAAAGTTCGACATGGTCGGCTCCTGCAAAACTTTGACTGTTGCGAATAGCCCATCCCGCGTTCAGATGGATTGGGAAATTCTTCAAGGGACGGTCATTTGCACTGAACGTTTCGAGGACCTCATCCGTCTTTCCCCAGTGATGTCCCCTAGGGGTCATTGCTTGGCCATGTATTATTAACGACTTAGATCAGTATTCCTCCAGCGGCAATCAGACGTTGCAGAATGTCATCAGAGGACTACTTATGTCGTCATGATTTATCAAATGTAAACCCAGTTATTTGTAGTGATTCCGTAGTCTGAATACTACACCGTCTACACCGACTAGGGTCATCCATTGCGGGTCCGACTAAACGAATAGTGTGACATTACTGCTGATTCGCATCGTTTTTTTTACATCACATGGGTTTACACATCTTAAATTTTGCATAAGCAGGGAGAAATAAATCACTGGCAAACTTTGTTCTGGGTCTTCGACCTCAGTGTCGGGATTTTTTCGGGTCAAATCATCCACCCAACTTTCTTCGCACCTTATGATATTCCTACAGAGTCGTCAGAAATGCAGTATTCCTTTATGATGATTCGCACAGTCTCGTACAAACGTTCGAAGGAATTTGATTACTGGAGGTCCGGAACCGTGTCTCCATTTGAAAGCTGTCGGGCATTTCTGGCTGTCATAGAGGTCGACATCTGTACAAGCTTAACTTGGTGATTCGGATTAGCTCGAACGGGAGCCGGGTGGCGCAGTGGTAACACACAAGCCTTCGAGATGGGAGGGCCCGGGTTCAAACCCTGGGTGTGGCCGAGGATATGAACCACTGATGAGCTCTAACAAGAGCGAAACTCGAGTCTGGAGCTTCCGAGTGCTGGTTGGTCGGATGAGCTGAGGTTTGCGCGTGAAAGGTGGACTCCAAAAGCACAGTCAATCAAACAGGGATATTAGTCTGGTTAGGATTGCATCTTAACTGTTCGCACGTGTTATTCTTCACCACTTATCCAACGCTCGCGAACAGTGCTCGCGCGATAACCAAACTGGGTTTATACCGGGTCGAGGTTGTGTTGAGCACATCTTCACTCCGAAAAATTTTAGAACATAGGCACATCTTCCGTAGGCCCATCAACTCTGCTTTTCTTAGTCTGAAAGCAGCGTTTGACTCGGTCAAACGTAAAGTTCTCTGGCGCTGCCTCTTTTTGAAGGGTGTACCAAAGAAATACATGCTCATCATAAAGCACTCCTACACGGTAAGCCGAAGCCGAATTGAGGGCTTATGGTGATCTTTCATCCGAGTTCACCACGAAAAAGGTGCACCTCAGGGTTGTCCCCTTTCTCCTATTCCCTTCACTTTCTTACCCGATGTGGTTCTAGAGAGCGTTCTTTCGTCAAGTAAGAATAGCGGTATTGAACTTTTCTCGGATGGAAGAGTGTCAGACCCTGAATAAACGGACGACATGGCTCTTCTAAGCCAAGATCCGGCCTTGTTGCACCTTTAAAGTGCAAGCTGCTATTGTAGGACTGTATTGGTCTAACACCAATACTTTCGATATCTGATGACACCGTAGACCGAATAGACAAGCTCTGTTATATGGGCGGTTGCATTTCATCTGGAGGTCGGATTTCGGATGAAGTGTCTTCGCGTATACAGAAGGCTCATTTGGCATTTGCCAATCTGAGAATCTGAGTCATCTGTGGCGTCGATATGACATCCGTTTATTTATCAAGGGTCTAGTGTACGCTGCAACAGTCAGGTCCGTGTTTCTGTATGGTTCAGAAGCATGGCCAATGAGAGACAAACGAAGATTGTCGGTATTAAAATGCCGAGTTCTTCGTAGCATTGCTCGAATCTGGTGGAAACACCGTATAAGCAATGCTGAGATTCGGAGGAGAGTGTTAGGTTCACGAACCATTAG
The DNA here is from genome assembly GCA_948099385.1 of Fasciola hepatica. Taxonomy (NCBI): domain Eukaryota; kingdom Metazoa; phylum Platyhelminthes; class Trematoda; order Plagiorchiida; family Fasciolidae; genus Fasciola; species Fasciola hepatica. The sequence continues at coordinate 5,921,661 of CANUEZ040000063.1, forward strand.
ATGAAACACGAAAGGTGATTAGGCTAAGGTGGTTAGGACATGTGTTTCGCATGTCCCCTGACAGGTTGCCTCGGCGCGCAATGTTTGCTGAGGTCGGTACTGGTTCGAAGATTAGTAAGGGTGAGCATCCCACTACCAGTGGCCTTGGCCAAGTAGGTCATATTAGGCTTTCTGGGTGAGGCCCAAGAGATTTCCACACCCAGTGGTTAGGTAATTCGCGGATATGGCTCAGTGTTGCGACCAGCGGGGCTCTTGAATTCACGAACATTCTTCGTCGAGGTGATACATTTTCTCTTTTCTATTACATTTTTGCGCACGAGTGCAGTGGAAGGGGTATATACTCCATAGCCGCAAAGGCACGCTGAACTATTAGGGATAACCGGCAGCCAGACTATGGGACTTGGAGTGTAGAACCACATAGGGTCTGATTAGGTCAGATGTGATAACGATCTGGGCGACTATTTCTAGTTCTGTTTGACTCTCCCACTGAAACTGAAGATACCGCACTCAGTGCACCGTTAAGGGTTTTTGAACAGAATTGAACTGAACTGTGTAGTTGAGACCCATTCGTTCCCTGGAATCCCAGAATTCTACGAAAACCTTCAAAATCACTGAAACCCGGCTTCTTCCGAGAGTGAAAGCCCGTACGTCTTAGGATCCTATGGATATTATTCGATGGATTTAAGACAGTTGCGAAGATAGTAACAGCCATGCACAAAGACTAACCAAATTCGTGTTGGAACAGCAAATCAGCGGCGATACTAAGGGTCATCTTCGGAAATCGATACTTAAAATGTTTGGAACTAGAACAAAATATAGATATTAACACAATTTTAAAAGGAATGTGAGACCAGTTGTAAAAACAGAGCAGTGTTGGTCAAAAGCGGACAGCACGGGGAGTCAGTAAAAAAGACGTACGTGAGCGATGCGAAACACGCATAACTTACAAGAGGGGCGAATGATGGGATATGGTCGAGGGTGGGTGTCGCAGGCTTTGAGTTGGCTACCCGCCCTAAACACCTCTCAAAATGCTCCAAAAAGACCGCGCGTCCCATATAGGTTCTGATGAGGAAGTCCGACACACTGCCTACTCGTAGCGAAGGTGTTGTTCACAAAAGTGTAAGAGTGAAGGAGAACGCTCGGCGCTCTTAACCGAGTTAACTAACAATCAGCCTAGGGGAGATGGCTAAACCCTAATTCCAAACCAACCACGGGTGACGCATGCGGCGTACAACGGTATGCTTACCGGCGTCTGTGGCGGACGAGCGTACGGAGCACCCAGAATATCTAGCCTCATCCGAAGGGGGCATGAACTGAGCAACCAATCACCGGCCCCCAGAGGCTTCCGGAAGAGGAGAATGAACCACACAATTGGTCTCTGGCTTATCTGGACCAACTCCGCTGTCTACAGAACGCGCTTGGTTGGGCAAAGATTAGAGGTGCATCGTCGAATAAAATTGCCTACTTTGGACCGGGCGAACCAGTAGTACTGTAGCATACAACGTTAACAACAATGCAACTGATGGATATTTTACTACAAGCTCGTTACGCTAGTCAAACACATGGTCGCACTGATGCTCCCAGACCGTTCACACACGTCGATTACTCGAATCCTACACCTCAACCCCCACGAACATTTTCATATTCTTTCGAGAAATCCAGTCGGCCTTACTAGCGGCAGTATATCTGAGGGAAGTTCGGTTTCTGTGCTCGTGCGTCCTCCTTCGTCTAATATTCAAGTCTCACCTACTCCGCTCCCGCTAGATGATGCACTTCTTCGCCCCAGGAGACCTCCTACGTAAAGCAAAACAGGGTGATCTCGTGATTTTAGCCGGTGAGATGAATGCTAGACTAAGTCGGCTGTCTTCGAACGAGGCGCATTTGGGAGGTCCTTTTGGCCTCGACTCCTGTCGTTCGAAAAACAGGGAGCAACTTTTAGCACTGTGTTCAGATCACTGTCCGTTTCTCGCGACTACGAATTTCAGGTATTCTAATCACCGGTAAGCCACGTTGCATCCACCCTCTTTGAGTCAGCAATGGACCCAGATAGACTACGTCAAAATTAGCTACAAATGGCGGGGCTGCATACAAGATTGTCGGTTATGCAGCAGCACTCCCCTTGACTCCGACCGCGCGTTGGTCTGCATTAGGTTGTCCGTGTGCTTCAGTGGGCCTGCGAAACGTATAGCCAAACGATGCAGCAGCGGTTAGATAGAAATATGTTGTCTCATCCGTCTTGCCTCTCAGCTTTCCGAAGTTCTCGAGATGAACAGCTAGGATCAACGCCACCAGATAACATCAACCATCACCTGTCGCTTATTAAGAATGCCTTGGATTTTGCTGGCATGGTGAGTTGTGGCTTGACCCGTCGTGTCGTGACACCCTGGATTTCTGCTGAGTCTCTACACCTTCTTGATGCACGTCAGTCTATCCTAGCTGGTAGTGAGCATAACGAAGCACAGTTCACAATGAGACGTGAACTCAACGCAAGTCTCTGTAGGGATCGCGAAATCTGATCTCACAGAGCATCAGAGAGAGATAGAGCATGCTATCGTTATGGGAAATTCCCGCAAGCTATTTCATATTATCTGAGTCACCGGTAGGAAGACATGGGGTGTGAGCAAAACAATCTGTGAAGCTGACGGTTCGCCTATCCACATTCTGCAGTGACGTCTTGTACGGTGAGCGGAGCACTTTAAAGCACAGTTTAGCTGACCTCTAGCGTTAGTCCCTCCCATAGCTGTTCCGGCATACGTCCCGTGAGGCGGAGATAATCAAGAAAATCCAAGCCCTGGGATGTTACAAAGAGCCGGGCTCCGATGGTTTCTCCCCAGTCCTACTGAAAATAGCGGAATGGAACTTGTTAGAGAACTTCAAGCTTTGTTCTTCAAGGTCTGGCACTTCGAAAAAGTTCCCTCTTTGTGAGGGAAATTGATCGTTGTCCCCATCTTCAAAAAGGGCCCGCACAATGATTGTGCCAGCAGTCGGGGTATAAACCCAATACCGAAAGCGTCTAGGCTGCTAGCGTCTGTCATTCGTTGCAGGTTGTACGTTATGCGTGATGCATGGTCGATGCATCGACCAGATCTTCACCCTCCGACAGCTGTTAGAGTGCAGTTACACCTTCCAAAGATCAACAATCGTTGTGTTTCTACACATTTGGGCGGCCTTCGACTCCGTCGATAGGTCTGCACTGTGGCACTGTTTGCCAAGGAATGGTGTACCTGAGAAGTATGAGCCGATCCCCAAACAGTCGTATCGTCATACCTCAGGTCTGGTTAGGGCTTGTGGCAGCCTTTCGCCACCCTTTGTCGTCTCCAGTGGAGTACGACAAGGCAGCCCTATATTCCTGCTTCTCTTGAACTTTGTTATAGAGGATGTCCTACAGAACGCTAGTCTTCCAAACGGTGGAGTTGAACTCATCCCAGGGAACACAATTTTGACTTAAAGTATGCAGATGCTATCGTCTAGCTGAGTGATGGTGCACGGACAATTCAACATGCGTTGAACCGCTTGGCAATGGAGAAGTCCCGATATGGTATGTACTTTTCGCCTTCAAAGTGCAAGGTACTTCTTCAAGACTGCCAGGAGCCTGTGCCTCCGCTCATTCTCTGCTGTGAACACTTAGAGGTACTCAATAGTTTTGAGTACATCGGAAGCCTGATCACAGCTGGTGGTAGTGTTGCGGAAGAGATCACACCACGAACTGTGCGAGCCAGAACAGCTTTTGCAAACTTGCACCATCTGTGGAGCCGCCAAGACATCCGGCTTTTTTTCAAAGTAAGGCTGTACAGCGCCACAGTTTGTGAGACCTGGACTTCCGCATTGAGGATGCTTGACGTCTTTCCGTATTTGACCACCGGTGTCTTCGAAGCATAGCTCGTGTCTGGTGGGAACGTCGGATGAGCAATGACGAGGCTCGTTGTCGTGTGTTCGGTGCTGATAGTCGCCCTCTGACCGAGATAATCGCTCTACACTGCCTCCGATGGCTCGGGCATATATATATATATATATATATATATATATATATATATATATATATATATATATATATATATATATATATATATATATATATGGGTTTGGTGCGCTTAAAAACCAAAACTATGCGTGTTGTGTTAAACGGAGATCGTGGCTAGCTCCCGCGAGAGGATGAGTCAGCCTCATGGATGTCCCGAATGGCAACTACCCGTGAGCGATGTGTGTAGAGGAGTGATTTATGAAGAACCCTGGGAATTAGATACGAAACGGCAACCCCAGCTTCATTCGGCTTTTTTAGTTAGAATTCCTAGCCCGTGAACAACTAAGCGCAACTTGTGGGGCAACAGAAAGTCTGTGTTGGGAGCCGGTGACCCAACGAGCGGCTGAGTAAGAGGCAAGAAACAGCGGCCTTGTTTGGTGCCGGGCCACATTTGCGCATGTCACGTTGCTGTCCATTGGCTATCGTGGTTTTTATGTAGAGAGTTCACCGTCGGGTAAACAACCCACCACACCCTCTACCAACGCCGAGTTGCTTTTCGCTGACCACTCTCCCTCGGCCTATCTGATGAGTGACCCTGGAGGAGCGCTTTGTGCTCCTTACGGTATAGCCCTGGGAGTCCTTGTAGCAGGCAAACCCGATCACCAAGACAAGGTAGCAACATCGATCAGGATGGCTACTTTTAAGCACGTGGTGACAAATCATTTTCGTGTAAAATGTATGCAAAACAGGCAAGCATCAGTCAGAAAGCAAAATGAATATCAAAAACGGAAGTGGCAGTGGGCGGACAAGTGGTCAGTACTGTGCAACGCTGGCAGACAACAATCAATTGTCACCCGACTCGTTACCACATCTGACCTATTGGGACTTCAAACGGCCCTTCATCCCAAGCCTCAAGGTCAGACCGCCGGTTATCCCAAGTATTGTAGTAGGCCGCTGACGCTATGGGGTACAGTCCTTCCACCTCGCGCACAGACAAGCATGTAATACATACACTACATACATACATACGTTTCCAACCATTAAATCGTGTCATGGAAGTTTGCGGAAGTTATAACATCCATGTTAAAATCACCATGGTAAATTAGTGAGTAGAAAAGTAAGCTTTATTTCCCTCATTTCGCGTTTTTATCTTCTCGATTTCTACGCTTATTCGAAAGTAGTTCCGCAATATTGTGCAAGAGGTTTTCAGTCGCAAACAGCGACTTGGAAGTCGCGGACGATATCCCATCGCTGGGGACAGCCCGACCACCCTACAACCAGTTCTGAATCGCAAAAGCCATGGGACTGGAGATCAACACGTCGAACACTAAGATCTTTCTGACCTGCGCTACACAATCCATTCAGCCCATATATGACACCTGGGCTCCACGATTCTCTCAAATTGTCAGGCCGAAGACGGAATCAAACTACTCAATGACAACGCCAGGAGAGCGTTTCTTCAGCTTTGTAATGCACTTTGGATGGGCGCCTTTCAGGCCGCTATCCGCTCATTATTGACGTACGGCTGCTAAACAGATCCAATAAGCGTCGAAGACGTCAGGAAGCTGGAATTATTTCGCCACTGGTGTCTGCGATGGGTCCTTAAAGAGGATTGGCACAGCATACTTTCAAACGACGTGATCGAACAACACTGATTGGATATCAAAAAGCTTTGTTATTACAGGCCCGCGCATGAGTGCAGTGGAAGGAGCATACCCCATTACCCTAAAGGCCCACAGCACTTTCAGGGATAACTGGCAACTAGACCATGTGACTTGGAGTAGAAAGCCACGTAGGGTCACAACAGATCAGGTGTGGTAACGAGCCGGGCGACAGTGGATTACTGTCTACCACCTAAGTAACCGGCAATGACGGCAATTCGAACCTCTGACCTCTGAGGTGGTAAGCAAACGCTCTAAACCGCTCGACCATCGCCGGTCAGTGTTCCTTCATCGTCGACGATTGCAGTGTTTTGGGCATGTCCTATGGCGTCCCAATCATGCCTCTATTTTGGGTCACATCCAGGACACCTTGTCGGGCAGTTGAAAACATGGGTAAACACTTTCAAATCGGACGTTGAGTGACTATGACTCCAGTCTGTCTACGGTGTTCACGTATGGAAGCTAAACTGGATCTTTCTGTGCTCAGATCTTATATTCGGTCGTTTCTCGTGGGCAGGTACCATTCGTCACATAAATGAAGTCGACCCATCCTATCGCAGGAGCTAGCCGTATAGAAGTGAAAAAAGTAACAGCACAATGATCATAGTAATGATAAAACGCAACATCGCTGCCTAATGTGCTTTGTCGGAGTGGCGCTTGGGTTTGAGTTCCATAATGGAAAATTCAGACACATCTAATCCCCCGCGCTGACCGAGATCCGAACGAGGCTCACCACTGGAGCTTTTTGCTGCCGAACTGGGCGTCACGGTAAGATGACTTTGACCGAGAAAGTATATAGGTTTCGTTTATGTATTACGAGCGCTAGATCACTACTTTTACAGACCCGCAAATTTTTATTATCAAAAGGGTACCGAGGAACAAAAGAGTATCTGGCTACACACATGTCCATACATCACCACAAAGCTGGGACGTGCTCGGTTGAATCCTTGATGTAGGTTCCTGGTAGACAAAGAGAACAACCCAAAAGCATTACATGATTCAATGATCGTGCCTTCGCCTAAATAATTTTATCTCGCGCAACTTCGTAGCTGGGCTTAACAGTAAAAATCTCGGGATGACAGCCCTCAGTTTCTTTTTGCCTATAGACCCGACGGATAATAAGACAAGGATCCTGAGAAATCGAACTTACCATTTAAACCGACCACACCGATGCGGCTGCGTTGCGACGGCATTTGCTCGGCTAATTCCCAACGGCCGAGGGAGGGATGATATGTCTCCACAATGCCGTGACAATCTCCTGTCGAAGTCAGACCACCAACCGCATAAATAATTCCGTACACTTCTTGACCTCGGCGAGGTCTGCAACTGAAGGAGCTGGCAGCTACGTCACGCAATAGAAGCATATCGCGCACTTCGTCCAAAAGGTCTCTGGAGTACAAAATAACAAAACTTGACTATTCGGAGTAGAGATCGTGAATGATGTTAGACATTTTAGAAATACCGGTGAGCTTTAAAATATGATATTTTTTCATTATTAGTGAAAACGCTGGCGTATAATGTTGAAACTCTCGTGGAAACACTCATTACATGCATACAATGAAACCAGGTACAATAACCGTTGAGTTAAATTTCAACAGGAGCACAGTGTAGACTAGACGTTAATTAGTTCAATAACGAATCACGTCTAATGAATTAAGAGAGTAAACAGTATCAACAACTAAATGACTACGTTTCACATTCGATCCCGAGGTTTACATCGCATTCAATGGTGGGAGGAGACGGTTGGTGGCTTCGTGTAAACAGTTTAATTAGTGAAACTTTCATTTAGTTGGGTTCAGTTGAAACAATCATTATTCATGCACTGAGTGCGGTGGCTTTGATTGCTATCTCCGGGAGACAGCTTCGATTGGAAACAACAAGAAAGGACATGAATATTGAAGGAACAATAAAAGAACTACAAATATTGGTATCAAGTCGTTAAAGAATGTTTGTGAATACGAGAGCGCCACTGATCACGACACCTGGCCATTTCCTTCAACGTATCTAACCACTGAATGGGAGGGTCTCTTGGATCCCACCGAAGAAGTGTAACACATCCTACATAGCCAAGTGCACAGGTTAGGCTTTTCATATCTCTCTTCCATGTCATGGACTGGCCCCCCTTACTTATCTTCCAACCGGTACCGACCTCAGCAAACATTGCGCGCCGAGGCAACCTGTCAGGGGACATGCGAAACACATGTCCTAACCACCTTAGCCTAATCACCTTTCGTGTTTCATCTAATGGTTCGTGAACCTAACACTCTCCTCCGAATCTCAGCATTGCTTATACGGTGTTTCCACCAGATTCAAGCAATGCTACGAAGAACTCGGCATTTTAATACCGACAATCTTCGTTTGTCTCTCATTGGCCATGCTTCTGAACCATACAGAAACACGGACCTGACTGTTGCAGCGTACACTAGACCCTTGATAAATAAACGGATGTCATATCGACGCCACAGATGACTCAGATTCTCAGATTGGCAAATGCCAAATGAGCCTTCTGTATACGCGAAAACACTTCATCCGAAATCCGACCTCCAGATGAAATGCAACTGCCCATATAACAGAGCTTGTCTATTCGGTCTACGGTGTCATCAGATATCGAAAGTATTGGTGTTAGACTAATACAGTCCTACAATACCATCTTGCACTCCGAAGGTGCAAAAAGCGTATTAAACATTGCTAGGCAGTTATTCAAGCCGTCTAGGAAAGTTTGCAACCTATTTGGATCTTCACTTAAAAGAAACTTGCATTACCTTGAAAAAAAACTCAGTCGGCACCGATAGCCCCGATCAAAGACACAGATCCACAATGTGTGATGGGCGCATGTTTATTCAAAGATGATTTCTAAATAAGTTGTGCACAAATGGAGTTCACTCGTTTGGATGACTAAAATAATGTTAGCATAGTTATAAACGATCCTCCAGAATTCATTCCACTTCAGAGATAAATATCTTTTAAACGCCTCTCTTGTGCGCTACCCACGTCCTGAACGCGCATTTTCGTCAGCTGCTTCAACTAAAAAAATAATTTCAAACGTATTGACTCTTGCCTGTAGCTAGGTTGTCCGCTACTAGGTCAGTGATCTGGGGGCGAACCGACCGGAATCGGGACCAACGTGAATGAGAGAGTGGTAATTAATACAATCAAGATCACTACACATCACTCATTTATACATTTCGGCATGATCAACGGTCAGCTACCAAATTTTCTAGCTACCTGTTAGCATAACCAAGCTGGAGATAACAAACTGAATCAAAAATGAAGGCTTGTTTGCACAGCAAATGATATTATACGTAACTGACCTAGTGGATGGAGACACCGAATGTATCTGCGCCAGTGATCGCAACGCATAGTCAGATCCGACCGCTCATTAGGTGAATCAACTGAACCCGAAATAGGAAGATAGTGGTAGACAGTAATTCCCACTGTCGTCGGGCTCGCTACCACATCTGACCTAATGAGACCTTATGTGGTTCTCCATTACTCCAAGTCTTAGGGTCTGGTTGCCCGTTATCCGTAATAGTTCAATGACCTTTTGTGGCTATGGGGTATATTCCTTCCAGTGTACTCATACGCAAGCACGTAATGAAAAAACACGTTCCGCTAAGTTCACCGATGAATTCGAAAAAGCAGAAGAATCGATCTAATCACAGGCGTGATCTATCATGGATGCCAAGTTCCTCAGTTTCTCACTGAGTGGATAGAACTAGGGTAAATTAGCCAAACATCATTACAAACACGTTACAGTGATGGATTACAAGTTTATTCGACATAATACAGCCTAGTTTACTCCTGTTCTAATAAATGCTGGTGTTGATTATCTTCACGTATAGCCCACTCACCATCAGAAATTAAAAATTATATAATTAAAACACCCTATCAGAAAAGAAACGAAAACGCGGGGAATTATACACTGAAACACAATAAGACCGATTTACCTGCAGCGCATATTCTCACGAATTAATGGATGTTTTGAAACCACAGTTGAAATGTAGGACGCTGGAATCAGCGGTAGACGAACGCGTCTTAGCAATTCTGGTAACAGGGAAAGACGCGATTGGACGGCTTTGTTTGGTTCAATCGGTTGTTTGATTTGCGAAAACGGTAGGCAGGGATCGGAGCTGGACAATGGTCGTGAAAATGACCAGGGTGAATGGAACGCCGCCGGTTCTAATTCAACTTTCACCGGATCTACAGTGCTACAAATGGACCGATTCACACCGCTTTCTGGGTCTGCATTCACACCCGTCATTGTGTCATGACTGCCTGAGTCACCGTGTTCACTCCTGCGACTCTCATATTCTATCCAATCGATGATAAGTTGAAACAGCCGTTCTTCACTGGAAACGCACAACTCATCTGAATCTAACAGCGCTAACAGATCATCTCCTCCAATCGTAAGGAACGTTTCCGTTTGTGAAACAGCGTCAAAATTATCACATATGTAGTTATCACACGCCGCCGCGAGGTTCATGCACATGAAACTTTGGGCAAAGTTTCTTACAGTGAGCACAGTCGACGGGGACAATCTGATAGAACAAAAGGGAATTAGTATGTCAGCTACTTACTGTACGTGTTCTACTACATCAATATGCAAAAGCAAAGTCGATAAGAGGAAGGGAAAGAGAGAGCATAGCGATCAGTAGATAACCGAATATCCTAAGCCCTTTGTTTAATGTGACCACTATGATAACAAAATGATCACTGACTTTCTTGCTAGCTTGGATAAACGTTCCGCGCCCACGGTATTCACATCCGATGAAATCACCTAGTGTGATTAATTGCAAGTAGGTCTCCTCAGTTTGCCATCGATATGGTGCAGGCAGATTGATTCCGATTTGTAACCCAATATTTACAGAAAAGATGGGCGATGGACAAATGAAGTGAATACATTTGTCGTGTGCCCGCCAAAAAAGGGAACGGATGTGAATTCCGTCGTATTTTTAACAGCGCCTAGCTCGAAACCACATGCGTGTTGCCTGGGATTTTCATGTGTACCCATCTCAGGGCGATTCTTCGTGGATAACTAAAAACTCCTACGACCGATAGCCGTCTTTAGTGATAAGTAGGCATGAATGACCTCTGGATTAGTACAATGACTTGTGAGGACCTACGGCCACTCGAGGTCTCAGGAGCAACATGTCAACATAGGCGGTGCTTTCCACTTATAGAACCGTGAGTCGTCTTAATAACCGATACTGCTTCCGGAAACAAATTTTATACTCCGGAAAAACAGACAAAGGGTAGCTGATACTTCAGCTTTCCTTGGATATGTGGAGAAGATTCATACCGAAATATAACTGTCACGAAGGCAATGCCGCTATCCTACACTAGAGTTTATAGAATAACGTCTGCCGACGCAAAGCGTCGCCCTATTTAACAAAACCATATGGCTAATGCAAGTGACATGTTCTCACAGATCGGTACGAACAGCACGGTTGCCTTTGGATGGCAGTGAAAAACGTGTACGTACTGAAGATTCACTACGCGAATATCAATAATTGAGGTGGGTTTTAAAAAACGCAACCAATATGACTGAACAAATAAGGAAAATATGGGGTCAAAATTCTACTCACCGTTCTTCAATGTATTTGCAACAAATTTCCCGAATTCTGTTCAGCTGTAAAAAACTGGCTCCAATGAGTAGAGACTGGACGTTGTACGGAGTAATCTGAATGAAACCAGAGTAGGCAAAACCTATGAATGCTTCGAGCGCACTAGGTTTGCACTATGATGGAAAATCACAGCAACTTACCATGAATCAAGACCCAATATGGATATTTCGTTTTTATTTGCTTCAGACATATTGCTCAGAAACATTCCGTTGAAAAACGGTATGGTTGCTGCAAGAACTATTTTGTGGGCCGTAAAGCGACGTGATTCCGACTAAACTTTGACGTGATCTCATGAATTAACTTACGATCAAAGTGACATCACAAAGTTTCCCTTTTCTTCGCATTTGCTCGAAGCTAGAAAAACACGTCTTATGCAATTCGTTATCATTTAAATTGATTATGTGGGATGCCGTAGAGATCTGAGTACCAAAAATGCATTCAAATAAAATACTCACTGTATCTTCCATTGTATGAAGTGATTTTGTTTCCACGGAATTGAACAGTTTGTGTTCTTATGCCGTCTAACAAATGAAAGAAAACATAAAGTAGTATCACACGAGGACACGAACACACGGAAATACGTAAGCCGCCGGTGTGTGAGGAGTCATAATGTCAACACCACAAATAGATAAAGGGGAGAACGTTAGAGCATTAGAATTTGCACAACTCTGAATAAACGCCTATATACTGCATGTCATTTTTTGTGTTGTTTTGTGTAAGTTGTTTTTTGTGATCAAGGGACAGGAGCATACAGCAAGCTCGCCGCTGGCTTCGATTCCATGTCGTCTGATGTTTCTAACTAACGAAAATCTTTATTTCACGTCTTCGTGATTCGGGTACAAAAGATCCGTCTACCAGTTGGCTGGAGACATTGAAGGATATGGCAGCGAACCGCGAACAGTGACGATTGTTTTGTCACTTTCTATTGAATCAGAATGATTGATCGATGTGCGTTTGTACAGTTAGACTGTATATTCCGTGTGTTGGCTACTAGGGCATTCTTTCCTTTTCCCACCAATGTAGGTCCAGTCCCTTTCCATCTTGTATATTCATACTTTCTCATTCAACGTGCAAGATCGTGAGAAAGGCAGTGGTCAGTGGGGCTTTCCCTACTGTGTAATGCTGTACGATGCTGATGCTGGGCATCTCGGAATGGTAGACCACTATCCAAAAGACGTACGAACCGATCGTTCGGTCACTGGCTCCCAACACAAGAACTTCCTGGTGTTCGACAGGTAGCACTTGGCTGTACATGGGCTAGAGTACAGAAGGAGAACCGAACTGCAAACAACGGGGAATCATATGCGAAGCGTGCCCCATCTACCGGCGGCGGTGCAGAGCAAATATTTCAGAAAGAGGGCGATTATCAGCACCGAACATCATCATCATCATAACCGTACGGCGTTAAACAGTAGGACAAGCCCCACTGACCATTGCCATTCTCACGATCTTGCACGTTGAATTAGAAAGTATGAATATACAAGATGGAAAGGGACTGGACCTACATTGGTGGGAAAAGGAAAGAATGCCCTAGTAGCCAACACACGGAATATACAGTCTAACTGTACAAACGCACATCGATCAATCATTCTGATTCAATAGAAAGTGACAAAACAATCGTCACCGTTCGCGGTTCGCTGCCATATCCTTCAATGTCTCCAGCCAACTGGTAGACGGATCTTTTGTATCCGAATTACGAAGACGTGAAGCACCTACTTTTATTAAGTCTGCTGTACACTTTCTCATTCCTCGCTGCCACGTCATGTGTTGACCTCCACGTGGTCTCTTCCACTCCTTAGGAGGGACGGAGAATTGGACACGATAAGATAGACGTGTGTTTGACATACGTAGCACATGCCCCAACCAACGAAGTCTACTAAGCTGGATACGCTGTGACAGAACGTTCTCTGTATTAGTACCCAATACTCGTTTTCTGACCTCATCGTTGCTTACTTGGCTATTCCACCCAATCCTAGCGATACTACGTAAACATCGGTGGTCGAAAACCTCAAGACGACGAATGTCTTCAGCACGCAGACTCCAAGTTTCGCAACCATACAACAAAACTGAACGCACTGCGGCACAGTATACACGACCTTTCAACTTCAGTGAAATATCAGGTCGGCGCCACAAATGCTTCAGTCCAGCGTACGCCGCTCGAGCCTTGGATATCCGCGCACTGACTTCTACTACAGTGCTCCCATCCATCGTCACGCAGCTACCGAGGTAGGTGAAGTGGTCGACAACTGACGGCACCTCCCCATCGAACATCAAGCTCGGAATTGTTGACGTCCAGTCTTGTAACACCACCTTGCACTTTGAAGATGCAAAGAGCACGCTGAACGGAGCTACAGCTATTCCGAGTCTATCTAGTGCACGCTGAGCATGTTCCGTGGATTCGAACAAGCAGACAACGTCGTCCGCGTAATCTAGGTCACATAGCTTTTCACTATTTCCTAGTTCGACGCCTACATCCTGAAGATTTTGCAACGCACTCTCCAGTATTTCGCCCATGACGTAGTTGAACAGGAATGGAGACAAAGGACATCCCTGTCGAACACCACTGGTCGTTTCGAACCGACCGGATAGTTCACCGTAAACCCTAACGCGGCCAGAAGTGTGAGAATACAATGATCTCATTAGGTTCACGAACTTCTGGGGCATACCTTTTCGATGAAGAGTACTGAAAAGTGCTGCTCGACCAACTGAATCGAAAGCGCCTTTCAAGTCTAAGAAAATCATTACTGTCGGTCGGCTGTGCGTGTGACGCTGTTTCAAGTAGTCGGCGAAGAGTAAAAATCTGGTTGATGCATCCTCGACCTGGGCGGGTTCCAGCCTGCTGTTCGCGGGCATTCCTCTGGCGAGCCGGTGTAAGACGATGCAGCAAAATCGAAGCTAATACTTTGGTGACTATCGGAATTAAGCTAATCCCACGATGATTACTACAGTCATTGCGTATTTCCTTCTTGAAGATGGGAACAATCAATGACTCGCTCCATATTAACGGAATACGCTCCTCGTTCCAAAGAGCTATACAGGATGGCTTCTTTAAGCTGGAGATACAATCGTACCTGACAGGTCAATGGGTAGAGGTCAGCCAAAGTCTAGTCTCCTGGTTTTCCAGGTTCGGGGTTGATTTGAGCTGACAACTCAATCGGCAAACTCAGTGAAAGAATAATTGATCCAGGTAAATGGGCTTCCACTAAGCCATCCCGCTGTCTTGCGGATAGGTTCTTTTTAGAACTAAAAGCTTTGGATGAGGACCCTAATCGTTCTCCTGCTTTGTGGCTGGACACCCTAGCAGTGCCCGACCAACGTCTCCCATGAACTGCACGAATAGAAAGAATTCAATACTGCATCGGTCGTCGAGCAGGATAATGAGGACCGCGCTGCCCATTGCATCGAGCGGGGTGGGTAGTGATAAGTGGGCTACTGCTCAGAGTTCCCTCTCTGTTATTCAACCTTTGTCTTCTGTCCTCAACCACCTCTCTTTGTCCCATATATCCACCCATAATGCTCCCACTGATAACACGGTCGATACTCGCAACGATTCACTGTCAAATAGTGTCGGGAATAGTCCTGTGTCTTATAGTTCACATTTTCTCAAGCCTCGTCAGCCTCTGAATCTCGGCTCCTTCGACGTGCTTACACTCATGCAGGCCGGTCAGCAGGCGTGCCTAACTCACATTAGCTTCTCTGAAGATTGATGTCTGCTGCTTAAGTGAAACGCGTATCCAGGATTCGAGTAGTGATCCAACTAACTGCTCCTGGTATCTCATCAAGGTGTTTTCTGCGCACTTCAGAAGACGAAGCAGCTAGAGCTGTGGGTTAACGTGGTGTAGGAATTGTCTTGACTGACAAGGCTGAGGCTGCCCTTTTAGACTGGATCCCTGTTAACAGTCGTTTATGTGCTGTGAGACTCCAAGGGTCAGTTGGCGTTCGAAAAGATAGTTGTGTTAAGCGCAATTTGTTTGTGATCTCGGCGTACGCCTCAACGGACTTCAGCCCAGACGAGCAGAAAGATGAGTTTTACGATGAACTCGCCACCCTCGTTCGCAGCAGTAAGGGTTCTGACATTGTAGTGCTAGCTGATGACTTCAGTGCACAAGTTGGCAAACTTCGTACGGTAGAAGCTTGTTTGGGTGGCCGTTGTGCTTTCCCCGCTGAGCGTACAGATAACGGGGCTGGGATTCTCCAGTTGTGAAGACAATCGATTGTTTTTATCTAGCGCGAGTTTGCGACACAGCTCGCGTCACACAGCGACATGGCGCTATAACTCTACAGGTACTATGAGTCGAATTGATCATATTGCTGTAAGCTACCGGTGGCGCAGTTCTGTTCAGAACTGTAGATCTTACTGGTCCACGTACCTAGAGTCTGACCATGCATTAGTTTTAATGCGATTATCTCTCCAGCTCCATGGCTATCGTCGCAAACCGCAAACCCGATTAGCTGTGCAACGTATGTGTGATCCAGAAGTACGCACCCGTTATGAGCGGAAGTTAGCACATGAGCTAGGATCTACGACGAACAGTAATGTAGATGAGCATTAGGCTCATATCAAACAGGCGATGCACGTGGCAGCAGGTTTTGCCTGTCGTCCTAGATCCGATGTCCATCAAAGACACTGGATCTCGCAAGAGTCGCTGAGTATAATGGAGCAAAAGTGTCAGCTTTCGAACCGTAAGATGAATAAGATGCGGAGAAAGCTGCAAAGACAAGTTGTGAAAAGCCTTAAGAATGATCGTGAAAATTGGTGGGTCAAGGTAGCCGAAGAAATGGAAACTACAGCTGCTTCAGGTAACAGTCAAAGACTGTTCACACTTATTCGTGACACCGGTGGACGGCGAACCCAGGTCAGTGAAACTATTTGCGATAGAAATGGAGAACACATCCATAGCAAACAGCAAAGGCATGACCGATGGGCCGAGTACTTCAAGGAACAGTTTAGCTGGCCGCACGCTAGTGTAGCTACTCCTATGTCAACAACTGCGACTCGTTGGGTGGTATCACTTGAACTTGCATCGGAAGTAGAAGTAGAGTCATGCGTTCGATTACTAAGGCGTGGGAAAGCGGCAGGTCCCGACGAACTTCCCCCAGTTTTTTTCAAACTGGGTGGTGAGGCGTTGATAAAATCACTTACCGCCTTGCTCCGTGACATTTGGAACGAGGAACGTATTCCGTTATATGGAGCGAGTCATTGATTGTTCCCATCTTCAAGAAGGAAATACGCAATGACTGTAGTAATCATCGTGGGATTAGCTTAATTCCGATAGTCACCAAAGTATTAGCTTCGATTTTGCTGCATCGTCTTACACCGGCTCGCCAGAGGAATGCCCGCGAACAGCAGGCTGGAATCCGCCCAGGTCGAGGATGCATCAACCAGATTTTTACTCTTCGCCGACTACTTGAAACAGCGTCACACGCACAGCCGACCGACAGTAATGATTTTCTTAGACTTGAAAGGCGCTTTCGATTCAGTTGGTCGAGCAGCACTTTTCAGTACTCTTCATCGAAAAGGTATGCCCCAGAAGTTCGTGAACCTAATGAGATCATTGTATTCTCACACTTCTGGCCGCGTTAGGGTTTACGGTGAACTATCCGGTCGGTTCGAAACGACCAGTGGTGTTCGACAGGGATGTCCTTTGTCTCCATTCCTGTTCAACTACGTCATGGGCGAAATACTGGAGAGTGCGTTGCAAAATCTTCAGGATGTAGGCGTCGAACTAGGAAATAGTGAAAAGCTATGTGACCTAGATTACGCGGACGACGTTGTCTGCTTGTTCGAATCCACGGAACATGCTCAGCGTGCACTAGATAGACTCGGAATAGCTGTAGCTCCGTTCAGCGTGCTCTTTGCATCTTCAAAGTGCAAGGTGGTGTTACAAGACTGGACGTCAACAATTCCGAGCTTGATGTTCGATGGGGAGGTGCCGTCAGTTGTCGACCACTTCACCTACCTCGGTAGCTGCGTGACGATGGATGGGAGCACTGTAGTAGAAGTCAGTGCGCGGATATCCAAGGCTCGAGCGGCGTACGCTGGACTGAAGCATTTGTGGCGCCGACCTGATATTTCACTGAAGTTGAAAGGTCGTGTATACTGTGCCGCAGTGCGTTCAGTTTTGTTGTATGGTTGCGAAACTTGGAGTCTGCGTGCTGAAGACATTCGTCGTCTTGAGGTTTTCGACCACCGATGTTTACGTAGTATCGCTAGGATTGGGTGGAATAGCCAAGTAAGCAACGATGAGGTCAGAAAACGAGTATTGGGTACTAATACAGAGAACGTTCTGTCACAGCGTATCCAGCTTAGTAGACTTCGTTGGTTGGGGCATGTGCTACGTATGTCAAACACACGTCTATCTTATCGTGTCCAATTCTCCGTCCCTCCTAAGGAGTGGAAGAGACCACGTGGAGGTCAACACATGACGTGGCAGCGAGGAATGAGAAAGTGTACAGCAGACTTAATAAAAGTAGGTGCTTCACGTCTTCGTAATTCGGATACAAAAGATCCGTCTACCAGTTGGCTGGAGACATTGAAGGATATGGCAGCGAACCGCGAACGGTGACGATTGTTTTGTCACTTTCTATTGAATCAGAATGATTGATCGATGTGCGTTTGTACAGTTAGACTGTATATTCCGTGTGTTGGCTACTAGGGCATTCTTTCCTTTTCCCACCAATGTAGGTCCAGTCCCTTTCCATCTTGTATATTCATACTTTCTAATTCAACGTGCAAGATCGTGAGAATGGCAATGGTCAGTGGGGCTTGTCCTACTGTTTAACGCTGTACGATGATGATGATGATGAATCCATCCTACATTGCTCTCTGGCTCATGGAGGCACGCAAGCTATCACACCACACCAAGGTGCAGTCTCGTCGTGATGGGTAGGAGGATGGTGTACGAGTCTGTACCAATATTAAGGGTGGAAGTTTTCTGCCTGCCGGAAAATCTGCGATCGGGACACGACTGAATGAGACGATCACCATTGTCATTTCAATTGGCTGGGATAAATAATGGGCTTTTATGAGCCTTTCCGTATCCCCAGAAATTCTATTCAGGCGTTGAAGTGGTCAGAAATGACTAAAACGTCCGCTGGACGCACAAACCGAAGTACAGACAGATCCCGAGGGAATTCATCCTGAGTTTCAGGGAAAACTGCAGACATTGGGTACAATACGGCTTGTTAGGTGATATCATTCTGCTCACAATCGACTGCAACAGAATCCCTCTTCTTTAGAGGTAATCATTTGTGGTTTTCACTTTGATGAGGACTCGCGCAGCGACTGTCATAACACCTAGTATATAGGCCTATTCTTAATGCTGTTTAAGGAGTTATTACCTGTATCCTCCAAAGATTGATACACGCGTAAACAATACACCCGTATAGAACAAACTGAGTTTTGTACCGGTTGTGAATGCGTTGTTTAAATCCTCCCCATCCGACAACTTGGGCGTCACCACACCATTCGAAGATGATAGATATCGTGTTTCAAAAGACCTACACAACGGAGTGCCTCGGACACCTTTCGCTGACCAAGGAATGATGCCACCATACCTCTGGTCGGGTTACGGCACATGGCCAGTTTTATCCAACATTTGCCACTTTTTCCTCGATGAGTGTATCAAATACAGTACCGTTAGACCGGTTACTAGGCCTGACCTGTTGAGATCTTATTCAATTCTCCACTTGAAGTCTAAGAATTGGGTTTCTGGATACTCTTAACGGTGCAGTGGGTCTACCCGGTGCGCATACCTGATGAGCGGCAACAACTGCGAAACCGGTCGTGTGCTTCCGGGAGAATTTTGTCCACACGTTTACATATTGCTTGCTATCAATATATATATATATATATATATATATATATATATATATATATATATATATATCACACGTGTCTGATTTCAGGCTGTGCGTCAAGCAAAAAATAGTACAATCAGGCAGGAATTGGTATACAGAGTCACAGTGGGGGTAACAGAGGTTAAAAAGCAAAGTTCGCATGTTCATAGTTAGACCATAAGTCAGTACACACACCAGGATGCCTACCCTCCCCTTAGGATGGCAAACATGAAGTTGCTTATTTTCAAAGAATGATAACAAGATAAAAACCTGGGTGTGACCTTCGCTTATGTCGACAACCTAACAGTGTGTGGAATAACCCGAGAAGAACACGATGCAAACTTAAAAAACTCTGCAATGTTGTACAACAGTACCGCTGACGTTCAACGAATCAGAGAGTACAACACATATACGAACAACAAGACTGCTTGGGTTCGAGGACTCCCACAAAACTATCTGACCCGACCCTGATTGATTCCAGTCATTAAGGAACTTGCCTTTGCCCATTAATTTGAAGTCTCAGCAGCGAATTGTGGAGTTGTTTGCTTACTACTCGCCGTAGATCTTCCAGTTTTCCCATAATATCCACTCACTCGTTCATAACCGTTGTTTTTCTCTCCCGTCTGAACTTTGCGAGTCGTTCAGGAATATCACATGGGAAACCAAGCAGTATGTTGGCTTTTTTGTCGACAATACTATTCCCCTAATCCAGGAAATCAACGCCTCTGGTGTTGCCATTGCTTCAACAGTTGCTCAAAATGGATGACCAGTGGCCCTCTTTTAACAAACAGTTAATCCAAGCGAACAGCATCATTCAGTCGTTGAAAAGGAGGCATATACTATAACTGAATCAGTTTGGAAGTAGCTTCACTGTCTGATCCGTACCCCTCTTACGATCATCACTGACAAAAGATCTGTTGCATTCGTGCTCGAACTTAGTCACAAAAGCAGAATAAACAGCGACAAGATTCAATGGTGGCGTATCGAACTATCTTGCTACAGTCCCCACGTGGTGTATCGACGAGTAAAAGGTAACAGCTGCCGACGAGTTATACCGCATCTGCTGCTGCTGTTGTGACCTTATGTGATTCTCCATCACTAAGTCTCAGGGTCTGATTGCTGGTTATCCTTAATTGTGCAGTGGGTCTTTGTGGCTATGGGGTATATACCCCTTCCACTGCACTTATGCGGAAGCATGTAGTAAAAAAAAACAACGTCGTCCAGTACGTCGAATCCTCAAGGACTTACTAACTCCTTGTGCCACCTGGGGGTTACCAGAACGCTTTACTTTATTCCTTCTCACAATTTATTTTTTTCTGTGGATGAAGATCAATCAATAACGTCTCGTTGCAATGTATGCGCTCAAGTGAACCCTAGATTTCACCAACCGTTAGGAACGTTTATCAAAGTCACACATCCGTGTGAGAGGTCAAACATGGAGTTCAAGAAGCTCCTGCCATCAGCGTCAAGCGAAAAGTACTTGTTGACTATTGCTGACTGATATTCTCGGTTTCCGTTAACATTTGCATGTACAGATATGACGTCTGCTTACCCACTTTACTTTTAAGCGCCCATTTCCTGAGAGAGGATGAGCCGGCTTCATGGATATCGCCGACTGCGCCTGCCCACGAACAGCGATATCAAAACACATGGGGACCCAGTTCTGGTTCCAAAGACGGGCATCGTAAACAGACCTGAATCCCAACCGCTCGACGTCC
Source organism: Fasciola hepatica (assembly GCA_948099385.1). NCBI lineage: Eukaryota > Metazoa > Platyhelminthes > Trematoda > Plagiorchiida > Fasciolidae > Fasciola > Fasciola hepatica. The sequence goes on from CANUEZ040000063.1 coordinate 5,942,464, forward strand.
GAACTGACAGTGCTCACCCATGTTTTCAGTTGTCCTCCAAGGCATGGACCAGGCGACAGACGCTGTTTTGAGATGTCGGCGTCTGAGCGTCGCGGGATGTGGCCGAACCACTGCCAACGTCGCCACCGAGGGAATACCAATAACTTTTCAAAGTGGAAGTATCGTTCTCTCATCGTGTCGTTTGATATCTTATCGTGCCAGGTCACTTGGAGGATCATTCGTAGGCATCAGTGGCCAAGTTCTCCCAGATTTCCGATGTACTCGACGAGTAGTGGTCACGTTTTGCAACCGAAGGTCAATATGGGCGGGTGGCGCCTTGGAAGACGTGGATTTCGGTTTGGAGACTGAGAAGAATTTGTCCTGGTGTTGTTAATTTGCACTCTGACTTCGTTCTTCGCTTGGCCCTTTGGGAGGATCGCGGAGTTCAGGTATTTGCATATCTGCATTTTCTCAATCAGCTCCCGTTGACGTATACTGGTCGTGCGGACTGTTCAGCGTAAGTTGAAAAGATCTTAGTCTTTGATGTACTGACTTCTAGCTCCATGGTTTTCGCGAAGAAAACTACACAATTTACAACTGGCTGTAGGGTAGTCGAACTTGCCCCTAGGAGAACGTCTAGGCTGAGCTGTACACCAGGGTAACCGGAAAGCGCCTGCTGCGTTATCCAGTCGATAACGTATTTGGATAGGTCATTCCTTGAGAAACTAAATGGGTGACAAGCCGGTGGAATGCGCCTTACGGAGCGTCAGTACGTGTCCTCCGGCACGGTTCTTATTCCTGAGTGGGAATTCCAACCGTAGGTTCGGGGCAAAATCACCACGGATTATTTACCTGGCATAGATAAGGTCACCTAGAATACGCCCATAGGCAATGGGGAACAACCCGGAGGCTTCCAAACGTTCCTCATAGCTGATCCCAAGAAGTCCGGCCCCTAGACGTGTGGCAGCGCGTTGTGTTCGTTCCAATTTGTCTACCTTCGCCACCGTGCAGGGGTAGACAGCCGGACCGCCATATTCCAAGCGAGGATGTACATGCGAAGTATAAAGCAATCGGAAGGTCACCAGAGGTAGAGGCTCCAATGAACTACGAACTGGGACAAGTATTCTTCATGCTGAGGCGCAGACTCTGTGTGTGCTTGTCATCAGACTGTGGGTGACGAAAACTCCAAGGTCTTCTTCCTCAAGCGTGAGAGGGAGTACGATACTCCCAAAGCAGTAGCCTGAATTATTATTGGGTCTTTCAAACCTTAAACACGAGCACTTGTCGAGGTTTATAGGTAGACCCCAGGTGGTCGACCAACCGACCAACGCATGGAGATCCTCTTGTGATATCCCACGATTCTCCGCCGATTTAATGGTGCACCACATCTTTAGGTCGTCGGCGTAGATAAAGCACGAGAACCAAAGGGTCTGTGTTACGTCGTTCACAAGCACCAGGAATCACAGTTCCTAGTACAAAGCCTTGCGGCACACCACTGCTGACTGGATACCACGCGGACTGGGACTGTGCAGCCCTCACGGAGAAGGTTCTCTCGACAAAGAAGTCCTCAATCCAGTGAGACATGGGCCCGGAAATGCCGATATTCCGGAGTTTCAGCAACAGCTTATCATGAGGAGCTTCACCAAACGCTTCATCAAAGTTCATAAAGATAACGTCCGTGACATATTCCTCGGCCTTGGCGCCCGACCAGATTTCACGAGCAGTTAACAGGTTTGCTAGACATGACCTGCTTCTCCAAAAACCATACTCCAGTTGATAGTGCTCCAGATGTTCACATATGCGAGAAGCCATAAGCCTTTCCATGACCTTTCCAGCTATGGAACTGAGGCTAACAGGGCAGTAGTTGGCCGAAGCGAATTTTGTCCGGCCCTTGTACAGCGGAACGACTACGGCTTTTTTCCATTCTCGAGACAGTCTACAAGAGGCCAACGACATGCTGAACAACTGAGTCAGCGGTGGAATTAGTTGGTCAGCGAACTCCTTCAACATGGTCTGGTCAAGATGACTCGTGAGTTTGGCCGGACTTAAGGATGTTATTCACTTCTGACTCCATAAAAGCATGCACAACAAATAACGGCGAGCCATTCACCATCGAGGTTTGCGCACCTTCCGCCATAGATTACACCAACAGGTAATGTTTGGTAACTGTCTCAGCCTCTCCATCATCTGTTGCAACCAGCTCGTCATTGTCCACCAGCGCTGGGATATCAACCTTCGCTCGTTGATTTCCTTCGTGTTAATTCACTAACTTGTGAAAGAATGGCTACTAAACAAACCGGTTAGAAGTCGGGCTGTGCTACAAGGGATGTTTTCCAACCCACCTACTTTTCGAGTATATGCTTGCGCGTGGGTGATATGTAAGGGGTATACCTTAAAGTGGGAGACAGGGTTGGGATTCGGATCTTTGGTTTCTGAAGTTCAAAACGATATAGATCACACGCTCAGTTCAGTTCAACCAACCGTTGACCAGGGTATTGGTATATGTATGTACTGGATGCGGAGGCATTGGTTCTTATCTCTCGGCATGCCATAATAACCTCATTCGCCAATAAAGAACAATTACGAATAGAGTAGGAAGAAAAACATAAATAGTATCAAGTTTACGAAGAAAGTTCGTGAATACAAGAGCGTCACTGGTTACGACACAGAGCTTAACCCCCTACGTATCCAACCACTAGGTGTATATCCAGCGGGATCTTTTGAACCTCAATCATGAAGCCTGGCATGCCCAAGACCACCGGTCCGGATTTTCATACCTTTCTTACATGCCACGGACTGCCCCACTTCTACTCATCTTCCTGAGATGCTGACGTAAACAAACTTAACCGACGAACTGAAGGAAGCATTTTCAGCGCAGATACTTGTTTCGTGCCGAGGATAAAGATAAGAAACAACACCAGGCGTATACTACCACGTCTCATCCTTCGCCTGCTAGAGCAGCGCACACGTCTATTTGCCGTAATGAAGTGCACTCAGCTTACAGCAGATGACGACAAATTCAAAGGGATTCGAAACGAATGCAAGTCGAAAATCCGTGAACACTTTAAAGAGGTGCAAAAAGGTTTCCCCGTACGGGCCTGCTCCGACAAACACATTTTATTTAAGCATATTCACCACATACGGGAGACCAAACCCTCTGCGCTAGCCCCCCACCTTCCTGACGGCACCCCAGTTACTTCGTCCGAGCAAGTGACTGAGGTTTCTTTGAACCCCTTTCGCTCCACTTTCGACCATACGCCAACGTTAACCTACCCTAATTTTCATTCGAAAGCTGTAGAACGAAACCTGGACAACATCCACTTCTCGATCCAGGACATTGAACTTAGTTCAGTTTTTCAGTTTATTCAACCATTAACCTCGCACTTCTGTGTTCTGGTTTCGGTTGGTACATTCCGGCGTCGTCCAGTAAGGGGCGAAAAGATAAAAAGCATAGTGAGAAACATCCAAAAAGTCGAAGTACCAAAGGAGAATCAAGACGACAAGGAAAGAGTCCGAATACAACTACGCCACTCACCGCGACACCTAGCCATATCATTTAGTGTCTTCAACCATTTAGTAGGCGGATCATGTTGACCCCAACCTGGAAGTCTAATACGTCCTACTTGGCCAAGTCCATTAATCAAAGTTTTCACACAACTCAAACATGTCAGCCCGTAAAGCTCAATGGCCTCGGACGGCACATCATCATCATCATCATCGTACAGCGCTAAACAGTAGGACAAGCCCCACTGACCACTGCCTTTCTCACCATCTAACACGTTGAATTAGAAAGTATGAATATACAAGATGGAAAGGGACTGGACCTACATTGGTGGGAAAAGGAAAGAATGCCCTAGTAGCCAACACACGGAATACACAGTCTAACTGTACAAACGCACATCGATCAGTCATTCTGATTCGATAAAAAGTAACATGATCACCACTGTTCGCGGACGGCACACACTCCAGGATACTAAAGGAACGTGCGAATATTCCAGCTCCCGCACATTTCATCCTATTCCAACGTTGTCTAGACTGCGGCACTTCCCCAGGCTCGTGGAAGAAAGCCATTAACACGATTATTTTCAAAAAGAGTGACCAGCACTTCCCATCTAGTTACAAGTCGAGTGCATCATCAAACGCGCGATTTTACGCCATTTGCAGGCGAACAAATGAATAACCTCTTTCCAAAACAGATTTCAGTTTGGCAGATCATACACCACTAACATGTTTGTCATGTTCATTTACTATTTTCTGTCTACCTGAGTTTCATTACTGTTGTTCTACCAAATTTCTGCTTCATTGTTTTCAGATCGCACTGTTCAGTTGTATGTCAAATAAAGCCTAAATTCTAGGCCTCTGTCTTCTTCCTGCCTCAACCATTCGGATTTCGTAACCATACAAGTACCAATTTATTTGACATACACACCGTCTCAAAATGGAGCGCTATCTACGTCCTGAGCGATTCGACGCAGATCCTAACTCGACTACTTCTTCGGAAATAAGCGTCACTGGTTCTGTACGTTCGATAAATTTCTCGCCAAAGTTGGTGTAGACGATTCCAAAAAGCTTGACTTCCTATAAAATTATGTCTCTCCGACCATATACGATTATGTGGCTGAATGTACTACATTCAACAATGCCATTCAAATCCTTGAAAAATTGTTTGTCAAGCCGCCCGATGAAGTCTTTGCACGCTACCTACTCGCAACATGCAAACAGGAGACGGGGCAGGATTTCAACCAGCTCTACCAAAAACTAAAATACTGAGCAAAGAGTTGTAACTTCCGGACCGTGACAGCCAAGAAAAATCAAAACGATGCTATTCGAGACGCTTTCATAAGCGGGATGCAGTCGAACATTGTCCAGCAGCGACTCCTTGAAAATGAATTTCTGGATTTATAAACTGCCCTAGAATCAGCCCGATCGCGCAAAATGGCCCAACAACAATCCAGCGCCTTCCAGACACTAGCAATATCGTATACGACCTCGGCGCCAACACCCACTGAATCAACTGATAACTGTCCTTCTGACCACAACGTCAGCGGCGTTAAAAACCTAGTGTTACTTTTGTGGAAATGATAGACATCCTCGATTCAAATGTCTTGCTAAGGATGCGGTTTGCGGTAACTGTGGAAAGAAACGACACTTCAAACGTGTCTGCCGATCACCTCCGGAGAGACGAATAGTCTCTGCCGCAACACCTGTACTCTCTACCATCGTCGCCACCTCTTCTCCGGATTGCCTCTTAAATGCGCTAACAATGACTACTGTGAACAAGATCCCTATAAAAGTTCTGATAGATACTGGGAGTTCCGACAGTTACATCTCCGAATCCGTGGTACAGCGTCACCGTCTCAAAATCATCCAGTCATCCAGCGTCATCGCCATGGCTTCCACAAGATTAATCAGTCAAACGAAGGGTCACTGTTTTGTTAACATATGTCTCAAGGATAATTCGTACAACTTCAAACTATCTGTGCTCCCTCATCTGCGTGCGGATGTTTTACTGGAGCACGATTCTTTGAAATTCCACAGAGCAGTTGAGATTCCATTCAGTGGCAGTAAACCAACTCTCTCCCTTTGTAGTGTGACAGTTTCACGTATTGAACCTCCTTCTCTGTTCGGGAACTTGCTACCAGATTGCAAGCCTATCGCAACTAAATCACGACTCCACAATCCTGAAGATGAGAAATTCATTCAATCGGAAGTTCAGCGACTTCTGAGGAATAACATCATTGAGACATCAACGACACCCTGGCGCGCTCAAGTCGTTGTTACAACATACTAAGAACACAAAAGACGCATGGCAGTTGACTACAGTCAAACTATCAATCGATACACGTTACTGGACGCTTATCCACTGCTTAGAATCGATGACATGGTATCTAAAATATCTCGATATTCCACTTTCAGTGCATTGAACTTGCGAAGCGCGTATCACCAAATCTCCATAGGAAAACAAGATACGCCATACACTGCTTTTGAAGCCTGTGGGAATTTATTTCAATTCTGTCGGATACCGTTCGGAGTGACGAATGGTGTTGCTTGTATTCAGCGTGCTATCGACAAAATTATTCGCGAAGACTTGAAAGGAACGTTCGCCTACATCGTTCATATAACCGTGTGGCGCAAACAAAGATGATCACGATAAGGATCTTACTAACTTTCTTAATGTTGTGGAAAAATACGGGCTTAGTCTGAACGAAGAGAAGAGTATCATCGGTACGAAAGAACTTAAATTCTTGGGTTATAAAGTTTCGCATGGTCTGATGAAGCCCGATCCTGAAACATTACGACCCCTTCAGGAACTCCCTCCTCCAAAGGATATGAAATCTCAGAGACGAGCTACAGGTTTATTTTCATACTATTCTCAATGGATACCACGCTTCTCGGATAGGATTCATCCACTGGTCCATAACCACGTATTTCCCTTACCGGACGATGTCAGAGCGTCATTTGAAACACTCAATAGTGAGCTCGAACGTGCCGTCGTCACCACTGTCAATCCTGAGGTGCCATTGGTCGTTGAAACAGATGCCTCGGATAGGGCTATCTCAGCCACACTGTCACAACATCACAGGCCGGTCGCATTCTTTTCCCGGACTCTGTCTCAAAGCGAAAAGCATCATTCATCCGTAGAAAAAGAGGCAAACACTATTGTGGAGGCTATCCGAAAGTTGAGGCATTATTTGCTGGGTACACATTTCCGACTAATCACGGACCAAAAGTCGGTCGCTTTTATGTTCGACTCCCGACATCATTGGAAGATCAAAAATGATAAGATTTAGAGGTGGCGAACCGAATTATCGTGCTACAGTTTCGACATCATTTACCGCCCCGATCATGAGAATGTCGCAGCCGACACACTGTTTCGCAACTTCTGCTCCGCGTCTACGTCACTCGCGTCACTCAAAGAACTACACAACTTGCTCTGCTACCCGGGTGTTGTCCGTATGCTTCATTTCGTCAGGACAAAGAATCTACCGTACTCAGTCGATGATGTGAAATCTGTCACCGGTGGTTGTACGCTTTGTACCAAATGGAAATCACAGTTCTGCAAGTTACCAACCGGAAATTTGATCAAAGCCACTTCGCCGTTTGAAAGACTAAACATTGATTTTAAGGGGCTGCTTTCCTCAATATCCAAAAATCGGTACCTATTAACTATCATAGACGAGTACTCCAGGTTCCCGTTTGCTTACGCTTGCTCAGACCTGTCGACCGCCACAATCATTCGTTGCCTTTCCCAGTTGTTTTCGACTTTAGGTATGCCGTCCTACATTCACTCAGACAGGGGTTCTTCTTTCGTCTGAAGAACTCAGGAACTTCCTCCGTCGCAAGGGTATTGTAACCAGCAGAACAACGGATACAATCCTGTCAAATGGACAAGTCGAGAGACTCAATGGAACCCTCTGGAGAACCATTGTTCTTGCAGCCCAGTCAAGAGGACTGTCGTGCACCCAGTGGGAGGATGTTCTTTTCGACGAACTCCACTCCATCAGGTCACTACTGTGCACTGCAACAAATAAAACACCACATGAACGATTATTCACTTATCACCGTAAATCAACATCAGGGGTCTCGATACCGACCTGATTGAGTAGTCCAGGGTCGGTCTTGATGCGTCGTCCTGTGAGGTCAACAAAATACGATCCCTTGGTAGACAAAGTTGAACCGATTGAATGCAATCCGAAATACGCTCATGTTTGTTTCCCCGACGGACGGGGAAACACTGTCTCCATACATCATTTGGCACCTAAAAGCCAAGCCTCGGAATCACCGAAGGCCATGGAATTTGCCGAAAATCAACCTCCCACTCTAAATGATGACTGTCAACCTTCACCCGACACCATGTGTAATCCTCCTCATGCACAAGAGTCTACAGACACCCCCTCTTCTCACACAATAATATCAGAGTCATAAATTATCGAACCCAATACACACCCTTCAGTAAAAGCACAGCAGCGAGTCCATCCCTATAACCTAAGAAATAGGGAAGTTTGAAACATCTCCAACACAACCGTTCTCAATCGAAACAGTCCGCGGGAGTGAATGTCATGTTCATTTACTATTTTCTATCTGCCTGAGTTTCATTACTGTTGTTCTACCAAATTTCTGCTTCATTGTTTTCAGATCGCACTGTTCAGTTGTATGTCAAATAAAGCCTAAACTCTAGGCCTCTGTCTTCTTCCTGCCTCAACCATTCGGATTTCGTAACCATACACGTATCAATGCTAACTGCCATGGATAGCTTGACTCAGGCCTACGACCAGAGCGAAACCTCCCACGCCATCTTTATAGCTTTCGCGAAAGCCTTCGACAGAGTGCCACACTCACCTTTGCTTCACCAGCTGGAAGTGCACGGTATCATCAGTAAATTCTTCTCCGTTCTTAAGAACTTACTGTGTTAGCGCGCCTTCGCTGTGCGCACAGGCGCTTCGTATTCATTTCTATCTCCAGTAACTATGAAAGTCCCTCAGAGCTCCGTACTGGGTCCATTACTGTTACTAATCCACATCAACAATCTCACAGAAACTATGAAATCCACCATCGCTATGTACTTGGACGATGTGACTATCTGGGACTCTTCGAGTACACAACTGCAGTCGGCGATGGATGCAACCAAGTGTTGGTCAATGGACCGGAGCCTACTGATGAATGACGACGAGTGCATCAATATATCTTCTGGTGGCTTTATGGATCAACCCTTTCGATCAAACGGAACATTGCAGATTCAGGGGGTAAACCAACATCAGATACTAGGTTTCTGACTGACCAACGACCTCTCTTCCTCATCACACCAACTGAATACTAGCAGAGCTATCTGCCAAATTTTAAACCTTATTAAAAGGACGTTTCCCCACGCATCTAAGGAAGATCTTCGGGTTCTTTACGGCATCTACGTTCGCCCCATCTTAAAATACGGCAGCCAAGTCGCATACGCGGGTCTCGTCCGTGACCACAACTATCTCAAGCGCTCTTAGAGGAGGGCTACAAAAGCTCTTTTTTAAAGACACACTGCATTCAACCTTGATCCTCAAGATATGTGGCGCATTCGAGATATTTTCTTACTTTCCCACCTCTTCTTTTCCGGACTAGTTCATCGATTCTTCACGCGACCAGACATACAATCTCTTGGAGGAAAAAACTAAGAAACTACTTAGGCATCGCCCACGGGAATTCTTACGCCATTTTTTCAATTCAAGGGTGATTCCTATTATAAATAAACCCCCACAAGAAATAGTAGGCGACCCAACAAAAAGAGGCTTTTGAGCTAAAGCTAGACATGCACATGGGACTTCCACTAACTCTACCGCCAAACTCTTAACCAGAATATTACTTTGAATGTTACTAACATAGCTCGTACCGATATTCCAGAAGCTCAATTTTACGCGATCTGCTCCACCTAATACACTCTCTCCATAACGAATCTGTTACGCCTACGCTGTCCAGCAGATTCTCTCCAAAAACTAAAGAGAACATAGAAGATCCTGGATCCACTGGGCTTGAGCCTCGAACCCGTGTATCACTAAGGACTTGGGAACCGTCAGCGAATATTGCTTGCCGAAGAGTCCTATTAGAGGATTCGTTTTGACGGGTCCAAATTATTGTCCATGACGCAAAATTCGCTTCCGGACAATAGTCTGCATGCAACTGAATTTACACGGGAGGACTTATGCAACTCCTACACCAAAAACCTACCATCAAAGAATATGACGCGGGACGCACCCCGTACCCGCACAACACGACCTTCAAGAATACCAGTTCAGTTCAGTTCAGTTTGTGACTAGAGCCAATCGTGTGTCCAGATAGTTGTGTTGTCGGCGCGTTTCCGTAGCTCCCAACACGGTGTGACTCTCTTTTTCTGAAAGGCAGAAATGTTGTGCAGTATCAGCCCTGGCAGGGTAAGGTGGAAACAATGAGTAAATTGCATCTGACCCTAAAAGCTGCTTAACATATCTCGGGGTGTACTGCCATCCAACACAGGTCTATTGCTTTCTTAAAAGCCTTCACGGTTGTGGTATTTATGACCTCTTCCGGGAGCTTATTCTAATATGGTATCACTCTATTTGAGAAGTACTTCGCCCTAATTTGGAGCCTCGAACGCTTCCTTTGTAATCTAAGGCTATGCCCCCTTGTACCTCTCTCGGGGATCAGGGAGAAAGGGTCTTCTCGTCTTATTCCTGACAGTCCTTTCATTACCTTGAAGGTTCCTATCAAATCCCCGCGAATGTCCCGTGTTTCCATTGAGAACAGGTCTAGGGCACGGAGACCCTCTGTGTAGTTAAACCCCCTTTGCCCAGTTCGGTTCTTCAGATCAGATCCGATCAGAACAGGTCATAGGATATGAAGACTTGAGACAACAATGCTTCCAGTTTCTTGCACCCGAGGCCCCGGAAAACCCTACGTGTTGCAATATAAAACGAAAACTTAGCACTCGCCCCAGTGGTCACGACAACGAGTCTGGTTTCTAGTTGTCTGAACATCCATTTCCTCCTCCCAAAAACAAGAGAATCCCGGTAGAAGTACAAGCGACCTCAGGATCCACTGATCTACTAGACACGGTAGCACGACAAGCAGCCTTCATCGAAGGTGAGACCTTGACGCTCACATTCTTTGGTCCTCTTTCTAGACCCCCGTGATGCTGCTTGCAATGATGGTACTGAAGGCTTTCTATCTTTTTGCTGCGCCTACAAGCACGACTGGGTGCGTGGCTGTGAAAAAGAAGTCCATAGAAAAAAGAAAAGCAGAAAATTAATAATGGTAATGAAGAATAAAATAATGACACATGGAAATAGAGGAATACGAGGAAGAGAATCTCAACGATTTGGAAATTGGTTAGAAGAGGCAGCAATGCTGGCCCCAGTGAGGGTGAAAATGTGTTACCTTAAGACGACAGATGAAGGAAACTTCACCGTACTAGGACTTCACCTGTAAGTCGACACAAGTAAATCTGTGCTACGTATTTAGTTTGATTCCAAAACAGTTTGAGGACCATTTGTGCGTTCAGTGATGGGTGATGTGTTGTGTCGTGATGTATGTACCGTGCCGGTACCGGTACGGTAAACCGTGGGCAAGCGAAAAATCGACGTGCATACTCTCTCCAGGTACCTCCAGATTCCAAATCCCAGTCGCAATGAGGAACACCTACGGCTAGCCCTGATGTGATACGGAAGTGTCGTCCACAGGCGGTGCATAGTTAATATCGAGTCTCATTCCGGACCGGTTCCGGTAATGTGCCGGTAGAGTTCCGGTAATATGCCGTTGATCTTCCGGCAAACGGTGGGCAGGCGAAAAATCGACGTGCTCTGACCCATAATCCACCTCCACGTACCTCCACATTCCAGGTCCCATTCCTACGATAGAAACGTTTCGTTAGCCGCTATCAAAGGGTGCCCACAATCACTGCCAGGAAACTACATTAGCTAAACGCATTAAATTTCCCGTTTTCCTAATAACGGTTTTATCGACGGTCCACGTACATTACCAACCTCTCACGTATAAGTGGTTTTTAAAGCGCTCCATCGCAATCGGAAGCAAACACATTTAAAAGCGCCAATGAGTAGAAAATGCAGAAGCAACTGTAAGTGATAAATTTTTATAAAAATCACTGTACAAGAGAAGGTTGAACATATTCTCCCAACGTCATGTTGTGTGCCGGCGAGATCTGGAAGGGAAAATGCAAATGAAACAATGGTTCGGCGATGTGAACAATCGTATATTATATATATATATATATATATATATATATATATACATAGGGGGAAAATTCCCAGTGAACACATTTAGAGAACACAGTTTGACGAACAAGCTCGTTCTCAGTGATTCCAAATCATGCCATTACATCACAATATATTACGGCAAGTCAAAGGTTTGAACTAATTAGATAAATAATAAGTGATAAAATAATAATGGAGGGGGTGTGGGAGGGGAAGAAGGCAATTGTAATCCGGGCTTAAATCAAAACCGGATGTGTATTTGTTTTTCTCGTGTGTTTTCAGTTTTCATCTGGTCTATTGCCTGTTGTAAGGTGGACGGAGGGCCAGGGAAGCTTAACGGCACATACAAATTGTTCTTGAGCACATTGAGAGGGATTGTGAAGGTTCAAAAACAATTTGTATGTGCCCTTATGGTTCCCTGGCCCTCCTTCCACAGGCCATGGACCAGATGAAAACTGAAAACACATACCTAACATACCTTGCAACGTAAACGAAGAACGTGGCGTTATTGAATCGTGCTACACAAACAAAGTATAACTTTTTCAGGTGTATTTCACAAGGGAATTTGAGCTCACCTGGCAATCCGACGACCGAAACCCCGATCCCGGGCATCAGTAAACCACCTTTTCATGATGCGCTCGATATCCAAAGGTGGTACCTCTTGGAACCGAGTAGTTGTTTTGACGGCTTCTGCGAAATTAATTGTGGTGTTGATGAAACAGTTTTACCTATCACAGCGTAGGGAAATTGATAATTTCCGATTGGAATTTTTCCGGGCGTTTCCGTCCAAGTACACCTAAGTGCCAGATCTTTTCCAACTAACGAAGACATTATTCTTCGCACATTTGATCCCAGATCGGTGCCAGCGTGGCGCTGCAGGGCGTTCACCTTAATTTGTAAGCCTAACGAAATATGCAGCTCACTGTGCAGTTAAAATTTCTGTTGACTTTCAGGTCACTTTCCAACTTATTCAGTTGAGCTTCATCGTTAGCCTGGAACGGCTCGTAGGTGGAGGCCACCCCTCCCTCACCACGGCTAATGAAACCGTCAATTTTCCTCATTAGCAAAGAATGGTCGATCCGCAGACCATTTAGGCAGGAAAGAATACGTTCCATTTAGTCTGAATATCATAAGTGGAGTTGATAGATCAATCACCTTGCCATCTTTGTAGTAAATCCTGCATCTGACCGGCCGACTGACTGATGGTTACTGGGTGGGACGAGCTATACGAAATATTCTTATCGCCTGATCTATAAAACCACTAACCTCGGAGTTTTGAATGCATCTTCTGTCTCCACACTTCCGCGGTTCCCCTCATCTGTCAATTTTGGTGGACTACGTAGAGGCTTGATGGGGAAAGCTGCATTTACTTTACCTAGGTGAGGGGTGGGCTAAGTCCAAAACTGGTCATGGAAACACTGGCGACTGTACGGGAGATTCCACATGAATTCGTCGGGATATAGGGAGTTCCTCAGAACTCTATTCTGATGTGAAAGCAATGGGTACCCCTGAAGAATAAGGAATAAAGTGATATCTCACCTGCGGCGAACGGAATAGCGCTCGGCAAAGTGCGTCATTGGTAATGTGTCATCCGACGACGCTGACCTGCCGGTTTCACCGATAAACTTTCTTTCGAAATCCATTGCATCCTTCAGGTTATCTGACAGCATAAGAGTATACTCTGAATTTACCTGAGTGATATACCTCATGGAATTCGTAATTTGGAACACTATCCTCTAATTTCGAACCTTCCAACAGCAATCTCTGATATACCTGGGAGGTTGACGACTTGGGCCAACGTACTCTTTTATCATCAACCAGCCAGTTACTGTGGACGATGGCCACAGATTTATCACATACGAAAACAACTACTAAGTACATCTAAAAAAGTTAGCAGTTGGCATTACGCGGAGTTATTATTCATTATAAATTTCAGGTACCAGACATATCAAAAAGTGAAATATCAATAGTTAAAAGTGTGTAATATGGGTAAGATTACACGAAGAATGCCAACGGTAATGGGAAAGCACTTACACACAATGCTACTAACCGGAAGTTTTACGACATTATCGTGCAAACCGTCAACGGAATAAATGTACAGGCGGTTAGACCGCATGGGTTTGCTGAAAAATTGACACGGGTTTTTAGAATACCTCACACTAACCGATGCCTCACATATGTCTTAACAAGACAGCGAATACTCTCACCTGGCAAATCCAACTTTGGGCAACGCACGCGGTGCTCCCACAGTGTGGCTTCTCCACAAACAGCACACTTCACGGAGCTAAGTTCTTTCTTCTTCATACGATATCTCTTCCACTTAATTATTTCAGACATTGCAACTGATTTATATAAAGCAGTTTCCAAAATGACGCGTCCGACAAGGCAGAACCGCCTCGAGATTTGAATTTGGCCTTCACTTGACTAAAACAAAGACCCACAATTGCACCGCAATTCACGGACCTAAATGTGAGTAAAAATCGCATATTATTACTTGCAAGGCCATTTGAAGAAGAGCTGTGTGATTACTTTCATAAATTGTCCACTATTTCTCTGCCCACTTGTTACCGGCATGTTACCGGAATGTTGCGGTGGGCAACGTGCTACATGGGCTGTTACGCCTACGCTGTCCAGCAGATTCTCTCCAAAAACTAAAGAGAACATAGAAGATCCTGGATCCACTGGGCTTGAGCCTCGAACCCGTGTATCACTAAGGACTTGGGAACCGTCAGCGAATATTGCTTGCCGAAGAGTCCTATTAGAGGATTCGTTTTGACGGGTCCAAATTATTGTCCATGACGCAAAATTCGCTTCCGGACAATAGTCTGCATGCAACTGAATTTACACGGGAGGACTTATGCAACTCCTACACCAAAAACCTACCATCAAAGAATATGACGCGGGACGCACCCCGTACCCGCACAACACGACCTTCAAGAATACCAGTTCAGTTCAGTTCAGTTTGTGACTAGAGCCAATCGTGTGTCCAGATAGTTGTGTTGTCGGCGCGTTTCCGTAGCTCCCAACACGGTGTGACTCTCTTTTTCTGAAAGGCAGAAATGTTGTGCAGTATCAGCCCTGGCAGGGTAAGGTGGAAACAATGAGTAAATTGCATCTGACCCTAAAAGCTGCTTAACATATCTCGGGGTGTACTGCCATCCAACACAGGTCTATTGCTTTCTTAAAAGCCTTCACGGTTGTGGTATTTATGACCTCTTCCGGGAGCTTATTCTAATATGGTATCACTCTATTTGAGAAGTACTTCGCCCTAATTTGGAGCCTCGAACGCTTCCTTTGTAATCTAAGGCTATGCCCCCTTGTACCTCTCTCGGGGATCAGGGAGAAAGGGTCTTCTCGTCTTATTCCTGACAGTCCTTTCATTACCTTGAAGGTTCCTATCAAATCCCCGCGAATGTCCCGTGTTTCCATTGAGAACAGGTCTAGGGCACGGAGACCCTCTGTGTAGTTAAACCCCCTTTGCCCAGTTCGGTTCTTCAGATCAGATCCGATCAGAACAGGTCATAGGATATGAAGACTTGAGACAACAATGCTTCCAGTTTCTTGCACCCGAGGCCCCGGAAAACCCTACGTGTTGCAATATAAAACGAAAACTTAGCACTCGCCCCAGTGGTCACGACAACGAGTCTGGTTTCTAGTTGTCTGAACATCCATTTCCTCCTCCCAAAAACAAGAGAATCCCGGTAGAAGTACAAGCGACCTCAGGATCCACTGATCTACTAGACACGGTAGCACGACAAGCAGCCTTCATCGAAGGTGAGACCTCGACGCTCACATTCTTTGGTCCTCTTTCTAGACCCCCGTGATGCTGCTTGCAATGATGGTACTGAAGGCTTTCTATCTTTTTGCTGCGCCTACAAGCACGACTGGGTGCGTGGCTGTGAAAAAGAAGTCCATAGAAAAAAGAAAAGCAGAAAATTAATAATGGTAATGAAGAATAAAATAATGACACATGGAAATAGAGGAATACGAGGAAGAGAATCTCAACGATTTGGAAATTGGTTAGAAGAGGCAGCAATGCTGGCCCCAGTGAGGGTGAAAATGTGTTACCTTAAGACGACAGATGAAGGAAACTTCACCGTACTAGGACTTCACCTGTAAGTCGACACAAGTAAATCTGTGCTACGTATTTAGTTTGATTCCAAAACAGTTTGAGGACCATTTGTGCGTTCAGTGATGGGTGATGTGTTGTGTCGTGATGTATGTACCGTGCCGGTACCGGTACGGTAAACCGTGGGCAAGCGAAAAATCGACGTGCATACTCTCTCCAGGTACCTCCAGATTCCAAATCCCAGTCGCAATGAGGAACACCTACGGCTAGCCCTGATGTGATACGGAAGTGTCGTCCACAGGCGGTGCATAGTTAATATCGAGTCTCATTCCGGACCGGTTCCGGTAATGTGCCGGTAGAGTTCCGGTAATATGCCGTTGATCTTCCGGCAAACGGTGGGCAGGCGAAAAATCGACGTGCTCTGACCCATAATCCACCTCCACGTACCTCCACATTCCAGGTCCCATTCCTACGATAGAAACGTTTCGTTAGCCGCTATCAAAGGGTGCCCACAATCACTGCCAGGAAACTACATTAGCTAAACGCATTAAATTTCCCGTTTTCCTAATAACGGTTTTATCGACGGTCCACGTACATTACCAACCTCTCACGTATAAGTGGTTTTTAAAGCGCTCCATCGCAATCGGAAGCAAACACATTTAAAAGCGCCAATGAGTAGAAAATGCAGAAGCAACTGTAAGTGATAAATTTTTATAAAAATCACTGTACAAGAGAAGGTTGAACATATTCTCCCAACGTCATGTTGTGTGCCGGCGAGATCTGGAAGGGAAAATGCAAATGAAACAATGGTTCGGCGATGTGAACAATCGTATATTATATATATATATATATATATATATATATATATATATATATATACATAGGGGGAAAATTCCCAGTGAACACATTTAGAGAACACAGTTTGACGAACAAGCTCGTTCTCAGTGATTCCAAATCATGCCATTACATCACAATATATTACGGCAAGTCAAAGGTTTGAACTAATTAGATAAATAATAAGTGATAAAATAATAATGGAGGGGGTGTGGGAGGGGAAGAAGGCAATTGTAATCCGGGCTTAAATCAAAACCGGATGTGTATTTGTTTTTCTCGTGTGTTTTCAGTTTTCATCTGGTCTATTGCCTGTTGTAAGGTGGACGGAGGGCCAGGGAAGCTTAACGGCACATACAAATTGTTCTTGAGCACATTGAGAGGGATTGTGAAGGTTCAAAAACAATTTGTATGTGCCCTTATGGTTCCCTGGCCCTCCTTCCACAGGCCATGGACCAGATGAAAACTGAAAACACATACCTAACATACCTTGCAACGTAAACGAAGAACGTGGCGTTATTGAATCGTGCTACACAAACAAAGTATAACTTTTTCAGGTGTATTTCACAAGGGAATTTGAGCTCACCTGGCAATCCGACGACCGAAACCCCGATCCCGGGCATCAGTAAACCACCTTTTCATGATGCGCTCGATATCCAAAGGTGGTACCTCTTGGAACCGAGTAGTTGTTTTGACGGCTTCTGCGAAATTAATTGTGGTGTTGATGAAACAGTTTTACCTATCACAGCGTAGGGAAATTGATAATTTCCGATTGGAATTTTTCCGGGCGTTTCCGTCCAAGTACACCTAAGTGCCAGATCTTTTCCAACTAACGAAGACATTATTCTTCGCACATTTGATCCCAGATCGGTGCCAGCGTGGCGCTGCAGGGCGTTCACCTTAATTTGTAAGCCTAACGAAATATGCAGCTCACTGTGCAGTTAAAATTTCTGTTGACTTTCAGGTCACTTTCCAACTTATTCAGTTGAGCTTCATCGTTAGCCTGGAACGGCTCGTAGGTGGAGGCCACCCCTCCCTCACCACGGCTAATGAAACCGTCAATTTTCCTCATTAGCAAAGAATGGTCGATCCGCAGACCATTTAGGCAGGAAAGAATACGTTCCATTTAGTCTGAATATCATAAGTGGAGTTGATAGATCAATCACCTTGCCATCTTTGTAGTAAATCCTGCATCTGACCGGCCGACTGACTGATGGTTACTGGGTGGGACGAGCTATACGAAATATTCTTATCGCCTGATCTATAAAACCACTAACCTCGGAGTTTTGAATGCATCTTCTGTCTCCACACTTCCGCGGTTCCCCTCATCTGTCAATTTTGGTGGACTACGTAGAGGCTTGATGGGGAAAGCTGCATTTACTTTACCTAGGTGAGGGGTGGGCTAAGTCCAAAACTGGTCATGGAAACACTGGCGACTGTACGGGAGATTCCACATGAATTCGTCGGGATATAGGGAGTTCCTCAGAACTCTATTCTGATGTGAAAGCAATGGGTACCCCTGAAGAA
Organism: Fasciola hepatica; assembly: GCA_948099385.1. NCBI lineage: Eukaryota > Metazoa > Platyhelminthes > Trematoda > Plagiorchiida > Fasciolidae > Fasciola > Fasciola hepatica. The sequence goes on from CANUEZ040000063.1 coordinate 5,960,593, forward strand.
TAAGGAATAAAGTGATATCTCACCTGCGGCGAACGGAATAGCGCTCGGCAAAGTGCGTCATTGGTAATGTGTCATCCGACGACGCTGACCTGCCGGTTTCACCGATAAACTTTCTTTCGAAATCCATTGCATCCTTCAGGTTATCTGACAGCATAAGAGTATACTCTGAATTTACCTGAGTGATATACCTCATGGAATTCGTAATTTGGAACACTATCCTCTAATTTCGAACCTTCCAACAGCAATCTCTGATATACCTGGGAGGTTGACGACTTGGGCCAACGTACTCTTTTATCATCAACCAGCCAGTTACTGTGGACGATGGCCACAGATTTATCACATACGAAAACAACTACTAAGTACATCTAAAAAAGTTAGCAGTTGGCATTACGCGGAGTTATTATTCATTATAAATTTCAGGTACCAGACATATCAAAAAGTGAAATATCAATAGTTAAAAGTGTGTAATATGGGTAAGATTACACGAAGAATGCCAACGGTAATGGGAAAGCACTTACACACAATGCTACTAACCGGAAGTTTTACGACATTATCGTGCAAACCGTCAACGGAATAAATGTACAGGCGGTTAGACCGCATGGGTTTGCTGAAAAATTGACACGGGTTTTTAGAATACCTCACACTAACCGATGCCTCACATATGTCTTAACAAGACAGCGAATACTCTCACCTGGCAAATCCAACTTTGGGCAACGCACGCGGTGCTCCCACAGTGTGGCTTCTCCACAAACAGCACACTTCACGGAGCTAAGTTCTTTCTTCTTCATACGATATCTCTTCCACTTAATTATTTCAGACATTGCAACTGATTTATATAAAGCAGTTTCCAAAATGACGCGTCCGACAAGGCAGAACCGCCTCGAGATTTGAATTTGGCCTTCACTTGACTAAAACAAAGACCCACAATTGCACCGCAATTCACGGACCTAAATGTGAGTAAAAATCGCATATTATTACTTGCAAGGCCATTTGAAGAAGAGCTGTGTGATTACTTTCATAAATTGTCCACTATTTCTCTGCCCACTTGTTACCGGCATGTTACCGGAATGTTGCGGTGGGCAACGTGCTACATGGGCTGTTACGCCTACGCTGTCCAGCAGATTCTCTCCAAAAACTAAAGAGAACATAGAAGATCCTGGATCCACTGGGCTTGAGCCTCGAACCCGTGTATCACTAAGGACTTGGGAACCGTCAGCGAATATTGCTTGCCGAAGAGTCCTATTAGAGGATTCGTTTTGACGGGTCCAAATTATTGTCCATGACGCAAAATTCGCTTCCGGACAATAGTCTGCATGCAACTGAATTTACACGGGAGGACTTATGCAACTCCTACACCAAAAACCTACCATCAAAGAATATGACGCGGGACGCACCCCGTACCCGCACAACACGACCTTCAAGAATACCAGTTCAGTTCAGTTCAGTTTGTGACTAGAGCCAATCGTGTGTCCAGATAGTTGTGTTGTCGGCGCGTTTCCGTAGCTCCCAACACGGTGTGACTCTCTTTTTCTGAAAGGCAGAAATGTTGTGCAGTATCAGCCCTGGCAGGGTAAGGTGGAAACAATGAGTAAATTGCATCTGACCCTAAAAGCTGCTTAACATATCTCGGGGTGTACTGCCATCCAACACAGGTCTATTGCTTTCTTAAAAGCCTTCACGGTTGTGGTATTTATGACCTCTTCCGGGAGCTTATTCTAATATGGTATCACTCTATTTGAGAAGTACTTCGCCCTAATTTGGAGCCTCGAACGCTTCCTTTGTAATCTAAGGCTATGCCCCCTTGTACCTCTCTCGGGGATCAGGGAGAAAGGGTCTTCTCGTCTTATTCCTGACAGTCCTTTCATTACCTTGAAGGTTCCTATCAAATCCCCGCGAATGTCCCGTGTTTCCATTGAGAACAGGTCTAGGGCACGGAGACCCTCTGTGTAGTTAAACCCCCTTTGCCCAGTTCGGTTCTTCAGATCAGATCCGATCAGAACAGGTCATAGGATATGAAGACTTGAGACAACAATGCTTCCAGTTTCTTGCACCCGAGGCCCCGGAAAACCCTACGTGTTGCAATATAAAACGAAAACTTAGCACTCGCCCCAGTGGTCACGACAACGAGTCTGGTTTCTAGTTGTCTGAACATCCATTTCCTCCTCCCAAAAACAAGAGAATCCCGGTAGAAGTACAAGCGACCTCAGGATCCACTGATCTACTAGACACGGTAGCACGACAAGCAGCCTTCATCGAAGGTGAGACCTTGACGCTCACATTCTTTGGTCCTCTTTCTAGACCCCCGTGATGCTGCTTGCAATGATGGTACTGAAGGCTTTCTATCTTTTTGCTGCGCCTACAAGCACGACTGGGTGCGTGGCTGTGAAAAAGAAGTCCATAGAAAAAAGAAAAGCAGAAAATTAATAATGGTAATGAAGAATAAAATAATGACACATGGAAATAGAGGAATACGAGGAAGAGAATCTCAACGATTTGGAAATTGGTTAGAAGAGGCAGCAATGCTGGCCCCAGTGAGGGTGAAAATGTGTTACCTTAAGACGACAGATGAAGGAAACTTCACCGTACTAGGACTTCACCTGTAAGTCGACACAAGTAAATCTGTGCTACGTATTTAGTTTGATTCCAAAACAGTTTGAGGACCATTTGTGCGTTCAGTGATGGGTGATGTGTTGTGTCGTGATGTATGGAGGCTAAGAGGCAAATCCCTGCGCCAATTGCCCAGATACTCACCTCACTTTTTTTTCTGCGCTTCGGTTTTGAGGCGTTTCGGCTTCTTCAATGTCCTTTGGGACTCTTTTTGATCATCTTGTATCGTACCTAACGTTTTTGGCGGCTACCGCGGTTGGGGCCCTATGGCTCACTTTACCACATCACATTCTGACCGAGATTCGTCAAGACAGGGGAAAACTGGGAAATACAACATTTCAGCCTTTGTTTTTTGGTTTTGAAGGAACCTTCCGCCAGGCCAAGGATCACTGCTCCTTTGTAATGACTTTTATTTTTTTGCGGGGGGGGGGCATAGGGGTAGTTTTAACTGCTTTGTGTTTCTACTTATACTGGTCTCTTCCCATACAATCGTGCCTCACACGTCGCAACGTTCGGGCTTTGCGAGCCGCCGTAGACGGTTTAGTCTGTTAGCGGAGTCGAGCAAGAGTGTGGAAAGCAGGTGTGAAGATGTGTGTACTCAATTTTGTCTGACTAGCCTATGAAACTGGGTATCAACTTAGCCATGTGGGTGAGCGAGTGAAGTTGGATTTCACCATCATTCCCACTCAGGCGTCACTGCACGGCCCAGATATTTTGTTTCCTGATGGAAACTTTTTTACTATAGCCTCAGCACTACGTGTCCTGCTACTCAGGAGGTCATGAGGTAGTCCGCAATTGTACACTAGGTCTCCAAACAAGTTGTCCCAGTGGGCATTTAACTTTCTCTTGAAATCTGCTGCCTTCTGGGCCTCCACCCCCGAGGACGGAATTTTATTCCATTGATCTGCCCCGCGTTGCGGGAAGAAACTTTGCCCTAACTACGATATGGCGATGGCGTTTCACGAGCTTCAGCTCGTGTGCCGTGGGCCTATCATCCGTGTTTCTTGGGAACAACTGAGGTCCTCCCAAGTCCGAGAAGCCCCTCATAATCCTGAAGGCTTGAGTGAGATCCCCCTTACCCTCCTTCGTTCCGGCGAGAACAGCTTCAAGTCTCTAAGCCTCTCTTCATAGGGCCTGTTCCGGAGCTCAGTAAACATTGGTGTGAATCTCCTTTGCACACTTTCAAATAGTTACCTGTCCCGGATTAGATTTGGATGCCAAGCTTGAAAGGTATACTCCAGAAACGGCCTTATGTGGGTTGAGTAGAACGGTACCGGAGTAATGACCGGTAGTGAGAAATCCCCCTAAAACCTCTGCAGTTCCATGTTTTTCTTAACGTCACTCACTTGCTAACACTATTGACGTGTCTTTACTCACTGTTTGTTTTTATGGACCAATTTACGTTTGTTCGCTCCCACAGCGCTAAATTGTCATATCCTTGTTCTGGACCTGCGTGACGCACGTGCTCCTTGCTCGCACGCCGCAATTCGGTTTCTCGTTTGTTGAGTCCTTATGATCTCATTATTTAGTTTTGTATCTTTCTGGTGTCATTGTTCATTCAGTAATCTAGTATCGTAGAATATCACGGATAATCGCCTTTTGATTTCGGGATCCTTTGTGAATTTGGCTACACATCGCTCTAACTTGTGTTACAACCGGTGCCCATGGCTTCTACGAGGCCCCTGTTCTCAGTAACTGTGAGAGGACGCTATTACCTCTCCTTGCAGCTTCCAAACATCGCCTCTGTGTTTTGAAATCAGCTGTCATAAAAATCCCAGGGTCTAGGACAGTATCAGTGCCTTTCTAGGCCACCCTGGTGTCTAGCCTCGGGCTGATCTGAGAGCTGTCCTGGGCGAGCTGCCCGCATTTAGCGGTGTTGGGCGGGGGCTCCTATTCTGTGCACCACCGGTACACCCTATCGAGGCCAACCTGCAGGGCACTTCCCTAGGATATCCCACTATCTTTTCGTCGCCGGTAAACATGAAGTTCGGGCATTTGAGCTCACGGGCTGAGTCTTTTATATGTATGTACTAATCTCAATGAACTGAATTGACAGTCCTCATTTGAGTTGGCCCCACCCTGAACTACGCGAGCGAAAGTAGCGAGAAGACCAAGGCCGCCAAAAAGCACTTTAGTTGTATTGTAGATAGAGTCTGTACAGAAGTTTAATGAGAGAAAATAGCTGATAGACTCATAGACCACCAATCATAGGGAGCTTTTGTCGGAATTGTCCGCGGTGGTCCTGATTGATTGGGGCTCATCCGTGTACGTGGTTACGAAGCTGTACCTGGCCGTATCACGTGTTACAGCTGCTGAATCACCACAACCTTCCTCCCTCAAGAGTTCCTTCTCAATTTGGCTCGCCTGTCACACTTATTTTCGGACTGGAGTTGGTGGCTGTGGCTCGGCCGCTGCAGCAGTCGTTTCAGGAGGCGGAACAGAGGTATCACAGTTATCAGCACGGTCCCCGCCGTGATCCTCAGTCGTCTCAGCCGTTCTATTGGCTACACCGCCGATTGCTACTTCGAAATGGATTTAGATGAGGTGACGCTCATGCACCGATGCACCATCCAAGTCCGTATTCTCGACCATAGATTGACCAAATTGTCTGTTGATGATTCCGCGGAAGCTTGTGACGTAGCTGGATTCAGGACACACCAGCCGTGATCGTATTCTTCTGGACCTTAACAGAACAGCTGGAATCTCCTCGGTGGTTGTATGTACCACGCTTTGGTACTGCAACAGGAATCGTTGAGGAACACTCCAAAGTCGGGAAAGGTTTCGGGTTGGTTGATGTTAGTGCACTTTTCGCAGAACGCACCAGGTCCTTCACTGCTCCGTTAGAACACGGGTGGCGTGGTACCGTACACAGATGCCGACATCCGATTCTGTCAAGCCAGCATTTCAGCTCCATCGCATAGAATTGCGATTCATTATCGGTGACTAGTACTTGAGGGATTCCTTCTCAGCTGAAGCATTTCCAAGGCGCCTGGATTACGAGCGAGGTAGTTGGTGAACTCGTGAAGAACACTTCCGGCCCTTTAAAGTAAGGGTCGATCAGTATTAGGGCGTGATACGGGTTCAAGGATGGCCAACAATAATAATAACGGTATATTTCTGGACCGTGGCCAAGAAGCACGCATGTTAGCATGATCAGAGTTTACAACATCATAATAATATAATATAGGTACATTTCTCGGCCATGGTTGAGAAGCACGCGCTAGCGCATGATCACGGTGTAACACGTTATTCAGCAAGGTGGAATATTCACAAATTCAAAGTATGAAAGTCAAGAGTATCAGCGATAGATAAACATAGCCAGCAACAGTTTGAATGGATCATTTTAATAATGGTTTGCGCGGCAGTCAGAAGTCAGCTTTAACCCTCTGCCATGGAACATAGCTTTCGGGGCACGGATTCCAGTTGTTGGGCCTCGACTGGACTTTGTCCAAACACGTATCACAGTTCTTCGCCGTAGTGCAATCATCCGCGTCTAATTCCTGCCACTAACACATCTGTAGAGCCAGGGACTCCATTTTATCCACGCCTGAGTGGCCTTTGTGCAGTCCACCCAAAACCGACTTGCGCAATGTAGGTGGAAAGACAAGTCCGTCACCTAGGCAAAGGACGCTGTCACGTTGGACACTGAATTCCCGTCGCAGAGCAAAGAACTGAAGAAACTTCCGCGTAACCTCGGGCTGTCAGCCCTTTCTGATCGCCGAAATCAATGACGAGTATTATCCTTTTTTCTGCTTGCTCAATTCTACCCTCGACAGAGGCGCAGCCGGCAAAATGAAATGGATCTGGTCCGCAGCTTCGAATCGTGAGTGAAAGGACAGAAGGTCCGCCCGCGTGATTTTCTTGCCGAGTCGATGCATGATGTCATAGTTGTAGACTTCCAAATCAATGCTCCAAGGCTGGATCTTGGCCGCAGTGGATTTGGCGACGGGTTTTCCCGGGCTTTGCAGGAATTGAAGGGCCTGGTGGTCGGTGACAATCGTGAACGTCACTCCATATAGGTACTTCTGTGGTCGGCGTACCGCCCATAAAACGTCCAAATCTTCCTTCTGCTTCCGGGAATAACCCTGCTCTGCATGATTGAGAAGGAAGATGCAGATGGTTGGACATCCATCTCGTTTTAGAGCTGCTCCTATCCCCACTTCGGAAACATCAGTGATCTGCACGGTCTGCTCAGATGGTGCAAATTGGGCTAGTATCGGTCGGTCAGCGATATTTTGAATAAGACCGCCGAGAGCCTGTTCACACTGTTCTTTCCACTGCCACATATCGGATGACTGGGCAAGAAACAATGGTTGGGCTCTTGTTTCAAAGTTCGGAATGAATCTGGAGTAGTATTGCAGGCGCCAAAGAGTTGATCGCAACTGCGCCTGATTTTTCGGTGACTGGATGCCAATCAGGGGTTCGGAACGATCTCGATAGGATTGGTATCCGTTTGCACTTACGGTGAAACCGAGGAAATCTAATTCAGCCGCACCGAATTTGCACTTGGGAGCTTTGGTCGACACGTTTCTTCCCACGAACTCCTCCAGCAAACCTTGTAATCTTTGGCCATGTTTACCCCCCTTGGATCCGAAAGTGAGAGCATCATCTTGATATGCCGTCACCCCTTGATAGCATGGGTCACCTCGTATTTGCAGCCTGGGATATCCAGGATGACACGTGCAGGCAAAACGGCAAGAAGTTATATTGGAACGTGCCCCATGGTGTGTTAATATTCGTTAGTGGTTTGGACTCCATGTGCAGTGGAATTTGCAGGTGAGCATCAGACAAATCGGTTTTTGGGAATATCCTGCTACGGAGCAAGCATTTCATAAAGTCTTCAGGCTCCACCGCAGGTGCTGCGCATTTCCGTTTTCGAGGGTCCAAGGTCAATCGGTAATCACCACAAATCTGGGATGCCTGTCCTTCCCCCTTCATCGCCACCACACTCGGAGTCGCCCAAGTGGATGGAGTTACATGCGCAATGACACCTTCTTGCTCCTTTTTGGTAAGCTCCTTCAGAACACTCTCCCTATGGCCGTATGGCAACACTCGGCATTTCAGGAATACCGGGTCACCATCCACTTCCAACTTTGCGGGCTCGACCGCCATGCAATCTTTGTGGTTCGAGCATTGCACATTCAACTGCACCATTGGTGTAGCCTCACCCAGCAATGAAAGCCGATATCAGAGAAAGCCACGAACTTGTACAGCAGTGGGACGTATGGGTACACTGGGTTGAACCAAGTCGAACACTGATTTCCAAATAATAGACTCACAGATCCCGGTATGCACAACGACCTGAGGTCTCAAGCCGCATTGGAATTGGACTGATCATTGTAGGTAGTGTTTCGATTAACTGAAAATCTTCAGCGTGTATACCGGACCATCATCAGTCTTTGGGTCTTCAGAGGTTGCACTAGTCACATTGCATTTGGATTGACGACATATCTTGCAAATTGACCAGTCTTTCCACAGGAATGGCTCACCGCAATGCGAAGACTGCAGGTGGGACTTAGGTGAAATTTGCCGCACGAGAAGCAACGATTCGGTTGTACTGGTTTGCGTCCATGAATAATTTTGTTGGCAGGCTCCGGTTGAGGCCTCTTCTTTGTAGAGACTGGTTTACGGGGATGAACGTGTTGGAAGCTCACTACGGTATATACAGCCGTGGCATCGACTATGTCATCAAATTGTTCGCAGGTGGACCGGGCTTCGGAGAAAGTGAGGTCGGGCTTCAGCTACAGTTCTTTTGCAACTCCGGACAATTAATGCGGGCAATGAGGCTGCCACGCAGCTGAATCTCCAAATGGTCACTAAATTACACTCCGCAGTCTGTGTTTGAAGTGTCAGGATGAGTTCACGAAACTTCATGCTGGAACAATGAACGAGCAAATGGAACCTGGCGCATGAGGTAGCCTGGAAGTAGACCAGAACCACTTGGCCTAGCGGTAGAGCCTTCTACTAGCCGAACGGAACTCCAGCAAGGGCTCTGGGATATGCAGGGTTTTGCATCAGCCAGTACAGTGAACGGCCGCCGGCGGTCTTGAAGAATGCAGTCTGGTTCTTCTTATTCACATCCTTCCTTATGCCACACCATAACTCAAAACCTTCAATCCAGTCTTCAACTTCAGATGCACTGTCAAGCAGGTACAGCTGTTCAATACTGGGCAGCTCCATGGCGCGATGCCAATTGTAATAATCGCAATGAGATTCGTTCTGCACGACCTCTTCTTCATAAAGCCGTGTTGGTACACACTCATCACTCCACTCCTGGCTATGAGAGCAACCATTTGGTTTCTTAGAATCCTTTCCAGGACCTTCATCACAACAGATGTCGGGTTTACTGGTCCGTAGATGGAAGCTTCTTCTCCACTCCCACCGTTGTGGATAAGCACCATCTGCGCCAGCTTCCAGTCTCTTGGCAGTTGACAGTCCCTCGTAGACTGGTTGAATAGCTGAGAAGGGGGTTCGGCCAACAGGTTGGTCAGTAGCTTTAACAGGGCTGGACATATTTCATCTGGGCCTACTGCCTTGCGTAATTCTATTCCTGCAAGCTCCCGCCTAACTTCGTCTCCCCCAGCTTGGACGAGTGGCATCCTGACCAGCTGAATAGAGAGAGACTAGGCGCATTTCTACCACAATCGTTGCTATGCCCTCCCTCAAAGTATTGAAGCGATACGTCGGCCCTGGTTTCATTCTTTTCAGTGCCTTCGCCCCCTCCGAGCCACTTACAACATCAACTGCAACCCGTAGGACTGACTCTGACTGGACATAATTAAAATGTGCTCTTGGTTTACTTTTCACCTCTCGAACTAGCCCTTCCTCATGGTGGCTTCTGTACTCCAGTTGGGTTCTCAAAGCCTTTCCACGGGCCTTCGTATGTTCCAATAGCTTTCTATGGCTCCTCCTCTTCCAAAACCCGCTCCAGGCTTTGGGTTTTCTAGTATGTGCTTTCTTTGCTCTGGGCTTCCACCACGGCCGCGAGCAATTTTGTTTAATCCTTACCAACGGCGCAAAAGCATCCAGAAGAGCCTTTAGGTTCTCCTTGATATGATTCCACTTCTCTTCCGCGCTGCCATGAGTGATCCCCGATTCAGTTCCGCCTCAGCATCCACTAGCGCTGGGGTCTTTAGCCCACCAATCACATAACGGTCTTGAAGTCCTCAAGTACTACACGGGTTAGTGGCTTTGAGCCCGATGGTCCCGGTTCTCGAGGAAGTCTTTGAACTTCCGTTGGATTCACCTAGCCGAAATGAGAGTAAAGTGATGCTGGGGCGGGGCGGGGCGGGGCGGCAACGAACACGAAATGTGCACAACATCATGCAGTGTCTCACTATGGACCGTGCCCTAAGTGGAATGCGGTGCTTCATCCATGGGCGCATAGTCGAACGAAAATGCAAAAATATACATCTATTTCATTTTTTTGGACAAGGAATCACTGGTAGAGACCCAGGCACAGGTCCAACTTCTTATTAAAGATAGTTTTGTTCTACGAGAGAACAATATCTTCCGGAAGAGCTTTCCACGGAGTAATAACCCCATGGCCAAGAAAGTCAGTTCGTAGATAACTACGTGGATCCGGTTTAAAAACCCTTCTGCTGTGATCACGGGGAAAAGAGGCCGGACAGACTTAGAGGAAGCAATCTCTTCAGCCTGATTGAAAATGTGAAGCATCAAAAATAGGTCACCTCCCACGCTTCTTCGTTCGGGAGGATAGAGATTGAGGAGTGAGAGCCGGATGGGATAAGATGGGCGGGACAGACCCCATACTGCTTTAGCGTAGGCCATCTGAACCCCTTCTAGGGTCTCACGATCCGGGACAAGTCCAGAGTGCTCTATCTGCCTAAAGTACTCCTGCAAAGGTCGAACGTACTTGAAGAAAATTATGGGGAAATCATCCATAGAAATGCGCAGGAAGGACCTACAAATCATATTTAGAACTTTGAAGGCAGACTTGCTTGCCACTTGGTGATGATTAGTCAGTCTTTTGCGTCCGACCCCCATCTCATGACCCGTCTGATAATCCCGCCCACGTATGTGTATACATATATATATGCTTTCTTGTGCATGCTCTGCTCACTTCTCTTCTCTGCATATATGTACTTAGCCCGGGATTGAAAAATCGGTTCAAAACTCCGTTGGAACAAAGCCCATCCGGCAGACGCCACCTGACTTCGACTTACAATTGTGCCTGATGCTTGTGGGTTTTAAATAGTTCTTCACCGTCAACCTGTTCCTCACACAGCGCTTCATTCCTCTACACAACGCGCTCTCAAAGCCATGCTCATGAAGTTACTCAGCATATCATAATCGGCGATGCAGTCACCAGCTGGCTAGCGTATGTACTGGAGCCCGTCCGGCTCTGATATTGGCAGAAGCAAGCGGCCAAGTGATAGCCTCACGAATGTTGACATTACCTGAATATTTGTTCCATACTCTTTTCTTTCCTTTCCTAGCTTGCGTCAGCAACACCCTCGAAGATTTTGGCATCTAGTCTGCGGCAATCCCGCAATAAGGGGAAACAGCCAGCCCTATCGGTCTCGGACCCAATGGGCCACTTGTAAAGAAGGGCAGGCCAAGGCGAAATGGCAAGATCACCCTACTGTGTACATTTGCCCTCCCACTCCTCTTTAAAAGAAGGAGAAAAGAGAGAATCTAAAACAACACTCCCTGCTGGGAAGGTCTTGGGCTGATGCTCTCTGCCCCCTTATGATAATGATCTAGACCGGACCCTGCATGTGGGAAACCTCAAGCTTCTGAGGTAGTCTCCAGTTCTTTTTGTCCTAACCAGTGGGGGTGATAGCACGCCGCCCGAGCTCTCCTTTCTCAGCTTCAACCTCTTCGGCTTCTCTGCAAGACCCGTAACCAGCTTGTTGATGTCCAATGCGGTGGTCAGTACACGGTCGGAATAGCCATACTATGCGGCCTGTGCTCTGACGACGCCCCGGTATTAATGTGCCTACAGTTCGCAGCTGTGGACTAAGCCCCACCTGCGTTGGTTTCCGGAATGAGGAAGGCAATCACCACACTTTTATAGTTCACCATCAACAAATCCGCTTTTTCTATATTCTCCTCAGGCCCACGCACTTGTAATGGTGCCCAAAGTCAGAGGTGTTTTGTCTGCTACGTTGTTGACTCATTTACCCAACAAAAATGTATACTGACTCTTGCCCCCTTAAAAACCGTTTTGTCCTTCAATGGCAGGTGCTCACCTTCACTTAACTCCTCTGCCTCAGACTGGAATTCAGCGGTCTGATCGTGCTTTTCTTGCACATTTCTCGTATACTCGAGTCTTACCAAGCGGATTACTATTCTTCAACAACCAAGACTCACTGATCGACGCATATGCTCATGGTAGGTTAAGACCCCATTTCAACCGGAATCCGTTTACTTCCGATTTATCATGACCTTACGGAACACCGGCAAGCTCACATTCGCGTGAAAAGGACTCACCTTAACACCGAGCAATTTCTTTCCTTTTCACTTTTTGCCGTCCTCGACCACAGCTGGTGAAACGACCAGACTGCTGTCTCCCTTCTTTCTCATTCCCCTTCCTGATCCCATCCTTCTGCATTGTTTTATTCCTAGTTCTTAAAAAACCCTTTCCTCATCGGCTACTTACAAACTAAATTATTTTTCACTCTGGCCGAGCCTGCGTTTGATATTTCCCTATATCTCTATTACGACCCAACCACACTAGAAAATCACCAGTCTCCGTCCACTAATCCCCAACAGGTCGGCCTACTGGCCGTCAGATAACAAAACGTTAATTATCTGGTTTCTATTAAAACCATAACCGTGATTCACAGCTGGAACACCCTCCAGACTTTCGCACTCCTGACCCCTTTAAAATCACTCTGATTACTTGGGTAGCCACCAGCCAACTTGACGTTACTCCCGGATTACTGTACGGACTAAACGATTTGATCAATAGGATTGACAATGGTCCAAAACCTATACTCAAGATTGCTGGGGCGCCGTACATGGCTGGCCAGTGGGCATAATCCTATGACCGGAGTAAAAATCCCTCATGAACTTCCCACCGGATCGCAGAGTGGATTCCTGACACCAATCATCACCCCACACCCACTCAACATTTATTTCCAGTACTCCATACCAACAGTTCAAGTCATTCTGCGTTGCAGCACGAAACCAATGACCGGTGTAACGACCGGTCGTGGAAAATACCCAAAAAATCACTGCAGCTTCACGTTTCCTTAACAGCACTCACTTATTTACACTATAAGCTTGTTTTTTGCACTGTTCGTTTTTACGGACCAAAGCTTGTTTTTTCGCGCCCAGCTCGCTCTGCTCTGGCATATCCTTGTTCTGGACCTGCACGACGCTCGTGTTCCTTTCTCACGTACCGCAACTTGGTTCTCGTTTTTCGAGTCCTTGTGATTGCATGATTGAGGTTTGCATCTGCTTCGTGCCATCGTTCATCCAATAACCTAGTATCGTAGAGTTTCACGGATAATCGCCTTTTGATTTCGAGATCCGTTGCGAATTTGGCTACACATTGCTCAATTCCAGCCCTCACAGCTGCCTTCCCCTTCTACTCTCCTCATTTCTTCATTCTAGCCCTTCTTGCCTGCTACCCCCACCATTCTACTTGCCATCACCTGCAGCCAAGGCCTTTACGAAATGAAATACCAGCCACCTGTTGTCAACCGGAAATTGGTTAATAGTTCTTTCCCTCAGGTATACAGAAAATTTTATCCATACGCTCTTCCAACCTCTGCTTGGCCGCACCAGTAGCCTTTGTCTCCGGCAGTCTGTTTTTTCAACGACTTCTCTTTGAAATTTCGACCTGCTTCTATACACAGTTCAAGCTCTGCAAAAGTACACTGCATTCCTTGTCAAGTTCCAGCCTTCATGTGAGTTCCCACATGACACTGAAATCACTTATATAAAAAGGCCCATCTCATTACCACATCTGACTCACTTGCATTTATTTCACAGGCTCCCCCAACAATTAGTTACCCAATGCTGGATCAATCTTTCCTTTTCCGCTGGCATCTCTGATTGCACTTGGCTAACTCTATGCAAAATTTTATTTTTGACCGCGTCTTTTAGTAACTCTCCTGCCCGTTTACTCGTTATTGATCGTCCTAATACCAAATTGGTACACCCTCGCATCACTTTCTGGATGCCCTGACCCATCGCAACCAGTTTTCGGCACCCTTAAGGCGCACTGCGCATTAGTCGTGCCTCAACTCGCTGTCCATGTGGTACTGTCTGAGACCTGTTGCTTCACTGGTCCTTGCGATCACTGCAATTTTTGCCATTGTCCTGTATTGAAAAAGTCAGCGTTCTCACTTTCATCCAGCTATCCACAAAGCCTTCCCCCGAATTCGAAACTGGTTTACAATTCCTGCGCGAATCATCCCCACTTTGGTTTGCTCAAACATTACTCGGCTTTATGGTTTTACGTCTGCTACTGTGTCATTCGTAAATTTCAAAATTGTGAATACCTCACATTGCTGTGTACTGCTGCTTTCTCTGATCGTGCCTAGTGCATGTGTCTTGACCACGGTCAGGAAATATACCATTATTATCATTTTCATGAGAGAAGGACAAGTAGCAGTCTAAACAGAAACCGAGCAACTTGTGTCTGCCAACCCTAGGCAGTGCGGTTGCTCCGTTATTGGAGGATATGAGACCAGTCCCTCTGCAGGAAGACATGTTTACGCATGTGCCATCAATAACTGGGGGGGTTCCAATCCTCGCACCAGCGTTCTGTTTCATCAGATGCAGTTTGCAGGTTTTCAGCGCTTGAATTTTAGAGGGTTAAGTCGTCTTAATACTTTGCAATGTTCTCAGGAAGGGCTGTCCGAAGATCGTTTGCGTAGATCAATAAAGAAAGAAGACCTAAGACCGACCCTTGTGGGGCCCCAGTTGGTACTGAGGCTGGTTTAGACAAAAAAACTCCCCACCTTAACCAAAAATGTGCGGTCGGCAAGGACGCCGCTTAAGATTTCCAACATGGAGCCTGTTTTCATGTTTGTTTCAAGCTTATTAGGAAGAGGGGCCAAGGAAGTCCCTGTCGAAGACCTTAGCAAAATCGATGAATACAGCATGTGAGAGCTGGCGGTCATCGTGGGCTTTCGTCAGACTATCCATAACAAAAAGCAAATTGATGATGCATGATCTACCAGGAAGAAGCCCATGTTGGGACGGGCAGAGGACTCTACTTCTGTGCAGGTGGGAAAGAACCTCACTCTCAAGAATTCACTTGAAACTTTCGCTGAGGATCCAGTTAGACTTACGGGTCTGTAACTTGAAGCAAGATGTCTGCTACCCTTCATATAGGTGGGTGCGGCGACTGCTTTTTTCTAGCCGCTGAAGAAAACTCCATCATCAGCACATCGCCGAAGAAGAGGTGCCTACGGGGCAGCAAACTTGTCCGCCGTTCCCTTGAGAATGCGGGCGTGGATTAATTCAGGACCCACGGGGCAATATTGGCTGAGCCGACAGAAAGCTTGAGAGACTCCACCAATGGGAATAGTTATGCGACTGAGGGTAGTGGCCAGAGAAATCGGATGCATGGCGGGGTGGGATGATATCGGTACACATGTAGGAGTAAAGGTCCCGGCTACTTGGCCAGGGGAAGCGATTGGTGATCCTGCATGATATTTGAGAGCTAGTGGCGTCGGAGCCGTTCCCGCAAGACGGTGCATGTACTGAAAGAAAAATGCCTTATTGGTCTCGGCTCGAGCAATTCTTGAAATAGTACACGCGTTCGAGTCTGGAGCCCAGATGTTCCCGATTCTTGAGATACCTCCTCGTCTGTAGTAGTCGGTCTGCTGTAATCAAGAGAAATGGAAATAAGGAGACAACTGCTAGGGGCATTTGCTACAGGTGGGAGCACTGATAGAGGTCTAGGGTGACCAGCAAGGCGGCACGGATATTGGGCTCAAAAGCAAGAATGAGCTCGTACGATAAAATGTACAATAAAGGCGTGGCGTCTACACGTCAAAGCAGACGAAAATGTAGTAGCAGGATTTTTTTGTTCCATCGTTTATTCATATTTTTAAAATCTTTATAAATAAGTACATTTTTAGGGGGGGGGGCAGAACACAGAAAGACAGGCCGGTTGAGGGAAACTCGAAGGCGAGCAAACACTGGTTAAAATGGTAGATAGGTTCATGGAGGAAACGTTAACCCTAGGAGCTTATCCAACCGCTTTTTAAACGTTTCTCCGCTCGGAGCGTAGATGACCTCCTGCGGTATGTTATTCCGAAGTGGGACTATTCCGTGAGTGGAAAACCTCTCACGGACTTATGTGCGAGGATGAGGCTTGAATACTTACTTACCGTGCTCTTTGAGGGAGTCCAGGATCGAGCGAGTGAAAAAGTGATCTGCAAGATCTACAGTGTAAAGGTTGCACATTAGAAAGGGATCCCCTCCAACTCTGGGAGTTTTTAAAGGGTACAGCTTTCGGTCGGTCAGTCTTTGGGGATAGATGTTACGCGAAGATCCGCGGACTAGTTTCTCGGCATTCCCTTGTATACCTTCAAAGAAGTCTCGGTAATTTACCAGGCCAGAGTTTACAGTCTGGCTGCCGTACTTGATAAGAAGTCGGACGTAAGTTACTTAAAAAATCTGGAATGTTTTTTCATAGCCGAAGGGAAGTTCTGCCTTACCATGTTGAAAACACGAAAGGTCTACCTGTTGGAAGGCTGAGTTGAGCTGATTTCAACTTGTACAGGACAGGCAGTGGCCACGGTCAATCGAGCGTTCAGAACTCTTTCGATGGTTTGCACAATGGTTATGCTCCCGGAAGAACATGGCGAATTATGTTGCACAACCAGCTAAAACGAAGGGAAAATGGAAAAATCTCGTAGCTGGTTAACTGCGAGAGACGCTATGCTTCGTGGGCTCCTGCTGAGACCGTAAGCAATGAACGGAAAAGTTGAATATAACACACCCGGGATGGACCACAAAGCTACCCACCATCCATCCACTGAACATACTGAAAGTTCACCACAAGGAAATATCTCGCACCACTTACGACCTGCAGCACCTTTGAAGAACTGAGCGATCTGCACTTCTATCATTCCACCAGATATACTATTCCCATTGTTCACTTCTTTGTTGCCCAAGAAGTGCAACCTTGCCATCACTGTAGCGCGAACTTCCATCAGCTTTTTTCCTGCTCCTTGTCCTGGAATCTAAGGCCACTTAGAATAGACTATGCAGCTTAAGGCCAGAAAAGCTCCTCATCTCACTGAACGTTCTTATAAGATCCCCTCGGTATCTCCTCCCTTCTAACGAGAAGGGCCTCGGATCACAGAGTCTTTGCTCGTACTTCTCATCCTTTTGCACCTCGTTCGTTCGCTTCGCGAGAAGCTGAGCTTTCTCTAAGCAGGTAGCGTCCTTTTTGTAGAAGGGTTCCTAAGCCCGCTTGCTAACTTCTTAGCGAGGTCGCACTGAAGCCGTGTGAATACGCACGAGTATTTCAGTCTTCAGGCTGGACAATGCGGACTGCAGTCCAAAGAGCTCACCATGATACCTTAGGGCATCAACGTTGCCCTGGTCCTACCATTTAAGGTCACTGCTCATAAAAACCCGGAGGTCTTTAGCCCTACAGACTGCTTCTATGGTGAACAGCCCTTGTTCATGAGCAACAGCTGGGCTTTCTGTTGGCCTTGACAACAAAAGGTCTTTTGCGGCACTCAGGAGTAAGTCCAACTTGTATGCCCAGTTCTGGACGGTTCCCATATCCCTGTCCAAGTCGACCGCACCTTCAGGTCCAGCAACATTCACGTCATCCACAATAATGGAACCAGGCTACTGAAGGGCGGATGTCAGGTCTTTCATAAACAACAAGCATGACGTGTGGCCTGGGACAGATTCCTGAGGTACACCACTGGTGACATTCACCAAACTAGAGCCCCCTTCCCCACTTTGACGTGAAACTCCCTAAAGAAAGCAGGTTCACCAACCACCCATTTACCGACCCTCCTATACTGTAAGTTTCCATCTTGCACAGCAAAGGACGATGGCTAGAATTATCGAACGCCTTGCTAAGGTTGAGGTAACATACCTCAGCTGGCTCACCTTCATCCAGTCGTCGAGGCTCTTCAACTAAGAAGCACAAGAGGTTGGTCAGACGAGATCCATTTTTTAGGAACCCATGCTGGACTGGACTTAGCATGAAGTGCTCTAGTGAGTGGTGACAGATGTGGGCATGGCTGATCTTCTTGAGGACTTCACACTCGATCCCATTTAGGCTTATCGTCCTGGAGGCGTGCGTGGCCCACTTGGGCCTGCTATTATCTGTCGTCACGAAGGCCTCGATTTTCCATTCCTAAGGAAACTTACTCTGGTTCAAAGTGGACCAGTACAGTCTGCATACCGATGGGACCGTGATAACCGCCGAAGGCCTGATGAAAGCTAGGTGGATGCCATCTGGACCCGTTATTTTGCGGCTTTTTAGTTCCCGTAGGTACTTACAAGCGATTTCCTTCGTGGACTTTATCTCGTTTAACTGTGGACGAGGATGCACAAGGGCCAGATTGACTCGTACTCCACTACCTTTCCTATGTGTGCCACAAAGTGCTCGCCCCGGGCGTCTGCTTTGTCCTGGACATCAGTGACAATAACGCAGTCCCTAGTGGATAGTGGACCTATGACATCTTTTGTCGTGCTTTTTGACTGCACGCAGCTATTGAACGTCTCCGACTGCTTTAATACGCTTCGGACAAACCTAGGCTCAAATTCTTGCTTAGAAGTTCGCCGGAGGCCCACAGCCTCGCATCTGAGCTTCGTATAACGGGTCCAGGTTCCCTCAACTGCCGGAAGCTTTGAACGGGTCCCAGCCGCGGCTCCTACTTCTGATGGCCTTGGCTGTTGCAGCCTTCCGTCACCTAGGTTCAACCTCCTTCCTCCGTTTTAAGAGTGTAACGTCTTCCTTGAGGGCAGCCAGGGATCCTTTTTTGACCTGCCAGTGCTCCTAAAGGATAGCCTCCTCTGGCGTGTCCCACGTCAGCCCCATCTTCCCATAACGAAGATTATCCATGGCCGTACTACCCAAATTCCTAACCATTCCCGGGGGTACCTTGGGTTGCCGCACACGTAGGGTGACTTTGACACACATGGTCACTCTTGCCCAGCAGTGCACAGCAATGCGGTTCAGATACTTTTATGGGGAGGTTTGTTTTAGGTGGGTCTATCAAGAATGGAACGCCTCCAGTCCTATATCTGGTGTCTTTTCTAATATGCTAGAGCGACCTATAGGCAAGCAGCCACTTTAATAAGGGAGCCTCCCTCCGATTCCGGCACGCAGACTTCAACCGTCCTTTCTGTGTGTGGAAGATTGAAGTCACCTACTATGAGGGTCTTTTGTTCCTCCTTAACTGGTTCAGTCAGAGTCCGCAGTAAGCACACATTATCTTCGTGGTTTGTGCTTGGTGCCCTGTGGACACAGGAAACGTCAACTCCCCTGCCTGGAGGGGTGATCGTAACTGCTCGCAGCTGGACATTGCTGGTGCGCAGTTTGGTCTAAAACTCTAGATGGGTTGTGCCTGCCTGATGAGGGTGGTTACCCCACATCCACGGCGATCATATCCTCTGTCCTACCTATGGATTGCTAGACCGTTGATTATTAATCATGCCATAAGGTCCTCTTTAGAAACCCATGTTTCCTAAGTGGCAACTGTAGAGTCCAGCCAAGGGCAAGTTTGAGGGACATGTACTGTTCAATTTGGACACAATTAAAAACAAAGTCATTTGCAAATAACTGCGGTACTGTACACAGAAATTTAAACAATTTTGCAATAATCAAACCTCAGTGGTGTTCACTCTGGGCTCTTACGCTCCAAATTGAACAACAAGTCAACAGCTGCAGCTGAGTACCAGAAAAAGTTTAGAAGCAGATGATGAGGTCACCGAATACAGTCACAACGAATTTCGAGCTGAGCGACTCACGCTCGAGGCAACTGTGCGAGTCCGGTTTGTGGCAAGGATTAGAGGCAATGAAACGAACAATCAGAGTTCCGGCAAAGATAGTTCATACAGATAAAAAATGTGGTTTGTAATGTTGAGGTCGATGAACGGAATAGGGTTTCCCGGACTCCTTCACATCGACTCCCAAAATGGGACGCGGATTTTCTGGTGCAAAGATAGGTGTGGTTGGCTTCATAAGTCAGCTCGTCCTACTGTTCCTCGGTGTCTTAAACCCATCGCCGTCAATCGTAGCTTCTGGTTATACGAGCGAATCAACTCTCAGTTGTCCCCCCCGGTTCGGCAGATCTGAAGGCGCACCTTCCGCTCAAGGAGGATTTTCTGCTGAATTTACGCCGCCCATGTCCGGCTCACCTTCAGCAAGACATATCTTTCTAGTGCAACAAAGCACTAACTCTCTTCAAGTCCGCACCGTTGCCTTCCGTACCTAGACAACGTCCAAAGCCTAGATGCTTTCGACAGATTCGACGGGCCACCAGCCACTCGACGAAGCTTCCATAACTAGCAGTACTACATCACCCGATCTGAGTTTGCCTTCTCGACTTGTCCTTTTCTGCAGCTTTTTATCAGCAGAAGGTATTCTCTGGTCCATCACTTCCGAAACACGGATGTAAGGTAGTTTGCCTGCCCCTACCGACGAACCGTTCTATCTCGCAGCAAACTCTTCGGAATATGTCGCGAGTTTGCCCTCAGGAAAAGTAGGCCATTGGACTTGAGTACTGACAGATCACAACAGTCCGATGGTACAGGTATTAGCCGCGGCCCGTTTACCGTATGTTCACTTCGTCATTCATTTCTTCAAAAACTGGAAGAAATACTCTCGTAACCAAGGGCACTATTATCTCCCAAAAGCCCCCATGGTGGCTAACGTGAGGGAGATTGAAGTGCCACTGCACACCCCGTTGCAACAATCTATCGGCGATCTTATCACTGGATCAATTTTCTATAAGATTCCATGCTTCTACGCGCAATTTCGTTTTATATTCTACAGAGGTTACTCCAAGTCCAGATTCAACCTCATCTCTGTGTATCGTAGCTCTTACTTCTCCAAGGTTTCACCGGTACTTTTTTCGTCTTACCATGCCATAGTCCAGGCATAATCGTAATCACCTTACTTATCGACTATAATTTGGGTTCATTTATTCCGTCGATTTCTGTGGTATTCTTCTACCTAGATAACATTCAATTAATACGGCAACCATACCTCTAAGCCTTGACCTTTCTTCTCTCCCGCCCCATGTACTAGGTTCTTGGATGGGGGAAACCCATTCCAAATTATTATCCCTTATCCTCATCGTACCAGACTTACTTTACCCGGTTCAAAATGGTCTAATTACCCTCTACTTAGTTTGCTCTGGCATTTTAACCCAGATTTCTATCCCGGCGATAACCATGCACAACCAGGTGGTCTTTGTCCTTCTCCATAGTTTTCGCCATTTCTTGCATTCCTATCCTCTGTCATTCGCTAGTAGCCCGCAGTCTTCCAAAAGTAGCTCCAATGTCAAATACTAGAGGTCTCTCTTTGCCACTGACCGTTTCTCCCAGCTGGGAGCATCCCATACTGCTTCTTTCTACTTTATTTTTCCAGACAACCACGGATGTACACCTTCCCTTTTGTTATCCAGAACGATCCGCTGGCAATACCGGCGAAATGTCTGGCCCACATTCCAGACTGAAAATCCGATACCTGCCGACCATTCCGTCCCCCTCCCATTGACCCTTATCCCTAGGAACCCACGCTACCTGGTCACAAGCTCCTGGACCATTTGAGCTCTACAGCTATGTGATGGCACCAATATCACTCGAGCGGATCCCGCCAAGGCGGGCCGCGGTTATATCCACTGCTTTGGAAGGTTCATTCCGGGGGTGCAGGACGTCTGAAACGATGTGTGGGCTCAGCCAGGTTGGTTAATCGTACCTCCTGCCATCAAAAGTGGTTTTCAGGTTGAGTGCCCAGCAAGCCGTCAGCCCCATTTACTAGAGCCGGTTGCGGAAAAAACAATTTGTTTACCTGAAATGCTGCAAATATCTAGCTTTCTCCCTTAGTCATCACCGATTTTCCACGGTACTTGCTTCCAAATTCTCCATCTTAACTTACCTCCTGTTACGCCCGGCTAAGTTTACCTTCTTTGGCGCAAAAACACCGCATACTTAGGGGACCGGCACGCTTCTCGGATCGTCGCTCATGGCCATTTTTCCCGATAATTTGTGCCAAATTACTCACCTTTTCCGTTCGCAAACTCAACCGGTTCTCAAGATAAAACTGGCCTCTTTTATCATCCTCGCAGATGTATTTGAAAAGGGACACATTAAGTTTTGTCAAACACTTCCTTTCCATAATTCACAAACTGTATATTTCACCGAGGGATACTTACATACATAGTATCCCGACAGTCGACGATACTGAAACCGTTTTCTCTCTGTCAGTCCCACTGTTCACCCACACAGGACTGCTGCTGTTTCCGTAGGGCCACTAATTCCACCAGCACTCTAGCGACCCTCCAGAAGTGCTGTACATTTGTTTTATCACTGACTCCACCCATATCCAGTCGCCCAAATCGGCAACAGTTTTCACCGGTTATTTGGTGTTTTCATACCCGGTTCACTACCTTGGTAAATCCTGCCAGACGATTTGATCCTTGCAACTCTACTGTCGCCATGCTTAGTCCCTAGATAAAGCTAATCATTAAGCAAATAACTATTTGCCCTTTAACTACTCATCTCCCGTGGAAAACTTGTCTCTGTGACTATCGTGGCTACGCATCTCACGTTGATTTCTCGCTCAGTTCCTACTTCCTTGTTATGAAAGTAAACAACCTGCTCAAAAATTACCTGCTTCCGCTTGGCCACTTTCTCCACCACTACCTCGGCAATCTCTCTCCACAGATGAATTCTTCACTGGATATTTACATGACTCAACCGATATTCAGTTGCAAATCTCTATGGATGAAATCTTTGAAGGATTTTTCCTGTTCTGTATCCACAATTTCACTCATTTTCCTCGTCTTATTTTTAATCCCAAGCCATTTCCCACACTGCAGCAAGCTATGGCCAGTTTACTTCCCCCTTGGAAACGTCTTGTTCTTCACGGCAAACAAAATTTCCGTCAATCCTTTTTGGTTCTCCTGTTAGGCATTTTGTAACATCTCTCCAGCTCCACCTGGACTCGACCAGCCTTGTCACCCGACTCTGAGTGCAAATTTGCCCGCTGACAACATAAAGAGTAACTTGAATACTCTCTCCTATATTATATCCAGTGCATACACTTGAATCACCGCCTTGGATTCCGCTTCCAGTTATACCAATTGATCGTATGTTGCAGCACCTCCCGGGGTTATCCGAAATGAAACATTGTTATTGGTATTATTATCATTAATATTATTAATAATAATATTATTAATATTGGGTCTCTTTGAGCCCCGGCAGATTCTGCACCTCAACAACTAAAAATCTCAGACCTAAATTCTCTCCTTGAAGTGAACCGCAGTAGTGTCAGGTGAATGGACCAGTGCTTAGAGAATAAGAATCTTCAATATGTACCGCACCCATCTGAAGGCAGGTGGAAATGCTTCCGTAAAGCTTCTTCACGCTGTGACCATGGTTAACTCGAAGCGGACCGGAATAATCTATTCCGATGTACTTGAAGGGAAACCAGCATTGTTGAACTCTAGTGACTGGTATAGGAGCCATCACCTGTCTGCCTACGACTGCCACGTTCCCCCGACATTTACATCGTCCTCAAAGTACAGGCTTGACGGCACCCCCCTGTAATTCTAAAATATTCTGCAAAGCTCGGTGAGTAACTGAGATGGCCTTGCTTGTCTTCACGTTGCATGATACCATCGGACCACTGAGTCCGTAATACAGTGGGCCTTGGGTAGTGTCATCTGATGTCTCACACCCTGAAACTAACTGGAGTAGTTCATTTGTCGCGCAAAGCAAATCAGTCTATTTATTAAAATTGGATCGAGTTTCAATAGCGTCTTGTTTTTGGGGGAGATAAGATAGCGCACGGGTTATTATTCCCGCCTCGTAGCCATTCCAACTCCTCACCATGGACCTTGGCTCGTACAATCAGAATAACACTTTCGACACTTGAGCAACAGCCCAGTTTCCAATCCTAGATCTGCGCGACCACCACTCAGTACTGCAAAGTATGTCTTAAAACGGGTTAGCAACACTACCGATCTCAGCAAGTGAAACCAACTGGAGTACCCAGCCAGAAGCGCGTCCGTCCATGTATCCTGCAACATGGTGAGAATCGCGCTCGAAGGCTGCTTCATCATCACGTTCGGTAGAGTTGCAGTAACCGTGGGACAGGTCGGCCACCAGGTTTCATCGTTCATCAAGAAATAAGGACCTTGGATCCAGCGGCTGATATCAGCCGGTGATGTTTTTCTTCTTGATTCAAAGTCTGAAAGATTGGCTTCCGATCTTACATGGCCCCACGGCCAGGGTTCAGAACACTGGTGGATTTCAGATAAACAATTCGCAACGTACGTACTAAATCTCGTTTAAGCGTAGCTTGTGTAGTGCAAAACTATAGCAGAGTCCGTCCAGTAGTGAGTCTAATCAAATTTGATTCCAGTTTCTTCTACGAGAATCCGAGAGGTTCGGACGGCCAGTTTTGCTGCAGCTAACTCCGATCAAGGGATCGTCACGGTCTTCAGATGAGCTACCATTGATTTGGAGAAAAACAGGGTACAATAGTGGGCTATGTCCCTTAAAACCACTCAAAAATGCGCCGCTAATTCACAGCCAGCTTGAGAAGCGCCACAAAACGCATGAATCTGTGCCTCTTCGTTCGCGGATTCACCTCTAAGAACACAGTGCTGAATTTTGAATGCGCAAAATTGATCCATACTTCTTGACCACTCATTACAGCATAGTAGGGGCTTTCCTTTAGTTGGCTCATCCCAGCCAAGCCTCAAGTGACACAGTGATTGCAATAACATCTCGCCTGGCAGAATGAAAAGTGACACCTCCCCCAGCGAATCGAAAACAGATGACTTTATCGACAACAAGCCACGCCCTGTTCGAGGTTTGTCTCGTACTGCAAATGAAAACTGAAACGTGTCTTCTGTTGCTTTCCACTTCAATCCGAACGTCCTCTCCGGCACTGGCAAACAACCATCGGCTTCCAAAAAGGGATGAACCAGCTCAGATTTTGGCAAAATATCCAGCTTCTCCTTGCTATTACACACCAACTTATCGAGCCGGAGTCTACCACATGTTAGTGATTAGCCCATCCGAAAGGCAAATCTCTTGCATTTTCCAACGTAGGCAAAGACACAAGACAGTCCTTTACATAGAAAATATCATACACGGCCCTGGAAAAGTAGTTCTCATGCTGTCCTCCCCAATCGCCCGCCTTGCGACGAAATGCAAAATTCGCACAAAATGGAGAGGAAGATGCACCAAATGTGTCGGCATTGATTTGATATTCAACCAAATTACCGTCTAGTTTACCACTTACCCACAAACGGAACCTCGTTGCTCCTCCGTCTTTTATCGGCGCTCGAATCTGCATAAAAGTTTATCCAATGTACGCAGCTAATGCGACAGATTCTTTTTGAAAAAGAAGCGACATTCCATCTACGCTTACTGTCGTGTCCGGTCCCTGTAAAAAGTTTTCATTCAGGGACCGTCCCTGGAATGCAGCCGCTTGGTCAAACTTCACTCTCAACTGGCTAAGATTTTTGGGGCTTGTTACTGTGCCGTGGTAAGAACCACTTACGATCAAAATTAATTTTAAATTACGCGTCGGACGCTAACTGAGCATGGTCTTTGAGCACATATCCTCTGTTATTTTAGAATGTAAACCAAAGTATTCAGGGTCACAAGCAATCCTTCTCCTCAAGCAGTTCATTCTCTTCTTGGTCACAATACAATCACTTAGAAGTCTCACTACGGGATTTCTCTATGAAAGTGCAGCTTCATAGTGCCCCACAAACAGGGTTATGACATTGGAAACCATATCAACAGCCTGTTCGTTTTCTGATGCAAGAAAGTTTTTTGATGCATCCCCATCACAGAAATCGTCGTTGATAGTCGATCGATCTGTTCCGCTAAGTGATCGATTCTCATCGTAGTGGGGTTTAACTTCCTCAAAAAGTGTAGTTCCTGGTGTATCGGACCCGGAACACTCCATTCTACCAGCGTCCGCTCGGCGTAGGGTTGTCTTTTCATGCCGCGTCTTGCCCAAATGCCAAATGTGCTTCTGGAAAGTCGGCCCCATCTAGGTTCACTCTCTCGAATTTTTCAGGTCCTGCCTTTAGACGCAACGTAGGTGGGGCTTGAATAAAATTTCCGCATCCGAGCTTTACTGGACTGCTTGAACTGGTAGACTATAAACACAGAAGGCTTGTTCTATACACACGGAGCCAATTCCTTACAAGGAGTTCGGCCCAAGCTCCGTTACTCCCGAATTCCAAGTGGCAGTCCCATCCAAGGTCGAAGTCGAAAGTGAGGAGGGGGACTCCTTCAGGCTCACCGGCTCCATTGGTTCTGCTTGTAATAAAGTCACATCGAAACCCCGGCCCAACACAACTTAGGTCTCCACAGAGCCCCCGGTCCGTTGACTCTCACTGGTAGCTCATGTAAACTAACATGACCTTCTGGCCTAAGAGTGGCGGCACAGTCGTTGGTTCGCTGCCCAGGCGTTTTTGCCTCGTCCGTACTCAGCTTATCGATCCGCAGCCTTTGTGCTGGAACGTTCTTGATTCTGTCTGTCGATTGCTTCTGTGCACCATGCAGTAAAGGGCGGTGCCGTCTCCGTAAACCTGATGCTGAACATGGTTTGGGAACAGGACGTTAGCTAGACAGATGTCCACACTTGGGATAAGAAAAACAAACCTTCAGTTCTTTAACAAACGTCCAACGACTGGGCATATCACCAGGGAGAAGAGCCGACGTTTCCCGAGTGCGTGTATTCCATTACATGAAGAGCATTAGTCGGCTGCAACCAACATAGGACTGCCCTGTTTTGGCGTGGACAGTATCCCCTTCGGGTGCGGTTTTCTTGCGTAATTCCTCCAATTGGATGACAGCTGATACCCCTGGGCCCTGCTATTGGCAGCCAGTTTACCGAACTTACTTCGAGCAACCTGGGCTCATTTTATCTCCTCAGGATATCATCAACGGTCATAGCCCACAAATTCTGGAGATGCTTTGGTGGCACAGGAGTAATCCGTTCCCTGGTCGGCGTGAGTTGAGGCCCGACATGCTATTCATCTGAGTGAGTGCAACTTCACAGCTTGGCATTTCAAACGACAACTTGGTCGTGGCATCTGAATCTTTAACAGGAGGCTTGAAACTTTGCTGTAGTCCGGCAACCAGTGAACGAACCACCACTTGGCCTCGTTCACACAGACCCATTAGGATTCCTCTAGCCCTATTGTAGGCCAGTATTAAAGGCAACATAGAACATTCGGAAGTAGCATCCCTGGCCTGTCTGTTGCAGTAATGCATCATACAAAATAAGCTTTGGCCATTTGCTCGAAGTCCACCCTTGACGTAATATTCAAACTGTTTCACAAACCTCTAAAACTTTGACGAGCAGCCTGAAAATGGCTCCAGTTAAACTCTCGGTAAGTCCAGACTATAACCTACTGCAGGCTTCGTCACTGAATCCATGTGTGTTTTTCGCGGTTCATTGTCCTGTGCATGGCAATCACCCACGTTGAGAGACTGATATTAGTTGAACCTTACTTTAACGTTGACGTCATCTGTGATGACTAAATTTTCTTCTTCCTCATCGAGTGCGTAAAATGGTTTCAACTTTTCCGTCCCAATCCACACCTCGAGCAGATTACTTTGGTCATCTAACTCTAATTGTTCTGCAAACTGCTTCTTCAACTCAGCTAACAGCAAATTGGCTCTAGCTCCATGAGAATCAGAAATAACCCCAGAAAAACCTGATATAATACGGCCTGAGTAAGAAACACGACCAGCAGCTACTAGCAAAGGGGCTTGGTTTACCTACTGGGTATTGTGCTTTGATTCGGAAGGGTTTGCCGATTTGCTGCGTAATTTCATTTCCCAGCCGATTTCAAGGACATTGAGTACTGCATAGTTTAGCCGAGGGAAAGTTCGAGGGACATGTACTGTTCAATTTGGACACAATTAAAAACAAAGTCATTTGCAAATAACTGCGGTACTGTACACAGAAAATTAAACAATCTTGCAATAATCAAACCACAGTGATGTTCACTCTGGGCTCTTACGATCCAAATGGAACAACAAGTCAACAGCTGCAGCTGAGTACCAGAAAAAGTTTAGAAGCAGATGATGAGGTCACCGAATACAGTCACAACGAATTTCGAGCTGAGCGACTCACGCTCGAGGCAACTGTGCGAGTCCGGTTTGTGGCAAGGATTAGAGGCAATGAAACGAACAATCAGAGTTCCGGCAAAGATAGTTCATACAGATAAAGAGTGTGGTTCGTAATATGGATATTGACGAACGGAACGGGGTTTCGTGAATCCCTTTACAGCACTATTGAAGCGCTGTGCTCCGCCGCTGCTTTGGTGAATTCTACCCATTTTTTCTAATAATACACACGTTAGTATGTAACAGCTCCGTTTTTGCCCCGTTACTTAGGTGCCTCTTTTTGTCCACCCCTGTCTGGTTCACAGGTGCCACGCCTGAGACGATGGCAAGTGTTTTTGCATCGGTCTTTTTCACTCGTGTGCATGACGCCTGCTGGTAATCTGGGACTTCCGACGACTCCCAGTCCATCCTTATAGGACTTGCCATAACATCCGGACATGCAAGGGTCGAGCTGTCCGCCACATCTAAACGGCAATGTCAATTTACATGCCCCAGCACGTTTTCTTTTACTACTTCTTCCTACCACGCACGCAGCCCGTTTACTGTCGTCATCGCTGGGGCCTGAGAGCCGTGTACGGCATCCAGCTGTACTTGGCAGCCTCTCACCAGAGTCCTGCCCGGCCTAGCCAGGTTTCCACTCGGTGCTAGACCCTCAGATCTTAATCCGTAATCGTCTGGTGCAGTTTGATATCTACACTTGATGGCGTTAGCAGCCACTGCTGCATTCGTTAGCAGTCTATCTCAGGTGGCCTCATCAGTGAACTCTACTAGTATCGGTCTCGCATGATATTCCCCTTTGTTCACGGGAGTTGACTTCTATGTCCCCGCTGCGTGCACCCTTCTTAGAGCAGTAGGGTACAAGACACCTGATTTTTGCCGTTTGTCATAGCCCTTTTTCCTATCTATGTCCCTTCCGGCTTTCGATTTCCTTATGTGGGGCTCCTCCTGATTTACGATCAGGAGCCTGCTGCTTGAGACCGTGCCAGTCGGTAAGATCTGCCTTCGCAGACACTTAAATTACTCTTCTAACACCAGCAGCGCAAAACCGTCCGCCCTAGCCGGCCCATCTTTCACTATATTACAATCACTCTTCCTTTTCGGGCTGTCTCGCTCTCCTAGGCTTTTGCTTGGTCCACTGGCCCTCGCATGTCTGCTTCAAGGGAGGTCAGGCAACGACGGCATGGCAAACTCTTGGAACTCGCCAGATCGCTCTAAAGACTATTCTCTCAGGTATGCCTGTCACTTCCGCAAAAGGCTTCCTGCCATCTGATTGCGGTGCTTTTGAGCTCACGCCTCTGAGGCTACCTGGTGGGCTTTTGCGCTGCCTTCGGGCCTGCGGTATGAAGGCCGGACCGACCAACTCTTTGCAAGGAACACAGACCCAGCTCACTTCAGATCAGGATATGAAGACTTGAGACAACTATGCCTCCAGTTTCTTGCACCCGAGGCTCCAGAGATCCTCACTTGCTTCATTATAAAAACGAAAATACAGCATTTGTTGCTATGGTCACGACAATGCGGCGGAATTCTGGTTGTCTGACCGTCCGTTTCCTGCTCCCGAAAACACGAAAACGAGCTACTTCAGACTCTACTGGGCCATGTAAAGCGGTAGCACGACAAGCAGCCTTCGTCGAAGGGGAGACCTTGATGCTCATATTTTTGGTTATCTGTCTAGACTGCCGCTGTGCTGCTTGCCATGATGGTACTGAAGGCTTTCAATCTTTCTGATGTGCTTATAGACATGGCTGGTGGTGAGGCAGCAAACCTGGAAGATGATGAGAAAAAAGGATAAAGTAAAAAGTAAGGAAAATTTATTAGCATTGCCAAACAGTAAAATTATAACACGTGGAGAATGGGGAAAATGAGGGAGAGAAGTTCAACAATTTGGAAATTTGGTAAGAGTAGCAGAGGTGATAGCTTCAGTGAGAGTGAAAATGTGCCAAATTAAGACGTCAGGTATAGGATAAATCACCGCACTAGGACTCTGCCTGCAACGCGACACAAATCAGTGTCTGCTATATTTTCACTTGTATTCAAAAACAAGTTGACGACCATTTGTGTTGTCGGTGATTGCGGGATGGATGTTACGTCGTGTTTTAGGTCACCGAATGGGCAGATCCCTGCCCCCGTGCCCAAGGGCTCACCTCACCTTTTATTTTTTTTAAATTTTCCCCCGAACTTCGATTTTGGGCCTTCTGGCTTCTTCAGTGTCCTCCAGGGATCTTTTAAAACCATAAAGTATTTTGGCAGTCTAGAGCCCGACCTCACTTTCTGTCGGCTTCCTCGGTCAGAGCTGGACAGCTCCCTTTGGCACATCACATTCTGACCGCGATTTGCCAAGATAGGGTCCGATCGGAAAGTACAACGCATGAGCCTTTGTTTTTTGGTTTTGTAGGCACCTCCTGCCGGGCCAAGGATTACTGTCATTTCATTATTTTGGGATGGAGGGCACTGGGCGTATTGTTCAGCTGCCTCTTTGATTCGATTTATACCAGTCGGTTCCCATACAGTCGAGCCTCACATGTCGCAGCGATTGGGCTTTGCGAGCCGCCATAGGCGGTACAGTCTCCTTGTGGAGTCGTGCAAGAGTGTGGAAGGCAGGTGTGAAGATGAGGTTACAAAGCTTTGCCTGACTAGCCTATGAGACTGGGTTCTTATTTGCCTTAGTAGGTCAGCAAGAGAAGGTGGATTTCAAAGTCATCCACACGCGAGCGTCACAGCAGTTCAGATCAGATTAGATCAGATTAGATCAGATAAGAATACGGGACTGGCGGCCAGCATCAGCTGTAGCCCAGTTTTTCACCGGTGAGCCCCAATTGCCCCGGCCTTCTAGGATTCTCCGTCTTTCAGGACATGGGAGCATGGCACTTCAGGATCGATATCCGAGAGAATGGCAAACAGTAACATTTCGACAAGGCAGGCCCCGGCAACACAATCGGTTCGTTCTTCTTTCTAGAGCGAAGACTTGCGGCTCTTGGCTGTCGTAGAACTGTAGGAAAAAGATCCAGGAGCTCAAGAAATATTTAGGGCTGGTGCTTAGATGGACTGATAGAGACTAGAGAGGAGGAAGGAGAACTAAAAGAAAAGGAGAGGGAAAAAGAGGAAAGCTTAAGCCAGATGAAATACCACAGCTAGGCTAAATTTTCTGACTTTTGGATGGTCCAAAAAGGTATGCGCCCAAGCAGCATCTAGCTACCTCCTGAAAATTTTAACAAAGTTTGGTTCCACCACCCCTCGGGAAGTTTATTCCAGTTGGTAATTGCCCTGCACGTAAGCGACTGGTCTATGATGGTTGTATCAGACCTCGGCTTGGATAGTTTTATCTTGTGTCTGCGGAGAGCGGAGTTCTCGTCTCTGGTAAACAATGAATTGTTTGTAGCTGACAACTTATTTACTCCTTTCATTCTTTCGACCATTTTCTCTCGTTCTCCCGAGGTTCAGTGGGAACAATCTGAGCTCCGCCATTCTGTCCTAGCACCGCAGCACTCCTAGCCCCAGTACCGTTCTCGTGAGTCATCTCTGAATCTTCTCCAGGGAAGGGGTGTCTCTCTCTAACTGCGGAGCCCAGGCTTGGATCGAATACTCCAAGTGGGGTCGTTCAAGTGTTGCATATAGAGGCAGCAGCACCCTGGGGTCTCTTGATGTGAGCCTCCTGCGCAGTTAATATATGGCTCTATTTGTTTTGTTAGCTGCCTGCAGCCCTTTTACCGAGAGCTCAAAGTCACTTGAAACGACAGTGCCCGCCCTCAGACCCCACCCTCGTGGGCCGAGTTTTCCAGGTTATCCGGGTTTAAATGCCGCATTCTGCTAGTCACTCCAGTAACAAGAAAAGGGCTTTCTGCCAGTTTCAGAAGCAAGTCCCACGCTACGGACTACTGGTATGGGGCCTCTAGACCCATTTGAACCTGGTCAGATTGTGGTTACCCGGAACCTTCAAGTCGTCATCGAACACGGAGCAGGGAGATCCTATGACCCGTTCACATAAACCAGGGACAGTACGAGACCCAGTACCGATCCCCGAGGACCCTCACCGGGTGCTGTCACCATCGAGGACTTCGTGCCCTCTAGTTTGACGCAGAATCGGCGGTCAGCTAGCTGAGCACTGAAGTATTGCATTAGCCCTGTAGTCATGCACACCCCACTGTATCTCGTGCAGAAGCAACCTGTGGTTCATGCTGCCAAAATCTTTGATGGCTTCCAGATACCATACCTTTGCAACCCGTCCCTGGTTCAACCTTTTGGATGCCTCATCAAAAATGCTTATCAAGTTTCTGAGGCTGGACCTGCCGTCTCTAAAGCCGTGCCGTTCATCGGATGTTAGTTCGTTTTCCTCCGGGTGACTTACCAAGGAATTCTGGGTTACTTTTCCCATCATCTTCAGCACAACAGGCCAACAGGCCAGTAGTCCGTCATCTGATCCCTTGAACGACTTCCGCAGTTTGTCTTCAACTCCGTAGCTCAGCCTTCTTGAGAGATTTGCTGAGCAACATGGCTATGGGCCCTGCTAATGTCCAAGTCTGCGGCTTACGAATGACTGGGAGGATTCCTTCGGGTCTCGGGGCTTTCCCCGTGTCGGCGGTGTTCGGTTCAGTCCAGTTAGTTCGGGACGACAGTGGACTGGACCAGTCATGCTTTCAGGTGCAGGCACTGTTGCTTTTCGCTTAAAGGGTCTTAGCCCTACACAATTCTGATGTCAGACGGACTAGTCTATTATTCTCCGCCTCCTGCGTGAGTTCCGTGTTACTTATTGCCACAACTATTGCCTAACACCATTCCTCTGGCGCTTCACCCTCCCTTAGCGATGCTTCACGCAGCTGGGTAGCAGACCTCGATTAGACATTGCAAGTGGGCCGAACAATTGCCGAATGGATTGTATCCAACCAGGCTGCCCTTGCCTGCACAAACATCCAGGTTCTAAGAGCTCGTCGTCCTCACTGGTAGCAAGCCTCCGGAGCACTGGCATATTCCCTACATCTGATCATGCTGCACTAAGCATCTGGTCCTGACGATACTCGCTAATAAAGGGCGCGAGCAAGTTATCCGTCTTGTTTTCACTATCAGAGGCATCCCTTTGTTCGGGTAGTTCGAAAGTAGTTGAGCTCTCATGCGTCATTTTGCTTGACTGCGCATAACGGAGGTTCACTTCGGCTTTCAGGAATTGACGGGGTTCTGCAAGATCGTTCAGCACCCTAAGCCAGCTAGCTCTTTGATCTCCTGGTACTTCGAATTACTGAGGTGTAACCCTTCCACCATAGAGGATCCTAGGAACTGTGGGACAGGAAATTTCAGGATTAGGTCCACCTCAGTGGCCATTTTGATTTTCCCTCAGGGTCAAGCTGTTGGTCAGCAGCTCTCCTTGGCCAATAAACTCATGGGGAAGAAAGTTGAAGACGGACAGAGGGAGGGGAACGGAAGAATGACAAAGAGGATTCGAATCGTCACCCTTGCCGAACAGTTCCTCCCAAAATATACAGAACAAAATGTTCAAGGCATCCAGCAAAGTTGCCCCAGTTATCTCCCTCGTTATTATATCCCACTCGGTGATGGACCTCACTGCGAAAGACCAGCTCCTAACCTCCGTCCTTTCACTGACCCTCGCGATCTGGTGTCTGTGCCCTCCTAGCCTGTCACTCTGCCCCCCTCCGAAGTCTATAGAGATCCCCTGTGACCAGCTGACCTGTCTCTAAACAGTTTCACTACTTCTTTTAGGTTCCCTTTATTTTTCTTTCCTACGAGAATATGTTTATCCCGCCCAAGCTTTGTTCTGAGCCTAGTCCACAGCAGCACCCAAACTATCTGGTGGATAGGTTGTAATTACGCCAAGGGTTTTTCCCGCACGACGGACAGACTCCAATCCTGAAGCCAGTATTCCACTTCGGGTCTAGCAAACACCACGTATTTAGGTAGCAAAACTTCTGGTCTTCCCTAGCTTACAGCCCGCTGCAGTTGGTAAAGTACGCCTGAGGGTTTTCGCGGCATAGTGGATGTTTTCCAGTGCTATGGGCACCCTCTTTTTCCCAGCGACGAGTTGAAAATAAGCTTTAGTTATTTGGTCATAAGGTGAGCTAACGGTTTCACTGCCGGTGGATGAATTCCATCAGGCCCAGTTGCCTTACACGATGACAGGAGCCTTAGGTCCCCGTAGACTTTGCTATCACAGACTTTGGTGTTTACTATCTCCGAGGTCTCAGTGCCTTGTGTAGCAGGCTTTCCGGGGGCTCCCTAATTCGGTCTATATTCTCCCTTCAGGAGTATCTGAAAAAGTTCTCAGCCTTTACGTGCTCCGCACACGCCCTGGTCCCGTTTCAATCCCGAAGGTCCCTATTGCTTTTCTCAGGGTGGCCTATGACTGCACTTGGCTGTAGTACACTTTGGGATTCATCTCGGCGTTTACAGCGGTCTCGTTTATGAGGTTCCACTCGCATTCCAGTAGTATTCTAGAGGCCCTACCTCTGGCTTCCTTGTACTGCGGGAAGACGGGACTCCCATTCTCTAGACAACGCCCTTGCCAAGCGGCTTGCCTGAGCTTGAAAGCCTCTTGCATGACTGTGCCACCATAGCGGAGTGCTCTTTCCCTTTGCCTTCCTCATGGAAGCTACCTCATTGCTGATTTGTAAAGTATTCTTCTGACTTTCCTTCACTGTGACTCGAAGTAGTCATCCGCCCTTCGCACTAGCTACTCGACCTGGAGAGCGGTTTCCCGCAG
Source organism: Fasciola hepatica (assembly GCA_948099385.1). Taxonomy (NCBI): domain Eukaryota; kingdom Metazoa; phylum Platyhelminthes; class Trematoda; order Plagiorchiida; family Fasciolidae; genus Fasciola; species Fasciola hepatica. The sequence goes on from CANUEZ040000063.1 coordinate 5,995,208, forward strand.
CCTATCTCTGTTTATTCCGGAGAAATTTCTCATGTACTCCTCCTACCATCTTACTACTCGGAAGTTTCCTTAAATTCTCAGGAAACCGTGGTCGCTCTTGCGAACCGCGTCCTTCACTTTCAACGTTTCTGGACCGTTAGAAACCACTGTGAGAGCTAGGTAAAGGAATGACGGTGTCCGACCATGCCTCTGCCTAGATGTCCGCTCCACCTGCCGAGTTAGAGCCTTCAGATCACTAAAGTCTCCCTATCTCTCGCCGACGGTTCCCTTTGTGGCCGCTTCGCTTCCTTAGCCTGCTTCAGGTGCGTTGAAGCCACGCAAAGTAAGGAAGTTCCGCCTTGCACTGGCCGCCCTATCAGAATGGGACCAATTCTTCACCTTCCGTTTGGCGAGACCAGGAACCGGGAACATTTGGGCTCCAGCCTCGAACCCGTGTACTACTTGAAGACTTCAAGACCCTGGACTTTGGTACACACAGGCCTACTGAGATTTCAGGTCTCATTGTCCTGACATCTGCCTTCGTGGCTTGCACGTGTAACCAAACAAGCCGCCCGCCCTCTTAGTTGGTATTTTGATCTGTCACGAATGTAAAGACTCCGTCTCCCAATAGGACCGTCATCCCTATCAACGCGATTGGCTACGTAATATTTTGGAAACAGTCCGTTGGTGTCCTCAGTCGGTTGCAACCATGATTCCTTGACAGCTGACTTTATCACTCTGCCCTATACCGCGGCCTTGGCCACTTTCCTCCTACTATTGCTGCTTTCGTGTAGACTACCAGTAGCCGCTCCCTTCTTTGGCTTGCCAGCAGCCAACCATCAAGGGACCTCCGCTCCTCGCGCATTAAGCCTCGGGGCACTTACCTGTTTTAAGAACGGTCTTTTATCCTTCATCGCTCTTTTCCACCTTGACCCCACTTGCTGACCAGGCAGCTTGCAGTTCACTCGCCTCGACAGTAAAGTGATCGCCGCTTGCATCGTCACTTTCTTCTTACATGCTTCAACAGCGTGGTCTGCTGTGGCTGCTCTTGAGTCTCTGATGGCAGGCCTTGAAGTGTGAATCCCTTGGACCCGCATTTGAGACGCCTTTACCAGCGCCGTGCTCTGGCCTGACATATGAAAGTCTTTTGTCGCTGTCTGCTTTTGATTTAGCTTTGTATTATCAGGTAAACCCCGGGTGATCCCACCACTGCCACGCCATGTGCTACTAGCCGTGGTGAAGAACCTGTTGCTGTGTCGCTGTTGGCTAATTCAACGCGTGTGAGACGAGGCTCGCACTTGTGCTTTTTACTACCATATGCGATTTTTCAAACCGAAATACTCTTTTCAGGGGTAGGGGGGGGGTTTGGCGTGCTCAGGAATATCCGCAGTCTGCAGAAAGAGTATCATGTGGCATCTGACGGCCCCTTTTTGCAGCATGATTTCTTTCATATAGGGTTCTGTTGTGTTACTTATAACTGCATTATCTTTCGCCCAACTGCTGTCAGCTGAATTATTCAGTCTGCGAGAATCCACGGCGATTCCCATCAGCCGTCCTTCAGGGGCTCTTATCCGTCCACAATCTCACTGACTATTACTTCTGATTCGACCTTCCTCAGTGCCGTGGCTTTCTCCTTCAAAGGTCTTTCCCGTTTTGGAACTTCCTTGTTTAGGCATCCGGCGCTTTGGTTATTTACGCTCTGTCTCTATTCTTTAAACAGCTTAGGATCTTTTTCTGCAGCCCTAGTAATCGTTGTCTTTGATTCGGCTTCCCGCGGCCTTTTGAAGATTTTTTGAACGTTAAGCTGTGAATTAACTGGTCATCGAGACTTTGGGATGATTGCTCCCGCCGCCCATTTTGGTTGTCCGTTTCTATGTCTTGTCTGCTTTCTTGCCTAAGCATTAGCCTATAATGTTTTTGAAGACGGCTTTCACTCTGGTAACACATCCAATCTGACTGTTACCATCTGCCGTACACTGAAAAGAGCCGCGTCGTTGCACCCCCCAAACGTCCCGTGCGGAACCCTGAAGAACATGTGCCTCACTTTATTCCGCGGCCACGGACAGGGCTTTTTGGGCGTCGCGCATTTCTGTACAACTATTCTGGCTGCACCATTTAAAGTATCCTTACCAGAAGATGTGGAAGCATCTACCTAACCTGTGCCAGAAACTGGCAACTGAAGTGTAAGCGAGTAAACGGAGATCTCAGTGTGGGCTAACAAAATGAACCTGACAGAATAAGTCTTTAGACTCGAAATTTAGTGCAAATGCACAAGTCAAGATGAGGGGCGATAAAATTCGCAGGCCGTGAACCGAAAGTTCGCTTGCCTGTCTGTTTTTCACTTAAAAACACAAAACAGTTATTCGTTTTTTTTCTCGCGGGGTGTTCCGGACAGGTTTCCTTGCGCTTTTTCACTATTTTCTTCGCAAAACTCACTTTCCACGCAGATACTCTTCAAGGCATGGCATAGGTCCCATTTGCTAAAGTTTATTTCAATGTTTGAAGTTCGTGAATTGGTACACTGGTTCAAGACCCAAGCCCAGCGGACCTCTGGTCTTAGATATACTCTTCGCTAGAAAAGAAGTTGTCGGGAAGAGTGGGCATACCAGGCTCGTTACGTGGAGAGTGTTGGGTAGAGCAGATCGCGTTAAGACGAGCTTCATTGATAACGGTACGAGTTGTCAGTAACAGTTACAATAATATTGTAGTTAAGTGCTTGTTGATGGAATAAGTGAAAGTTTCTCCCGTGAAACCCTTCACCCACTTCGGCACAGGTCTCGTACTATCCCTTCCGCCATGAATAAATCGGCTTTGAGGTCATACTTCTTACTTTTTGTCTACCATAAGTCCCGGAATAAGTTGCTCGTTATTCCTGGCATCCCGGACTGTCACATTTTCTGCTAGTGCTCTCTCCATATCTCAAAGTCGCCAGTGTATTTCAGTTAGTTATCGTGTGCATACAGGTATAGCATAAGAGAAGGGCCTCGACCTATAGGTTCTGCCAACTTCTTCGAAAACCCTGCACCCACCCGTCGCGGAAGAAATCTGCAACAAGCAACCTTGTCTTCCTGAGAGAAGTCTGAAAGCCTGGTTAACTGTGGCCACTCCCGTACTGTGTAAACGGAATCGAAACATCGATAATTTCCCACAATGCTCTTTCCTTCCCTCGTAATGTCATTTATCCGTGCGCTATGTTCTTCCTTGATTCTTGATTTGCCTCCGTTAACGGTTGGTCCGTAACTAGGGCACACCAAGACCGCGTTTCTCTATTTGTTTTCCATTTGCAATTCTCCGATCGAGCGCATTTCATCTGCAACGCTGCTTACCTGCCTCGGCACTGTGGTGGTCTCCTTTATGACAGACACTCTGCAATAGCACCAAAGGTTCGTCTCACAGGAGCTGTCTCCGCTGATTTCGTCCTCCGAGACTTCTCGCAAAGTGGCCAGCCAGTCTTGGTTCTCTTACGCTCGTTGTTAATTCTACACCGCCACGAGTAATCTTCAGCGAACATTTGTGCTTATCCCAACGGTGCTGGACTGCGTCAGGCCCACTGCTTCGGCTGACGCACACTTCATCACGCAGACCGTCCGCAAAGATATGGGAGCGCAACTAGACTAATGGTTCACACCCCCTGTGTTCAATTCTTGCTTCATTTTTCAGTCCGGATGTTCAGCCCACGATCAGCCAGTAAACTAGCACTTACATTTGCAGCGTTACCGAATCTAGTAAAGCCATTTGCGGATTGCATGCCCATATCTTCGCTCTGTTACGGTGGGCTCACCCTACAACGGTCTTGTCAGTCCCTTTTTCGCCGAGCTCCCTCTGTGTGCGCACTGACCTATTTCGTCGGTAAAACCACCGTCTTTCTAGCACCGTATAAACTCCTATCCATTTATCCATACTTTTGTCCTATCTCACAATGCTAGTTCTCTCTGCGTGATGCTAGTATAGCCTCCTGCACATGTTCCACAAAGGCGCGAAAGTATTTATTTTTCTCTTGTGTTTATATCTCTTGTATTCCCCCCGTGTTTGTATTCTGCTGCTGCCACCTTTTGCTCGTACGGCCTAATGCTCGCGCTGCTATATCCCCTCTGCATATCTTAACATATACTTCTTCGTCTTCTCTTCTGTTGTCCTGCGCCAGAAGCCACCACTTACATGAGTATCATGCTCATCCTTTTGTCAGAACCCGTCATTCCTACCTTCTCACCCTTCGCAATCGCATTTTTTATCGACATGTATATTCACCATAAATTTCCTGCTCAGTTCGGCCAGTCTTTCTGGAGCTTTCCACGAGTTGGTGTTTTGATCGTAGTCTTCAGGTTCACTCTACCTGCCCATTTTCAAGCAGGGATGAAGCTAGCCACCTCCATCGTTCCGAACCCATCACTCTTCTCTTTCTTCTGCCTTCTGTTCCATAGAAGTCCACTCGTTCCGACATTTCCCTCATTTTTTGACCAATAATAAATAATTCGCTCGTGAAAGAATAAGTACAGTGGTCCAAAGCCTAAACTGCCAATTTTTGTCTTGTTTTTGAGAAGTTCTTTCATATTCACCCAGTATATTGCTCAGTGCTCCCACCATCACTTCTGTTCACCCTGTTCTGTTACGTTCCGCTTCCGTTTTTGTCTAACCATTTTCCACCTCTTACAGAGTAAACGACAGATCATGATCCTCCGGTGTAATTCTGAGCCTTGCAATCTACACTCATCTGCATTTACTGATTTGCTACGTGGTCACTCCTTTATCTCATTTGCCATCGCCATCTTCTTATCTTCGTACCCCAGTTCCACTTCCCCGCAGACAGTCCACGCTTCATCGACCCTTTTAAAATGATATCTTCCCCGCATTCTCTAGCCATCGTCCTGCTGTTTCTTTCACCGTGAGCGTCCATTATTTGATATTTCCTTTTCTGGCCGTTTTCACACTGCGAATCTGCATCTGAATGATTCAATCGGTCTATTCCTACTCATCTTCAAAACTTTCTTTGCATTCACTCCGTTACATCCTGCTTGTCACTGCCGTCATTGTCGGTTCTTTCTCTGTTGATTCGTTGCACAACACCTTCAGGAAGAAAAGGATATATGACGATCTTCCTATTACTCTACGCCTTCCATTCCAAACCTACTAGCTTTGCTTGATAACTGCCATATTCCTCTCTCCCTCACACCTTATACGCCATAGCATTTCATTACTTAGCACCCATTGTTCCACCCTCCAGCCCGTTCCATTTTATAGTAAGCTACCCCACTCCGAGGCTGTTGCTTCAAGTATTGCCGTAGGATTTTTCGATGCATTCCGGTCTGATATCTATCTAACGTATTATTAACCTCCTCGCCTAGGCTACCACGAAAACTATTTAGCTGGATGTCTCTCCAATCAGCTAGTTTGCACATGTATCTATTACCGACAGTTTGTCTTTTCTTCTTCCTTTTGGGGACATCTACCTTCAAGAAATCATTTGTAAAACTTCAGAATTCATCCATAGACACAGCTTCCGCAGACCCTCAACTGTCACCTGTTCTGCCCTTCCTTACTAATCTTGACAAAGTCGCAGTAGTGGGGGCCCAGCCTTGTGTGTACCACTGAAAGAATCTTGGAAGCTTGACTTACCCCCGCCGCTATCAGTCCATTTCAACCCGACCTAACCCGGCTAGTACCTCATAGGGCATGACTGGGTATACGTGGTTCACTGTCAAATCATGACACGTCTGCTGGCTGTTACTCTTTATATCTGTTCCCAATCAGTCCTTCCTTACCTCCTACTCTTTTGCCCCAAATCCCCTAGGCCCCCTAGCCGGCTCTTATCTCCCTCTGTTCTATCTACCTAAGGCAGGTTCACGGCCAGCAGCTAAGCAACCGGTCCCGATACATACCTTCGAATCCTCGAATCTGACCTCTTTCTTGATGCTTTATGGAATTTCTACCTATCCATTATTCTTTTATCAACTCTTCACTCCAGAGTACCAGAATATTTATGCTTGTTGCCAAGTATCCAAGAGATTAGTTGATTTTACCAAGCACACCTTCATAGTGCGCAGATCCAAACGAAGCGGACCGGCCGGTAGAATTTTTCCGAGTGTGGCCGCACATCCTCAAGTCACTATGCCATGCTCAGTTCAGTTTACAAACAGCCTACGTAAGTGGCTTTTAACGAGCAGCATAGCGTATCCCGACTCGGCGTACAGTATAAACAAGGGGGATGAATCTACACTGATGTTTCGTAATGAAGCTCTCTGTCGGTGTATAGTGAGCGACATAGGCCTGCCTATGAGTGCTACCCTTTCGCACTAAGTCTTGTGGAGCTGATGACAAAACCACTGCACCACATGGAGGCAGAAGCTGAGTAGCGTTGCTTTACCGCTAAAAGTACCTCCATTGGCAGTCCTATATTGTGCGTGTTGATCTAAGAGATAAATGTGAACTAAAACCGAGAAGTCCCACAATCCTTAATTACTATTCTCCTTGCCTGCTTCAAGCTCACCAAGACTGAAGAATCCATTTTTGTTGTGCTTGTCGTAGTTAACCGCTGGTTCCTTGCAAAAGTGAACTGAATCTGATGGAAACTGGTACTCTGTGAGGCAACCTGTAACTTATTCACCTTTCATTGCTTCATGCAGTCTATAACCGCATACGGCTGTACTCTGGCTGCTACCCAGCCAGCACCATCTCAATCCAACGTCATCTTTGACCGAAGCCTACGCCATTTTTCTTGCTGTGTCACGAAGATTTCTAGTTACGTACCACCAGCGTGTTCTGTTCCGTAATTGTCACCTACACGCACATTAACTTACCATCTTATTGAGAGTTTCCGGCACCCCCGTGATATCGTTCAGTCGGTTCAATTCCTCCGAACTGCTTATCATGCGAATGGCTGCGGCATAGTTTACGAACATATGCCCAGAAATAGTTCAAACGGATTGCACAGAATCCATTAGTCAACCTGGACTTCTTGTGAAACTATCACTGGACTACAGAACATTCTCTTGGCCCGAAAAATGGTAATTTACCGAAGCTTCAAGTGAACCTGCGTAGCACGTGGCTCGGGTGAGAGGCGAGGTTCGTTGGCATAGTGCTACGGCCTGAACAGCTACATTCAGCAAACGGGTAGGTTGAAAGCAGTTTACCACCGCAAGCTTAAGCCAGGAGTGCCGGAGCAATAACTATGGAGTCCTAGAAAACAATTTCAGTTATTGGGAGGGGCGGGTGGGGTTAGATCGATTGGTTATGGAATTGACTCTGGAATATCGTGGTGAATTTTATTCACGACGGGTGAACATGGCCGATCAGCAGAGTGAAAGAGAGTAAAAATAATTCAGAAGCGCAGAAGCAATGACGACTGTGAAAAGCAGTTCATAAAAAGGGGAAAATGAAGGAAAGTAGCGAAGAGAACAGATAATAATACATTTAATAACCTGATTTGGGTAGGTAAGATATGTGTTGTTGAGAATGGGAGCAGCATTAACAAACGGACTTACTTAATTTGGTGAGATGATGGCGATTGGAATGGCTACGTGGTGCACAGTGAAGGGAGGTATCAAGTACAAAAGGTACCTGGGAGGTGAGACTCTGCGGAGCAAATGAGCAGCAGCTTTGAAGGCTAACAGTGTGGGAGAGAAATAAACTAAGTGAGTACCAGAGGAATCGGGTAATGGCAGATAAAAAGGATTGAAATCTTGAGTGAAAACCATGAGGTAACAATGATTTGATACTAGTTGGAAGGTGAAAAAGCAGAACAGCAGGAAGGTCGAAAAGAAAATGCCTGTGGCGAGCAATATGCGAGACAGGAGATGGGAGAACGGACTGGAAAGACATGTGAGACATAACCAGTAAGATCGTTTAACTACGGATGAGACACGAAGATGTCCGAGAAGAGGGAAGTAACAAGACAGGTACACCCGTGGCTGAACACAGTGCATACAAAATGACTGAGCGTTGGAGTTGGGGAAATAGAACTGGAGAGCTGCGTGCCTGCGGGCAATTTTACAAGTGGATGGAACTGGAGGATGCTAATAGGGGCACTGCCTAATGGAAAGATCCACGGAGGAATCGCGGAGTCATTAACGAAGAATATAGTGGTGGTGATTAGATAGTAAATGTGGCCGTAAGAGATGCAAAGTTCGGAATAACGAGCTGTGATGTGGGAATCAGTCATGGCTGCGGGTGTGAATGTCGCGTAATGGCATTGGGAATGAGAACAGAGAATGAAGGAAGATTTAATAACAATAATAATAACGGTTTTTTTCGGAGACGCCCGAGGCATGCTGGACGCGTGAGCAAGTTTTACAAGCGATGAAATGGACAGACAAAATTCTCGGAAAAGTAGAAATTTGCATGACGAAAGTGAGGTGGGTGGGCTCAGGAGAGAGATAAATGTATGATAAATTCATGCACATCAGGTAAAAATGGGGGAAGTTTGGAAGAACCAAAGGACAGATTCAAGTGGACGCCCGGTGTAGGTGAGGTTCAAGGCCAGGTGGAGAGTCTGACTGGTCCAAATGGGAATATCTGAAAACCGGCAGATACACATGAGAGGGGCTAGAAATTGATATAAGAAACTGTGGTGGCGGGAGACGGTAGAGAAGAAAAGGGGGATCCAGGTAAGGATTAGATAGTAACGAGACCTTGCTACGCTGCAGTAGGTGGTCAGCGGACAGGGCACAAAACTCAGCGTAGAACAGGTAGCGAGAATTGGAGGAGCAAAAGGTGGTACTGATGGCAAAATTGGTTTAGGGGCACTGGATATGGTAAATGTGAGGCACATATGTAAAAAGAATGGACGCATATCATGAGGGTCAGCTGGATGATAGCATGAGAAATTACCGGCATAAAAGTGCAAGATTCAGAGCGGATGTACGTGTACATGTGTATATATATATATGTTTATAAATAGATATGCGAGGAGCATGAGCAAAGAGCAGTGTAGTGCCAGGAGAAAGAAACTGTCATTGATTGAAAGAGATAGGTAGAGTTCGTTCGAAATGTGTAGGATTGACTTGGGAAAATTCTTACGATTTTTTTCACGACAGGTTACCATGGTTAATCAACAGAGAAAATAGACTGCAGAAGCACAGGGGTGATGCCGGCTGTTAAGAGCAGATCATAAACGAGGGAAGATGGAGGATAGCATCGAAGAGGACAGACAAGAATGGGCCTTACTATTTGATCAGTGCAAGTGCAATATCTGGAGATGAAGCAGAGGAATCGGATAGTTATAGGTCAAATGATTTGGAACTGTAGGTGAACATCATGGCGTTACGAAGTCTTTACAATCGGTGGAACATGGAGAAGCAGACCGAACTGAAAGGCACCCGGCAAATGCCAATGGCGAGCAATATACGGAACAGGAGGTGAATGAGATGACCGAAGAGACACAGGTAGGATATAACCAATCAGATAATTTTGCTGCAGATTAAACACGAAGGGGGCAGAGAAGAAGGAAGCAGGAAGCCTCAGGATAGGTAAACGGGTAAGAGAACAAAAGGCCCAAGAAATTAATGCACGACGGAGTTGGGGAAACGGAACTGGAGAGCTGCGTGTCAGCAGCCAATTGAACAGTTGGGCTGAGCAGGAGGATGCTGATCGGGGCGCTGCTTAATGGAAAGAACCGCAGAGGAACCAGAGAGCCCAGAAAGAAAAATTGGTGGCGGTGATTAGATAATGAATGCGACTGGGAAGGATGCAAAGTTTCGAGCGGCTAGTTCTAATATGAGGACTCGTCATGGGTGCGGGTGTGGCTGGTGCGTAGTGGCATCAGGCATGAGTGGATAGAACAAGGAGAGATTTATCAAAACGGCGAGCAGTGAGGTACAAGAATGCTCTCAATGGGCATTATGAGTAGAGGGTAATACCAAGTGAATGGAGACTAGAAGCCGGAAATTATGGCAGGTGGAGCAAAGAAACTTGGTGAGCGTCGGCAGAGAAGAGTGAATAGGACGATAGTGACGTGTGCAATAAGAGGTGACATGGTAAGAGGTGATGGGAGCAAGAACAGAATGGTAGATGCGCATGCCGTAGTAGAACGACAAAAGTGGAAAGTGGCTACCGATGATAAGAACTGTAGGTGAGCGTACCTTGGTGGAAGGAGGATGAGCAGGTGCTTCTTCAACCGACGGTATTGGATGCAGTAGTCCCAGGATAGAGCGTGCGATCCGCAACCGGTGCCGGTGGGGGGGGGCTGACCGTGCTCTGGGCACTCAACCTGAAAAACATTTCGTGAAGTGAACGCAGGAGGTGTGATCCAGCAGTTTAATTGCGCTCGAATATCGTTGCAGACGGCCTGCACGCCCGATGTGGGTCGGCCAAAGCAGTGGACATGACTGCGCCCCGCATCGTCGCGAGTGACACGAGTGGTCGCTGATAATTGTACCGGAGCAAAAGGACCGCGATAGGGGTGTGTGATCCAGAATCAAATGGCTAGGATGTGAGACCACTGACAGCAGAGCCAATGGAGACGGCGAGTGGCAGACGACCGTGTAACAATATTATCCAGGTGCATCTGTCAGGGGGATGGTCAGCACCTCCATCGAGGATAGCTGGAAAGTGAAAAGGGATAGAGAAGCGCAACCTGGGTGGGCCCTAGCTGAGAAGCAGCGGATACTGAGGAGAGAGGGAAAATAAAATCACGGATAGCAGATGAATTTGGGCGACATGAAGGGTTATCTTATGGAATCGGGGGGTAAGTTTGCTGTGGATCGGGGATGGTAATGGCCATAGCCCGAGGCAATGAAGAGGGGAGGAGTGTCGGACACGGAGTTTGTCCATCGGCTCGTGGCGCAGAGGTGGTAGGGTTACAGTATGAGGCCTCGTTCACAGGCCAAATCAGTGGGGACGAACTCATTGGTGAGCAGCATAGCATTGGAAGCTGGTAAGTATAAAACAAGTGTGCACCTTAAATTGAACAGTGAGGAGGAGCTGCGTAAGCTAACGGGAGAGCTTATTCCACGTTTTGGAAGAGGCTGACTGAAATAATATGGACTCCAGACTGAGATTAGATTAAGGGACAGGGAGAGAAAAGGCACAACATCGGACGGGGTAAAAGCAGGGGGCAGGGAACGAGTTATGATGGGAGGTGTACGCCTTGTTTTGGATTGGCTTAAAGAGGAAAACCCCAAAACGGCCCTGAAACGGTCATTTTCTCAGGACGGTTGCAGTTTACAAGGCGCCACGGCTGACACTACTTATTCTTATCTTGATCGCGGTGCCTGCAGTTACCAGCCTGATGCTTTAGCTGCGCACACAAAACACTCCCATCAAGATCATCATTTGCACAGCCCATAAAGAACCAATTCCAAGTCCCTCTGTACGACTTGAGACTGACATATTCACCCGGAGGCCGTGGCACACAGCTGGACGCACGGTCATATTGTGGACAATTCAGGGCAGAAAGCTTTCCTGCCCTGGCTTGGGCTACGTATCCTAAGAAGGAGACCACCTCAGCAACGGACCAACGAGCTACATCGTGATGCAGTCTTGTGAGGCGATCGATCTAGTAGCAGATACTTGGGCTCAGGAACGAAAAGGATGCTGACATCGGCAGAAGAGCACCCCAGTATTAGAAATCCAGTTGTGGACCAGCTAACGAACCGGGCCAGAAGCCAAAACGTATAGACGCCAGCGCTTTCTGACGGATGCAAGCTAACTTAACTCGTGGGAACACCAAATGCTCTACTGCAGTAGAAGAGGGAATGAAGTGTGATGTCTGTTACAGCTGGTATCATCGGAAATGTGGCCAGCAGTCTCCGAAGGCGTTCCATTTATATGATGAACACAAAGGTCCTAAATTGGCCTGCTGGCACTGCCTCAAAATCTCGAAGGATAAATGTCACGAACCAAACCGGCTGGATATGCCCATTGTAAGACTTCCACAACTCAGATCTATATCGAGTACTGTCGGTTGTAACAAGCCGCTCGAAACTTTCAGGGGGAATGGCCCCACATGTGTCAAAGGTTGACGGGCAAGAAGCAGACTTGGAGGCTGTTGTGGAAAAGTTGGGCACGGTCACGCTCACACTTGTCGAGTTACTGAAGAACAAGGAAGTGTTTCTGGTTGAGAACCGCAATATAATTGTGTAAGGTATCCCTGAGCCGGTCCGTCAAGCAGCACGACAGAGGGACAGAGGTGTTGGACACTAAGTGTCAAACCTACTAGGAAAAGCTGGACGCCCAGGGCAAACTGTACTGAAGAGGGTCTTCAGGCCGGGTAAGCAGAACCACATAGCGAGTGATCAACGACCCTCAGGCCGGGGATGACCCAGTTTACAAACTCCGAGGAGAGGGATGCCCTCCTAGCATCGGCGGGGCTAGTTGGGGCCAACACTTACGGAAAGTTCCTATTGAAATCGGAAAACCCGGCCATTTTGTAAGTGCCTAACAATGAGAACAAGGCCAGCCCTGGGGAAAAAGGCAGCCCCGTACTAGCAACAAAAAATGTAGAACTGCTCCACCAGATGGGTACCGTGCAACCACTCCTAATGGAGGCTTCGGAGAGACAGGTGGGCACTTCAGGACCAGTCAGGAGGGACAGGCGAGATTTTAAACACAATCTCACCTCTCGTCTCCAACGAACGAGGCTAGCTCTCAGAACTAGGTTCCCAGTGTCACTCCCACCAGCTACCAAGTACTGCACACGAGACGGGAAACGTAGCCGCAGCTTTTGTTAGTGCATGCAACGGTGGGGAGCAAGTGGCACGAATTGGAAGCAGAGTCTGCCAGAGCTTATTGCATAGTAGTCAGCTGAACCGGGCTAAAAGCGGGGAATGAAAGTGGCCTTCTCTTTGCTTCTGGCTGTTGCTTTCGCCGGGCTGACAGGGTGGATGAAAGGGACGGTGGAGGTCCTATGATAATGGACTCAAAGACAGCAACGCAGATAGGCGAGGAATATACCACATCACCAAATATACAGGTTCTCTTCTGTGAATCGAAGCTACAACAAGCTGAAGTACGTGTCGTTTGTGTGTACTGAAGCCCCTCTGCCACCCCACCGGAGGATCTGGCCTTGCCGAGCAACCTCCACAGCGCCGTAGCCGGAGTGCACATATTCACAGTCTTCGGGGCCTCAAAGCGTACAAGGTAGACTGGGTGAATCTGCGGGCAGCTGGTGACCACTTCCCTGCCAGACTGTTAGAATTCGTACCGGAGGAGGCCCTTGTCCAGCAAGCCCTATAACAAGTCAGGTTGAGGGAAGGGAGGAAAGCAGGCTAAAGGGGCTGGCAATCGCCAAGCACACCAGTGATATCAAGGGCCTACAGGTATCAGCGCCTTTAGGAAGAAGGGGCCATGGGATGATCCGTCGCAACCACTTTGCCCAGAAGTGCAGGGTATCCCATACACTTAGAAGATGCTTCAAAGATCTCGATTAACGGGGCCTACTCATTGCACTTCAGACACTGGTTTTGGAGGCCCTTTATGAGACAGTGAAGACAAAGTGAACCACATACAGGAATAACCCTTTTTCTTACACAGCTTTTTGAGTCTGCTCGCAGAATTTACAGAAAGAGAAGGGCTCCGCGGTGGACCAGCAGAGCAAATGGGGATCAAAGCGGGAAACACGGAGCGCGGTGTCAGTACCAGCAGACAGGGGGCACAGGAGATACCCGCTATTCAAAATGACCCGATAAGTAGCCCCCAGGTTCCAAAAGCATGGAGACATTCTTATGAGATCACCTTAACGACGAGGTGCCCCAAAGCCTACCGCAAAGATGTTCTGTCAAAATCAGCCATGCGAGGAGTTATGGGCCCCGTTAAGGGCAGATATGGTAACCATGCGCTCGACAGTAGCGCCAAGGCCACTGTTTTAAGACAGCACCTCGAGACAGTGCACTCGCGAGACAATGGACCGAACCCAGAAAACGAACCCTCACCAGACCACAGGTAATGTCAATACTAGTCGCTTCCGCGGCGAAAGCAGAAAAAATATGAAGGGTCTCACTGCACGCAAGACAGCCGGTCCAGAAGGCACCCATGATGCGGTTCCAAGTCCCCTTGCTCAGATGATGGCAGCCCCTCCTACTTGGTTGTGCAATAAGTCGTTGGACAGCGAGCCGCCACCTGAGGACCGGCTCGCGGCCGAAAGTCTTCTACTACACAAAGGGGGTTGATAGGAAGGGGTACGAAACTGTCGACCGGTAAGTCCGCTACCTGTGCCACTAAAAATAATGAAGGGACTGGTTGGGATTCGCGTGGCTAGTCACCTGACCGAAAATAAGATGGAGTTCAACAAGTAGCAAGGGTATGCCAAAACGTTGGTCGTGCTTGTCTGACTAGCTGTCCTTTTGGACGAGGTAACGGCCAGGATGGGTAGAGTTGAAACAGTCGGTCTGCTATTTTGACTTAAAAAAGGCTTTTGACCCCGCAAAAGGCCGGCTTCTACCGAGCAAAATGTAAGCTTAGGTATAGCGCCCCAGGAGCTGGAATGGACTAGACAAATCTCATGAGCCGAAGTATTACTTTAGGGTGGAAGCGAGCAAGTCCGTGAGGGCTGCGGCCACCAGTGGATCCCTCGGGGAACAGTCGTGGTTCCCATTCCGTTTTTGACATACACCATCGACCTTCTAGAGGGTATACAAAACCCGGGCTTCCTGTTTGTGGAACACCCAAAGCTGGTGAGTAAACCCGGAACGGCTTCACTTTAAGAGGACTTGAGTAGGGTCCAAACCCCGACCATTCAGTAGCAACTGTCGTTAAGCACAGGTAGCCGTTGGCATCTCGCCCGAGACATCAGCAGAAAATCAGTATACCTAGACCCACGAAGAGCATAAGCAATAAAGACGGTTACCGCCATTACTGATTTTGGAGTCCTGATAAACGATCGCTACCAGCCATCTCCGCGGTGTCTGCCTGGCCCTGCTAAGGGGCACCGGCCCCCACCAACTGTTGCGCACCGTTTCTTCTAGAGAAGCCTCTGTGTTGTTGCCTTTCTACATAACATCAATAAGGCCACACCTGGAATATCGTGTCCAAGCTTCGGCCAAGGCTCCAGTGCGGGACACTGCTGCTCTAGAGAACATGCAGTGGCACTTCTCTAGACTGTTGCTGGGACCCGGGGACAAAACACACACGGAGGTTTCTGGTGCCAAAACTTCTGTACCAAACGTGGAAGGCTCGGGAAATCTAATGGAATCCTTGGGCAATTTAGAGGGCTGTCCATCAAAAGGGAGCCGTCACCGGTACTGACGCAGGATTACAGACTCAAGGTACACGAGTCCGAGCTCGTCAAATGGAGGGTGCTAAAAACATGAGGGGAAATTTCTTAGCATGCAGCTTTGTCAAGCCATGAAAAGTGCTGCCTGCTGAGATGGTGTCTGCTACGTCGGAGGGAGGCTTTAGGGAAAGTTAAGACCTTGGCTGGCATGATGTGTACTTTTTGCGCACTTCAATCCACACCATTCAGCGGCAGTACTGGACGCCGTTCCTCCCCTTTTCTGCCACCCCCCTCCGTCGGTGTTGTACCCATCTCTGACTCCCTTCATCACTCCTCCTTCAACATCCCTCACCTTATTTTTCTTATTTCCTGAAGGGCCTCTAGTAACACCTTACCCGAGTATAACCTGTGTTAATGACACTCTTGAAAGCAGCTGGACTTGGAAAAGGATCCAGTTCGTAATTGTGGGACCGTTGCGCTCTCCCAACATCGAAATGAGCCAGAATAATGTTTTATCTACAGATTGAGCAATAGAAGCACAGTGCAAACACAGAATCCAACTCAGTTCAATTCAATTTGCACGGGACTTTCTGTGGCTGAAGCCGATCGTGTGTCCAGATAATAGAGTTGCCTGCGCGTTTCCGTGGCTCCAAACACTGCGTGTTTGAGACGGCATCAAGTACCCACCTATCCAGATATAGACTCTGGAAAGGTTTCTTGAGCGACCGCTACTCCAAGAGTTCGTTCGACACTTCCAGCCAGAATGGCCCGAAGGTGACGCGCGGGCCTCATCGATGCAAGAGATGGCAGCCTGGTGGGATTCGTCTCAATGCTGACTGGTGTAAGAATCCGAACTGCTTCATTGTATTGAGCCTCAAGTCCTGTAACCTGACCTGACCCATCCTGGGTTTTGTTTACAAATCAGAACGCAAAAAATGAAAGTCCATGCCGTAGAGGCGCTGAAACGTTATGGATGGAACAGACCAGACCGATTAGTAACGAAATCTGCCCCTCCGATTCGTTCCAGGAAGAAGACGGCACGGTGCATCAGATGTAGAACAGACGTAGATGCTTTAGCGGTGGAGTAGAAACATGATGCTTGGAGGGAGATTGGAGGCTGGACTAAAACTTGACGTGTGTTAGATTTACATGTACCTGGGATTTAACAGTGCAATTGCCCCACTATGTTCCGTTTGGCTGTCGGGCTCGATGCTGCGGCGACAATCCGCCAATACTTCAGGCTAAACTGGAAGGTAAGTCAACATCTGTCTTGTTGTTACCTATATTTCTTGTCACTTGCTCTGCTGGTGGTTGCCTCCATACTTTTTCGGGGGTTACTCAGGCCGCCGTATCAGCGTGCTCATCGGCACCGGGGATTCACGCTCATTTGTGCGGCTAGACACAGTACGTGACTGCCGAAGAAAATCCGCCCCAGGGCTGGCCCTAGAGCAAACGGTGCGCAGCTTCCGGCATAGGGAAAGGTTCATTTGGATCTGAAATTTTTCAACCGTAATATAACACATGGATTCTTTATGGAACTCACTTGCTGGGATAAGATAGTGGGAACCGAGTTCCCCTCCGTTCACGGAGCCATTGTGGAAGTGCGCACAAGGACATTTTCTTTAGAAGCAGACAACTCCCGGACCAAATTGTGCGCACAAATCGGATCCATTGACGATTACCTGTGGACAGATAAACGACTAGGTGATCCGGCTGTGGGTGCGGAGCATGAAGAGGAGCCGAAGCCTGTTCTTCTTCTTTGATAATGACCAAAACGGCCCCGGCCGCGCCAACCTCCTGCAGCGCACCATAGGCTCTGGAAAGCAACGCTGTATTCGACAGGACTGTCGTCGAACGCCTACCCACCACCCGACACATTAGGAACCGGTGATATGGGACATGACGGACACAAGGATTATTCAACCGCTTTCTTCACGGTGGACTTCACCGATGGTCTTAGTTGAAAAGAAAGACGGAACACCCAGAATTTGATATGACAGTCGCTAGCTAAATTCCCTTACTGATCATGATTCCTTCCAGCTCCCTCAAATGCTACAACCTTAGGTGCGGTCATCGGTGCAAATTTCTCCGCGGTCTTAGATCTGGCCCTAGGCTATCTCCAAGCAGAATTTCACCCGATGAATCGAGCAAAGACGGCTTTTAGTGTCTTATACGGCTTAAATAAGTCAGAAACGATGCCATTTGGCTCGACGAATGCCCCTAACATTTTCCAACTCTTGATGAAACAGATAATGGGAGAGTTCGTAACATGATCGCGGTTAGTCTACCTAGAGGACAGTATCTATCAGTAGACCGCTGGTGAAGAAAATAAGCAACAACAAAGGGGAGTTCTCACTGAGCCTCGTGAGGCTAGTTCATCGCCAAAGGCTGGCAAACATAAGTTTCTTTGTGAGACGGTACCGTTCCCATCCCTAGCAGCAGGTCCAAAGCGCGACCAACTGGAACCGCACCGGAGTATTGTTGGGCCAACGTTGGGCTAACTTTGGGCTGAATTTGTGCTACCGGCTACCTGATCCCAATCGGGAGCGCGTAGGGCTAAGCCCAAAGTTAGGAAAAATTGCTGGAATGGGGTACGTTTTTCTCCCCAATCTAACTTAATTGCTCGCCCTCCAGTCTATTTGCCAATACTCATTCCTTCGGTAGAAACAACCAATTATTTGCGGACCGGAAAAATACTTTGTGAAAACCAGTAAGAACATTAGTGGGGGTATTCTGAATTCTTATAAAAAACAAACAATTCGAGGACTGCTTTACTCATAATGTCCATTAGATGTCCATCATTCCTGTGTTAAATGATTACCGGATCTGAAATATCAAACATTTCGCTGCGACAGTGGCGCCTAAAGAAACGTTGGACAACAAAACGTTTGCGCGTGAAGGTTTTAAAAATAGTTTGATTGAAAGCTGTTTTCAGCAAAACGATTAACCATCTGATAATTCACGTATCAAACTAACTATAACCAACGAAATAGGAAAATATCAAATATAATCTGAACCGAATCAGAGGAACATCTAGAGTTGTGATTTACGATAAACTGTCACTAAGATCCAGAGTGCCTGAAGAGGTGTTCATAACACCAAATGAATAAAAGAAAATGTCAACAAAAAACGTAGCTTGAGATTTTTCTCGAAAAAAGTGATGATTCAAGTACCTGCATTCTCATTTTGCATTGCCTTGATTCACAGCATTGATAAACGAACGCACTATGTTTTTGAACGACATACAACGTTTCCTCTGCGAACCTCGGGATGGAACGAACAGCGTCTGGAATTTAGTCAAAGACAACAAACTTCATTGACCTACACTTGACGGCATTATTGAGCCTGTTTTGAACGGCGTTTCGCTGCGCACTCCCAAACCAGCGGCACATACGGTTCTTCCAAGCTGTACTTCTCGACCATCTGACAAAATTAATATAATACGAAGGAGCTAAGGTGCATGAATGGTTGACTTCGATGCGCTGGTGGTGAGTAGACTGCTACTTGGAAGATACGTAGACCCCAAATCTGCTGTTGGCTAAACTCCTGTGGCTTAACTTCGACAGCATGGACAACAAGAGTGAAGATTTACTGTGGGTGAAGATTGAAGAAATACTTGGCAGCATTCGGTATTTCCTAGCATACCTATTGACTGTGATTCGGGCCACGAACGTCGGTGCTTTCATAATGTCGCCTTGCCAAAACAAGGCACTTTGCACTGAGGATCTTCTTGCACATCTAATAGCTGCCCAATCTCGTCTGTCTTCGCATAACAATGTATTCTGAGTCCCATAATCTGGATATGAATGGCGAACGTTACATAACGATTGGTGCTCAATATTGCATGGCATCTAACGAAAAGAACACGGCAAAACGACTACTTCAATATCCAATATATCTTGAACTATATACACGGAGAGCTAACAATATACCAGAGGTAAAATAAACTTTAAAAAATGCGCTTTAGTCATCTTCGTGAAGCGTGAATTGCTCTTCCTCACAGAAAAACCGGACAATACATCCTAACAGCGGGGAATAGAAAAAACCAGTAGGTCAATGCCTGTCGAAAAGGGCACTCAGTAAACCAACTTTGCTGTTCTTTGTAATGAAGGTATATATTATTAAATACCGTGGTATTCCTTTTATTGTATTCCCTAGGACGATTCATGAACGTCTGTGCAAGCTTTAAAGGTACGTTTCAGGAGTAGACTTAGCCCTAAGTTAGCCCAACTGCGTTGGGTATTATGCTGCTTGGGAGGTCACCGAAACTCGGCAAAGGTTACTGAAGAGACAACGATAAGTGTCAGTGTGTCTCCCACTGCTCAACTTCGACATATGCCACAAAAGTGTACTGCTTCGCTGCCCTAGCCTTTTGTCACTGGAAGTGCTTCGAGGCTTTCACTAAAATTGCTTCTCCGCTCCACCGACTGACCGATAAAGGCCCCATCTTTGAACGAACACAGGAATGCGCACAGTTGTTCACCCACTTGAAGCAGGTCTAACTTCATCCCCTGTGTTAGCTTGGTCGGATACATCCCGAATGCAGGCAAATTAATCCTTGACGGAAGCTAGTGATACAGCCACAGGTGCTGTTCTGCCCCAACTACAGGGTGGCCGGGGATTGGGGATGGCTTACTCCATTCCCAGGTCAGGTAAACGGGAACGTCGGTGTTGCACAGGCTGGATCGAAGTAATGGTCCTCCTATTCTTTCTGGAGCACTTTTGACCCTACTAGTTCAGCCAACCTTTCGTCAATCGCACCGAACATCACTTGCTTCAATGTCTAGAAAACTCCAAGGACCCTCTTCAACAAATTATACACCCACATGAACAGCTGTATAAATACTGCTTCACATATCACTTTCTGCACGATGGGCAGCGTATCAACCCCGATGCACTATATCCTCGGCCGTCTTCTGTATATGTGGAGGTTTTCTTCTGCTGAATGCTACCTAAGACCGGGTTTTGGGCTCTACTACAAGAAAACGACTCCGACCTACACGCCAATTACCCTCGCCAAAAGACTGGTGGTACAAATCCTGCACGTCGAGAGGTGAGTGTTCAGTCTTCTGCCCGGTGAGTACTTGCGGAATTTATGGCCCAGCATCCTATTGTCGAGCGCAGTAATAAAAATACGCGGCGAGTGAGGCCACCCACCCTGGATAGTGGCCCGACCAGCGCTAGTTGCTGAGGCCGTCGCATAGACTGATCTCGACCTTGGTGATGGTAACCAGCGCAAGAATGGGGCAGCTACAAGGCATAGCTATTAGTTGTCAGTGACTCACAGTGACTTCATTATTCATTGCCAAAACTGCCATGTGTGCCAACAAACCAAGGCTGCCAACCCTCAACCGAGGGCTCAGTTGCAGCCTGCCCCCATCGCGAGTCCAAACAACCGAGTAGGTATTAATATCTTGGGACCATTGCCGCTGCCGAAACTGGGCCATCGTTACATCACAGTGATCTTGGATTATTTCACTTTATGGTGCAAATCCTTCCCCGTCAAACAGCACGACGCTCCACCGGTCCTCTTGGCGGTTTTTCGTAGGTTGATGTGTAGCTACGGAGCATCACACTTCCTTTACTCTGATCGGGAGTCAGCATTCACGAACCGCGTACTTGAACACTTCTGCTTCATAATACTCGCGATGAAGGCCCCGGTCAGGCCTTGCCACACCCTAGGAAAGGGTCTGGTCGGACGAACCGGTCGCACACTAGGGGATATTCTGCAAGTAACTGCCCAGGGTGATTACTCGCACAATAGGACACATTTGCCAAAGGCTTTATTCGCCTATCTCGCTGCACCCCATCCTTCTACAGGTTTTCCCCTTACTTTATCGCTTTGTGCTTGAAATTAGTTTCCCAATGGAATATCAAGAGGCACTGGCACCGGCGGAAACGCTCGATGTGATTTCTTTTGTTGGCCATCGGCAGCAAAACCTCTCATCCGTATTTCGAGTTGAGTGCGGCACTACAATGCAACCAGAAACATCAAAACCTGGATATGATCGAGGTCCTCAAGGCTCCTAATATGCGTTGGGTGACGTACCGCTGCGGAATCGATCTTAACCGGCCCCAGGCCTTTCAAATAAATTCCACCAACCTCGGCAAGGCCCCACATTATAGTCTGTCAGAGCTCTCCACGAGTGTATGTTCTCGCAACTCGCAAGGCCCAAAAGCCGACTTCCTGGCAGCACACTACAAACGACTAAAGCCACATAGGACATCGGCTGATTGAGAGATCTTTGATCCGCTAAAACCGAAAACTGTACCGGCCCCTGCTGCGTATGTCAAAGTACCGTCAAAATGAGAATATGGTAATGTGGTTGGTGCACCCGAAGGCACTGGGGCCAGTGCTTCCCTCACAAGAGAAGAAAAGTGTAACGGCAAGGGAACGTTATTGATCAAACAGGCTAAACCGGTTATTAATAAAATCCACTCCTTCAATTCGTTCCAGGAAGAAGACGGCACGGTGCATCAGACGTGGAACAGACGGAGGATACGTCAGTCGTGGCGTACGAACATGACGCTGGGGAAGGAGATAAGAGGCCGGACTAAAACTTGGCGAGTGTTAAATCTACGTGTACCTTGGCTTGGCTAATACAATGACCGTTGTTGGATCGCTTTGCTTTCCTCCTATAGCTGGTCGGTATATATCTGTTGTCGTCGTGTTGCTGGAGTTGTACGGAAAATTCGCGGTATGCATTGCTTAGAAAGATCATGTATGTGTGAATCACTAGCGGCAATCCGTCTAATTCTGTGTTCACTTTACAATGCAACCTGAGTATGCTGAATGCAGTATCCTCCGTTGAGGTTCCACGTGCATGATATGAAAAAACAGGGAGAAAACTCGATCAGCCGGAGCTCAGTAAATAAACAGGCAAGCATCAAAACTTACACAGATAATGATGGGGGTGGCGATCTCCCTGAGTGTGTTAAGTAACATTCAAGTGACGTTGAGAAATTGCGTAAGATTTATAGGTCAGGAACCGCAGAAATACATGAAATAAGTGCACTGAAAGTTTTTGAAGGAAAGGGAAATCCGTTTCTGATCATAAACTAGCTCCGAAAACGAGTGTGCGACAGAGAGTACTGAAACACATGAACACGAAAATTGATCAAGCACTAACGCCTATCAGCGCATTTCAGAGTTTTTGTGCAAAGAATATGTGACAAACTATGCCCTATAAACTGTTTATGTTTTCTTCTTCAAGGACCATAACAGTTTCACAATATGATTTCAGATGATAGGTCTCATTTGAACTGCCCAGGTGAAGTTTTGGCGCGTTATTCTTTTTCTCCCCTGTGCTCTTTCAACGGAAATCTGTAACTCAGTACATTTTACAACCGTTCGAGAGAAATAGGCCTAAATAAATAGATGTATGGGATAAAATGGAAAAAAATTGATTTATTTGGCGCGGGCGTCTGCAAAATATTTCGCCCTTTTGTGTGTGGTTTTGCTTTTGAATCATCATCGTATTCATCACCGTTTTCTCCTACGATTAGATAAAACTAATGTTTCGAACATGCTCTCCTTTTTTCCGTTTCCTGTAATGTACCACAGTTGCGGGATATGCCCAACAGGCAAAGTTCAATCCGATGGAGGCGAAGTTTCCCTTGACACTGTCGCCAACCGGCGGCCCAATAGATATACATTCATTTTAGTCCATAAGTGGATGTTGAACTCAGCACAACAATGGTTGCCTTGACAAAACATAATTTGTTTTGCTGCCGGCATTGCGGCTCCATCCAAAACACCGTACGCTAACACTCGGTGGGCCAATTCCAAATTGCTTTCCGTGGCTTTTTGATATTCAAGTTTCAAATGGGTTTCCGAGACGGTCCCCTTTTGAGATATATCGAATTCATTTGGGCCATTTCATTATTATTGATGGGTGATTTGACTGTGTTCGCCTGGATCAAGCAACTTTACCGTTGAGAGTGCCGACTGGCATTCTTTTAGGTGAGCTCCCCTTTCTTGAGATAGACCAACGAATTCAACATACAACAAGTGGCTGTATCCCACAAAGTCACTTCCTTCAGCAATCGTTTGGCACTTTACTGATGCCGAGTATTGGACTTCGTTTATCAGTGGTTCCAGAAGTGTCCAGCCAAGTATTATTCTGGTAGAGAATAGTGTCTTTCGATTTTATATGCTCTTTTCCGACACCCAGCCATCCTCTGGTGCATAGCACCCAATTAACATGTCGGCACGCGGCTAGATACTTCTTCGAGCGTTGTGTCCTCGAGATGAGACCATTCCCCGTGATTGATCCAATGGAGTCCACTGTTCTCATTGGAAATCTGTCTACTGCAAAAGCCTCCGGAATAGCTATCGTCTCTTCATCAGTTAAACATGTTAACTGCAGGGTCAGCTCCATCAAATTGTTAGCGTGACTTCATGCAACCTTGCTGATCACGAGAGAGGTAGGCTGGCCGACTAGCCAACATTGCTTCAAAATGTCGCGCGTAACCATCGAAGTGTCCAAAAATGCCAAGACCATCGTCAGTCCCATAGGTATCACGGTGCTGACGGGTAAGGTGCTTACTCTCATCGGCTTGTAACCACCATGTTTTGTTGAACAGACAATCTTGCGTTCATCCGGATCATTAGGTCTAAAGCTTTGAGAGATGTGTAGTAAATAATGAAGTTCACCTCAGCGTCCTTCCTGGTCACATTTCACTCAAAAGCGGAATTCAGAGGCTCGGTGAGGGCAGCCTAAACACAAGAAACACGAGACAGTCCCTTATACAATGGACCACCGATCGGGTACACTCATTCTATAAAAGGGTCGGAAAATCTGGTAACAGGTGCAGTCAGCTGCATAGCTCGCACTGATTTGACCTCTCGGGCTCTCGACTTATCGCGGACATGTTAGCCAGATACGATCCGATCTCAGCCGTCACCCACGAGTTCAGCCGAGGTTCGTCCCGTTCGAGCCAACCTGCAACCATCGCGTACGATTTGTCCAAATCGGCTTTTCGCAATGGGCAGCTGATGGTGCGCGAACTCCGTCAAATTATCGGACGTAGATTCTCACTCAAGCATTCTTATTCTCTCAGCTCCCTTCACTCATCATTTGCGTAACTTACTAGGTGGACACCGCCCAATGCATTTCTATGAGTGACACGCATTCGGATCAGACTGGTATTCCAAAAGATCCGACGCTGTACTGCAATCCTGCGTTTTATCGTCAGATTTACAATAATTCACCATTTTTCCTAGTTCATTTTGCCTCCGATAAGACGACATCAATCAAGCTTTTAAACAATTTGAGTGGTCATCCAAACAGATCCTTGAGGATTCCGCGTGCCCTGATGTAACCTAATTGTCGCGTGAAGAATCGCGTTGGCTTGGATAGTATCTGTGGCCTACCAACAACTGTACCGCTTTAAATATACGAACTACTGCCCCGGATCGGCAACTCTGCGCTCAATCAAATTTTTGAACTGCCTCACGATCATGTGGTTATAGAAGACGTTCGGGTGCGGCTGGCGAACGTGTCTCCTATCGGGTATAGCAGCAGAATACCAACGATATCCCCTCTATCAGACGAATAGAGAAGACGCGAGTCGGTTTACAGATGCGAGGTGTATTCTATATATTGTGGCACCGAAACAGTACCAATACGAGAGATACACCGAACGGAAAACGGAACGAAACGCGACGGCTGTGCAGAGAGCGAACCGCGAGCGAACGACCGAAAGTGAAAGTGATTTGAAACGATGTCGACGGAAACCTCGGAAAAGTCAGTCCAGTAAAACGTAGGCAACCGGAGAACACTGAGGTCAATGTCAAACGTCAGAAAAGATCGTGGAGAAAATAGATCCAAAATGGTGTCCAGAAAATAGTCATTTTTTCAAAACGATCGAGTTCAATACAGCAGCCCCCCGCTAGAAAGAACCAAAAGCTTTCGAAAAAATGTGAAGGAAGAAAAGGCATACAAACGGTTTCGTGCGCGCGAATGCGTGCAAAATACGTGAATGTAGCTGTGCTGTAGGGTGCTGACGGGCAAGATCCGTGGTATGCAGGAACCGCAGGATGATGGTCGAGCGTAAACCAGATTCGTTGCCAATGGCATCGGTTGCGTGAATCGTCATCCAGGTGTGCCATACCAATAAAGTTCAGCGTCGGGTAACCGTTAACCAATATGATATCCGGAAGCCAAATCAGTAGGTTCGTCAATGACAAGGAACGAGAGCGACAGGGCCGATCCAGAATGCAAACGTTGGTGCCAAAATTCTCCAGATTTCGTGGGACCAGCGAAGCGTACTATATGGCGAGGTTCCATGAAACGAAAAGAAACGAAAACCTGGTGTAGCAGCCGCAATGGACTTGACTAGAATACAGTAATAACTAGTGAGGTATGTTAAATCGTGTCAAAACGATAAACACGAAAGTTATTACTGCGAAGTGCAATGATTAAGATCGTGTTTGACCTGGTCGCGAAAACGTGCTGGTCAAACGATCTTCTGACCGGGACGTGAGACGGGAGCCTCATTCACGGACGGGCTTGTAGGCGTGCTCTGCTGACTTGAACGTGAGACAGTATTCTCATTCGAGGACGTAGCAGGGTCAACTGGCTGCTGACTCGAACGTGAGACGATAGCCTCATTCGAAGTCGTAGCAGGCAATGCTAACTGCAGACCTTGACGTGACACGGAAGTGTCGTCAACAAGCAGTGCAGGGTTAACATCGAATCTCATGTCAGCGGGCGACACGCTGTCATCAACGTACGCGGCTTTGAGACGATCGATGCTAACGGTATCGACGCGACCGTATCGATCAACCTTAAAGGTCTTATCGTGACGAGAAATCACGCGAATTGGACCTTCATAAGGCTGTTGTAATGGTTTGCGTACCGAATCAACACGAATGGATACATGCGAACAAGTTTCGAGTTCGGTCGGAACAAAAACTTGTCGTCGTTGCTTTCGAGTCTGCGCCGGAGCGAGATTTTGCGTGTACGTAGACAAACGGTGAACGTAAGTCTGTACGGCAAGTGAGTCTGTACTCCGTGGCGTAAAGAATTCCCCAGGCAGTCGTAATGTCTTGCCGTAGACAAGTTCTGCGTCGGAACATTGAATATCTGCCTTTATGCAAGTCCCGATACCAAGCAGAACTAGCGGTAACGTTTCGTACCAGTAGGGGCTCTTGTGCGCTCTAAGAGCCGCTTTGAGTTGGCGATGAAAACTTTCGACTAAACCATTCGATGCCGGATGGTACGCGGTCGTGCGAATGCGTTCCGTACCCAGCATGTGAGCTAATGAAGAGAATAGATCGGACTCAAGTTGTTGCCCTCGATCGGTAGTGACTGTGGAAGTACAACCATATAAAGCTATCCATCGTTCTATCAGATGTCGAGTCACTGATTCGGCCGTGACGATAGAGACGGGAATAGCCTCGGGCCACCTCGTAAACCTATCGATGAACGTTAGTAAATAGGTATACCCGTGTGATGGGGTCAATGGACCCACAATGTCTACGTGGATATGATCGAAGCGAGCATCGGGCGTAGCAAAAGTACCGATAAGCGAAGCTACGTGCCTATGCACTTTAGATCGTTGACATTGTAGACACTGTTTTGCCCACATACGAACATCTTTATTCATGGACGGCCAGACGTTTCGTGCAGCTACTAATCGGAGACTGGCTGCAATGCCTGGATGTGATAGTCCATGTAGGGTATCGAACACGAGGAGTCGATATGCAGAGGGTACGACTGGTCGAGGTATACCAGTAGACATGTCGCAGAGTATAGTCACAGCACTGGTGGCCAGAGGTACGGACTGACACTGTAGCGACGATGACTGAGCTGCTTCCATACATGAGGAATCCTGTGCTTGTGCTGCAGCCATGGCAGGGACGTCTAAAACCGGAGATTTAATGGCATTAAGCGGAATACGCGACAAAGCATCTGCAACGCAGTTCAACTCACCTTTAACGTGTCGTAGGTCAGTCGCGAACTTTGAAATATAGTCTAAATGTCTGACTTCTCGTGGGAAGTAACGGTCAGACGTAGTATGCAATGAATACGTCAAGGGCTTATGGTCGGTATAGAGGATGAAATATCGACCCTCGACTGCATGGCGAAAGTGCTTAACGGCATTATATGCAGCCAGCAGTTCGCGACCAAAAGCACTATATTTGGTTTCCGTGGAATTGAGGCGTCGATAGAAGAACTCTAATGGCTGCCATATCCCAGAAACAGACTGTTGCAGGACCACTCCGATGGCAAAGTCGGATGCATCCACCGCTATGCTTAGCGTGGCGGACGGAACTGGGTGCATGAGGAGCGTGGTCTGAGCTAATGTCGCTTTAATCTCCGAAAACGCTACTCGTGCGGCATCCGTAAGCGACAACTTACGTGGATTGCCACGAAGTAGGTCAGTTAATGGAAGCAAACGTTCAGCGGCATGGGGTATGAAACGACGATAAAAGTTTACTAACCCCAAAAATGCCTTGAGCTCCTTGATTGAGGACGGTATGGCATAATCTAGAATAGCGCGCACTTTATCCTTGCAAGGCTTAATACCCTCTCGAGTGATCTTGTGGCCGAGGAACACAAGTTCCGGTTGCCAAGTTCACATTTATCAGGATTGACTACTATTCGATGTTCGGACAAACGTTGAAATAGTAGCGTCAACTGTTGGAAATGTTCATCTACGCTCGACGATGCGATTAGCAAGTCATCGATATAGACGTGAACAAATTCCAAGCCTCGTGTAATGCTATCGATAAACCTCTGGAATGTCTGAGCAGCATTTCACAAACCAAAAGGCATACGTAGGAACTCAAACAAACCAAAAGTAGTCGTGACAGCGGTTTTCTCGACATCTTCAGCGGCGACTGGGATCTGGTGATAGGCTCGCACCAAATCGATCTTAGAAAATACAGTCGTGCCGTGAAGTGATGCCGTGATGGCGTGTATGTGGGGTATCGGATAACTATCGTAACGGGTAACCGAATTTAGTGTGCGATAGTCGCCACATGGTCGCCAGATAACGCCATCTTTCTTAAGAACCATGTGCAGAGGTGAGGCCCATGGACTGTGAGAAGGACGAACAAGTAAAGTGTCAAACTCACGTTTGGTGAAAACCAATTTGTCCGGTGCCAGTCGGCGGGGTCGTGCCGTGACTGGTGGTCCGTTAGTGACAATGTGGTGTGCCACACGATCGGTCACTGTCTCTATCTCTTCAAATGGTTTAGTCAATAAGGGGAATTTAATAAACAAAGACTGAAAATCGTGCGGAATGTTAGAAAAAAATCCTGTGATTCGGTGTGCATCTATTCGGGCTGCAATACCCGTAAATTTAATGTCCGACGAAGGATCGATAAGCTGCAGCCTACGTGAGTCAACAAGTAATTCATAGTGCTGCAGAAAATCGATTCCCAGTGTGCCTGTGGGAACATCCGCAAGAATGAACGTCCACAGATACCGTCGTCGTGGTCCCAGGTTGACCGCAAGCTGTCTCGTGCCGTAGGTAGGAATGGAAGAACCATTCGCCGCTGACAGCCGAAGCAAAGAAGCTCGTGGCTTGTCTTTACCAACCGGCAAGACAGAAACTTGGGCCCCAGTATCGACCAAGAACCTAGCGTTAGTGCATGAATCATGCACGTAAAATAAACGGTCAACCTGAGACTGATTGCGGGCGAGTACGGCCGCTTCTACTAGCCAGCAGGGGCGTTTCCCGCCGCGTATGAACACGGCTGTCTGCACCAACGGGCAGCTGGTCCGAAAACGCGATGGAACCAACAAAAGCCGCTGGTAGGATGATCAGGTTTGGATGAGGCAGGTGAGGCGGATTCACGGCGGACGCGGGCAGTTGGGGGCGCCCGTCCGTGCCGTTGTTTACGTGGGCTACTGCGAAGAGTAGGTATTTTAACTCTGTCTTTGAAGGACAGGCGGCGCTGGATGGATCGAGAGTGCCGAGGCCTCTCCGGCGATTCATCCAGGTCAACACCCCTAGGTTTGCGCGATGTCGTGGCAATGGGGGGGTTAGCCCCACTGCCGACACGTGCAACAATCTTGTCAGCCACGGCGGCTGCCCGTTCCAGGGTCGAGTCCTCGGGGAGAGCAGTAACGGTGGTCTGAACATGGAAGGGTAAAGAGTCCAACCACAGTTCCTTAACTATCTCCGATTCCTTATCGGCGGGCCCTGCCAAAGACCGGAGATGAGCTAGGTGGCGGCTTGGTTTAGTATCCCCCATGGGGTGCCGTGCTAGTAGCTGATGTAACCGTTCCTCCCGAGAAGGAAGGAAATGTTGCAGGATAGCCTCCTTAAGCCGATCGTACGGCTGCATTTGAGGAGGATTTAATACTTAATCCCTCACCGAGGCGATAACATCACCTGGAATTGCCTCTAAGGCATAGGAAAATCGTTGGCGTTGGCCAATGATCCTACGTGCCTCAAACTGCTGCTCTAAGGCTGCAAACCAAACCTCAGGATCATGTGGGATAAACGCCACTGGTTTAAAAGCAACCGCAGACAGAGTGAAATCTGTATCGAGCTGCACCTTACCCTCTGACATGGTTACGTTGCGATAATATATCGTAAAAAAATATATCGTGCAACGAAATGAGGACGTGAAACAGCGAAAAATCACAGACTCACCGGGCGGGCGAATAATCCAGGAGGTTCTGGAAGTTTCGGGCTCACCAATATAGAAGACGTTCGAGTGCGGCTGGCGAACGTGTCTCCTATCGGGTATAGCAGCAGAATACCAACGATATCCCCTCTATCAGACGAATAGAGAAGACGCGAGTCGGTTTACAGATGCGAGGTGTATTCTATATATTGTGGCACCGAAACAGTACCAATACGAGAGATACACCGAACGGAAAACGGAACGAAACGCGACGGCTGTGCAGAGAGCGAACCGCGAGCGAACGACCGAAAGTGAAAGTGATTTGAAACGATGTCGACGGAAACCTCGGAAAAGTCAGTCCAGTAAAACGTAGGCAACCGGAGAACACTGAGGTCAATGTCAAACGTCAGAAAAGATCGTGGAGAAAATAGATCCAAAATGGTGTCCAGAAAATAGTCATTTTCTCAAAGCGATCGAGGTATTGACTGGGGTGCCCATCGAAAGGAGGCAGCTCTACTCCCGGCAGGTCGAATGATGAAGCCTCGGTAGTTTCGGGCTGTCTCGAGGGTCTATGTTTGTCGGTCACGTCGCAATTTTGAGGTTGATATCGTGAACTACATTATTTTCTGCTGTCTCGCCGAGATCAGGTCTTTGTTTAAGACACGGTTTTCTTTCTAGCTAACGGAGACTGATTCTCTTACTGTTTCGCTTTCTGAAAAATACCCATCGCATCATGTAGTGGTTTAAATCCGTGGAACAATGTTTTTTCGTTATTTCATTCTGAAGCCACTTACAAAAAACATGGTAAACATTAGACAAGACCATGAGCATAGAATTGGAATAAATACGAATCATGGCCAGTGGTTTGTCGGCCAAATTATCCCTAACATGTTATTTATTTACCTAGCTGACGCCCTCCAGGTAACTGGACGGTAAATGCATGCGGCCTTGGTCAATCTTAGTCCAGGGGAGTTGGAGTGTCCTGACCAAACGCTTTTGAGCACACAGGTCAGGGATCAATTTCCTTATTCCGATTGCCTCGGTTATCGCTAGAGTGCACAGCTGAACACCTTTGCATTTGTTTGGGGGGACACGATAAAGAACTTTGGAGCAGCTTCCAGATTCATCTGATGTCAACCAAATGCGCTGAGATTGCACTATTTACCGATCCAGTTTGTCCTTGACTCAACCAGCGCGGATGACGCTCTTTAATTCGAGTTGGTAGCTGTCGTGCCGTTCGACCTGCATAAGATGCGTCACAAGCAAATCTGAAAGAGTACACGACCATTGATGGGGTCAGCATCGGCAGTCTATCCTTGTTCTGATTCTGGATTGGAGGAGCACCTTGAAATACACAACGTAGTGTGGCAGCATTGAAAGTATTTCGAATCTCTCTCCCCAGTGGACAGTTTAGGATTTTACTAACAACATCGCCTTTAAATGGCAAGCTAATATAAAGATGTTCCTCCCTTACTGTTTCCACGTTGATTTTCGGCACTCTTTCGATACAATTTCTTTCGATAAACCGATCCGGGTAACTGTTCTCACGTAGGGTGTTTCTGATTAGCAACAAAATCCACCATCTAAAGTCTCTGCAGAACAATTTTTCCTCCCTCTGAAGACCAAACGTTTTACTGAGTTTAGCTTCAGTTGCACAATAAAGAAACTGGATACTGGCTGCTCCACTTTTGTTTTCGGTGCACATTTCGCTGGATCCCACAGTCCTCAATCCTCGTGAGAGTAACATTAAGAAACGGTAGTTTTTGACTGTTTATTTCGCGTTCAGTTGCAAAGCGCATTGCTTTGTGTGCCCAATCAAATAATGTTTGCACAAAATCTAGGTCACGAGCAAGGTCAGTCACGCATAGTATATTATCCACGCAACGATAGTAATGTACAAATGTGTCCATTGTAAACTTCAGCTTGGTTCTTTTTAATTTTATGAGGAAAGCGTCGGCAAGAAATGGAACTTTTTGTGATCTCATAGCTACAACGTTCAGTCGTCTGTACAAAGTTCCATGAAATAGGAACTGAACATTAAGTGCGCATCGAAGCAAGAGCTCGCACAAACCTTCTGGTGGCAAACCAAGGTTCATGTTTTTCTGTTTTATGTAGTTCACCACAAAGTCGATGGTTTCGGTTATTGAAACATTCGTGGATAAAGACTTGACGTCAAATAAAAACGTAATTTTAACCTTCATATTGATATCTTTTATTCGGTCTGTGAGATCAAATGTGTCCTTGGGACTGTGTGTAGCCATATGTTTTTTGATTGGCTCAAGTAATTCAGATAACCACCGAGTGATACTATGGTAGGGTGCGTTTGTCCTTGATGGTATGGGACGAATCTGAGTTCCAGGTTTGTGGATCTTTAGGAGTTCATACAGCCTGGGGATTGTAGATCCCGTGGGGCTTAGCTGCTCATACAATTGGTTTGAAACAAAACCGGCATCCCTCACGTGTTTCAACGTAGCTGTCATCTGGCGCCCAGTCTTTTGAGTTGAGTCTGTCTCACCAGGAGTAGTGCTGAACTTGGTTTCGTCATTCAGAACTGCTCTGAGTTTTTCAATGTAGTCACGTTTGTCCATCACCACTATTCCGCTACCTTTGTCAGGTCTGCACAGTAAGATATCTTTATTATTCAACAATTCATTCGCTGGATGTTAGAGCTCTTTTTTGA
The DNA here is from genome assembly GCA_948099385.1 of Fasciola hepatica. NCBI lineage: Eukaryota > Metazoa > Platyhelminthes > Trematoda > Plagiorchiida > Fasciolidae > Fasciola > Fasciola hepatica. The sequence goes on from CANUEZ040000063.1 coordinate 6,027,599, forward strand.
CTGGCCTTCGTGGCCTCTGGTTAGATTTTCGATGTGAATGGCAAGCGTTCACTAGGGCTGACTTGAGTTCCTCGAAAGCTTCATTCAAAGTTGGCATCAACCCTTGAGTCTGAGAATATAGAGTTTCGGAATGCACCTCGTATTCAAACTTGTTATGTTTTCGCGTTGGGATACAGAACTTAGGACCAAGTGATAAGGCCTCGATCATGTGATCACTCAAACGCAAGTTAGAGCAGTTACGCCCATACCGATTGGGTTGATTGGGGAAAACACACCGGGGAGTCTTGGCTTCCATCCCTTCCGTCGACGCTTTTTGTTTCTTCCTCATTCGAGACTTCAGGATAGTTCCGGCGTGGTTAAGAAACGTTACTTTCAAGTTTCTATTTAGGCAATCTATGGAGTGCTGAAGTTGTGAACGATCCCATTCTCATTTTGATAGTTTAGAAAGTAAAGTGTCGCACTGATTACCACAACGCGGTGGGTATTTACTGCTGGTGTAGATCCAATGCCGTCGGAGAGATTTAAGGATCTTTTGTCTGATATCTACTACGTAATCTGTGAATGGCCTGATAATCAATTACTGGAAAACAATTATTGCGCCGATTTCGACATCTATACATGTATGATTATATCACACTGTATACATAACAACATCTTTAAACTCATCCTTAGTAGAAATTCATGACATGGCTCAGACAGAACCTGTGGACCTAGCATTTTCTAGAGAATCAGTAACACCCAAACCACCCCCAAAGACCTTGCTGAGTTGATCCCCTTTGTCTGACAAGGTCTTTATTCCTTCTTGTGGGAACCTCCAGTGTCCAGGTTCCACTTGAGTACAGCAAGCTACAAGAATCGCAATTCGAGCAACCCATAGCCAATTCGCACGGATCCGAAAACCAGAAAAGATTGACCCGCAGTTTCTACGGCACTAAACTGAAAATCACAAAATTCATGGCTATATGCAGGCCTCAAGTATGCGGCAAAGTAGTCTACACAGTAAAACCTAAAAGTTCAAAGTCCCGTAGTCCAAGCACGACAGTAAGAAACGGTTCAAGGCCAAATCCATTGGTCCTACATGTAGTAATCAAGCTAGTAGCGGCCTACCCAATGTCAAATACAGTCACACTTACAGCGAATGTAGAACATTGGAAGGGTTTTCAACATGCTTTCATCACCTACACAGCGGGTGAGCTGTTTGCAGGCCCGGTGAAAAGAGGAAGCTCGACCATCATTTGGGCGGAGGTTTCGCTCGCTTCGGAAACTATTGACGGAGGTCGAACAACTTTGGCCCAGCACAGAGACTCAAAAACGGCTAGACGAGTCAGAGGGTGGGTTAACTTAAGAGAACCCAGATGAAACGAGAGGTAAGATTGGTGAGAAAACCAACAAATGTAATAGGCACGGGCACATCTACAATAACAAAAGTGCACTGAGATAGGCGATGCAAGCCAAAATTTGACTCGAGAAAAATTGTACCAAAAGTAGGTATGCTGGATCGTTATCCGTCTAAAGCTATAGAGCTTTAGAATGCTGATGGTCTGAGTAATTGGGGAGAATGAAGCTGACCGGAGCACCGGTCAACCACAAACTGACTCCATGGGATATGGTCTATGATAAGGAGACGGCAGAGTGACAGGACGCTAATGGGTGCTGCCGTTACGACTCGTTGGTCGGCCGGTTTTCCGAGCGGTCGTGAGAGGTGCACGAGGTGGTACTCTCGACAGCTCTACTAAACTAGCCGTGGCACCGGCACCAAACCATAAGTCAAGCATCTCAAGAAACTGGACAGGGGAGAATCCGAGAGGTAAGGAGACGGATAGGGTGGATCGGAGAGAGGCTACGACGTGGTGGAAGTAACGACTGCACGGCGGTCACTTCCGCATGAAGGACACTGATTTGTACTGCTCCGTTTGTCAAAGTAGCATCCGAAGCGACTATGGAAGGACGAACGAGCTGAGTAATTTAGAAGAAGGTTTTCATGAAACTGTCCAAAGCCGAAGCCGTCTTGTCTAATGACACTTCATTGAAGAGAAGCTCCAGAGTGCTCTGCTCTTGTTCGGGCATTTTCCGCACCCACAATGGTCTGAACAGCAGATAGCCAGTTGCCGCATGGGAAACAGAAGCTGCGAAGGCTTATTGTCGCCTGGGGAAGTGCCACCAAGAAGCTGAAGGAGACGGTTTGGGTTCCAGGCTCCGGTGGCTTCCAGGGAGACCTGGCGAAGCATATCATAAAGCTAGCCTGCGAGTGAATTGGAGACGAGGTTCCGGAAAACGTCATGGATATGTAAATGAAAGCAGACAGGTTTATGCACATAATTCAGCTGCTGGGAGTGATTCTGCAAGCAGCAAACTGTGCTTCCAGATGGGTTATACAAAGAGGAGGCTTCCACGGAATAAATGGCAATGGCCCCACTAAAAGAGCGAAAGAAAACTTTCCAGACACCGCAGGATAAGACATCAACAGGCTGGATTAATCCACTATAAAAAGACATAAATATAATCAGTTTGGTGATAGACTGAAACCGGTGCCATCAAAAGATATCCATACAAATGTGAAGAACGAAAAGAGAACCATTACTGTAGCAAACGAGAGAAAGTTATCCAGAAAGGGTTCGCTAATTTAGATGCGCGAGCGACCCATGTGGATACTATTTCCGTCCACCGGGGAAAATGAGAAAAACGAATGGAGTTGTTGGATTTTGTCGTAACATTAGGTGTTCTGTTGAGATAAAAGGAGATGGGCGACTAGGCGACTTGAAGATTGGAGTCGAAGAGACAAAATGTGCCAAGTTTCCAGAACCTTCTGGAAAGGAACGGTGATGAGCCAAAGTAAGTCGGCACCAGGCTGGTTTTAAGAAAGGAGGCTCAAAAGAACCAGCTAGATGAAGGAACTGAAGCTGATCTGAATTCATAAATTACCAAACAAACTGGTCAATTATTGGATGATCTCTTACGTACCTAAAAGAACGACTGTTGGGAGCCACCACATGTCCAACAGGACTTCTGAAAGGGGCCAATGTGCTTAATTTGCGGATACGTACGATGAAATCCAATTGAACCTGACTGGAGTCCACCGCAGGTGACTATGAAGAAGGCGACTGGAGAATGATTCGAGAAGTACGACCACTCATAGCTGGTGGAAGACGTGATACCGGAGGGCGATGGGCTCCCAAGGAGAGGCTATCATTCCCGTAGTAGACCCAAAATCATAGTGTTCGATGACGATTTTATGATCTAGAAGAACAATGCCACAGAATGGCATTTGGCAAGTGGGCCACGCCGAGCGGTGGTCCGCCAGATGGGGCCCACCAATTATTGACGACGAGTGTGGAAGTGTGGTAATTAAGAATTGAACTAAAGCACTGGTAAGATTCGCAATGGAAGAAATATAACTCCTGCCCGAACTATGCACAATTGGAGATCAAAAAGACCGACTGGGGGAGCACAAACCGGAACTCGTATTGGGTGCAGTCGTACTGTACATAGACATGCAGATGCAATAAAGCAACTTGAACCACAATCGCAGCAGTAGGAATGTGATTCTGTCATGCCCCCTCTCAACTTTTGTAGACGAGCAATGCCACACTGATCCGGGATGTGGAGTTACACAAGTTCTTAGGTTTTTGGTTGAACAGATCGCCGCCTTTCACTCATTGTTATCATCTAGCCAAAAGGTCAGCATTTTGCGTCCTCAACATGGTGAAACGAGGCTTTTCTACAATTCGGAATCATGAATTTCAGATTTTTTATGAAACTTATGCGTGACCTCTTTTAAAATACGGCATCCAGATTGCACACTCCTTTCTGATCCAGGACCGCCCAAGCAGCACAGTACCCAACGCCGTTGAGTAAAAATTGGGCTAACGTTGGTCTGAAATGACTCGTAACATATGCCTTTAAAGATTGTGCAGAAGTTTGTGAAATTTAAAAAATACGGAAATAAAAGTACCATAATATTTAATAAAACATATCTGCTCTAAAGAAACGGCATATTTTGTTTTACAAGTTTTCGGTGTACCATTCGTATATTAGACTGTCTGATTTTCACAAAAAAGCTTCTTACCGGTGGTAAGTTAGTGGTTTTGATCGAAAGTGTGTGTAATGGGCAAAAAGACTAAGAAACAGGAAAGTTAGATGGATTAGCAAAAGGAGAGGTACTCATTTCCAGGCTTTTTTTATAGGTGGGCTAGCCCAACGCGCCCAATTGGGAGCGCCTTAGGCGTGCTGCTCAGGTGAGACTTATTGGAAAATGTGCAAAGAAGAGCCATGAAACTAGTTCGCTGGCTTTCTCGAACCCTTTAGCCTCAACGATTGACCGACCTTGAAATATACGCTTCACAAAATTGTAAATTAGAGATGTTCTCTTATTGTACAACCTTTTCACTACCGGGCTTGCTGATCGTTTTTCATGCCTCTGATCTTGGATACCCTCAGACGGCGCACCAGGTATTCAAGCCTCACCGTCATACAATTGTTCATAAAATCTTCTTTACCCACAGAATAGTCTCGCATTGGAACAAAATGCTACAGGAGGTTATCCGCGCTCAGAGCAAAGAAACATTTAAAAAGCGGGTGCATAAGTTTCTAGGACTGATGTTTCCCCCTTGAAACTCTATCATTTCAACCCAAGTCTTTCCTCCCTCTCAAGTTTCTTTCACTTAGTCAGTTTTACTGGGCTCCGTACCTAAAACAAAGCATGTGCTCTACGACGCAGTGCGATGCTAGACGAAGGCGCAGTTACGTAAATTATTGCTTTGTTAGAAAAATAAATCACACGCCGCATTTCTGGAATTGTTTTATTCATTTGACGTAATCAGCACCTCTTAAAGTATTCTCAAGATTAGTGACACATCATCTCATGTCGCAACTGTAAATGTTCCTTGAATTTACTTTATGATTTGAACAAAGGTGTACACCACAGGCCTATTTTTCCGAGAAATATACGTCCAAGTAGTCTAACATACAGCTTCCTAATTTTCCGAAATCCCCCTATTTCACTGAATATAGATGCCTTGACACAAAGATTATCACTTATTTCTCTGTTTTGTTGAAGAAATATTTCAATAAAAAATTTCTTCCAAGTTTTGCGAGTGGACATTTTTTCGTCGTCCAACCTTTCTTAAGTGCAACTCTCATAATATTTCACATCAGGTGACGATATAACACAAAAGCGACGAACCCTGCCCGAAAATTCGGAATGAAGCAGTTTTCGGAATACAGATTTGTAAATAATTTTCATTATGTCGTTTTTATAATAAACTTAGTGATTGTTAAGAACGATTTTTATTAAATGGGAAATTAGTTGTTTAGATCGATAAGATGGATACCGAACAAATAGACTAATAAATGCGCAATCTCAATGGGATAGGAAGAGGTACCCATTTCCAGCGATTTTTCACACGTACGGCTTAGCTCAACGCTTCCCCGATTGGTCGCAGGTAACATTGCCCAACATCTCTGATGGTGCAGCCCAAGGTCGGGCGTACTACTTGGGTCGTTGTTACAATCGGGAGCAAATGATTTCAGTAGTAAGTCTATCACGAAGATATACCTCTAGTTGGTCAAGAAATTACACTTGGTATCCTTTTTGGCAAATACAAAACAAACTCCGGGTTGGCTTCCCGTACCGAAAAGTGGAACTTAGCCCTCTTGGCCACCTCAAAGTTCAAAGATAAGAAATCTTTCCATATCAACTCCCTCAATGAGTCGTACTGCAGAGACATAGGCGCTTACGGAAAAGCCAAATTTTTGACTAATAAATATGCATACTTTCCACTAAACGTCAGAAACATGGCCGTTTTTGCCTCTTTCTTTTCGTGTGGAGCACCAAATTTTCAATCATTCCAAATAGACATCAACCTCGCGCACATAGTTAACGCCTCTAGAATACAACAATCTATGACCAAAACGCTGACCGTGGTGTAAGGTTGGTTAGACCTTACTTCGCGGTTTCCTTCTTAAACGCATTCTTCGGTCCTTTGTAGTGCGTAAACCACCTGCACGATACTCTAATGCTCGACACTGTACGAATATGTTAGCCAGAACGGTATTCTCCACGACCCGTGGGAACCAGAAGGCGATTGGGAGAGACTGTGGTAAGCGTGTATTTGAGAGCGTGAGTGAGAGCGTGCGCAAGAGCAACGGTCAAATGTCAACCGCGCTTGGCAGTCAGCGTTCAGTTAAACAATAAACGTAGTAAAAGTATGAACGAAGATGGCCATTGCTACGGTTGAGCCAGGTTCTGTACGTCGCAGTAACTCTAGGAAAAAGTAAGGCACTGGAATCACGAAATGAGCCTCAACCCACAACTAGAATATGATAGGGAATAACAACACGGAATTACTGGGCTGAAGTCCATTTGCACCGATCAGAAATATAGAAGCACAAATAAATTATGAAATGGTTGAACATCAAATCTTCTCAAGAAACACGCATACATAGTGCCCAGCTGGGAAACACTGGGGAAAAATGGTCAATCCCACTGTAGACGTGTAGTAATCAGGAACTAGACTTGAGTACTCGTACTATACGTAATGAATGAAATATAAATCCTACCCGAACTATGCGAAACGGTGAATAAAGAACACCGCTATAGGAACACACTTTCGAACTCGCATTCTGCGCAATCATACTGTACATAAACATACATAAACATGCAGATTAAACAAAACAAGGTATAGTACGGTTATTAACAATCGCAGCATAGGCCGCAGCTTCAATGAAGTTCAGGGTATTTGTAATTATGGCGTTCTTTGTTCCGCAAACGTTCCGATCTCTGGATAGCTTCTGTTGAACCTGAGTTTGCACTAGAATCATATGAATCTGGAAAAGACTCAGAAAGATCGTAATTAGTATCTACTGGATTCCACTTAGAAACAGGATTAAAAGTAATCAGATCAATCTGTCTTCGATGAATGGAACCATCATTGAGATACAAAATCTGACAAAGTTTATTCCCGAGTCACTTAAGTACTCAGATTGTTGAGGGTCTCATATCATTGTCTCTGGTAAACAACTTTCGAGGGCTGGAGGCGCTGTAAATTAGTGCGTAGTGTACAGCCCTTAAACAGCCTCGCCAGACTGCTACCCGTGATTGAAAGGACGGAATTACGATAATACATCAGGAAACTGTCCACAGTTCTCTCGAGTTCACTGAATGTTCCCCGATTTGTGGATTCTGTAGCACTCTTTATTGATCGCACAAAATTTTCAACAGTGCCAATCGACTGCGGATGAGGTGGAGGAGCAAACACGCGATGGCAACCCATAGAATTCAACCAGTCTGTCACCTTGTGAGAAGTTGAATGACTCCTGTTATTAGTAACCAACGCATAACGTGCTCCTTCTCGACTAAATGCCTTGAGAAGCGCAATATTTATGAAATTACAGCTCGGTAAGGGTAGTGAAATAAACAACTGGTCACTTAGAATAAGAGCCATGATAACGAGGGTGCAGTACTTGTTCGGGAACGGTCCGTAATAACCAGCATGAACACGCTGCCAGGCCTCTCGTGCTATGGGCCATGGAGTCCACTTAGAAGGTTGGGAATGGATTTCGTGCACACGGTCAGTAAAACGTTTATCAAAATGGCATAAATCACTGCTCAGTTCAGGCCACCAACAGATAAGCCGGGTTGAGGGGTTTCATCTTTTCAATGCCGAGATGTCCGGAATGGAAATTAGTCAGAACTGCTGACCGCAATGTAGGTGGTATAACAGTGGGATAACTGAAACACAAAACACCATCACAAGTCACAGAAATGACTTCACTAGGCTTGTGGAACTCCGGAAATGGACGTCTGATACCCACCCTCCAAGATCGGATCGATTTAAGGGAAGCGGCTGGGTTACCAAACAGTCAGACAAGGTTTCCTCAGAAGTGGAGTAATGAGATAAATAGCCTGCAAGAGGAATAGTTTCTGCTTTACTACGTTGAATATCATAAGAATATGCGCCGAGAGCAACATTCCACCTTTGAACCACCGCTGCTGATGATTTTACTAACGAAGTGCGTGAATCGTAAATGAACTTCTACGCTTCGAGATCAGTCACCAAATTGAAGTGTGACCCAAACAAGTATTTGTTTAATCGAGTGACTGCCAGAAACAGCTGGAACCTCACTTTGTGTCTGCGAATATCCACTTTCCGCAGGACTAAGTCTGCGCGAAATGCGCAGCACTGGATGGCCATCTCGTTCGAGCCAGTGGAAGAAGCATCCGTGATGAGAGTAGGGGGTAAAATTGATGAAAAAGCACGTAAAACGGCAATGGTAGAAAAAAATTGAGCAAAGGCCGAAGCGCACACTCGTGTATAGGCGACCATTTAAATGAGTTTTGTGAACAGAGGTCAAACAAGGGTTCTACTTTAGAATCAAATTCTGGATTGAATCTGAAATAATACTGCAGTGGACCCAACAACGAACGAAGTCCTTCGAGAGATTTTGGTGAAAGAGCATGTGATAAAGAAGAAAAACAGTCAGGATCGGATAGAAGACCACGTTCGTCTACCAAATATCCTAAACACGTGAAATGAGTGGATGAAAAAACACATCCGTCGGGATTAATAGCAAGACTTTGTACACGGAACCGTTCAAGCATTAAACACAGACTTTCTTCATGTAATTCCCTGGCTGGTGCGTGAACAATGATATCGCCTCGATAAGCGACGAAACCTTGCAAACCAGAAGTAAGGTAATCAAATGCATTTTGGAAACCTCCAGGTGACACACTGAAACCAAAAGGTAAAAAGCTGTACTGATATAATCTAAAAGGTTTAATGAATGCTGTGAACTCACGGGAGTTGATCGTCGGGTGGTATTTGTAGAAATGCACCTTTAAGATCCAACTTGGAATAGAATTTTGAACCATGAAACTGATGCAGAATGTCTTCCTGTCCCATCGTAGAACAGCCGGTCTGCTTCAGGAATTTGTTCGAAGTAACGTGATAATCTCCACAAATTCTCGGAGTTTTCCCATTCCTTTCAATGGGATCACAATCATTGTAGCTCAGGATGACCCATTCACGGGTGTTAGGATACATTTCGCGTCCAACTGATCGATGGTCTTCTTCACTAGTTTACGCAATCCCAAAGGTAATACCCGACGTTTAAGAAATTCTGGTGGCCCTGATAAGTCGAGAACAATGGGTGTACACTTGATGTCATCTGAAGCCATGGAACACTGCAAAATCAATTTTTGAAGACTGGAATGATGACAGTCAGAGAAGAACGACAAAGAAATGTGAAGCTGATTCGTGTAATTAAGACCCGTAATTAGGAGTTGAGAGTCGACGACAAGGAATGAGCACTGATGAGTAGCCGAATGGGGGTCTGTGAGAGATAGTTCACACGACACCAATACATGCAAATTATGACAAGTGATACCCTTCACTGAAATGTCAACAGACTAATTATTACAGGGGGTTGGAAACCCTGAATAATGGAATTAGAAATGGACGACTCTACACTGTCCGTAGCCAGTATGAATAAATGTTTAATAGAATGGTTAACAACATAGGTGCGGGTGACATGACCAGATGAATATGAAATGGTAACGGCTAAGGACAGAGACTGAAAATCAGAAGACAAACGAGACTGAGTCTTGGAACTGTCAGTTACACAAACCCTAATACTCAGGCAAACGGATTGAATATGGCCAAATTTACCGCATGTATGACATGTAACCTCACGAAAACAACATGGTAAACGTGAATGCTTCGCACCAAAATCTGAAAGTTATTCCATCGTCAACGATTGCTCTGTTGAGGTGGGGACGAATTCTTTGTATTATTTGATTCACAAAGGCGCTTGAATCGGTGCGGCTTTTGGGCTTTTGGCTTCTGGGCATTGGCAGAGTTAAAAAAATATGGGCAGCTCCTCATGAACAACTGCGTTTACATCTTGAAATCGTTTGCCCAAGAGTTTAGTAGACTGGAATGTGCATTTCGGAATCAACAGTAACTCTCTTTGTAAATCAATGCAATTAATTCCATCAGTCAGTCTACCACATAACGGAATTTGTGGCTGGTCGCCAAAATTGCATCAAGAAGCATGGGTTTGCAGTTGCAAAATGAGGTCACGGATGGACTGCTGATCTTAATGAACTAATGAATGAAATTTCGCTACTTACAGAACTTCGAAGTTTGCTGGCTGCGTTTATGGAAGATGTTCATCATTCTTGTGTTACTTGATCGCCGGATCTGAAATATCAAACATTTCGCTGCGACAGTGGCGCCTAAAGAAACGTTGGACAACAAAACGTTTGCGCGTGAAGGTTTTAAAAATAGTTTGATTGAAAGCTGTTTTCAGCAAAACGATTAACCATCTGATAATTCACGTATCAAACTAACTATAACCAACGAAATAGGAAAATATCAAATATAATCTGAACCGAATCAGAGGAACATCTAGAGTTGTGATTTACGATAAACTGTCACTAAGATCCAGAGTGCCTGAAGAGGTGTTCATAACACCAAATGAATAAAAGAAAATGTCAACAGAAAACGTAGCTTGAGATTTTTCTCGAAAAAAGTGATGATTCAAGTACCTGCATTCTCATTTTGCATTGCCTTGATTCACAGCATTGATAAACGAACGCACTATGTTTTTGAACGACATACAACGTTTCCTCTGCGAACCTCGGGATGGAACGAACAGCGTCTGGAATTTAGTCAAAGACAACAAACTTCATTGACCTACACTTGACGGCATTATTGAGCCTGTTTTGAACGGCGTTTCGCTGCGCACTCCCAAACCAGCGGCACATACGGTTCTTCCAAGCTGTACTTCTCGACCATCTGACAAAATTAATATAATACGAAGGAGCTAAGGTGCATGAATGGTTGACTTCGATGCGCTGGTGGTGAGTAGACTGCTACTTGGAAGATACGTAGACCCCAAATCTGCTGTTGGCTAAACTCCTGTGGCTTAACTTCGACAGCATGGACAACAAGAGTGAAGATTTACTGTGGGTGAAGATTGAAGAAATACTTGGCAGCATTCGGTATTTCCTAGCATACCTATTGACTGTGATTCGGGCCACGAACGTCGGTGCTTTCATAATGTCGCCTTGCCAAAACAAGGCACTTTGCACTGAGGATCTTCTTGCACATCTAATAGCTGCCCAATCTCGTCTGTCTTCGCATAACAATGTATTCTGAGTCCCATAATCTGGATATGAATGGCGAACGTTACATAACGATTGGTGCTCAATATTGCATGGCATCTAACGAAAAGAACACGGCAAAATGACTACTTTAATATCCAAGGCTATAGGATGTATGTATACACACACACGTACATATATATATATATATATATATATATATATATATATATATATATATAATGGAATTATATATAAGGAGAGATAACAATATACCAGAGGTAAAATAAACTTTAACAAGTGCGCTTTAGTTACCTTAGTGAGTCGTGAATCGCTTTTCTGCACAGGAAACCGGACAACACATCCTAATAGCGGAGAATGAAGAAAACCAGTGTCACGGCTTCGCCACCAGGACATTCAGTAAAACAAACTTTGCTGTTCTTTGTAACGTAGGTATATGTTAATAAATACTGTGGTACTCCTTAGGGAAATTCACGAACTTCCGTGTAAGCATTCTAGGTTCATGTCAGGAATAATTTTAGCCCAACCGCGTTGGGTATTGTGCTGCTCGGGTAAGTAGATGCAATCGACAAAACAACCAAACGCGATGCTATAACTCAGGATCGATCTGACCCCCCTACCCTCACTCCATATTTATGTTTACAACTTACGTTTTGTGCCACGTCTGCTTATTCGCTGAAACCACACGTCGGACATTGGCCTTAAATGACGGCTAACTGGTGCGTGCATAGGTTTTGTTCTGTGACCTCTGACCCACATTTTCTATAGACATCTCGTTGACTTGATCGCTTGAACCTCAAGTGATTCTGAGGTTACTTGCATTTGCCCAACTGTGATTTACGGTGCGGTTACTTTTGAGATTTGTACAGCTTCTGTGTCATATTTATGATTGTTGTTATGAGGAACCGTGTTGAAGCCCACAGTTGGATGCTTGGCGTTTTTCGGATTGTGTGACGAGTATCTCAACCACCACGGAAGTCCTTTACAGTGAACAAACTACCATTGTTGAGCACGAACACAGTCCATCAGAAACCATCTCTTACGTGAGCGACCAGGCCTCCAGATTAGTGCTTCAAACTCGGTGAAAGCAACAAAGGTGCAAAACCTAATCTCAGTTATACGACCGGTCACTTCTATTCGGTCTCACAGTCGGTAGCTCAATTCAACCAAAAAGCTTGGGCCTTTGTCAGGGAAGGGGCTCAGAATTCAGTGACTCGCAATGTAGTCCTTCCAACGAAGTCAGAGACAATCATCTCCTGCACACATCTGATTTTCATCGGTCTTTCCATACCAAAAAACAAAACAACAGTTACCAGTCAATCAAAACCACACGGTTCTCACTATGCAACTATTACTTATAGGTGCCCTATTCCATACTCTTAAACATGCTGTTCTTACTTGACCAGGTATATTCAAGTGTGCAATCCAAGTAACGAATTTAAACATGTTGGGGTTAAGCTTTTCCGTGATTGTGTTATATTCTTTCTGTTGAATTGTTTTGTGTTGGGCTTTGTAGACGATGACTTGAGACGTGCAAACGATACAGTCTACGGGTAGATGATCTCACTATTCGGTCGAGCGTACCAGTGTGGTATGTAACCAATTATCAAGTTTTGTTAACCCATGTATTTCATCCGTTCCAGTGTCTATCTGTTTACGGGATTACCTGGCCCAGGATGGTATTTTGCATCCCATGAAGACCGAATTACTAATCTGGGGCTATTTCTATATGAGAGTATATTAACAGGTACGAAAAATACATCAGCTGCACTTCAGTAGACTCAGTTCGGTAAAAATTGAGTAGGCAACTTTGTTTTGACTCGCAAACTCCGACGGGGTTTTCTTCTCTTACACGAGATCATTTGTCGTTAGTCTAATGCTTTCTTCTCTTTTTTAAAAGTAACTTAAATGTTTATGGTTCTAATACGAAGAATTCTCTTCCGTGTATCTTCTCGGACATCTTAAAGCATGCCACTTTGGCTAAATGAGAAAGATATGCAGCTATAAATAGCAGTGACTGGGTAAGTTTGTGACTAATCGGCTACCTTAACAATATCCTGGAAACTAACCGTTCTTGTTCTCGCAGACACTAGATCGTTCTGGTGTAAGCTATCGTATTGAATATGGAATCTGTCAGAATTCATACGAAACGAGTAGGTAGTCGGCAAATGGAGTCGAAGTGATTGAAACAGCCCAACCGCGTACGGGCACCCCTAAACGCACCGCAGTTTGGTAATCAATTATTTCCTGTCCCGTGGAACACTATTTTGATCCTGTAATTAGGTGACTCGCAGATAAAGGCACCTCAAGTCCCGAGACAGAGAACACCGGCTAGCTGCACTCCGTGTACTAAAGGACAGATCGTCAAACAATAACGATAACATACCTCAAATTGTGGATAAACCGACCACAGAATCAACGGAGTCCAGAAAGGTTTCAAGACGCCCAAACAACAATAGACGGGAAACGTTCGAGACAGCAATGCAGGAATGAGTCAAGTAGCTTACGAAATAGGTCCTTATTTATGGGAGCCTTTTGGCCAATCAACGAACAGAAGAGATAATGATTCGAGGTAACACGCATACATGCTCGGGAGAAGAACAAACGGAAAGAGCGAAATCACCTGGAGACGACCAAGTCCAGTCTTTTACAAGGATAAGATCGACGGGAGGGGGGGGGGAGGGGAGGGTAATGTTACGTAAACAATAAACTCGAACTGATAAGAACAATTGTTAGACTCATGAGAATTGGGTACCTCGACTCTTGTCATAGAGACAAGAATGAGCAGAGCTGCTTGACGCAATATAACTGAGCAACACTTATTACTCTGTTGAGGAGGCCGGGGGTATAATCGGGATGGAATTTAGCACTGATAATGTATGAAGGAAAATCCAATAGTTTGCTCAATACAAAATAACCTTAGGATAGGAAGCATGGGATGTGGACTGCACCAATTTAAAGCAGATAATAGATTTGGCGGGCGGAATTTCTCTGTCTAAGTTCAATAAATCTTTCGCCTGTAATACATATTTTTCACTTTTCCGTTTAACTCACGGATAAAAGGATCAATAGTTTGCGTCATATTTTCAAGATATCAGATGCGCAGCACATTTACTTAACCAAAACTTTTTATGACTGCCTTGCTACAATCATCCGTTCAATACCATATACGTACCTAGGGTGAAATATCGAAACATTTTTCCCACACACTATTTCAATAGCCAACGGAAATTTTCTACATTGTTTATGATCACTTTACAGGTAACAGGTTGAAATCTATCTTCTTGTTCAATCTTCACAGGAAGTCTTTGAAATGCTATGGTGATAGCAAGAAGTATCCCGGTCGACTTTATATTTTTCAACCGACGCAATCATGTGAGAAATATGTTTAAAAGAAAACTTTCAAAACGTTTCTCGATGAAATCAGCTAGCGATTACCTTGGAAGGGACATGTTAAATGAGTACCGCGAAATTCGAGCATCCGCTGCCTGAATAACGGTCCTGTCCAGAATGGTGAACAGAAGCAAAGTTTCTCCTAATATAAATGCAACACCACTATCCTTTGGTTCTGACCATAGGCAGTAGTACGTAAATTATATTATTGTTTCATTTGTAATTTTCGCAATCATATTTTTTCCGCATTACCAAGATATGACTCTCATGAAGCGCGGAAAGTGGAAGCCATATCTCTTCCTCTAGTTCGATTTTTGAGGAGATGCGATATCGAATTGATTGAATAGGTAGAACCCCGCGCAGAACTTCTGAGAATTCTGAACTCCACAGGTGTACAAAACATTGGGTATTATTTTGCGCAAGCGGATTCACGTGATGTACAAGCATATAATGTAACACAGAGAGTATAATAATGCAAAGTACAAAGAGTCATTCTCGAATATCACAGGGGACCCTGTGGATTTAGTCCAGTCAGAAGTGAAACTTCTAAACTCTCGTTGTTCAGGACAAAGCGTGTCCGTTAAGATACAATTTTTTCTCGGAACACAATTGATTGCAACCTTATCACACAGTACTCATTTAAATGGGTATGTGCCCTCGTCATCCACTAGGTGCGAATACAACTGGTTTTACTCCCACGCAGCTACTTATCCTTTGTCTGTGCTATCCCACCTTTTAGGATTTTTCAACAACTGGCTGTTGATGACTGACGAATTCAAAGTGATTATGTTTTAGCACTGCTTTTCAAATCATTTGCTTTACTGCGCTGCTTGAACCATGGTTTGTTTTTGTCCTATTTAATTATGTGTAAGACAAATAAGTATATGCAACAAAGATTGTGACAGTGAGCATGCAGCTGAAAATTCAACCCTTGGGATGAATCACGTTACATTTTCAATTAATTTCATTTTTCTGTCGATATGTTTGAAGTTATAATGCAACCATTCTGTCCAATGTGTAAGGTTTGTATTCAAGTATGCACGCTGTCCTTTTATTCTCCTGCCAGTAGACTTTATGTTTTTGGACGAATTTATACATTTCTCTAAAGCCGTGGACATAGAGGCATCCAAATGGACGGAAAATTGAACTAGAGACCACCTACAATACGTTGTCAATCAGAGTAAGGTTAGTGGTTAGAGGAAATATATGCACGACATCGCCCTCTAGGCAAACCCATAAACTATTGAGCCATTGAGCTATCTATCTATCTATCTATCTATCTATCCATATATATATATATATATATATATATATATATATATATATATATATATATATATATATATATATATAATATTCACAATAAGCAGCGAGCCAGAGCAAATTCAAGGGGACCGGGTGGTGTAACATTTGATGTCGTGGGCATTGAACTCGTGTTATGGGTTTGTACGTACAACTGACGGGAGAATTATGGATCATTTACCATTTACCATAGATTTAACTGAAGTACCGGAACTTTGATCAAATGGTTTGTAGCCTTGCTTACTTTTTAATTGCAGAAACAAGTGCACTGTTATCCGGTCTACGGATGGATACGAAAAAAATGAAACTTACCTAAAACCTGGGTAACATTTACAAAAATGGGCTATTTGAACGAGAGGGCTGCATTACAACTTTCGGCAAGTTCTTCGTTGAAGACTCGATCTTTCTGTTGTTGTCCGAGGTGACGTTGTCGTTCTCGTTGGTAGTGTTGTTTTGGTTTTCGTGTTAGTAGCAGTAATAGTAGTAGTGTTAGTACTACTGTTATAATCCAAAAGGCGTGCCTGGGTGAACAGGTTGTTTATTGCCAATAGCTCGTTCGGACATCAACAAAACAAAACAAACGTTACAAACATGCTTGTTTGAAAAGTCACCGTTCCCCTTCACTTGAAGACAGTCACCATCCGACGGAGAAGCAGTTGTGTGGTTCGCCTGTTGTTGTTCACCTTCTTGCGTTCGGTCTCTTGGGCATAGCGGCGTTGGTACTCCACGAATGACGATAGTTCCGCTTTCAGCAATCAACTACTTAATAAGTAGTATATACACTCAAAAGAGTAGTAGTAGTAGTGTTGTGAGTGTATATACTACTTATTAAGTAGTTGATTGCTGAAAGCGGAACTATCGTCATTCGTGGAGTACCAACGCCGCTATGCCCAAGAGACCGAACGCAAGAAGGTGAACAACAACAGGCGAACCACACAACTGCTTCTCCGTCGGATGGTGACTGTCTTCAAGTGAAGGGGAACGGTGACTTTTCAAACAAGCATGTTTGTAACGTTTGTTTTGTTTTGTTGATGTCCGAACGAGCTATTGGCAATAAACAACCTATGCACTCAGGCACGCCTTGTGGATTATAACATTTGGTGCCGTGATCAGGATGAAGACCCCGTGGCCGCAGCCCTTCGAAGGCGGGGACATACGGAGCTTCCTGGAGGAGCTTGAGGACCCGATGGAGCTCTCGGGGATTCGACCGGGGTAAGTTGGCAGCCCTTCGAGCGCTTCTCAAGGGCAGGGCGCGGGCGGTGCTGGATGAGGCGCAAAAGGGTCCGGAGAAAATGGAGTGGGCTGCCGTCAAGGACGCACTGGTTGCGGGATTCGACACCCCGGCCGACCGTCAGGAGGCAATGCGGCAATTCAAGGCAGCCCAGTGTGGAGTTGGCGCGGACCCCTTGGTGCATGCCGTCGCGCTCCGATCACTCCTTGATCGCGCGTTGCCCACGCTGGACAGAGAGGCACGCGCTCAGCTGTTAGCGGACCGCTTTGTGGACAGCTTGCCAGAGCCCATGCAAGACCGAATACGTATCGTGCGCGTCGGGCGCAAGATGAATATTTTACACTTGGCGGAGTCCGTCCGTGAATTACCCAATCCCGACACGACCGTGGCAAATGTGTCAAACGCAGAAGACTCAAGAACGGAGAACGAGTGCATTGAAGAAATATCACGGATGGCTTTTCAGAAGAAGTGGAGACCGGCAACTGCAAGCAAACCGAGTCAAGCTCGGTGTTTCTACTGCGGAAAAGTGGGACACTTTTGGCGTCAATGCCGCAAACGCCAGCAGCATGACGTAAGAAATAGAGAGTTGAAATCCTACCTACCGTGTTTTCGAAAGCAGGTCGCTATCGGGGCGGTAGATCGAGGGGCTATTCGAGAACAGGTCGAGATTAACGGGCTTAGTGAAGTCTGTTTGATAGATACGGGTGCGGCGGTTTCGTTGACCAGGCGTTTGCCAGGGGAGAAGGTGCAGTCATGTGCCATGGAAGTCAGGACGGTGGGAGGACACACACTGAATATAGACGGAACGGCCCGAAGGACGGTTCGAATAAACGATAGGACCCTGACGCATGCGTTCATAATATCACACGACACCAACGAAACAATACTGGGCGCCGATCTCTTGCGGACATTGAATGCGGTGATTGATCTAAAAGAATATCGGCTGAGCACGAAGTTTGGCTCAATACCAATTGTTCGTCAACCATTCAAACAGACATGCGGGTCCATTACAAACTAAATATGCAGCAGTGTGAACCCAGCGTTTCAACCGACCATACAAGAATTCTCGGAGCTGTTTACGACGGATGAAGACCCGCACGGGTTTTGTGACTGGGCGGAACACGAAATACCTACAAAGCCTAAGGCCTTTCGACCGTATGGACCTCGTCGTATTCCCGTCCATCTGGAGGATGAGGTAAAGCGACAAGTGAACAATATGCTAGAAGAAGGAGTTATCGAAGAAGCGCGAAGCATGTATAACTCCCCTTTGCTACTCGTTAGAAAGCCCAATGGAAAATTCCGTTTTTGCGTTGATTTTCGACGTGTAAACGACGTAACCATACACAAGCCGGTGCCGGTGCCTTCGGTGGCAGAGATATTCGATAAATTGCAAGAAGCCACAATATTTTCGGTGATCGACCTGCGGTCAGGATACTGGCAAGTTCCAATAAAGAAGGAGGATCAAGACAAAACAGCATTCACGGTCGGGGACAAGCAATACCGTTTTCTGAGGATGCCATTCGGTCTATCAGGGGCGCCGTTTACCTTTCGTCTTCTAATGCTTAAGTTGTTGGCAGGACTAACAAACGTCGCTGTCTATGGAGATGATATCGTGATCTACAGTCAGACGGTAAACGAACATATTGTACATTTGGAGAACTTGTTGAGGCGCGTGAAGGAAGCAGGGCTGAGAATAAACGGACCAAAGTCTCAGATAGGAAGATCGATGGTCACTCTTCTGGGCCACAAGGTAGGCAACGGGGAACTACGACCTCTTTCCGAGAAAATCCTGAAACTGAAGGAATTTCTAATACCGACCTCTAAAAGATCATTGAGACGGTTCCTGGGCTGCGCTGCATACTACAGTCGATTTGTGAAAAATTTCACATCTATCGTGGAGCCTCTATACGCCCTTCTCAAGAGGGAGCACAAATTTAAATGGAGCCCGGAGGCGAATCAGGCTTTCTGCCAAATCCAAAGTACCATGTCGAACGAACAGCTCACGCTGCAGCTGCCGGTCGTTGGTGAGCCGTTCACAGTCAGTACAGATGCCAGCGACGTAGGTATCGGAGCAGTGCTAAAGTAGATGAGTGGTGTGGTGGAATACGCGAGCAGAGTGCTCACGCCAGCTGAGAGGAAATACTCTACAACTGAAAAGGAATGTTTAGCTATCGTATGGTCTTTGGAAAAATGGCGACCATATCTGCTAGGTCAACGGTTTCATATTGAGACTGATCACAAACCGTTGGAATGGATCAAGACAACAAAGGATCCCCGAGGCAAACTGGCCCGATGCACAATTCGTCTCCAGGAATTTGACTTTACCAGTAATCATGTTGCGGGCACAGATATTCACATGGCCGATGTTCTGTCCCGTCCTGAAGAAACACAGCCTGATATTAAAGTTCTTACTAGAGTCAACATGCTGCAACTGGAGCAAGATCCTCAGAGACTGGTAAATCAACAACGACAAGATCGGCAACTGACGAAAGTAATGCAAGCACTGGCAAGTGGGGAGACGCTGCTAACAAAAGATGAACAGCGCCTGTGGCGACCAACCTGGAAGCAGCTCCACCTGAGTGCCGCAGGGGTGCTCATGAAGCGGCGGTCCGGGTCAAAAGGGTCGGTAGTCGTCGTGCCTGAAAACATGCGCAACCAACTAATGAAAGAGTGTCACGAGATGGCCCACTCAGGCCACAGCCGAACGTTTGACGTACTGCAGCAAAGAGCATATTGGCCAAATATGCGAAACGATGTGATGAACCAGGTCTTGGCCTGCGAGCGATGCCAACTTTTCAAGTCCGATTCCCGCGCAGCTCAGTGTCCGATGCAGTCGATTCCAGTTTCAGAGATAGGAGAATTGTGGTCCATTGATCTGATGGGGCCATTTCCGAAGTCACATCGAGGCAATCAATATATAGTGGTTATGACCGAACATTTCACGCGCTGGATCGAGGCTGTCGGCGTCCCTGATCAACGCGCCAATACTGTCAGCATGGTCGTAATGGAACGTATCGTAGCCAGTCATGGAGGTCCACTATCGATCATCACCGACCAAGGTCCGTGTTTTGAAAGCGATGAATTTCGAACGTGTCTGGAGAAACTTGGAATCCGAAGGATACGCACAACCCCGTATCATCCCCAAACCAATGGTCTTACTGAACGGAACAATAGCACTATCAAGGAATGGTTGGTGACAAAAGGGGGAGATTGGGAGCAGGCACTACCGTTATAATTGCTGTCACATCGCGCCTCCAAGCAATCCAGCACGAAATATTCCCCGTTTCAATTGATGTATGGCAGGAAAGCGAGATTGCCCGTTGATCTCGAAGTGGGCGTATGGCCGTCTTTTCAGATGGGACCAGTCGAACTCCATCAAGCAAGAACAGAAGCACAGCAAAACCTGGAAGAAACTTAAGAACGCTCAATGCAAGCCTCTCGTACGCAAATTATCACCGAACCAGACTCGTTTGCGGTGGGCACTCGGGTAAAATACAAGCAGCGCTTCGGGGGACTCAGCAGTGGCCCTGGATCACGGAAGCTGCTTCCTAAGTGGAGAGGACCGTATTCAATCTTGGAAGCCCACCACCCACTCTATAAGATAGGGGGCGCCTACGAAGAACGGTATGTGCACCGGTGTGAGCTACAGCGTTGGCACGACGAACCGGGATCGGAGGTATGAACCTCGGAGTGGAGAAAGACTTGAAGGCAGTCCTCTGGATATGGAGTTTCTTTTTTTGTCAGGGGGGAGTGTTGTGAGTGTATATACTACTTATTAAGTAGTTGATTGCTGAAAGCGGAACTATCGTCATTCGTGGAGTACCAACGCCGCTATGCCCAAGAGACCGAACGCAAGAAGGTGAACAACAACAGGCGAACCACACAACTGCTTCTCCGTCGGATGGTGACTGTCTTCAAGTGAAGGGGAACGGTGACTTTTCAAACAAGCATGTTTGTAACGTTTGTTTTGTTTTGTTGATGTCCGAACGAGCTATTGGCAATAAACAACCTATTCACTCAGGCACGCCTTCTGGATTATAACAGTAGTAGTTGTTGTTTTTGAACTGTTAGCCCAGTTTCTCACCGTTCTCGCCCGTGTATTTCCTGTTTGCATCATCGAGTACACCAAGGCTAATCAATTTACTGTTTTATGTAGCATTACTTTGCGATTATCAATACTACTGCTACTGCTGATGTTGTTGCTATTGATACTACCACGGCTACAACTACGATTAAAGCTACTAATATCACCACGAATAAAACTATTGTTGTTGCAGCTATCACTAATACGGATGCTCATACCAAAAACAATAACACGTTTTTAACTAATACTGCGACCACTGCTATCTCTACTCTCGTTGCAGTTGTTACCAAGATAATTATCGTGACCAGGTCACCCGTAGTGCACCCTGGACGTCTTTTCGGAAGGGGAATGTGATGTTGTATGCTGTCTGAACAGTAGCACTCATGTTTGGACAATTGATTAGTATCGTTCCCATTCACGGACGTACATCTGTTGATGTTTATTCATACCTCAGTCCCTGCACTGTTTGTTGGCTGATTTATTCCGCTATTGATTGATTAACCTGGCTTGAACTGGGGCAAATGCACTCTATCGTATGCAGTACCTCAGCTCATTTAGATTACTTAAGCACTTTCTTGCTTGTTTTTCGCATGCTCGTTGGCAACAGCCGAGTTTTTTTATGGTCACGAAAATAAATGGAGTGCCACTATTACGTGTTCTGCTACCAGTTACGAACACATCTACGGGATCTTAACGTTTGACTGGAAATGTCTGGCCCGGGGACCTGGCCACTTGCAACGAAAGTGATTTCGTGATGAAGAACCAAATGCGGGGACACAAAATATACTAAATGTAAGCTGGACAAGTGGCGTGGCTATAGCAAACAGCCTCAACATTTGCAATAGATTGCAGTGCTCGCGCAGCTGTTTCTTCGATAATCAAGTTGCTATGGTCACTGTAGTCGCGAGTAGCTATTTACACAACTCACTGGTTGTGCTCAGGGTGTTGCCAAGACTGGCTAAACATTTGTCACGGGATCGATCTAATATTAATTATCCGCCACCTTTTGCAGGACTGCGCTCTTGATTTGTGTGACGATGACCTTACGTTAAAAGACGAGGAGAAGTACTGCTATCCTTTTCGAAGAACGTCTCATCATGTGTCCAGTATCCTGTCCTTTATCGTGTTCGTTGACCGTATATTGTCACATTCAAAAGACTGTCAAGTTAGTAAGGTCAATAGTAACTGCATGTACTAAATGGGTGGGTTTTCAGAGTTTACGCCATATCTGTGGATTCAAATATACAAGCAGTTCAGTAAGTCTGTAGCGACTTCCAGCAGTTCAACAAGCTGACAGGCATGATTTAACAAAACAGAATTGCGATGCTCAGAAGTGCGAGCAAGTAGAAATTTGAACTTGGAGTGCGTGCACGATGTAGACGCAGTTTTGAAGTTTCGTTGTGTAGAAGGCGATAAACGTCCGAAAGAATTTTAGAATTAAACTGGCCCTAAGCATTCAAATGTTTACCAGTGATAGTGTCATCAGGTGCGTATTTGGATGTGCCATGGCATTTATATTTGTGTTTTATAGATCTTTTTATCAAACTGAAAGTTTTTTCAAAAAGATGAGGATAAAAACCAGGAGAGCAGTAAAACCAGTGGATAAAAATGCTAGCAGTCACAAATCTAAAAACCAGCTGACGGGGGAAAGTAAGTAATCTTGATCGCAGAAAAAAAAATGATAGCTTTCTAATTTCACAAAATTTCAGTTAAATGTGCATGGACAATGCAGACTTTGAGGTGGTAAAACATCGAGATATTCGATCGCTGGTGATGTTGGTATGGATTTATTATTCGTAGATAGAAGGGGAGTTTGTCAGCGTGACATCAAAAAATAGGAAAAATAATACATTGCCTTTCAAAGCTTTCCATTTATTCATCAGTTATCCAGCAGTATTTGTATTCATATATTCCTGTAAAATTGTTTAATATTCTATAATTTAAACGTGGCAATTCAAGCTGGCTACTCACAAAAAGAATCTCGGGGTTTCTTGCTAACCTAGCTGATCAGCCATTGCCCAAAGAAAAAGTAGAAATTTTTAAAGAGGATTTATATATTTTGTGGTAAATAGGTTTTTTGTCATAGTGTGCAAAAATGAATGGTGGACACCTATGGGCGTCTCATTCTCAACAGGTGCACCAGTACGAGGAAATTCGGAAACTCTGACCCTTTTTGATAGCGTAGCGAATTCCTGTTGTCAACAGAAACTGGGCGAAATCCAGCCCGGTTGGCTCGAATTTGTTTTGAATTTGATATTTTAAGTGAAAACAATCTATGCATTTGAATACATGAAGAAGGAACTATTCTACTTCTTTTATTTGCCAGGAGGCTTGTCAACCAATTATTTACGGACAGATCACGTGTCAGGATCACAACCGTTGAACAGAATGCATTTGTTCAACGGAAGACATGATTCTGCCCAATATGACATCCAGCGTAAATTTTCCAATGCGTTCGTCGAAACGTTTGCACAGTGTGTCGACAATGTATTGGAAATCGTTGAATGGGAAAGCAAACCAACTGGATTTTAATGGACGAATATCTAAAATGGAAATGCACAACTCACCCCAAAAGCCTTCAGTTCTGTAATTCATCAACAACTTAGGGTGTGCTACATCAAATGTCACCAATGTCTTCCTCGTGAATAAATATGAATCAGGGACCAAGAAGGTTTGTGGCCTAAGAGTCAAGTGTGCAACTAGTCTTACGAAAAATACACTTCATCATTCAATAATAGTGAACGGGAATAAATGGGTCCGAATTAGTTTCTATATTCATCTATTTTTCTAACCAGTTAACCAATATTACGTTGATCTTAGTGACTGAGTCAGTACCGCGTTGTATAAAGTGAATGATCCATCTATTATGTCAGTGTATCTCAGCTGTTAATTCTAGGTCCAATTTCGTCCCAACAAGTGGACCTGATCAGCCCCGAAATAGGTCGAATTTTTCGGTCGAGTGCAGCATTGAAATACCCCAAAACAAATTCCCTAGATTTACTTACAGACAACAAAAACGAAGTGCCCTAAAATAGTCCGGTTTCCAGAGACACGATTGAGTTTCTAGCAGCACTTTACTTTGCAAAATTAGATGCAAAAGCCGTCTCGTTTCAGATGCCTGGTGGAATATCCCAAACGAATAATAAACGGGAAACCACCAGGTAACCGGAAACTGAGTACAAAATACGAAGAATGCTACGAAACGTTATTCTGACCAAACTAAATGGGAGACTGAAGCATGAAAGTATAAGTGCTAACTAGTTAACAAATATATCACTCACCTTCCCTAATACCTGCCCATGACAATGAATGGAGATACGCTTTAACTTCGCTTGAAGTTTAAATTATGAAATAAAGCGCAATGGTGACTTCGGGCGTGTGGCAATATTCGAATCGTTCATCAAAAGACAAAACGGAAAGGATAGCGCATACACCTTCTCGTGAAACACGAAATTGTACCGAGTTTTAATGATCTTTTCTTCTGAATTTATTTATGGAACTCTAATTTCAGGGGTCAAGAGATGAGAATTCCAAACTGAAAAGTAAATATAAGACGCAAAAATACTAAAGCTCCTATTATTCTTGACAGCAATATTTCAGTATGACCTGAGAGATTAGGGTCAACTCCGGAGACAGAATCTTCTATAGATAAAGTGGGTTTATCGACTGTCAACTTTGCACCCAAGATGCAAGTTTCATCCATTGTGAACGTTGTGACCTAAGTGTCAAGCTCATTGATCGGTTACGTTCGAAAACCCTCAAACTATGTTACCAATATCGGTAGTATTCAGAATTAATGCAGTTCTTGGTTGCATTAGTTTCATTGGTCGAAATGATGAGTAATGTGTGAAATGTATCGATGTGTGCAGTAAGAGTGACCAATGAAGAGTAATTTTAGTCCATCTTAAATACGGCCTTTTTAAAAAAGTTCACTCGGAAAAATGGGTCCCAGGTCGACGGAACTGTGAAGCATTTCGGAGGTTGTGTTTATCTCTGTTTCGAATTATTCAGTAAAACAAAAAGTACCAATTAATGGCCTTTCACTGTGTACAGGTTTTTATCGTTGTTTACCAATAACTACTACAAAACCAATGAGAGCAGATGACATGGAAGATGGAGTTTTAAAGCTTATTTTATCGTGAGTTAACTGAAAAGGTGGTATCTTCACCGACGATGCAATGGTCCAGTTCCATCAAATCATGGACTCGGACGAACTACCTCTCCCTCTCTGTTGTACCACGTTTTGTTTGGCTCTGTTTGAAATCAGGCGGGTGTGGAAAATATATATAAATATAATTTATTCATAAAATCATCATCGTCCATAAATTTTCAAGGTCTTTCTCGTTATCTTAATCCGTTCTCTGCTTACACACCTTTATGAGGATGATGCAGGAAATATAAAATCCACTTGCGTTTCTCGCAACCAAGGGCTCACAGTTCCAACTTCCGTTTATTTCGCAGACTATCTACCAGCTGAGCTATCGCCGTAGAGAATGGGAAAAGAGTACCCAGGGGTCGACTGGCTTTCTGGAAAAAATGTATTTCCCCTGGAACTGATTATTTGCATTAGTCTGTCTTTATGTACAGCTGCAGACACACACAAAGACAGACTAATGCAAATAATCAGTTCCAGGGGGGAATACATTTTTTCCAGAAAGCCAGTCGACCCCTGGGTACTCTTTTCCCATTCTCTACGGCGATAGCTCAGCTGGGGAGTAATCAACAGAACGCGGCACAGTTACAAATCCTGTTCGCTTCTAAACCAATAATGTATTTTCGACTGAAGGACATAGTGCCGAATTCTGCAACATGGTTTTGCGTGAATTCTTTCACCTGTCGCACGACTCATTGCCTGTCCGAACGAGTTTGTGAACACCACCCGGCCTGGCTGAACACGAGAGTAATTAAGACAATTACGAGTGCTGTGTGCTAACGCCTTGTTGAGTCATACCACTCAGTGGAGGTGATAAATGCTTTTCACACCATTTACAAAGTCCGGGGAAAGCAATCAAGATTTGTCTAGTGTCGCATCTTAGCCACAGCCGAAGTCGTGAATATTCGTCTCTGCAATCCTCCCCTGTGTGCTCAGAAACAATTTGTGCAAGCACTTAAGCTTCCGTGGCCCACGTCCTGGTCTCGAACACGTGTGCAACCACTTGAACATTCCACACTGTGATCAATTTCACATGCACACACACACACACACGTGCAGAGACAGATTTGGAATTATCATTCTTCGTTCTTATTTTGTGAGTCATATATAGTTATGTATTGGTAAGAGTATGAATAACTGAAAACGAGTTTGTTCTCCAGGATTTGAATTTTCTGTGCACTGTCGCTCAACATGGTGATATCACTTCCGTACTCCATGTTCAATCTCTGTTCTCACGCAGGAGTTCAATTTCTCCCTTTGGAAGACTAGGCAAAGCGTCCTGTAGAACAATCTCTGGAGCGAATTTGGAAAGAAACAGGAATATAGGGCCGCCTTGTCGTACTCCACTGAAAACAGCAAAGTTCGACCATAATTATTTGCCCGATGTCGAGTAAAAAATTCTGAGGACCGGAAAATACTTCTCAGGTACACCATTCCTTACCAAACAGTGCCGTAGTGCCGATCTATTGACGGAGTTGAAGGCCGAGTAAATGTCTCGAAAAAACACAACGATCGTTGGTCTTTGGGAGGCCTAACAGTGCTCTTGCAGCTGTCGGATGGTGAAGATTTGATCAGTCCATCCACGACCGGTCTGTTTCTTGCAAGTTTGTTCATCCCGTATGTCGTACAACCTGCGAAGAATGACAGACGCTATCAGCCTAGACGCTATTGGAATTTTCCATTTACTCATAAATTTGGAGCTGTTACTCTGAGAGCCCTTCCTGAACACGGAAACTACGATGGATTCTCACCACAAAGAGGGAAATTTCTCAGAATGCCAGACCTAGGAGAACAAAGCTTGAAATTCCCTAACGGGCTACATTTTACCATCTTTAAATGAGTTTGGGGAAAGGTCATCGGAGTCCGCAGCTTCGTGACTTCTTAGGGCTAGCACTTCCTTGCGGATCTCAGCCTCAGAATGTGGGTTTGTCGAAGCAAACCACAGAACGTGTATTGGAACAGCCATTAGAGGGACTGACGCTTGAGGCCAGCTAAAATGTGCTTGAAAGTGCTCCGTTCATCGTGTAAAACGTGGCTGTATACTATAGATAGGTGAACCGTGAAATTCACAGATCATTTCCACAATACCAAAGGCAATGGTTCGGCTGAACTCCGTTCGGAAATAATGGATATTGAGAATTCCACGAAAGCATAGAAAGTGGCATATTATTTCGTTATCAGTTGTTGCAACAACAGGTGAAATGACATCATAGTGAACTTTTTCATGGAGCTGTATCGGGGTAACTTGACGGACAGATCATCTATATCCAGAATGGTGACCATCTGGTTCCTGTCGCGCAAAAAAGATAATCCCGCTAGCTGATCGTAAATTACTGCCTGTGAAACAACTAACATCAGCTTTCAAAATACAGTCGAAATTGGTTTTCAAACAAAGGCATTCGAATAACTGAGAAGGACTTTTACCGGTAGCAGTATGTATAGCGTTACGATACTGCATGAGAAAACTGTTAACGGAAAGATCTAGTTCGAGAAATGGGTGAGGGTTCATAGAATGAACTGCACTGTTTAGCGTGATTATGAAATTCTTTGCAAGACCTTTAAACTTTGGGTGATAAGGAGCAGTGTACACATATTTGCAACCAAGACCTTCCAACCACTCGTCCAAGAATTTAGTAATGAAACGTGTACAATCGTCAGTAACTAGCACAAACGGAACTAATTCTCTGCCGATTTTTTCCCGAGTGCAGTCTGTATGAAGTCAGCCGAACGTGAATTTGCTAAATATACCTTTGGCCAATGGAAAAAAGCATCAGTGATGACAAAAGCGTAGTATTTACCCACAAAGGATCCACTATAGTCTGCTTGTAGCCGCTTCCAATCCTCACACTGCACTGACCAAGGAAGCCACTTTGAAGGTCTTGAATGTATCTTATGCAGACTCTGACAGCAGTTTCTTTATGTGCGTATGATGCTGGCATCCATTTCCGGCCAACAACCAGCAAGTCTAGCCAGTGAATTCATTTTGTCGACGTTCAAAATACACTAGGGAGGTCTATGAATATGACAAAACGGAATATTGGAGGAATGATCACAAGTTCGTCGAGTCACAGTAGTCCATCCGGAGAGACCGACAAATCATTTCGACGAGAGTAGAAGTCAGAGACTCGTCGTTTTTAGTTCAAACTCTAACCCCGAAGTAGAGCTGCAATGACTGGAGCAAAACACGCTTTTGTATCCTTCACAAGATCACGCCATACTGGTAGTGGTGGTATCAACAAACAATCATGAGTGACTGATGGTCGAGATGAATATGGCATTCTGAATAGAATATCAGCGTGTGATATGTATTTGACACTACAATGCACAAAATCATGATCATATGAGCTGAGTGCAATACTCCTTCGCCAAACCATCGCAGCTGATGATTTGGACAAGTTTCAGTTTCAGTTTATTCAACCATTGACCTCGTACTTCTGTGCTCTGGTTTCGGTGGCTACCTCCTAGCATCTTCGGGTAGAGGGTGAAAAGAATGGGAGCACAGTAATAGAAATCCAAAGAAGTCAAATTATCAAGCAGAAATCAAGAGGACAAGGAAAGGGTTTGAATGCAACTACGTCACTGACCGCGACACACCAATGTCTCCAACCATTTGGTAGGTGCCTCGCGTGGACCCCAACCTGGAAGTCTAAAACGTCCTACTCGGCCAAGTCCGCTGGTCAGGATTTTCGTGCCTTTTTGTCATGTCATGGACTGATCACCTCGACCTATCTTCCAATCACTACTTGCCTCAGAAAACAGCGTACGCCGAGGAAGTCCATCGGTCGGCATGCGTAACACATGTCCCAACCAACTAAACGCGTTTAGATTCATAACTTAATCTACAGACTAACCTCTGGTTTCCAACACCTTACGTCTAACCTCGACATTGCTGATGCGGTGTTCCCACCATGCTCGGGAGAAGCCACGGAGACAGCAGTGTTGTAACACCGACAGTTTCGCCTATATTCTACCCCTAACCGCCTTATTTCTGAACCGCTTTAAAGAACGGACCTAACCATCACACTGCACACTCGATCCTTAGCAGACAATCGGATATCAAGTCGGAGCCACATATGACGGATGTTGACAAAAGCCAAACGCGCTCTCTGTAAACGCGATGACATTTCATCCGATAGCTGTCTACATGGTGATATGTAACTACCCAGGTAAGAAAACGTATCCACTTCAGCTAGAATTTCCCCCCGCTATGAAGAGGTTTTTGGGTGTTGAGCCAAACCAGTCCTGCAGAAGCATTTTACACTCTGACGGTGCAAAACGCATCCCAAATATTATTACACTGTTGTTTAAGATACCCAACAGAGCTTGCAACTTACTTGGGTCTTCACTCAGAAGAAGAATATCGTCCACATATTCCGAGTCAAACAGTTTACTGCCTGAGCAAAGTTCGATGTCGCTATTCTGACACAAGGATAGGACTGTCTCAAGAATACATTCAATCATAAAATTGAAGAGGAAGAGCAAAAGAAGGCAACCCTGAAGAACACCACTTTCCATAGTGGACTCGGGGAAAGATCGCCGTAGGCACGAACCCTTCTTCGACTGCTTGCATACAAGCATCAGAAAAGAGAAATAAACTTCTCTGGCACAGCCTTGAGTGAGAGGTACAGCCAGAGTACTGTGACGTCGATTGAGTAGAACGCGGCTTTCAAATCAAGAAAAACACAGATTGTGGGCCCACGGACAGTGTGTCTTTGCTCTAAGGTTTGCCGAAGAGTAAAGATGTGGTCGATACAACCACGACCGGGTCTGAAACCAGTTTGATTCTCACGCGTACACATTTCGCGGGCACTGGATAATCGGCGCAGAATAAGCCCGGTGAGCAGTTTGGACGCGATAATTACCAAGCTAATTCCTCTGTGATTTTTACTTCATCAGTTATCCGTTTCCGGTTAATCCTCCATTTCGTAAGCGTAGGATGACATTGTGCCAATATTGGAACAAAATCTTACCGTTCTGACTTTTTTCTTAACCGACGGAATAAAGCGTTCATTACTTAGGTTTATGCCCACGCACGGTAAGGCGTTGATACCTTGGAGGCTTCATCAAAAGTCACAGTCATTCAGAATGTCTTCAAAATATTTTGAACAATGAAGATACGTGACGAACAACATACCTGTCAACGCAAATGCAATGCAATTAATTATCACGAGTGTTGAATTAAGGTCTCATTATCAGCATTTCACCGTCGGGAAAAGGTTTTCCAGAAATCTGTCTGATGATTTTAGGCTGAAGGGAACACTTTTTTGCTCTGATATGCACTTCGAATTTGGATTTTGCCTAGACCTCTCCGAGAGGTCTACGTTATCCAAATTCCCGAAAACTAGTACCGTTATATTGCGATGGCATAGAAACTTCCGAGCCGGTGATCTCACGAGTTAACTTGCTGCGAACGATGAAAGTGTCATCAGTGCATTTATTCACTCATTAAATGACCATCAGAATGTTTGCATTCCAGAAGATGGTGCACACTTAATGCCGTTCTCTACGGAAGAAGTGTTCAAGCTTCTTCGTACTTCCAAAATAACTTCAAGTACTGGTCCTGATATCCTATTGTCATCACTTTTGAGAAATAGTGCGGTCGCCCCGACCGCTACGTTTAGTTCTCCGTTAAGCAAATCTTCTATGCTCGCATTCCATTTCACACTGTTGGAGACCAGTTACTATTGTTCCCATACCCAAACCTTGTAATTCTGGTGTCACAGCTAAACGCTGTCGTCTCATTGCTCTAACTTTATCTGGTCCTAAACTTACTTTCAAGTTCTTCTATAAACTCTCCCGACTACCCCTTACAGTTTGCCTGTAAATCAAACAGGTCCATTGTGGATACCACAGCTTCCTTAGTCCATCATGTGCCAAAATCCTTGGACGTATCAGCGGAGTCTGTAAGAGGCGCTTTTCTAGACTACTCACCCGCTTTTGATTCTATTTCGCGGCCTCCCCTCTTCCGTACAAAACTAGAAGCTTTTGGCTGTCCCACATCTTTAATAGCAAGGTTGTCTGATTGTTTTACCAACAGAACTCCTTAAACACGACTAGATTTTAAAACCTCCATACCCTTAGTGAACTATTCAGGAGTGCTTCAGGGAGCTTTCCTTTCCCCTCGTTTATTTTCCACCTGCATTATGGATCACTCATTCAGTTCTCTTGCACATTTATTTGAACATGCCTATAGTGCAGCCTTTTGTTAGGCTGTTTCCGTAACCGAGGACTTCAATGAATTTCCAGTAATCTGTCCCGTATTTAGGATTTCTCTGTTCGACCTGGCTTAACTTTAAATTTGTCCAAATGCCCTGAATATATATGTATCCTTTCTTGATCGGCTTATCCTTGTGATCCATCCATCATTTTCACAGAACCACTAGCTTGAGTGGGTTCTGCCAAATACCTAAGAATCACTATCGATGCACATCTGAAGTGGTCATCTTACATTTCAAACTGCGTGAATAAACTATGCCGTCTGTCTTACTAAATCCGAAAGCTCAGATATTTTACCGCTAAACTAAGTGCTATTCCGGTTTCTGTTTATCAGTGTGTTTTTCCTGTTCTACTTTACTGTTCCTCTGTTATTTCTGCTGGCCTACTGAAGGAAGATTTTAAAATTCTTCGTCGAAGTTTATCTATTACCAGTCGGGCATCTTTCATACCCTTAACCGAATTATCTGCTAAGCTGTGAGAACTACACCAGGTCGCATGGGGAAAGTTTGCCCACAAAATCCTTGCAGGCAGAACTCACAATTCACACAATGATCTAATCAAATATAACTCTCTCGCTTCTACACGTTCCTCCTTTCAATCCATACCCTCTCCTATTAAAGTCTACAAAATCTCTACCTTCCCATATCTGGCTCGAATCCTCATAAATCGGGCACGAGCATCGGTAGAATTTCTTGTCCATTTTGATATATAATCGTTTTCTTTCATCTCATTGATTCGGTGAGGTGTCAAATGAAAATCTTCTTTGACTGAAAAGCGGACGTCTGTCTACTCAAAAGCCTGATCAAATACAAATACAAACGTTCACTGCTTCTTCTCCTGTTTTCAAGATGAGGATGACTGAACGTTATCAGCTCGCCGTCGAGAAACACATCTTTGTGTCCACTTATGAGCAATTCATACTGCACCGTGAAACAGACCGTTCTCTTATCTTCTATCCAGTTCACCTGGGATCATCATTTTCCTATGCGTTATGTGAGAAATAAACGACTAGACATAAGTTACTAAACGTTTTACGGAACACCGACATTTTTGGCAAAATATTATCTCTGTACATCCTATTGTTACTGCTGTTCTGTATCGTGTGAGCAATTCTGTTCAATCCAAAGAAGCAAAATATGTGAACTGGGGTGAAAGGTCTCCATGAGATGTATGTTACAAGCATTTTTTGCTGATAGGTATTGAACAACCTGTGCTACTGATAAAAGACAAATACATATTTGTCAGCGGTGATTTTATCTTTTTATCTTCAAACAAATTTGATCAAGACAACTTTGGTGCACGGATGTCGTTGTTCTTGGCTATCGACGGAACGAGTTGATAAGTGGTGATCCCATGAGCCGGCCAAAACTGGTTGCTTCGGAAACGCCAAGTCACTGAAATCAAGGCATCCTAATAAAGTCCTTACACGTTTTCAGTTGCGAACCATCAATGCTTTCAGATCCGGATTGATATGTTTCGCGTTCAAATATTGTAGGAGGAAATCTCCTAGTGACTTCTTCAGATCTGGCACCTTTTTCGAATTGGCTGGGGCGTTAGGGATTTTCAGAGAACGTACCGAACATTCGGCAGCACTATTACCATACTGACTACGCGATGCTTTTCGACGATGTTCGTATCCAGGCTTATCTAATCAACATTTCAAATCGGTATCACAGATCTGTGGGACATTATCTGTGACAACTAAATGAGGTCAGCCTACAGGGCAGTAGCACATTCTTACCAGGTGGATCACAAAAAAAGTGGTTGGCATTATTCTAGGAATACCTTGGGTCATTCGGAGCTGGAATCAGTCAAAAAGAGGGCATGATCTTGGTGCAGGAATGGGCCCACTTGATTTAGGTAAGTAAGCTTCTCCGTTGTTAGTCGTAGCTCAGATATCCACATCAAACATATGCAAGAAGCATATTTCACCAGCGAATAACTTAACCTTTATGCCCCAAAGAAGATTGTGCAAATCTTCCAAAACGAAATAACCCAGGAGAGGAGGCAATGATTAAGAGGTGGCCATCACATTGCACGCATAATTTATTTCGATTCACGAAACTACTGACAAAAGAGCAGTTGATGGGATGGAATTACACCGAGTGGTTTGTATAAAACGCGAGTAACTGAACAGAAAACCAATATGCACGGGCGATTTGTCAAGGCGGCATAAAATTTCGTATTTGTATGCAGTCTGGGCAGTACTAATCTCAAGTCAAGTCAAGTAACTTCTTTGTGTATCCCGAAGGGTGAATGTTCAGCCTTCACATTACCATTTACACGTTCTCAAAATAATTGAAATAATACAGCACAAATTAAAAATTGAACTTCAAGCTGATGAAAAGTAGGCTTCGGAGTTATTCCGAATGTTGCGTTAGTTTTAGTATTACGGAATCTGGTAGATAGAGAATATCGGAACTGTTGTACGCCATAGGGTGTGCATAAAGATGTTTTTATGGGGAACGTGTGGAATTTTATATATATATATATATATATATATATATATATATATATATATATATATATATATATATATATATATATTATGTTTTTCTGAAGAAAATGAGCGAAGTCAGTAAGAATCTTTGTGGACAGCTTTTGACAAGCTTTGCTATACTGAGATGTGAAAAAAATGAGTGAAATGCCGTCGGAGCAAACCATTGGCAGTGTTAAAATCTTAAGGGATCTAGCAATAAAATTGAAGTCTTTCAACAAAGGGGCAGGAAAGACGACGGTTGAAGCTTACAGCCAGTGGGGTAGGACGCACGGAAGGACAAAGCTTTTGATAAGATGAGTAGGTATGGAGTGAAATTTAAGGTGTGAAACAGAAAGTCAAGCTTCTAGTTTTCACGAAAATGGAGCCAATATGTTTGAACCAAGTAAGGCTACGGTCAAGCAGCACTCCAAGATACTTCACTGAATCAGTATGACTCAGCTGTCCCCTTTTCATTGTGCAGTTCTTTTGAAAATTAGAATGCTTTCATCTGTTCAAAAAGAGAAATACAATGGCACCACGCTTGATTGGGTTAAGGCCTTAGTTGTGAGCATGAGACCAATCTGAAATTTGAGTGATGCCATTTTGGAGGGAAGGAAATGTAGAATCAAGAGAATTAGGCTTACCATACATCATATCATCCGCATATTTTGATGAGAAGAGTATTTTCGTGCGCATAAATAGTAGAAAGATAAGCAGAAAATAAAAACGGGGACAGTACGGTCCCGTGGTGAATGGTCCCGGGTAATGGTAACAAGAGAAGAGGTTTTGCTATGCTAACTGATGGCCTACTGGTGATTGTGAAAGTAATCTGCCAACAAAGCAACAAATGAGGGCTCAACATCAGATAGCATGAGGAGGGAAACCTGCATGTTCCGGTCGACACTGTTGAACGCACGGCTGTATTCTAGGAAGCATATTCTTACAGCTTCACCATTCCTCTCATGTTTGGACAGAATGTAATGTGTCAAGATGGCGAAGGCATCGAGAGTGGAGCTTGATTGTCGGTAAGTGTGCCACTCTTGACTGGCTGAACATGTGATTTTTACCTTTTCTGTTGTATTCACTTATACCGATATTGTACATGCTTGTGCGCGATATACGAAATACTACGGTGCGTCGTGTGCCAAGTCCGCGTTCTGATTCCGTGATATACTGTGAGGGATAATAATACGTTAATCCATACAGTATCGCAGTAAGCAAACTGACCAGGATCCGAAACAGTGAAATTTTTGTTCAATCGTCGGAGAACCAATCTTTTAAAGACTTTGAGGGAAACACGGGTTTACAAAATGGAATTGAACTTCAAAGAACATTTTTGGGGAACCGGACTTATAGCTGCTTGTCTCCAGCAGTCTGAGGTCTTTCTTTCGAAAATATACCGATTGAAAATGTCAGAAAGAATATGGCTGACTGTGACCGTAAACCTCTTGTGTACTATGCGGTTGCTTCTGTCCTGTCCGGATGATATTATGGGTTCGAGGAGAAGCACTTCTTTTAGACCTTCATGGTGGGGATGCAAAGTGGAAGTTCCCGAGATTGACTTTCTTCGAGAAATACAGGAATGAAAGAATCTACTGCTCTGTTGAATGACTTGTTGAGCTCTTCTATGTCAACAATGGCAGATTTGCTTGCGGAAAAGCCACTAGTTAGATCTTTTAACAGCTTCTATGTGTCACGATATCTTCCGTTGGCTAGAAGGGTACGTGTGCAGATGGAATTGAGGGGGTATAACTCAGTCTTGATTGATTTTGCTGGAATTTTGACCGTTGAGATTGTGATGTTTCAAGGCGTATTCCTTCTTGCAGCAAAGCTGCTTGAAACGGGGAGATAACAGACGAGCAGGGTGCGAATACAAAGTCTTCACTGGGCAGAAAGATGACAAGAAAAATTTTAATAACCGGTGAAATAGTCCTAGAAGACCGGAAGATCTTTTTCTGAGTATGCAGATAATTTTGTCTGAGAAATCATTTCCCGTAGATTTAAAACGTTTTTTGAGATGTCCAATGGCGAGCAGTTTGAAGTGGAAAAAACATGGGCTGTTAACTAAGACAAAGTTCAGAAAAGCGTCCAGTTTAGTTGGAAATGTAACAATGCTCGTCAAACTGAAGGGATAAATAAAGCTCACAATCCCAGCCAGCACAAAACGTGGTAAAAATGTTTTTACCACTTCAAAAAGGGTTTTTTTAGGTGCTCAGTGACCCCGATAATATTGCATGAAAACCACTTTATAGTACCACTTAAATACCACATAAAAAACACTCGTCGATGGAACGCGACAGGACCCTTTTTTACTTAGACTCCTCTGCTCCGACTTCCCCATAACCTTCACACTCATAGTGGTAAACACACCACTGATTAAAGGAGCTCTCGCGCTGTCATTTTGGTAATGTTTCATTAACGGACCGATAATACGTACATAAACGACCTGATCTTAATTAATACCATGAGTATTCCGAGAACATCTCACATTTCTTCTTACCACTCGTTTCGACAGTGTGGCGTAACCAAAAAGAACAAATAATAAGTGGAACAATAAATTATGACTTTTACAAGCTCGGGCAGCACTCTCCGACTCCTTCGATTCCAGGTGCTGTGCAGTCTGAAAATCTATGGAGTTTACTTGGCAATTCCGGTTTGACCTAGTGCACTTCCGAGACCTCGTGTTGCGCAGCCACATGTGAACATGAAATCGGAAATCTATATCCGAATGATTCGCGAAAACAGTGTGTGATTTAGCAGCATCTGCAAGATAAAGTGAAAATAGGTATAAGCTTATAGGGAAACGCTTTGCTAGCGTGATGAATATCACAGATTCATTAATAATTGAAAGGAAGTACCTTACATCACTCCAAATAGCGGTTTGTCATCAAGCGCAATTTTTTTGTTTTTTCCTGAGTGGTTGCACTATTTCACGAGGTTGGCATGCAACACTTTCAGCAGTAGGGCCCGAACGGTCTCACCAAATGTCCATCCACCTACGGAGGACAGTAGTGTAAAATGAAAAGATGAATAACTTCAAATACATGAACCTACCAAGCTTTTTTGGCTGTGTTTATTGGTCAACTGCTGCTCTGTCTTCATAAGATCATCAACACTTTCCAGTGGCAGATGAAAATATTTCTTGGCCTTAAATCCAACTGTATCCACCGTCGAAATATGGATCTCTTTTTGCTAATTTGCGGCCAAAATTTTGCAACACATTTCTCGTACTTGAGCAAGATCTTCTACAGAGAACATTCACGTAAGGACTGAAGACTTACCCCTCATACTTTCAATGTCGTGTTGTATCTTCTGGAACTTTTGCTCCACTGCATCATTTGCAGCCCTCGGTGGACTGTAAAAGTAGGAACTAGTCGGTTCCACACGAACGCAGTCCTTCGAGTTGGACATTCTCCTCATAGGCACTCTTCTTGGCGTCATTGATGTTGATGGAATTTCTTCTGAGCACTATGCACATGAAAATATGCTCAAACCTTAATTCCAGTATGCTTGGTGGTGTCGGATAAGACTGAAATATTAGTGGAACTTTTTCTTTTTCAGAGTGTTCTCAGCAGTCCTCTATTTCAGGAGAGTTATCCGATTCATTAGAGCTTATTAGGTGGTCAAGAACCGATGTGGTCGTTCACTGCCAAATGTAGCTGAATGGAGATGCAGGTAGGAATGGGATCCATATGAACAGCTTCACGGAGTACTGGTGCATGTAAACCCAAATGCACATAAAATCCTCCGGGAATGACACGTGGTTCGCACGTGCGAGGCTTACCAATAATCGTCCTTGGGTCCCGAGGTACTTGGCTGAAATGTGAACTTAACATCTGTAACCATCGCAGTAAATCCGTTAGTGACGTGTTGCATTGGCTTTACAAAAGAAGTGTATCATCTAATACATTTCCAGTGCTTATCCAAGTGTTCGCACCACTCGCAATCCTGAATTCTGAAGCAGCAACATGACTGTCAAATGCAGAGGTATTCACGTGTTTTGCGTTGCCTAAGTTATAAACGAACATTATG
Organism: Fasciola hepatica; assembly: GCA_948099385.1. Taxonomy (NCBI): domain Eukaryota; kingdom Metazoa; phylum Platyhelminthes; class Trematoda; order Plagiorchiida; family Fasciolidae; genus Fasciola; species Fasciola hepatica. The sequence continues at coordinate 6,065,614 of CANUEZ040000063.1, forward strand.
TAGGTAACCAAGTCTTACCAGCCGGACTCAGGCAGAGAGCCGTCTCGGCTAAATCCGATGTGGATGCTTCTGCTGTTGGCCTGTCTAATGCTCGAAGCAGTTGACGCAGTCTTCGTTTCGTAGCGGATTTTGACGAACCAGGATGGGAAACTGTTCTTCCAGGCACTGTTAAAATAGTTAGATTTGCGTAATTTAAGAACAGAAGCTGAAAAGAGACGACCATCAAGGAACTGCCACTTGGTTTTATGGTTTTCATTATTATTATGAAACTGAGTGGATAGATCGTTGCTCTAGGACAAAAGCTCACTGATCCAAGTAGTACATTGAAGAAACGGTCCGAAATATAGTGCAAAATATCACAGTAATCCAATTTAGAGTGTTGTCCTGAACTTGGCGAAAAATATCGTCACCTCAGGACAGAATCACGAACGACCAATTAGCAAGAAATCATACCTGACCGCTCAACAGGGTGGACGAGCAGGCACGCGCCAGAAATTCGTAGCACACTAAAACAAATCAAAGTCAACTAGTCTTCATAATACTCTGGTTATCGAAATTTCTTTGCGCTTTGATGAGTTCCCATGAAATGCAAAGAATTAATTTGGCCGTTTTGAGCAAAAGAAAGCACTCATCGCCGAGAAAAACAGAATTGGTATATAGGTGGTATTTTGTGCTGGCTGGACTGAAACGAATAAAATCGCCAGCAAATATGCACCATTAAATATTAGCGTAGTTTATCAAAAATTTTGAAATGGAATCAACGAATATCTAGTTAGTCTGCCGTGGAGGAAACAGCAGGAATGAGTAGAAGTAGCTCAAAAACTTGAGTTTGCATTCGTGTACAAAACAGCCCAGGCTGCACAATACCCAACCTTGCTGGGCAGACGTTGGTCTAACACTTGGATAGAATAACTCGTAACATGTACCTTGAAAGATTCCACAGAAGTTTGTGAAATTTCACGAGTAAAGTGATAATAAAGGTATCATACTATTTAATAGTATATATCTTCGTTACAAAAGAAGCATATTTTGTCTGATTGAATACCCCTGTGACCAGGCGATAGTATGCAGGTTTTCTTTATTCTCTGTTGATAGGGTGCGCCGTTTGGCTTTCCTACGGTAATGAATGATTCAACATTCAGAGATAACTAATGCGCATTTTTACAGTTTATTTTAGTTCTTCTTGGTTGTTATCTCTAAATATGATTTGATATATATATATATATATATATATATATATATATATATATATATATATATATATATAAAATATCCGTCGGCATTGAGGTAGTCGTTTCGTGTTGCTTTTATGAAATTCATGCGATTTTAGGTACTAAAGGATATGTAACCGTGGTCAATCGTCTTCAGCCTCTGGGAATCAGAAGGCGTTGTTATGCCTCAAGAGACGAGATGGGAGAGTTATTGTGGGCGAAAGAAAGTGTGGGGTGAGGAGAAATGTCTTATTTGTGGCAAGGCCGCAATATGGGAGCAATGGCTTTTGCGTCCTAAATAATTGTCAGCAATCTGTACCCATTGCCCAGACGACTGGAGCTGAGGCTAAACTGCCCTCCTAGGTGACGTTCACTCGCTGCCGGGAGACCGACGCGCGGTAAGATCTCCGGCGAGTACCACGACATATGTTCAGCGCTGCAAGCAGGAGCATATGAAGCTGTTAGTACAATACAACTTTGTCTGCAGTCTGTCGGGGCATAGGCGGAAATAACCAATAAGTTGCATGTGTGATTTCGATGTCTAGTTATTTGGTGAAACCTCGCAGCTGGACTGCACAAAGTTGGCTATCGACAGGAATCCAGTCTGACATGACCTCTTCAGCTCTACGGCTCAGAGCAACACCAACACCGTCCTGGACGGATGCTGCAGCTTCCGGGTCTGCAGACAGGCGTAGATGAGACTTGGTACTGGGATTAGCTGGGGACTTTAGTCTGATCTTGGTGCTTGCGTCTTGCAGTCTTCTCTCTGAGAGGCAACAGATATCGATCGAGAGCGATTCCAGTGTGCGAGCTAGACTAGCTTTTTGTCCGATTTGCATAAGAGTGCGTACGTTGAAGCTGGCCAAGTTGAATCATAGGCAAGTTTGAAGGAATTTTTTGTTTAATAATACAGCGTAGTCGAAATCTTTGGTAGGTTGTCGAAGTTTCGGTCACCACGGGTAACCTTTTTCAAGGCTGGTTTTGCAACCGAATGAAACTGTGTTATTAAACAATAATATTCTACCATAACATTTCACATGGCGCATCGATTTTTCGATACACTCAGAACCGATCTCGGTTCTGACACATTAAGTTTGAAGAAAGTTGGGCTTGGTGGTGTGATTCGCTGTGGGAGTCGTAGGAGAGAGGGTTCTAGTGGAAGTCTAGTCACGACCGGCGGCAGTAGTAAGGCAGTTTTTCTGCAACGTGGAGATGTGTCTGGCACATAAAACGACAGGAGAGGTAGGAATGGGTGGATAGGTCCCGAGCGTGGTGGTGGATGAGCATATAATCTTACGATGACGAAGGAGCATGAGAGAGTGAGATGAAAGCGAATTTGTATGAGAGTCTATGGTTAGTTTGCGCGCGTAGTACTGCCAGATTGCCCAGACCAAAGCAGGTGGCTTCCTTAGGGGTCCACAACCGGAGCATTTAGCTATCCAAAGCCTCACCCGCAGGACAGCGGGACGGAGCGCGGGATCTGAAATGTACTGGGGGCCGGTGACCGATCACTCAGTTCATACGCCCTTCGGATGAGACGAAACATCCTGAGTACCGAGTACACCCCTCTGACAAAGATGCTGGTGAGCGAAGTGTTGTACGCTTCATTCACCACCCTGCAGTTGGCTTGGAATTTTGGTTTAGCCCTCTCCCCTAGATTGACTATTAGTCAATCAAACCTGTGAAGAGCGCCGGGAATTCGCCCTCACCCTCACACTTGTGTGTGAAAGCACCTCCGCCCCAAGAAAGCAGTGTGTAGGACTTCCACGGCAGAAGATTTTTGGTAAGAATGGTCATTTGGGAACATTTCGAGAGGTGTTCAGGGCGAGCAGCCAACTCGGAGCCTGAGCCACCCACCTCCGACTACACTGAGACATTTTGGTGGCATGGACTATTCAAGAATATGGGACAGGGTAACGCCAAGATATTTAACCGCTGGTGGTATTTGTATATGTTCATTGTTCACAGATAGGAGAGGAAGCCTGTTAGTGAGGACTTTGTGCGTTTCATCAGAAAGTAAGGAAAATAATACATCCTGGCCTTTCGATGCATTCAGTTCGAGGGAACGGGATGAGGACCAATTAACAACTTCGTTTAGATGGATTTGTATTTGTGAAGTTCCTTCGGGTTTCGGTCATTCACAACCTAAACGTACACCTTAGGCGTATTTGCGATCGATGAATGTTGACCGGATTGATAGTTGTTTAACGTACAAAGAAAAAGGGGAAAAATTGCACCTTGTGATACACCAGGGCAAACTGGAATAGAAGAGCACTTTAAGCCGCCGAAGCAACTGAAATGTCTTCGATCAGTGAAGTAGTCTGAAGTCAGCCTGCAGATGTTCGCGTCAACACCACGACTCACGCGATATCCAGTAAAACCACCAAGTGCTGAATCACGACCGATGTGCAATAATCGATAGCCTCATTGTAATGAAATGCGTTGTAGCGCTTGATAGTAAAAACTAAGCATCAACCCAAACAAATACTAACACGGTCAATGCTTCGAAAATTGTCTTCCACTACCTTATTTCTGCAGCACTGACGAGACAAAAAATTCAGATGGTCGGGTACTTTTCCCTTCCCAGTGCTACTCCAATTCCGATTTCGAATGCATTGGTGATCAGTATTGCTTGTTTGGATTCAGAGTCATATATTCAACGATGTTATTTACGAGGTCATCATATTAGTTTCGCTTTTTTCGCTACCAACAAACGAACGGCTTTACCAGAAACTTCCTCATTCATAATCTACTTACTGATTGCGATTCTCTTCTCAAAATGTGCCATTCGTGCACTATCAATAAAAAACGAAATAAGACATAAATAATATTAATAAACAATGATCGCAATCTCGTGGCAATACTTGGGATGATTTTGTGGTAATACTGTAGAAATCCAAGAGTAGACTTCTATCTGACCTGATTCCTTATGGACATCATTTCGGCTTCTGGTTTGAAGGGACCGGGGTCCGGCTCATAGTCATATGACATCAAGTTTGCATTTCGAAGGCTTGATTAGTATGATTTTGATACGAATCCTTCCAGAATCTGTTCAAAACGATGATCGTGTTCCTCAATTTGTAGCTTCGAAGATGACCACATCATCCTCAGACACATTCATTTTGTCAGTGGCAGGTCGAAGAATACCGGATGACGAAGGTAAAACAAGTACTGAAACTTATCCCAAGTTTGCTGACGTGTAGTGCAGACCCCGAAACCGGTGAAACTAGTTAGTCCACGTCATTTCGATTCAACTTCAAAGATGTGTACTGCCACGAATAGATAGCATAAATTCTACCAGTTCCATGGTAGTTGCCGCAAGTGTAATGTCAGCCGGAAATTGCCGAAGAAGTAGTATTTTCTCAACACTGTTTCTTTCAACCTTTATGGACATTGCCCAATAAGGCAATTTCACCTGCATCATCACCCCATTTGCTCCATTTTGTCCTCGGTGATATCAAAAACTGTTTGTTGACCATTGGGCTAAACTTTTATCCTTAGAAACACCGAATCACTTATTCCAACGTCGTGCCGCCAGTATTGCCGGAGCTTAGCACCAACAGTTTCGGGAGTCATATGATCCACCGAGCGGCTATTGCCGTGTAAAATGATAGTGACTGTTTCATATATTCTGATATCTGCACACCGTAGATGGATGGACTGACAACCGAAACTAGGAAATGCTTTCACACGTGTTTGTTCTTTGAGCCGTACTAAAAGTCATTTTTTTAGGCCCCAAAAGATGAATACCTCAGAGGTGCATGTCAGATAATTTTAAGGGTTCACGAGATATCCAACTCACAGCTCATTCTGTCCACAATGAATTCACGTTGAAATGATATGGGCTTGAACACAAGTTCGTCTTGGTGCCCCGAGGTCTTCAGTGTATCTAACCGTACTTTATTAATTTACCAGGGGGATGTTGTACTTGGTTTGTTGGCATATTTGACGTGTACAGTCCGGTTTTCCAAATGCGTGGAAAAGAAGTGGTCGGAACTGATAGGTTAAACACACTTGAGATGAGCCACCAGATGTATATCTGCTGGCGGGGTTTACAATCGTGAGGTCGGACCGGATTCACGGGTTTACTCGGGATGGTGATCAATAAACGGAAGCATCACTTTGGACAGTCTTTGCTGAAAGTGAGTTACGATATCTGGAGCAGCCATTGTCTGGTTCTCTGAGTATAGTTCACGTGCCTTGCTGGACCACGTGAAATGGAAGCCCTGTCGTTATATCAATCCACGCTGTAAGATGACTTTTTTGATTCCAACAACTACACCGTTACTCCATCAAAAGACCACTCTCGAATTGTAATCAACGTCTCGAACAGCATTGTGGCTGGTGTACTTGTGTATACTAACCTTCTCAGTGACGAATCCATATCTCGTTCTCCAGCAGAAGAAAACGAGGCTGTTTATTTCCTTCCCAAATACTGCATCAAAGTTTGAGACGTTCAACCCACCATTCTGTCTGATACGATTTGTACTGCAAGCTGAAATGTTCGATGAATAATGTGTGCTTGCCGCGACACCAATTATGGATCACAGACCAATCCGGAGTGTCCAGCGTACCGGAATTTCTCGCACCTAGAACCAAGCCTATCCAGAACTGACAAAGCCACACATAACTTAAACGTAAAACTGAATTGAATATGATCAAAGAAAAGCCCCGGGAACAATGGATTATCCTAATGTAGTGAGTACGCTGTAGGCAACCATATTGTTGTTCGAATAGTGTTAGTGCAGATTAATGTTGATGCACCCACTGAGCTTTGGCTCACCGTTTTTCTTGACGCGGTCTTACAGTTTGGACACGCAGAATCTATGGCGGAACAACATTGCTCATTGCATACTACACAATAGCGCTTTTTCCGCGACGGAAGTATTTCGATGACGTTCCGCGTCTATCGTACAGAAGACTGCTTCTGTCGCTCATAGATTGAGACCGTAACGAAATGTGAATTACTCCCCCAACTTGCACCCCGGATAAAATGTCACGGTGAAGAGAAATAGTTTTCAGGTATTTACTCACTCGTTCACATTATCACAGGATGTGCGTGAAAATGATAAAAGAGAACTAGTCACATTGTGAAAACGACTATGCAAAATGTTCACACAAGTCACGAAATCGAAAAACGAGAATATTTGGAATAAAATGTGACATGGATATGATAACATAACAGACACACAAATAAGTTCAATGAATATAAATGCCAATTTAGACATCTTAATTCGATCAGTTCAAAAGTAAGTCGAATTTTCCGTCAAGTTTGTCATTGTAAGGAAATAGAAAAAAGGAAAATAAGACAACACAATGAGTTTGAATAAAAGGAGCAATTCACAAGGACGTGTCTCTGGGATTTCCTTCCGGTATTGGGACCCCGTGGATCAAGAGCAAATGTTCCAGTTGCCTCACTCGTTCCTCCGCTAGCCTGATGCGTTCTTTTAGCTCATCCACCATCTCCTCGTGAGTCGCAGTCATTGTGACCACAATAGCTAACCAGGGAAAGAACAGAAACGTGCAAGATTCATGCTGATGATTAAAGTGCAAATTGTACGGGAAGAAAAAAAAATAAACATAATTTTGTTTCCAAACGCAGTCTGGTTTTTAATACGCCAATGCAGTGATTGTTGCTATCTACATGACTGAAAAAGAAATCACAAATTAGAGAAATTTTCTTTCAAGAAATAATAAGCTTCAAGTTGAGCTATTCAAAGAGGCATGCAGGACACCTTTAAGGTTTTTGCATGGTATTGCGTTGCACTGAAAGACTCCCATTCTAGCCAAGAGTGGGAAACTGATCATTTTCATCTTGAAATAAGTGTAAAAATGAATAACGCAGAAGAAAACTGGTTCAGCTACTGAGGTCCATGCGATGTTCCCCAGTGACTTTCATCTCGACAATCAGAACACGTGCTAAATAAAGCACTGTCGATTTGCGAAAGATATTTATACGATAGGGAATGAGTCTAAATGCGGAAGGTGTGGAGAGATGCGAAAGGCGTGCAGAAGAGTCATGGTACACGGGACCAGTGGGATCCGCAAGAGTAACTGTGGCGAATTTTTCACAGGTCAAATTGTCTGAATACCAGATTTTGGAGATAGTAGAGCCTGTGGGAATCAAAGAATCATACCTGATTATGACCAAACAGCGGTGTAGTGTGATAAAATCTCTCTTAAGCAAACCAAGAAGGATTACGTGAGAGCATTAGAGTAAGACTGAGAGAATACATTGATGGGCAAAAGAAAAATTAACAGCTTGTGTGACGCCAAACTGCCTTAGCTTAGGAATTTGAAAAGACTGTCTACGTGGTTTTTCAACATAATTAAGAATTTGGAAAAACGAGTGTAACTTGGTTTAGATGGTAACACCTAAGTACTTGACCGAGTAAGGTCTGGAAATGCGGACAGTTTTGATGACCAATTGGTCATTGGAGTAAGAGGAACGGGAAAAGGAGAAAGCAGACTGAAAACATATGGAAGTGTGGAGATAAATGTTAGGTAGGGAAGAAAAGTTATGAATAATATATAAATTCTTTGAAAAAGGGGTAAATTCTGGTTGGTTGGAGATGGATTGACGGAGCAATACGTCGTCGGCGTACAAAAAATGTGTTACATGTGGTGCAGAGGTCAGGTCACCGATATATTTGGTGCAAAGATAGGGGGAAAGGACGACACCACGAAGAACGCTAGACGTGATCAGTAAAGAACACGATAAACTTGTACCAACTTCAGTACGTTCAATTCTATTGGACAAGCGGTTCTTCAACCAAGAGAGTAAAGGAGTGAGGCAGCTAAAAGACCCGTTTCGAAAAAATAGAGAACTGATAACGGATCAAAAGCAGAGGGGAAAGTCGTGGAAAACAGTGAACGGATTTCACGGAACAATACAAAATCATTGAAAGGAAATGGAAGACTGAAGCGACTGCGTCAAACGTGTATCTATTGGATATGTACTCAAACTGCTAGGTCATTGGCAATAACAAAAGAGAAAAGCAATCGGCTAATGTCTGAGGCAGAATGTGGGAATAAGCACTTCTGTCACAAGCATCCAGGAGATAGGAATAAACATCAGGATCAACAGATTTACTGATGATGAAAGTCATTATTCCGGATAGCAAAGTTACTCAGAATTTAAGAAAAGATGGAAGATGAGCCGTCTGGATGAAAAGTTAGAGCTGATTCTGAGGTTCGTAATAACGGGGAACTTCTTCAGAGTAAAAGAACTCCATATCAGAGGGAACAGAAGTATCGGATCGTAGGGTAGCCCGTGAATGAATAGATGCGGCGTTCAGGCTGTCGGCATATATTTGTAGTTTTTGATCGGGCCTGTTTTCCACATAGAATCTGGATTCCGTGACAAAGATGTACGACACTTGTGGTAGAGAAGGACTGGTTAGTAAAAGTTTTATTCAGCTGTTGTACCTCTTTTTAGATCAGAAAAGTGACGAAACGGAACGGAACGAAATCACCCAATCAGCACCCAACAGTTGCTCTCACCGAACCCAACGGAATCAACCAAACAACTGCCGAGAGTTGTTTTAACCGAGTGGAACAAAATCAACCAACAGCTGTTCTACCCGAACGGGACGAAATGAGCCAATCGGGGACGTAATCAAGAGAGCCAGTCGAAAGACCCGGTTATGGGAAGCATTCTGGACCAATGCGCTTTTTGCCATAGTTTTCACTGCGGTCACCGACAATCCTATATAAAATGCTTGTTTTTGTGTACTAAAAGGAAATGGTTCGACGGCGAGAAGAACTACTCGCTGGAGCTAACGGAACAGTATATATATATATATATATATATATATATATATATATATATATATATATATATATATATATATATATATATATTCACGCAATTACTTGCGAGTAGTGTGTGGGATTGATGAATCTTTGTTTGGCTGACTGTCCTTTGGACTCCAGCTTTCACGCACAAACCTCAGGTCGTCCAACCAGTCTGCACTCGGAAGCCCCCTACTCGAGTTTCGCTCTTCTTAGAGCTCATCAGTGGTGCATATCATCCGTCATATCCAGAACTTGAACCCGAGTCTTTTCACAATTGCGCCATCCCGCTCCCGTCCAGGGCTGATCCGAATCATCAAAAAAAACAGCCTGAAAATCGAACGGTTCGGTCGCAGATTTGTGTATGTGCTAACATTTCCATCATAGAAGTTACATGTTTTGCTGTGGACTTATATTGAACCCCCACAGGAAAAGTCCTTCATTCTAGCATGAATTTTTGATGAGCTGTGGTTTCTTTATAAAGATAATAAATGGGATCAAACCTTACAGTAGAACACTAGATAAACGGATTATATATATATATATATATATATATATATATATATATATATATATATATATATATATATATATATATATATATGGGATGAATACAATACCTTGAAAGCGTTGAGTGAGCGATGACCGAATGATCGGCTAATTGGTCCAAGGATACTCCACGCGGAAGCATAAATTTTATCGGTGTTATTCTTCGTTTTTAGTGACGAGGTCACAATCACTCCCAGATTTTTTTCCGCATACAGAACGGCAGGTTGCCTCGTGTACATAGTGCATCCCTTGCTTTACGGTATCCCTACGTGCATATGTGCTCACTAGTGAGTGTTGGCGGGCACAGACCACAGATCAGACCTCCTAAAGAACAAGCTCATCTGCATCTGATGTGATCGTATACCAGGTCTTAAGGTCGTCTGCATAGATGAGACAGGACGATTGGAAAATTGCTGATAGGTCATTGATATAGGCCAGGAAGAGGAGCGGGCCCAGAACGATCCGTGTGTCACACCACTTGCAGCGACTTACCATGTCGACATTGACTGTGTTACTCGTACTGCGAAGATCCTCCCTTTGAGAAAGTCTTCAATCCACGGAATCAAGGGATCTACCACACCAAGAGCCTTGGAACAACAACAGCTTTCATCCATTCCTGGGGGAGCTTTCCCGCTGATAACGACGCGTCGAACAATCGTGCGACTGATTGAGTTAACACATCGACCAGTTCCGTTACCACTAAGGGATATACACTATCAGGTCCAGGGAATTTGCTAACTTTGAAGGTACCCGTGGCTGCAGCCAATTCTTCCTCAGTGACTTATTCGCACGACATACAAGGAGCGTCCACTGCGATATGTGTAGGATTATTATGGCTCAGTTCAGCAGTGTGGACTGACACGAAGTGCCTAGCTGATAAATCCGCCTTGTGTTCGTCTGTAACTCCCTGCGAGTGTTCAGCCTGTAGGGCTGGGATGGCAGTCGTAGCTTGTGTCACCTGCCGCAGGTAAGCAAACAGACGTTTGGGTGCACAAACTAAGTCCATTGCTAACGTCTCTTCAAATGTACGGGGTTTTTCTGACTTCGTGTTCCCCTCCAGTTGTGTGACAGTTTCCATGCACGACTCCGACGCTCCAAACGACGCCCAAGTTGCGAGATAAATCAAGGTGAACTTTTGCATGTGGTCGCTGTCTGGATGGTGGAGCGAAAATTGGGCATAATTAAAGGATATCATCCCGAATTACTCCTTAACCTTGTCTACCTGTTGCGGACCTTGGGGACATCACATCACTGAGGATGCGGCCTCCCTAACTTGTTAGAACGGCATTCGCCAAATGTTGAGTTAACCCCATGGTCTGGGAACGAACATCGCTCTTCTATTCCAGGTGATGGTGAACGCCGCGTGGTCACTGCTCTCTAGTGGATGCAGGTAATCGATCTGCTCCACATCGAAGCATTTTGGAGATATTACCAAGTCTAAGATAGACGCTTGAGGATCTTGGGTTCGGGTTGGCCTCTTGACGTGTTAGTACAGAGAAAGCTCCAGCACCGTTGACAAAATCTCACGGGAAAATAAGTCCGCTCCTATAATGCACCGCCGATTTTCCCAGTCAAAACGCAGCCAACTGAAGTCACTCAAAACTAGACAGTGACAATCGCCAGCCCAAAGTCGTACGAAAATCAGTATTTCTGTAAGATCTTCTGCTGGGGATCGATTCAAATACAGTAGGTGTTAGCTTTGCACCGCAGCAAAGAGATTCTCCGGGTCTTCCGGGTCTATCTGGCAACCCAACTGTACCGAAGGGACGTCGGCTCGGATATACATCATCACTCCTTCCCTTCCTCCTGTCAGTAGGGTAGAGCATGTATCCTGGGAGAGCCATTTCCGAATCCATCACCTCCCTGGTAAGCCACGTCTGCGTCAAGTCAACCAACGTTGACGAGTGGGGAACCACCCATACTTCGAGCTCATCTCGCTAATTCAACAGACTCCTGACATTAGACGACATGATAAGTGCTTACTCTCGTTCGTCTTCCCCCTCCGAGAGAACCCTCATTGAATTTTCACCGCCGGAACTGCGTGGTTGGTGATGCTGTTGAGATTTAACGGCCTCCACCGCAGTTGAAGACGCCTCCGTCGTACTTGAAAATCCCGGATAAACAGACTTATTTTCCCATTGGTTTGGCGTTCGTGGAGCTCTTGTGACGCCAACCTACGCTTTTCTCTGTCCTTGGGGTCGAGATCTCGAAGCAGTCACACTTTCTATCTTGTTAGTCTGTAGGACCACTAGAGCACTGAACAGGACGCATAATCGGAACTCAAAACACCCTTGAGCGGACGTGGGTTGTGATTCTTATTAATTTCCCCTAAGCGGGAAACGGCTCTGACATTTATGATTTTCCAGGTTTTCCTCTTCGGTGAAGAATATCTTGGCGAATTTGTCCCATAGAAGAAACACGTCATGACCTAATCGACCTTGTGACATCGACTCAGTTAGTTCCAGTAAATTCACGATCAGAAAGCATTGGGTCCCAGGTTGCGGCGCCGTCCGTTGGCGCGGTTTCACGATTTTCCACTGACCTGTGGTTTCCGGCTACTCTGGACTGGAGATTGTATCTTCGCTAACTGCATTAGACACCTCCGAAACAGCGGTTTTCTCTACTTAGCTATTAGCTAACATGGCACCGTCAGAAACCACGGGTTTCTTTTGACGATGTTTCTTCACTGCTGTCAATGGGCTGCTTATATCGACTGAAGCAAGGTCCGCATGGGACACGGAGCCTACTCCACACGGTGCTGAGGGTTCTTAGTTCACAAACGCCGCAGATCCAACAGTTTTGCTTTTATTTGCAGTGGGACAGTCTGCGCACACAACTTGCAGAAATGGAGAGCTGCAAGAACTCACTAATCATTTATCCTCATCGAATTTGCAAACTAGGTGAATCCACCCATCACAAAAATCACACATCAGCGCTTTGGCATTAGAGCCATTCCTCCGACTGCAAATCAAACATGCGCACCGGACGACAGGGGCTACTGAACTTATATTCTTTAGTAACCCATCGAGCTCAGAAATATCACAAAACAAGATATCCTCGAAAAAAACGGTAGAGTACGTTTGTCTCACTATCTTGCAGACCTTTGGTTAGAGAAGAAGCAGTGCTTTGACAAGCTGTTTTTGCAAACACCAGATTGGTCGATACAACCTGATCGCAATCGCCCCCGCTGTGGATGGGATTCGTTGTCTGACCCGTTTGAAGCGGCTTTGTAACACTTAACGAATGGCCTTGAACGCTCCGTCTCGTGTTAGCTGGTGTCCCGTATCGATCGCATAGGCTAAGATCGAGCTGGTTACCGTTTTGTGGATTCCTTTCGCTGGCCATCCAGGGCAATGCTCTTGAAATAGCTCAGACAGACGCTTTGTCATTCTTCCCACGTAGTCCACACCACAGAAACATGAATAAGAGAATTCACAGAATGAGGTTTAGTGGTTTGAGTTTCAGTAGCGGGCACGGACTGGTGCTGAACGAGATCCTAATTTACGCGGCGTTGAATGTATTTGCTACCACACGTGACAATCTACGAATCAGCGTTTCAGATACCACGTCTCCCTTAAATTCCATGTTCACGCAAATGGGATTTTTCAGTACATTTAGATATTTAGGCCGGGAGGCTATGTTCATATGTTGTCGGAGGAATTCCCCTGAATATCCGTTTACTCGCAACGCATCGCAGATCGTTCCTATTGTTTCTGATAGTTTGTTTTCATAGCATACCTGCCGCGCTATTCAGATAAAACATCGTACTAAATTTCGTTTGTGCAGTGTAGGTATGAAACTTTGAAAATCAGTATGCTGCCCCTGCCAAGTTCGTTTGTGATAGATATTCTGCTCGATCGATCCATCCGAGCATCTTTTCAGGAGAACATCTAGGGGAGGTAGCGATTTATTTTCTAATTCTATCGTGAATTTCAAATTCGAATGAACATTGAATCCCGGCCTAAATATCTAAATGTACTGAAAAATCCCATTTGCGTGAACATGGAATTTAAGGGAGACGTGGTATCTGAAACGCTGATTCGTAGATTGTCACGTGTGGTAGCAAATACATTCAACGCCGCGTAAATTAGGATCTCGTTCAGCACCAGTCCGTGCCCGCTACTGAAACTCAAACCACTAAACCTCATTCTGTGAATTCTCTTATTCATGTTTCTGTGGTGTGGACTACGTGGGAAGAATGACAAAGCGTCTGTCTGAGCTATTTCAAGAGCATTGCCCTGGATGGCCAGCGAAAGGAATCCACAAAACGGTAACCAGCTCGATCTTAGCCTATGCGATCGATACGGGACACCAGCTAACACGAGACGGAGCGTTCAAGGCCATTCGCTAAGTGTTACAAAGCCGCTTCAAACGGGTCAGACAACGAATCCCATCCACAGCGGGGGCGATTGCGATCAGGTTGTATCGACCAATCTGGTGTTTGCAAAAACAGCTTGTCAAAGCACTGCTTCTTCTCTAACCAAAGGTCTGCAAGATAGTGAGACAAACGTACTCAGTCGGCGAAACCAGTGGCATAGTTGTCCACATGAATGCATGCATTACCATCAGCTCGACAGTTGCTATTGTATGTTCCTGTGAACACTGGACAATTCGCTAACGTCCACGTTGGATAAATGACGGTACCTCACCATTCATTAGCGTGCCACTGCACGGAACAGTCGGTTTTACTTGTGATCATATCCTCAAAGAGAACATCAACATGAAAATCCCAGTGACGGAACTCAAACATCTAATATTGTGGCGCACTGAAAACGTTTCATTTTTTCGGGCAATTATTTCCGCCAAATTGAAGGCGTCGCAATGGGGAGTCCATCAGGCCCCATCCTGGCTGACATATTCGTGGGGAGTCTTGAGAACAGACTAGAAGACACCATCGGTGATACGCATCTCTACAGGAGATACGTCGATGATATCTTTGTTGTCAGCAACTCAGAGCAGGACGCCATCAACCTCTTCCGTAAACTGAATGCAGCTCATCTGAGCATAAGGCTTTCTGTGGAGTACGAGTTTGGTAACAGGTTCGCATTTCTCAACGTCATGATAACTAGGCGTAGAGGCGGTAGTGTCAGTAGGTCCTTATACTGAAAGCACACATGAGTCGGACAGTACCTGCATTTTACGAGTTTTGTGCCCCTGATTTATAAACACCGGCTAGTGAGAGCCATGTATGACAGAGCCCGCAAACTCCGTACGCCACATATGCTCAACTTCGAAGTAGAACTGCTAAATAAAGTGTTCCAGTCGAATGGCTACCCGCAAAATTTTATCAAAAGGCATTGCACAGCGCGTAGTCAAAGTCAACGGTCATCGTCAGTCCCTGAGTGTAAGGTTCTCTTGCAGCTGCCATTCAAGGGCGATGACATAGCCGAACTGTTCGCACGTCGCCTCAAATCGGCAATCAAGCAGTCATACGATGCCGCCGAACCTGCCCAACTTCACACGTGCAGACAGATATCCGTCCCCCAGTCAAACAACCGTTATCAGTTCATGCCAAATCACACCTCCCGTACATGTTCATGTGTGAATGCTCGGTCACCCACCTAGGCCAAACTGAACGGCAACTTCGACTGAGAGTAGCCGAACGTGTTCCACATTGGGTGGACACCTATGATAACCAAAGGGAAGCACATGGCCAAAAGTCACCGGTCTGGCAGCCATCAGCCTCTTTCATCGCACGTCACTTGCTTAACACAAAGCACCGGATCGACCGCACAACTGCGTTCTCTGTGATCTTCTCCGCCACCAATTCACGTCTATTACGTTTCTGAACCTATCACCGGCAATGGGGTTTTACTATTGTGATGTTTATTATTATATTGTCTGTAGTATGCACCTGAAGGGATACAGCGAGATCCATCCGGATACAAGTTGTGCAACGTAACTTCGTTTTGTTCTCTTTTCAGTTTCTTCTCGGGAAAGTTTGTTTCAAATAAAGTTAATGTCAAACAGTCTAATTCCTCTCTGCAATACAAACGTCCACAAGTCGTTTGAAAATCGTAAAAAAATTTGGTGATGGTGTATTTCCTGTACAAGTAAATGGCTTTACAAATGGAGGTTCGCTTGTTGAGTCCTGAACCCAGGAGCTTGTCACGAACGTGGAGTGTTTCTTCGGGGTTAATGTGTAAAGTTGTGTTCTAGTGACCGGAATGATGAAAACAGCAAACTTATTTTTGCTCTCCACTTTTCTCTTTGTTTCGCGAATAGTATATGCATATGCGAAAATCAGAGCACGAGTTACATGTTATCCCAGATCACCCTATTATTATTGAAAAGAGGCACACACTATTGCCGTCTTACCGTCGCCACTGACGAGATGAAATTTTTCCACTTATATGCTGCACTTTCCGTCTGCCCAGTTTACGTTGTTTGCATGCATTTGTGTACAAGGTGATTCAAAACTCAAGGCAAGCTTAATTAATTTGGAAAGTGATTCACTATACGTCGTCAACGTTCAGCTCACCGTTGGAAGCCTTGGAAGCGATGTACAGATGTACCGCCTGTTTTACAAACCCGTAACAGTTCATAACAATTGATTCCAGAACTGCGCATGAGCCCAGTGTGCTTGAATGTGAATCACATGCGTTATCATTGGAGCCGGAAAATCAACCTTTGCAGAAAATATGGCGAAACCTAAGTCTGTCTCCTGGGGGAACTCCACAGAATGGTAGGACTTCTGCCGACAACAAAAAAAACATGTAATTGTTAATGGCTATTCCGGGAGGTGGCCCATTGATTTCATGTTACAATTGTGACCGGTTTCCAGCCTAACCCCAATCTTAGCATCTCTGGTTGATTGTCCGACTCCTGTTGGTATTTCATTCACCAAA
Organism: Fasciola hepatica; assembly: GCA_948099385.1. Taxonomy (NCBI): domain Eukaryota; kingdom Metazoa; phylum Platyhelminthes; class Trematoda; order Plagiorchiida; family Fasciolidae; genus Fasciola; species Fasciola hepatica. The sequence goes on from CANUEZ040000063.1 coordinate 6,082,016, forward strand.
CTTCCATTTTAGAGCTTCTTTGAGCACTGGGTCAGCAGAGGTCGATAGTCCTGAGTATGTTGGTATAGTTTCTTGCCAACTATGATGCATGTTGTTCTGCAAGTTGCTCCAGAGGTACACCCTGTTTGTACTTTTCGATGACTTCCTACATACCTTTTTTACTCCGTCTTTTCTGTAAAATTAGTCCACTGGCCTTCAATTCGTGTATCACTCTTTCCGCAATAACGTCTTGCTGCTGTTTGGTTTCTCGCGAATTCAGCATGTGCTCCTGGTAAAATATTTGTGGTTTTTACGATAGTTCTCGCTTCCCGGCAGTGGATGCATATTTCGAAATGTTCAGTTCCAGATTGACCTCGTTCACGTTGGAAGGTATATTGTAGGTTGGCGTTGAGGAAAACCCGTATCAGTTCATCGGAAATTTAAGAAGGATCGTTTACAATGATCAGGTTTCGACCCATTGGACATTTTGCGGTGCATATGTTTCCATCGTATAGCACGTCGTCAGTCCTGATTAATTTCGAATTTGAATTTGCACTTGTTTGTGCACGTGAGTGGTCGTTGTTGCGCCTGTCAGAGTGCACTTTTTTATTCGATAGTCTTCAAACCATTTTGGAGAAAAGACTTTCTAACGAATGGTATTATGTGACTGCATGTGCAACAAGTGTTCGCTCATGAATATCGAAGATCTTCAGTCATAGAATGTAAAACACTACATCCGTGAGTCAGGTTAGTGTCCCTCTTGCAGACAGACTATCTAAAACTATCTCATCTCTATTGCAAACGAAATGGATTTTCTTCGTAGAGCGGACTAATCAGAGCTACAAACTGGAACTACCACATTTTCCGATTATTGTTAATTGGAGCTCCAGAAAGAACCGTTCTGTTTCATAGATGCAAATTACGATAAATTACGGTGGGGTTGACACTGCTCGCGTTATTTTGCACTTCGGTCGGATGTTTTCGACTTTTTCTTTCTGGTTATCTTTCTTCTTCGCCGTGTTACGTTTGTCTCTGTTTTCCGATGTAGATCATACTTAGACCACTTAGCTGGCTACATCCAAAGGTCGGTTACGTGCCATCTGTACTTTTGATACGAGGGGAATCTTTAACGAGTCATTCTTCATGTTCAGCTTACCTAGAGAATGGAGCATGTGATTTTGAAATAGAATGTGGACGAGAATGGTGCACAATTTTACATGATCGTATTCGACAAATTGGTGAGTAATTGTTTTGCGAACCTGAACTTCTCGTGTCCAAGACTAGACTGAATGGGCCATTTCGTTATGGGACGAGGCAAACAACCGTCTTCGAAGTTCTACGAAATTCTGTTCAAAACACCCGAAAAAAATGTTTAGTTCTAGGCTCTTCTAGTATATTCAGTGGAATATTGATGTTTTCTAAGGCCTGCCAAGTAAACTCCGCGCAACATACCGACCTCCGGTGGTAGTCGAGTGGTTTAGAGCGTTTGTGTACCACCTCGGAGGCCGGAGGTTCGAATCTCCGCCATCAGCGGTTACTTTGGTGGCAGACAGTAATCCACTGTCATCCGGCTTGTTGTCACACCTGACTTGTTGGGGCCTTGTGTGGTTCTCCATTCCAAGTCTCAGGGTTCAGTTGCCGGTTATCCCTAAAAGTGCAGTGGGTCCTCGTGGTTATGGGCTACATGTCCATCCCACTGAAGTCCAGTGCAAGCATGCAATAGAAAAATTCAAGTTGCAGCTGGCTCTGGTATTGCCAATGGAATATCAGATGGAAGAGCGACTGAGGAGCATTGTTGCTTGAAGATTCATGTTCAACAGACTGTTGTCAAGGTTTGCTGAGATCCGTTGGTTGTTGGCAGCAGTTTTTTGCAACATGCAACTTCAGACAAATGACTTATAACAAATTCATTCAAATGTCTATTGTGATCGGAATCTGTTGGATTCGTTCACACTAGAGCGTCTCGAAATTGTGAAACGCTGGCAGATATTTGTGTGCATCAAAGTACTACTGTTGATGTCAGTAATAAACTACGTTCTGTGATATAACGAAGTTAGGACACTGTAAGATACAAAATTCAAAGAAATCACCTTTTCGTACTGCATGAGCACAAGTAATTGTTTGAAGTAGCAGTGTTCAAGAAAAAACGTAGCCTTGAATTGATGGGTTCATGCATGTGATGTATTTGACTACATGCACCATTTTGATTACAGTTAATCCATAACGGTTTTCTTGCTTGAAAATATGCCGTTCTTGATGTTCTACGTAGAATACCATAGTCTTCCAAACTACAAAAAAATCATTCACAAAAGGTGGAAATGATGATATCAAAATGAAGCTTATGTCATAACAGTGGGGAATTTTACGGCGTTGTTTCGACGGTCTGATCCTTACATTACCGGCATCTTGTTTATGGCCAGCAGACCATGACTTAATATAGAAATATACCTGAAACGGTAATGTATCAAACATAGGTCTGTCTTTTCACTGCTTGAAATCAGGCCAATAGAATACATGTATGGGGTTTTGTGAAATTAGTAAAGTTAGCGAATAGTCCAGTGTTCACAGCAACTCGGAATAGCAACTGTCGAGCTGATGATAATGCATGCTTTCATGTGGACAACTATGCCACTGGTTTCGCCGACTGAGTACGTTTGTCTCACTATCTTGCAGACCTTTGGTTAGGGAAGAAGCAGTGCTTTGACAAGCTGTTTTTGCAAACACCAGATTGGTCGATACAACCTGATCGCAATCGCCTCCGCTGTCGACAAAAAAACAGACGTGGTAGAAAGAAAAACATTATTGAGTTGTTCACAGTGCCTTATCACTATGGCCAAAACTTCTGGTAACACTTCCTTGTGTTTTGCGTGCAGCCATAATAAATTCATCTCTTTGGCTCTTAGGTCAGTCAGAGCAAGAGGTATGCAAAACATGTTCATGTCTCATGTGGTACATTTATTGTTTGTTTATTGCATTCTCTTGCTTTTATTACACAATATCTGTAAAATATTTCGGGAAGAGGTCGTGGCCAATTAGAGGCTGCCAATTGGACGAAGTGACTGGCGGGGATTCAACGTGTGTGAATTTAATAATGATTCTCTAAGGGCCAAGAGATACACCTTGGGGTCGTGACGGTGAATTTAGCTTTCCTACCGCGCCATTTCCGACTCTGCAACAATTTAAGTCTTCCGTCACGCGGGCTGAATAAACCCGGCGCTTTAATATGTATCTGACAGTTATCTGGTCAAGAAAGGGACGGTAAACGAGAATTATTATTTATTTCTGCATGTCACTGACCGACTGCTAGGCGAACGTTGGATTCTGGTTTGGTTGGTTAACAAGGATTATTTTGATACAGAAATCTTCTATGAAAGATTACAAAGTACAAACTTAGGACCATGCAGTGCATAGGTGTCCGAGAGTTTTAGCCGCCTAGACCAAACACGGACTGTGTAACGGAGGATAATAAAAAGCTCCGAACAGGACCAGATGTTCACTACAATCTTATCTGAATTATCGACGACGGACCAAACAAATGAAGAAATCGTCGATTTTCATCAAAGATACACCGAAAAAGCTGAAACGCGTACCATTGGTGCAAGACAGATAACCACAAATTGCCGCGAAAATTAATTAAACTCTGGAACAAGAACGATTGGGCATGAACGCTGGAGGAAACAACTCACCGTTCTTTCGGAACGTGGAGCTACATTATAAAAACCATTTTTTAACAAACGCAGGTTATTTCGTAAGTGAAAGTAAGTCATAAATTAAACAAGAAAGGCAACTGGTCGACCGCTGACAAGATTGACTTGCCAACCATATTCAATATGCCGATATGACTAGGCAGCTGACTGAACGCTCAAATCAGGATTACATGGGAGAACCTTTGCTCCAAATGACACCAAGGCTATTAGGGATTTGATTAATGAATATAGCAGGTAGTCCGGTTTGCTGCAATCCTCCATATTATCACTTCTCATAGGTATCACGTACTGAACGTGCTTCTAATTCTATGTAGAACTATCGCAATTTCCGGGGTTTTTTAGGCTTTCGCTCATTTAGCTATTTAGCTGTCGATTCGGCCGATTTGATACAGAAACTCCTGAATTCCATTAGCCAACACCAACATCAATTACGACAATTTGGGTTTGGCGTGAGACGTAGAGAAACAGTCTACTAACATGCACCGATGGGGATATGATGCAGTTCTACCCTTCCTCAGTAACATGGTACTTATTGGTTTCAATACCTTTTGCTCCCATGTTAGTAAAAGTCCAGTTATCATTCAGAAAACTTTGAAAATATCACACGACTGCTTCATTCGTAACAGCGACAGAGTAGTGAAACTTTAGTCGGTTCGCGTTAATACATAATACGTATTCACAGAGAGGATGAAACGATAGTCGAATAGATTTGACTCACTGTTGACAATTCGAAGCACACGCCAAAGTCGAAACAGAATCAGCAGACCAGCAGCATCCGCAATTGTGTCTTGAAAAAGAGCGATTCCGTGTGTTGTACTCATTGTTGTTGTAGCATCATAAACAGGGACGTTGGATTGTGTACTGGCAGGGTGCTGAATTTTCTGACGGTGATCGTTTTTGCTGTGTTGTGTGTGACGAATAATATTGTATACATCCACAGCGAAACTGACCACACACACAACGGCGTCTACAATTTCCAGCCAATGTTCACGATAAAACTTTGTTCCAAATGCCCAAAATTTGAAGACGATTTCAATGAGAAAGAGCGACACGATAGCCACACTGATACACTCCAGATAAAACTGGCTAGTGACTAGTTGGCTATGCGCAACTCCACCCTGTTCGTTTTGGTGAAGACCAAAGAACAGGAAAAATAATAACAGAATAATGTATTTTTTAAACTGCAGCAATGCAGTATACCAATCTCTAGATTGAGGAGTTCGATGAAAATGGTTAGAACGACCAAAAGAACGCGCTTATTCGATGCACTCTCGAGAGAATTGAAAGCAAAGTGAGCGTGTCGGGTTTGCTGAATTCCCCTCCTCTTTTGATGGTGTTTCACCTACAGGTTAGATCCACGGTATTTGTTTTTTAACGGGAGAGTAAAACAGAGAAATAACTTGTATTACAAGTGGGACCTTAGTGACCAGGCACTGTAATTATATAATACCCCAGGTTTGAACGAATTTTGCTGTTGCTTCTCTCTCGGGTAATCTACGCAGTGAAAAAAAGCTTTCCTGAATTTCGTACACCAATTGTGATTAAACAAGCTGTCAAAAGTGCATGTGCAAGGCAGTTCTGCAATCCATAGCTCACCGAACTTCAGTTACCTTAGAGTCAAATAACGTTGTTCCACCGTTTCCCATGGATTTCAAGCCGTGCATGAATATTCTCAGCAGCGTCGTAGTGCACAGACGATGGTCAGACAGACGTGTGAAATCATTTGCAAGTGAGCCTCTTAGAAGCAGTTTTGACTGTACAACCAACCATGCGGCTAGGAGTGGTCATTCTAGAGGTTTCCGATTTTAGTAGTTACTGCACTCCCAGCTTTTGAATTTTACAGCAAGAGACAAACAAAAAAACACAGGTTTAAGCTTCAGGGGAGATCGATTTCCTTCCAACTACGTCGCAAATGACTTCTACTTTGTCTTCTTGACATTCACGCACAATCGGAAGTGATCCATTAAAGTACTCTGCAATTTTTTTTTTCAAAAATTCTTGGGTGCCATATCGTAACGAGGACAACACACGGCAGGATACTTGTATTTCACCGGCCAAACAAGTCAAGTCATCAAAAACATACAATCCTTTATATAGGCCTTTTTCCAGACTGCGCAGCACCAAGATTGCTATTGCCGCTGCTTGAGCGTTTCGGCTGCGTTCTGGTCTGTTGCCCACGGCCGATGGCTTGCTTCTCTTGGGCGTCATTTCCCTTCGGTTGGTCCGATTGTCTCAGTTGACGGCTCGATCGGCAGCCCTTCACCTGGGCTATCTTGGTGGTAGCCGGAGATCCCGCTGTTTCCTCTCCCGTAGTCCGTATGCCTCCTTTTGCCTGCTTCGGAACGCCTCCGACATATTCACCGCCTGTTCTTCTGTCTGTGGCCCTCGGTTGGTTCGTCCGTTCGCCTTGATACTCAAGCCGTTCCTTCGCCCCAGCATTCCCCGTTACAATATATGCATCTTAAAATTTTCACAGATCTAAAGAATTGTCTGAAAAATCCCACAGAACACATTGAGAATAAACAACGTGGCGAACAAGCTCGTTTTCAGTTATTCGTACTCTACGTACGTCTCTACAATCCTCCCCTGTGCGCTCAGAAACAATTTGTGCAAGCACTTAAGCTTCCGTGGCCCACGTCATGGTCCCGAACACATGTGCAACCACTTGAACATTCCACACTGTGATCAATTTCACATGCACACACGCACGTGCAGAGACAGATTTGTTATGTATTGGTATGAGTACGAATAACTGAAAACGAGCTTGTTCGCCACGTTGTTTATTCTCAATCTAAAGAATTCCTACAGAAATCATGAGCCACATAAAAGCAGCTTTGTAACTGGAACAGACAAAAAACAGCATGATGTTTGTAATCGTTTTCCACCAGTTTCAGTTCAGTCCAGCTCATACAACCAGTAACCTTGCACTTCTGTGCTCTGGTTTCGGTTGCTACCTTCCACTATCATCCAGCAAACGGCAGAAAGAACAGAAGCATCAAGTGGAAAAGGTCCAAAAATCGAAGTAATAAACGGAAATCACGAAGATAAAGAAAGACTCTTAATGCAACTACGTCACTGACCGCGACATCTAGCCATATCATTCAATCTCTCCAACCATTTGGTAGGCGGATCACGTGGACCCCAACCCAGAAGTCTCACACATTCTATCTGGTTAAGTTTACTGGTCAAGGCTTTCATACCTTTTTGCCGTGTCATAGATGGATCACCTCGACCTACCTTCCAACTATTACCTGCCTCGGAGAACAGTGTACACCGAGGAAGTCTATGGGTGGGCATGCGTAACACATGTCCCGACCACCCTAACCTGGTCAAATTCAGCACTTGATCCAGAAACTGACCTTTGGTTCTCAACACCCTACGTCTAACCTCAGCATTGTTGATGAGGTGTTCTCAGCATATTCATTCAGTGCTACAGCGATATCGATGTTCGAATACCAACAGACTTCGTCTGTCTTCTAGCCTTATGGTCATGTTTCTCAGCCGTATAGAATGGACCTAACCGTCACGCTGCACACTTGACCCTTGAAAGACAACCGGATGTCACGTCGGAGCCACAGATGACGGAACTTTCCAGAACATGCACATTGTGACATCAGAACACGTTTTCAAAGACAAACAATTGTTTTCAATGATTCATTCTCAAGTCTTTACAAATCATATAGGAGATGGTTGTGCTAAATGGTCAAGGGTCATTCGGATTGGACGTAGTTTGTGGGGGAGACGGGTTGGGGTTAGATCGACGTGTCGATCTGCACGACTAGGTCGTGACGGTCACATGGTTCAGAGCTGAGTGACTGGGGTGGGGGTGGTCCACTTGCGGCCAGGGTAATTGGAGGGCTTGGACGAACTTCTTCTGTGTACACAGAGCAGGTGCGAAAAGACGGATGCTAATCGCCTCTGCGGTGGCCCGTGTGTGTAAGCGGATGTGTTTGTGGGGATTGGGGGGCACTCGATAGACGATTTTAAATGCGGAATCCGTGCTTATTTTGTGACCTGAGTCTACCAGATGTCCGAGAATGGCACTCCCTATGGTTTCTGTTCCTCCATGTTGTAGCCATCGTGGACAGTGTTCCTTAATTCTTTGGGATAGTTGCCTTGCCGTTCGGCCAATGTAGGTTGAATTACATTTGCACCTGAACAAATAGATTACCATTGAGTTGGCCAGCATTGGCAACACATCCTTATTGGAATTTCAGATAATGGGAGAGCTTGCAAATACACAGGCAACACGAGCTGAGTTGAATGTCCCACTCACCACACGCGTTAAACGTCTGTTGACATGGTCCGATATGGCGTCTCCTTTGAATGGCATACGGATAAACAGTTTCTTCTTGGGGACGCCATAACTTGGAGCACATTTGGGTCTATCTTTCAGATTTTGTTCTATAAAGCGCTCAGGGTAACCGTTTTCCTTGAGAGTGTTTCTAACTAAATGCAGTTCTTCTTCTACGGTCTCCTGCGAGCATAACTTTCTTACTCTCGAGGCTAAGCATTGGACTAGGTTTCTTTTCTGTCGTATGGGTACAAAACTGAGAAAGTTGGTGTACTGTCCAGTCCATGTTTGCTTTCTATGTATCCTTCTTTCGACTGTTCCATTGGTGTTCCTTTGTATGGAGACATCCAGAAAGGCCAACGTGTCGTTCTTTTCGGTCTCCACCGTGGACTGAATGGCTTTATGAGCATTGTTGAACATCTGTTTCGTCTTTTCTACATCGGTTTCTTTAGTTCTAAGGCAGAAAATATCATCAATGTACCGCCGATATAAGTTCATTTCTTGTATCTCCTGTTTCGATGTAGTGCTCTCTAGTTTTGCCATGAATATGTCTGCTAGGACTGGGCCTAATGGTGATTCCATGGCTACACCATCACATTGACGATACAGCTTTCCGTTAAATAGAAATTGGACGTCAAAAGTACACCTGAGAAGGAGTTCTTTCAGTTCCTTCCGTGGTATGTTTATTGGCACTTGATTAGTTTCAATGTAGTCACAAACGAAATCAATAGTCTCTAAGATGGGTACGTTGGTGAAAAACGAGGTCACATCCAGCGAAAACCTTTGATCATTTTTCATGTTTAGGTGTTTGATGGTTTCCACAAATTCAAATGAATCTTTGAGACTGTATTTGGCGAGACTCCTGCGTATGGGTTCCAGTTTAGCTGCCAGCCATTTGGCTGTTTCATGGTAAGGCGAGTTATTCATAGAGAGAATTGGTCTTAAAGGTGTGCCTGTTTTATGAATCTTGGGTAATCCATATAACCGTGGAATGATGGACCCGCATGGTTTGATTGTTTCGAAAGTGAGTTGGTCTAAATAGCCTCGATCTTTCATAGACTTCAGTACTCTTACAATCTGTTTCTCAACATAGGTCGTCTTTTCTCGTTCTCCTGGCGACTGTGTGAATTTTGTTTTGTCCGCGAGTAGATGAGACATTTTTTTCTGATATAGTCGATTCTATTCATAATCACCACCCCAGAGCCCTTATCGGGTCTGCTTATTACGATGTCGTTTCGTCGCTGTATGTTCTTTAGTTCTTCTAAATGCCTTTGAGTCATTGGCCCTTGGTTGCGCAGACCCGACAAGGGCTCTGGGGTGGTGATTATGAATAGAATCGACTATATCAGAAAAAAATGTCTCATCTACTCGCGGACAAAACAAAATTCACACAGTCGCCAGGAGAACGAGAAAAGACGACCTATGTTGAGAAACAGATTGTAAGAGTACTGAAGTCTATGAAAGATCGAGGCTATTTAGACCAACTCACTTTCGAAACAATCAAACCATGCGGGTCCATCATTCCACGGTTATATGGATTACCCAAGATTCATAAAACAGGCACACCTTTAAGACCAATTCTCTCTATGAATAACTCGCCTTACCATGAAACAGCCAAATGGCTGGCAGCTAAACTGGAACCCATACGCAGGAGTCTCGCCAAATACAGTCTCAAAGATTCATTTGAATTTGTGGAAACCATCAAACACCTAAACATGAAAAATGATCAAAGGTTTTCGCTGGATGTGACCTCGTTTTTCACCAACGTACCCATCTTAGAGACTATTGATTTCGTTTGTGACTACATTGAAACTAATCAAGTGCCAATAAACATACCACGGAAGGAACTGAAAGAACTCCTTCTCAGGTGTACTTTTGACGTCCAATTTCTATTTAACGGAAAGCTGTATCGTCAATGTGATGGTGTAGCCATGGAATCACCATTAGGCCCAGTCCTAGCAGACATATTCATGGCAAAACTAGAGAGCACTACATCGAAACAGGAGATACAAGAAATGAACTTATATCGGCGGTACATTGATGATATTTTCTGCCTTAGAACTAAAGAAACCGATGTAGAAAAGACGAAACAGATGTTCAACAATGCTCATAAAGCCATTCAGTCCACGGTGGAGACCGAAAAGAACGACACGTTGGCCTTTCTGGATGTCTCCATACAAAGGAACACCAATGGAACAGTCGAAAGAAGGATACATAGAAAGCAAACATGGACTGGACAGTACACCAACTTTCTCAGTTTTGTACCCATACGACAGAAAAGAAACCTAGTCCAATGCTTAGCCTCGAGAGTAAGAAAGTTATGCTCGCAGGAGACCGTAGAAGAAGAACTGCATTTAGTTAGAAACACTCTCAAGGAAAACGGTTACCCTGAGCGCTTTATAGAACAAAATCTGAAAGATAGACCCAAATGTGCTCCAAGTTATGGCGTCCCCAAGAAGAAACTGTTTATCCGTATGCCATTCAAAGGAGACGCCATATCGGACCATGTCAACAGACGTTTAACGCGTGCGGTGAGTGGGACATTCAACTCAGCTCGTGTTGCCTGTGTATTTGCAAGCTCTCCCATTATCCGAAATTCCAATAAGGATGGGTTGCCAATGCTGGCCAACTCAATGGTAATCTATTTGTTCAGGTGCAAATGTAATTCAACCTACATTGGCCGAACGGCAAGGCAACTATCCCAAAGAATTAAGGAACACTGTCCACGATGGCTACAACATGGAGGAACAGAAACCATAGGGAGTGCCATTCTCGGACATCTGGTAGACTCAGGTCACAAAATAAGCACGGATTCCGCATTTAAAATCGTCTATCGAGTGCCCCCCAATCCCCACAAACACATCCGCTTACACACACGGGCCACCGCAGAGGCGATTAGCATCCGTCTTTTCGCACCTGCTCTGTGTACACAGAAGAAGTTCGTCCAAGCCCTCCAATTACCCTGGCCGCAAGTGGACCACCCCCACCCCAGTCACTCAGCTCTGAACCATGTGACCGTCACGACCTAGTCGTGCAGATCGACACGTCGATCTAACCCCAACCCGTCTCCCCCACAAACTACGTCCAATCCGAATGACCCTTGGCCATTTAGCACAACCATCTCCTATATGATTTGTAAAGACTTGAGAATGAATCATTGAAAACAATTGTTTGTCTTTGAAAACGTGTTCTGATGACGGAAGTTAGCAAAAGCCAAATGCGCCTTCGGTATAGGTAATGGCACTTGATCCGATAACTGTCCACCTAATGAGATGCAACTGCCCAGGTAACAAAACTTATCCACTTCAGTTAGAGTTTCCCCAGCCAAGAAGAGGTTTTTGAGTGTTGATCCAAACCAGTTCTGCAGCAGCATTTTACAATCTGAAGGTGCAAAACGAATCCCAAGCATTGTTACACTGTTGTTTAAGCTATCTAAGAGAGTTTGCAACTTACTTGGATCTTTACTCAGAAGAACAATATCATCCAAGTCAGGCAGTTTACTGTCTGAGCAAAGTTCGATGCTGCTGTTCTCACACGAGGGTAGGGCTATCTCAAGAGTCAATTCAACTACAAAACCGAAGAGGAAGGGCGAAAGAGGACAACCATGACGAACACCACTTTCAGCGGTGAATTCGGGTGAAATATCGCCGTAAGCACGAACTGGGCTTCGGTTGCTTGCATACAAGCACTGAAAAATAGAAATAAACTTCTCTGACACACTCTTCAATGAGACGCAGTGCCAGAGAACGGTGCGATCGACTGAATCGAACGCCGCCTTTATATCAATAAAAACGGAGATTGCGGGCCTACGGAAGATGTGTCTGTGTTCTAGGGTTTGCCGAAGAGTAAAGATGTGGTCGATACAACCATGGCCGGGTCTGAAACGAGTTTGGTTCTCACGCGTACATATTTCGCGTGTACTGGAAAATCCGCGCAGACTAAGCTCGGTGAGCAGTTTGAACGCGATACTTACCAAACTAATTCCTGTGGTTTTCACAAGAGGATCTGTAACCTTTCTTATAAATCCGCACAACCATTGGTTCACACAATTCCCTGGGAATCTGCTCACTATCCCAAAAACCGGGAAGGGTTTTGCTAACTCCAAAACCCAAGCTTCACCTCCATTCTTGAAAACAGATGCAGACAACCCATCCGGCCCAGCAGCTTTGTATCTTTTCAAGTAATTTATCTCCGACATAACCTCCATTTCTGATGGAGAAGTGGTGTCTGCCTGCATCGTTGCTCTGGCAGGTATATTGGGAAGGTCCACTGTAGAAGTTGGTCAACTGAACTGTTCCTTAAAACGTTCTGCCCAACGGCCCAGACGATATCACTGAGATTGAATCAGTGATCCGTCGGATTCCTTGATTAACTCACTTACACCGGCCTTTCGTGGACCGATATCTTTAATCGAACGGAAAAGGTTGCGAGTATTGCCAATAGACACAGTCTTTTCGCCTCCCTACATTTCGCAATCCACCACTGCTGGCGGTCGTTTGTCAGGCTTCTAATCAGTTGGCGTCTCGGGGATTTACACACTTCATTGAATGTGGCATCCGAAGAGATGGACCTGCGAGCATCCAGCAGCGCGACTGATGTCGAAGATATCCATCGTTTGTGACACCTACTTGGACCAGAGTCCTGGGTGACATTAGACACGGCATACAAGGTTTCATCGATCTGTTGCCAACGTTCACCTGGGTCGTGCACATCCGGCTGTATCGATAACCGAGTAGATAAATTCGCCTAAAAAGTAGATCGTCGGTTATTGTCCAGAACCAACTGCTTAGGACGGGTGGCATTCACGTTGATGCGACCACGGACGAGACGTAAACAAAAGCGAGCACGTATCAACGTGTGATATAAAATGAACGACAATCTTCAATCGATCCACACCAGCGGTGAGCAATCTGAATTCAACGTTGTGAAGACAAGGGAGGACGCCAAGTGAGTCTCTGCCGGTTCTTATGGCAGAAGTTCGTACTCGCCACAAACAATCTGTGGTTAGAGCACAGAAGGACGAGACGATCACCGTTATCAATACGGCCATAGTAAGGACTAGTTGGGGTACAGAGGGAGCGAGGAGCAATGTCACCGACGGCGCAATCGGGATAAAAGTCTGTCACTGGAAGTCAAGAAAATGGTGAAAGCGTAGCATTTCAAGAAAGGAATAATGTGAAATATCAACTCCGAAATCGAGAAGACTTTATATTATCCACAAGTGATAGCGGAATCGCTGATGCTTTCAGTAATAACCAGCGGTGTGACTAGATGAGTATGTGATGGTTATTGTAGCTACCTACCCAAAACCCAGCTTCCTGTGACGGGGTGTGCACTTCACGGTTTTGACACAATCTACGTAGATGGGCTGCTACAAATATGGCCACTAGTTCGATTATGGATAAACTAGTCAGTAAAGTCGCCGCATCAGCTCTTCTCGGTGATGGAGACGGAATTGCTCTTCCTGAGGGGCAGTCGTGCTATACGGGAGGAAATGAAGGCACGCTCAAACTTTAAAATCGAGCCACGTGTCTTTAGGCTGAGTTGTTGGTAAGTGAACGGAAACTCAATTCAGCCTATGCGGATGGTTCTATTGAGAGTGACCAAATAGCATCTACAATCAGTTTCGCTTGGGAAGAATCCAATGTGAAGAAAAGTGCAGCTGAACCACGGCTTCAAACGGTCCACACGCCGCTGTTTTCGTGGTAGAGATGCTGTCGGCTGCGCAGGTTTCTTCATTTACAGAGTGCTTTTGATTCTATTGATGTGGCCGGACTGAGGGTTTCCATTTGTATACCTGGTTCATTGAGCCAAGTGGAGGAAGGTAGGTAATATGATAAATAAGGAAGTGAGAGGAAGATCGAGGGCACGTGCACGATCGTCAGCCCAGTAGGGATTGCGTGTGAGGAATTCAACGAGTTGACTAAGATTGTTGATCGAAGCGAAAGCTTCGCCTTTGCGCCCCACAGCCGCAGTGTCAGAAGAGTGCAAAATCCAGTTCTTGCAGTGGACATTAAATTTACCAAGAATGGTAAACTGGCAACTGGGGTCTGATGCAGGCAAGTTCTCAATGCCAGATAATAGATCAAAAATTAAATGATCGCTACGGCTGGGAGAGCTATACAAGGCACAGAAATAATGATTAGAAGAAAAGAATCACAGTTTCCGCCACATCAATTAGAAATTGCGGTTGGGAAAGTCCTAGCGTAGGATACAGGAGGTAGTGAAAGACTGGTAGATGTAGGCACAAACACCAGCTTTGGGTGGAAATGGGGGGGGGGGTGGAAAAAATAGTTCAGAGACTGGAGAAGGGTAGTATCCGACAAGGGACGGGTTTGCGTTTCAGTGGAGAGCTATATAAGGGAAGAAGATGATTGGAGAATATAACGCACAGAATCAGTATTGTGGTTCAAAACGCGAATGTTGATAAGAGCTAGGCTTTTTTCCTGTTGTGGTTGATGAGCAGACATAAGCGCGGATTTTCTGTGGGTTGCGGATTTCATGCGTTCTCTGGTGAAACCGGCAACCTAACCCTGAGGCTTGGTATTATCCTGGACAACGGCAGGACCGTCTACCACACGAATATGGTAAGTTGTACAGTCTGTCTGAAACAAGCACTGACGTTTCTCAAGTGCTGACTGGAATCCAGTCTAGCAGTGCACGCTCAGCTTTCATGCTCAAAGCAATCCCAACGCCAGCCTGATCACGGACACCAGACATCGAATCACTCGACACGCAAAGAGTAAAAAGCGAGAGACTGAGGTCGTATCTGGGGTGTAAAGAGTTATCACAGAAGTGGGGTCTTATATGCGTGTTTTGGAGACACAGCACACATCTATTTCAAAAGTGTGAAGAGTTTTAGCGAGAGCAGCCTGTTGCCCTATCTGACATAGGATGAGGACGTTGAAGGCAGCCAAGTAAAGTGAACATTTAGGCTTAAGAAGTGCATCCTATCTATACCCAACTCCTGAACTACTGCTTTCTTCAGAGCCGCAATAACCCGCGGCGGTTTGTATCAATCTTGAATTAGGCAAGGAAAAGTTGGTAACTGAAAACATAACTTTCTCGACACAAATGTGAACACAGAAGTCAACAGCATTAGATTGCACGATGTATTCCGGACCATTTCGCTGCATCTTCACTAGTGCATATTACAGTCAAGGTGATCATTTATAGATGGTAAATTGAACGTTCTCATGAGATCAAAGGCAAAAGTGCAAACATACACAACTAATGATAGCAAATAAATACATGTTACCAATGCAAGGCCAGCCTAATTATCCATTCTCGCTGTTTGCCCAGTTGAGGGTGACGTTGGTTAATTGCTAGTGCCTCCACGTATCTCAATAGTCGTTGATTGTTTGTGACATAAGTGACGGTGGATGCTGTGCTCAGATTAACACTGATTTGCCTCCCATAAGTGTTGCGTAATGGATGATTTGAGTGTTCTGCGCGCTCTCGATTAGGTTACTGATTGCGTCTGTCCGCTCATTGTTCTTTGTAACCAAAGCGGAAGGTTTTTGCACTTTGCCTTTGGTCTTATGAGAACGTTCAATTTCCCAACTATAAATGATCACCTTGACTGCAGTATGCATTAGTGAAGATGCAGCGAAATAGTCCGGAATACATCGTGCAATCTAATGCTATTGACATCTGTGTTCAAAGTTGATAACGCCCTTTACAGGAAGGGTGCTGGATGTTTCTGGGCGAATCAAACTTCGCGGCTGCCCACATCGCACAAAGGATTTTCCTTTGGAAAACCTAACCGGAAACTCTGACTCAAAAGTCTCACACACAATGCAGTGGGGCGTTAACCCAGCACGGGAACGTGACCGAATAACCAGTGAAGGAACTTTTTCTGGTATGTCACGTAAGACCTGGTTGTTGCAAGCATTTTGTCGTGCCTTCGCTAGTGCTTTGTTACCGAGTCCGCCTTTCACATTCCGTCCTCAGCCCAATGCACCCAATGCAGCAAGCGCAACGTGGACGGGGCAGCATCCTTTGGGCTGGGGGCTGCCCAGCTTAGGCGGGTGACAGCCGACCAGTGCAGTGCGACCACTTCTCCCATTGTCGAGAGAAACCCCATGTACTCCAATCCTACGTCCAGCTAGTGGGGGGTTTTAGACCAGCAAACTGTTTCTCTTCGAGTTTATTCGCTGGAGTGTCCCTTCCAGAGGCACAGTGGTTAGGACCAGATGCTGCCCAGAAACTAGTTTGGAAATTTGACTTCGTCTGGCCTCTACCTATTAACTTGTCAGGCATGATTGCACCTCCGGCTTAAGGAGGTCGTCCTGCATAGCTCTTTGGGTCATGGAGGCACGCAGGCCATTACACCACGTCAAGGTGTAGTCTGGTTGACAAGCAGACGGCCATCTTAAAGATGTACGAATCGCTCGTTCGACTACCGGCTCCAAACGCGGAAATTTCCTGTTGCCCGAAACGTAGCACTTGGTAGCACACGGTTTATAGCTGCTATCTTGAAGAAAAAGCCGGGTGACGCTGGAGACGCCAATTAACTCCCAAAACACCTCATAAAAAGTTTTCCTACATGCATCGCTCACGAGCAGGTGTCATTTGGGACATTCATGAAGCCGCATAAAAGTAAAATTCAGCACCCTTCCAGACTAAACTGGGTCGGCTGGTTCACTATCCCAATCGACTAACATTAGCTGCTTCAGCATAGCTTCACATGTGGTGCGGAGCTCTGAAGCCACATGTCTCTACATCTGTGACCACTTAGCCTTCCGTGCTGTGCTCACCAGACCCATCATCGCTCCGTCGAGTAAGCGCTTAGCATATATATATATATATATATATATATATGTATTATATA
Source organism: Fasciola hepatica (assembly GCA_948099385.1). NCBI lineage: Eukaryota > Metazoa > Platyhelminthes > Trematoda > Plagiorchiida > Fasciolidae > Fasciola > Fasciola hepatica. Next base: position 6,098,829 of record CANUEZ040000063.1, read on the forward strand.
TATATATATATATGTATTATATATATATATATATATATATATATATATATATATATTGTCCACTTCATTTAACCCCAAAATGCAGTGCAGCAAAACCGGTGATTGCAGGATGAACACCATGCAATGCGTACTGATAAGTAATAAGGAAAGAACGCTACCTTGGCATTTTGAAATAGAAAACAGAACATGCAGAAGCGAATCCGCCAGCGGAAAGGCATACGCGTTAAAAATAAGCCGTGCGAGAAATAAAGTGTGATGACTGTTAATGACATTATTTTGTGTCGTTTTATTACACCCAGGAATGCTTGTACATAACAACTGAGTACTACTTCGAATTACGTTCCAGTTCAACCAGTGTTCATATTCCTTCAGTGCGTTTTGTTCGGATCAGAGCGCTTACTACGTTCTTTGCGATAGTACTACTTCCCGGGTGGAAGTTTCGATTGGAACAAAGGTAAGGAGGTATATGTTAATCATAATCGTGTTTGGGTACACAATCAACTCCAGTACAAAACGCGGCAAATGATGACACATACAGACAGAGCTTTCTCCATTACTGCTTATAAAGTATACAGTAGCTGAAGAGGACCATTATTTCTTGTATTCTATCAAAACATCAAGGGTTTAAGACGATTTTGCGGAAGGCCATGCGACTAAAATCCTCACTTATATGTTGTCTTCTCAAAATTACTAAAATTGGCACACAAACGTCTCCCTTGTTGGAAGCAAGTATTGCGAATGTACCAATTAACTACAACCTACCAATGTCAATATTTCCATTAAGGAAACAGCCAAATGCCTTGGTCAGTGTCATAAAATGAAAAAATTTCATAACTGAGAATAGTGGTTTGCACAAAATCATGGGCATTATTAAGTTATCCAATCTGACTATCCTTCGAATTCCTGCCAAATCCTGTATAATTAATAAGCGCTATCTAAGTTAATGGACCGAATACACAAGAATATCATGATAATTTACTTCCGTGACACCTCAGTTTCACCAGAACCAAAATACAATTCTGGGAATAAAAAACAGGCCGAACAGTAATTTTCCATAAACTCACCTGTTGCTTAAGCACTTCGATTTCCATTAATAAGATACATAGTACAAGCAAACCATCGAGAGAGCTAATCACGAGAACGGTTGTGTGGAATGCCTTGGTGTGAAACATTTGTGCAAATTTCTTTCGACAGCCTGGCTTTTCTGTTTCCTCTGAAAGGTCTTTAGCCGATCTCTTTGCTGGTATGTATTCCCCTTCATAACCACCTGAAGTTGGCACCGTAACCCGGCATGAATTGCGCTTGGGTAGGTTGACACGAGTGATTGTCATGGAAAATACGTACCTGTTGAGGATAAATTCTAAGCATCTGTCACCGAAAGCATGGATGTGAAAAATTTAACCAAAAATAACTCAGAGTTCATCACTACATGAGCGTTTTAAATTATATTTGTTGTATCTGCTGTTTATTGACAGAGTGGTCGAATCCACTCGAAGAACGAGACAAAGAATGAATATCCAAATAATTATTGTGTTATGGGACATGAATTATTGCAATGCGATAGCAAATAGTACAATAAAGAAAATTTAGTCGCTCCGTTTTAGGCTCGGAATTTAATTTCATGTTCTCTTTTTTAACATTCTATCCAATAGTTGTATCACGGTGATGACTGCAAATGAACTGTGAACGTTTCCACACTTACTGTTCGGTGAGCTCAATTTGAAATTTGCTCTGTTGTTACACTTTCCATGCCTCGGGCGACTCTTCCGTTTGCATTGAATCAGTAGTACACACTTCATGTATACTGCGAACTCTTAATGCTATTCCGGCAGTCCATAACAATCCGCCCGTATTTTTAATCCAAGTTAGGTAGTTAAATGGAACCAAAAGCACGAATAAACAACGCGCATGAGAATCCGTCGGCTCCATTCATCCTACGTGTTTACGCACTGAACTGTGCGGATCATTCTGGTTACCATCCACATAAAGGCCGTCAACTTTCCACAGCCGCAAGCAATGTAGGCTGCGGAAACCATTCTGACCTGCTGGTTGTGCTGATTTGGACGCCGCATTCGTGGCAATTTAGACCACAATAAAAGCCTAATTTGCTACACTATCTCACTTAAGCAGACCTTCAGTTGCCAATTGATGTGTTGAAACGTAGTGAGCACTGCAACTCTTTCAACATACGCTTTAATTTTCCCAAATGTCAGCTCACTGCCAACGACTGTACAGAATGAACTGAAATAGACGTGCACCAATTGAAGATCCGTTCCGTATCGCCAGCTTAAACAAAACTTCTGCAGTCGTATTTGGTGATAGGGGACGTTCAATGAGTATAGACTGCCCCAAACCGACTCGGTTCTAGACACCCGCGTACCACCCAGTATTAAATTCGTTCTTCTACTTCACCTAAACCAGTGGGCAGCCAACCTCAGCCTTCAGTCAGTACTAGGAAATCTAATCTAATCTAATTGTCAACTGCATCACTAATGTCAACTCAAATACTGCTGAACCCGCAAATGTAGAGAATCAGTACCATGGGAATCAGCGACAGCCCATTCGCTTGGTACAATTTTAATCACTAGTCATCGTACTGAAATGCTTGTATTTACCAGGTTTGTCAACACGTATTCCATGACAAATCACTTTCAAAGATCCATTGATCTGTTACATCGTAGAGCGTCAAATATTATCTTATTTCTAAGGCTTGAAAAACTCCTTTTCAGTTGAAGTACGCATATGGTAATTGGGTACACCTACTCTCTTCTATTAGACTCTTTGCTTAAAATACTTCAAAAATGGAAAAAATATTTTTATTTCTGAGGAAACAGCTGGAAGAAGTTTTTTCACTTAACCCAACAATGTAACTTGTACACTAACAGAAAAATTACAATTTTAGCGCTGCCTATGTAGTGCATATACACCACGATGCGCAACTGTTTAGAGCACGTTTGATCTGACAGTGGCACGACAAGTCCATCTAAGTCTATGCCCCTAATGCTGAGGTATTGAGGCTCATACGGGATTCTACCGTACTGCCTCTAATTTGGAAGACTGAAGATTGAAAAAGGGTATTCATATCCATGGAAAAATCAGGCGCCCGGCTATGCTTATCTGAGGTCCGCATGAGCCCCGGGTGGGTGAACTGCTTGGGTACTTCGGATGAATTGAACAATACAATGGAATTATCATGAAGTATTCTATGATAATTATGTATACAACATTTTGATATGTACACGGACAATGTTTCCATTGTTTGTTGGGTCTTTGAATTGAATTTTATTCATTCTACTCTTGTATTTGCAATATCCTGTTTCAGCTCAGCTTCTGCCCGATACCGCTGGCAAACATCATCACGGGCAGTGTGAATCTGGGCGGATTGGCGAGGTAACGATCGGTCGGATACACGATTACCGAACCGTTTACCACCGGCTCACTTAGTCAGCCCACGACAGACGGTAGACGAAGACCAGGCGGTAACATATAACCGGCAACAGTCAGCAATCATCCTGGAATTAAGAAGTCCCAGGGACGGACAATGTTACAAGAGAAATGGTTCAATTTAATTCAATTCGAATGCAAGTCTTGACGACGAGTTGCACGAATGTCCAGATTCTTGCACTGGTCAGCTCCTTAGATCTCTGTGCTTTGACAACTGGAACAGTTGAGTCTTCTTACTTACTTGGTTACAACCTAGGGAAGGTTTAAGCCAGACATCTAACCCCTGTTCTTTTCAACAACTTCTCGGATTGCAGTCACAAGCCACACATTCCTCACGGACATTCTCCTCGATAATAGAAATAACACATGCTCCTTTTGAACTCGACCATGGCGCACACCGTCATCACATCACCTGGGAGCTTATTCCAACCGCTGACGACTCTAATTGCAAAAGACCGATTTCGGGACTCAAGTCTCCATGTGTTCTTCTTTGCCCGTCAGTGCATGTGCCCTTAGGCAGTCAGTTCTTCGCAGCTCAAATTAGACTCCTCTGTGACCTCGTGGTATACTACTCCTTGTCTCGTCAAGTGTGCGTTTATTACGCCTTTTCTATTCCATAGAGTCACCACATGCTCCCTATGAATTTCAGCTCTCATTCCGTATGTATTCACCGAATAAAGCCTAATATCTAGGCTTCCTATTTTCTCACTTCCTTTTGGATGCTACGGTTCAATCGCGTACTATAACAGCTCCTTTGGTATTTTGAAAGTCACTATGAGGTCACTTCTTCTTCGTCTTTCTGAAAAAAATAACCCCAGTTGTTCTAGCCTCTGTTTGTAGCATAAATCCCGGTATTCCGCGTACCATCGTGTGAATCGTCGTTGTGGCTGTTCCATAGCCTTGATATTCCTCACCAAATGTAGCCTCCACGCTTGGACAGTTCTCTAGATGGAGTCTGACAAAGACCTCGCATACTGGCAACAAGACCCGAGGTTTCCTGGATATGAGCGCACCCCCCCCCCCCTCTTAACTAGTTCAGAGCTCCAAATACCTTCTGCATAACTTTCTGATACTGAAGGCTTGGCTTCAAGTCCGCGCCTACCAACACCCCTAGGTCCCGGGCTTCTATGATTCGAGTCAGTCTCCGGATGGTCTGGAGGACCCATTTATCGAATGTGCCGTAGTTCTTCCTCCTTGATGTTTGCATTTATCCACGTGCACAGGAAGACCACACGCCACTGACGATTGTTAGACCTAATCTGGATCACTCTGAACAGCCACATCATCTACCACCTTGATGTCACCTGTGAACATGAAGCACGGGTTTTCCACTCCGTCCGCGAGGTCATTAATGCGAATCACCAACAGTAGGGGTCCTAGGACTGACCTTTGCAAAACATTCCTGTACAATCTCCCACTACTCGACAAGCGGCTGTCCACTCCAACATGGAAAACCCTGACCATTAGGCCTTGCACCGGTCATTTTTGTATTCTCTCCGTAAACGGGAACAATTCCATCTTCGTCTGCAGAAATCTGTTTAACGGAATCAAAGGCTTTCTGGAAGTCCAGATAATAGACTTATACCCGTTCTCTTTGGTCCACTGGACTAGTTACCACATCCAAGAAGCTTATTAGTTTGGGCAGACAAGAGGGCCTGTGCCAGAATCCATGCTGGTTGATAGTTACTAGCTTTCTCCTCTTTAAATGACTTTCTATTCTATCTCGTGGTATTCTCCCGAGTTTTAAGCACCACTGATGTAGGTTAATCGGGCTGTAACTGCCACATGTGTCTCTGTTGCCACTTTCATGAGAGGGTGTGACTATCGATACAAGTCAGTCTTTAAGTAGTTTACTCATGTCCACTGAAGCGTTGAACGGCTCTGCGAAGACCGATGATAAAGGCTTTTTATTGCTGGATGTCGTCCCCTAAATGGGACAATCGAAAACTTTCAGAAAATCAAATTCGGTTTGCCTCTGAGGCATGTAAATTACCGTCTTTAAACTCAAAATAACATTTCGTTTTAAATTTCACGTTATCACTGAATTATAATTCTAGTCCTCAATATCATATTTGATGAACGACGTGATTCAAGGTGTGCATTGGAAACATTATTACTATTTTATTATTATCAATATTATTTCTATTATCACCATAGTTCTCGAAAATGTAAATAATTCCCGAACCAACTGTACAAATACTTCTGTTTTTTTACTCCAGATGAAAACGATAAAAACCAACCGGATGTTTCTTGCAATGAGGACATGTAAACGTATATTTGATCAATGAAATTGTTTTGTGTACGTTTTGATTTATTCTGCCTGCGCTTAGGGTCGCAGAAATGCAACCATGTGCATAAGTGCGCTACTAGTAAGACCTCACTAAAAGTCATTAGGATAGAACCTATACACAAGTCCAGGGGTAACAGCAGTAGGGGATATACTTTTATCGAAATAACGATGGAATATGTTGACTTGCAATATAATTATTATTCATTAGGTGAGAATGTAACAAGAATACTCTCCATGGGTGTTTTTCGGGTACCTCGCTGACCGCCCCCTGAGTGTCTCTTTCCTTATTTCATTGGAAGTCACTCAGTGGTACGGTCAACGGGACACTCAGGATACACTCGGATGATGGTCAAGGGGACACTCGTTCTGCATGGGTTGTGCTGCTTGGGGTATATCACACGATCGGTATGAACCGCTCGAAAACCGCTTAGAAACCACCCGAAAACCAGTCAGTGCAAAAGCACAAACCGCTCTAAACCGATCGGTCTCGGAGCGCTATTGCTAGAACTGACCCTCAAGAGTCCCAGCGCTTTCTCATGCCTGTCCACAGCAGCTGTGGGCAACGCGTTGCTTGAGATCTCACTCCCGAAACATTTAAACCACCGGTCGATTCGCGGGTAATAGGCTTGAGCCCAAATATTCCCATGGGAATACAGGATCTGCAGATCTTGTATTTATCTTCACTCCGATAGGGTATGGGACTGAAGAAAACTGGGCAATTGTCCATTTTATGGTAATATGGAATACCAAACGGTGACAATAACAATAAGCCATTGATTGGAAAATGCCAGGTCAGGTTAGATCACAGGACGTAGAGTTCGGGCCAACAGGTCAGTCCAGAGTTTTGCACAAGCGAGCGTCAGTCGAGTCTCACAGAGCTACGACTTCTATATTTCTTTCCTGCTTTTGTTTCTTTTTAATCTTGATCAGTGGAGAAACAAGGTTAAGATTCGGCTCGCTGCCAGGAGCACGGTGATCCTACCGTTACGAACTGGGTACTTGCCCAGGTCTACTCTCAACCAAGAGGGTCATTCATACAGCAGAGTTTGGTATAAGGGCTAATAAGGGAAGGTCAGGTGTGAGGAGGGAATACGGACGGCCTTGGGGGGAAGTAGAGTGTAGAGCTGGGAGTGGAAAGTGACAGATATAAAGTCAAAGGTAGATGAAAAGATGGGAAGCGTGCTGCATCCAATTTTGCCTTATGCGTTATGTTCGTTGCCCTCAGGGAATAAATCCGAACAGCAATGGTCCAAATGGGCCTTAAACTGAACCACTAAGTCCGCAGCCACAACCTCGGCTGGTAGATCGTTCCAAGCACTGATTACTCGGTACGTAAAAAATTGTGCTTTAACTGTCCTCAGTGATCTTGGTTTCACTAGTGTTAACTCGGGCTCGTAAGTCGTGCTTCCACGGCAATCACTACAATCAGTTTTCTTGGGATGGACAGTCCTGATCTGTTTGAAGACTTCTGAGTTCACCTTCAAATCTTCTACGCTTTAAGGAGAACAGATTCAGCGCCGTAAGTCTCTCTGTGTATGGCTTGTTCCTCAGTTCATTTACTATCCTTGTTAAATGACGCTGAACATTTTAGAGTACTGCAGCGTCTCGCACCAGAGCAGGAGCCCACGCTTGGACAATATTTGGAGTGTGGCCTGATTATGGTTTTGTAGTGTGCTAGTAGTACATGGGCCTCTCGTGATGCAAATGTGTGCGGTAGTTGGCAGAGCGCTAGTTTTGCCTTGACTGAGGCGGCTTAGCACTGCTCAGATGATTGGAAGCAGTTACCCAAAGTCCAAGGTCCGTGATATCTGTGGCCCATGTTAACATTCTTGGGTCACTCGAGTCTATTTATTTCAAATCCCCACCGGCATTCTGGGTCAGGTGTCTACAGTTCACAACATTGAGTGGCAAATGCCACTCGGTGGTCCAAGCGTGAACCCCATTTAGGTTCTCATGAAATTGTGAGATACCTATCAGTTTTAGGTCGTTTGCAAAGAGGTAACCCGGGTTTTATACAACATTCATTAGGTCGTCCAGGTAAGTTACGAATAAAAGCGGACCCAGCACTGATCCTTGTGTGACCCCACTGATGACCCTTACCCCTGTGGATCTGCTGTACTTTACCCTTGGGTAGTTTGTCCTGTGACTGAGATATGCCCCGCTCCACTCCCGGACCTGAGATGCGATCCCGAGGGCCTCCATTTTGCGTGGCAGCAGTCAATGAAAGTTCAACTAGAAGACCTGAATCCTTTCTCTTTTATCCATTGACTGTTACTTCGTCTAGGAATAAAAGCAGGTTGGATAAACAATCCGTTTTTGATAAATCCATGTTGTCTATTGAAGATGACCCTAAATTCGGCTAAGTGACTGGCCACTCGGTCCCTCATCAGTCCTTCCAGTATTTTTAGTGGCATGGGTAGTAAGCTTGCAGGCCGGTAATTCTGCACTTCTACTTTCTCACCACCTTTGTGTATAGCAACGACTTCCGCTGTCAGCCAGTCTCCTGGTAGTTGTGCATCGAACAGCGACCTAGTGCACAGGTGAGCCTAGGGGTTAGGGGGCGCGGAACCGCTGTGTGGATGACATTTGGCCCAGGCTGCCCTGTGCAGATTCAGTCATCTGCGGACTTTTTCGGCATCATCAGGAGAGATTAAACTGGTAGCATCGTCAGCGGCTTGATGTGAGGTTCGAAAGCAGGGTTCAGCCCATGGTCAGTTTGATGCACCGTCTCGAAGTACTCCTTAGCGTTTCAGCTTTAGTCCCACTATCTAAGGCATAACTACCGTCTCTATTCATAATGCAACATACAGCCACACGCAGGGCTGTTTTTGACTGAACGTATGTGTGGGAGGTTTTTGGGTATCATTTATCCTTTCTTGCCAGAGTGACCTCATACGACAGTGTACACTATTTTCGGACCCTAGCGGCTGATTCTCGCGCTCTTTTATCCCAGAGGTGTTGTCCGTAGCATCCTGTCTGCTGGAACTAAGACCACGCAATGTGTCTCCAGCTTTGATCCATGGTGGCTCTGCGGGTCTTCCGTTTCCTGTTTCTTCGGCATACGGGTGCAAATTGCTCGGTGAGCAGCACTAGGCTGTCCCTAAGTGCTATCTGTTCTTCCTCTGAATTTTTACGTCAGGCGTTCCATGTGAGTGTTTTCGCTGCGATAACAAGGCCTTGTGTGTCAATGTTCTTAAAGCACATTTGCATTATGTGAGATGCCATACCCTTAGCAGCCAAGTACTTACAACGGATTACTCCGCGGTCATTTCTTTCTAGGAGCACCGGGACCTGCAGCTCTTTGGCGTCGCTGGAATGCTTCGCTATGACCACGTCTAGTAGCCCCGTGGTCTGTCCTTATCTCCATCTAGTTGGTTGAAGCCGGACAAGGCTTTCTTTCAATAATTAATCAAGCAGTTGAACAGGAGATCCATTTCTAAGAGCCTAAAGACGTATCCAGCCTATGAAGTTCCCAAGGATTAGGACTTCATCTGACCGGCTACGGAACCGAGAAGGTAGGTCAGCAGTACATAGTTCTCCGGGGGTAGAAAAAGAGCCTTGGCAGAAGCAAACCATTCGGATTTCTGACTGGCGTAGTTTTTAATCAAAAAACAGACGGTCTGTACGTTTGGTGTTGACACACTCTCCCCAGCTATCTGTTCGATTTCCTCCGAGCCTACGAGCATCGCGCACCACCATCCTTGCCACCCACTCTAGCAGCCCGATGTGTGCCGTGATCAACAGGAAAAAGTACACCGATTTCGTGACTTCCCTTTAGCCATGTTGCGGTGACAGCAATTCAGTCTGATTTGGCAGTCACTGCTGCCATTGCATGCCATTCGTTTCCAATGCTGCATGCGTTCACGTAGACCACAGAAAGGCTAACTGTCCCTTGCTGTGCACCACACTTCAGCTGGTAGGTATGACACTCGGGAACTAGTTCCGAGTGCTTGCCACGTTCATTTTGTGGCAAGTTGGGATATTGGTTAGTGTTCTTCACCCGGCTACTTTTTGCCGGTGTTTTGCAGCGACTTAGAGGGATGGGAGCGCTATACCTCCTAGGTGGGGTGTGACACTTTTCAATGCTGACACGCGGTTTGCAATGTTTTATAGAATTGACAGTCCTTCTCATATCTCGCGTGTACCAACTGGCCGAATTATCCGGCACTACTATGAACCATCCCTGAGTTTCAGTCTTCAACAGCTCCGCCGAGGCCAAGATGTCCTTCTCTATAGGGTTAGTGAACTACACCAGCACTGGTCTGGGAGGTCGTTGTTTACCCTGTATGAGTTTCTACCGCCCTATTCTAAGAACCTTCTTGAATACGGCTTGCCCCTGAAACTCCGCCGTCCGCGAGATGGTCACTATGTGATACCCCCTTAACTCAACCTTTGTCTTTTGTCTCCAATCACTTTTCTTCGCCCCCTTTATCCACCCACAATGCTCCCACTGATAACACGGTCGATACTCGCAACGATTCACTGTCAAATATTGCCGGGAATACTACTCCGTCCGGTAACTCACATATTCTCAAGCCTCATCAGCCTCTGAATCTCGGCTCCTTCAACGTGCGTATACTCATGCAGGCCGGTCAACAGGAGTGCCTAACCTTCAAAATGGACTCTCTGAAGATTGATGTCTGCTGCCTCAGTGAAACGCGTATACAGGATTCGAGCAGTGTGATTCGACTAACTGCTCCTAGTATCTCATCGAGGTATTTTCTGCGCGTCTCAAGAGACGAAGCAGCTAGAGCTGTTGGTCAAAGTGGTATACGGATAGTCTTGAAGGCAAGGCTGGGGCTGCTCTCTTAGACTGGAGCTCTGTTAACAGCCGTTTATGTGCTGTGAGGCTCTAGGAGTCAGTCGGAATTCAAGAGGATAGCTGTGTTAAGCGCAACTTGTTTGTGATTTTGGCGTGCGCCCCAAACGGACTGCAGCTCCGACGTGCAGAAGGACGAGTTCTACGATGAACTCGCCACCCTCGTTTGCAGCAGTAAAGGTCCTGATATTGAAGTGCCAGCTGGTGACTCCAATGCACAAGCTGGCAAACTTAGTGCACCAGAAGCTTGTTTAAATAGCTGTTGTGCTTCACCCTGTCAACGTACAAATAACGGGGACAGGCTTCTCCAGTTTTGTGTAGACAATCGGTTATTCCCATCTAGTACGAATTTCCGACACAGCTCTCGTCGCACAGCGACATGGCGCTCTAACTCTACATGTACTCTAAGCCAGATTGATCATATCGCCGTAGGCTACCGGTGATGCAGTTCTGTTCAGAACTACAGATCTTACTGGTCTAAGTACGTAGAGTCGGACCATGCATTAGTTTTAGTGCGATTATCTCTCCAGCTCCATGGTCATCGAAGCAAACCGCAAACCCGGTTAGCCGTGCAATGTTTGATCCAGAAGACCGCACCCGTTATGAACAGAAGTCAGCACATGAGCAAGGATCTACGGAGAACAGTAATGTAGATGAGCATTGGGCTCATATCAAACAGGCGATGCACGTTGCAGCAGGTTTTGCCTGTGGTCCTCGATCCGTTGTCCATTAAAGACACTGGATCTCGCAAGAGTCGTTGAGTATAATGAAGCAAAAGCGTCAGCTCTCGAAATGCAAGATGAGTAAGATACGAAGACATCTACAGAAGTGAGTTACGAAAAGCCTCAAGAATGATTGCGAAAATTGGTGGGTCAAGGTAGCCGAAGAAATGGAAATAGCAGCTGTTTCAGGTAACAGCAAAAGACCGTTCAAACTTATTCGTGACACTGGTGGACGACGCATCCAGGTCAGTGAAACGATATGCAATAGAAATGGAGAACCCATCCATAGCAAGCAGCAAAGGCTTGACCGTTGGGCCGAATACTTCAAGGAACAGTTTAGCTGGCCGCACGCTAGTGTAGTTACTCCTGTATCAACAACTGCGATTCCTTGGGTGTTATCACTTGAGCCCCCATTGGAAGTAGAAGTAGAGTCATGCATTCGACTAGTGAAGCGAGAAAAAGCGGCAGTTCCCGAGGAACTTCCCCCAGTTCCTTTCAAACTGGGTGGAAATGCCTTGATAAAATCATTTACGACTTTACTCCGTGACATATGGAACGAGAGTACTCCGGTAATATGGAACGAGTCACTGATTGTTCCCATCTTCAAGAAGGGAATACACAATGACTGTAGTGCCCATCGTGGGATTAGCTTAATTCCGATAGTCACAAAAGTGTCAGCCTCGAGTCTGCTGCATCGTCTTACCTCCGCTCACGAAAGGAACACCCGCGAACAGCAGGCCGGATCCCGCCCAAGTTGAGGATGCATCGGTCAGATTTCTACTCTTCGCCAACTACTTGAAACGCGTCACACGCACCGCCGACTAGCAATACCGGTCTTCTTAGACTTGAAAGGTGCCTTCGATTCGGTTGATCGAACATCGCTTCTCAGTGCTCTTCATCGAAAAGGTATGCCCCAGAAGTTCGTGAACCTAATGAGATCATTGTATTTTCATACTTCTGGCCGCGTTAGGGTTTACGGTGAACTATCCGGTCGGTTCGAAACGACCAGCGGTGTTCGACAAAGATGTCCTATGTCTCCATCCCTGTTCAACTTCGTCATGGACGAAGTAATGGAGAATGCCTTGCGAAATCTTAAAGATGTGGGCGTCAAACTAGGAAGTAGTGAAAAGCTATGTGACCTAGATTACGCGGACGACGTTGTCTGCTTGTTCGAGTCCACGGAACATGCTCAACGTGCACTAAGTAGACTCGCAAGTGTCGGAGCTCCATTTGGCATGCGCTTTGCACCTTCAAAGTGTAAAGTGCTGTTACGAGACTTGACTTCAACGATTCCGAACTCGATGTTCGATGGGGAGATGCTGACAGTTGTCGACCGCTTTAATTACCTCGGAAGCAGCGGTACAACCGATGAGAGCACAGAGGTAGAGGTGAGCACGCATATATCCAAGGCTCGAGCGGCGTACGTTAGATTGAAGCACTTGTGGCGTCGACCTGATATTTCACTGAAGTTGAAAGGTCGTGTGTACTGTGCCACGGTGCGTTCAGTTTTGTTTTATGGTTGCGAGACTTGGGGTCTGTGTGCAGAAGATATTCGTCGTCTTGAAGTTTTCGACCATCGATGTTTGCTTAGTATCGCTAAGATTGGATGGAATAGCCGAGTGAGCAATGCTGAGTACAGAAAGCGGGTATTGGGTACTAATTCATAGAACGTTCTGTCGCAGCGTATTCAGCTTAGTAGACTTCGTTGGCTGGGGCATGTCTTACGTATGGCAAACACAAGTCTGCCATACCGTGCCCTATTCTCCGTTCCTCCTTGGGAGTGGAAGAAACCAAGTGGAGGTCAACAGATGACGTGGCAACGAGGAATGAGAAAATGAAGTGAACTTAGGAAAAAGTAGGTGCTTCATCTCTTCGTGGTTGGGGTCCAAAAGACCCCTCAGCCAGTTGACCGAAAACTGAAAGATATGGCAGCGAATCGTGAACAGTGGCGATCGTGTTGTCAATCTCAGTTGAATCAGAATAAATGATCGATATGCCTTCGTACAGTTAGACTGTGTATTCCGTTTGTTGGCTACTAGGGCGCTCTTTTCTTATCCCACCTGTGTAGGTCCACTCCGTGTCCACTTTGTATATCCCTACTTTCTAATTCAACGTGGAACATGGTGAGAAAGGCAGTGGTCAGTGGGGCTTGCCCTGCTGTCTAGCGCTGTACGATGATGATGTTGATGATGATGATGATGATGATTATATCCGACCTATTCCTAAGGGTCCCAAAGTCGACTCCTTGCTTTACGATCTTTTGGTGCATCTGCGCCAGCTCATGTGGTAGTTTTCGGTCGGTTTCCGGTTGGTTTTCGGTCGGTTTGTTTAGTAGCCATTTTACACGGATGAACAATGAATTGATACAAAGAAAATTGAAGACCGAAGTAATGTTCAACGCTCGGTTGACATTTTATGAAATTTTACTGGTTTAGTTCATCGAAATGTCCTGAAAACCTCAGTATAGATCGCTCTATTTTACTCTCTTGCAATGGTTAAGATAAGGACTATTATTCGGAAAATCATAAATAAAGAGATAGAAATGAGCGTCGTAATACGTAATTTGGGTTGTTGAGAGAAATTAACGAAGCATATCACGTATTTCAAACGATTCGCAAAAACCGCTCGAAAACCGGCCAGAAACCGCTCCGAAACCGATCGGTCTTCGGCCGGTTTTTGATTGGATTTACTATTACGCCGATCGGTTTTCGGGCGGTTTCTGTACGGCTTCCGAGCAGTTTGTATCAGTCGTTCGAAGTACGTCATATGTTTCGTTGATTTATTTCAACAACCCAAATTACGTATTACGACGCTCATTTCTATCTACTAATTCATGATTTTCCGAAAAAATGTCCTTATTCTACCCATCTCGAAGGAATAAAATAAAGCGATCTATACTGAGGTTTTCAGAACATTTCGATGAATTAAACCAATACATTTAGGTAAAGCACCAACGTAGGATTGAACATTACTTCGGTCTTCAATTTTCTTTGTATCAATTCATTGTTCGTCCGTGTAAAATGGCTACTAAACAAACCGACCAAAAACCGACCGAAAACCGATGGGCGTAATAGTAAAAACCGATCGAAAACCGATCGGTTTCGGAACGGTCTTGTACCGGTTTTGCTACAAGGGTCATCTACTACCTGGGAGCGTTTTAGGTTCCTGCACTGAGAAGTGACATCTACGGTCTTGTTGGAATCACTATTAAGGCATTTTAGTCGTTGGCTTATTTTAGCAGAATGGTGGGGCTTGACCAAAAAGTGATAAATTTAGAGAATGAGACTGAAGAATGCCCAATAGGAAGCACTGGTAATGTAGTAACCCGAACGGAAGGAGTATAAACAAGGAATGCAAGAGACTCACTATCCGCTTATTCGTCAGTGATTGCCGCAAAAGCTCTCAGCGGAGCTTTATCTTCACCAAATTCAGTGTACTGGATGGTTTGCGCTTGGATCTCCCGGTGGCAGTTGATCCACTCGGGTGAAATCTTTAGTTAATGGATTTATACGGTCATTTTCCAGTTGATCCTATTCGATGCCTGACTTTTTCGTCCAAAATATCCTAAGCGGCTCTCGGAACCCCGGCACGTCATTGCGTAGCGCAGCAAGATTTATGTATAGGAACACATTCCCTCATGCTTTATTTATATGTATATACATGTATACACGACGACTTCATTCGATGACATTCAAGGGTGAAAGGCAATGATGAAGAGACAAAAAGAACAACATAGTGGAGACGGAAATGTCACATCCGAACGCCGCCCTTCAAACCTCCGGCGCCGATAGAGGAAAGTCAAGGAATGAACTACCATCCACAATCTGGAGGGAAAAAGAAAATCAGCTAATTCTTGGAAATTTTCGAGGGAAGGTCATGCGTTTTTCCAGCTTATATTCCCGGCTCGAAAAAAGGGCAAACATGGTAGCGGTGATTCCAATCGTCCTTACCCCGACGGAGCGGAACTACTCAAAAAAGTGCAGAATTCAAGGTCACGTTTGGTTCAATTCGATTCAATTCAATTCCCTTCGCACAGGGCTTTGTGTGGCTGAAGCCAACCGTGTGTCCAGATAGTTGTGTTGTCGTTGCTTTCTTCGTAGCTCTCAACACTACGTGAGCTCCTATTTTGAAAGGCGAAAATTGGTGCAGTATTAGCCCTGGCCGGGAAGGGTGGAAACAATGAGTAAATTGAGCCAAACCCTAAAAACGGCCTAACACAATTTGGGATATACCGCCTCTCAACAGTGCTACTGCTTTCTTAAAAGCCTTCACTGTCGTGGTATTTATGACCCCCTCCGGGAGCTTATTCCAGTAGGGTACCACTCTATTCAAGAAGTAATTCACCTTAATTTTGAGCCTTGAGTGCTTTCTCTGTAATCTAAGGCTATGCTAAAGCGTGTCACTCTGGAAGTTTCTTCATTATGTTGAAGGCTTTTATTAAATCATCGCTAACTCGCCGCCTTTTCGTCGAGAACAGATCTAGGGCGTGAAGAAGCTCTATATAGCTACCCACCCCCTGTCCAGCCACCATTATGGTGGTTAGCCCTTGCACTTTCTCCAGACAGTCTATATCCTTCTGGTAGTTCGGTGTCCAGGCCTGCACTCAGTACTCCGTGTGCGGCCCAATTACGGCTTGGTATGCCGGTACGAAAATCTCCAACCCTCTATGCAACATAATGGATCTAACTCGAAAGAGTTCTCTCCTGGTCATACTGGCTGCTGTGGTGCACAGCTTCGACGGCCTGAAGCTGTTATCTATTATAACTCCCAAGTCTTTCCCCCGAGATACCACTCGCAACGATTCCACACAATTCCCATAGACCCATGTATTTGTGGTCAAGCATTGACGCTTGGTGAGGTTTAGTAGGAGGTCCCATTTGCGTGACCAGTTTTGTACTGCCAACACGTCAAGCTCTACATCTACTCCAGCTATCTTGACGTCATCGGAAACACAAAGATGGGGTTTGTAATCTCATGTGCTAGGTCGTTGGTGAAGATGAGCAAGGGCAGAGGGCCGAGCAACGAGCCCTTTGGCACCCCACTTGTTACACTTTCCGAGTGAGAGACATGACTATCCACCTTAGGAATTCCCTAAATTTTTCAATATATTTTGTGAATTTCCTTTATATGCGACACCACTTTGCCAAACACTTCCATGCGTAAAACTTTTGCACCTTCTTTTATTTACGTGAGGCTTTTGAATTTGGCCTTCAACCGATTCTACCCATTGTGCGTGGATTACGGGACTTGGAAAATTTGGGTTTTAATATTGAATCTGCTTGGTCTCATACTTGAGGTTTCTCTACATTCCTGTTCTTGTGATTCTCAATTTAGTACTGTGGAAACTCCGAATCAATTCTTTTTCTGGTTTTGCGGTTCGTGTGGATTGGCTACAAGTTGCTGGAGTTGAGATTCCTGTCGTTCGCAACATCAGCAACACCACAGTTAAACTAAATGGCCTGTAGTTGAGACATGTTTACTTGTCATCCGCTTTGTGGATTGCGCTACAGTGGCCTTGAGTCATTCTGCCTTACTGAACCTCTTTCCACGGAAGCGTCCACCAGCATGACCAGCGAGTGGCTCTAAAGCTCCAGCAGAGGCTTAACCCTTGTCGGACGAATGCAATGGCGCAAATAACAAATACTAAAAATTCCTCCAAGTGTGCTACGTGCTTCGTGAATTTGACTATATTTGACATTACTTTGAAAAGCTCGCCCACATAACACAGTTTCACATTTATGTGAGACATGTGAATTTGGCCTTGAACCGTTTCCGACCGTCGTGCTTGAGCCACGGGGCTTTGAACCTTTGGGTTTCACTGTGATGTCTATTTGGCCGCATACTTGAGGTTTGTATATATTCGTACGCTTTGTGAATTTAAATTTAGTACCGCAAAAACTACGAATCAATCTTGTTCTGGTTTTGGGATTTGTTTGCATTGGCTACGCGTTGCTCGATTCACGAGAATTGATTTACTGCACTCAAGTGGAACCCGGACCAGAAAACTCATTGGAAGTGCCCAGACGAAGTAGCAAGGACCTTTTGAGAAAACAAGAATTAACTCGACAAGTCTCTGGAGATGGTTTAAGCGTTATTCATTCTCTGGATATTGTTCAATCCACTATTTTTGTCAGTGCCAGGTCATATATTTCTAATCACGATGAGTTTGCTGATATTAGTACTTATAGAATGCGGGTTTTTATCAGGTTGTTCCGTCTTCAGCCGTATCCATTTAGCTCGTGCGTACAACCAGATCCCGGTAGCAGAGGCCAATATCTCTAAAACTGCACTCACTATGCCCTTCGGGCTGTTCGAGTTTCTGAGAATGCCGTTTGGACTGAGCAATGCAGTCCGGACCTTCCAAAGGTTCATGCGCGAGGCAACTCGTAGCTTGGAAAATGTCTACGTATACCTGGATGATATTTTTGTGGCTAGTTCTTCAGAGCAAGAGCACGCCGCACACTTACGAGCACTCGTCCAACGCCTTAGCCAGCACGGCGTTACGATCAATATCGCGAAATGCGAATTAGACCGGTCTGATATCACCTTCATAGGACATTCTATTTCATCCTCGGGTATCCGCCCTCTGCCAGATAAATTTTCCGCTATTCGCGACTACACTGAAACCCAATCTTTTTGTCAGTTGCGTCAGTTTGTCGGACTGGCGAATTTCTTCCGCCGATTTATTCCTCACTGTGCGGAAATGATTCAACCACTCACCGACCTGTTGCGCGGAGGTAAGCGGATGTTCATGTTTCTCGACACGGCACAAGTCGCATTTGCCTTGGTCAAAGATGCTGTCGCCAACACAGCACTCCTTAACAACCACGACCCTTTGGCTCCTCGGACACAGCGGTTGGAGCAGTGCTTCAATAGTTCGTAGACAATTATTGGTAACATTTGGCACTCTTCTCCAAGCGCCTAAGACCCGCCGAATCTAGGTACAGCACATTTGGCAGGGAGTCACTAGCCGTCTACTTGGGAATCCGTCATTTTCTACATGCACTCAAAGGCCGTTCGTTTACGGTGCTTACAGACCACAAGCCTTTGCTTTATGCACTAACGACAGCTTCGGATCGATACTCACCACGTGAGATTCGCCACTTAGACTTTGCCTCACAGTTTACTGTGGACATACGACACGTCTCTGGGGTACTTAATCCCGTCGCCGACGCCTTATCACACGTACATCAACTGGGTCTGTCACCGAAGCTTAACATCAACTTGGAAGCAATGGCACAGGCCCAAACTATGGACCCTGACATCGAACAGCTTCGACAGAACGGTTCTTTGAGCTTGACGACAGTACCTATCCCAACTTCCCAGAATACCATCGTGTGTGCGATGAGTTTTTCCGTTTCCCTCTCATTTTTAGCGGGGATTCGACTAAATACACTCAGCAGTGGTGGGTGCATAACTGGTGTGCATACCGTCGAAGGAATTCTGGGTGCTCGATTGACCGTGGCCATTAGCTGTCTTGTGCAAAATGAACTGAACTAAACTGAACTGTGATGTGTCACAGGGTCGCCCTAGCCTGGCGGTTCCTGCTGCCCACCTTTACCCTACTTTCCTGACACTCCGTAATCTGGCTCATTCGGGTGTGACGGCCCCGGTGAAACCGATAACGGAGCGTTTTGTTTGGCACAATGTCAAACGAAATGTCTTTCAATGGGCTTGTGTTTGTCTGCAGTGTCAACGTGTTAATACCCATAGGCAGGACCTAAAACACGTTTTCATCATGTGCACGTCGACCTCGTAAGATCACTTCCACCTTCGCTTGGGTGCGTTTACATTCTCACATGCATGGACCGTTTTACTCGCTGGCTGCAGGCCAATCCTATCCCTCGTCTCACGTCGGAAGAGGCCGCGGAAGCTCCTCTGACAAGTTGGGTTAGCCATTTCGGTTGCACGGCAATAGTGACCACCGATCGTGGCCCACACTTTGACGGCACTTTCGGCAGCCTACTCGCTACGCTCGGTTGCCAACACGTTAAGACGACAGCTTACCACCCTCAGGCCAATGGTATGGTCGAGCGTTTCCACCGGCAATTAAAAGCCACCCTTCGAGCAAACGGTAACCCCCTTTGGAGTGAAGCACTAACGTTAGCACTCTAAAGCCTGCGTAGTACTGTTCAGGAGGAATTACACACAACACTGGCCGTACTAGTAAATGGCTGTACACTTTGCCTGCCTGGGGAGTTGGTAGCCCCTCACCAACCGTGACTATTCTCAGCGCCTTACGCAGCACATGCGAGTACTAAAGGCCAACCCGACGCAGCATCTTCAGTTTGGTGTGCGTATGAGACCCGTGGGCGCCAAAACACAGTTGGACCGACACACATCGGACCTCGAGAGTGCAGGCACCGGCAAACTCCTCAGCAGTCGTTCGACGTCACCAACAGTATAACGGGCAAGCCACGAGGAGTTCCTGGACAATCAATACTCCCGGCCTACCGCCACGGTCAAAGCCCAACTCCGTTGGACTTCTAGGCGGAGGCCCCTGTATCAGTGGCCATCTTCCTTCATACTTTCGCCACGTTTATTGTTTAACTGAACGCTGACTGCCAGGCGCGGTTGCCATTTGACCGTTGCTCCTGTGCAAGCTCTCGCACGTGCTCCCAAATACATGCCAACCACTATCTCTCCCAATCGCCCCCTCGTTCCCACGGGTCCTGAAGAATACCGTTCTGGTTAACATATTCGTACAGTGTCGAGCACTGGAGTAACGTGCAAGTGGTCCCCGTAGTACAAGGGACAGAAGCACGCGTTTACTCAGAAAACCGCGAAGTAAGACCTAACCAACCTTACAGTACCTGGGAGGAGCCGCATGGCCGGCTGCGAGACAAAGTACCCCTTGCGGAATCAAAAATTTCTGAGCTGAAGTCAGTATCGTTAAATGGACTCAACATGACTGCATTGTTTTTGGGTTTCAAGGTAACAACAACACTAAAAGAGAACTGCATCACCATCGAACTGAGCTTTGCATATTGGACAGATCCTACAGTTGTGTTACATTGCAGGAAACGGAAGAGAAGAAGAGCATGTTTGAAGCGTCAGGGAGTTAATCCACTCGTCGCAGGAAACAGCGATGAAAATGTTGATGATTCGAGCTGGGAGCCACATCCAAAGGAAAAAGTAGTTTGCAGATGGTCTAGGGCCGAGTTATCCAGCATTTTATTCCTTTTCATGCTCTACAACTATTCAACTGTACCCATTTTTCCTGAACAGTTGTAAAATATACTAAGTTCCAGTTTCTTTTTAGCGTGCACATAGGTGGGAAGGAGAAATTCGCCAAGATTTCACCTAAACAGTCCAAGTTAGGCTTGTTAGCTGTGAGCACATTGTGAAACTATTCCTGCCTCTGAAGAAGAACGTTTTTTTACATTTTATACAGTATTGTTTGTCACATATTATGTACACCGAAAAACTTTGAAATACTCCGATAGAAGCCAGTGTTCGATCAATTTCCGTGTTCATGTGTGTTTCGATACTAACTGTCGTACACTTGTTTCCGAAACTTACTCATAACAAGAAACTGGTTTTCAGTTCTTTCGGAAAATCTGGTTCGTTAATTTTTTGTGATTCCACTGTTTCCTGACCTTTCAATTTTGTGCGATATCTCACTGAGCGTTGCGTCTACGTTCAACTTCTGCTCTCATGCCTGTAAAGAAACTTTGTCTAACCAGTTGCTGCAATAGTTTGCCGCTTGAGGCTAGCAGAGTAAGCTAGCTCACAAAAATGTTTTACTCCGCAAAGCCTTCATTTTCATAGTGTGTGTGACCGTGTGTGTTGGTTTTCTGATGAATATGCCAATCTCGAGTTGTGCAGCGGGGTTCGGAATAGATTCATAGTGGATTGTGCAAATGACGACTACGGCGGGAACCTGATTTACTCGCAGCTAGCACAAGAAGTTATTAACCACAGGCACTCACAATAAGTCACAGCTAGGTAGGGTGAGAATCATGACCCAATCCTGAACCTTAGACAACTATTTTCGCGGAAGGATTTTGGTCTGCGGTGTAAAGAACAAATACTAAAAATTCCTCCAAGTGTGCTACGTGCTTCGTGAATTTGACTATATTTGACATTACTTTGAAAAGCTCGCCCACATAACACAGTTTCACATTTATGTGAGACATGTGAATTTGGCCTTGAACCGTTTCCGACCGTCGTGCTTGAGCCACGGGGCTTTGAACCTTTGGGTTTCACTGTGATGTCTATTTGGCCGCATACTTGAGGTTTGTATATATTCGTACGCTTTGTGAATTTAAATTTAGTACCGCAAAAACTACGAATCAATCTTGTTCTGGTTTTGGGATTTGTTTGCATTGGCTACGCGTTGCTCGATTCACGAGAATTGATTTACTGCACTCAAGTGGAACCCGGACCAGAAAACTCATTGGAAGTGCCCAGACGAAGTAGCAAGGACCTTTTGAGAAAACAAGAATTAACTCGACAAGTCTCTGGAGATGGTTTAAGCGTTATTCATTCTCTGGATATTGTTCAATCCACTATTTTTGTCAGTGCCAGGTCATATATTTCTAATCACGATGAGTTTGCTGATATTAGTACTTATAGAATGCGGGTTTTTATCAGGTTGTTCCGTCTTCAGCCGTATCCATTTAGCTCGTGCGTACAACCAGATCCCGGTAGCAGAGGCCAATATCTCTAAAACTGCACTCACTATGCCCTTCGGGCTGTTCGAGTTTCTGAGAATGCCGTTTGGACTGAGCAATGCAGTCCGGACCTTCCAAAGGTTCATGCGCGAGGCAACTCGTAGCTTGGAAAATGTCTACGTATACCTGGATGATATTTTTGTGGCTAGTTCTTCAGAGCAAGAGCACGCCGCACACTTACGAGCACTCGTCCAACGCCTTAGCCAGCACGGCGTTACGATCAATATCGCGAAATGCGAATTAGACCGGTCTGATATCACCTTCATAGGACATTCTATTTCATCCTCGGGTATCCGCCCTCTGCCAGATAAATTTTCCGCTATTCGCGACTACACTGAAACCCAATCTTTTTGTCAGTTGCGTCAGTTTGTCGGACTGGCGAATTTCTTCCGCCGATTTATTCCTCACTGTGCGGAAATGATTCAACCACTCACCGACCTGTTGCGCGGAGGTAAGCGGATGTTCATGTTTCTCGACACGGCACAAGTCGCATTTGCCTTGGTCAAAGATGCTGTCGCCAACACAGCACTCCTTAACAACCACGACCCTTTGGCTCCTCGGACACAGCGGTTGGAGCAGTGCTTCAATAGTTCGTAGACAATTATTGGTAACATTTGGCACTCTTCTCCAAGCGCCTAAGACCCGCCGAATCTAGGTACAGCACATTTGGCAGGGAGTCACTAGCCGTCTACTTGGGAATCCGTCATTTTCTACATGCACTCAAAGGCCGTTCGTTTACGGTGCTTACAGACCACAAGCCTTTGCTTTATGCACTAACGACAGCTTCGGATCGATACTCACCACGTGAGATTCGCCACTTAGACTTTGCCTCACAGTTTACTGTGGACATACGACACGTCTCTGGGGTACTTAATCCCGTCGCCGACGCCTTATCACACGTACATCAACTGGGTCTGTCACCGAAGCTTAACATCAACTTGGAAGCAATGGCACAGGCCCAAACTATGGACCCTGACATCGAACAGCTTCGACAGAACGGTTCTTTGAGCTTGACGACAGTACCTATCCCAACTTCCCAGAATACCATCGTGTGTGCGATGAGTTTTTCCGTTTCCCTCTCATTTTTAGCGGGGATTCGACTAAATACACTCAGCAGTGGTGGGTGCATAACTGGTGTGCATACCGTCGAAGGAATTCTGGGTGCTCGATTGACCGTGGCCATTAGCTGTCTTGTGCAAAATGAACTGAACTAAACTGAACTGTGATGTGTCACAGGGTCGCCCTAGCCTGGCGGTTCCTGCTGCCCACCTTTACCCTACTTTCCTGACACTCCGTAATCTGGCTCATTCGGGTGTGACGGCCCCGGTGAAACCGATAACGGAGCGTTTTGTTTGGCACAATGTCAAACGAAATGTCTTTCAATGGGCTTGTGTTTGTCTGCAGTGTCAACGTGTTAATACCCATAGGCAGGACCTAAAACACGTTTTCATCATGTGCACGTCGACCTCGTAAGATCACTTCCACCTTCGCTTGGGTGCGTTTACATTCTCACATGCATGGACCGTTTTACTCGCTGGCTGCAGGCCAATCCTATCCCTCGTCTCACGTCGGAAGAGGCCGCGGAAGCTCCTCTGACAAGTTGGGTTAGCCATTTCGGTTGCACGGCAATAGTGACCACCGATCGTGGCCCACACTTTGACGGCACTTTCGGCAGCCTACTCGCTACGCTCGGTTGCCAACACGTTAAGACGACAGCTTACCACCCTCAGGCCAATGGTATGGTCGAGCGTTTCCACCGGCAATTAAAAGCCACCCTTCGAGCAAACGGTAACCCCCTTTGGAGTGAAGCACTAACGTTAGCACTCTAAAGCCTGCGTAGTACTGTTCAGGAGGAATTACACACAACACTGGCCGTACTAGTAAATGGCTGTACACTTTGCCTGCCTGGGGAGTTGGTAGCCCCTCACCAACCGTGACTATTCTCAGCGCCTTACGCAGCACATGCGAGTACTAAAGGCCAACCCGACGCAGCATCTTCAGTTTGGTGTGCGTATGAGACCCGTGGGCGCCAAAACACAGTTGGACCGACACACATCGGACCTCGAGAGTGCAGGCACCGGCAAACTCCTCAGCAGTCGTTCGACGTCACCAACAGTATAACGGGCAAGCCACGAGGAGTTCCTGGACAATCAATACTCCCGGCCTACCGCCACGGTCAAAGCCCAACTCCGTTGGACTTCTAGGCGGAGGCCCCTGTATCAGTGGCCATCTTCCTTCATACTTTCGCCACGTTTATTGTTTAACTGAACGCTGACTGCCAGGCGCGGTTGCCATTTGACCGTTGCTCCTGTGCAAGCTCTCGCACGTGCTCCCAAATACATGCCAACCACTATCTCTCCCAATCGCCCCCTCGTTCCCACGGGTCCTGAAGAATACCGTTCTGGTTAACATATTCGTACAGTGTCGAGCACTGGAGTAACGTGCAAGTGGTCCCCGTAGTACAAGGGACAGAAGCACGCGTTTACTCAGAAAACCGCGAAGTAAGACCTAACCAACCTTACAGTACCTGGGAGGAGCCGCATGGCCGGCTGCGAGACAAAGTACCCCTTGCGGAATCAAAAATTTCTGAGCTGAAGTCAGTATCGTTAAATGGACTCAACATGACTGCATTGTTTTTGGGTTTCAAGGTAACAACAACACTAAAAGAGAACTGCATCACCATCGAACTGAGCTTTGCATATTGGACAGATCCTACAGTTGTGTTACATTGCAGGAAACGGAAGAGAAGAAGAGCATGTTTGAAGCGTCAGGGAGTTAATCCACTCGTCGCAGGAAACAGCGATGAAAATGTTGATGATTCGAGCTGGGAGCCACATCCAAAGGAAAAAGTAGTTTGCAGATGGTCTAGGGCCGAGTTATCCAGCATTTTATTCCTTTTCATGCTCTACAACTATTCAACTGTACCCATTTTTCCTGAACAGTTGTAAAATATACTAAGTTCCAGTTTCTTTTTAGCGTGCACATAGGTGGGAAGGAGAAATTCGCCAAGATTTCACCTAAACAGTCCAAGTTAGGCTTGTTAGCTGTGAGCACATTGTGAAACTATTCCTGCCTCTGAAGAAGAACGTTTTTTTACATTTTATACAGTATTGTTTGTCACATATTATGTACACCGAAAAACTTTGAAATACTCCGATAGAAGCCAGTGTTCGATCAATTTCCGTGTTCATGTGTGTTTCGATACTAACTGTCGTACACTTGTTTCCGAAACTTACTCATAACAAGAAACTGGTTTTCAGTTCTTTCGGAAAATCTGGTTCGTTAATTTTTTGTGATTCCACTGTTTCCTGACCTTTCAATTTTGTGCGATATCTCACTGAGCGTTGCGTCTACGTTCAACTTCTGCTCTCATGCCTGTAAAGAAACTTTGTCTAACCAGTTGCTGCAATAGTTTGCCGCTTGAGGCTAGCAGAGTAAGCTAGCTCACAAAAATGTTTTACTCCGCAAAGCCTTCATTTTCATAGTGTGTGTGACCGTGTGTGTTGGTTTTCTGATGAATATGCCAATCTCGAGTTGTGCAGCGGGGTTCGGAATAGATTCATAGTGGATTGTGCAAATGACGACTACGGCGGGAACCTGATTTACTCGCAGCTAGCACAAGAAGTTATTAACCACAGGCACTCACAATAAGTCACAGCTAGGTAGGGTGAGAATCATGACCCAATCCTGAACCTTAGACAACTATTTTCGCGGAAGGATTTTGGTCTGCGGTGTAAAGAACAAATACTAAAAATTCCTCCAAGTGTGCTACGTGCTTCGTGAATTTGACTATATTTGACATTACTTTGAAAAGCTCGCCCACATAACACAGTTTCACATTTATGTGAGACATGTGAATTTGGCCTTGAACCGTTTCCGACCGTCGTGCTTGAGCCACGGGGCTTTGAACCTTTGGGTTTCACTGTGATGTCTATTTGGCCGCATACTTGAGGTTTGTATATATTCGTACGCTTTGTGAATTTAAATTTAGTACCGCAAAAACTACGAATCAATCTTGTTCTGGTTTTGGGATTTGTTTGCATTGGCTACGCGTTGCTCGATTTGTGAAAATTGACTCACACATGAGGAAATGCCTCCATGGTCCTCCCAAGGCGCTTAGAAACTTAAGTGTTTTACTTATTGTGATGGCTTCATTCGACATATGGGGTGCAGCTGTGGGGCGATCATCAGAAGGTCTAAGGTTCTGTTGCTCGTCTGCACACCTGGCGGAGGTGGTGCCTAAGTAATTCTGTCTTCTCGGTGTCGTTGGTGGCTGCTCAATACTGGGGATCTCTTGCTTTTCCAAAGCCACTCTCCGCGACACCATGGACTGCACTCAAGCGCAATGCCTCTCACGGTTCATTTGGGCTGTTTTGGCTGAAAGGTGCTCGTACTTCCTTCTACGTTCCTACTTGACCTTACCTAACTTGTCTTCTTCCGCTGGATATTTTGGATAACTTCTATGGCCGCCACTACTTCGGTATCTGGCCTAAAGAGATTACCTCCTCTGGATAGCCTTCCGGACCCCATTTGTCCACCATGACTGGGCACTGCAACGAACGGTTGTGGAAAATCCCCCCAAAAATATTGCAATTTCATGTTGCTTTGATGTCACTGGCTCACGTACGAAATTTGCGTGTTTTTATGCACTATGTTTTCATAAACCAACCTTTGTTTGTTCGCTCCCAACGCGCTACTCTGTCATATCCTATTTTGAACCTGCGTGACACGCGTGCTCCTTTCTGGCACTCCGCAACTTGGTTCTCGTTTTCTGAGTCCCAGTGATCGCATAATTGAGGTTCGTATTTCTTTTATGTCATTGTTCATTTACTTATCAAGTATCGCAGAATTTACGGATAATCGCGTTCCGCTTTCGGGATCTGTTTCGGATTTGTCTTCGTATTACTCAAAAGCACCTCACAGGCACCCCTTCCGACGAACATTCCTAAAAGAAGCAAATATAAATGTGCTTGTATAGGCAGGATTAGCTGGCCTAGGATAGTCTGCAGAACCTGTATTACCTAAAAATACTCCAGAAAAATTCGAGTTGCTTCCTATTCTGATTTTGATTGATTTCGTCTTCCTTTTGGC
Organism: Fasciola hepatica; assembly: GCA_948099385.1. NCBI lineage: Eukaryota > Metazoa > Platyhelminthes > Trematoda > Plagiorchiida > Fasciolidae > Fasciola > Fasciola hepatica. The sequence continues at coordinate 6,125,871 of CANUEZ040000063.1, forward strand.
CTTTCAGATTGGTTTTCTCCTTCAGATTACGACTTCAGTATTGTAAGTTATTGTTTAAAATTTGAGTGACACAGAGCCAAATGAACCGATCCCAAAAGCAGAACGAGTTTAATCAAACAGTTCTGCAGCATCATTCTAATGAACTACAAACAAACAGACATGCACATTCCTGAACAGTGTTGTCAAAACGTACTACAAAACTATAAAAGTCCCACAGGGGACGAGTGGGAATGTGATTGTCACGATGGAATAAACGGTCAAGTCAGATAAATCAGGAATCAGATTGGTCACTTCAAACAAGCACTGCCAAATACATTTATGATACGCGGTGAATGAGGAATGTTGTTAGACTATCAATATGGTTACTGAAATAAACATGTGACAACCTAACGAGGGAATTTCAACCATTGGGTTACATTCACTATTCACTTTTCGATTTGTATCTCTCTTTACCGGTAACAATACTGCCCCTGTTATCATTCCATCCACACGATGGGTCAGTTCAGTTCAGTTCCTTTTTCACAGGTCCTTGCGTGTCTAGAATCAATAAAGTGTCCATATACTTGTGTTACCGGCACATCTCCGTAGCGCGAAACACTGTGCGATATTTTCTCACGTTTTTACGATCCCGACAAATCAATTCCGTGAGTAATACTCTGTTACGGCTATTCGCGGACACTAAGCTCATTAAAATGCAGCTGGGAGCTGAGAGCCTAGGTGCGCCTTGCTTATAAATAGGCATTTACTCTTGGGTCTACTACGGGGACGATCGCCACTGATCAAAAGCATCCAGTTCCAGTACCAGTTCTTTCATCAGCAAAGGCAACCTTCTCTATTCTTTCTTCACGGTCACATAAAGTGGCTTATGGTTCGACGCAATCGTATTTCAGAGTACTTTTCCCACATTTCGGACACGTGGACTCATTTCGGAAGCCTCAGAGGACATTCGGATAACTCTCATCAGTCGTCCATCAAGGTAGGCAACTGATCACGCAAAAGTTGACCGGTCTGTTCGGTGGATCAGGAATTTAGGTTAGCCTCAGTTCGTTCGAAAGACTGGCTGTTTGTAGATTGTTTTTTTAAATTCACCTGATGTCAGCCTTCTCAGCAGCATCGCCATCTTGACACACGTGGCTGTGGAAACAAGGTGCAGTCTGTCCCTCTAGCTCCGGTCATCAGCCAGTCTAATCTCCTTTCTCCTGTTAACTCTGCGGGTTAACCATTACAAACATCGAAATCCAACAATTCGTATCCTTTCGCTCATTTCCTTCGTTGGACGGGAATCGTACCTGCAGACGTCGTTTGTGCAACTGTAACTAAATTGAAAAATGAACAAATAATGGAGGATGGCAATGCGGTTCATTTGTGGCACTCGGACATATAATTTGTTTTGTAATTTACTTATCATTGCATTGTACGTAACGGTATATTTTTATATCAAAAGAGAAAAACGGAGAAAGGACTCCTGCAGGTGGTCACCACGAGTCGTCCTCCCTGCGATTTTGCGGAAGTTTTGAGTTAAATGATAGCAAAAAACCGAAACTAATGCTATTCAAAATTCAGTTCTAAAGCACCTGCATTACCGTGCGACCCGTACTGCAGTTGTCGGCCCTAAATCACAGTAATCTAATCCGAAGTGGCAACTGTGTATGTGGCTGTTTCCATACATGCTCGGTAAACAAAGCTCCCAAGTTGTAAGTCACTCTGTGTCTCTCTTAGAGCACCCCAGCTTTGTGTGCACAAATTTCTCAGTAGTCAATAATTTCCCCCTTTTTCTTGTCAATCAGTCACACTGTATTCAAGTACAATTAAAACGTTGAAAGTATGCACAACTTGACTATGTGTGTCTCAACAAAGTACTTCAGTGAAGCGAACTTTAAAGGTTCACGGTCATCTACCAAGAGGATCTAAGGGCGACTTAGCAAGCTCGACAGAATAAGTAGAAACAAGAATTCCATGTAGGATGAAGGATGCCGGGAACCTGCATAACGAAAATAACCACAAGCAATGAACAGATGTGAAATTCGTTACTCATTGTTTAACATCACTCCGAGATACTAAATAAAATCCATTTTGGGTGACTGGACGTTGCACGGAAAGCAAGGATGAGTCGGAACTGTTGGATGAGGTTGAATGACTACGCATTGGGAACGCCTGAAAGAATGGGGGAATAAACAGCTCAGTTAAAAAAACCAAACCTCCGATAACTGGTAGATAGATAACGGAAGTCCACTTTAATTAAGGCATGTCCGAATAATCCCAAACTACACAAAGAAAATAGTCATTCATAGAACCCTTTGGAAATAAATTGTGAACCCCTGTGCTGACTATATATATATATATATATATATATATATATATATATATATTGTTATGATCGGTACGTCCACTCGAGAACTAGTACTATCGCAACGAACGTAGTAAACGCTGCGAACCGAACTAAGCGCACTGAAGGAATGAGAACATCGGCTGGACTGGAACACCATTCGAAATTGTACTCTGCGCATTCGTTACGTACAAGCATTTAGGGATGTAGTAAAACAACACAAAGGAATGTCAAATAATGTCATCGCATCCGCCACAGCTTAAATGAAGTTCCGGTCCTCTGTAATTCAGCTGTTCTTTATGGAGCAATTTTTCAGATTTTAGAACTTGTACTGCTGTTTTAGTATCAGACGCACTGGAATTCTTCTCCTATGAAAAAGATACAGAAACATCAGAATTAGGACATTCAGAAGTAGCTTTAGAAATAGGCATATTAAAAGCAATTTGGTCTAAATGTCTACGATGCAGAGAATCATCATCCCAATCAAGAATCATACACAATCTTTAACCCATCTGATTGAGAACAGTACCGCGAGAAGGTCTCACTTCATTTCCTCAATGATAAGTGACCTCGGCTGATTCCACACTGAGCAAGTTTGAACACCATACTTTGCTCTCAAACAGCATGGCTGGACTCTATCCGGTCGTCGAAAGGGTGGAGTTTCGATACTGCATTAGGACATTGTCAACACTCCTGTCGACTTCGTCAAACCTACTGACACAAACAGAGGCAATCGCACTGTTCAAGGTACGAACAAAGTTTTCGGCTGCACCAGTGAATTGTGGATGTCGAAGCGGACCTAACACTTGGTGACAATCCAACGATTTCAACCAGTCAGTCATCTCCTTCGCCGTGAAACGGCTTTCATTGTTGGTAACCAAAGCACACTGAACACCTTCTCGACTGAATTTTTTACTCAGGGCGGTTATGGTGAAATCAGCATTAGGAGAATCAGTGAAATATACCTCCGGCCAACTGGAGTAGGAATCAATGATAATCAGAGAGTAGTACCTGTCTAAAAATGGACCACTATAATCAGTGTGAGCAAGTTGCCAGGACTCTGCGGAAATAGGCCACGACGTCCATTTCGACGGCTGTGTTTGAAGTTTATGTAGAAAGTCATGACGGTTTTTAACAGAACGGCACAAATCGTCGTTCAGCTCTGGCCACCAACAAGTGGGACGGGTAAGCGATTTCATTTTTCAATGCCTAGGTGTCCGAAATGCAACTTTTGCAAAACCGCAGCCCGCAATATAGGAGGTATAATGATTCTGTCGTTACAACACAAGATACCATTACAGGTCGCCGAAATTTCTTCGAGTGGTTTATAGAATTTAGGAAATCGACGCCGAATATTTGCTCGCCATCCATGTCGAACACAAGATATCATGGCATTGTAGTACTTCTTCGTTTCACGAACTAGATCTGGCCGACTAACAGGTAGTGGCTGCGTAAGCAAACAGTCAGCCGAACTGTATTTTGCTCGGGAAACTGCTGAAGGACTCACCGGTGTCAATACTCCTTTACGAACGAAATCATCCAACACTTTTTTCACAGTCTCACGAAGTCCGAGAGGTATAATTGGGCTTTTCGTAAAAATAGGAGACCGGCAACTTCGGGATGCACAAGATCCATCTTGACATCACCAGAAACTTTAGAACAATCAAGAATTAAAAGCCGAATAAGGATTGTTGAGAATCGGAAAGAAAATTCAATGAAACACGTACGATTCACGCAAATCAAACCGATGACGGGAACGTCCGTGTCGATTACGAGAAAAGAACACTTATAGGTACTGGATGGTTCATCGGTAGGAAACAGTTCACATGAACCAAGCACATTTAGCGGGTGACCAGTAATACCTGTAACTGAAATGGATGTGGATTGGAGCTGTATAGGAGGAATAATTTCCTGGAAAACCTTCTGAAAAATAAATGAATCAACGCTGCCGGTGTCCATTATGAACTAAAGTCGAACAGAATGATTACCACTAAACCAATGGATAATGTGACGAGAGTTGTCGGGACTAACAACAGATAAAGCCAGAGACTGAAAATCTGTCTCGTTGGCGGATTTGAAGAGGTCTTCTGATTTTTAGCACTGAACAAAACTGGGGTCTCATTATTCCCAGCGCCACGAAAGTCTTGATGCTGCTCTTAAAGAAGTTTGGCAGATTGGAAAGTACATTCGTGGAGGAGAAGAAGTCTTTGTTGCAACTCAGGACAGTTGCTACCACCAATTAATCTTTCCCGTAATTTCACCTCGAGTTGATTAACAAAATTGCATTTGGTGGCCTGTGTTTGCAACTGCAATACAAGACCCCGTATTGATTGATTGGTGCCTCGCGTCAATGAGTAAAATTTTGCTGTTTCAGCAGCTTCGAAATTCGCAGGTTGAAAATGCCACAGAATTAACGCTCTCAAGGATTCATAAGGCAAAGAAACTGACAAACTCGGAAAAGCCAGATTCTTCATGATGGAATATGCATCCTTTCCAAGGACATTCGAGAAATGTGCAACCTTCTTCTCAGAATCCAAGGATTTACGAGTCACACACCATACTTTGGGGCGTTCCATGTAGTTCTCAACCTACCGGGCAGTGCTGTGTGCATGCCAAGTCTCCAAATTACAGACATCCATGATTAGAACTGACCGCGACATCAGATGTTATGGTTGGTACTTGCACTCGGGAACTGTTATTATCGCAACGAACGGAGTAAATGCTCCGAACCGAAATAAGTGCACGGAAGGAATGAGAACATCGGCTGAACTGGAACTCAATTCGAAATTGTACTCTGCGCATTCGAGGGTGTAATAAAACAGCACAAAGGATTGTCATTAACAGTCATCACAATATATATATATATATATATATATATATATATATATATATATATATATATATATATATATATATATATATATATGAATCTATGTAGTCACATCATCAGCATACTTGGTTTTCTTTCGAGGATTAACTGTAAATGAAATCACTGAATTCAGCTGGGTAAATAGACTGCAGAATCACAGTAGCTTGGAGAACTCTGGAGGCATTTAATGGTAATCTGAACGATTCGAAGGTAAATCTAGTGTTTGAGAAAAGTTTCGAAATGTACCGGTATGTTGTGTGTGCCCAATCCGCCACAGTACTACTACTACTACTGACATTGCTGCCGCAGCTGCTACTGGTATCTATTCTACTTCCTTCGTTGCTGTTAATATTGCGATCACCATTACATATATATCACCCATTGTTAAACTTGGATTTATTTCTCCGGAGAAGAAGTGCTGGTTTTTCCGGTTTGAAGATTCACGCATGTTGCTCGGATAATCGTCCCATATCCGCTCCGTGTGTTGATATATACTTGTGGGTGTTCAATCATGTTTTGTACGTCGACCGATCGATTTCTTTCCGTATGGACTAACCTTGCTTGCATTGATGCTAACGTACGCTAGCAAATGAATGCAATTTAGCTTATTGACATTACTTTTATTACGTGCACTTGCCTGTTGTTTGCTAGCCGGCTACGGCCGGGTTTTGTGTTTAGGATCATAGAAATAAATGGAGTGCCACTATTACATGTTCTCTTTCCAACTACGAATAGAAACTTATTACAAGCTCACTGGTGGGTATAGAATAAGTTCAGAGCCTGGAGAATGGCCAATAAATTCACATTCAACAGATTTAACAAAGGTGTTTAACTATTTTTTAGTTAGGATGAACTAGATACGTTATAAGGCGGTATTCTTTTTGAAAGATACTCCATTTGTGTACGTAAGCAAAATTTCCACACACGTGGTCAGTGATTTATTCGGCGGCACTTTTTTGGTGAATTTTCCCGGTTGTCTGTTAGGAGCGAAATCAGTTACGAAGGATAACGGGGAGATTTGGTATGATGTCACAAACTGTGTGAGTAATATTGAGGTCGCCTGGTAAAAATGATCCGTAGAGAACTTCAGTCATTTTATTCCACAGAAAGGGTACTCTTTTAGTTAACTTGTTCGGCGTAAAGCAAATGATTTGAAGTAAAACATTACGCTCATTTCGCATCATTCATCAGCTCATTGTTAGATGAATGACTGGGAAGTTGTTTGTTCTGTGAAGTGGAATCATGGAACCGACGAGGGAATGTTCAGTAAGTTATTGATCAGTGGGTGAGAAAGACAATAGCAGTATCTGGTACAGCAATAGGCGAAATTGAAATTCCGTTATTGTTAATGGAATATGAAATTGTCATAGACCGAGTAATTTAACTCCCATGTTCAATGCAGTTCGCAACCAATTGAATTGAAGCAGCAAACATGCGCACACCATTACCCATCATAAAAGTGTGGGTGGGCGTCTCGACACCTATGATGACGTACTTTGAAAAAATTCATGGCAGTTCACATTTGCAAAAATAGTGATCTTGGTCCGCCGACTACCAGTACGTTCATTTGAATTTCTCCGAAAACCCATGATGTTCACTTGCATTTTGACTACTGTGAGTTATTTCAGTAGTTGAAACTAGATTTTGATCGGTGTGCATTGAATTAGGTGTAATAGAAACATGAAATAATTCAGGGAAATGCGTTCGTGGAAATGAAAGATTCGACTCTACCAGCTTACAAAATTAAGCCATATGAAGTTGTATAGGTAATTAAGATAGCAATGGTGGAAAAACCACTGGAAGATGCAGATTTACATTTGAGTAGATCTGTGATTGAAGGTCTGCGTACGGTTTGAATATGTCCCAGTTTGTCACATTTGGAACATTTACCACTTCGCAATCGACGGATTGAGCGGGAATGCAATTTACTACAAAGATCCGACTTACCGAACAAATCGTCTACAGAAGTTCGAGCGCGGAGCAAGGTATGCGCACATCAGTAAGTATTTGACTTGACTTTTGACTTTCGAATTACTCATCACACATCATGTAGCTTCGTACATGCACCACACAACAAGACATAATCAATGACATTTGCGAAGTTTTTCACATACTGGTATTTTGATTACAAGCCTGTGCAGGAGTTCAGTGGAAGAGGCACGTACCATATGGCCACGAAGACCCACTGCACTGTTAGGGATAACCAGCAACCAGACCCTGATAGTCGGAGAGGAGAACCACATAAAGTCGTAATAGATCAGCACCTGTAACAAGCTTGGCGACAATGGGTAACTATCCGGCACCAGAGTAATCGGCCATGGCGGGGATTCGAACCTTGGACCTCCGAGGTGGTTATCAAATGCTCTGAACCGCTCGAACATCACTGGTACATACGTTCTGCGGCGTAGATTTTGGCAACAAGAGAAGCTGTTGCCGCAAAAGGAAACAAGTATATCTTGTCATGGACCTAAATTGAAGTTGTTTCATACTGGTCTCCAAAATTACAACAAACAGCTAGCATCTGTAACTGAATAGTACATGCCAAGATATTCCGTGAATCACTGCTCCTAGGCTAATGACGTTGACTGTTTCTGTGATTTCAAAATTCAAAGACTGAAGGTCATCGGGCACTTGATTCTCAATTACTTCCTGTTTCAAGGAAATTTGTCTGTTCAGAAATATCACGTGAATGATAACAAAATAGACTCATCAGCCCACATACCTCAGGAAAATGGAAGTTTTAAGCACCTCCGAAATGTCAGGTCAGATCGCAGGACAGACGACTTTAATCTGTCAATTAAGTTCAGTTTCTTGTTCTAGTGAATCCATCCCGGCTTCTACAATTTGTAATCACAAGCAAAGCGATACACTTCAATGCGCACGAAATGACCTCCAAATAGAAACACACGAGAAGATATGAAAAATTTCAAGATCACACAATTGTACGTCGAGAAGCTATTGTCGTACCGCCCAGCGTAAAATACTAGCTCAGTGACTAAATAAAACTAACTATCCTGAATCTGGACGAAGGTTTAAGAGCAAAGCCATTAGAAATACGAATCACAGCTCTCTCCTTGTACAACTCAAGGCCTCAACATCGAATAAGGTCAAAGCTCCTTGTGGTATTCCACCAACCTGACAGGGTTTCAGAGAAGAGACAAATGAACCTTACAACTGACTACTTGTTCATCTTACCCAATGCAGCTGAATTGCAGGATGAACCTGGCTGCCCAAAGGCTAGAGTTACATCCTCAAGTGGAAAGACCCAAAGTGGACTGGACGGCCGATTAGTAGAATAGTCCGCAAAGCCTGAAACCGTGAAACACTATGTGCATTATATATATATATATATATATATATATATATATATATATATATATTATATATATATATATTAATAGTAAGCAGTATGTAAAGGGGGGGGGGAATTTCCCTGGAAGCACACGGCTGGCTTCGCGGTTGTTGCCGCTCATCGGGTATGCATTTCCGGTACTCCTCTGCCCTCTCATCTTTATAATTGTACACTCCGATGTTATATATTCGCTGGACTCTAATTTGACTCGTCCGAAGTGTGAATGGATACTCTTAGTTGAACAGTACACAAATGAATAGCAACTGTGGTTTCCGTCAGTTATTCGTGTCCGGGTCACTGCTAACCCAAAGAACATTATACATATACATTATATATATATATATATATATATATATATATATATATATATATATATATATATATATATATATATATATATATATATAAACTGTATTAGCCAGAGGATGAAGTTACCGAAAACGAGCTTGTTTGCTATCGTCAGTTTTTCTATATTGCAACGGGATTATTAAGTGGATATATTTTTGGTAAAATTGGGGAGACGTCTCACTCTTTCCACTTGTGTTAACTGTCCTGCGGTTCTGTGACGAGCTAGGTGTCATCGAGTGGAAGTAGAGCATCTTAGATCGACTGATAAAAGATTGCGACAGGAAAAGGCACGTGGTTCTCATTATGTCGGGAACCACTGACACCTTTTCGGAGACGTAAGCTATTGGGCTTCAGTATCGGAATGGACGAGGAAGTTGGTGAACAGCAAGGCGACTGCAACTGCGTCGAAGGAATCCTTTGAGTTCTCAGACAGTTTTACGGTCCCACTTTCAGACTTTCCAAATTTATGTTATTAGCTGCATCGAACAGACACCGCGTGATATGGAAGGACGACTGTGACTGACCATCCTATTCAAAAAATAAACTGCAGCTGTTAAAGTAGGTGACGAGCATAAGCAAAATACTCGTATCTGCTCTTTTAAGGGTAGGATACCACGTTCAGCTGTCGTGAAAAGCCGAACGTCACCTGACCAAAATGCTCTCACAGGCATCCAGCTCTATTCTGTATGCATCTGAAAGTGCAAACTACCGAGGTCGGCGTTGTGCGTGATTGTTTCATATGTGCTGACACCAGCCATGCCGTCCATACCTGCAAAGACGAAATGTGAACCTTGTGTAAACCCGTCAGTGAAACGTGAGCAAGAATATGCCGTGTTGTACTAGCCAAATGACACGCATAGGAATGTAAAAAGAGCTAAAGTGTTTATGAATTATGTCAAAGCTTCGTACTCAACTGTGTGCGATCTGGTCAAAGGCAAGTGTTTTGTCAGTTTTCGAGAGCACACGAATACCCTTTACCTTCTTGTGATATTCTATACGCGTTGAATGGGACATCTATTCAAAACAGGGGTACTATTGGAGGCTGTGTGGTCTCTAGTCGATCTCTAATCGCCTGACATTTAAAGACCACGTGGGCGGTACCACCAAAGGATAGTTGCACGCGCGAATTATAATTAATTCAGGGATCTACTCGAAAGCAACTCATGCGATTTCATGTTTTTCTTCAGTTAAAGCGAACAAACAATAAAAACGACCCTATGACATCAAGCCACTCACAAACCGTGTTGAACTCGTGAAGTATTAGTTACCAATTAGCTCAACATGTGACCGGCTGTGATCGAAAGGTTATCATTATGGACTTTGGCCGATAATCATCCGAATTCGATTCTCTGCCATCCCCGGTCACTTTCCCAGCTGGTTACCTTTCATTGGTCACGGAGCCCCTCCAAAAGTGTTTCCCTTTGTCGTAAAATAACGAAAGGAAGTAAAGTGCTTACTGTTTAGTATTTATCATTGAAGTGAACTTAGCCATTTCCATTTCGTGAGAGAAAGGGTCGTTGTACGGATTGGTGTGTAATGACAAGTGGGAAAAGAGACGAAATGCTACATGTTCCGTAGGTTTTGATCAGTTTGAAGAATAGGACCAGTAGGTGATTTTATAGATACATAACAATATCAGCAAGAAATTTCTATTTCCGAACACTTGCAACCTGATGGTATAGCATAATAAATATTTGTTTTCTCCTGTAGAACCACTCGAACCCCTACATGCTGCCTTTATGAAAGAGCTCTTGTCCGCATGGTCGCGTGCAGGACTCAGTGACCTGCACATTGCGGTCTTACGTCCGTAATCTTTAGGACGTGCCTGGGCAATAGCCCCTTCTTTCCGACAAGCTTGTTCGGACATCCACAAAACTAACAAACATTACAAACATGCTTCTTTGCAAAATAGCTGTCCTGTCCACTTAAAGATAGTCGCCATCCAAACAGAAGAGCAGATGTTTGGTTTGTTTGCCGTTGTTCATCTTATTGCGTTTAGTATTTTGAACATAACTGTGTTTGAAAACAGAAGTCAGAAACACAGATTGCACGATATACCCTGGATCGTTTCGCTGCATCTTTACAAAGTGCATACTGCAGTCGAAGTGATTATTTCCATAGCTAAACAAATGAACGAAATGTTTATAAGCAAAGGCGAAATCACATGACGCCCACGTTCATACATGTCTGTCGGATAGCCACACAACACTTATCACACTTCGTTACCACGGCAGTGACATATCGATCACAAGTTCGAGTAGATTGCGCAGTTCAGGTTTGTGCGTACGGATTAACAGGGCCTCTATTTATCTTAATAGTTTGGTATTGGTGGTCGAGTAGATCACTTTGAACGCTTGACTTGCGTTGACACAAAGCTTAGTCTCGTAAAGATGTCGAGCAATTGATGTTCTGACTGACCTTTGCTCGGTTGATGATGCAATCACGGTGAAATTGCTACTCATTCTCTTCTGAAGCCACACTGGAATGTGTTCTACCATTCGATGGCGTAACTGCCTTTCCGTTCTGCCTGTGCAGGTGTCTGAGCACTCACATTTGAATTGGTATATGCAGTTTGAATTGGCTTGGATAGGCGAGGGTTCTTTCACCAATGGGTTAGTTAACCGATTAGTTGTAAACATAATCTCTGAAAAATACCCATTGCATCATACAAAAGTCCAAATCGGCGAAACAATTGTTTTTTAGTAATTCATTCTCAAGCCATTTACGGATCACCTAGTAGACATTAGACAAAAGATCATGAACATAGACATGAAATAAACACCAATCGTGTGCAGGGGTTTGTCAGTCTTAACGACACATTTGATTTCATGGAGCGAATAAAAGATGTCAATATGAAGGACAAAATATTGTTTTCGTTTGACATCGAGCCTATCTCTATTCATGAATGTACCATTACCAGAAACCATAGACTTCGTGGTGGGCTACATAAAAGAGAATAATATGAACGTCGGTCTACCACTAGGTTTGCGCGAGCTCTTGCTTCGATGCACATTTGATGTTCAGTTCCTATTTCATGGAACTTTGTACAGACAACGGGACGGTGTGGCTATGGGATCACCACTAGGTCCATTTCTTGCAGACGCATTCGTAGCAAAGTTAGAAAGAACCAAGCTGAAATCTACAACTGACAGCTTTGAACATTACTATCGTTATGTGGATGACATATTTTGCGTGACTGACGTTGATTGTGACCCATATTTTGTACAAACATTATTTAATGGGGCACACAAAGCAATACGCTTTACAACTGAACGCAAAACAAACAATCAACTATCATTTCTCGATGTGACTCGCATGAGAATGGAGGATGGTCAGATCCAGCGAAATGTGCACCGAAAACAAACACAGAGCGGCCAATATCCCAATTTCAACAGTTTCGTAAGTGTGCAACAGAAGCAAAACTTAGTAAAATGCCTGGCATTCAGAGCGAGGAAAATTTGTTCTGCAGAGACTTTAGATGACAAATTAATGCCTATAAGAAACACCTTACGTGAGAAGAGTTACCCGGATCGGTTTATCGAAAGATATCTTATCGAAAGAGTGCCAAAAATCACCGTAGAAACCGTAAGAAAGAAACACCTTTATATTAGTATGCCATTTAAAGGCGATATTGTTAGTGAAATCCTAAACCGTCCACTGGGGAGATAAATTCGAAATACTTTTTAATGCTGCCACATTACGTTGTGTGTTTCGAGGTGCTCCTCTAATCCAGATTCAGAATAAGGATAGACTGCCGATGCTGACCTCATCAATGGTCGTATACTCTTTCAGATGTGTTTGTGACGCATCTTATGTAGGTCGAACGGCACGACAGCTACCAACTCGAATTAAAGAGCATCATCCGCGCTGGTTGAGTCAAGGACAAACTGGATCGATAAATAGCGCAATCTCAGCGCATTTGGTTGACATCAGATGAATCTGGAAGCTGCTCCAAAGTTCTTTATCGTGTCCCCCCAAACAAATGCAAAGGTGTTCAGCTGTGCACTCTAGCGATAGCCAAGGCAATCGGGATAAGGAAATTGGTCCCTGACCTGTGTGCTCAAAAGCGTTTGGTCCGGGCACTCCAACTCCCCTGGCCCAAGATTGACCAAGGCCGCAAGCATCTACCGTCCAGTTACCTAGAGGGCGTCAGCTAGATAAACAAATAACGTGTTAGGGATAATTTGGCTGACAAACCCCTGCCCATGATTAATGTTTATTCCATGTCTATGTTCATGATCTTTCGTCTAATGTCTACTAGGTGATCCGTAATTGGCTTGAGAGTAAATATAATCACCGGATCGGCTGCATAGTAGGTGCTACTGTTAGCTGATTGCAAAGGTTTTCTGATCAACTCAGTTACGTTATAACCTCTGTAAGGAATTTTAGGTATACTTTCATCAAAGACTGTGTGTTTGAAATATCCTTCCTTGGCTTCAGGTGACGACCTTTTGCCGGGAATGATGTTGGATATCCATTTCCCATCAGAATTTTAGTGATACGATTAATTTCCTCATCCGAAGTGTCCGCCGTGCAAATCTTCTGTGCTCAGTAGAACAGTGTTTGCACTGTGTTCATCTTGTAGTTTATCGGGACGAAGCTATTGAAGTGGAGATATTTCACCGACCAGCTGTCTTTTCGATAGACGGACCTCCCAATTGAACCATCTTTTCTGCGGAAAATTTCAATGTCTAAGAAGCTTATGGGCCCATTATTCTCATTGTGGGTTTTCAGCCTTATATTTAGGAGCATATTCTTAAACTAGGTATCTTCTTGTTTGTCGTTTGTGATAACGGCGAGAGAGTATGATGTTGGATATTTTGTTCCTAATCTTGTTTTCCAAGTGAGAAACAAAAATATCCGCGAGAATAGGGCCCAATGGACTGCGCATGGCAACTCCGTCAATTTGTCTATATCCTTCATTGAGAAAGCGGAACTTCAGATCAGATGTACATAATAGCCATAAACGTGTCAATTCGGTATTCGGTAATCCGATATGAATATAACGCTTGTCGATTATTTGGATAATAAGATCGATAGTTTTTTGCAGTGGGATATTTGTAAATAGTGAGGTAATATCCATAGTAAGCATATGTCGGTTCCGGATATTTTATTTTTGCAATAGGTTACACATTTCGAAACTGTCCTTCACTGCATGACTCGCAACCGTGCCCCTGACTGGCTTCAGTAACTTAGCTAACCTTTTTGCCGGTTTGTGTTGTGGAGAGTTGACCACTGATAAGATTGGCTGCGTTGGTATATCTGTTGTGTGTACTTTTGGTAGACCATACAGTTGTGGTGTTGGACTCCCTCTGGGTCTCAGTGACTCGACTGTTGACTCGCGAATAAGGCCCACTTGAGCTAGAGTTCTGAATTCCATGTTGATTCCCTGTTCTTGTTAGCTTGGATCATCTGGAGTTGGGTCCTTCTGGAATTTTGTTTTATCTTCTAAAATAGTTAACACTTTCTGCACGTATGACGATTTATCCATACTGACAGCTAACGATCTCTTGTCTGGACGCAGGATTACTATGTTAGAGTTCTTCTTCAATTTGTCGAGAGCTCCAATGTGCCTGTTCGTTAACAACGATTGTTGCTGTGTTGTTGTCGTTCGATATTGACATTCCATTTCAACCAGTTTCGCCTTAAACCAGCTCAAAGTATCTATATTTGTTGGCCTCAAAACAGATATATGTTCAAAGAAAGCTTCAAAGTTTGCTTTGTGAAGAAATGTGGTTAATTTTCTTTGATGGTGTACAATAGATACGGCCAAACGAAAGCGCCTGCAGTTGTAAGTCCTCTAGTTGATACGAGGATAAATTTCGAACATATTTCCGTGGATCATCCAGAAATGACGGTACCACCACTTCATAATTTAAGGATTTTTTCAAATGTTTGATCTCAAGTAAACGGGTTTGACGCATTTTATCAGTAGAGAACTTCATAAACTTTATTCTGCATATCAAGTTTAACCCATCGATGATGAATGACATGTTTTGCATTGTAGTCAACAAGTAGAGTAACTTTCGGTTACATTCATCAATGTGGCTTTTGGTCACACGCCTCAAACGTTTCACAGTCGATCTCAGTTTCTCCGCACGCAGTCGTTTGCAATATGATATAGGATAATGATTTGTCACAACACATTCACGCAGAAAATTCCTCCTCGCCTTTTGCGTTGCGACTTTGCACTTCAGTTTTAAAAATTCGTTCAGTTGCTTAATCACCTAAAAGGTTGCATCCTGTTTCTCAAATTACGCCGTTTGTTAATCCACAACTATCCATGGATTCTTTTTCAGCAATCAGCTACTTGGCAAGTAGTATATACACTCCAACACACTATCAGACCTATAACCAATCATGTAAGCGTGTGAGGTACAACTTTCAATGGAATCGTATTGCAGCGGTTCCAATGACCCCACTTCTCGGTTCGGTATGCTGATGTCAGTAAGAAACAGATTCTCAACTGCTCGATTTGAAATTAGAACCGTCCATTATCAAGTCAGTAAACAATCACTGAACACAAAGGCATCTATTTATCCATCAAGTTGTCAGGCTAAAACAGTTAAGGGAAGTGTCATCTCTTGTCACCAAAGAATCGTTTTACTTGTCCACTGAAACTGAAGCGATTACTGTAACATTCGCATGCTTATTGTTGCACATTGTGGTATTGACCCGATCCATTTTTTTGCCTTATTGTGAGCTCGATTCAAGAAACGACCGTATGGTTATCTGATATCAGAAAGAAATCTGTCGTAATACATCAAAGTCCAGTTAGACGAAGCAGCTTTTTTCGGCCATTCTTTCTTGAGCCACAAATAGAGCATACAATAGACATTAGACAAAATACCACGTGAATAGGTGACTAAGAATGAATGGCTGAAAAACAATTTTTCTCCAAATCGGACGGTAATAGTTCTATTATTACCATGGTAACGGTCAATAGAAGAAGATAACTGAGACTTTCAGTCACATGATATGTAAGCATTTTTCCACTTAAACAAAGTTTGAGTCAGAATTTGTACTGTGTTTCTTCCGCTGCCAGTCACGTTTGCGGTCTTTGTAAGCAGACATGAGAAAACTAACGAGTCTAAATAGCCTTTAATTTGGCTTCGTTTTTTCCCTCCCTCTCTCTTGCTTTCACTGCGGTCGAGCAAAAGAGGAAAATATCGCAGTGGAGTTACTCACTAGTACTGAAAAGAAGGGTGTGATGCTGTTATAGCCAGTGCTGATCCGTATGGGACGGATATACAGTAATGAAAAGTGGCACCCAATCTGGCTACATTTCACATGAAATCCATTGAAGCCAGATAAAATGAAGCTTTTCTATCCATGGTAAATTTTCTTTGGATGGGTTCAACCACTGATGTGTGCTGCACGAAGAATTGGTCCGGGTGTAAATAAATTCACTTACCTGATAAATCCCAAAATTTTATGTTTCATTCACTTGTTTCTCTTATTAGGATAATCTTTCCATACCATATTCATTCCGCTGGTGTGAAGATCAAATGTTTCCACTCTCTGGCTAAGATATCGCCAAATTTTCCCTGGTACTGAGGTTAATTGCTGGACACGCATAGACACTAACCAATGGACTGCGTTTGCAAAGTGAGCTTTTCAGAGTGTGAAGTATGTTCCATAATAATCAGATCTTGACTATCATTCTTTTTTGTGACCGTTTGTCTGACTGATATGATGAAAGCCGAATTATTTCGAATACTGATACCTTCATCCTCAGTCGGATTCAGAACCACGGTTGATGTGCCATTTCTCGTGCTAAATACTGAAGGAAGTAAAACAGTTTTATTATTGTAGAATTTTATTGCTCAATAACACAGCGTAGTCGAAATCTTTGGTGGGTTTTCGACGTTTCGGTCAGGTTAGCTAACCTCCGTTGGTATCCCGTACAGATCGGGCGCATCGGAGGCAATCAGGAAAGTACTTGGTGCGTATGGTGTTCGCGTTTTCTTCCGAATAGATAACACGTTGCGAAGCCATCTCACAAGAACCAATGCCTCTCAACACATACACGAACAGAACAACTGTGTTTACATGATCAACTGCAAAAAGGCCCGCTCAGTACACTGGGCAAACATGCAGATAGGTCAAAACCAGAATCGCAGAACACAAAAATGAAGAAAAATGCAGACCGAGGGACCAAATGGATTTAAGAAAGTTAGAACACGATTCTGCAATCGCACTTCACGCCATATCCGAAAACCACACCATCGACTATGAAAACACCAGAATCCTCCAATGTGGGTTCCGTACGTACATCGAACGTCTGGCAATTTACGCCCACCAATCGTGTCTCAACCGCAACGATGGGGCAGAGATTTCAAGCATATGGATGGCACTTACGACGCAGATGGATAAATTAAAAAGACAACATTGGAGAGCGAACAATTGTTTTCAATGATTCCTAATCTTGCTCTTACACATCATATAGGTGACAGTTATGCATTTGATTGGCCGTTGGCTGGGTTGAAGGACATTTTTACAGTAGTGTGGGGGGGGGGAGGGGGAGATGGTGTGGTGTTTGTCAGTTAGTGTGTGGTGATGCTGAATCGACCACTGTTAGTGGGTTTTCAGAGGTCGTTTCTCGTTTCGGATGCTCCGTCTTTGGCCAAGGCAACTGAAGTGACTGAACCAGTCGCTTTTGCGCGCACAGATCCGGGCTTAGTAGACGTATGGCGATCGCTTCAGCCGTGGCCAGGGTCCGCAGTCGGGCTGCCTTTGATCGGTTGGGGGGAACACGATACACAACATTGAATGATTCATCAAAACAGATAGAAGACATAAATTGCGAGATGCTAGCATTTCTTTTAATCTTCTCAGTCGCGTACGTAAAACATGCGATTTCGTGTTCAAATGGAGCACAGAGCAAAACAATGGAGTAGATAGTGTCAAGCGAAACTCGGAAACCATTCGGTAAACCTGATTGGTTACCGCCACGGCAGGCACACATTGTGGGTCAACAGTTTTTGTGCACACAGTGGGGGCCTAAGTCTACTTATCAACACTGCCTCACAGAAAGCTAGGAGCTTTGGGTTCCGATTCCATGCAATCACTCGGAACGCTTCACCCGGATCAATCCGATGACGAGAGGTCACAAGGTGTTTCGCGATCGATGAAGCCGGGTTTCTAGTCGTCGTCTGTTGTCCGGGTGGAGGATGACTCATCCACTGCACTAACCACTTCGGTACATGCTCCCCCATTCTTTGACTGAGGCAACGATCCGTTCTGCCTATGTAGGTGTCACCGCAGCTGCAGGTGAACTGATAAATGATGTGAGAGGCATTCAGGTTCGCGACTCTGTTTGAATGTGCTTGGAGGTTTAGTCGTTTGGTGGTTTGCGAAATCTGCAATTCAGCCGCCAAGTAGGTGCGCTTTAGTGCACACTTTAGATTTTGGCTAATCCGATTGAACAGATGATCCCCTTTAAACGGCAACACTAGTGTAACTCGTTTCTTCTCGACCGTGTCGACTTGTACGGTCTTAGGCCTTTCTCTTTTGTGGATTTCAATGAACTTTTCCGGGTATCCATTGGCACAAAGAGTTTGGGATAAGAACTCTTCTTCCTTTTTCAGTTGGTCTACACTGCAGATTTTTCGCGCTCTGTGGAACAGGGTCTTGACCAGGCCCCTTTTGTAGGCAACTGGAGCGAAACTGGAGAACTGAATATATTGTCCACTCCATGTTGCTTTACGATGGATAGTCTTCTGAATTGTCCCATCTGCACGTTTTTGTATCATGATATCCAAAAAAGGGAGGCTGCTGCCACTCTCTGTTTCACATGTGACTGATAGATTGGGATGCATGGTGTTCATTAGGTTGAAGAACTTAGTGAACCGTTCTTCCTCAGTAAAAATCAAAATATCATCGACATAACGCTTGTACAGGGTAAACTGGATGATATTCTGATGTACATTTTTCTCAATCATCCCCAAAAAGATATCTGCCAATGTGGGTCCAAGAGGGCTACCCATTGCCACACCATCAATCTGTTTGTATGACTGTCCTTCAAAATCAAAACGTATGTTTTCTGTACACGTGGGTTTGAGTGTTGCTACCATGTCGCACAAATACTCTACCGTTTCTCTTAGGGGTACACGAGTGAAAAGTGAATCAACATCTACAGAAAACATTTTTTGAGAACTCACGGATGTTCGCTCCAGGATATCTGATAGTTCAAATGAGTCCTTCAGACAGTGTGATGTCATGTGCTTTCGGATGGGAGATAGCATATCCACCAGCCAGCGTGCCAGTTTGTGGCACGCTGAGTTCTGCATACATAAAATAGGTCTCAATGGGACATCAGGCTTGTGAATTTTCGGAGAACCCCTCAGTTTTGGCGTTTGGGTGCCAATCGGTTTCAGTTTTCTGTATAGGTCCTCAGAGATAAATCCATGCAAGCGTAATATCTGGAGGTGTCGTGTGACCTTTTTTGGATATCATGATACAAAAACGTGCAGATGGGACAATTCAGAAGACTATCCATCGTAAAGCAACATGGAGTGGACAATATATTCAGTTCTCCAGTTTCGCTCCAGTTGCCTACAAAAGGGGCCTGGTCAAGACCCTGTTCCACAGAGCGCGAAAAATCTGCAGTGTAGACCAACTGAAAAAGGAAGAAGAGTTCTTATCCCAAACTCTTTGTGCCAATGGATACCCGGAAAAGTTCATTGAAATCCACAAAAGAGAAAGGCCTAAGACCGTACAAGTCGACACGGTCGAGAAGAAACGAGTTACACTAGTGTTGCCGTTTAAAGGGGATCATCTGTTCAATCGGATTAGCCAAAATCTAAAGTGTGCACTAAAGCGCACCTACTTGGCGGCTGAATTGCAGATTTCGCAAACCACCAAACGACTAAACCTCCAAGCACATTCAAACAGAGTCGCGAACCTGAATGCCTCTCACATCATTTATCAGTTCACCTGCAGCTGCGGTGACACCTACATAGGCAGAACGGATCGTTGCCTCAGTCAAAGAATGGGGGAGCATGTACCGAAGTGGTTAGTGCAGTGGATGAGTCATCCTCCACCCGGACAACAGACGACGACTAGAAACCCGGCTTCATCGATCGCGAAACACCTTGTGACCTCTCGTCATCGGATTGATCCGGGTGAAGCGTTCCGAGTGATTGCATGGAATCGGAACCCAAAGCTCCTAGCTTTCTGTGAGGCAGTGTTGATAAGTAGACTTAGGCCCCCACTGTGTGCACAAAAACTGTTGACCCACAATGTGTGCCTGCCGTGGCGGTAACCAATCAGGTTTACCGAATGGTTTCCGAGTTTCGCTTGACACTATCTACTCCATTGTTTTGCTCTGTGCTCCATTTGAACACGAAATCGCATGTTTTACGTACGCGACTGAGAAGATTAAAAGAAATGCTAGCATCTCGCAATTTATGTCTTCTATCTGTTTTGATGAACTGGATCAAGGGGACCCAATGTTTCAAAACACTGAATGAGTCATTCGGGTCAATCCTATGACCACTATCGATTAGATGACTAAGAATAGAACTGTTGATTGTGCCCGTCTTTTCGTGACTCAGCCACCTCGGGTGATGCTCCTTGATGCGGACCCTGGCCACGGCTGAAGCGATCGCCATACGTCTACTAAGCCCGGATCTGTGCGCGCAAAAGCGACTGGTTCAGGCACTTCAGTTGCCTTGGCCAAAGACGGAGCATCCGAAACGAGAAACGACCTCTGAAAACCCACTAACAGTGGTCGATTCAGCATCACTACACTCTAACTGACAAACACCACACCATCTCCCCCTCCCCCCCCCACACTACTGTAAAAATGTCCTTCAACCCAGCCAACGGCCAATCAAATGCATAACTGTCACCTATATGATGTGTAAGAGCAAGATTAGGAATCATTGAAAACAATTGTTCGCTCTCCAATGCTGTCTTTTTAATGTGACCATGGGACTGTTCAAACAATTCAGATGGATAAATGTCAAAACGGGTCATAACACCTTGTTGACCTCAAATGACCCCACTAACACGGACACATAGTATGGACGGAGATTCAACCCACCCACCCACCCCTCACACTAAAACGAAATCACAAACACACAGCCCAACACATGAACACACTGTGACTAACACCCAATTGCTCTAAGCTATTATTCCAGTTTCATTCGTTTGTAAAACCAGTCTTGAAAAAGGTTACCCGTGGTGACCGAAACGTCGACAACCTATCAACGATTTCGACTACGCTGTGTTATTAAGCAATAAAATTCTACCATAACATTTCACAAGGCGCATCGATTTTTCGATACTCGCCGAACCGATTTCGGTTCTGACACATTAGTTTTATTATTAATATGACAGTTTTACCCCCACCCTTTAGGCGACCCCCGAAATAGAGTCAACCAGCTTCTAAGGACACTTTACAATTCTCCATATGTATCCGTACATGTTCCTAAAACCCCTAGTGAAGACAGCTCAGCACTAATGGACATTTTGGTCTTCCTTGTGAGTAGTCCTTTTTGAAGGGTTTTACAGTATTATTTTAATCTTCAGTAACGCATGCAATCTAAGAGCTGATTCACGAGACCACTCCGTTCGATTTTAGTAGTTCGAAAATGGATTGTACTGTTTACTAGCTGAAATGAATTTTTTACATGGAATCCGCCGCTGTGAGCTCAACAGTACTGAATTTGCCTAATCATTCCGGTTAGATCTACTTCTTAACCGGGGTCTGCTTTCCCGTACTCCTTAACCATAAGCATATGTGACTAATGTTCTTAACTTAAGGGAGCTTGCCATTCGTGCGCCACTGTTACGTGCAATACATAGGTAAAGCACTGGCCCTGAAAGCAGAAAATCTTCGAATTCAAGGATTTGAGAATCACAAGAGGTAAAGTGCTCAGATTACTGGAATTCAATAATTTAGCAGTACTTGAATAATAGCATTATTGTGGTCATGTGCTTTACCAGCAACCAGTATGGAAATTCACATCTGAATCAATCAATATTCGTTTGTTCAATGTGCACTCGAGTTACTGCCCATACGTTCCTATACACGATCAAACCCATCTTGCGCGTATGACCCAGTACAACCGTGATTACTAATAATCGTGGAGTAGACGTCTCTGGAGCACGGTTAGTCTCCACTTCACGTGATAGAGTTTGCCAAATTTGTGTCCACCAATCACAATGCTCATGAATCAGTGACTATATGCATACGTTTTCCCTTACTTATTCAGTTCACATAAAAATGCCCTGTTTTTTTAAAAGGATAATTGACCAATTCATTCCATGACCAGTCCCAGTGTCATCTGATTTCAGTTCACCAGTTCGGTCACTACGAATATCGCACAAATCTTGAAGAAATAAGTACAACGGAAGACCCTGAAATTCTGAAAAGTGACAAAACAGCAGACATATTTTATTAGAATTTTTCAAGTCAACGTTTAATTCTAGAGCGAGGCAGCTTATCCCAACGAATGTACGATTGATCTTGTCTGATTCCCATCTCGGTTTTCATGCAGGTGACTGGTAAAAGCCGTTGGAAAAACAGTTTAAACACTGATTTTATTCAATAAACGTGTAGCGATGTGTAGCAGTTGTAATATTCCACTGATCTTATTCAATATCTCGATGGAATAACCACGAATGTTGCCATAGAATCGTTTTTCCGTCTGAAATGTCACATGCGTGATAGCAAGCTTTCAAAAGAAAACGAATAAGGAGGAGTAAGCGGGGTGGGCAAAACGAGTAGCAATTCCAAAAACGAAATTAAACCAACTGTATCAAAACTTGAAGCTTCCCAAACGCGGGTGAGATCGCTGAGTCTCCTTACTACCTGACTGACTCGCCTCATATTCATGTTTCTTGTGATGCCCAACGTGAAATTTCGGGTATAAATAGTAGTGTGATCAATCGTCCATGTCGAGTTCTTCAAGTCCATTAGGGAGAGGGATTTGATGCTTCTGTAGCCGACGTTCCAGTTGGAAAATTCGAAGTTGATAGCTGATCATCTTTGATTTCATTTTTCGAAATTTCCTGGAAAGCCCGGTGGACATAGTGACAAGCGTTGCTTCAAGAAAGGGGAGAGGGAGCACTTCATCAAGATTGTTTATCAGTAACTGAGAAGAAAACGAATGAGGCGAATAATAATCGCAGATCATTTCCTTGCCTCTAAAATGATAAAGTTTAAGGAATTGGTGGTTTGAAAGCCTGGTTTTAAATGTCCAGAACGGAATACGAAAAGGAGCAGTGTTTATCACTACGTAACGGATAGGGTCTCTCAAAGTGTCTCGCCCTATTTTTTCAGCCATGTTAAAGGCCTTTCATTGTGCCAAGTCAGTGCATTGGCTATAAGAAATCACCCTAGAGACCTAGGGGGAAACTTGGACTTCGAAACTGAAAGCTGCCGTAGGCGAAAGTTGTGACGTAATCATGCTCCAGGCAAACAATATAGGCGACCGAGCAGCACAAGGGGGCACTCAGTCTTTAATCGATTGTTCTCTACGGGCTGGTCTAAAATAATTCCCCATGCCCTCAAGGAGATAGACTTCAATATAAAGGAAATATCTGGGGTCGTGACTCCAACGAGTTTCCGCAAAAATTTTGTTGACATCACAGAAATCCGAGAATAATCTGATGAATAGTCTCATACAGGTAATCACAAACTTTGTTTGTATTTGCATCACAGATGGCTCATAACTCACGTTTGATGCGTCTAAGTTTTGCTTGTTCTGTTGCACAGCCGAAAGTTGGGTGACAGCCTCGAAATCGTTACAAAGATTACTCCCAGGGAAAGTTCAAGTGTCAGTCAGGTGAATGCCAGCAAAAAAATTAAACTTTAAGTGTGATCAAACCGATAGCTATTCTATTATGACGACCTCTCTCCCGACTTTCCCAGTCTCCGAGAGTGAGAATGGTTGTCCTAATCCTTACTGGTTTCACTTTCAATATTAGAAAGTCTTGGAAGTTGTTTTCTAAAGGAACTCCCAATCAAACCTGTCTTTCCAAAGAAGGCACTTTATAGTTTCTCTAGGAAGTCAGTGATATTCTTCGAATAAATCCAAACGTATGTGACCACTGGTTAGGTGTCATGAAACTTGAAGACGTGTAACCGTCCAGATTCCTAAAACACTAACTACCACTGAAAGGATTACTGTCCAGGCAGTTATGTAGCACGTTTAGTGAATGATCAGAAATGTCCTACCTCATCGTTAAATAAACACAACGTATAATGATCACAGATTTTGCCACATTTAGTAATGACGTTCCCGTTCATTATCCGAAGACGCTGTAATGAGGCAGCTTGTTGATTTCAGCTGAAGTGAAACCAAATCACTCACAGAAAATCTTGATTTTATTTCTTCGCACAACTTTCACCTGCCTATTCCTGTTGAATATCTTAAAGAACTCATTCTTTTATGCACAGAAAACATTCAGTTCAATTTTGAAGGTAAAGTTTACAAACAAACGGATGGTGTGGCCATGGGAAGCCCTCTGGGCCCAACCTTGGCAGATGTATTTTTGGGTATGATCGAAAAACAGCTCTGTGATAATACTTCCCAATTTCTATTTTACAGACGATACGTGGATGATATTTTAATTTTTACGACTGAAGAACGTTTTATCCCTTTTGTTAACGTTCTTTACTCTATTCACCCAAACCTCAGTGTATCTCACGAAGAAGAACGTGATAACAGTTTATCCTTTCTAGATATTCTATTAACCAGGCGTCAGGATGGGACTCTACAGCGCAGAATCCACCGAAAAGCAACGTGGGGCGGTCGTTATTTACAATTCTCCAGCTTCGCCCCAGTGGCTTACAAACGTGGATTGGTCAGAACTCTCTTCAGCAGAGCCCAGAAAATATGTACAGAGGATCAAATACAAAACGAAGAAGAGTTCATAAAAAGAACGCTGCTGGCTAACGGTTATCCGGAGAACTTTATCAGACAACATCAGAGGCCGAGACTTGTGCGCGAGAAAACAATGAACGTGGAAAAGAAGCAAGTTTTTACCACTTTGCCTTTTAAAGGAGATCATTTATTCAATCAAGTAAATTGTAATCTCAAGTAAGCTCTAAGGCACACATACACAGCGGCGCAGTTGCGTTTGCTGCAGACGACCAAAAGGTTATGTTTTCAAAATCACTCAAATAGTCTTGCTGATCCCAATGTCTCACATATTGTCTATCAGTTCACTTGCAGTTGCGGTGACGTATACATTGGCAGGACAGATCGTTGCTTGACTCAACGAGTGTCAGAACACATACCCAAATGACTGTCAAACTTGATGACGCAACCCGCTGGGGCAATACACAATGACGTGAAACCGCCAGCTTCTTCGATTGGAAGACACTTGATTGCATCAGGTCACAAAGTTGACCTGACCCAGTGTTTCAAAGCATTGTTGCGCAATCCAGTACCGAAACTACTAGCGTTCAGTGAAGCTATTCTAATCATGATGCATCAGCCAACACTCTGTGCACAAAAACGATTGACCCAAAATGTTTGTTTACCCTGGCGTTAACACGACAGACTTCACTCTCCCCAACGTACGTACTGTAAGAGCTTTCGATCGTGCCTACTTTACTGTTGCATTTACCCCCCTACTGTACCATGTATATATATACTGACACGTTTTACGTCCGCGGTTGACAAGAGTAAACGAAATGCTTGCATCTCGCGACTTATGTCTTCTCTCCGTTCTCATGAATTGGATAAAGGGGACCCAATGTTTCAAAAAAAAATAGTGCCGCGGTCAAAGATCCCACGAAATCATGCCACTGTGTGGTCCTACTGTTGGTCGAACTGCTCTCTGTGCCATTACAATGCCGACAGACATATTGGTCGGCCAATCGATACCGACTACTTCGCATGTCCACACACGCACAGGCGCACACAAAAACACAGACACACACACAGACCCATGCATATCACTGTGACGTCACCCACAACAGGGGCTGTTTGCTCCAACCAGTCAGAATCCGGCATTGAGCCATGCGTGTCAGTTGATTCGCTGCTGCTGAGTCCTCCTGCTTGGCCGCACTCGATCGCATGTACACTGTTTACCAACCCCCTCCCATTAAATACGCTAAGATCCTGAGGCTCCATATTGTCAGTTCAGTTTATTTCAAGCAAGCTCAGCACAATTGTAATTTTCAAGTTACACCGTCTACTTTTGTATGAAATTTGGTATAAAGGTCAGATAACTAATGATTTCCTTTCCAGTCTGACAGTCCACAATTCCTACCGTTCTTTTGAGTTCAAGTAATGCTCATAAAGCCGAAGGTCGTCTGGCTTGCCACCGGAAGGTGGAAATCACGGAAGTCACACCACGAGATTACCAAGTATTTCGGCGTTTTAAGACAGACAGTGAGTAAGTGCATTGATCGGTTCCACAATTCAAATCCATCATTTGGAACGATGGGTCAGAATTTACAACATGAGTAGTATCGTATTATATCTGGACTCATCGTCCATGAATGCTCCATATGATTGAAATAAGGTTACAGCTGTTGATGGGTCATTTTCTTCGTTATTCACTTATGATCTTTAAAAACTTGTTTGGAGAAAAATTTGCGAAACTATTAAAATTTGTCGGGTGACAGCAAAATTGCAGCACAATAGAGGTTCTGTGCCCGTCCCGAGAGCCATTTGATCGGAAGGTCTATGTGAGGTGGTACCTTTGGAAGTCATCAGCAATGATCAAGTTTGCCTAGAAGTCCTGAATTGACACATTTTGAACCTGTTGAGCACAAATACCAATGAGATGTTCCAGGACCCTAATGCACTTGCACTTCATTCCATTGTCGTACACAAGTTTCCTGCGCATCACGGTACAAAGATGATCTCCGCGGCCACCGCGATCGCCCAATCCCATTTCAATAGGATATTTGTGGGATTAGCGAGGTAGAAAACAGCTTTGAATGCGGAATGGCACTTTATGCCAACAGATACTATTGGACCGCTGGTATCGAGCATGACTGGACGTGTTAAAGCTGTTTTTTCTTCGAAAAGTGACTCTACCATATACTGACGGGTGACCGTTTGAGTACGATCGCAATATTTTTAAGCACAATCAAACATTCGCTCTCAATAAATGACTTCATTCTTGTGCAGTGCATTCACGGAAAGGGGCGTTTTCAGCGAAAACTGAACTGTTTTCGCTTGTCCTTGGATGATTCCTTTGTCCACTCGCTTACTTATTTGTTTACTCATGGGTTAATAAAAGGGTTTGCTGCCTACTTTGTCTGACCTAAATTTAAAAATCATAATCTAGAAAAGAATAATTCACCACGTACTAACAAAGATTCACTCACCATTGAGAACCATGGGTGAAAATTACAGCTGTTCCATCCTTGTTAGGAACCATAAACAGTGCCCATCAGCCGAGCTTGCACCGGGACTCTAACCAGGGGCGATCGATTTTTAGTCGATCACCTAACCACCAGGCAATCCGGGACGGATACACACGGTATTTTTCAACTTCATCACTACATAATATTTATTATTTGTTAATCAAATTTAATCTGCTTCTACTGAAAATGACCAAGTAACCAGGCTCTTTAGGTTGTTTTGACAGTAAAGCCTTCGGTGTCACTCGGGCTTCCTACGCCCAAGTCGTCAGTTGCTGAGGTTGATCATTGTGAGCTCAATGGGTTGACACCCTAGAAAGACGAGTGATGGAAAGACGCTATATCATGTGGAGTTGAAGTTGAACAAACCGTTGAGAGCCAATCCGGGTTGCCTGGAGGTTTTCGGGTTCGACACGTTAGCTCACCTCGGGTTCAAGCCCCTGTGTAGGTTCGGTGAGTGGATATCGCCGATAATTCCTAACAATGATGAAAAAGCTGCACTGTGTTTCCATGGTCTTCAGTAGTGACTGAGGCTTTGATATTACATGATGAATTATTTGTCGATTTAATTCAATGTCCCACTATTGAAATATGGAAAAGTCATATCCAAATAATTTAGGTGACATGCAAAAGTGAACTGCACAATAGAAAATTTTATTGGGAATTTTAATTTTTCGGTTTTGATAAAGACTGCAGCAACCCAGTCACAAAGTTTCTCCCACTTTGCTATTGTTCGGTAGCACGCAGAAACGCCTGGAATGCTTGAAAATGTAATGTTTTCCGAGAGCCTTGCCTGTGTATTTAGACTGGACTTTATGAACAATTTCCTGGAAAATCCAGTCGGATTAATATATATATATATATATATATATATATATATATATATATATATATATATATATATATATATATATATATATATATATATATATATATATATATATATATAGTGGTCACTACTCACTCGGAAGTAACACAGCCATACCAAGAAAGAGACCGGAGGCCATAAATTAGCGTGTTTTCGCCGTAAAAAGGACAGCTTATTCTTTCTGCAACCGTTACCTCCCGACCAATCATATAAGTTGTTGTAAAACAACTACATCCTGTTCAAGGCAGTCCTAAAATCTGCGGACCAAGTTTCACTGTAAATGCTATGCTAACCGATGTTTCCACAACGTCGAGTAGTCACAGCATAAAAACAAAAAACCGATACAATCGGAATCCCAATTCGTACAAAGCAAAAGGTAGAATAAGTTGTGCATCAACCCCTCCACGTTCGAATAGAAGAGCCGGAAGAGAAACTACGTTTATTTTGCTGGTTCATACAGAAGGGACCTTTTGCTTGTCCATCTCTGGCTAATTTCGGTTTCTGCGTGGTCTGAGTGGACTGAAAGAAGAACAGCTGCTTGCTTTACTGTTCATGTCTTCTTGCCCCGACACACAGATAATTGACCAAGTGACCATTTCGCTGGACAACGTATATCAGATAAAGATACTACGGAAAAACAGCACGACCGCATTGTATAAGACGTTGCACAAGGACCACTCAGTTATGTGATTGTGCTTACCGTTTAAAATACGGATGATACGCCACATCCGAAATACGATTAGTAAACCGGCCGCCGATCCAAATGCATCAATCACACCCGAGTAAGTTTGATCATGGTTAACGAAATGAGCCACGTGATCAGCAATTACCAGAGCGTCCACGACCAAACTGATCACAGTCACAACGGCGTCGACAACCTCAATCGGATGACTACAGAAATGTTTTGGGCCCAAGGCGAGCAACTTCAGAGAGATTTCAATCATGAACAGAATGATGATGGAAATGCTGACACATTCGAGACCGAAACGGGCTTCCTGAATGGTGTTTTGTTTATTCCCGGACTTCAGGATAAACGTGGGTTGAGAATGGAAAAGGCGGGGAAAAATCCATGAGCTAATTGGTATCCGTGCTTAATATTCATCCTATGAGAGCATACTGAAGAACCATACTCGGGGTGGAATAGATATAAAATTTCCTTTATTCCGAATCCTATCTATTAGTTGAAAGTCAGTTGGCAAAATTACTGTGCCGTATTTGTTTATCACTTCTCAATAAAATTAGGTACGTTACTGAGTATGCAATTTCCAAAAGGTCCCAAAGATGTTCTATCGAAAGAGACGAATTTCTAAGCATCACTATCCCCACCGTTCTCGTCCCCGCTTCCCAGGTATTTGGACATTTAATCAGTTATAATTCTACTTCCCGTTTTTAACTTGCTCACGGTTTCGATTTCCGTTATTCAGTCATCAGACAAATGCCCCTACTGTGGTGTTACCCCCATGTGCTTATCAATTCCCATGACGTGTCCGTGTGCTTTGAAGGAAACATGTTTAACTATTTGACAAATGCCATCTCGCTTGCCTTAGAAAAGGCACCCCAGCAAGGCATAACGTAAGAGTAGATATGTGGATAAAATATCTGTTCACGGAACATTTCACACGATCTTCATGTTTGTTTACAAAGTTCTTTGTAGCAACTACCGTTTGAATTCTCACAGCATTGTTTGTTTTAGGCGAATATATTTAGGAGATAAAGTCTACCATTCAGTAAGACTGGGTGGTCAAAACCGTTGGTAGGTTGTTGACTTTCCGGTCAAAAACGCTAAAGTTTTTCAAAGATGATGTTACAAGCGAATGAAACTGGAAACTGCGTAAATGAACAATAAGATTTTGCTATAACATTTCACATAGCGCATCGATTTTTCGGCTCATTCCAAACCCATCTCGGTTTTGACATATTGGCAAGTATATTCGAATTTGAAAAAAAAAAATTAGTTTAGGAAAAGATATTAATAGCGGAAGGCACAGTTTTATGTTGCCCTGCTGCACGGCTCTCATCATTGATTTTTGAAGAAAATGGGTGCTGGAGCAGTAGGGGGCAAGATGAGGTCAGAAAGCCAAAATCACGCAGTCGTAAAATGTTAAGACTGCCTAACTGAAAATGAATCCCGTCGTTTAACACGCAGATCGCACAGAAGCCCTTGCAATTGGGAAGATGGAACCAATTCGTATCCTTAGATAAGAAATTAACTTGAGAAAAGTTGCATCCACACGACTAGAGGGGTGTACAGAACAATAGGTTTTACACCTTCATGCTAAATTTTGCAAATTATCTGGCACACTTACGCGGTGTTAGGTCTGATTTTGGTTTAGTGCAGCTGCGACAGCAAACCATCACCTGCCTTGCCTGTCTCGCATTAATTAAGTTCTCATAACAATGCGACAAGCATAAAAATGCAAGCGAATCAATTAATTGTGTGCAAAGTGAACAAGAAAATTTGTACACACGTATAATTGGCTGCAGTTATTCATCAGGGTTCCACAAACACCCGAATAACGGTCCTTTAGGATTCTTCTGATCAATATTATTGCCAGGTCTCATTTGTTTGTGAAGTGATTCATTGGATAGCATTTCGTGTACGAATGACTATTCCTACTCCTTATATTAATCCAGTAATCGAGATCTGCAGGCTGTTTGCAACGTAAAGTCTTCAATTCACCCTGGCTTTCCACGGAGAGGTGGTTCATCATCGCTTAATTTGTGGATGATGTAAAAGAGTTGACACTAAGCAAATCATTTAGTGTCAGCTCGAATAGCGTGGTGGTAACGTGTGTGTCTCACCACAGTTCCTTTTCTAGTTCGAGACCCAGTGGGGGCTCAGTAAATGTGCATTGCAGAGTATTATACCGAACTAAGAGAACTGACTTGGATCAGAAAGCTCATTTAAGCCAGTTTTGTGCAGCTCTGAAAACAAAGGATCCTATCAAGCTATAATAGTCTGGGCCTTTTTCAGATGGATCTATTTTATGCGATGCTACTTCAAAACACGTTTATTCCGATAAATATGAAAGCAGAGTCCATCGAACTATGTGTTTAAAACACATTTTGTTGTTGTACTCTATGTTTACCTTAATATCTCTATTCATCGTAGTTAGAACTGGGAATTCGAGTGACTGTGAAAGTGTGTAAAATCATAGATTTCAGAGCCCAATTCAATCAGTAGAACTCTGCTTTTTATAAACCAGAATGCCCCGGAATAAAATGACTCTCCAAATTTTAGGTTTATCTCCACTGTGTGCAGATTTACGAAAGTTTTACGGTTTTTATGTGTAGTTTGCTTCGAAGTGAAGCCAGAATTTAGTGTAGGCCCAATATCTTGCTTCTCAATTCCAATGAAAACGACTTCCCTTGGTGGAAAATGGTGCGGTATGTCAGGTCTAGTTACGTCACAGTGCATCAGGTTTGAGTAAGTCGTTATTCTCTGATCCTAATACGATGAACGTCTATCAGAAGTTGCCGGCAACTACGGGACAGTTGATTGCACAAGAAAAATTAAAGAACTGAAGCAGACTTTGGCTTTTTTGTCACTCCGGTGGATGTCTGTGGCTCCGGATTTTGTGTTTTGTTAGGAGGTATTTTTGTACTTTAAAATCATGCACGCACCGCGTGATTCTCTCTGTAGTAGTGAATATCATATAAACAATACTAGTGAATGGACAAGACGTAACTTATCAACTATTTCAACAAACAGTTACACGAAAGCACCACCTGTTGCTAACTATGTTCACATCATGTTTTCAGTTGCTATACCTACGTAAAGTTCTCTTAGTTCATGGCATGTCTGTGCTTTAGTTAGATATGTTAACCAAGGAATCGTGAGAAACTCAGAAAAAACGTGTTCTTGAGCTTAAACATTCTAATTATATTGTAATTATGTTTTTTATAATATATCAGACTAAAATGAAAGCCTACCAGATATAAATGGACACGGTGGCTGAATGACGTCGGCTTTGGGTTTTATTTGAACCCAGGACTGCAGATATATTGATCCGACTCTCGGACCGCCGTCAATCATAGTTTGAGCAGCAAACTTGCTAACTCAGACACGGAGACAAAGAATTCCCTCGGGCTACTCAAATAAAATTGGTTTTAGAGGAGCTTTGAAGAAAATGTGGTGGGATAGGTTAGAGGCAAATTTTGAGGTCACAAATTATCGCGATGTACTCACGATGAGTAAAACTTCCCACTGCAACGGATGTGTATTTCACTCAATTAAAATACGAACGAAACTGTTATTTAAAAGGGAAGTTCCACTTTAGGTGATCAAAATTACAACTAGATTCGGGACTTAGACGGAGACAAGACAGACGTGTTACTAGTTTAGTAGTACTTCGCCCAGACGTAATGATGAAAACACTTAAAAAAACACTGACTTTGACGAGACCGTGTTTGGTAAACTACCATCTCAAGACCAAAAACTCCGCCACAGATGTTTTGTGAAAGGTCAAAGTTTTCAGTTATCATTCACAAAGGAAATGAAAACTACAAAAGTATAAGAGGTACTTTTAGCCGAGTTGTTGACTGAGAAAACGGATGGATAAGTGAAGGTGAGTGGGGATTCCAGTCCAGTTATTTCTATTGTATCTGTCCAAAGTTACAAGGGAAACATTAGCTTATTCACTGAAAAAATCGTGGTTCAGAAGTGAATGAATTTTAATCAGTTGCATCTTGTACTTACTGCAATTTGTTGACGGAACTTTGGGACGATAATGATGTTTCATAAAGCTTTCGGTTTGTTCAGTGTACCTCATTTAGTTCTCTCACTTTTTATCAGTTTGTCACCAAATGTGGACACATTTTGCAATGATAGTTTACTCAAAAAGAACACTGTAACTAAGATAAAGTTTAATCCATACGCTTCTTTATAACTCCCTCACTCTTAAGTTGTTTGATAATTCAACTGTATGCAGGCTTGTACTCCGAATGGGAATTTCTAATGTTCCCCAATCTGATCCTCTTGCCCGTTTCATGTCACGCTAATTATCCATGTGGTTTGAATCCACTGCTCTCGGCTCGCTCCAAGTTGGTCAACAAATCCTTGTAGTTCCCTTTCTACTTATGCTTGGAAACTTTTGCGGACAATCCTCAATTTTTACATTTAACTGAAGAACGACAAACTACACGCCAACTATTAATAATATGATGTTGAAATTGGAAATGCACACCCTCCGAGATTTGAGTCACTGAGGCATTTTTTGTTGGAGTCGGGTGCGTATTTTCCCCGCAAAATGCGATCACGCATGAGCTGTGGAACATTAGCAACAAAAGAACGATTAAAAGTCAATCCGGAATATTTATCGAATAACACGTGAGAACCAAAACAGCTTACAACACTTGCGAATCCCTCTTAGAACTCGGTAAATGAGTAGTATCGATGGGCCGATCACTGGGAGAAAGGATGGAACAAATATACACGGTATAGGTCGATTATTACTGGTAGGTTCAGTACTAAGCAGCGAATAGCCCCGTAAACAAATAAAACGTACTGTCCATCGAACATCCTCAAAATAATGAATTTAGGTAGGCAGTTTTAGAGCAGATAGCTTATCCGTTTTCAAATATGGTAATCGAAAATTACGATCGAATAACTAGGTAATAAAAAATCACTTAGAAGTAATAGCGAATAATCACTTCAATCGTGCTGAAATTGCGATAGTTTTTAGGACTTCCAATATAGTCGTCTACGTGCATACATTGTTCGACTACCTCCATCATTCTCCTCTTATTGGTCAGCCAGAGCCTTTGATGACTGAATGTTTCGGAGGAAAATATTGATCGGCACCGGATACTTCTGAGTGAACCCAGTTCATATCAACCCGTACGGGAGGTGTCCAAAACCAGTTGGCGTGCCCTCTAAGCTTGGGTTGTAGAGCACACGTCGTAATAAAGCTTGGATGTCGTCCATGCAAACCTTACCGTGCGCAAAGAATCTAACCATCTGGATAAAGTCAACATTTTTCGCATATTCCAAAATGTATTCTGTAACCAAGCATGCACGGGTATTCAATTATTTAGTACAAGTTGATCCATAGGAAAATCATGCTGCGAGAAGTCAAGTCGTGATATAGTTTACTGTGCCACGTATTATGTGGTAATGCAATCTGTGCAGGAAATGTCTGTGGTACAGTTGCAAAAGGTCCGAAGTCTTCTGGCGTGTTCTAGCAGCTCAGCCGGTAGAGCACGCATTGTATAAAAGCTTGCACGAAGTCCATACGTGCCATCATATCTCGCTGACGAAAAAAAAACGGTAAAATTCGGTTCGATTCAACATTTGTCCAATTGGCTCAGCTCTCTTTATTAGTGCCATAATCCAACTGGACTAGATATCAAATTCATTCAATTCTCTTGTGCTATCCGTCCTTTCATTATTTCTGCACTGAGTTCTTTAAATTTCTCAGGCACCACAATGAAGCCAGCTGATCGAAAACGCACTAAATCAGCGCTGAGGACATGAAGCTAGGTAGACGATAGACCTCAAAAGTAACCTGTGTGTAGTGTATTCTCCAAAGAAAACCGAAATAGACTGTTATTCTTTCGGTAAATACGTACTCGGTTTTGTACCGCTGGTGCACGCAAGAGTTACGTTAGTTCACTTCAGAAACGTGTTTTAATTACCCAGACGAATAAACTGTTCATCTCCTGTGAAAATGTGACGGCTGGATAGGAAAATAGGACAAAAATAACGAACGCTGACAAATTGGGGTACACCGAATTACAGTGTAGTGGGATAAGCACCAAGTGTCTCACAGGTTACTAGCACTGGTCGGGGAAGAGTTATGGAATCGTTCGCGTGCACATTTAACGCAAAAAAAATGTCGAGCTGGCCTCATCATCAAAGTAGAAATTGTAATAAAATGGCACTGAGAATTGTTTGAGTTTCTTATGAACTCCGGGGCAGCGAAATCGAGACTGGCAAAATTCAATGCACCATTTTATTAGCACTTCCACTCTGACGAAGCGGTTCGTAAAACGGTTATCGGGATCCAGTGGCGACGAATTATTTCAACTGTGTACGTGAACGGTACCATAACCAGTCCCGGACATTGCTGTTGATCTGTTACTCATCTGGTACATATCCTGCTCCACTGTACTTTGGTGCGCCCTTATTTCTCCGCATTGGTCATTTTTGTCACTTTTTTCCTATCGAGCTGCCACACGATTGGTGAGTCCGACGTGATTCAAACGAACAATCTTCTGATCACAGAGAAAAATGAAAATCAATGCAACTAATTTGCTTCTCAGGGCTTATTATCAATTTGTCTTTGGATTGTCCTAATCAAACGTGTCAACACCAGCATTCACTGACCACACTTCAGCTTCTCACGTAATTGGTTCCGACCTTTATGGAGAAATCTAAAGGAGATGATGCATGTTTTGCCCCCGATTCTCTCGCCTGAGTCCTTGCTTGGGTTGCAATTCCCTATCGATGAAGCGGTTTCGTTGATCATGTCTAAGTGTGAATATCATCGGTGACAGACAACCAAAGCTCGTTGGTATACGGCACGTCAACTCCTGTCCATTATCCAGGTCAAGGTTTGAGCCACTCGAGTCAAAAACAGCAGGACAGCCGATCGATAACGTGGATCGATAAGACGCGAAAGGATTCACGTGAAGAGATGGCTTGCAGTATCACCAATTATTTGATCATAATAGACGGTACATCACGCCAGTGTAAACCAATTCATTTGGGGTGCAAAGAGCGGTGTGAAGGTCCCTTTAATCTTACCTAAACTGTCTCAGTTGTGCTAATAAAATGAAATAAATAAAAGACAAAAGAGTCTCTCCAAGAGAGATAGAGGGTCAGACAATAATGAACTATTTCTAAATTTCCATGCTAGGATAATCGAGCACAAAGCGGAAGGTGAAACACGGAGCAACTGTCATTAACTGTTATTTCTTTTATTGCTGTAGAACTGAAAGCCGACTGCGGTGACAGTTCTTTCACTCATCAAAGAGACCGAAGATTTACCTGAAATTTTATGGTTTAGCAAAATATACTTCTTTCGAAATGCTGTTCTGCATCATATTTTTCAGGTAGATGAATCAGCGCGCAGCTGTAATCTCATTTGGTTGAATGGAGCGTGCGCGGAAGGAAGTCCACTTTGTCCTGTCATCCAGATACAATGCCATACTACTCATATCGAAAACCTATACTTCGGTCCATATGTCCTCTTTCAGAAGGTTGACTGTGTATCCACTGATGTCATTCTTTCATATCGATAACATTTCGGGCCAGAAACACACCCAGTTAAATCGTTTTCTGTCCCAATGGAAGAAAATGTTAAAGATTTCATCTATCTTCCTGTCAGATTTGTTCACTCAGACTGTGCAAACAAATTCAATGTTGAAATTTTGAGGCACAAAAAGGTATATTCGGTTTATCTGAATAGAAAAATACAAAAAAGGTTTCACAGAATAAATTGTTCATTTGACTGTGCTATTCATGTTCTTGCTGTGTAAGTGTTACGCACCAAAAATCTAGCAGTTAAGATGCTCCCGTTGTAAGAGAAATTCTATGGGCGTAGCAATTACACACGTATATCCGTCTGTCACTGGTTGTTCAATGACCTTCATGAACCAGTGGGATAGGTGCTTGTATTACCATCTAAGCATGATTCGATGGCCACACTTGTTTCTCAGGTTTGCATTTCTTCAGGCTATCCGTAGAGAGAAGATTTCCGTCATGGGAGACGATCGGTTTTTGTGTGATAATCAGACATGGTTCAGAACTAGTGTATTCACGGCAAGAAACTCTCAAAAGTTAGTATCACTAGCCTGTTTTGCACAAACAAACTTACATCCCTGTTTCAGTTGCGTCGTTTACGTTTTGATGGAGTTCTACCATGATAGGCCACTTCAAACGGAGCTGGAACAGTGTATAAGCCATGATCAATGAAGAATTCAGCATTGATGACGCATGCAAAGCGATTTCAACTTTCGTTTAAATCTCCTCCAACCCAACAAAAGTTATTGTGAAACCTGCTTTATAAAGCGTTAAATATCACCAGCATTCATAGAAGGTGTGCGAAGAATAAAAGCTGCAAATATTTACAAAAACTCATCCGTGAAACTAGAGTAAGTGCGGTAGAGAAGGTATTTAAAAGGCACCGTTATTCACAAAACGAGAAATCATTAGGAACCAACATACAAGTCCTTTAAATCAGCAAACGAACAGTCAGCTTCGCCAAAAGATATGTGGTGAACAATTTTTATGAATTTGTGGTAATTTACCATTCAAGGCCGATTATAGTTTCTAATTTCATTCTTTAGTTTCATCGAGATTGTGAATCATTATTAGGATGCAGTTCACTTCAGGTTTTTCTTTCACATTTGGCACTTTTCCTGCTTCGTGTTCTTTAGCAGAAATACCTTAGCGTAAAAAACTGGTCGACATGACAAATCCTAAACATGAATAGCTGATAGGTCAAATGTTTCAAATTCAATTGTCAGCATTCATCAACAGTTGGCCATTGCATCGGCGACCTACTATCGCCCGATTACCTAACAGTGGAATACAGTACCACCGAAACCTCACCGTTTTGTTGATAAACCAAGAAATATTTCCTCCTTCATCAATAAACCTAAAGAATGCCTTTGACAACAAACTTGTCCATTTGAACCGTTGTTGTGGCTCAAGGTCTCACAGATGGTGGTACGCAGAAATCATTTTTTTTCACTTTGCACTTACCTACGGGTTCACGTTCATATCCTGAGGCAAAACGATTGGGCAATTGTCAGTAATATAGTCTGGCAACAACCTACTGAATGGACTTTTACTAGTTCGACGCTAACTAGCTTAGAAACAGAATTCCAACCTTGAAAAGTTTACTTCTGCTAATATCCATTTGCTGGCGTCTATTTGACAACCAAAGTTGACGGTCTTTTAAAAACCGGAATGATTAGATTTTGAAGTATATATCTTAGTACGAGTTGAACTATCGAGAAGCTGATAAGCTTTCTCAATGACTGTGAATCCCAGTGATGACCTAAATTCTTTTTGATGAGCCGTGCGAGCTCCGGATCAGTGGTCATTCAACTTAAAGAGAAGGCTGAAAAATCCGGATCTTGTGTGTATGAAAATGTATATATCATACATTTGCCCGTTTCGGGTGTAAACACTTCAATACTACGTATTCATTCTCATCCAGTCATGCGAAATGTATACGTATCAATGTCCTTTTTATATGACGTTATTCCTATGACGTACTTGAAACGTCCATAATAATTCACGGGGAATTACCACAGTGCGCATCACATCGCCATCCACCATAAGTATCTCACACAACACCGTAAAGTAAGTGATTTGTGATTGACTGCAAAAAGTGATTCAAAAAGAATAAGTTATGCGCTTTTATTGTACTTCGTTCTACAAGCCTGGACAAATGGAAGTGGCCTGAAATGTTGAACCGAGGTAAAAGAAATAATTCACTACTTCCCCCAAAGCTTACGGACAACGGTAGATAAAGCGATCAACTGTATTCTCATTTGAATCAGAATGAATGTGCTTGGACAGAGAGACCATTTTTGAATCACAGTATGACTCTTTCAAAATCAGTATGCCCTTTAACACGGCCAACCTTCAGAAAGAGGATATATGGACCGAAGTATGGATTTTCGAAATAAGTAGTATGACACTGTATCTGGATGGGAGGGCAAAGATTTCCCGAAAGCATACGACTGGTTTCGCGATTGTTGACTCTCATAAAGCATTTGCACCCGGTAACCTTCCACCCAGTCATCCTTATACTCCAGCACTCCACCATGGGTACACTTGTAATCTCGTTTGAATCGAGTGAAGCGTGCATGGGCAGAGTCGATTTTTATAATCTCGTTCATGCAAGCTGCATTCGATTCAGATGAGGTTATGGGTGTAAACCAGCTGTAGAGTGCTCAAGTGCAAGGATGAATGGGGAGCAGAATACCCGGTGAAAATACATGATGAGAGTCAACAATGGCCAAACCAGTCGTACTCTTCCCGGGTAGTTTTACTCTGCCATCCAGATACAATGTCATACTACTCATATTGGGAAAAGTGATCAACCACCAACTCAGTACATACGTCCCTCAGAAACCATTACGACGGACACAGAAACAATATAATCTAAAGCGCTGTTTCTGCTAAGCGGAATTGAAAGCAGCCGAGACTAGCTGCTCTTAAAAAGCATATTGTAAAGGAAAGATAAGGCGGATTTGTGCATGCCCACTGGATTTGAAGACCAGGAATAATAATGTATGATTTCTGAATTACTAGTTCTGCGTGAAGTAGTTTGATAAAAGAATCAACCTGAGTTACAAACAACACTGGTTGTTGCATAGTTATCGTATGACGACAAAGACTTTGATCAGCACTGTTCACATCCTGATATAATAAATGGCGTACGATTTAGTTCAAAGATTCCAGTTCTCTTTCCAAAATATTATATTGACGTTAAAAGCAATGATTGTCGCGAATAATTAGAAATGACATCGTAAGCGTGAACAGCATACTCTGTGTGTCAACCTTTTGACACTGTTGTTTTTGTTGTTTTTCAGTCACAGATAAAAAAATTGGATTATACCTTACTCTGGTCTCGAAATAGTGAAAACCATAAAATAACTCGAGTTTTTGCAGTAGCTCCTTGTTACTTATTGAAGCAGTTTGATTTCCAGATAGGATAAAATAAAGTTGTTAAACTAACCTTTGGAGATCACTTTTGGTAGAATATTTCTGGGGTAATAGATAGGAATTAGGTTTTGTGTTAACGCGATTTTTTATTCAATTACATGCTTGAGAATGAGTTCACTGTGATGGGTATTTCATATACCTAAAAAGACTTACTGCACTATTGGGGATAGCCAGCAACCAGGAAGTGAGGCATGTCGTGGAGGGCTATATAAGAACCCTAAAATTAGGGTTTGGTAACACTTCGGAAGAAGGTCCGTCAAAGTGACCGTCTTTGGCGGAATTCAAAATTCTGACCACTGAAGGGGTGACAAAATGCCCTGAACCACTCGACGGTAGATGGATAGGTATCGATTCCAGTCCCTGCTTTAAAGTACAATAAATTCCATTACCCATAGCAAAACCATACTGATTTTTGAATAACCATTTTGAAACTCAACCATCCTGATTTACACAACCTCAAACTCATGAAAAAGCGAGAAAAATAGCAAAGCTGATTAAACTTCACAGGGAAACTTCACACAGAAATTCTCGGAAGAGTATTAGTTGGTAAAGCGCATATCTATTAGAACAGGCAAACACATTTCACTATCTTATTTAGGCTTTCCATGTCGATCTAACCTCAATCAGACAGTTGACGCTTCAGGAATGCCGCAGCACACGGAATGCTCTGCCTTCGGTAATTGCTTTCTTGACACAACCACGATCAACAATTGCATGTTGATTGTCCTTTCTTTCAGCTCACCTTGAGTATATTTTCGGAGAAGCATGGCATCTTGAAATTTGTTTTACGGACAACTGAAACAAGTTTAGTCACTTACGTCTATATGCCACATTTAATGTAGCAGTATAAACGCTCAATCCAGCAGTGAAACCATAAAAAGCGTTGTTTAGCTACTTTAATCTGTAAGAACGGTTCGTAGCGCACATCTACAGAGCCCACAATGGGACATGAACCTGACGTGAACAGCTGAAAGTCGATCTAATTACAGAGAATCTTCTCGGGTTGAATAAAATAGCGCGTTTATTATCGGAAGTTCCTGATATAGCGCTGTCATGTTAAGAGCGTTTGAAAGGTCACAAAAGGACGACAGCATGCCGAAGGTCTTATAAGGTGAACAAGCTTTCCGCGAGGTACTGAGCGAAACAAAGACATCCCGTCACGAAACACATTCAGATCTTGAATAATTGATCAGTGTAAGTAATACATGTGTCCAAACTGCTTGAATAATCAGAACTTTATATAAATTTATTGTTTTACCCAATGAGTCAAAGCTGAATCGGTTAGGAACATATTGAAATACAAGCGTTTCACATTCGGTAACACATCTGTTTCGGAAATTCTGGTAATAAGTCGATATTTTCGTAGCCCCGAATTATGTTCCTCAAGGCCATCTTACAGGTTAACATTTGCATGGATCTAGTTAACATTTTTCTAGTTCTGGACGGCAATTCTAAGCTCAGAGCTAGGCTTATCATCCAGAATTCTCCAGCCAACAGTGCAAAGTACAATAATCTGCTTATCCGACTATTGTTTAATTTGCGTAACAAACATTGCACTGATGACAATTTCCGGATACAAATTCCATTACAGTCAAACTCCGTTTCTAATCATATCTGTTAAAATTAGGAGGACAAGTGATATCTATTCAATGGCTGAACTTAATCAGTGGAGGAAAGTCACTAGAGTCTGGTCACAGACAAAACAAAGCTATACATTTCTTCATCCCAATATCAAAAGAAATCGTCAATTTGGCACCCTAAACCAAAAATTTGTCTGCAATAGAAGGTAAGTTTACTGTCATTTCTAGTGCGAATGGCAAACTGTATTCAGTTTGCTACCCTAAATTTCAGTCTACGATATCACTGATTATCCATTTCCCAGTTAAATTATCTTTTTTTCGTTTCGCGTTTGTCTAACTGGATTGACGGATTAATATGTGCTTTTCAAGGGATAATGAGGAAAATAAATGGTCACCATGATTTCCATATTTTCCCATTTGGGGCTCTCCATGGAAGAAATGCTCTTAGATAGATTTCCTTGATAACGGGACTATAAGTATCCTGAGGTACAACACAGCATTTTATCGGTGTCTGCCGATCTATCCGGAATACGTGAACGATATGGCGTATTTGACTGCTCAAACTGAATAAGGTATTTTTGTCACCATGGTTTCCTTCTCAAAAACAAGGTCGAGCTTTAGATACAGGCAAATGTGTACTGACAATGAGATTGAAATCACGTGGTGCCTCTCGTGAAAGAAGAATATCTCAATTTCTCAGCAAGCTCAGAATGTGTTTAATCATCCGGTTATGTTCGTTCTAATGATACTCTCTGAATATTCACAGTATTGCATTCACATCCTATTTTAAAAAAATTGTTGCACTTCTGACTTTTCTTCTTTGGAAGAATAGCTCATTCACATGTTGTGACGGAGAAATTTCTTCACCTCAGGTACTGAAATATATAGTTGTATACGACAATACAATACTCTAGTTCTGATGTACACAAACTGGCCCCAGTCGAATTTATCCTCATACCTTCGTTTATCCCGCCAGTCTGTTCATGCCTTGTGGTCACACATTTCGCACACCACGGACAAGGTCCATTAGCTTCCAGCATGTTTCCAAGTCACCGGATTCACTACACACTTAATCACTCACTGCTATCTATAGCTACACTTATACTCCTTTTTACCTAGTACTATTTACATAAATTCCTCAGGTGATATATCGAAATTAAGTTCTTTCGTGTTACAAGGATTTCAGTGAATCTGTGGGCATATTTGACCATTCATATTTCCATTGGAATGCAAACAGGCCTTCACATATTGTTTTATTGCCTGCTTCATCCGTGAAAGAACCATCTACAGTGAACACTCAATTTATTTGTGCCTAAAATTAGCCGAAAACATAAGTGCAACAAAAAGATTAGATCTTGAAGGTATACTCACGCCCATTTTCAAGGCTTCAATTTCCAGCAGAAGCACACACACGAGAACTACTGCATCCACGGTTGCCAAAGCAATGATGATAATATTGCACCAGAAAGAGTGAAGTACTTTGATCAATGTTCTCCTTATACGAAAAAAACGAGACCCCTCAGGTATCAGTTCCTCGCCATTTTGATGGGTCCGTCGCGAAAACGATTCCAACATTTTCAAGAACTCGTCATCTTTCTCATCATCCGTGTCATCTGTTTTTTCACCTAAATCTTCCTGTGATTCATCTTCCTTAAGATCTTCCGTAGATTGAGTGGCCATCTAATCTCTATAGTCTTGTTGGCCGGAGAAAAGCACACAAAATCGTTGTCGTTTTCACTATAAAATACACTCGAGTGAAATACTCTATTATTTTCGTGTCAAGGAACAATAGTTTCATGACCACTTGGTGTTTCGTGCGCATATTCCAATAGTCTGATTTTCCACCAATCCGTCAAAAGCTGTAGATGAAACCAGTTACAAAGACAACTCCTCACGAGTCCCGAGCACGGAGTTGCTTCGTCTGACCAAACAGGTGAAATTTGATTGGCGACACGTAATGTAAGTTATCAACAGAAATAAAACCATTGGCGATTTGACATGTTTATTATATAAGATTTAGAAATGTGCACAGCGCAATATGTGAAGAAAATTGTGCGAGCACATTGTTTTTGAGCAGTGAAGAATCATCCGGTAAAAATTTATTTTCACAGATCAGTATGTATGAAGCTATGAACACTGAACAATACAAGTTGACATTTTTACCACGAAAGCGATAAATTCCTGCCACCAGCAAGTCAGAAACCTGTTTGCAAAGTGTATCCTAGAAAATTTCTCTGAATCTTTACACGCGTACGGTTTATTGTCCCTCACACATTCATTGTCACGTAATTTGATATTTTCTCAGTTTTCAGTTGTTATTTTACTGAAAAATTCACACTGACTCGAGTATGCACATGTACAGGTGCGGCGAAATGGTCCGGAATGCTTTTCGCAAACCTATTTTT
The DNA here is from genome assembly GCA_948099385.1 of Fasciola hepatica. Classification (NCBI taxonomy): domain Eukaryota; kingdom Metazoa; phylum Platyhelminthes; class Trematoda; order Plagiorchiida; family Fasciolidae; genus Fasciola; species Fasciola hepatica. The sequence goes on from CANUEZ040000063.1 coordinate 6,169,645, forward strand.
TGACCTGCATTTTCAGATTCAGAGAGTGATCAAATTAGTACCTCAAGGATGCTGTAGAACTGATAACAACCGATTCTTAACTCGAAAAATCAAATTTAGAAACTTTCTTTGGAGATATAAAGTACTTGACCAGTTCTATAACAAAATCGGAGTTAGTCAAATGCAAAAACATAATGATCTACTTCGTTGGATTGGCTTCAAAATCGATTACCACTGTCAACAGGAGGCTAGTCAAGCAAATCAGAGAACTATCGTGCAGAAACGTGGACCACTCATTAAGTAACAAAGAAGGCAAGACGCATGAGGACACCTGCATGTGAGGGACCAAATAAGTCAAATCCATGGGATAAGTGCAATCGTTTAGATAGTTCACTTTCCAAACCGTGCTACAACAACATTGACTTTCTGGCAGCCTGAGCATTTTGACTGCATTCTGGCCAGTTGTCTGTGGCCATAGGGCTGATTATTTTGCGTATTATTTCCTTTTGGCCGGTCCGATTGCTCGGGTTGTTGGCTTGCTCGGTAGCTCCCTGCCTGGTCTATCTTTCTGGCTACCGAAGGTCTCGCTGTGATCTCTGTGCTAGTCTGAATCCTTCTTCGTGATTATTGCCGAAAGCTTCCGACATAATAATTGTCTATCCATTGACCTGAGGCTCTCAATTGCTTGGCCCGATGGGTTTGATATTCAAATCGTCCCGTTGCTCCAGCATTCTCCGGTACAACTGATGTTGTGGTCTCAACGAATCACCGCTTGTGAGCAACTGATTGCGCTAAACATTCGGTGGTGAATCAGTCACATACATAACGAAATTCAGAAGGCTTTCTTTTTACGTTAAGCAACTACAACCCATATAATTTATCTATCAATGCATGATGTCAAGCCACGAAAATCAAAGATTGCAAAGTTATTCTCCGTCCACTTTGGTTGCCTTTTAGAAAATCCGATACCTGGAGGCTTCCATTTGGTCAACTGTGGTCTGGTAGGTCTCATTACCAAAAATTCAATGAACTTTCTTGTAAACGAGAAAAATGACATTGTTTCATAATTAACTAGTTTCAGCAACTATTTTTGTCTACGAGATAACGTGCCAGTCTGTTGGGTCGAAGTGGAATAGAAATGTTACACGAGTCCACCCGCAATTCAGTATTTAAACACAACCAAAAATATTCGTTTTTATTTTTAAGACTTTCTAATCGGCGGTACGCCACTTATCTTCTGTCGTCTTTGAGTTAACAGTGGATCAGTTTGAACACATCGCCATAAGTCACAAATTGCTGGGTTGCATACGAGGTTGTCGCTGGTACTGGAGCACCTCCTTTGATTTCGATCACACATTAGTTTGCACTAAGCTGTCCATGTGCTTCGGTGGGCGCTCGAAAAGCATGTTGCAAGGACAGTTAGACTGCGATAAGCATTCCAATCTATCTGTCTTACTCGTCTTCCAAAACGCGCTACCTGAAAAGCTGGATGTAACCCCACCTGATGACACAAACCAGCACTGGTCGTTTAAAAAGAATGCTTTACATTCTGCTGGCCTAGTGAGTTGTGGTCTGTCTCGTCTTGCCGCAAGACCCCGGGTTTTCGCTGAGTCTTTGCACCTTCTCGACTCACGACCTTCGATTTCCGCTGAAAGCTGGTGTAGTGCAGCACGTCTCGAAACGAGATATGCACTTAACGCGAGTTTTCTTAGAAACCGCAAAACCTGGTGGTCGCAACGCGGATCAGAGATGGAACGTGCTGCCGTTATGGAAAATCCCCGCAAGCTGTTCTATCTCATTCGAATCGTCAGTAGGAAGCCACTAAGTGTGAGCGAAACAATGTGAGGCTGACGGTTCTCAAGTTCATAGTCGGAAGCGGCGTCTCGAACACTGGGCGGACCACTTTCAGACACACTTTAGCTGGCCCTCGGCGTCGGCCTCTGCTGCAGAGTTTCCGGCACACTTCCAGTGGTGCTTTTGGATAGATCCACCTACAGAGGCTAAAATCCGAAAGGAGATCCAGGTTTTAGAACGTCACAAATCGCCGGGCTCCGATGGCATTCCCCCAGCCCTGTTTAAAGACAGAGGGGTGCAGCTAGTCAGAGAACTTCATGTTTTGTTCTAAAAAGTTTTGAATTCAGGGCAGATTTCATCCAGGTGGGGGAAATCGATTACTGTTTCCATCTTGAACAGGCACTCTCGCAGTGACTCTGGCAACCATAGAGGAATATGCTCTGTCCCAATAGCGCTCACATGGCTAGCGTCTGTCATACTTCACAGGTTGTACCAAACGCGTGAAGAGCAGACTGGCGAGCAGCAGGCTAGGTTTTGCGCCAGTCGAGGATGTACTGATCAAATCTTCACCCTCCGAAAAATGCTAGAGCGCCGTCACACTTTCCAAATATCGACATTCGTCGTGTTCCTGGACTTTCGCGTGGTCTTCGACTCCATCGAATGGACTGCACTGTGGAATTGCTGGCTGAGAAATGAAGCACCTGAAAAGCACCTATCAGTCCTTAAAAAGTTGCATCGCCACACCTCAGGTCGGATGAAGACCTACGGCCAGCTTTTGACTCTTTTTGTCGTCTCCAGTGGGGCTCAAGAAGAGTGACCTCTATCCATACTTCTCGGAAATTTCTACGGAATGCCTTGTCTGATATTCCACCCGTAGAGTCGAACATTTCCCATGGAATAGAGTTTTTGACTTGGAATATGCGATGATATTACCTCGCTGAGTGATAATGCACAAGCAATGCAAAATGCTTCGGGTTGCTTGGCGGTTGAGTTAACCAGGTATGGTATGCACTTTGAGCCTTCGAAGTGCCAAGTGCGTTGACAATGGCGTCAGGAGCCTGTGCCTGCACCCACTCTTTGTGGTGATCAGCTACAGTTAGTTGACAACTTTGAGTACCTTGACAGCTTGATAACAGCTGGAGGGGGTGTTGGAGAGGAGATAAGTTTACGCATTGGCAGAGTTAGAGCAGCTTCCGCAAACCTGCGACATCTGTGGCGTCGCTGTTACTTCCGGCTCTCCCTTAAGAGACGGGTGTGCGTCACGGCGGTTCGCAGTGTTTTACTCTACGGTTGCAAGACCTGGCCACTTCGCGTCGAGGATGCTCGGTGTCTTTTTGTGTTCGACAACAGATCTCTCCGAAGCATTGCTCGCCTCTGGTGGGAACACTGAGTGACTAATGACGAGGTGCGCCATTGTGTGTTAGGCACGGATAGCCACCCTCTTAACAAAGTAATCACTACACCATCTCCAGTGGTTCGGTCATGTTTAGCGAATGCTTGCTCATCTTCTGCCTTTCGAAACTTTCTTTGCACGTGCTGGGCAAAAGTAGAAGAATCTGCACGGCGGTCAGGCCATGACTTGGTCTAGAGGTATGAAAAACCTAGCCTAAGCATTAGCTTCGGTTGCCATTTCCCGTCTCCCTGGTTGGGGCTCAAGGAATAAGGATTGGCGTTGGTTAGAGACGAAAAGTTGATAACTTGCTGAGAGTTTCTCTAGAATGTAAGTGTCGTCACAAAGTAACAACGTATTTTTTCCATGTAGAAAATGTATCCACGTTATCAACCGTCAGATGGGTCATGGGATTTTTGGATTTTTTAGATGCCTAGGGTCCATAAATACCGATGCAATTTTGGAATTTGTCACAGTATATATTTCTGAATTGACCCAAATGTGATACACCAGTGGGACTCAGACTCATGTGTGTATTCTGCCCAGTTTTTCGTACAAATTGCGCACAACCAGCTGGATTAAAAAGCCACATAAAAGAGTTTCGAAATGTTTGCGAACGGATAATTGCGTTTTACACGCACAAATGATATTCACGCATGGGATCCGTCGCAGTGAATGCTTCGGCAATTTAACTGATTGCCACAGGATTTCTGATATTTTTTGAAGTACATGACTGGTAGATTTGAAAACGTGTGTTATGACTGTCCGTGAACTACGTTTACCGTACATAACCAAATACTTTCGATTTCACCGACCTTGAGTTGTATGAATAAATTATTCCCATTTGAGTTTCAACTTCGATTGTTGCTACTAACCCTTTCTGATTCGGGTTTACTATCCCCAAGGATTCCTTGGGACAATATTTCACAAAGTGGTACTAATGTACAAGTGATTTTGGTGTTGGAATTGGAAACACTCGGGATAGAATTTATTTTACTATTTAAAGCAACTCCATTTCTGTGAAATCTGACCTACCACAAATCAGGTGATCACATGCCGATAAGGTTGTTAGTTATCATATGAAAGTTAACCCTTTCCATCCAATTATTCAACAGATGTCTTTAGAAGCAAATTTATATCAGGGGTATTTTTGAGCTTTGTCGTTGTTTTGTAAAGCACGTACTTTCTGAGGAACAGTCTGGGGTGTCATGCATTGCCTGCACTTTTTATCGATCTAAATGTGCAGCAGCCGTGACAGTTTCTGTGTGGTGTATTTGGTATACCAGCTATTCTTCTTCTTAGATATTTCCTCAAAAAATCTTCAGAAGCACCTAGTTGGTTCGAAAGAACAAACTAAGCAAGGAACCTGAACAGTATCATCTTGAGTTACGACAGTCATCGTATGTCAAAACATGATAACCTTCTGAATTGATTAGATAGTGAAATCTACATGGAGATTGTTCTGTCGGTGAGAAACAGAATAGTTTCTTTGCACGTGTATGTTCGGCGGTCTATGAGAGATCGCCAGATTCTTCAAAATCAGTAAAAACTTCCCACCAGTTTGTGTGTCTACCGAGGGGGCATTCTGACGAACTTCAAACAGATCGTTGCTCGTGGACGCTTGTAAACCACTGGATGACAAGATGCTCTGCGGTTGACCAATACGGTTTTTTATTAAACTAAGATCATGAGCAGATTTGGTGTGGCTAATCGATGACCTTTCATGAAAGTATTGTCACTTATGCCTCGTCTGTAGAGCTAAAGTAACTGTTATCCATAGGCCTTCTTGTTATTTCAATTTTCAATGTTTGAATTGGTGTCACAAGCCAGAAGAATTTACTTCTACTGGATCCCCTAATTTGCTTCCTTGTAGTATTTTATTTTCTGTTAGTTGTAAGTTTTTCTGCTTTGCTGTATGTGCTTGGGAATCAGGAACAAATACTTAGGAGGAGAGCTACTTTTTGCCGAAATTGTACCCTTTTCTGAAAAAAATGTTATTGGCTTCTTTGGGGCCTAATCTAATGAATTGTTAGAGTAAAAACGCAGAAACACTGAAACCGGTCCGTAGACGTTAAGTTAGCAGATACAGTGTCTATGCTTATGTCAAAATTTACGGTAATTCATTTCAAAGAAAATGACAACTCCAATGTTACGTAACACCGGTTGTCACTAATGTACTCACGGTGAATGTTTTGAATGTTTAATACATTTCTCAGGCGTGCTTCGTTTTGCAGAAGAAAAGTGAGCACACGTTATCCTGATACCCAGTTGTTATCAAAGATGGGCCATTCAAAATGTTTTTTTTTCCAACCAGTATTTACTTTCCTTAGCCAAGGGCCAGTTACCTCGTGTCACCGAATCACCGAATGGAAGTTTCGCGTTTAAGTTGGCATTCTAAGACTTTAGTATGTCAAAAATCCGTATACATGTTTTCTTGTGGTCAAAATATTATGTGTGTGATTGTTTCACCCCATTTGTGTTCGTTGTCGGAACGATACGTGCGATATCGGGGTACAAAAATGCCGTGTTTGTGACATTCTGTGAAATGTAACACATACGCAACTGTTACTTTCGCCCGTGTTAATAGAGTAATTCCATGAACAATTCTTCCAGCTCGGTGATGATATTCCCCTGTGCTTTTTCGGTACTTTGAGGATTCAACCTTCAGTTACTCGTGCGCAAGAAATTTGGGCGTATTAGTTCTTTGCAACAAACTATATTGCCATAGTCAGTTTCGGTTTCTGCATCCATTGTTGAACTCTAAATCCTTAGAGGAGTTTCCAGAAGCAGTTTACAGCCCTCGTGTAACGAATAGTAATATTATTATCATGATCGTAGTTATTGTCATTTCCACTAACTCCATGTTGGGCAGTTTTGCGGATGATGGCTACACTATAGACACTGAAAACGCAATTAAAGTGACATACCCAGTCTCGCCTAATCCATCAAAACCCGTCCAACCCAGACGTGTATCAAACGTCTTCGTAGGCACTGAACAGAAGCGACCGGGCGAACGCGGAGTACTATGTGTGAGTTTTCCTATTTGATTTTACTCAGTGCCTGAGATTACCAGTGCGCAAACTTCAAGCGAGTAGTTAGCCGTCTTTTTAGAAAACAGCTGCATTCTAAAAGGAAACACAAACAGGAAGCTTAAAACGGACACGAGAAGAAAAACACTAGCGTGTAGTAACATGGCGAAAAAATAACGCGGACTGTGAATGTAAGGGTATGAACTGGCAAGCTGCCAATAAATGGCCTAGTTCGTTTAGTAGATAGCTCGATATTTTCGGTAGCAATCAGTGCGTTTTCACTTGTTCTGAACTGAAAATAAAACTGAAGCGAGCGAATGGAGCCGAATAACCAATCAAGTACCAGCTATCATCCGAACAAAATCAACCAATTGGGTTTGCAACCGAACTAATCACTCAGAAGAAGTGGTCGTAAACACCAGTTGGACTAACAGAATTGCGGGCCAAGATATGGCTATGACCAGGATGCAGCATATATAAACTGTCGTTTTTGTACCAATAAATGGAGATGGTTCAGTAGGAGAAAATTCTTGTCATTAGGGTTAGTGGGACTGAATAAAACAGCGAGAAACAATTTTTCTCAGTTACTTAATTCTGTTTTACATATGGATAAGAATGAAAGGCAGTTTGTCTTGTTTCTGTCCCAGCTCTCTGATTTGTATACTTGAGGCTGATGCGAAGAAGGTGACTCTCGGGAAGTTTTCTGTGGCACTAGTCGAAAGTAAACTGGAAGATGCTACGACTCATCTATCAAAAGTAAGAAAATTTGACCGGATTCGGCATTGCCCAGTTTGCAGTCTGCATGAGAACTCCGCTATTTGTCAACGACCGACAAACAACAGATGAATATTCTCCCGCTTATTTTCAATTTTCGGAGAATTTTATTTGATCAAATTCGCTAATCAACACCGTTTCCTCGTTCTTGTCAAGTTGGTAAGCATTACTATTCGTAATTCACAAACTGCTTTTACCTTATCTTTTCTGGTGTAATCCCTGCGGTGACTCCCTTGAAAATCTGCTTTTGTGGCATTCGGTAGGGGAACCTCCCCGAAAAATGGACTTTATATCCTAGTAACTGTAAAGGATCCGAACAGCATCGCGAAACAAAAATACGTTGTTATATAGACCTCGAAAGCTATCGCTGAACGCGGATTGGACTTTATCAGTATGACCATTGGTAATCAAATCATGATGGCAATTGACATAAGTTGAAAATTAATCCAGCGGCCAGTTGGTTCCCATTCATATTTTGGGTTCATTTTCTATGTTATATGTGGTTTTAGCTGGTGGTACAACTTTCACGATTTTATTCTGTTTGCGTAGTAAATGTCAAACGTACTTATTTTGTGTTCCATTTGGGGAATCTTTGTTAGGCTTTTATTTCTATGGATTGGGTGTGTTTGTAAACAGATAGCCCATATAAATTTCTCCACAGTGTCCTGCATCTAGTACTTGGAAGTTTTTTCCACGTATTTTAAGATGTCTTCTCGGTTCTGAGCAGTCTGTTCTCACACTGAATCTTATCCTCGTAACACCATAAATTAACCACCGCCAATGATAGTATATTAATTCAGATGGATTTGTGATGCGTCTGATATTGGTTGAACAGCACGACAGCTATCCTCTCGAATCACGGAGAATCGTCCACCCCGATCAAGCTGAGAACAGACCGGATTGACCAACAGCGCCATCCTACAGCTATTAGTTTACACCAAGCATCAGGGGAATCCAGACACATCTTCCCGAGTTTTGTATCGCGCCCCTCCAAACAGATGCAGGGATGATCAGTAGCACACTCTAGCAATGATCGAGGCAACTGATATCAGGAAAATGACCGCTGACCTTTACGTCCAAGAGCATTTGGTTCAAGCAGTCCAACTTCCGTGGTCCAGCATGGATCGAGGTCGAATAAATTTATCGTCCTGTAACCCAGTGAGCATAACAAAATAATAACACGACTAGGATCGTACCAAACCCCTGTCCATGATTGCTGTTTATCCCAAGTCTATCTGCATGATCTTTTGTGTAATGTTTCTCAAGTACTTTGTAAATGACTTGAAAATGAACTGCTGAAAAGAAACCGTTTCACCAAAATGAACTTCTCTCTGATACGATGAATATTTTTTCCTAAAAATAACATTATCCACCCAGTTTTCACATCCTTTCCACACATCAAAAGTGAGAAGCACGTCGAAGGGCATATGGTCAGAAGGCTGCATTTTAATATTGTCTTTTCATCTTCATGAGTGTTATTACCACTGGAGGCTTTTACATAGTTCTTCGTTCACCTAGCATATGGGTGGCAAATGTTAGCAGTTTTAGGCTAACAAGTCTCAGTGAACAGGTTTGAATACCGGCACTTTAGGTAAACTTTATGATGAACGATTTTTCGATGTTACCTTTGCTGCACTTGGTCCACCGCAATGGCTGACCGCAATCTGCTCCATCTTGCCCAGATTTTGGTCACGGATACTCACTATGGAATGATGGTTCGTGGATAATCGATAACTCAAACCTCTCTCACTGCAGAAAATTTAGAAAATGGAAAAGAGATACTTTAAACAGAGCAAAATACGGAACTCTACTTTCAAAAAGTATTAGATATATGCGCAAATTCTGGGATTATCAAAACTGTAGGGATTGCACTTTTTATATTGTTCATATAATATTAGGAGAGAACACTGTTGGTAGACATTCAGGTTTTGTTAGGTCTTCTTTCGAAGTTGAACAGAAGTCAGTGGGTATAAATGAATAAATGTTATTTCCTTATATAATAATAAACTGGAAAATGATCTTTGTGAAAATTTCATCATTAAAAATTTCACCGTTGATTTTATCGATCACAGTGTCGTTTTACTCCGCTGTGGTTTGCTATTTTGAAAGATAAATTTGGTAAAAATCACTGAATACTGGTTGACATGCCTGTGTGTTCATTTGGAATGTTGTCTGGGCGATGGTCAAACGGTTAACATCCTGCCACCTTCGGTCCTCTTTATTTTGGTGGCTTCTAACTGGCTACTACCCCAGTGCGGAAATATTACACAAACTATAAATCGTCAATGAGAATGAAGAAAACAATATTACTAGTGGTAATAAGAAAGCCCAACTCGCCATTGAAAACGATGGAAGCACTGTACAGCTGTTTCATCTTTGTTAGGAATCAGAAACATTGCACTTTTCCGGGGCCTCCGCTGGAACTGGATCTCGGGGTGAACAACTGTGAGCCGAATTCCTATCCATCAGATTATCCGGGATGACTCTCAACGGTTTGAATAGGCTCAACACTTCACGAGATAGCGTCCTTCCCTCACTAGCTTTTCATGGGTGGAATTCCGTCTACCGCGCAGCGATCGATTCTATTGGTGGACCTGTTTGCAGTAGGAAGCCTAAAGGACACCGAAGGCTTTATGTTCAAAACAAACTACAAATCTTGGTTACTTGATCAATTTCAGTAGTAAGAGATTAGATTTCGTTAATAAATAATTCATCAAACATTGACAGAGTTTTATCTGTTAGTACACGATGAACCACTTGTCAAACAAATCCAGTCTCCTACTACCAAAAAGTATCGATGTTATGGTTATTCGCGGATTTTTCTTTATCAACCTGGTAATTTCTTTTCATTTGCTCGTCAAGGCAAATATGATGGCGTTATGATGGGTACAAACGAACTGTGAACTTGTTTGTTTGACCATATTACTGTTCTATTGTACTGTTATATTTCTGCTAAGTACAATCCGAATTCAGCTCCTTTATTCGATGTTTTATTTATTGAAAGGATTCCAGTTCTGGATTAGGACCATTTTCTGGCTTTGAGCTCATTCTGTGTTTCTGGCGCATTATGAATTACAACAGGTACCCGCTAATAAAAACGTTCTGCCGTATTTGTCTCTCAAATTGATAAAATGTCTGTAGCCTTTTTCCGCATGCCATTTAGGCATGGCAAAGCTAAATGAACATAGGGTAACAGGCGGTGGGATTTGACTAGCCACTACGGATCTAGAAAATTAGTTGGATAACCGGAATCCACCTGTTGTCATTGATACCTGCAATATGAGTAGAACAATTCGGACAAAACCCAGTCAAAAGCATATGATATCAGATAGGTTTACTGAGGAAAAGGAAGTGAATAGTTAAACTAAGAAAGGGCTAATACGGGCTTTGGTGCAAAGATTTGCTTTGATGAGTACGGCTAGCGTGAATAGGATTGAAAAACAATAGAAAGTCGCAAAGTAGGGTTCAGAAGTTTAAACTAAAACAAACGAAAGAAAATTACGCATATAAACTAAGTGGTAATATTAATTATTATGAATCTCTTTTGTTTGGAATCAAGGGGCTAACCGATTCATATAGTGCTACACACAACCGGAAGTTTGTTCACTCAGAGGTTACGTCACTTCACGGTTCGTGGATAAAAGCTATCCTCATCAGCAGAAATGACAGCATATTGAAATGACCAAGCCATTCTGAATGGATGGATTATGTACTTTTATATTTTTACTTTGTAGGCGTCCTGTGAACCTGCGAGTGAGCGACAACCTTCTGATCAACATGAAATGTGTCATTTGTGTTGATAGTCACACGTGCTCACATCTGCTTGAGGCTGATATTTTGAGCTCCAAATAGTGCATTTTTGTTCCCATACACTAATTCGAAAATCTCCATTTGATGTTCACTAATATCGTCCATGAATGCTGTTTCGAACAAAAGTGAATTCCGCGTGCTCTGCCGAGTCATTTTGTGTACCGAATTCCAAGTTTTGTTTGCTCAGTGTGAAAAATCTTAAGTTTTTGCTGGCTTTTCTGAAAAAATCTAAGACTCTGACTGCAGATATATTCTAAGGTCAACATTCCATCCACAGTACGGGTGATTAGTCAGGCGTGAATATCTTTGTAGGAACCCAAGTTACATAATAATCGAAGCTGATGGGCGAACTTTAGGCTCACTTTGGGATAAACGGACTCGTAAAGTGGGCCTTGAGAAGTTGCGCAGGTATTCGTTAAACTTTTACAAGAAATACAATAATGAGAATATCACAATACTTATTAATCTACAACTTCGCTGCGAGAATAGCGCCTATTTTTGTACTGAATGCTCTTGTGTTCGGGCCGTGCCTCCTTGGGTTGATCAGTTCTCAATTTGCAAGCTGCTCTGTTCGAATTTTCATGTGGTGAAAATAATTCATGACTTACGGAGATAACAAATGCTTATTTTTGCAGTTCATTCATCCCAGTTTATGGTCAACCCTATACATATAGTTCCACATGCGTACACGTGCCTACGTGCATATATCTACTAGGACAGAAAGGCCGGCGAGTTGTAAGCATATTTCATCGTGAAACTCAAACGAATGGGAAAACACACATCGCCGTGTAACGAAGTTGATTCGGCTTCAGATTCTGGGAATCAGAAAACACTACCCCCCCCCCGCCTAAAGGGACAAAGTGGAAGATGTACTGTAGACGCGAGAAGTCCCTCAATACAAAATGCCTCATTTTCGGCTAGGTCACATTGTGAGAGTACCGGTGTTCGTGTTCTAAATTACAGTCAATACGCATTCCAAGAAAAATCCAATGTTGTCAAGTATTCCGTCAATCTTATCGCATAATAGATACGATCAGGTGTGGAGTCCGAGCTGTTGACGTGGCATCACAAGGGTTGACGCCAGCAAAAGAATTGATGTCAGTGGATTTTTTAAGCAGCGATCTACTCACTACTAGCACTTCAAACTCGGTCATCCATGCCGGTTAGTATATTTGTGAACCATTTTGATTTTGGAAACCAGTTTGAAAGAATCGTGTATGCCGACATCAACGTGGACGCTCTATAGCAGTCCTTGTCTGACGATTTATCTTCTACGTGCTACCAATGAGGTCACGCCATGACATTGTAAAAGCCTGGACCCATCGCGTGTCAGGCTTTCCCTGTGACCCAATGACCATTACTAACACACAACGGTTACGTATGAAGAAGTAGCTATCTGATGGCGTGTATATCCATATTGGACTCCGAAACAGTTTGGTTCGGTGCTTACGTAGGCTGCCAACAGTCCCAGACACAATCGGTTTTAAGCTCGGTGTCGACGTTGGAAAATTTCTCCAGTCCCCCTATGAATGGTATTTAGGAAACCTGAAGTCGTTCATCAAGAGACTCACGAAATCAGCGGAATAACTTTACCAAAGAATTCACGAACTTAGCAACGTGTGTTCCGAAAGAAAGGTTAGTACTGCGCCGGATAGCACGGTAATTCCCGTTTGTGTTATACGCATTCATCATGTGTTCTGTGTGCATTATTTTACTCCACTATGCACGCAGATACCACTGCGATTATGAAAAAAAGCCCGACAAAATTTGTAAGTTAAGCGATAAAGTAGATTTTCAGTGTTTTGGACAATCTTTTCACACTATTTGACGTCAAATCGTCCGTACATATTTTCCGTGGATGACCTACTGTCAGATACACCTAGTGCATCGATTCACACCAAAACTCGCAAATGTTTAACGATTCACAGTGATTTCTGTGACGCCGTTGTTCCAATCTGGCATGCATTTAAATATCTTTTTTGTCAATTTTCACTTTCACTTTTCTAGATTACGTATTTGTCCTTAAGTGTGACTACAGACGGCTTCCACTGGGGAGGAAGTGGTATTCGCCTGCTGCTGGTTTGGAATTGAGCAAAGAAAAGCCGTCAGAAAAAAACAGGCTCATTGTTGCCGTCAAGTGTAACTCGACGAACTTCGTCTTCTCTGATTATACCCCAGATGCTGTTCGTTCTACTCCAAGGTTCGCAGAAGAGCAGGTATCCGTTGCTGAAAGACATATAGCATTGATTTACCAAGGCCACGAATCAAGGTTGTGCAAGACGAGAACGCAGGTTCGTGAGTCATCATTTCATTCGAAATAAATCTAACGATGCTTTATATTGTTTAAACAGTCCCATGGTCACATCAAAAAGACAACATTGGAGAGCGAACAATTGTTTTCAATGATTCCTAATCTTGCTCTTACACATCATATAGGTGACAGTTATGCATTTGATTGGCCGTTGGCTCCTCCCCCACACTACTGTAAAAATGTCCTTCAACCCAGCCAACGGCCAATCAAATGCATAACTGTCAGCTTTATATTGTATCGGTGTAATCAACACCTCTTAAGGCATTCTGATATATATTAACTTATCACAACTCTGAATGATCCTCAGGTTGGATAAATAGCATATATATATATATATATTTATATATACAACTGAAAGACAAAAACATACAACTGTTAAAATGAACTGGTAAAATGCGTATAATTTGTCTGTGTGAGTGACGTATGATTTTCAGCGTTAGAGAAACCGAACAGTGCGTCAGACCAAGAGAGAATAAGCAAAAGCAGTACAGCACTTCCCTATCAAAAAGGCATTCATTGAAACAAACTACGTTGTTTCGTAAAACTGATGTATGTTAATAAAGATTGTGATACTTTTGTTGTCATATTTCTTGTAAAAAGTTTACGAACACCTTTGCGGTATTCCGAGGCACAAGTTGCGAGTCATTTTATTCCAGCTTTAGCCCGACGTTTTCCCAACAGCTTTTGGGTATTGCGGCGCTTGGGGTTGGTGCCATGGTCAAATCGTCGATCTATGTATTGAAAAGGTAGGAGCAAGGACATAAGAAGACCAAATATATTCGTTGAGGAATCTGATACACTGGTACCAACTAGTTCACTGAATAATTACACGGCAACCTGCCTGGTCAGCACAAAATAACATTTTCGAAGCGGCAGATTTTTCATTTAAAATACCATTTTTCTTTTTCTGATAGATATGTGGATTTCTTAGTTCAAGACGGCTAGAAGGAAGTTTACTGACTGCTTTGGAATTCATCATAGCTCAGGGAACTTTCGAGAACCAGGACAACATGAAATTTAGTTGACCTTGATTTGTTTTGGCGCACTGTGAACTGTTGGTCCTCACCGGCCCTTCCACGCTTTTCAGCATTCAGGTATGTTTGGTATTAAATCTTCGTTTGTGATTCCGTCCTAAAGTAACAACAGTACCACCTTAGTTTAAGACGAAGAATGTAAACTGACCATCGTATTACAATGCACTCTAATTTGGACCACTCCTTCAGTTTAACACTTGCAGTCGTGAGATTTTGTCTAAGGGCAATGAACTATCTACTCCGTTTCATTGTATCAGTTACTGCTATGCAATCAAGTAGGTAGTTTATAATTTGTTTTCTTGTGTCTGCATTCCATCTTAAACACACAGATCCAACTAGCTGAAAGGAGTCTAGGAGAACATATTCTTATTCTGGATCATCGAAATCCATTAAGATTCAAGTACTGCACCGACTGGTTCAAGAGTCAGACAAGTCAACAGCACTAGCTTCTACATCTGACTTTGCTAAGACTGCTGTTTGTTTGAGCCCGGCCGGTATGATTTATTTAGCCACGTTATGTTCACATATAATTTAGAAAATCTGGAACACGTGGATATTTCCGCGTTTGTTATTCACACTGCTGCTTCGGGATCCAGGACTATGAATCGTGTGAACTCGCGGATAAACCCTGAAAGCATATTGGATGACATCCATCGGTTGCACAACAGCTGCAACATGTCATTAAAGAGCTTACAAAGATTGTGAAAATTATAATGGTAATAACACAGCCTTGTTGGTAGACGCGATAACCCAAAGTTTCGGTTACCGTGGGTAGCCTTTCTCAAGGCCATTCACAAAGACGGTTATAAATGTAAAAGTGACGTTTTAATCAAATACCGATTCTTGTTTCGTCTTGCACGTGAATTCACGTGCCATTTCCGTTGGTTACAATGCGCTTCTAGACTTATATAGAGCAATACTCCGTGAAGCTGTTCAAATGCATCTGATACCTATTGGCACTTCTATTCTGCTCTATTTCGATGGCCTGTGTTGTTCTGGGGATTAGATGCGACCGGTGTGTCCAACTCGATTGAATGCATTCGTGTGGTGCCTACGAATTCCTACTTTGCAGTCCACAGAGGTCGGCAAATGACAATGAGGCAAAGGCTTCAGAAAAGACAACAGGACATTGAAAATATGGAGAGTAAGTCTTCAGTTGTTACCTGAGTGCTCTTTGTAGAAGGTCTTGTTTAAGCAGGGCAGACGCATTGAAAACTTTGGGCCCGAAATCAACAAAAAAGGTTCACATTTCGACTACGGACACAGCTGGGTTTACGGATAAAGATGATTTCAATCTGACAATAGGATGCTCCGATGATCTAATGAAGACTGAACCGCGGTTGATAAACAAACACAGCACGAAAAACTTAGTGGTTCCGAGAATTTGAAATTCTTCATTCTTTTAGTTTTTACCATCGTCTGCCATCAGTGGATGAACATTCAGTGAGACCGTCCAGATCGTGCCCGTATAAGTTCTGTATGTCAATCTCGTGAGAATGTGCAGCCTCCCAGGAAAATCACCAAAATTGCCCCTGATGATAAACAGTTTTTTGACGCCATGCACAACCCATTACTTTGAATATCTTCGAGTCTCTGGTACTTATGATGTTATCGAATAATACCAACACAATTTATTTT
This sequence comes from Fasciola hepatica, assembly GCA_948099385.1. Taxonomy (NCBI): domain Eukaryota; kingdom Metazoa; phylum Platyhelminthes; class Trematoda; order Plagiorchiida; family Fasciolidae; genus Fasciola; species Fasciola hepatica. Next base: position 6,185,404 of record CANUEZ040000063.1, read on the forward strand.
CGTGTATTCAATAACAATTTCACTTTATTTTCCAGAAGCTACATAATCACACAATTTTCACGAGTCATTTGGATTCGGATGTCCGGTTTCCTCTTCGCTGGTGGCTGCACAATACGAGGTCGCGGAAATAGGTAGCATCAAACCGGGACTGTCTAATGAATCTCTCAGGTTGCATAGGAATATCATTTTTCTGATGGCACCACGTCAGGAATCAAAAAAGTCGAAAAATGTCAACTAAACTTGTTAACGTTATACTATATTATTTTGATTACTGTTTTTTTTCTTTGAATTCGATCGCGCGAAACCATCGATTCAAGTAGAAAGGGGGAACTTCAAATATTATCGGGGTTCCCTCATGAACTGCATTGCAGGAATTACTACCAGATCACTTATGTATCATCGGTTTGTTCATAAAATAATGTTTTGACAGCATTAGCGCTTATTTGATCAATAATAGTACGGAAGCTATGGGAAATCCAACTCAAGCTAGCTGAGTAAAAGTAGTCCCGTCGAGTTCATTCGGCAAGTGCTTTTTACAGGGTATCTAAGTAGTATTATTAAGTGGTATTTAAGGGCTGTTGTCGGGGTCAGTGGACACGTAAAAGTCTTTCTAAAGTGGTAAAATAACTATTTCAACATGTTTTTACTACATTTCGTGCAGGCTGAGTGTCCTCTACCTGTGTAGTAATCTGTCTTGACTAAAGCTTTCCCAGGGGGATCGAGTTCACCTTTGAGCTGGACATGCTTTTGTTTTACCACATCAGTGGCCTTTCGTGATTGGTCTGAAGGAGACTTGTGTGACACATTATGAATCGAGCAAGCTTTTCGAACCACCGAGTATTAGCAGTTATTGAGATCTGTTTGTTGCAAGCTATGATAATGTACTGATTGCGTTTCCCGAGGAAGTGGCTTTTAGCACTTTTTTGTATTTTCATTTAACCAAAAACTTTCGATGTACGCCGCACGGCATTTCTTGCTAATCACAGAGTTCAGAACTTTAGTTGGAAACGGCATTTTTTCAAAGAGGGACTGAATACCGGTGATGATGTTGACAAGATGTGTCACTTTCTTTGTGGTTGTGCGACTAATTGCAGTCTGCCAACAGGCCTACTGGCGTTCTTTTGTCCATCTTGCACAAAAGCAAGTTGTGTATGTCAAGACAGAACACACTGTGTCTCTAATTCTACTGAGAGTTTCCTTCGGGTATCAACATGTGCTGTTAAAGAAAACAATTCCGAAGTGATATCAATGAAGTTCTCTGTTAATATGAATTCAATCAGGACTTGCTGTCATATATATTCTATAGCCATCTTTCCTGAGTTAATAACACGATAACAGTAGTACTCGGCCGTGCTCCAAGGGGAAGAATTTGAAACGCTGGAGCGGAATAATGTGTGTATTTGAGGAGCGCAAGATTGGGCAGATAGAGTACGCGGGCGGAGCGAGTGGCACCACCAAACTCGGTAATCGTTTAGATGAACAGATTTGTTAGTGTGTGTGTGGGCCTGTCACATCTGTGGCACTACAGTTCACAATGAAATGTAGCTCAGCCCGTCTAGGGGAGCGTGAGCTCTTGGGCCGAGCATTTTTCAAGTTTGGAGGCACGCTGGGCTATCGTAGAGATAGTGTTGGGATGTGAACATCTAAATACAAGGTGCTTGTGGGCTTAAAACCGGAGGAGATTGCAGTCAGGAGACAACCTTCTATTAAATAAGAAATTCATCTTTAGGGAGTTGTGTTTATCCAAGAAACAAGCAGGTATCGGTGAGAATTACTCCACAAACTTGTGCGGAAGTGAAAAAGAACAAGTAATCGGAAGTAACCTCGGGACGATGAAAAATTAAGTGAAGTGCTGGGGGGATATGGAGCGATGTTGAAAAAAGGCTACGGAAGGTCCCTGAATAATGCTTGATTTCGTTCTACGAACAGCAGACTCAGAAAAAACCTATATCAACCTGTGGAGATCATCAATAAAAAAGTAAACGCACGCACCGAGACGCAAATCAGATAGCTTTTAGAACACCTAGATAACCTGGTAAATTCCGGCTCCATACTATTGGTTTTAGGTGACTTCATTGCGTCGCAGACTGATTGACAATAGCTGGATCATCTGGGACTTTGGTAATAGACTTTTTGCTTAGAAAAGCGCTGACACGGCACTTCAAATGAGAAACGATGTGGAAATAGGAGCCGTGGTCATTTGTCCAGATTGGGCTAACTCCATGTAGCACGAAGAAATCACTGATCTGTCCGTTAAGCGTTGGCTGCGGAAAAACGATTAGGCGATGCACCGACTAGCAGTAAACACGGTAAGGATATCAGCTGAGGACCGTTTCCGTTGCTGCTTCTGCAGCATCCCGTAATTCAGTGACTCGAAGATAAAAAACCTCAAGTTCCAAAGCAAAGAACACGGGCCCCGCTTTACCAAGTGTACTATGGGACATAATATCACACAATAACAAAAAATCAGAAAGGAAGGCGTAGGTAAACATTTTTTCGGTGGTTTCATTTGCAAGTTAATAACAGTGACGTTTATATGAAACAAAATAAGTGAAGAAAAGAACGCTTTTAGCCAGTCAGTCTGTCAGTCAGCCAATCGATTGGTTAGCCGACCAGTCGACAGATAGACAGCTGGTATGGTAAAATTACATGTTACAGTCAGAGGCCTGGATCAGCATCATATTCGGGAATGACGTCATAGACCTTCAGCCAAGGAAGTGCAAGTGCCTGGACCAACTTCTTTTGTGAACAAAGCTTTGGCCGTAGTAGGCGGATGCTGATGCATGGGTTAATGTTCCATATCTGACTGATTTTGGTTCACCTGGTTGGACCCTGTATAGGACGTTGAATGATGTAATCGGACCCACCCTGGGACATGAACCTAACAGATGAGCGAGGATAGAGCTTGATACAGCTCCTCTCCCTCCATGCTGAAGCCAGCGTGGCTGGTGCTCTTTATTGCTTTTCGATAAATGCCCTGTTGTTTGACCCACATAGGTGGCACCACAAGCTCACTTGAATTGATAAATGGACATTGAAGAGGTCAACAAAGGTAACTTATCCTTCATCTCGCATTTTATGATGGTCGATGTCGAGGATAGGCAACTGAGCTCGGGAGCTTGGAAAGTGGCTTTGCATGTGGCGGATAAAACCCCGCTAATTCTCTCGGCAGCCGCCTCCTCCTTGTAAGGGGTTTGAGGAATAGGGTCCACTTTTCCCCCTGTGAAATCCATTCTAGTTTTCTTCGGTATTTTACATTGCTTTCAATGAATCCGTCTGGGTAGCCGTTTTCCAACAGGATCCGGTGAATAATTCTTAACTCAGCGTCTAGTGTATCATCTGATCAGATACATGTAGCTCTGGATACTAAGCTGTGGGAGTTTGTATGTTGCCCAGTCCATGTTGTTTTCCTGTGAGCTCCGCTTTGGATTAGACCGCTCAGATGTCTCGTCAAATAAACTTCCAAAAATGGGAGATGATTGTCAGTTTCCGTCTCAACCGAAAACGCTATGGCTGGGAGTGCATCGCCGAATAATCTCATCAGTTCTTCCACACTCAAATGCAGCTCACTGACACAAAATACATCATCTGCATAACGATGAAAATGAGCTAAACCCTCTGTAGTTGCATTCGGTTCACCGGCTTCCAATAACAAAAATATATTACAAATTGTGGGCAAACCGACCACAGAATAAACTCAGTCAACAAAGGCTTCAAAGTTCCCAGGCAACAATAGACAGAAAACGCTTCAGGCGGCGATGTAAGAGATAGTCAAATGGTTGACAATGAGAGTCTTTGCTTATGGAGTGGGGGGGGGGGGGGAGGGAGGTCGACCAGTCAGCGCTGAGAAGAGAATTAATTGCCTGAGGGAACACATCCACAAGAGTGGCGAAAAGCAAACGGAAAAGCATGACTACGAGGAAGTATGTCATTAGAGCGGGAAGGCCAGGTTCAGTCGTTCACACAGACAAGTAGATGGAGAGAGAAAATAGTTACGTCAAAACATTTGGGCCTTGTTAAGCAATGTAGAAAATTATGACGCAATAACAGAACGGGTCGTGGATACCAGTGGGTCACTCCAAAACCGGGGAGAAAGGTTATGTGAGCTATAAAATATGCTTCGAATGAAAGTGCAATAAGAATAGATAAAATCAACAATTAGATAAATGACAACTAATGTCAATCGACACCTGCCACGTCAACAAGGCCAAAATTGTGTGACACAATGGGACTGAACAAGCAAATTATCCCACGGGAGTGTAAGCAAGGGCGTGGTTGTCCGCGTGGAAACTAATGGCTGAAGTGCATGTGAAGTAAACGAACTGTTTGGTAAAGGCAAAATTTGTGATAGATAACACGGGATCTGAACTAAATAATTTTACCGGAGTTTCTCGATATGGCAAACCGAATTTTCACTTTCACTTTTATTAAAGCTATTCATTCGAAGCCACAGAACTGTGGAAACGCGTTACAGGAAACCATTATTCGGTGGTGTTGTAAAGTACGAGACTATAGTCCCTGTTCTTCTGCAGTAGGTGATAATAGTCCCGTGGTTCACCTTCCCTGCTGTATATTTTCTCAAACTCTAGTAGATTTTGATTGGCATGGTGTGATCGTACTTGTTACTTCAGCGTTGATGGACAGCCAAGTCATGTTGACAGTCAGGACTGGAGCGCTACCGAGACCAAGGTCTGAGACGACGGAATCTTGGGTGACAGGACAGCCGATCGGTGGAGTGGGTCGATAGAAGAATGATGAATATTGTCTGTGTTGTTTAAGCCTCAAGGCGAGTTCACTCAAACCAGTCAAATCAATGCAATGTGTGCAACTAGTAGGCACATGGGACAGCAAACTATATATTCACTGTTTTTGCTAGTAAAAAAGAAATCATTCGAAGGCAGAAGAGTTTTCTCACTAGAGCTAGTGGAACAGCAAAAAGCTCATGGGACTTGGTAAAATTTACCAATTCGATATCTGTTTCTGTCATGTGCTCGTGTCTCTGTTCCAAGCTCCATTAGTCCTCAACCTGACAGGTTACCTTCTTTCGAGACGGACCGCCACCATTTATCAAAATCTATTGCCGACTGTCTCTCGCGTAACCTTTTCCCGTGAGAAACCCGTCCTTGCCGCTATTGACCGCTAGCTAGCCTGTTTGAAACCTCACCCTAACACGCGGCACGTAAGACCCTGTTCTCCTGAACAATTTGGTGTTAGTCTTGTAGTAGATGATTCCGCCTACACGAAGTTCCAACCTTGAAGATAGTAATAATAATAATGGTGGTATATTTCTCGGAAGAACTGAAAATCTTGATCGAAAGCACGGTCAGGTTGTACAGTCCTGAGTAATGGTTTACACAATGAAAACGGTAAAGAGCGAGAACGGTGATAAAAATAATGGTAGCAATGGAATGATGAAAATGGACCACGGATTCGCTCATTTATATAGATAAATGTATACTGCCATTTTCGATAAAGACACAGGCTCGAATTCAAAACTAAGTGAGCTCAAAAGTACCGAAATAAACAGTGTAAAGGTCTAGAAATCCCGGGGAAACGACATGAGTAAAATGTGTTCACGGAGAATGGGAAGTGTGTAGTATGAAACGCATGTCAAAGATCAGTTTTTGATAAAATGTCCCAGATATGTGAGGGACAGTTTATCTTCAGTTAGTCAGTTTACAGTGCACTAGAAGAGATCGCCTTTACGACTTATTTCTGAGTGTCTGGATTTAGTCTGTCTGCATGGGGCGTTGTTGAATGTAAGGAAGCAGTACTAAAGCTTCATACAGCGCATGAATTTAGTCAAGTTTGAGCGTGATGTAATCCATGGTTCTTCTGTGATCAGCTTTTGCCTCCACTTGACTGAAAGCGGGTGGGCTGCAAGTATTTAGTATAAAGACAAAGGTTTAAGTTTCAGCGAGAGTGATTTCATGAAAGGTGACTGAAAACCGATGACGCGAAACAGCATGGAGTGATAGTTTGTAGAGTTCGCATGTAATTACATTAGTCCTCATGATCAGATTTCAATTGATAAGTTAAAAAATGGTCAAAAGATTTGAGACTCCAACCTGAACGGCACGCTTAAAGTCCAGGAACCTGCTGAAATTGGCTACCTCTTCTATTCCTAATCCATCTTAACTGCTCGTTTCTTAGTCTATTTGCCCCTTACCTATCCTTCCGGTAGAAACCACTAACTTGCCACTGGTGAAAAACTTTGATTTTGAAAACCATATAGTTTATTATAAAAATGATGTACCAAAAACTTGTGAAACAAAATATGTCATTTTTGTAACACAGATATATATTTAAATAAATATTACGGTACTTTTATTGTTATATTTATGGTAAAATTTCTCAAACTTCTGTACAATCTTCCCGCGTTAGCCCGAAGTTGACCCAACCCCGATGGGTACTGTGCTGCTTGTGAAGGGTTTGGATAGATTTCCCCAGAAAATCCTCTAAGTTCAGGATTGTGGGAGTTTTGAACGGCTCCGTTTACAACCGAGAAAAGGTCCAGCCTGGAATAAAATAGGAAGATAATCAGGCAATCTGGGATTATCCCAGCTGTTTAGAGTTTCGTAGTTTATCACTAAGCAATTAAAAAAGACTTCCACAAAATAGCTTGGTTTAAGTTTGGGATATTTACGGACAAACTGTTAAGCAGTGCCAATTTCACAGGCCTTACCTTCAGTTTGACTGTGGCCCATTACGAAAGGTGTGTTCTGAACAGTTAGAAATATACCTAATGCACTTTTAATTTGTGTTAACTAGTGTGACTTGCCGGTAGTACCGGGGAGTTCGTTTCACTGCTAGGAATATTTTTCTTGTAAGTTCGATTCAACGCGTGACCTGGACCGAGGAGGAGAGCATTGGTAAGCTCTATATTTCAACCACCTAAAGGGAAGATCGCTAGATGCCCAAAATATTGATAAAAAAAACTAGTGGGCGAAAACTCGAAATGATGAACGAGTTACACAAAAAGTTTATATTCAGTCTCGTTTGTCTCAGCCGTGAAGGGTTTCGGGTGAAAATGAATGTATCGGTCTTTATAAGTAAGTGTGGAACAATAGCCTATTGGCTGCTTGGTGAAGCTTCGTCGAAAACTATTCAATGATACTCTGCCCGATTTGCTCACTTTAGTAGACTCGACGGAACAACATTCAAGTTGAGTTCTCTTGAAGAACTTATATGAAATAAGTTTGCATTTTTGCAGCTGAAATGTTGTATAGTAGAAAACCAGTGGCTTGTTTGGCTTACGCAATTATGATGGACGGGTGCCCGGAGAAGACGGAAGTGGATGGACATTGCAAAACAAGGTTTAGCACAGATGAATTGTTGGTTATTGGGGAGCTGTGATTTTTCAATACTCTCTGAGAACACAACTCTGTGAAAACATTTAATGACATTCATTTGTGTTGTTTTATTACATTCCCGAATGTTTGTACATAACAAATGCGCAGAGTACAATTTCGAATTGAGTTCCACTTCAGCCGATGTTCTCATTCCTTCCGTACACTTATTTCGGTTCGGAGCATTTACTGCGTTCGTTGCGATAATAACAGTTCTCGAGTGCAAGTACCGATCGTAACATCTGACTTCGCGGTCAGTTCTAGTCATGGATGTCTGTAATTTGGAGACTTGGCATGCACACAGCACTGCCCGGGAGGTTGAGGACTACATGGAACGCCCCAAAGTATGGTGTGTGACTCGTAAATCCTTGGATTCTGAGAAGAAGGTTGCACATTTCTCGAATGTCCTTGGAAAGGATGCATATTCCCTCGTAAAGAATCTGGCTTTTCCGAGTTCGCCAGTTTCTTTGCCTTATGAATCCTTGACAGCGTTGCTTCTGTGGCATTTTCAACTTGTGAATTCCGAAGCTGATGAAAGTGCAAAATTTTATTCATGGACGCGAGGCACCAATCACTCAATACGGGATCTTGTGTTGCAGTTGCAAACATAGGCCACTAAAAGTACTTTCGGTGATCAACTCGAGGTGCAATTACGGGAAAGATTAATTGCTGGTATCAACTGTCCTGAGTTGCAAAAACGACTTCTTCTCCTCTACGAATGCACTCTCCCATCCGCCAAACTCCTTCGTGAGCAACATCAAGACATTCGTTCTACTGTTTTGTTCAGTGAGAAAAATCCGAAGTTCTCTCCTAGTCCTCCATGGAGACAAGTGAAACAAATTCCTCTAGGCAGTCGATTCGGCCAAAATTCTCACTCCCAACCAGTTCAATCAAGCAAGCAGTGGGATAATTGCCATTCTTATGGTCTGAAACATTCTCGGTTGATCTGAAGATTTCGTAGTGCAAAGTGTCAAAATCGTGGTGAGGTGGGTCATATTCAGTCTGTATGCAGAAGTAAAATGACACGCTTTACTGCGCGTCCGTCCGAAAATTGTCATTTACCTTCAGAATTTCAGTCTCTGGCCTTATCTGCTGTTAGTTCTGACAACTCTCGTCACATTATCCGCTTGTTTACTGTTATTCATTCTGTTCGGCATTCGTTCGTAATGGACACCGGCAGCTTTGATTCATTTATTTTTCAGAAGGTTTTTCAGGAAACTGTTCCTCCTATACAGCTCCAATCCACCTCCATTTCAGTTACAGGTTTTACTGGTCACCCGCTAAATGTGCTCGGTTCATCTGAATTGTTTCCTACCGATAAACTATCCAATACCCATAAGTGTTCTTTTCTTGTAATCGACACAGACATTTCCGTCATCTGTTTGAGTTGCATGAATTCAATGTGTTTCATTGAACTTTCTTTCCGATTCCCAACATCGTGTATTCGGCTTTCAATTCTTGATTGTTCTAAAGTTTCTGATGGTATCTAGATGGATCCTCTGTATCTCGAGGTTGCCGGGTCTCCTATTTTTACGAAAAGCCCAATTATTCCTATCGGACTTTGTGAGCCTGTGAAAAAGGTAGTAGACGATTTGGTTCGTGAAGGAGTATTGACACCGGTGAGTTCTTCAGCATGGGTCACTACGATTGTGATTCCCCTAAAACGCGAAGGCAAAGCTCCCAGAATCTGTGGAGATTACCGTATTACATTGAACAAGTTACTGAAACAGTCCAGTTGTGTCACTCTTGGACCTGAGGACGTTCTCCATCATCTTCACAGTTCCAAGTATTATTTTTTTTTAAACTGACCTGGAGGATGCATTTTTACAGATTCCACTTGACGAGCAGTTCCGAGAACCAAGCACCAATAATACGCCGTTTGGCTTGTATCAGTATAATTTTCTGCCTTTCGGTTTAGGCGTTTCCCCTCGTTATTTTCCAAGACACTGTCAATTCCCTGGTTTCTGATCTCGAAGGTGTTTGTGCTTATCAAGATGACACTATTGTATACACACCCACCAGAGATGTGCAAGATGACCGTTTGCGTTTACTGCTGGACAGATTTCTGAAGCGTAATGTAGCCATCAACCCTGATAGGCGTATTTTCTCCACTTCTGGGTTTACTTGTCTGGGTGATTTTCTTAACGCTCACTGTTTTTGACCTGACCACGACTGTTTTGCTCCGTTATCCAATGCACCCTCCCCCTGATCATTTGTTGAACTACTTTCTCTAGTAGGTTCTCTTCAATAAAACTCTAGTGTTGTTCCCAGTTTTGCCACTAAATCTGCACCCGTATCCGACCTTCTTTTCCAACAGACTTTCCAGTGCTGTTCGGTGCATGAACAACGCTTACGTATTTTACTAACTTTTTTCAACTAATGCTGTACTTCGTACGCTTTCTCTTCATGCATCTTCAACTGTTATTACGGACGCGTCCTCTACCGGCTATGGCGCCGTGCTAGAACAAGATGGTCATCCAGTTTTGTGCATTTCTCGCCGACTCAGTGCCGCTGATCGCCGATATTCACAAAAGCAACGTGAGGCATTGACTGTTTATTGGGCCGTTCCTAGTTTGCACCACTGATCACGAAGCATTGAGGCTTATCTATAACACCCACTGGTCCTTGGCTAAATCCTCGGCAGCCATGGTTCGGCGGTGGAATGTTGCTTTGTCGGCATACTCTTGCGACATTTAGCATTGCAAAGCACAATCTATTCTAAATGCGGACTTTTTGTCTGGCTACACCTCTTCCGGAGAATCTTCTTCTGCTGATTGTTTGCTTACGCAGCGACTACCTGTTAGTCGGCCAGATCTAGTTCGTGAAACGAAGAAGTACTACAATGCCATGATATCTTGTGTTCGACATGGATGGCGAGCAAATATTCGGCGTCGATTTCCTAAATTCTATAAACGACTCGAAGAAATTTCGGTGACCTGTAATGGTATCTTGTGTTGTAACGACAGAATCATTATACCTCCTATATTGCGGGCTGCGGTTTTGCAAAATTTGCATTTCGGAAACCTAGGCATTGAAAAATGAAATCGCTTACCCGTCCCACTTGTTGGTGGCCAGAGCTGAACGACGATTTGTGCCGTTTTGTTAAAAACCGTCGTGACTTTCTACATAAACTTCAAACACAGCCGTCGAAATGGACGTCGTGGCCTATTTCCGCAGAGTCCTGGCAACTTGCTCACACTGATTATAGTGGTCCATTTTTAGACAGGTACTACTCTCTGATTATCATTGATTCCTACTCCAGTTGGCCGGAGGTATATTTCACTGATTCTCCTAATGCTGATTTCACCATAACCGCCCTGAGTAAAAAATTCAGTCGAGAAGGTGTTCAGTGTGCTTTGGTTACTAACAATGAAAGCCGTTTCACGGCGAAGGAGATGACTGACTGGTTGAAATCGTTGGATTGTCACCAAGTGTTAGGTCCGCTTCGACATCCACAATTCACTGGTGCAGCCGAAAACTTTGTTCGTACCTTGAACAGTGCGATTGCCTCTGTTTGTGTCAGTACTTTTGACGAAGTCGACAGGAGTGTTGACAATGTCCTAATGCAATTTCGCAACTCCACCCTTTCGACGACCGGATAGAGTCCAGCCATGTTGTTTGAGAGCAAAGTATGGTGTACAAACTTGCTCAGTCTGCAATCAGCTGAAGTCATTTATCATTGAGGAAATGAAGTGAGACCTTCTCGCGGTACTGTTCTTAATCAGATGGGTAAAAGATTGTGTAAGATTCTTGTTTGGGATGATGGTACTGTGCATCGTAGACATTTAGACCAAATTGCTTTTAATATGCCCATTTCTGATGCTACTTCTGAATGTCCTAATTCTGATGTTTCTGTATCTTTTCCATAAGAGAAGAATTCCAGTGCGTCTGATACTAAAACAGCTGTACAAGTTCTAAAGAAAACCTGAATTACAGAAGATCGGAACTTCATTTAGGCTGTGGCGGATGTGGTGACTTTTAATGACATTCCTTAGTGTTGTATTATTACATCCCTGAATGCTTGTACAAAACGATTGCGCAGAGTAAAATTTCGAATTGAGTTCCAGTTCAGCCGATGCTCTCATTCTTTTCGTGCACTTATTTCGGTTCGGAGTACTTAATGCGTTCATTGCGATAGCACTAATTCTCAAGTGCAAGTACCGATCGTAACAAACACCTGTATTTTAGGAAAACGTTTTTTACAGCGAGGAATTCCATCTTTCAGCAGTGTTACCTATCTCTGTGTCTTGCAAGATTTCTGAATGTGCTTATAAGAGTAATATCGTGAGTTCATTACCAAAGGAAAACAGTTGGAGGAATTCTTGAGGAGGGATTTGGAAAAGGTCATCTTTTTTTATGAAAGGAATAGTAGCTGGCCCAGTTCGCTTACCCGTACAACCCCAGTGGTTTTGAGTGCGAGCTGAGAATGTTGACCATCCATAGAAACAACCTGATTGCGGTCGGATAGAAATGAGACCAGATACTTCATCAAGAATCTATTTATACCGAAGGATTCGAGATAATTAAGTGATCTAATGTGAGAGACAGGGTCGAAAGCTTTCGACTGGTCAATGAATACAATAGTGAGAGATTTCCTGTTATCAGCCGAATTAGTAGCAAAGCTGAGAAAACCGAAGCGGCATGAAGTAGAAGATCACTACTTGAGAAAACCCTGCTGTCATATATCGTTAAGGTTTTGTTAATGAGATAATGAGACTTTTGCTGCCCAACGAGGTTTTCCATTATTCTTGAGATTAAAGCCGAGGATGATAATGACAGAGGTTTTTCACTGAGGCTGAATAATATCATATCTCAATGATACAGTATCGAGTAGAACACCGGCGATATAGAGTCCACCAAGTAAAACAGTGTAGGAAGAACTCCGTCCGGTCCGGGTCGTAGCAGAGCTTTCACACAGGATATTATTTATTGCCTCAGGAAGGTTTAGCTCAAAGCTGGGGATTGTAATCTGAGTAATTGGAACCCTGTTGTGTAGACCATGACTGTAGTCCGTGATCGTGGGTTTTGCGGAGTTAAAACCTCCAGCTATCTCACATGACCAGTAGACAAACGTCACATTTTCTAGCAGTAAACCATGGATGATACGCGAATGTTTTTTATTCCTAGATCTGAATAACTTGGTTGCCCAGACTAACGTGTCAGAACCGCTGAGGGCAAATAATTGTTTTCCTGGAACTTTTTATTATTAACGAGGGTTGTTTGATATGTGATCAAGTTGAATAAGTTAAGAAAAATCACGGGTCTTTGTGCATTAAAACTGTTTGTTATAAATTTTTGCGTCGTAGTTTCCCAAGAGGTAGGTTGGGCAGCCGCCTGTGATAGGCTTTACCGGTAGAAACCGGAGTCATACCTTTAAAGAGATTCACGTGCTATGGATTCGCTGATATTTGGGGTTCATTGGTGGTCAAGCAGTTTATTCGGTCAAAAGCATTGCAGGCGTATTACTCAGACCAAGTCTACCATTTTTTTGCTACTCTGTCGCTTACGTGTGCAAATATTTTTACAACTGTGTACCTGTAGTCACAAATGGAAACCAAACCAGACTGCCTCTTCCCTGATCATCTTTTTCCAAATTATACATTACCCAGAAAGGAACCCGGAGTACATGACATTTGCTTCATGCACCTCGCTGCCTCTCCATTGATGTACTTCTGCAAAGCAGATTGGTGCCTCTGTGATGCCACGTATACCCGTTTCATATTGCTCCATTTCGTTTCCTTTCAGGTTTATCGTACTTTTGCTGAATTCTTCGACTCTGCTCTTACAACTTCGTGAATGTTTTCTCTTGTTCACTAATGCTGTACTAATTGATAGTGCTTCAAAGAGTGCATCTCGACAGCTTTCGAGAAAAGATGCGCTGACCTTGATCATGCTGAGAAAAATGACCGTTTTCTGGACACCATTTTGGATTTATTTTATCTACGTTCTTTTCCGATGCTCGGCCACGACCTCGAAGTTTTGTGCAGTCGCATACCTTTTACTGGACTGACTTTCCCAAGGTTTTCGTCGAAGCCGTTTTGGAATCACTTTTACTTTCGATTTGGCGCCGAACGTACACGCTCGCGGTTTGCTTTCTGATTCGTCGGTGTGTTCGTTTGCATTTCGTGTATTCCCCTTATCTGTACTGTTTCGGTACCACAACATCTAGAATACACTTTCGCATCTGTCTATCGACTTGAGTTTGATTGAAGGGGATTTCGTTGGTATTTCGCTGTATGACCGTACCGAGTTTAGTCAATGGATGGATTTGTTCTCAAGCACCTCTCCTTTTTACATGGAAAAACACACCCTGAATCGGTTGGCTATTTCAGAACTACAACATGGAGGTGTGAGAAGCAGATCGCAGTCCACAAGGTCAGTAGTGACCGGCCGTTTTCAGTCCATTCCTTATTTAGAATGGAGATGTAGAAAGTTAGCTGCTATGAAGTTTGTTACAATTTTTCAGGCCATTGTTCCGGTTCAACGAGTAACGAGTCAGATGATTTCATTGATAACCTCGACAGTCCTGTAACAACGAAGAACTCGCCTGTACCAATTTCGGAGGACCAAATCCTAGTTGCTACTATCTGTGCCGCTGTTAGGTAATACGTATTGAACTTCTGAGTATAGACAGTTGTGAGAACATGATGGGTAATACCACGTGGGTGACAAACAAGTATTCGGCATCAACTGATTTGGCTGCGACCATTTTCACGAAGTGTAAGCTTCATGGTGATCAGAAATATATGTAACAGAATTACCGTTCAGGGTTAAGGAAATTAAATTTAAGACACCGAGCAAAATGACGAGTAGGCTTGCAGGAGGTAATTGGGTTTGCAAGTTTATATTTTTCGGTCTTTACTTTTGCCGTGGATGTTTTGAGGCAAACTGCAATATCAATGCACTCATCGATGGCTGCTCTGAGGATTTTAATACGAGCTCTGAAACGATTAAAGCTTGATTTGCCATTCGATCCGATGTCGTTGCTGGGGACACCAAGGAGGATTCAAAAGAAAAATGTTGGCTCCGATGGATACGTACGTTATCGGCTAAGTGAAAGGCAATACTTACATACTTGGTGAACAATGCCAAGAAACAGATACAAACCTCAATTATGCGATCACAGGGACTCAAACGAGAACCGAATTGCGGCGAGCGAGAAAGGAGCACGTGCTTCACGCAGGTCCAGGCACGGATATGACAAGGCAGCGAGCTAGACGCGAACAAAAAAGCCTTGGTCCGTAAAAACATACAGTGCATAAAACAGTTCAATAGTGTAAATGAGTTAGTGATGTTGAGGAAAACACGGAAGTGCGGTGGTTTTTTTGGGGGGGGGGATTTTACAACAGGCCCTTACACCGATCCAGAACAAAATGTGATCACAGTGGAAGCAGAGGTAACCATCATACTTTACAACGTTTGTAAAAACTAGCTTTATTCATTCGGGAGAACCTGGGATTACCTGTTAAACAAGAAGTAAGGATTGCAAGCCGGTAGAATTAGGTATCGTGCCTGTCAGCATGGCGACACCTGCAGGATTGAGGAGATTCATGGCCGGTTTGGACATGAGGTCGGATACTTTGCGGATTACGAGCGGACTCATATAACGCCGTGGACTAGCCAGCGAGCCTACTTCTTCCACTATCAGCATGGTCACAGTGAGGCATGCCAACAGTTCGATGAGGCAGACCCTACAGTCAACATCGTTAGCTGATGGGGGGATGGTAGACACTCCGGAAGCCTTTGCACTAGAAAGCCTACCAATGAGACCCGTCTACTCTATTAGATCAATCGCCAAGGAATGATCTCACCTCCTAGACGTTTTTCGAAGTGTCTAGCCTCCATTTTGACACACTAATTGGGTATAATTTACTAGGGGCTTATTTTGTGCTTGAACAGAGCACAGGCAATCGAAAGGAACCATTCGCTATGCAAACTGTGCTTGGCTGGACACTGCTTGGGCCCCTGGCGAAAGAAGTCCGGCAATCCACGTCAGTGAATTGCTTAGCGGTTGCTGAGAGGAGTGCCTATGTGAAACACAACCAATTTATTGATAATAAATCTAAAGGTCTATCTCGAGAAAGTAAAGGTCACTGAAAAGGAGTCCAATCGACGCTTTCAGTGGTGAGCTCAAAGGCACAAAACCTCGACGGGCAGCACTAAGTTGCTTTGTCCAAGCGACCACTGCCGAATAACCTACCAGCAAACCGAGAAACACCCGACAGCTTTTAACATTTTTCAAAGAGAGACCTCTTCGGGAAACCCAAATGAAGCCTGGATATCTGCAGGTCATGCAGCTCAATTCGGAACTGGTCTACCGAGTGGCGGTTTACGGTTCCCGGATGGAACTACGAGGCGGGCTGTGCAATAAATTATCGTTCGCCAAAGCAATGATTACTGAGCTGGAGTCAATACCCACAAGCGAGCTCAAAATAACCGTGTTGTTACTGGGTCTCCCGGTAGTGACAATGGCAAGAGGGTGCTCCGCCACATTCGAATGAACCTTTGCATATCGGGCTCTTCCAGCAACCTTGTAACATAACGAGAAAGGGAAGAAACAGAAAGCCTGTTGAAAACGTCCACTCTTTGGAGGAAACTGCAATGAAAATGCCGATGATTCAAACAGGACATTACGTACAAGAGGATGAGGTGGTTCGCCGGCCACTTCGCGCTACAGGACTCTGTAGTTTGTTCCGTTGCATCCCCTGCACACATTTAAGTCGACCTGTTCTCCGTGAACAATAGCAAAACTAAACCGAGTTCTAGCCTACTGTGCAGCCTGATCAAGGTAAGAAGGTAAGTTCGTCAAAATTTCAGTTGGACTATTCAAGTGGTGCTCATTAGCCGAAGTCTCGTTGTAAAGCTTCGTCGGCCTTTGGTGATAAACATTCATTCACAGTTCGTCGGGTGATGTTTGCCACTTTTTTGTACGCAAAATAATTGTGAAACACTCTAATTTGTGTCAACTTTTAATCAATTTCAACTTTCATGTGTGCTTTGTACCCTCTTTTTACTCTCGTTTTCAAGGCTGACTTATAATCAGAAACCCATTTCCATTTCCTCCAAGAAATACATTGTTTCAACCTTGTAGGATTGTACTGGTTATCGGCACCTTAATGTTGTGCAATATATCTTTGTTACTTGTTATGTGCGCGTGGTTGGTGAGTCTGAAAACAGATGCACGGATCGGCACAATTGGTCAGTGCACGTCGGTCACAATAGAAGACAAAGCCAGAGAGCCAATGAGCTTGTGATGGCAACTGGTAAAAACTGAAACCGGCAGCGACCTCAGTCAGAAGCCACCACGGCTGGTTTACATACATTTTCGTGGTCGGTGCCAAGGTCACTGTTCCCTTGCTTGTTTCGTCTGGACTAACGACGGCTCGTGAAAAGTAGAGGGAAAAGAGATGGAGTTACTTACAATCGACAGTGGTTAAGGCAGCCCCTCCTACATAGGGGCCCCTTGCGGCCCTTTGTGCATACTATACCTCCCTTGGTAACGGACCCAATCCTAAGGGATCTGTTCCTAAGTGCTCCATCGATGTTTATCGTGGACAGTCAACTATTTTAGTGCAAAGAATGGCTTTTAGTTTCAAGTATTTGCTGACCCGAGCGGTACGGTCGTTGGCATGACTCAGGGTTCCAATCAGAATGAAGAGTCTGGTTAAGCCGTGCTTTGCCTTGGAAGACATATCTGTGAAGTTGATGTGTTTAAAATTCTTCAAGCCCATCGTCTTCACATAACTTGACGCTATTCATTGTGAAACTTCGATGTTTGCAGTACACATCTGCTTGTTTCTATGGCACATGCCCGAACAGTTAAACCCGGTTTCAGTTGACATGATACCGCTTGCACAAGCTCGTTGCATTAGACTTGTGCTTCTGATCTCAGTCGTTTGGAACCACATTTCAAAATTTAGAACTTGCGGACCAAAACTGTCCCAAATTTGGGGTCCATCTGATCAGGCAACGCGTTTCTTGAACTACAACTCTTGTTACTTGCGGTACCAAATGTTCAAACTTGGAACGAGGGAGCTTTGAAATGTCAGGAAAGTCGAACGGGAAAGCTGGAGAAAATCAGGAAGTACAGCAGCAAGTCTCTGGGCCGGTTCTGGGTGCTTTCGATATTTTTGGTATTGCTGGATCTTTTGGTGCTGTCAGTGCTGCGTCGTGCATTTGACTGGGTCACCTAGACTATAGAGATATTGATGTCTGCAAACTTGGAGTATCCGAAGCGGAACATCAGCTTAGATGGGCTTAAAATCACATACTTATGACGGAAGGAAATTTTACCAGAAAAACGTTCGACGGAATACACAACAGATGTGTTGCAAGGTTAGATGCTCATGATGATAGGGTATCACAAAAACCTATGGTGATTCAAGTCATGGGCTTTCTGCAAGCTAGATGGTCGCCCGGTTCGGTATTTTAGATTCATGAAACTGCGAAAACTTTTCCGGCTGCATTCTATCAGACCCCGGAAGTAAGCTACTTTGCTTAGTGCGCTATTTCATGAAAGTGGAAGGGATTCAATAGAGGGATGTACCTCGCCCAACCAGGAGTTCTGCCTTGTCAGAGCCTGAAAAATATCAAAGCTTTTTAGAAAACCGCTTATAGCTGGAAGTTTCAGTTATATTTTATTCAGCCAATAGCCTCGCACTTCTGTGCTCTCGTTTCGTTTGTTACTTTCCGGCAAACATCAAGAGCACAAAGAAGGAGCCCGAATACAACAACTTCGCTGGACGCGACACACAGGCAGTCTTCACCTATCTTCTACCCTCAGCTCCCATGTTCCTGAACTGCAAAAACAAAGGACCTGACCACCAAATTTTGCACTTTATTCTTATCAGACAATCGGATGTCACTCCAAAGCCACGAATGGCTGGGGTTGTAAAAGGCCAAGCCGGCCTTCTGTACACTCGGCGACAGTTCATCCGATATCTGTCTACCGTGTGAGATGAGTCTACACAGGCAACAAACTTTGTCCACCTAACCTAGAGCCCCTGCCAACCCAAGATTTGGTGTTGAGCCAACCCAGCCCTGCATCTGCATCTTACACTTTGAAGGTGCAAAACGCCTTCCAAACATTGTTTTACCTTTTTCTCATACCATATAAGAGAGCTTCCAACTTACTTGGATCTTCAAGCAGAAGAACAATACCGTCCGCGTATTGTGAGTCAGGCAATTTACTATCTGAGCAAAAGACCACGCCGCTACTCTCGCACGAGGTTTGAGCTAGCTCAAGAATCAATTAAACCACAAAATTCAAGCGGAAGGGTGGAAAGGGGCAACCCTGAGGCACGCTCATTTCCGTGGTGAACTGGGGTAAAAAATTGCTTTAGGAAAAAGATCGAATTCGGCGGTTTTCAAACGGGCATTGGGAAGGATAAATAAACTTTTTCGGCACACCCTTCGATGCGAGGCAGAGTCAGAGAACTGTGAAATAGACTGAGCTGAACTCCGCTTTACAATCAGGAAAACCAAGCGTTGTGAGCCTATGGAAAGTGTGCCTGATCTAAGGCTCGACGAGGGTTAAAGATATGGTAGCTACAACCACGACCGGGTCTGAAACCAGCTTGATTCTCACAAGTACACATTTTGCGGGCGCTGGATAATCCGTAGAGAATAACATCGGTGAGCACTTTGAACGCAAAATTTCCAAGCTAATCCTTCCACAGCCTTCACAAGAAAACTCTACACCTTCATTAAATTGGCAAGATCACCGATTTACACCATTCCCTGGGAATCTGCTTACTTTCTCAAAAACTGGTAAGAGTTTTAGCAACCCCGAAATCAAAGCTTTGACTCAATCCTTGAAAAAGTCGCCGACAACTCATCTGGTCCCGCGGCTTTATACCCTATCAAGCCACTTATCTCCCGCATAACCTCCGCCTCTGATGGAGGAATCATGTCCACCCGAATCATTTTGTTGGCTGGTATTTCTGGAAAGTCAATCGCTGAAGTGAGACAAATGGAGTGTTTCTCAAAGGTCTCCGCCCTGAGCTCCAGGTGATGCCCCTAAGAGTGAATCATTGAGCCCTCGGGCTTCCGTGGACTGGTGCATGTTATCAAATGGAAAAGGTTGCGAGTATTTTCAATGGAGGCGGCCTCGTCTATTCCCCTAATTTCCTAATCCACCACCACTCAAGGTCATTTCTCAGTCCGCACCACTTTTGCATCTCATGAACTTGCGCAATTCAGCAAACTCGGCAACCGGAGGGACGGATCCGCTGGCATCCAAAAAGGCAACCGACTTCGACGTTGATCATCTATTTTGAGACCGACTTGAGCCAGAGCCCCATTTGGCGTTAAAAACGGCACGCAAGTTGTAATCGACAGAACAACAAAACTCGAAGCACTGACTCGGGATCGACCTGACCCCCCTGCCCTCACTCCAATTTATGTTTCCCATTACCGCTTCGCGCCACACTTCATTCGCCGAACCACACACCGGACGTTGACCTTAAGTGACCGCTGAGTGGTGCGTTCGTTGGTTCGTTCTATGACCCTTGACCCACAGCCCCCATAGATATTTCGTCGGCTTGGCCGCTTGAACCTCAAGCGATTCTGAAATTGCTCGCATTTGGTTGACTTTGATTCACGGAGCGGTCACCGTTGAGGTTTGTGTAGTTTTTATGTCATGTTCATGATTGTTTTATAAAGAACCCTATTGGAAAACACAATTGGACGTTTTGCGTTTTTTAGATTGTGTTATGCGTATCTCAATGACTGCTAGGAGTCCGTTACAGTTCTCAACGAGCTTGGAAACATGATGCCGACCAGAAGATTGCCTGTTGCTAACCGATCGCATATAATTGTACCCGAGGATCCGAGGCAAGTCCACCCTTCCTTGTCACATGCTTTTGACAAGGTTTCTTTCCTGGCTCACGGGTCAGTTGTAAGTCAAAAATGTCCACTAGTTTAAATTCTGAGAACAATGTGCTTTTACCAGTCCAGCTGGAGAAAACTAGCTAGTCGAAGTAATCCCTTTAGAGAACAAGCACCCTCTTCTGGAGAAGACAAATGAGGTTTAGATGGCGCGACTTAAGTTCGAACTCTCAGAACAGTTAATCTGTCAGAAGTGATGGAAAGGTTCCTCACCGACTGTGAGAAACAGGATCACAATCTACCCCATGAATCTGGCTTTCCATTACCAGGGGAAACGCGATACATCTTGTGCAAAATGCAGCTGCCTGAGGTAGAGCTAGCTGAGTTTGACGGTGAAGCAACACGATACTTTAGGTTTACGAAACAGTTTGAGTATTACATCGAAGGCAAAATCAGTGATGGAGGACAAAGATTGCTGTATCTTCGGTACTACTGCAAGTAAAAAGCTAAAGAGGCAACAGAAGAATGCATCCTGTTGCCTCCGAGCCAGGGTGTAACGAACTTTTGAGCAATGCGTAGCCAAATTCTCAACGGATCCCGAAATCAAAAGAAGATTATCCGCGATATTCCACGATACTAGATTATTACATGAACAATGACATAACGAATATACAAACCTCAATAAAACGATCACAAGGGCTCAACAACGAGAGACCGAATAGCAGCGTGTGAGCAAACAGCACGTGCCTCACGCAGGTCCTGAACAAGGATGTGCCAAAGTAGCGCTCTGGGCGCGAACAAACAACAATTGGTCCAGAAAAACAACCAGTTCGTAAAGACAATTCAGTAGTGTAGGCAAATGAGTGATGTTAGGAAAAACACTGAATCGCGAGAGAAAAAGGGGGATTTTTCACGACCGGCTGTTACACCGCCCACCACAATCCTCCTGGAGCCTTAGCAGAGTCAAAGGTTCGGTATAAGGGTACTGATTCATTCTACCTGCCTAGGCCCTGCTGTCAGTGCGCGCGCCTAATGCCCGTCGTCAACGTTCTACTACTGGTCGCACCTAACCCATTGGCTACATAGACGTGAGGCTAGTCTACATCTTCCGCAAGACCAAATAACCGATGGCGGGCGTGAAGGGGCCACATAGATGCTGTCCTTGTAAAGGGCCGTCCTGTCCTGGATGTGTGTGCTTGAGTGAGTGTGTGTGAGTGTGTGTGTGTGTGCCGGGGTGTACAATGAAATCACAGGTATGACTACACATCAAAGGAGGACTTTCTGCAATGTCAACAAAAGACAGTGTGGCACGAAAACGAGTAAAATGTAGCATGTGTGTGTGACCTGAGCTCCGCTACTTCCACATATGCAAGGGACATTCGGTAACGTCAACAAAAAGCAAACAACGAACACTGTCACATGTCTGATTGGGTTACGGGATGTAGAGTGCGTCGTGCATGTATCTATGTGTCGGGATGCTCAATGGGATCGCATTCATCACCTCATATTGGAAAGAACCTTCTGTAATGTCAACGAAAGACCGCGAGCACTGTATCGTGTTTGACGGAGACCGTGTGGTATATATGGCGTTGTTTTATCAACCTCGATGACTAGTATGAAGAGGTCTGCTGGGCCTCAGGGTTATCAGCTCCTCCGCCTTTGCTCTCGAGTAGGTTAATACTTCGTATGTCACGAATGAGCACTCCGTTAGCTGTCTTCACTTTCACCGTTCTTATCATTCCGTCAATGCTTTCGATGGTTTCCATAACCACTCCCAAAGACAAAGTGCTGAAATGTGCGCGTTCGTCGGCGATCATAACCACATCCCCAACTTTGAATGGCATTGTTTTCACCAGCCACTTCTGTCGAGTCTGCAAAGCCGGTAGGTACTCCCGCAGCCATCGCCTCCAGAAGACCTTGGCCAGATAGTTCGCCTGCTTCTATCCGTGGAGGTAGCTCCCGCGAAGGTTTACCGGTCTTTGGAAACCCTCGTTCGACCTTAACGTCAATAAGCCGTTCGGGGTGAGCGCCATGTGGGTGGGGTCGCCGTTCATTACTGGAACCAGGGGGGCGGTTATTCAGGATTCTCTCCACCTCAGTCATGACGGTGTTCAGCGTCTCGTCGTCAGGCGGCTGCTGCTCCATGATTGACAGCAATATCCGTCTGGCGGACCGGATCATGCGTTCCCATATGCCGCCTCGGTGACTGGCCTGTGGGGGGTCGAAATGTCATCGTATGCCGTAGGCCATGGTTCGATCCTGCAGTTCGTCCCTGTTTAAGTTCTTGTGTCAACGCTGCAATTCCCGGTGAGCGCCCACAAAGTTCGATCCATTATCTGAGTATATATCGGCCGGTACGCCTCTTCGGTTGATAAACCTCTGCAAGGCCCGTAGAAACGAATTGGTCGTCATCGAATGTGCGACTTCTAAGTGTACCACACTTGGCTTCATGCACGTCATGATACATCCGTATCGCTTTTCTAATCTTTTCCCGCACTTGATCCATAAGGGCCCGAAATAGTCCAACCCGGTGTCACTGAACGGCCACCAGCCCGTAGTCACCCTGCATTCTGGTAGTGTGGCCATGAGTTGTTTGCCCGCCGTTGCATTGCGTCTCCTACATTGCACACACCGTCGGATTACGCGTTTTACAGTCTCTCGTCCTCTCAACAACCAAAGGCGCTGTCGGATGACGCTCGTCACTTGACTTTCCCCGGCATGTCCCTCCATGGCGTGGACGTGTTGAATCATTAGCTCTACTACAGGTTGTCTCGCAGGCAGCAGTATAGGATACTTTGTGTCGAAGTTCAGGTGGGCGTTGGCCAGCCTACCGTCCACTCGCAGCAGTCCGTCGATGAGTTTGTGGTTTAAACGTTTCAGCTCGCCTTTTGGAGATGGTATGTCTTTATTGGTCGGTCCCACTTCTCCCACCCTCTTGAGTTCTCGGGCGAAAGCCTCGCGTTTTATCATTTGGAAAATATCGTATTCTGCCGCTAGTAGCTCATCGGGACTTATCGGGCCGACCCGTATTCGGCCTGAGGGCCGTAGCCCTTTCATGACTAGTAAATTTATCTTGAACCTGGTTAACCAAACTAGCGAACGAAGCGTCTTCATTCAGGAAGAAAACCTGACCAGTCGCGATAGAATGGATGTCGCTTGGACGACGATGGCCGCTATCACTACGCCTTTGATTTCCAGTTCTACTTTCGTAGGGGGTTTTAATTCGAACACGGGCCAGTCCTGTTTGGGCAAGTGCAGGAAGTTTGGTCCTTTCGTCCACGTGTCCCGTTGTCTGAAGTTGTTCGCACCACGGGAGCACAGGTCGGCCGGATTATCGCCAGACCTGACATGATTTCACTGGTTCGTGGCTGATTCATCGTGGATAATCGTGAGCCGGTTAGCAACGAAAGTAATAAACCAGCTCCGGACGTTGTCAATGTAGTAAAGTACTATCGTTGAATCTGTTCAGAAGCTAACCGACCAAATGTGGAGATCGAAACGTCTCTTCACAGCTTGCACCAACCTGACTGCCAACACGGCTGCGCTGCGTTCAAGGCGTGGGATCGAGACCGACTTCAGTGGAGCAACGCGGGCTTTGGAGAACAGGATCCTCGTAGTATATGGTCCATCTCCTGCGCATCATCGTACGTACACCACAGCTCCATAACCGAGTTCGGATGCATCGGAAAAAGCATGTAGTTCTCCAGTCCGTGTCGTATGGCCAGGAGTCAAACACCGTGGGATCCTTATGTCCCCTAATTTCTTCAAGGTGTTTAAAACTTCTTCCCAGTCCAACCGGTCCCCTCGGCCCAGTGACTGGTCCCTATCAACCTTCTTACAGCACAGCCGCTGCAGCAAGATCTTTCCGGGTAGCAGCCATGGTGAGACGAAACCGAGCGGGTCGAACAAACTTGAGACAGCAGACAGTATGCCACGATGGGTTATTGGCAGCTTGGGAACTTTTAGCTCGAAAACGAAATCGTCCGTTACCGCGTCCCATTGTATTCCTAAGGTGCGCTCGATAGGAAGTGGAGAGCCTTTCAAATCTCTTACACTCTCAGCCTTTTTGTGATACGGGATGACCTTCAGCATTTCTGAAGCGTTCGACATCCATTTAGTTAGATGGAAGCCGCCCTCTTCCAGCAATCTCATCAGACCCCTGAACTACTCTAGAGCTGATTCCACATCATCGAATGACCCAAGGTAGTCGCCGACGTAGAAGTTCCTGCTGACGCTGTCTACTACCGTCCTATGGACTAGAGCGCCATGTTGTTCGCTGATTCTCGGAGGGCGTAGTTTGCACAAAAAGGCGACTATATGGCTCCGAAGGGGCGGACGGTCATCCTATAATTCACCACTGCGTTGCCCCGGTCGCCCCCTTCCCACCACAGGAAACGCAAAGCATCTCGTTCTCCTACCGGAATCTTCACCTGATGAAACATTTCCCTGATGTCGGCAGCCAAAGCCACTTTACCCACTCTGAAACGGCACAAAACATCGATCAGTGGTGTGGTCCAGTCAGGCCCTTGTGGTAGGCGATCGTTTAACGGCTTGCTCTGAAACTTGGCCGCACAGTCGAAAACCACCCGCAGTTTTTCGGGTTTCTTGGGGTTGATAACCGGGTGGTGAGGCAGATACCAGATACCCCTTTTGCCGCCGGTGTTGGCAGGCACCTTTTCAACGTAACCGAGGGATTCGTTTCGCTTCATTTAATCCGCGTATCGTTCCCACAGATTCTGGTCTCGAGTGAAGCGTTCTTTTAGTCGTAGTAATCGTTGGAGAACAATTTCTGTTGTCAGTCCACGGGTCGACCGAGCTGTTTTTTGAGGCCTCTAGTGCCTTGCCGCACCGTTTGTAGAGCGAAGTGATCCCCTTTAGACAACGATGGTCTTTCGTCTCCAATGTCATGAAACTCCTTTTCATACAGCCGCTGCAGGTGATACTCTATGCGGTCTGTTTCGGCGGATAAGTAATTCACGGAACCACGTACCCCTACTGGACCGTATAACATCCATCCCAGAGCCGTGCGCACGGCATAAGGAGCCTGGCGGTCGCCCGCTTTCTGGTCAGGCACCCAATGCGCCTCTGGCACGTTGCAGCCGATGAAGTGATCCCCTTCATCATCTTCCCAGTCTACGACGGTTACATCCTGCAGGTGGGGCCATCGAGTCAAGATTGCGTTCACCGACCTTGGTGCTCGCATGAGGAGATCCGCTAACGTGAATGCCTCCGTTGGTTTAATTTCCTCGTTAGTGTCTAGAGAGGTGAGTTGCAGCCTCAATCTACCGGCAGTCATTACCTGTGTTCACTCCACCGTGCTCACTGCTAACGACGTCGCACCTTTAGCCAGTTGGTGTTTGTCGGCAAACCACCCTTTTACTAGAGTAGTGTCGGATCCACTATCGACGAAGGCCAACGCCTTGGCCACCCCAGTGGGGGTCACTACTCCCACGGCCACTACGCCTAAACGTACCGGTTCGCTGGCAGATTGTGACGTTGAACAAATAACGCCGGGTTTGGTACTCGTCTCGGGTGAGGTTACTCTCGCCTGATGCAGCATCCGATGGTGTCTGCCAGTGCAGCCCTCGTAACCACATCGGTTCCTTGTCCTACAGG
Organism: Fasciola hepatica; assembly: GCA_948099385.1. NCBI lineage: Eukaryota > Metazoa > Platyhelminthes > Trematoda > Plagiorchiida > Fasciolidae > Fasciola > Fasciola hepatica. The sequence goes on from CANUEZ040000063.1 coordinate 6,211,197, forward strand.
CTGCTGCCCGGTGCGTGGTGTTGAGACAGATAAAGCATGCTCCTGCCATCCTCGCCATTCCTTACCGTTCGTCTATTGTTGCGTTGCCGAACTTGGGGCATTCTGGTAGGCCATGGATAGTACCACAAGATCTACAATTGGGTTGCACAGTAGCATCGCGTGAAACGGCATTTGTATTGGTCCAAGGCTGATATTTTGGATGTTCCCGTACAGGGGTTTGAGCTTGGCTAGTACTGGGCTTGTTTGCTCGGTAGCTGTCCCGGATGAGTCGGCCGAACCTGCTGTCAGCTATCTTCGTTTGCCTGCCCAAGTATTCGGTCAGGTCTTCGAAGTTGGCTTCCCTGTCGCTTCGGCTTATCCATTCTGCTTCTTCCGCCCACCGATCCTGTAGTTCGGGAGAGGGGTGACGGACTATGCCTTCCAAAGTGTGCATGGCATCTAGGTCAGCCCTGTAACATAAATGGTCGAGGGCTGTTGGGCTGTTTTGCATCTTGATCACCAGGTCGGTCATTGTGTAGACGTCGCCCTTGGTTTTCTTTGCCTCTACCATCACGCCCTCTATTAGATTGCGGGCTACTTCGAACGGTTGGCCAAACAAGCCCCCTAGAATCTTCCTTGCTCGGATGTAGCCTTGTTCTGGGTCGAGCATGGTACACCCCTCGATAGCTTCTCTTGCTCGGCCTTGGCAGTAGTGAGTGAGGTAGAGAAGCCTTTGCCCAGGGTCGGTTACCTTATTTTCAACGAACGTCTCGAACTGCTTCACAAACTTGCAGTATTGCTTAGCTCGGCCGTCGAAAACCATTAGTTCAACCCTAGGCAGATCGGTCGATGGTGGTTTGTAGTCAGCGACCGGCGTGGGGTTTCCTATCTTATTGCACCCTGATCTATCGGAAGCGTCGAAGTCGTTGGTCTCATGCTCTCGCTCTTTCAGTGTACACTTCTTCTCTGCTTCCTGCGCCCGTAGTCTAGCCGATAGTAACTGTTGTTCTAGGTCTAGTATTCTCAGCCTATATAAATCAATATCCTTACGATCAATATTGCCTTCATTAACACATGAACTAGCACTGACAGGACTAGGCGATCTAGCATTAACTAAAGAATCAAATGTACCCAAAACCTCCCCAGAGACTTGCCGTGTTACTTCCTGTCCGGATTCCAATATTTTCGATCCTTTTCTTGGCATTTTGCGTGTTTTTCCTCGTTCCAAATTGATCTATTGAGGTTTGTATATTTTTTATGTCATTGTTCATGTAATAATCTAGTATCGTGGAATATCGCGGATGATCGTCTTTTGATTTCGGGATCCGTTGGGAATTTTGCTACGCATTGCTAAAACGTTCGTTACACAGGACTATCGAAGGGCTCGTGAAATCCTCAAGGATCTGTTTGGTCAGACGCATGTCGTTGCTCGATCCCCGTTGGACTGTCTGCAGTAAGCCGTGACGCGTGAGGCCGACAATGCCGAGTTACCGACACAATTGGCAATACAAGTGAATAGCTGCAAAATTGCTCTATCTCAGTATAAACAGGATGCGGATCTTAACTCAGTAGTCACGTTAGAGGGGATCGTTCGTATGTTATCTCGGCCGCAGCAACATCATTGGGCGCGACTCGTAGACGGAACATCCGAAATGTCAGGCGTGCCGAACTTCAAACAACTGAGGACTAGTAGCAGCCGAAGCTTGAATAGCCCGAGATCGACTTGGAAAGGAAGCTCCTTCAGCTATTGCGAAGTCATTAGCCCCGCATAGTAACTCAGCGTATAGGAGAGATCGTCAAGTAAACTTTACTTGTTCGAAATTTATGGGTAGAAAAGAACAAAGATGTATTGTATACAAGGAAGGACACAAGGCAGATAACTGCTCCAAATTCGCAGCCAGGGAAGTCAATGACAGATGGAACTCGCTTCGGAAAATTGGTGGCTGTTTTGTTTGCCTTCATACAGGACACCGTGCAGCGGATTGTACCCTGGCCACGGTACTTGGGAAGTTCGGGTGCAGTTCCAGACACAACGAATTACTACGTCGCGACAAACTGAGTGTAGCTTGCCCGGAAAAGTATTAGTGTGCAGCCAATCGCACCACGGGTTACGACGTAGCGCTCGGCATTATCCCTGTGAAAATCAGTAGGCCCAAAAGGATCTTGCTAACGTACGCACTCACAGATGATGGTTCCGAAATAAGTCTGATAGAAAAAGGTCTGGTGGAACAGGTTGGCCTGTCTCAGGCCCCCTCCTGTATGGCTATCAGAACTGTGAGTGGACTCTCCAAGATGGAACCTGGGGTGGTGAATCTTTGTGTGGTACTCCTGGATGATTCAGCCAACTTTTCAGTGAAGCCTGCCTTTTGTGTCAACCGGCTGTTCTCTAGATCCCCGCCCATGGACTTGCTGTCGGTCAAGGGTCGATGGCTACATCTTGGCGATGTTCCCGCGGAATGCACTGGGAAGGCCACTGTAGGAGTACTGATAGGTTCTGACTTACCAGGGGCTCATTGGGTTTTAAAGCAGCTTACTGAAGACAGAAGTTAACCCTTCGCGGTCAGGAAGCAACTGGGGTGGATGGTCCCGGGACCTCTAGGGCCATCCAACAACCGGGAGTCCACCGTGAACAACCCTATCAAGGAACAAAGCACCATCTCAGAACAGTTTCGAAGGCTGTGTGATGCGGGTTTCTCTGACAATGAATCTACTGAGCAAGCACCATCATTGGAGGACCAGAAGGCGCCATCGATTGCAGAACGGTCCCTGAAACCAGATGACGGGCACTATCAGCTGGCCCTCCCATGGAAAACAATCACTGTTACTATGCTCACCAACTTTGAAGTAGCCGCCCGGAGGATTTGCGTACTTGGTCGAAGGTTTCAACATGATGAGGTTTTCTATGAAGGGTATAAAATGGTCACGCAAAGAAACAGAGACAAGGGATATATAACCCTCGTCCCCACCGAAAAGCTGGCACCAGAGTTCTCACTAAGAAGGTATTTGCCGCACCACGCTGTCACCAGCCCTAAGAAACAAGAAAGACTATGGATAGTTCTAGACTGCGACGCAAGGCTCAGAGGAGTATCCTTAAAAGACCGGTTACAGCAAGGCTCCGATTGGACCAATGACCTGGCTACTGTTTTGATGCGGTTTCGAGAGGCGAAGGTAGCCATTGTAGCAGATGTCGAAGAAATGTTTATGCAAGTTCGAATGGACCCACGGGACCGTGGAGCCCTAGGAATCCTGTGGTGGGACAATGACCCAAAACAGCAGCTGTGTGAGTACCAATTGACAGCTCAACTCTTCGGAGCAACATCTCCTTTTTGTGTGTGCTTCGCAATAAAACAAACAGCCAAAGGGAATCTAGCCTATGAATCTTGCGTTATTAACTCGTTATCGGAGAACTTGCTACTTCCGCTCTTTACCATCCGCTAGGCTTAGTAAGCTCTGCCATTCTGGCAGCCAAGGTGTGGCTTCAAAATCTGTGCCGAAAAGGATTGGCTAGGGATGATAGGATTGAAGAAAAACATATAAAGTTATGGAATTCCTGGCTGAACTTTATGACTGAGTTACCAAATTTCAAGATTCCAAGATGCGTTAGGGTTAAAGGAGAGAAAGACGATCATCCCCAGCTACACGTTTTCTGTGACGCTTCCGAGACGGGCTTTGGGGCCGTGGCATGTGCTCGTTATTGCGCTGAAGTTGCTTCGGTTAGCTGCTCCATTCTGTTGGCTAGATCTGGAGTAGCCCCGTTAAAGTTCGTTAGCATACCCCAGCTCGAGTTGGCCACCGCAAAGCTGGCTGTTTGCCTGGTGCGGGAAGTAAAGTCGTTCTTACCATGGCAATCTGCTGAGACGTTCTTCTGGACAGATTCATAAATTGTCCTCCATTACAATAACAACACAACTACTCGCTTCAGTATCTTCGTGGGAAACAGGCTAAGTGTTATCCACGCGTGTCATCATCTGACCAGCGGAGGCATGTGCTATCACAGGGCAACCTAGCAGACGCAGCTTCGAGAGGGTCACGTACACTAATAGAATTGAAACAGTGGATTTCTGGCCCGGAATTTCTGAGGCCTCCACGTGCACGATGGTCGACCGGTTTGCCGAATGCGGACATAACAACAGTGGTTGAGTTCAAAAATCGAAGGCAGATGGTATCTCAATGAGTCGACAGCCAAATCCGTCATTTGTTACGCTTTTCGGCTCGAAAAAACAGTTGAAAGTTGTAGCGTAGCTAGTTCGGATTAAAGATTATCCGCTGTACCTCATGGGTTAGGAGACTAGCATTGATGTATCAGTAGGGCTAAAAACACTAGATAGAATTCGTAAGGCTGAACACGATATCGTGCTCAAAGTGAAAGGGTGTGAGTTTGCCGATGGTCTTAATCGACTTGAGTCTAATGCCTCCAAACCGCGGAAATCTCATCTTTCAAAGTCGGGACACTTGAAGACCTTATGTCCTGTAATAATTATTGAAATTGTGTGTCGGCGGGCTGCTGGACTACTCAGTTCACAAGCCGAGCCTTACCCATCCTGCAATCCTGCTAAAAGGATAACGGGTAACGTATTCAGTCATTTGCCATTACCATGCAGTAGAAGGACATTGCGGTACCTTCCTGATTTTGGCCGAAATACAGCAAAGGTACTGGATTTTTCAGGGTCACACAACAGTCAAAAGGGTAATTGGTTCCTGTGTCAGCTGTGTTAAAAGGAGCCCAAACTGCAGTGCCTAAAATGGCACTCCTGCCTCCGATGCGAGCTGAGGCTGGATGGTATCAGTTCTACGAGGTCGGTGTTGACTGTTTCGGCCCATTTCTTGTTCGACGAGGAAGATCTGCAGAGGAACGCTATGGATGCCTCTTCTGCTACAGACGAGAGCAGTACACACGGGTGGCTCATAGTCCCACTAGTGATTCGCTTATGTTAGCTTCCACACGATTTATAGCTAGAAGGGGTTGTCCAAGAGATGTCTATAGCGATAACGGAACGAATTTCGTAGGTGCCGCTAAAGAGCTTCGATTATGCATGAACAGCTGGAAAGTTACAAAAATCATCAACTTTTGGCTTTCAAGGGGGGCTCAGTTGCACTTCCAAACGCCATTTGCTAGTAACAGAGTAGGTGTATGGGAAAGACTGATCATGTCTGTGAGGAAAATTCTTTATTCCATTTGTCACGAGCAGATATTTTTGGACGAAAAAATGATTACGTAATGGCCGAAGCAAAAAGAATACTGAAAAATCTCCCAATTGTTCTGGTAACATCTGACGTCAAGGACGACTATGCTTTGAAGACAGGTCATATACAATCACTCAGCGGGAATAACGGTATGGACGCTGATGGCAACCAGGGGTGCATGTACACCAAAAGATGGCGATGAGTCATACACCTGGAGGCTGTGTTTTGGCGCCGATGGACTAAGGAGTATGTTCCCCTTCTGCAAAAAAGGCAAAAATGGATATCCAAAGGTCGAAACTTGAAGGTTGGTGGCTTGGTAATGGTTGCATCCGATATTAGACCAAGGTTGTCGTAGAAAGTAAGCCTTCGTTCGAAGGCCTCGTGCGTCTCGTGTCGATTCGAACCTAGGGTGGACTTATCAACCGGGATATACGAAAAGTGTTTGCTGGAAGGAGTAGATTGATCGAGTTTTGTCACCCTGTTAGCATCTAAGAGCTGGGGCAAGAATAAATTGTACCAATTGTGCTTCGGTGCGGCAGAAGGGACGTTACCTTAAGCTAAGGGGTTATTACATTATTTTATTAATATGATTACATTGGTTTATTTCGGAGAATCCCAAAGCATGCTACGTGCATGATCTTATTGATACTGGTGATGGAATGGACAGATGTAATTCATGAAAATGTGGAAACTTGCATGAAAGTCGAGGGTAAAAAGGCTCAGAAGGGGGAATAACGTGGGATGAAAATAGCATAAATGTATGCACATCATAAAGGTTGTGGAGAGTTTAAATGAACTCAAGGGCGGATTTGGATGGACGCCCGGTGAGTTTGAAAGTCAAGATCAGATAGGGAGTATGACTGGTCCGAATAAATGCATCTGAAGACCGACTGATAAACAAGAGAAAGGCCAGAAATCGGTATAAGAAACTACAGTAGCGAGGGACGATGAAGAAGAAAAAGATGCACTGCAGTGGATTAGATATCAATGAAGCATTGGTGCTCTGCAGTGGATAGTCGGCGGACAGGGCACGAAACCCATCGTGGAACAGAGAGCGAGCACTACAAGACATAGAGGGTGGATCGGATGACAGAAACAACTTAAAAGGATTGGATATGGTGGATGCGAGGCACAGATGTTGAAGGGATGGATGCATCTGACGACGGTCGGTGGGATGACAGCAAGAGAAATGGCCGGTGAGGAACAGCAGGGTGCAAAGCGAGTGCACACATACATATATGCGCAAATTTATATCTATATATACATGTTATGTATATATATACATATATATACATACATATATATATATAGATACACGAGAATCAGGGGCAATAACAGTGGGGTCCTAGAAAGAAGTTATCAGTCATTGTTGGGGGTAAATGAGGTTAGATCAAATGGCTGTACAATTAACTTTGGAATATCGTGATAGATTATCTTCATGACAGGAGCACATGGCGGCCCAAAAAGGAGAAAAAAAGGTTCGGAAGCACAGAAGTGATGAAAACTGTGAGAGGCAATTCATGGGAGAGTGAAGATGAAAGATAGGATCGAGGAGAACAGGTAAGAATGGGTCCAACTATTTGATCAATGCAGGTGCGACATGTGGTGACGGACCAGAGAAATCGGGCAGTGACAGATCAAACGGTTTGGAACTGTAAAAGAATATCATGATGAAGCGTTTTCTTCACGAACGGTGGAACATTGAAAAGCAGGCCAAGCTGAAAGGCACACAGGAAAATGCCTGTAACGAGCAATAAACGGATCAAGGGATGAAATCAATGATCAAGGGGACAATGGTAAGACATGGCCAATGAGATCATTTTACTGCAGATGAAATACGAAGGAGGCGGAGGAGGAAGCAGGATGCCCCAAAATGAGTGAACCAGTGTACTGCTGTAAATCCTGACACCCCAAGTGAAGTTGGAAGGTGCTGAATCGTAGGAAAGAACGGGGTGCCAGAACTCGATTTTCGTTTGAGCGTAACGCTTAGGAAAATCCGTGGCGGCTTTTGCGGGCAGCCAAACTCGAAGCACTGACTCGGGATCGACCTGACCCCCCTGCCCTCACTCCAATTTATGTTTCCCATTACCGCTTCGCGCCACACTTCATTCGCCGAACCACACACCGGACGTTGACCTTAAGTGACCGCTGAGTGGTGCGTTCGTTGGTTCGTTCTATGACCCTTGACCCACAGCCCCCATAGATATTTCGTCGGCTTGGCCGCTTGAACCTCAAGCGATTCTGAAATTGCTCGCATTTGGTTGACTTTGATTCACGGAGCGGTCACCGTTGAGGTTTGTGTAGTTTTTATGTCATGTTCATGATTGTTTTATAAAGAACCCTATTGGAAAACACAATTGGACGTTTTGCGTTTTTTAGATTGTGTTATGCGTATCTCAATGACTGCTAGAAGTCCGTTACACAAGCTCTCCTTGATCTTTTACACAGTGCTCTTTTGGGTCCTGAACAGCCGGCTGTGTCGATGACTGCGTAGACAGCTCCGTCTGGAAACTGTCGCTGGTTATTGTCCAAAACCGATGGCACGGGACTGATGGCATTTATATATGTGCCACCATGAACGAGAAGTGAGCGGGAGGCGCAAGTACCAAGGCATGATCCGAGTCCATAGGCGTAGACGAAAATGGAAGATCATCTTTAAATGACCTACACCAAAAGCGACCAGTCACATTACGGTCAATCTTAATCCAACCTTGCGAAAAAGAGGAAGGAGTCTGCGTGAGTCTACACTGCTTTTATGTCAGAATTCCGTGCTTGCCAGAAACAATCTGTAGTCCGAACACAACTTAAATAAGTCAGGTCAGATCAGAATACTTGAAACTCGGTCCAATATATCAGCCCAAATTCTTGCACCGGCAAGCTTCAATCGATTCTCACCTGGCTACGACTTCTACGTTTTTCTTTTGCATCTTTTTCTCTTTCTTTCATTTTCGGATCTGTGAAGTAACATGGTTAGGACCGGATTCGCTGCCGGGAGCTCAGCAACCCCACTTTGACGACCTGGTTCCTTGCCTACTTCTACTGTTATACCAAGGGGGTCATTCGTATACTAGCCTTGGCAGAAGTTTTGATATAGCAAGGTCAGGTCTGGGGGAATATGAAGGGCCTTGAGGGGGGGTGATATGGGTCAACTTGACGTATATATCAGGTTGTCTCGTTTTTTTCCTTGTTCCATCGTTTAGGCCTGTTTTTACTTAGCTCCTGGTAGTAATATCTATCTATTCTAAAGCGTCAAATAGTCCGTGGCAATAACTGCGACACACCACCGTGGGTCCATAACTTATTACCGTGAAAAATCAACACAACCCTATAATAGGAAATCTAGACCTTTACCTGCCACAAATCACCCCTTGTGAGCCCATCTATAAAATACTCAGCGATTGTTTGCTGAATCAACCCTTTTAGTTATCGTTTCCTACTTGGCTAAAACTCTAACCCCCTATCGTCCAAACTGTGAAACCACCTGGTCAACCCTGTTTGCAAACACCCTAGGTGACTTCCTATAGAATTTCACCTCCGTTCCGTATCTAGGCTCTTTGCAGTCGCTAAATTTTCAATAAAACTAGTTGGTTATCCGGAACCTGCAGACACAATGCGCAATTCCAAAAGAAGCAGACCGGCCGGTAAGATTTTGCCACGCGTAGCCGTACGTCTCCCAATCACTACGCCATGCTCCGTCTCATTAACGAACATCCATGATGACGCAAACAGCAAGATTGACAGCCTCTTACAACACGTTAGCTCACTCGAATCGCGGATTGAAGATCTTGACAGAGCCACCAGAATTCTGACACCACTGGCTCAACTCCTCGAGCCCTCTATGGTAACTACGGACTGTAACTTAGTTGCCACGTGTAACTTCATTGACAGCATATCTGCAGAAGTTTCAAAACGAATACGAAACTCGAATCACGCCATTGCGTTTAACACTCCCGATAGGGCCCCACTCAACATGGTCAGCAGTACCTTGCTGAGGGCCGCTAACATGGAACGTGTGATATGCCGTAGCAGCAGACTACGCAAACAAACACAACGACACCAATGCCCTCTACTTTTCCAATTTCCGGACTCACTGACGGCCAGTGAGTTCATTCATAAACAAACAATTATTGCTATTAATTCGCCATACGAGAACATTCGAATAGCACCTGACAAAACGCCACTACAAAGAGAAGTGCTGAGAAAGTCGAACTCCCGCAAACGCCCAAGGCAGGTATCCGCCCAAAAGACACCTAACCCCGTCATTCCCCTAACCTACTCTATGAAACCAGCGTCTACCAGCCAACGACTGTCTGATGTAGACCTTGACGCAACGCCTGGGCCTTCTCCAAATACACCAGTCTCCAAGCGCCCTAGGCTCGTCAATAGTGTCGCAGATGCCTGGGACTCGAATCCACCAAGTCCTGCCAGACAGCTTAGCTCTGTGCATCAGAAGCAGCTACCTAACTCGCGTAGCCTCCCTGACCTAACAACTCTGCATCACTCTCCCAAGGCGACACATAAATCAAAGTATGGTCGTTCTTGTCCACACCACATAGCCACGACTAAAACCCATCCGCGCGACCGCACCATACCATTTCCAGGTCATTTTCGTTCGAACCAAACCTGTCAGAATTCAGGGTATACACCCGTTAGCAAGCTGCCAAGAAGTAGCGTACCTGAGGACACAACCTCACCGTTGCAATCTAACTTATCAATAATGGGCCGAAAGTTGGTAACGATCTACACTCAGCCCCCAATGCAGAGTGTCGATAGCAACGATAACACATGGCCGCAAATCCAGAATTCGGCAACCCACACTCCATCCCTACTGAAGGCCTCAACATTTAGTTCATTAGGCAACGACCGCCTTATATCACCAGGCTGCACCCCTAATGTCATGCAAAGATTAGAAGCGAATAGACACCCTTTTGAGATGTCACTAATGCCGGGACCTACAGTTTATGTTCCCAAAAAAGATTGTTTCTCAAACCATAACCCCTCCCAGCGAACTCGCCGCTCTACGCGCATTTATACGGACGATGCTCGCAAAGCACTTCACAGCTATTATTCAAAGCTGCATCTGCCTAGCTCTTCATTTCCTAACTTTTCCGTGCCGCCACCGTTTATCCCGCTAGTTCCTTTACCATAAAAAAATTTTCGTTTTGCTCCACCACAGGCGTTTCACGCGCAGGATACATCCACAAACCCCCTCCGAGTAGATTTTCCCCACCCTGTGGCATACAATCCCATAATCTTTCGTCTCTTCTAGCCCTGACGAACCACTTTTCAATACCGACACCTTACCAGTCGTTCATACCTTCGGCAGCACACCGAACTCCGAAGGTCAACTACCCAACACTGCGTATTACCAATACCTCCTTCGTTAATGACCTCCATATAACCCCCCTACCAACCGCCGATTCCTATCCTACCTCACCCGGGCAAGTCTCATCGATGGGCAGCGAAGCCATCCCAAACTCTTTTAGTCCCTACCCTCTGAGGCCTGCTCTTACCACACAACAACCAATACCAAGGTTGTCACGTGGGCAAGCCAATACCTTCCATAACCACGTATTCTATCACTGCACTGGGGCATCGAACGATCCCAACGAATCAGGACAAGTGGCAGGACTACTTCGTCTAAGGTCTTCTCTTTCACCCCGTAATAACCCTAAATCAATTACTTCCGGTTTGTCGGCGGCTGGCGCTTCCGAAGCCATCGCGGAGGCATCCAACGCTCACTTTTCCTCCTCTTCGGTAATAGCTCCAACTCACGCCCCTCACCGTGCACTTCCTCCGACCAACAACTCCCACACGTTACCTAACCCTGACACTCACTTCCACATGAGTGGGTTGTCATTCATCTTATTTAACTGGCGATCCATCTTAAATAAGCTTCATCACTTAAAAAATCGTCATAACTTCCAGTCCTGACATCATCTTTATTACTGAAACCTGGCTCACCGAACACACCAGCACAAGCAAAATTATGCTCGAAGGGTACAAGGTTTATAGGGTAAATAGGATCGACAGACGCGGAGGTGGGTGCCTTGTGTACGTACAGCACGCCCTTTCAGTAGTCCCCATCAGAGATGCCACACTCGACTCAATTCCGGATTCTCTATGGCTCACAATTCGGTTCTCAACTGTAGTCATGCACATTGGCTGTATCTACCGCCCGCCCTCATCTACTATTGCAGACTTAACTTCTTTAATTGAAGCCTTTGATTTCCTTTTACTACTACCTTCGGCAGCGAAAATAATAGCCGGTGATTTTACCTGGCCTAAAATATCCTGGAGAAACCTCACGGCTCCTCCCAACTTAATAGACTTTGTGTCCCATACTCACATTGGGGGCTGGGTGCAACACGGTAAAACCCCTACTAGAAACGCCAACATACTAGATCTTATATTCACCCACAGCGTTTCCCACTTTTCGGTTTCCGTTCTGGATAAATTTCCAGGTAGCGACCATAAGAAAGTGGCCGGTAACCTTTCATTCAATCCTTATCCATCAGACTATCTGACCCCAGTCAACAATCCCGTCCGTTTAAATTGGAACCCTCTGCCCAATTTCATCCGTAATCAAGATTGGAGCAGTTTTTTTCTAACGGCTGACCCCCAACAAGCGGCTGATCACTTTTACTTTAACATAGGAAACTGCCTCCAGAAACTTAGCCCAATATCCCAAAACTCCTCCCTTAGGAAGTCCAAGCTTGCATCCCTCCAACAAAAGTACCTTAAGATGCAAAGACTTTACCTCCAAAACCACGACTTCTCTCTTTTCATAAGGCTAACGCGTCTTACTGATAGTATCCGGGACCTAAAGGAAAAACAGCTCCGCAACGAAGAATCCAAAGCCCCAAGGCATCCCAATAAAGCACTGAAACTCTCACTCCTACACAAATCTAGGAATTCGGCAACGGATACTATGATCCAGTATGTCGTGTTACCGAATAAAACTTCGGCCACCTCCCCTTCTGATATCGCTGAGGCCTTCAACCATTACTTCGCCAATTCCATGGCCCTGGCCTCAGACACAGCACCCCCAAATCCTCTGGCTATTACCAGCTCTTCCTTATCTACCCTAACCTTTGAAGTAAACGTTATCTCCAGGCTCATCTCACGTTATAAAGCATCTGCGCGTCCTGGACCAGACGGGTTGCCCCCAGCTGCAATCATTACCAGTGGATCGGACCTTCCACTTTTACTACTGAACCTATTCACCTTGTCACTCAAATTTAGTTTGGTACCGTCGAACTGGAAGCGTTCAGTCATCATTCCACGACATAAAAAAGGACCTGTCCACGAACTTACTAATTACCGCCCCATCAACCATACCCCTATCATTTCCAGAATAATGGAAACGATTATCAAAGACGGCATTACCACCCATCTTCTCGCTTCTAACCTCCTTAGCGATAGGCAGCACGGGTTCCTCAAATCGCGATCATGCACCACATGTCAGTTCGACTTCCTCAACCTAGTCACTAAGGCTGTTGATAGCGGGCAGGCATTAGTAGTTGTCTACCTAGATCTGTCGAAGGCTTTCGACCGTGTTCCACACCTGCATCTTATCTCCAAATTGCGTTCATTCGGCATTGGTGACCCGCTGCTTTCTTGGCTGAAATCTTATCTTGCTCATCGTTCGCAAGTGGTCCTCGCCAACGGACATACTTCTAAACCGAAACCTGTTACAAGTGGCGTTATACAGGGAAGCGTACTGGGTCCTGTCCTATTTCTGATGTACATTAACGACGCATTGGATCTAGTACACCATGGCACGCCATTCTTGTTTGCAGACGATATAAAAATAGTTTACTCTTTCAATTCCAATGATGCTACCCATACTCTTTGCAACATTTCCGCTGACCTCGCAGCACTTGACCGCTGGTGCCACACCTGGAGGATGAGCTTTTCCACTGATAAGTGCGAGGTCCTAACCTACAAGTTTCAATTGCCCCCTGGATCCTTAACTCTTGGTGGGCGATTTGGGCCTCAACTATTCCTGCTCCCTCAACTTTTCTGAGCACGCTGCCATCCAAGCGGCCAAGGCTAGAAGTGCGGCCCTTCTCTTCCGCTCCTTTCGTCTCCGGGACAGCATCATCAGCATCTACAAATCACACATCAGGCCTTTGCTCGAATACTGCCCAATAATATTTTCTAACATGACGAAACTCGACAGAGCTGCGATTGAAAGCATACAAAGGCGTTTCACCAAACAACTACTCGGTTGGTCCACGTCTTTAAGCTATAGAGAACGATGCCAAAATCTGAATCTTGACCCACTCTGGCTCCGCCGCTTAAGACTAAACTTAGTCTTTTTGTACAACCTGCTCCATAACCGGTCTTTTTCCTCTGACCCAGTAAGCTTCTCCCGTGAAACCCCCTACTCACCTCGGAACAGGCCTTTTACTGTCCCTTCTAGTATAGCTAAGTCGGCCATACGGTCACGTTTCTTCCTTCTTGTCTAAAGTCTGGAACAAGTTACCTATCACCCTTCGAGCTTCACAAACCGAAGCCCAATTTCTGTCGGCACTCATCCCATATCTCAGCGTCACCCGTGCACTACAGTTATCTAATATGTGCTTGGCAGAAGAAATAGCTTACGATAGGGGCCTCGACTTCTAAGACCAACCCCCTCTCCGACCCTGCTCCCTTCAACTACGGACACAATCAACGATAGACAATTTCATCTATCTGGCTGAAGTCTCAACGTTAGACTACCTATGGCCATTTCCTCAATGAACTGAACAAATAAAAATGCCACTAATTTTAACCACTTTGTTTCCATCCAACCCCGTAGTTTCTGTCACTCTTATGCCTCGTCCTTCACTGGTTTTTATATGCCTCCATTAACCGTTGATCCGCAGCAGGGGCACACCCTGACTGCTGCTTTTTATCTGCTCTCCCTTCCCACGTAACCCTCCTTCCTTCTTAGCCCTTTTTCAACTCCTGTCATGTTATTTTTCACATTTTCAGGGGTTTTGTCTGTTTATTCCATCACTTGTAAGCATCTGATCATGCACTTGGCATGCCTCGGACGTCTCCGAAATAAACCGTTATTATTATTCTTTATTACATTATCATAACCCACAGCTGGAAACACGTCCAGACTGCAATACCCCTTTATTTCAGGTTCGTTGTCTCCCACTATCTTAGTCGCATAACTGGCTAACGAAGGATGCCACTTTGACTCGTACGGACAGAGACTCAAGTGGAACCTACCATAGCAATTGGGACCGAAATCAAACCATACAACAGGAAATACTCCTAATTGCTCATCAGATCATTCAGCTTTTTCTAAAGCAACCAACACGAGTTCCAGTTCACGCGCATGCCGCTACTATACAGCCACACTCGACTGATCGACCGACACATACATTGTCCTGCCAGACGAACCTTACGCACTCGATGCCGTACGTTACCAGAAACGACGCTGAATAACACTGAAGGCAAATGTGTCAGCACATACGTATATATTTGTCAGTGAAACAGCATAATAACTCTTAAGTCCATGCGGAGGTTTCCCACTTTATCATCCGTTACCCTGTTTATCTTTCCTACGACCCGTAGCCAGCTGGAAATTGACTCTCCACTTCTCGAGGACCTTCCATCTGAGCTTTCTTATTTCAGAATGGTACATGTTACTGATCCTGAATCTAAACTCACATTTTTATGGTCTGCTGTTTCTCCCATATCCACCAGTGTTCACTCTCACAAAATTGGTCTCATGCCCCCCTGCTTCAAAACTCATTCCGTTTATTGAACTCCGGTAAATCCGTCATTCAGGGTTTGCATTGTCTTCATGATCGCTATCCTCTTCGCATGCGTTGATTTTCCCGAACATACTTCTTTACAATTTTCCCCCCTTTTCCTCTTGCTCAAAAATTTACTCCATCTGCATAACCTCGTTGGGCCTCCGGTTTCCTTGGCTTGCATCATTCTCGTTCATAATGCGTCCTTGGCACTGCGTTAATGATTTTTCGATATCTCCACCGCGAACCAGTGCCCAGGCCGGAATCGAAACCGGTTCAAAAGTGCTGCGCGAAAAATTATCAGAATGATCCATTCAAACTGTTGCTGGCTTTGTTTTTCCATCTTTGATACTCTCGACTTTCATATTCTGAATTTGTGAATATTCCATCTTATTGAGTAACGTGTTACACCATGATCATGCGCTGCAGCGTGCATCTCGACCATGGCCGAGAAATATACCAGTATTATTATTATTATGAGAGTGGGGAAATACAAGCATAAGGAAATCGGTAGATGAAAATAAAGCAAGGGCACTGCATCCAAACTTTGTGAGTGCTAGATCATTTGGCCTCGGGAATACGTCCGACCAGCTGTGGTCCAGACGGACTTTGAGCCGAACCACCGAGTCCGCGGCCGCCACTACGGCCGGTAGACAGTTCCACGCATTGATGACTAGGAGCCACAGTATTGTGCTGTGTCTGTCCTCAGCGCTCTTTACTTTATTAGCGGGCGCTCATGACCCCAAAGTCGGGTTTCCGTCGGCTTTGTTAGGATGGATAGCTCCTTGACAACTGTGAAGATTTCCGTCACTTCCTCTGGGTCCCCCGCGCCTCAGGGATAACGGGTTTAGCGCCTTGAGTCCCTTCGTATATGGCTTGTTCCCATATCCATCTACTAACCTTGTGAAATGACGCTGAACTTTTCCAACAATGCAGCATCTCGCACCAGAGCAGGAGCCCATGCTTAAACAAAATATTTTTGGGTGTGGCCTGACCACTGTTTTGTGGTTTGGTAGCAGCAAACAAACCTCTCGTGATGCTTATGTGCACAGCATTTAGTAGAGCGCCTGATTAGCCTTGGTAGCCGTGGTTAGGCACTGCTCTGATGGTTGGAAACAGTTAGTTATTCGAGCTCCAAGGTCCGTGGAATCTGTGGCCCGTGATACCATTTGTGGGTTATTCGGGTCTCCATATTTTAAACCCTCATCTGAGTCTTTGGTCAGGTGTCGACACTTTCGTACACTGAGTGGTAATTGCCACTGGGTGGTCAAGGCGTGGACCCTGTTTAGGTCCTGTTGAGGATATGGGGTGCTTCCTTCGCCCATTAGTTTTGATTCATCTGGATGAACATTTACGGTTATCGGTACAGTCGGCTGTGATAGCGAATGGGCCTCTGATACGTCCATCGGAATCACCCTAACGACCAGCTTAGGCGCCTAAATACATAGCGAAGGTCACCAAGTCTTTTGGAAGCATCTTTTGAATCACCTGAGACAAATCCTGGTAGAATTGGTCCTCGGTCCCAGGGAAACTACAGTAAGTCGGCGCATACACTGGCAAGACGAACAAATAACCACGGTTCAGTTTGCCGCTGTTGATACGAACAAAACAGCTCAACTGGACTGCAGGCATTTGACTGCTGACTGGAATCCAGTCTAGCACTGCATGCTCGGCTGTCATGCTCAAAGCGATCCCAAGGCCGGCTAAACCACAGGATCTAAACACCGGATCACCCTACACGCGGGAAGTGACTAGAGAATGAGGTTGCATCTTGGATGCGAAGAGTTTCCACGGGAGTGTGGTCTTGTTTTCATGTTTTGGAGCACAGCATGCGACTATTCTAAAGGCGTCAAGTATATTAGCGAAAGCAGTCTCTTGTCCTATCCGACATGGGTTGAGAGCATTAGAAGCAGCCAGGTGTATTGAACACTTAGGCCTAAGAAGTGCACTTGATTCACACCCAATTCCTGAACTGCTGCAATCATCACAGCCGCAGTCGGTCATATTGTTTTGCATTGATCATAAATTGAAAAGGGAAATTGATAAGGCCCACCACAGGAGGGATAGTGGAGGTTCCTGGGCGAATCATACTTCAATGCTGCATACTTCCACATGACTTCTCGATACTTTAATTGGTCCGAGCTCTTACAGGCCGTCTCTTGGCTCATCCGGTTTACTTCCTATATTAAAGTTTTGTTCCCAAAGAGCAAAGGGCTGCTGAACGTGGGCAACCTGTCCTCCGAAGACGCAGAGAGGTCCAGGTTCAGAGTGATAACAGTAGTTCAAAGGGATTCATTTGGAGAGTTTTTACAGCAAGAACCACCAACAGATGAGCTATGCAAGGGTGCCTTAGGTTCCTTAAAAAAGCTATGCCCGATTGTAATGGGAAATCTTTTGTTTGTTGGCGAACACGTAAATAAGCCGAATATCCAAGTGCCTCCAAACATCTTGTTATTTTGCCGAACAGACACCCAGTGACAGAACTCATTATCCTCCACCACCACAGTAGAGAAGGACATAGTGGCACCGCGCAAATGTTTGCCGCAATCCGCGAGAGATACTGGATTATCAATAGAATCGGCTCGGTCAAACGGGTAATAGGACAATGTTCCACTAGTCGTATGCTGGACGCTGTCGCCGGTCAGCAGTTTACGGTTCTTCTTCCTCCCTGCCGTGTGGAAAGAGGGCGGTATTGCTTCAGTTCGGTCGGAATAGATTACTTTCGTCTTATCCTTGTTCGTGGGGGCCGAGGGTCAGAAAAAGATACGGCTGTCTTTTCACTTGTCTGCAAACACGAGCTACTCATCTGGAAATGACAGCTAGTTTAAGCATTGACTCGTTCTTTATGTCACTCGTCCGTTTTGTTGGTAGACGTGGAACACCAGCAGAAATCTGCAGCAAAAACGGGTCAAATTTCGTGGGCGAGTTACCGAGCTTAAAAGCCAGTTGGGGCGTTGGGATAGACGGCAAATTACCGATCACCTATCCAGCCAGGGCATCATTTGGCACTTCAACCCCCCAGCATCGAGCCATCGAGGGGGCGTATGGGAGAGAATGATTCGTTCGGTAAGCAGGTCGCTATCAGTGCTTTCTAAGGACTAGATAATGAGTGAGAATGCGCTGCATACTTGCTTTGGCGAAGTTGAGAGAATATCGAATAGTCGACTAATAGTCCCACTTTTGTCCGATGACCAGGGCAGATTGGCACTGACTCCGAGCAGTCTACTAGTGCTGAGGAGCGATCGCCGTATATTAGATAAAACTAACACGAGAGAACACTATTGTAGACGTTGGAAGCAGGTCAACCACTTCGCGAATAACTTTTGGCGCCGATGGGTGGGAGAATATGTCCCGACTTTGCAGGCCAGACAGAAATGGCTTTCAAAACATAGAAATCTTAGAAAGGGGGACATCTTACTTGTTGCTTCAGAGACCTTTTCGAGAGACAAGTGGCCCATAGGGATAATTGAGGACGTGGGAGTTGATGCAGATGGACTCGTACGGACGGCCGTGGTCCGCACTAGCGAAGGAAAGCAACGGAGAGAAGTAAGAAAAATGTGCTTGTTAGAGGGTGCCGACTAGAGGCCGGGGTCGTAGGCTAGGGGGTATGCAGGCCTACTGCTGTAATTCCCCGTATACCCCAAAGGAAGGGAGGTAGCAGGCGTACTGTTGTAAGTCCCGTGAACTCCGGTGTCTCGGGAGCGTAGGTAAGAAGGGGGAGCCAGAACCGATTACTGTCTGAAACTGCCGTAAACGACCGGGAGGAATTTTGGCCTCCGGTGTGATGTCCATGTTGATTGAAAAATTCCCCTTCTGCTCGCATTTCTATACCCTATGACCAGTTTTGGACCGCCTTCTCCAAACTAATTCATGCTGACACTGTTTTGTGGTCGACAATTATTCTGCGCTTGGTGCGCTTACTTTCTCGTTGTGGTTGTGTTTTCTTACTGAGGTTGCCTTGAGGAAAATTGGTAAGGTAGTGAGATGCACT
Source organism: Fasciola hepatica (assembly GCA_948099385.1). Taxonomy (NCBI): domain Eukaryota; kingdom Metazoa; phylum Platyhelminthes; class Trematoda; order Plagiorchiida; family Fasciolidae; genus Fasciola; species Fasciola hepatica. Next base: position 6,230,109 of record CANUEZ040000063.1, read on the forward strand.
GATTCAACACGGTTTTTTTATTACTCCTCAGTTTCCCTTTCTCGCTCACGTCGAATGACCGTAGAAGTTCAGCTCGTGTACGCTGGTTTTTGGCTGCCACGCTGATAAAATTGTTCTTTGGGCCTGATTGGGCGTGGAAAACTTGTTCTGTTGGTTTGGACTTCAGGACAGGTATTTATTATTTACTATCTTTGGCCAACCGTTCCCCTTTTTACAGAATTTTGTCCTATTTTTGACTACCTTTTCGGCTGCATAGTGACTGAGGCTCACTGTCAAAGGTAAGATCGTGTTTGTACTTATAATTTTACTCGCTCATGGTCCCGTAGAATTTGCGGAGCAATCGTGTTCTTGATTTGGGTTCTGCATCGATTTGGGCTACGCGTTACTTTGAGGCTTCAAGGTGCCATCCAGAACGAGTGAAGCTTATTAGTCAGTGAATCGATAACTGAATCTTTTTTCAGGCTTCACCCGGACCAGGAATTGAGCGTTTTGTTCGTTACACTGATTACTGCGCATTTTTATTCTTGTCTTTGCAGGTGCTTTGTTATCGGCCTGCTTTCCGGATTCCGTCCTTAGTGCCGTGCACCCAGTGCAGCAGTAGAAACGTGGACGGAGGAGTATCATCTATGCTAAGGGCTTCCCAGCTTCGACGAGACATGGTTTTCCGATGAAGTGCGGTGGCCTCTGCCATCACTGAAAGACACCCCAGGTTACCATTCCCACTCGTGGGGCCAAACTTTTGTGGAGTGAAATTAGCTCCAAGCAGCACAGAGCCTAGAGAGATTAGGCGAAGGTTGAGATAACCTTGAGCCACGGTGACTCGTTACGTGTGCCTTCAAAGATTGCACAGAAGTTTATGAATTTTTACAAAAAAACTAATATCAAGTGCTTCGCAACATTTATAAAGATACATATTCACACCCTAAAAAGGGCATATTTTGTTTCACGAAATTCAGTGTACCATTTTTAAAGTAAGCTATCTCGTTTTTACAAACAAAGCCTCTTATCCGTGGCAATTGTGTGGTTTTCGACCAAAATGATGGGTTTGGGCCAAAAGGGCTAAGAAACAGGCAGTTCAGGCGGATGAGAAAATGGAAGATACTGTTTTCCGGGGACTTCTCCAAGGTTCGGCTGGTGCAAAGCGCTCTCAGTGGGGCGCAGGTATTGCTGCCCAAAAGTTATGATTACGCAGCCCAACATTAGCCCAATGTGGCCTAACGAGCTCGATTAGGTTCTCGTTGGAGGTGCTGCTAAGGGTGGCCTGGAGCTTCCACTTTCAACTTTTTGACAGTTTCGGGCACCACCTTCGCAATAACTTCTGAATCCTCTCCACGCATCTAGCCCCACTTACCACACGAAAATAAATTTCTTCGGAGACTCCCAGAGAATGCCTTAAGCTTGATCAAATTTTTAAGAGCGATAAAGCGGATAGACAAAATTCGTGAAAACTTGGAAATATGGATGACAAACCGGAGCTGGGGGGAAATGGAAGGGAGACGAGACTGAAATAAATATATATACCTCGAGGAGAAAGTTTGGATGAGCCTCAGGATAGATCCAAATATAAGCTTGGTGAATTCGAAAGTCGTGGTCAAATGCTGGAACGAGCCTGGTCAAATGGCTGAATTTAGAAAGAGGGTGTTCTACATGAGGAGGACCGAAAATCATTACGGAAAATAACGGCAACGAGGAACGATGGAGAAAAAAGAAAGAAAGAAAGAGAAACAGAAAGATGAGTCGTGTAGCAAGGGCATAGATAGCCATGAAGTATGCTGCATTGCAATGAAAGGAAGGTGTCAATTTGCAAAGAGGGAGCGAGCAATGCAAAACGTCAAAAGTGGGTCTGATGGCAACAATGGCTTGAAAAGATCGAGATAAGGTAAACGGGGGCACAGATATAAAAACAATGGAAGCATATCATGATGAGTGGCCGGGATAGTGGAAAGATGACTTTCTGGCAAGGAACTGGAGGATGCAGAGGAAATCCATGAATGAATATACACATATATACCCTTACATATATATATATATATATATATATATATATATATATATAGGAAGAGCAAGGAAAAATAGCAATGAATTGGCGAAAAACTGAAGACATATATAGGCTGAAAATTATAACCCCTAACGAAACCTAAGACAATTTTCTACCCCAGAAGGATTTTCACCTGCAGCGTACTTGATGCGTTTGAGATTATTCACGCCCATCGTCTTCACGTAGCGTGACGCTATTCATTAAAAAACTCCGATGTTTGCAGTACACACCTGCTTGTTTTTATGGCACATGCCCGAACAGTTGAACATGGTTTCAGTTGACATGATACCGCTTGCACAAGCTCGTTGCATTAGACTTGTGCTTCTGATCTCAGTCATTTGGAACCACATTTCAAAATTTAGAACTTGCGGACCAAAACTGTCCCAAATTTGGGGTCCATCTGATCAGGCAACGCGTTTCTTGAACTACAACTCTTGTTACTTGCGGTACCAAATGTTCAAACTTGGAACGAGGGAGCTTTGAAATGTCAGGAAAGTCGAACGGGAAAGCTGGAGAAAATCAGGAAGTACATCAGCAAGTCTCTGGGCCGGTTCTGGATGCTTTCGATATTTTTGGTGTTGCTGGAGCTTTTGGTGCTGTCAGTGCTGCGTCGTGCATTTGACTGGGTCAACTAGACTATAGAGATATTGATGTCTGCAAACTTGGAGTATCCGAAGCGGAACATCAGCTCAGTTGGCTGAGCTTTTACTGAATTACGATCTTTGTGACCCAAACCCCGGGATCTGCGTCCCTCTTCTCCCGGCTGCCCGGCTTACAGTGGGCTTTTCGATATTGGAATCCCTTTTGGTGACTTTGAGCCTGCTTTGATGTTGCGCGTACAAGAGAACGGCTGCCTTCAAATATTCGGCAAAGCTGCTTTTCGTATTCCGTCGGTGCTTGCATGTCGTCGGCCGACAGTTGCCCCACAGGGTCGACGGATGGTTTTCATCTCCGTTAAGTGGTCACCAAATTTGTGACTGCCATGTCGAAGTCTACAGCGGTGCCAAAGACCCCGGCTATGCACTATCATAGTGCCTGTTGCTGCCCCTCCCCATTAACTCCTCCAAAAGCCTTTCTAGCCAGTGGTGGTTCTCCCTGCAAGCCCGCTTCCTAGGGGATTGTTTGTGTCGTGTCAGTTTTTCGATCCCCAGCAAATAACAGAAAACGGCCTTAGCAATATTTTAGAAGTTTGAACCCCAGTCCATATGAAAGATTAGTGGTGCTCGCAAGGTGCAGTCCACTTATCAACAAGTGTCTTCTACGGCAAAGCGATCGATGTCTTGTGGAAATTCTGCTTCACTTCGTTTAGTGAAATAACCTACAATGACTGATAAGCACCATTCCTCCTGTTTGACTCGAGAAAGAGACCAGTGATGTCAGTCCCAACCCGTTGTTCGGATGTCCCGCAATTATGGGTCCCAAAAATGCCCAATTAATGGTCCGTTACGCTTTAAAATGCGTACACAAATGACACTGGTCACCAAAACTTGATGCAAGAGGCCACCAGCATCCTCCGTTGTCCAGTACGTCCCAGCTCACGATTTTATTCTGTCACCGCCGGCTTGATAGCGTTCTGGGTCACCACTACCCTTTTCATAAACGTGGGTTCATAACGCAAACACAGTATCCCGTCTGCAGTTATCACTATTTCGGCAGGCTTCAAAAGCACTTGGATTCCCGACCTTGGCCAGCCTTTTCTCCTTCGCCGAGTTAAGGTCAAGCTGGGAAAAACTGATGGCGAACAGATCCAAACTCGAGTGCCTCTGTTGACACTTCTGCTACGGCTGAGATCGCGAGGCTTGAACCGAGGCGCAGCTGCGCTTCCCGTTACATGAAGGATAACCTCCATGCTGTGGACGAGATGGTGGAGAAGGCGCATCGGCAATCTGCTGGCAACTTCCTGTCCATAGAAAGCGGTTGTTCTAACTACGTGGCTATCCGCCACGCTAAGCCCTCGAACTTCTGTAGTGATACTGACTCTTGGCAGTCCATTCTTACATTACGTTATCCTCCAAGGAAGTTACGCTGGAGTTGCTCCAGAAAGCACAACGAAGCCCGCACTTTTCCGAGTAGTAAAATAATTTCTCCTTTGTTTATGCAAGCACCGGCTGCCGTGCCGGACCGCACGTTTCACTCTGTTTGCTCCAGAGATAACATCGCAGCAATCCCTGCGCCGTTTGCATTGGCATCCTGGGTAAAAGGTCCAGAGCCCTTTCAAACTTTGGCTGTACCAAGGATGATGGTTGAGCAAGTGCCTGCTTTTAGGTCTGAATTCCTTCGTCACTATCCTTGGTACATTTAGGAGTGTGTTGGTTTTCCTTTAGTTTGCGGGGTGGGACTACGATCTTCGCATGATTCGGAAAAACCGTCCGTAATGTGAGGATAGACCCATAAATCTCGAAACTTTAGTCAAGTTCTTCGACACCGGCCGTTCTCCGATTTAGGAAGTTCTTTCGAGGTTAGTATGAACGACCGCAAGACTGATGACGCGTCCCAAATACTGAACTTGCGAAAGTTAAAAAGGCGAATGTTTGGTGACAGTTTCTAGCCTACCTATTTTAGCTGACCGGGCATACTCCTTATAACCCCTAGATGGTCTTGAAATGTCCAGTTGTTACCGACTATTTCTCCTCTGTAAACCGGACTTCTTGTTGATGTGATATCGCTTGGAATACCTCGCGTCAGATGCCGAAATGCGGCGGGAGCACCAGTCAAACAAAAGTGCGTGGTTTGAAATTCATGCGAATAGGGTGTAATTACAGGCGCTTTTTTCGGTCGTCCAGGTTGGCTTCCCTCTGCTAATGCCCTGATGCGTGGTCCAGGGTCATAAGTACCTGGACCTCGCCGCGACCTCCCATGTCTCGCCAAAGCTGGGGGCCGTGAATGAACCTTTGTGATATGGGCTGACGATCAAGAATGGGAGAAGCATCGATAGATGGACTTACATTATTCTGCCAGATGATGGTGATGAAATTGGCTGAGCAGGGTGGAGCTGGTGAAAATACGAAGTGGAGAGAGGTACCTGGGAGATGAGGCTGCCTGTGGTACAGAGATGCTGCAGCTGTGACGGTGAACAGCATGGGAGAGAAATAAGCACAGGGAGTGCCAGAGAAATCGCGTGATGACAGATCAAACGGGTTGGAACATAAAGTGAAAACCATAACACAGCCACGACTTTACATTTGGCGGAATGCAAAAAAGCAGAACAGCATCAAGGCACAGAGAAAACTCCTGATGCGAGAAATACACAAAACAAGAGATTATAGCACTGATCGAAGAGACAGAAGAGACGCAATTATTCAGATTGTTTTACTACACGTGAAACGCGAAGGAGGCTGGGAAGAAAGAAGCATCAGAACAAGTAAACTGGTGGGTGAACACAGGGCACGAGAAATGAGTACGCGCCGAAATTGGAGCAACGGAACTGGAGAGCTGCTTGCATGAAGGCAATTGTACAAGTGGATGGAGCTGGAGGATGCTAACCGGGGCACTGCCCAATGGAAAGATCCACGGAGGAATCGCGGAGTCATGCAAGAAGAATATAGTGGTGGCGGTTAGACAATAAATGTGGCTGTAAGAGATGCGGAGTTTGGAGCAATGGACTGTAACGTGGGAATCAGTGATGGCTGCGGGTGTGAATGTCGCGTAATGGCATTGAGCATGAGAAGGGAGAACGAGAGAGGATTTGACGGAAAGGTAGGTAGTGGGGCATAAGAGTGCGATCAGTGAGCTTTATGAGCACAGGGTGAGCCCGAGCGAATAAGGGCCACGAGCCTGCAAGAGCGACACGGGTAGAAAGAGGAACATTTGCGGTCGTCGGCTGAGTGAAGTGGGTATGACGATAGTAACTTGCAATGAGAAGTGACATGGTCCGAGTAGACAGGAGGAAGAACGCAGTCGGCAGGTGTGCACACCGTGGAAGAACGACAAAACAGAAGTGATGAGTGGTGATAAGAGCGATAGGTGGGCGCACCGCGGCAGGACAAGGACAAATGGAGCAAGCGATCTGTAACAGAAAGCATTGGATGCCGTGGGGCGAGGAGAGTAAGAGCTTTCCATCGGCAACCGGATATTTCGGGTGGACTGGGGGTTGGCTGGACACTCACCCTAAAAACACTTTCAAGTGGAAGCAGGGAGTGCGGTCCATCAGCCAAATTGCGCTAGCGCATCAAGGCAGAATGCATGCAAGCCCGATGTGCGCCGGTCAAAGCGGTGGATCTGATCGTGCCCTGCACCGATGGGAATGTCACCGATGTTTATTGATGGTGTAAGGTACACATGTGGAAATCCTCCCCGAACGTTGTCACTTAGCCGTATCGCTGAGACCATGCTGTCTATCATATTGACTTCCGAACACGTACGGCACGCATCACCCACTACACTTGAACATTGGTTTATATTATGCTCATGTGCCGTGGCAAGTTCTTGCTTGCGACGGTACTTGACAGTGACTATTTCTGAACTCTGGTCTTCGTTGCTAAACTTTGTAGCCGTACAGCTGAGGTTTGTACATATTTATGTTTGGAAAATTTGGTAATTCAAAACCGTAGAATCAGCGAATCAATCCTGTTCTGACTAAGGGATTCGTAAAATGGGCTACGCCTTACTCATGATCGGGATAACCGGTACAGTACTCAGCTTAAAGTCTTCGCGAGGAAGTCAGCAAAAATGCCAAGAAGTGGTCACAAGCAAACCAAAGTTGGACAGGAAGTAACCCGGCCAGTCTCTGGGGTATTTTTGGTGGTAATGATCCTCCAGATATGATCACGTCTATTAGTCCTGTCAGTGCAGCTCAATGTATTTCATCCCATGATGTAGAATTAAAAAGAGGTGATGTTTTTAGACTGCAAACGGTAGATTCAGAAAACTAACCTAGGCACGTTAAAGAAGAAGGTCAGTCAGCCAGGGGGTGACTACTTCGAAGATGGGAACGAGAAGTGGTCCCGGAAATCACGGAGCGTGCAACCATTCAGTCTAGCGATTCCGTGGAACGAATGGAACCGACTTGTGCCAGCGGAACACACTCGAATGACTTGCCATAAGTGACACTGTCCCCATTTGATGGAAAAGCAGAGCAGTAAAGCGAACTCAATAAACAATACGCGAACTTTGTAGAAAGGAGAATATCCGAACCGGGGCAGAGATTCTTTTATCTCCAACATTATTGTCATGGAAGATCCAGGGAAGCGATAGAAGGATGCTCGATGCTGGATCTTGAAAGGTTTCACACCCGGACACGTGAAACCTTGAAAGACCTGTTTGGACAAACATTTAAGTTAGATCGGAACTTGATCGATGGAGTACTGTCAGGGGCCAGACGTTCCAAGGGAGGGTCAGGTTCTCTAGTCTGTCCAATAATGAAAATATAGAGCTGCAGCATGGCTCCGAATCACTCAGATTATCGGTTGGTCCTGAATGCACTGTGAACAGTGGATACCATAGAGCGCAGTTTATCCACAGTACTACAGGGTAGGTGGGCCGAGGAGGCCATGAGGAACAGTAGATTCGGGCACGAAGCTACTTTTGATGACCTGAAGCAGTTTATAGACCGTCATGCCCGAATATCAAGCAGTCATTTCGGCCAACGTGTACTCGAGACCAGCAAGCCATTTAGGACTGCGACGACACAAGCTGGACCAGGGAACCAAGTAGAGGACTTCTATAGACAAACACACACGCACTACTCCGCTGAGGTGGAAATTTGCCGGTAAGTAAGTTTTGTGGCGCGCTTCATCGCCTAGTGAAATGTCCTGGTTTCCGTAACGTAGACGTCGACGAAAGATGGGGAATAGCTAAGAGGCTGGAGGCATGCTTTGTTTGTCTCAAAGATTCACATTGAGCAGAGGATGTAGTCAGGATGGATGCCACGAGAAACACTATTATCTACTGCACAAGCCCAAGGAATTGAATGCCGAAGAAATCCTGAGGCCAAGTGTGGTCTGCCTGGCGTCTTCCTCTATTAAAAAGCCCGTTTGCTTGAGGGTAATAGCAGTCAGCGCAGAAACCCTAGATGTTGTGATAAATGTATTCGTTTTCATAGACGGTGGCTCGGATACCGTTCTGGTGAGGAAGGAATTTGCTGACAGATATCGAATCAGAAGGGAGCAACCTCCACTGGTGGTGAGCGCAGTGAGTGGTACTCTGGTCGACCAATCGGACAAACTGCACCTCCGACTCATTCCCTTGGTCAACAACAGTGGAGAGGAAAGCCTAGAAGCATTCATCAAAAAGATCCGCCGATGAGAGCACCTCAGTCAGCACAATCGATTCTGAGTCAGTGGCCGCATCTCGACGAAGTCACTATCGAGAAGGGGAAGAATAACGAAGTAGATCTGCTGATCGATTGTGGCGTACCGGAAGCACACTGGGTCCTGAATCAAAGGATAGGAAGCGGCAGAGCCCGCGTGCATTAGGCACAATATCCGGCTGGACTTTACATGACAGTACAAACTTAAGATACGCCAGACAGATCCAAATCAACTGCACTTCGGTGGAAACGGCGAACATTGATCAAGCTTTCCGACAGCAGTATAACGCCGAATTTGCTGGCGTGGACATTGATAAAGATGCCTACTGCAAAAAAATGCGTCGGCTCTGAAAATAGTGGCTGAAAAAGTCAAACATTTAATAAACCACTTTGCGGTTCCTGTCTTGCGGAGACCCTACATTAAACCACTGCCAAGAAGCCGAGAAATTGCTGTGAAAGGAATATGGTTCATCAAAAATGGGCTAATTCTAGAACCACAATCAAGGATAGAACACACACGAGCCATGCAAAATAAAGTAGGCTTGGGTTGTATAGAAGGTGCAGATTCAGCAGTAGATAATGCAAATTTCAGGTGGCCCCTATAGCATCGCACGTCATGAGCCCAAAGAAATCGGGGAGGTCAGGCTAGTCTTCAATTTTGCCGCGAAATGTCAGGGTGTCACTCAGTGACTACATACTACAGAACCCAGACTGGACAACGCCACCAGTCGGGGTCTTATACCTTTTTCGGCCAGGAAACGTGGCCGTCTCTGAGGTCATGTAAAATGTTTCTACAACGAAAGATGACCGTTAAAGGTAGGGTGGCCTTTCGTCTTCTCTGGTGGCCTAAAAGCGACACGAATCGTATACCAAACGAGTGCGGGCTGACGGCTCGTCCCATTGGGACCAGTATCATCCCCTTTGTGCGCTAACTTTGCCCTCCGGGAAACCCTTAAACATTTCGGCACCACGAGCCATTTGTTAGGAAGAGTTGCGGATCATTTCTACATGGATGACTTTCTGTGTTCCTTCGACGACCCATATACCGCTATTCTATATAGGACCGAGCTGACCGCCACCCTAAAGGCAGTAGGATTCGACCTCACAAAATCGACTTCCAACAGCCCAAAGGTGCTTGAGGTTACACTGAAGTCCGAGAAAATGGAGTGCGAGATAGAGCTTCTGGGGTCCTTTTCACAAATGGAGCGCAGGCTTGAAGTTCGGTGGAAGCCCGAAGGTGATGAATTCATGTTAACTTTGGACCTACTAAAATCACCGGCCACACGGAGAGGAACCCTGTCATCAATCTCAAGCCTCTATGACCTTTTGGGTTCTGTTCCATCATGGTTGTTACAAGGAAGTGCTAGCTGCAATCGCTGTGCCAGAGAGGAACGGGTTGGGACGGACCTCTCCAGGAAGATGACTGCAAGCAGTAGAATCACTGGTTACACAGCCTAGATCAACTTGGCAAGATCAAGATATTAAGGTGCTAGACAGAAACCAGGTGTTCAAACAATGCCCAACTCCACTGGTTTTAAGATGCATCAGAAGTACGATACTGGGTAAGGGCTAATGGCTGCTGAGTGGACGAAGATGGTGGGCGGCACAATCAGATAGTATTCACGAAGGCGAGCGTAGCTCCATTGAAGACGGTGTCCATTACGAGGCTAGAAATGGCTGAAGCAGTACTGGCTGTGAAAGCCGCCAAGTTGATTAGGTGATTGGGGAACGGCACTAAGCCACGGCAACTATTTCGTAGATTTCGCTAAGTTTTCATACTAGTTATTCGAGAAATGTGTCACCTGAAACCTATTTAAAACTTTTCAACATCGCCAAATTTGTGGAATCCTTCCCTTATCCAAACTACTAGTCCCAAATAACTGGTTTGAGCAACCCAGATTTAGCTACAGAATAAAACAGCAGAAGAGATGAGTGCCCGCCCTTGGGTTATCTATCCTTTAGTCATCATAGATCATATCGCCTATCATCAGTATTGTAGAAATAAAAATGTCAAAGTCAACGAGAAAGAGGTCTCAACCAATGGCTTCTTGCTCTACAGTAACTCAGAAACCTAAAAGACCCGAACATGAAGATACCCTCAATATGATGGAAATATTTGAGAAAGCCAATAGAAGAGCCAGTGCCACTGAAAGTTGCTTGGCAGGCACGTCTACCCGGGTCGCTTTGGTTGATGGACTGTTAGCGGGAATAACGCCAATAATCTACATTTTTGTGCCTGCGGCACTCCCTGGTCCCCATGACACTACAGCAGCTAGGTGGTTTCTTGACTCGGTGGCATCGGAAATCCTGCAACTGCTGCAGAGTGCCAAAACTGCAGTTTTCTCCAACATCCCTAATCGGCTACACACCAAATTGCTCAAGTCCACTGTTCTACAGGCGGTGGGCATGGCCCACGTTACACGGCACTGCAGAAGACTGCGAAAAAGGTAACAAAAACGCTCTTGTCCCCTTTTATTCAAACTTCCTGATGAAAAACCTGCTAAAGAATTCATCCCTGAACAACGAATGGTTGCGAGTTCTTCACAGTTCAAGTCAATCAAGACAGAGGCTGACAAAAAGCCCCAAAGAGATAAGAACTTCCGCTGTAAATTCCAATCAAACTGGTAATAAGATCCAGAAGTCACCCTCTTCCCCAAGCATTTTACCAAGGATCGACAAAAACCCTCACACATCCACTCCCAGAAGATCCACAGAGTTAGTGGACCTAGATGAATCTCCCCCACCCACCCCCCAACAGCTATCTCGGTCGACAAGACCACATATGTCAACAAAGTCTACGGGCTCATCCCTAGAGGGTCCTTACATTATGCTCCCAGCTCCGGCTGACCGTTCCAGGGGACATCGAGTTATCAATGAAATTAAACCTGCAGCAATAATATCTGTCCCAATTGGCCCCTGTTTAGAACCTACTGAAAAACCCAGGAGTGCCAATCGTATGCCACTTGAGTCGCGGGCGATAAATAACCACCCAGAAGGTAGGGCCAAGGTAGGGCCAGCTGCCGAGACTAAGTCTTCGTGCGGGCAAACGATACGAGGATGCCCGAACAATGACAATAGTAATTCCTTTTCTAGGCCAAGTGCGTCATCGATGGACCCCTCCCACCGAGGATGCCCCCGTGCTTCTCAGCACAAGAACCAAATTAGCACTTTCAAGACAATGATACAACAGCACTGGGATCCTATCCGTAATAAAAGTAGATGATGTGATGAGCGAACCGCGTTCATACCTAATTCCCGACAAATGGAACCTTCCCATCAGCCTAATCTCCCATTTTCCCCATCTTTTCTGCCTCTCCCTCAGTTGGGCTATCCGAGCGAATCGCATATCGTCTTTTATACCAGCGAGAACCCTTTATCCAGCCTAAGTGCTCACTTTTTTCCATGCGTACCGTGGGCACAACATCGCCCCATAACCTAGATATGCCTCGTGTGAACCATTCTAACCAGCTGTATAATAGTAGAATACCTAATACCCTGTCATTTATTATTTCATATTCAGACCCAATTCCTTCCTTTGTGAATGATAACTTAAGGGAGCCTGATCCCTGCACCTATGATTCTTTTCAGGCTAAATGCAGCGGTCAACGAACCGCAAGTACTAGTATCAACGATGACGTCAGGGACACTCGAACTTTCACATTGTTATTTGTCAATGCTCGTTCTATTAGGAACAAAATCCAAAACATCTTATCAGCTGCATTCAGAAACGAGTTCAACTATTTGTTGAAGGAATCTTGGTTAAAGGACTCCCATCTTGTAAAGGGCATTGAGGTGCTCGGCCACCAGACCTTCAGAAGAGACGGAAAACATCGACGTGGTAGAGGCCGTCCATTGTATGTAAAAGGAACTCTCAGCGCAACAGGCCTTCAGCATCCTCTCCTAGACGGCATTGTCGACTCTGGGTGGTTGAATTTTAAAGTCGAGTGTAAAGAACTGCTACTGAGTTATGTAAACAGTCCGCTCGGATCTAATTCTGATGGCTTCCTGCAAATTATCGAGGCACTTAACCTAATAAGTGATCTCACAGTAGGCCCAAGATTGATGGCACGTGACTTTATTGCACCAGAAATATTCTGGACATCACTCACGTAACCAAACCACTCACTGCATTTTTTTGAATGCAATTTTCCTTAGAGGATGGAAGTGGCACTTCAGGTCCTCAACCAGATGCAACCACACTCATTACTTAATCGTGTCGCTGGGACTCACCCAGATTATAACAACAATTTGGAATAACTGCCCAGGAGTGATCACGCAGCTATCCAACGCCGCTTCACAGTGCCCCTAAAATGTAAACGGCCGACGCCTCCGCTTGAAACATCATGAGGCTAACTGAAACACAATGCCTTCTCTGATTCATAGCCAAAGTTAAATTACCTTCTCTCTAGATGCAGACCCTCGGCTGGTGGCAGATAAACTCTACTTTATCTTTGAAAGGTGCCTCAATGTAATGACCCCGTCACAAGGATCGTCAGTCTGTCTCAAAAGCAGTAAATTGTCCCGCCTTATCTTGAAGTTAAGTAAGCTTCAAGGCGTTTATCTTAAAACAAAGGAATTCTCACTGTCTATACAGTTAAATGGTTTATCAGAAACCATGAAACTGTATTCCGAGAGCGAAACAATGCGTCAGGAACACAGGGCCCTGTATCATTCCAAGAAAGTCGAGGTACTTGCGAAACTTATGAGATCGAGGAACATAAAACAGATTCATCTATCTCTTCTCCCTCTTTTAATAACAAGTACCTCGACAAACCAGTGAACATGGCAGACGCACTCAACTGGAGTTTTGTTTCTTCCTCAAATAGTGACACAGCACCATTTCTCTACAATCTACCAGTACTCTCATATGAGCCACTCTCTTCTATAAGATTCGTAATCTCAGAAATCGAAGATAAACTGGAAATCCAACATTTGGGGGGACTCAGCCAAAGTACTGCACTACACAAACAACACTTGCTCACGTTTTACCAACTTCGCGGCCAACAGACTCACTGTGACCCATGAGTTGACTGAGACCGATCGGTGGCACTGCGAACGATCCTCCAGGGACCCGGCCAACTTCTGCTCGAGGGGACTAAGAGCACCAGAAAGGCTTTGAATGTAAACAACCGGATCAAACTTCCTAACCACACCTAACGAGATGTGGCCAACAATGCTTACACACAAGCCTAAAGATTGTGATATCAAAATGAAACGACTCACACTGACTACAAACTCCACGGGAAGCGTACGCCTAATTGAAAACAGTGTCATTTCCCTGACTGGATAAGAATGTTAGGGTGGTCTGCAAAATCCCACAGAACACATGAATGAACTACGTAGCGAACAAGCTTGCCTTTAGTTATTCGTACTCAAACCAAGGCATGACAGTGTGTATGACTCACAAGATAAGAACGGAGAATGATAATCCAAATCCTTCTCTCCGCATGCATGTGCGTGCTTAACTAATTACAGTGTGGAATGTTCAAGTGATTGGACACGTGTTCGGGACCAAAACGTAGGCCACGGAAGCCTAATTTCCTGCACAAATTGTTTTAGAACGCACAGGGCAGGATTGTTGAGACGAAAACTCACTGCTTTGGCTGTGGCTGAGATGCGACACCTGACGAGTCTTGGCTTCTTTCTCCGAACCTTGTGAATGGTGAGAAAAGCATTTATCACCTCCGCTAAGTGGTTTGGCTCTACAAGGTGTGAGCATACAACCATCGTAATCGTCCTAATTCCTCCCGTGTTCATCCAGGCGGGGTAACGTTCACGAACGCGTCTGGATTAGCCCCGAGTCGTGCCACAGCTGTACTTAGTGAAAGAATACACGAAACGGAGGTTGCAAATTTCGGCCCTATGTCCTTCGACCTGAAGCACACCATCGGTTTGAAAGCGAACAGGATTTGTGTTTGTGTAGCGTAGAATGTTCCCCAGGTTACTCCTGAAAATCTTCGTAAATAATTTCGGCTCCTGTGTCGTCTTCAAAAGGCACGTGCACAAATAGAACCTTCTAACGGGTCCCATCTCCTTTGACTTCCAATCATTTCCTTGCGTCGTCCTGTTGTTAGCCTGTTCACGATAGCCGTTATCTAAGGAGTCACTCCGCAAAAAAAGGAGTTCATTAACCTTGTTTTGGGGGCAGATTCTTTCCGTTCTATCAGCTCAACAGGGTATGGATTCCTCTTCATTTTGAGGGGCACAAACCTGAAAACAAGCTTGCTCGCCACGCTGTTTACTCATGAAAAGTTAAGGAACCGTGGCTTTTTGGACGAGATACAAAATACTGTTTGGGATTTTGAAAATAGCACGAGCGCAGAACACGTAAATTGTGGGAACGATATTACCGGGCGAGTTGAACCAAGCCGAACTCGATGACCCAGGCCTATACCAGTTGAACGCCTTCCCCTTTCGATATCCGAGAGCTGGCCAGTGCAAGCCATTGCAAAGCAGCATCTGGGGACCAGGTTTAGCACAAAACAAGTCTTTGTTTGTGAAATGGAAGAATATTAGAAACGAGAAATTGTTGGCCGCTTGTAGAAACCCATTTATTCCCGAGAACACCAACATGTATCAATATCTAGTTGTGTTCAAAATGGTATAAGTTTGAGCCAAACTTCTTTTCACAGTGATTACACCACACGTTGAACTCCCTGATGTTTCAAGTACGCTGAAGAAATCTCGATGGTTCATCAAGAATTCTCAGTCACCATTTTACCATGTACTTTACTCTTAGTTGAGAAGCCGTCCTCGTTTACGTTGCGTATTCTGACAGTGACCTTCGCTGAACTCTTGCCTTTGTTGCTAAACGTTGTGGCCGTACAGTTAGGGCTTGTTCATATTTATATTCGTTAAGTTCGGCAATTCAGTACCGTAGAGTTAGCGACTCAATCCTGTTCTGACTAAGAGATTTGTTAATTGGACTACGCGCTGCCCACGATCGGAATCACCGTCACAGGTGTAACACGGTAAAACCCCACTAGGAAGGCCAACATCCTGGACCTTATATTCACTCACAGCCTCTCCAGCTTTTCGTTTTCCGTTCTGGTCAAATTTCTAATAGCGACCATAGGACGGTAGCAGGTAATCTTCCATTCCATCCTTACCTATCGGGCTATCTTACCCAGCCAAACATTCTCTCCGTTTATATTGGAATCCTCCGCCCAATTGCATCCGTAACCAAGATTGGACTGCTTTTTCTAACGACTGACCCCAAACGGGCGACTGATCTCTTTCACCACAATATGGAAAACTGCCTCTTGAAGCTTAGCCGAATTGCCCAGAACCCTTCCGCAGGTTATCCAACCTTGCCTTCCTCCAAGAAAAGCACCTCAACAGGCAAAATCCCTGCCTCTGAAACTACGACTCCCCACTTTTTGTGAGACCAACAACTCTTTCTGATATTATCCGGGACCTAAATTAGGCCAGATTCGCAAGAGATAAAAAGAGCTCCGGAGCACCCCGGTATGGCACTTAAACTCTCAGGTGTCCCAGAGGTCGGGGCTAGCGGTTATTAAGCGAATATATAACCACGTTACTCTGAGCGCATGCCGGCTTCTGGCGTGAATTACTCTTTGGGGGAGTACTGAAGAAGAAAAACGGACGAAGAAAGGCCGCTAAGATGTGCCCAGCTGTTGGATGTTGATTAAATGAGGCAAACTGAACCAGTAAATACGTAGCGTAAGACTGACTGAGACTTTGGGAGAAGAGGGAAGCAAGGTGCAGGAAAATAGTAATATTTCGGTTCCGTTCATTCATTACGGGAGTGACCACAGCTAGCCAGGCTTTGAGAATTCAGTCGAATGGATGAAACTGTCTATCGTCGATTGTGTTTTTAATTGGAGGGAGCAGGGTCTGCGAAAGAGTTGAGCTTAGAAGTCTAGGCCTCTCTCGTATGCTTTATCCTCAGCTATGCACTTATAAGATAACTGAGGTGCACGTGTAGCTTTGAGATATGGATGAGTGCCTATAGAAAATGGGATTTGGTCTGCGGGGCTCGAATGGTAATGTCAACATATTCCAGAACCTGGAGTAGACAAGAGGGAAAAACATGACCTTAAGGTGGATTCAGCTATAGTAGAAGGGACAGTAAAATCCCTTTCCGAAGTGAGTGAGGGTTTCACAGGAGAGGATTACTGGGTTTAGGGAAGAATACCGGCTATGCAACAGGTTATACGAGAACACTAAGTCTAATCTCGAGCTGCGAAGCCAGAGTGGGTCAAGATTCAGATGTCAGTGTTAATTACGAATCGTAATTAGAGTTTATCCTTTTGTCTTCTGTTTAGTTACTCATTAGTAGTGAGTACATGCATCGTGAACCCCGGACATTCGTAATGTATTTTCCCTGTTTCTAAGGTATCACATCAGTTTATACTTGAGTTTCATGGTACTTATTACATGAACAGTTCACGTATTTGTTCATAACCTTGCTTTCCCGAAGGTCTACACTTTTACTGTTATATAATCTTTCTGTGTTTCATTTGTACTGCCGAGCGGAGGCTCGAACTCCCAGTCTTAGCGTTCTGTCAGTGCACTCCACTATTGGCCGTCATACGTCAACAGCATTAACAGATCTATTGCCGGATTCACCCATTCATGTTGGCACGTACTCTTGTTTACTCCACAGACTTAGCTTATTTGTACTTATTTGTTAATGACACTTTTACCATTGCAAACACAGTCCAATTCACGCGTTTGTAATCGATTTATTGATCTTTGACGATAAACGTTCTTGATTTATTGATTGTACCACAACCAAACTGCGCTACAGTTTCGTTCAGCCGCCTGCTAAGTGGACCGTTTTTATTTTCTGCGCTGTCCCGATTTTTGGAAGCTTACTGCCCATTGTTCTTGGTTTCTCACCTGGCTGTAAGTCCTTTATTTGCTGTATATTTATGCTTATTGTATTATTTAGAACCACGAATCATCGATAAACACGGTTACTCGATTGGAATTTGTTCTGCTGCCCGTAATCGTGTTCTGCCCATATCGTGCGTGTAGCTAGTGAAACTAAGTTACTGCTAGATCCACAGCCCTAGACATCGGGATAGTCGCAACAGTCAGCGTTGTTCTCTGTATTTCAAAGAAGTGGGCCATACAGGCAGTTGTTTGGTAAACCGCCTTTGTATGCTTTCTAGCGCAACTCTGTCAAATCTTGTCGTGAGGAAATTTTATTTGGCAGTATTCTAGCAAAGGCCCAATGTAGGGTTTGCACATGTTGATGATACTGCCCCGAAGACGAAAGTATCTCAAGTGAAGAACCACACCTCTTCTAGCCTTGGCCACGTGGGTGAGGCGTGCTCCCGATAATTAAGGGAGCCGCTATAAGTGATGCATAAATCGTGAATGGTAGGTCCACTGGCTACTGGGGGCCCACCAAGAGTTAAGGATCCAGGGGGCATTTGGAATTTGTAGGTTAGAACCTCGCGCTTATCGCTGCAGAATTTCATCATCCAGGAGTGAAAACAGCGGCCAAGTGCACAGAGGTCCGCGGAAATGTTGAAAAGAGCAGGGGTAGAATCAAGAGAATTGAAAGAGTAGACTATTTTTATATTATCTGCAGACGGGAATGGCTTGTCATGGTGTACTACATTCAGTGCGTAAAAAATGTACATTAGAAATAGGACAGAACCGGTTATACTGCCCTGTATATAGCCACTTATAGCAGGTCTCGGATTGGATGTACGCCCGTTGGTGAGGATCACTTGATAACAGTGAATGAGATAAGATTTCAGGCAAAAAGCAGTGGATCAGCGATGCAAATAAATGCAATTTATTGATGAGATGGGAGTGTGGAACACTGTCGAATGCCTTCAACAGATCTAGGTAGACAATTACTGAGGCCTGCCGGTAATCACCGGCCTTGGTGGCTAGGTTGTGGAAGTAAAAACCGACACTTGGTGCACGATCGCCATTTGAGAAACCAGTGCTGCCTATTGCTTAGGAGGTTTGATGCAAGGAGAAGGGTAGAATGATGATAATGGTATATTTCTCGGCCACGGTCGAGACGCACGCGCTAGCGCATGATCATGGTGTGACACGTTACTCAATAATGTGGAATATTCACAAATTCAAAGTATGAAAGTCGAGAGTATCAGCGATAGATAGACATAGCCAACAACAGTTTGAATGGATCATTTTACTAATGGTTTGCGTGGCAGTTTCAAACCGGTTTCGAATCCGGGCTGGGCGGTGGAGATATCGAAAAACCGTTAGCGCAGTGTCAAGGAAGCATTATAAATGAGAATAATGCAAGCTGGGGAAACGGAGGCCTGCTGATGTTCTACAGATGGAGTAAATTTTAAACAAGAAGAAAAGGAAGACAAAAGGAAAAAAATGTAAAGAAGTGTTTTCGGGAAAGTCGGTGCATGAGGGGAGGATAGCGATCCATGAAGATGATGCAGACCCTGAATGTCGGATTTACCGGAGTTCAATAAATGGAATGAGTGTCGAAATGGTGCCGAGAACAATTTCGTGAAAGTGAACACTGGTGGATGTGGGAGAAACAGCAGTCCATAAAAAGGTGAGTTTAGATTCAGGATCAGTAACATGTACCATTCAGAAATGAGAAAGCTCAAATGGAAGGTCCTCGAGAAGTGGAGAGTCAATTTCTAACCGGCTACGGTTCGGAGGGAAGGTGGACTGTGGTAACGGATAATAAAGTGTGAAATCTCCGCATGGACTTGAGAGTTAATATGCTGTTTCACTGACAAATATATATATATATATATATATATATATATATATATATTGACGCATTTGCCTTCAGTGATATTCAGCGTCGTTTCTGGTAACGTACGACATCATATGGGTGTGTTTCGTCTAGCAGGGCGAATTATGTGTCGGTCAATCGGCTGAGTGTGGTGGTATATTAGCAAGATGCGCATGAACTGGAATGTGTGTTGGTTGCTTTAGAAAAAGCTGAATGATCTGCTAAGCAATTGGGAGTATTTCCTGTCGGGTGGCTTGATTTCGGTCCCAGTTGCTATGGTAGGTTCTATTTGAGTCTCTGTCCGTACGAGTCAAAGTGGCGTCCTTGGTTATCCGGTTTGGTGACTGCGATGGTGGGAGAAAACAGACCTGAAATAAAAGGGGGTTGCAGTCTGGACGTGGTTCCAGCTGTTGGTTATGATGATATATGAATACAATAGATAATGGGCTGGTTAGGTCTGTGTGAGTGAAGCATGGATGAAGTTTCATTTGAGCAGTCAATGGCACCTACTCCACATTCTAAGTAAAAATAGGCTCGCGGTGGATTTGTGCTACACTGCTGCAGGCTAACGGAGTTGCGTACACTAGTTTGGTAACAGTGTATGCATCCCAAAGGATTTATGATTTTGCACGTTGGCACGGCATCGCTCGGATACTAATGAAAGACCTATGGTCTCACGGTTTAGAGCAGTTAGAAATGATAACCCCAGTACCGTTTGCCTACGCAGAAAGCAGTTTGGCAACGGGGCGATAAGATAGGTTCGAAATAACAGACTGTGAGCGAATGAGACTGGCAAACTGTTAGCGTAGCCCTTTGCTGTCACTGTCTCTTCCGGCATAGTGGTTATTCTATACTGGGTAGTTTCTGAGGAGCCCTAAAGTAGATGAAACTATTGGGGTGACAGAGGTGATGCATTAGAAGCAATCGGTCACGTGCCTTGGAACGTTAACGTGAGTTCATCTATGCTCTTACCCGATGGTGCTATCGTACTGAGATTTGCTCGAGTATGATCAAGGAAATCGGACGTAGACATGATTGCATGGTTATCGCGGTGTCCTTTTCGTCGTTATCGCATTGCAAACCAGGAAAACACCCATGTGAGGACTGGTTTTGGCGAGCAGTGAGAAATGGGAATGAGATGGGTCCGAATTTTCGTCAGGGAAGCAAACTCTAACGACCTACATTCGGTGCTCATGGTAGGCGGCACAAAGGCCTGCTTCAGGTAGGGAGGTAGCACGATACACAGCCACTGGCATCCCGCACGTGGCGCTCCAAGAATGATCCACACTTTTTTAGACGTTTTTTTATTTTTTTAATGGTTTTATCACAGTCAGGTACCTGGATGTCAGAGAAGGCGGAGGTGCTTTTGGTGGGCGACCACAGCTCCCACACCCCGGCCGAAACATGGACCGCATGTAACAAGCCGCGTTGGGAATAGGTCAACCACACCAGTCGATCCGTAGCAACACTGCAACCCGGAGACATGAGTCACAAGTGACAAGGCTGGTGTGCCTGGAAGACAAAACAGTGAGGTATTTTTTCTCACTTTTTTATGCCAATCTCTACTTTTTGGTGGTCATGCCTAATTGGTGGTCAACCCTGTGCAGGGAGACCATCACGGCCAGGAATGTTTGCAGAAGCGCCGCGCTAACACTCGCCTTATCCGTGAAGTCAGAACCCTAATGCCGTTTACATGGGACAAAAAATGCAGGGGGAGGTAGAGTCAACCACAGCCTGCGATTATTCAATGGGATTTATGTTCAACAAAAAGCCAGTCTGCACAAGGATGAGGTACGACTTGCAGCACCAACAACGTGATTAGTCGGGATGATCCACAGATGGTTTGTAGTTTTGCTGGCTAAGTATCAAATGTTGTGTAGGCCAGTCATGGAAGATGCTAGAGTTCTGTGACAGGGACGGAAGTTGAGCTGTAAGTGATTAATGGTGACCACTAGATGGAGGTTGAGGAGTCCGACAGGTGCTACGTCTTTGGTTAAAGACGAAGTCGAAGACTAAGTACAGGCAGCACTGGGAATGTTTAAAGACTACCTTTCATGCTTCCAGTGGTATTTCATATAATCAAATACGACTTCTGATGCACTGGCCTCAGGCATGAGAGTTACTACGTTTAGGCATTGTAACCTGGTAGGTTTACGCCTAGGTGATGGCAACTATGGTGTGTGAAGTGGCACATCCTATATTATCAAGGGTTCTGGTTAGTATCACGCTCCCCTCATAAGCTCTATCAAAAGTCATGTAAGGATTTATAATAGTATATATAGATCAAATCGATCCCAGGGCAAGGAAGCTGAGAGGAGCGGAAGCCAGGATAAATAAGAGAGGATCAAGGAGTGAGGTAGTGGATGGTGGGACTTAATGTCTTAGGATCCAGCACCACTGGGCAATTTGGTGCTGGGGGAAAACATCATTGGCTAAAACCTTCAGCTAGAGGAGAGTTGTTTTACATGGCCGCCCTAGTACTGTATGGCGAGGGAGGCAGTAATTGTTTAGACATGGTTGTGGAAACCGACTAGCGAATTAGATGAGGCAGGGATGTATAAGGGTTAGGTGATGGTAGGTGAACGTGGGTGAGTAACGAGAACCGGCAGGCATCTACATAGCTATAGTTGTAAACGACAAAAACTATCCTTCTGCAGTGTGAGTTATACGTAAAAAGTAATACTAAAGGGTAAGCCTATCGTCTATCGTTAGGCAGAAAATGGTAGGTTTGGGATATGGTGCCGTGATCCTAGTAGTTGAACCCGTTTTTGAAGGCCAGCTCGACGGGTAGCAGAGGGCGAGAGGAGAGACTGAAGCTAGGGTTCTAAAGTTCGATGCCTTCTTCGTAGGCTCGATCCTCAGATATGCTGGCGTTAGTCAAAGTTAACATATGACTAACGGTAAGTTGTGATTTAAGGGCATGGCTGAACTGGGTTATTGACGCACATTTGCGAATGGTCTGAGGGAGCTTATTCCAAAGCTTAGAATATTTAATGAGAAAGAAGTTGGATCTGATTGCCAGCCTGGACTGTGGGATTGTCAGACTGAAGTCTCTGTGGCGCAGAGGGTAAGATGAGGGTAGGGAAAACTGTATAGAGTTGGTAGAAGTGAACGCAGAGCAATGAATAAGTCTGTATAGGAAACACAAGTTAAGCCTGACATGTCTAAGCCATACGGGGCCAAGTTTTAATAGAATGCATCGCTCTTCATAGCTCAGTGGAGAAAAATATCCCACTAGCTTCTTGGTGAAGGTACGCTGGACTTTTTCCGGGCGTATTCTGTCCGATTTAGACATTCCAGAGAAGATTATGGGGCGATATTCGAGGTGGGGTCTAGCATGGGATTGGTATGTAATGAGGATACTATGTTTCATTTTAAATGATGTGAGAACTAGGCCTATTGTCTGTCTGGCCCTGGCCGTCTGAAATGAGACATGTTCCGAGAATTGTAGATTGTTAGTGTATCGAAGCCAAAGATCCTTCACTGATGAGCTTGGGGCGATGGGTACTTGGTTCAGTGACAGAGTTCCGAGGGGGACTTGACATCTGTAGGTTGTGTAGAAGCTTTTAGATGTCGAGAAGCACATCTGCCATGAAGTGCACCATTGATCGAGTTTCTCAAGATCACTACCTATTTCAGACAGTGCTGTGCTCAAATCTTGATGGCGGAAATCATACACGATTTTGATGTCGTCGGCGAAGAGGAAAGGTGCGCCGTGTTGCACAATCGAAAAAATGTCGTTAATATAGAGTAAGAAAAATAGCGGACCAAGTACACTTCCTTGTATGACTCCACTAGTGACAGGCGCCGGTTGCGATATATGACCATTAGCATGTACAACCTGGGTTCGATCCGACAGGTAAGAAGTGATCCATGATAAAAGCGGGTCATGGATACCTGAGGCCCGGAGTTTTGTTAACAATCGGGAGTGAGGAACTCGGTCAAATGCCTTGGTCATATCGAGGTAGATGATAATCATAGATTTTCCGTCGTCAGCTGCCGTGGTCACTAGGTTGAAGAAATCAAACTGGCATGTGGTACAAGAACGTGACTTTAGGAAGCCATGTTGGCCGCTGTGAATGAGGTTATGGGAAATGAGATATTCGGACATCCGCTGTTTAATCAAACGCTCCATTATTCTGGCAGCTAAAGGGGTATGGTTGATAGGACGATAATTTGAAGGGTCATGCACTGGACCTTTTTTGTGGATAGGAATAATGGTTGAAGTTTTCCACTGGGATGGAAAAATGCCATTTTTAAGGGATAAGTTGTAGAGATTCATAAAGATAGCAGCGATGTCAGTTCCACCAAGATGAAAAAGTGCTGGAGGGATGCCGTCATAGCCAGGGCGGGAGGAGGGTCTAACACGCAGCAGCAGGTGGGTCACATCGTTCAAACTGAATTCAATGTCAGAGAGAACTTGCTCGGTGATGAGGGGTACGGGTGGCAGATTTACAGTGGCGTCAGTGGTCATGGATTCTGAAAAGAAAGTATTGAGCGCCTCAGCGATTTCAGCTGCAGATTTAATCTGCGTGCCGTTTCCCAAGATTAGATATGGTATACCTGTAGGCTCTCTCTGATTTCTGCTTTTCAGCAGTCGGGACAATCGGTACGATCTGTCGAAGGAATTCAAGGCCGAAAGCTCCTGCTTTCTCAGCAGTTCATTAGTCCGAAGACTGATGGTGACAGAGAGAGAGTGAAGTTGCAATAGTACGGAGAAGTCCTTGGTTTTATTGTAGATATTCTGCAGTTTTGCATGTTTCTTTTGCAGCCTTGTTTGGTAGGAGCCGCGGTCTTGAGAACGGTTGGTCCCGGTGGTGGTGATTGCTGACAAGCAGCTGTGTAGCTTATGATAGAGTACGTCACTGGCGAGCTGAATGTTGTGCTGTAGGAAGTAGTCATCCCAGTTGAGGGATCGAAGCATAGGCTTGAGGTTCATCTAGTTGATCGTGTGCAGGGGCTGTTGAGATGAGCTACATATGGGGTCTATGGGTCCGGCTGCGAATCTGCAAGATACCATTCTATGGTCACTGCCTGGGAAAGGGTTGAGGGCGGTAGTCATCACGTCCGATAGGCCAATGCTAAATATCAGATCTAGTATGCTGTTACCTCTGGTTGGTGTCATTACGTGCTGGACCCAGCGCCCTGCGCGTATGGTCGAAACGAAGCTCGTGAAGTATTGGGGTGATGACATAGTGTCCCAGCAGATATCAGTTGCATTGAAATCGCCAGCAATGATTTTTGACGAGGAGGGTAATAGTGCAAAGTGGTCAAAGGCTTTGACTACGTGGGCGAGGTCCGTGGTGTTTGAATTGGGTGGTCGATAAACGCAGCCGATATGGAGTGGAGAGTTGGCCTGAAGAACCGTTACCCATATTGAGTCCAGTATTGGATGAGAGAGAGGAATGGTAGGCAAGCTGTTTTTAACATTCTTTGACAACTGTTTCCGTTTTTCTGGAAATGAAGGACTTGTGATTATTGGGGCAGTAATTAGAGAGCTCGTAAGCGGGTCCTTTTGAATGTCGTGGAATGACGATTAAACGCTTTCAGTTCGACGGTGCCAAACTGGATTTGAGTGACAACGAGGAGGGTTTTGATAATAGAAGTGGAAGATTCGATCCACCGTTGGAAATCGCACTTGGAGGAGACTCATCTGCTCCAGGATGCGCAGATGCTTTATAGCGTGAAACCAGCTTGTAAATATCGTTTTCTTTAATGTCAGGGCAAACAGAGAATAGCTGATGATAGCAGGAAGACTCGGGAGAGGGGGTTATGTTTGAGGTTGGGGCCATGCCGTTGGGGAACTGAAGGTCGGGGCTTCGGCGATAGCAGGAGGAAAGGTGGCTGGATTATTATCCTGTAACAACAAATCGGATAATGAGAAATGTTGTCGAATTCCTAGATTAGGCAAGAATGAGAGTTTGAATGCCAAAGCAGGATGCTCCGGGGCTCTTTTTATCCCTTGCAAATCTGGCCTAATTTAGGTCCCGGATAATATCAGAAAGAGTTGTTGGTCTCACAAAAAGTGGGGAGTCGTAGTTTCAGAGGCAGGGATTTTGCCTGTTGAGGTGCTTTTCTTGGAGGAAGGCAAGGTTGGATAACCTGCGGAAGGGTTCTGGGCAATTCGGCTAAGCTTCAAGAGGCAGTTTTCCATATTGTGGTGAAAGAGATCAGTCGCCCGTTTGGGGTCAGTCGTTAGAAAAAGCAGTCCAATCTTGGTTACGGATGCAATTGGGCGGAGGATTCCAATATAAACGGAGAGAATGTTTGGCTGGGTAAGATAGCCCGATAGGTAAGGATGGAATGGAAGATTACCTGCTACCGTCCTATGGTCGCTATTAGAAATTTGACCAGAACGGAAAACGAAAAGCTGGAGAGGCTGTGAGTGAATATAAGGTCCAGGATGTTGGCCTTCCTAGTGGGGTTTTACCGTGTTACACCTGTGACGGTGATTCCGATCGTGGGCAGCGCGTAGTCCAATTAACAAATCTCTTAGTCAGAACAGGATTGAGTCGCTAACTCTACGGTACTGAATTGCCGAACTTAACGAATATAAATATGAACAAGCCCTAACTGTACGGCCACAACGTTTAGCAACAAAGGCAAGAGTTCAGCGAAGGTCACTGTCAGAATACGCAACGTAAACGAGGACGGCTTCTCAACTAAGAGTAAAGTACATGGTAAAATGGTGACTGAGAATTCTTGATGAACCATCGAGATTTCTTCAGCGTACTTGAAACATCAGAGAGTTCAACGTGTGGTGTAATCACTGTGAAAAGAAGTTTGGCTCAAACTTATACCATTTTGCACACTAGTTTATTAATACTAATGACGATATAGATAATGGTTTATTTCGGACATCCTTCAGGCATGCTGGAACGCAAGATTCATGGGTACTTTCGGACTTAGAGTCTGAATTCCAAGAGGATTTTTCAGGTTTGTGCACTCGTTATTGTACAGCATATAGTATTGGATCAGATCTGAACTTTAGGTCGGGCTGCCAACCCGTCCAAGTCAGAATGGAGCTAGTCGGATGTAGTGGCCTCTTACTCAGGTAATACAAAAAGAGGGACTGTGCAACGAGCAGATCAAACAGGATTGACGGAAGTTTCGTTCCCCTTGAGGAAAAAGATGTTTTCAAATGGGGACTTGGATGAAGGAGCTTAGTAGGAAGGAGTTTGTGGAAAGCTCAAGATGCTATCACTCGACTTGGACACAAACAGATGAACCCGTGGTGCACTTGGCGAACCCAGAGCGCAGGCGCGGGTTATTTACTGGCCGAACGCCACTGGGTTCTGTCCGGTGTTTGTTCGCATTTGGTTGCTTGTAAGTTGGGCCGTAGCCTTAAGAGCGGATCAGGTGCTAGGACGTCGCCTGTTTACGAAAATTAGAAAAGGAATTAAGCATGAATTGAGCATATGAACGGTTTTCTCTCTGTGTTCATTTTTTGGGCTTCAGTGCCGTAGGTGTTTGTCTTCTGCTGCTTCGACATGTTATCCAGGTCGGCGGGTTAAGAGGCAAGGCTACGGTGGGGATTGTGGATGGCAAGACGCAACCGGAATATATTAGGGACCTGGAGAGCAATTTGCGTAACTGACCTGAGGGATATATGACAAGCTCAGACCTGAGATATATATAGGTCCGACCCCACTGGCTGGAGTCAGGGCGTTGGTTGCTACTGAGTACAATTGTAAACCTAAGCGTGGCTCGGATGTTACGGTGTCGGACTCCGCAAAAAGTCACAGCGAAAAACATGTCCGCTCCTGTTTCAGTTTAATGTTTAAGTTGCTGCCAAGGAATGTGTTAGCACACAGTCTTTTGTCATTGCCAATACATGATTCAAGCGGGCAAATATATTTGACAAATTATTACCTTTGTCGTTTTAACAGGTAGTCAGGCCTTATCCAGCCGAACATCCTTACCATCTTCTCCTTTTCTATATTTTTTCCTCCATGACCGTTTTACAGTTAACAATTCCTTTATCATATATTGGGACTCCATCTTTCTTCTGCTATCTGCGGATTCACGTGTCTGGATGATATCCATTGGTCCTGGTAACCACGTAATCTTGTTCACGGAATTATGTCATTTTCCATATTCATAAAATTTCTCTTCAATACCACTGTGCAGTTTTTCTGTGTTTGTTTCGTTCCGTGAAATTAAAAGAGCATCTTTCACCACTCCTGTATCAACTATGCATATATTGTATCCTCTGTATCCTAAAAGGAAGTTCCTTCCGACAATTTACAGCCTTGGCATTTCTTTACTATCGCCAGTGATGAAATCGAAACTGACTCGTATTTACTAATTAAACAGTCGTCACTGTAGTTTATTTTAACTCGGCTCGGTCCTATTCTGTTGGAAGCTGAAATGGCCGTCTTTTTTAATTTTAATTTCCCCATCCAACTGAGTAACACGGTACACCAGGTCACGTTGTCATGCTAACCTCTCGGCCATGATCAAGAAATATTCCGTTATAATTGGAACAATCCCCTCCTGCCTAATCAGTCCAATGTTCGATAAGATTATTACGCAGCCCTTCACCTAGCATTGCTCCAGGATAACTCTTGTGCTGTACCCGAGGCACAAACCACTTCTCATCCTCGATTAATAACGACGTATGTGGGTCTCATAATTACGTGTGACATGCTCGCATTAGTAAAATACAACGGTAATAAATTCTTAGGGTAGGCGAAGCAAATATTTTTGTGGTTCTATTTATACCTTCTTGCATGACAGTTGATAACTTCTGTCCAAAGCTTAACCACCTGCCAACTATTGTCCATAAATGGTCAGTCGATTATAGCTTTTGTCTTTCCGTATACCTAGTTTTCACTTTCTCAGAGTGCGGTTTCCGCCGGCCTCTAACTTCCTTGTCGTGTAGTTCATTTTCGTCCTGCATTGGTTCAGTGGTACTGACAATCTTCGTTTGCTTCTCCGTCCAAGAAGCCCCAGTATATGTCCGACAAACTCATCAGCCTGAACTTTCGGCATATTGTACCACCGGTTTTTGTCCTTGCCTTCCTTTCCACCATGTTCATTATCGGCATTTTATCTACCCCGTCTGTTCACAGATTCGAAACCGCTTTCTATTTGCTGTAACGACGATTTCACTTTACTATTTGAAACCAAGTTTCTCTGCCTCCTGCTGTTACTTGTATCTGGGGCTGTCTTTTTGATCTACCCAAACAGCCTGTTATTTTATAATGTTTGGAATTTTCACCTCACTTGATCGTGCATCTACAAGTGTATCTCTCCCATGATCTAGGGAATGTAGTCTATTTCAACCGGTGGATAAATACCTACACTTATATTTCCATTATCTAAACCCTTCCAATAGGTGCTTGGAATTTTCCTCTCCACGGGAAATTCCGTACATAATGACTGGGCACCTTCGCATACGTCTTCATGGAATCGGAGATGCATATCAGTATTATAATTTTTCTCAAGTTTCTGGACATTTTCGCCCCGACGGATGCAATCGCCTTCAAGCGAGGGCGCCATGTACGCAGTGCGAGAATCAGGCAATACATTCCGGGACAGCACAGGGGACTTCATGTTCTGGCCCTTCAGGAAGTGTCCTTCCTCTTCAAATGCAGTTGACAATAAAGGAAAAAGTCCTTCCCTATTTGCTCTGATACTTGGAAAATGTTCCCATGCCACCCCACCTCCAGCCGTTCTCACAATGTCCATAGACTACCAAAACTCCGTTTCCCCTGGTCACTGCTTAAGGTTCTCCAAGACCTTCGGCCACACCCGTTGAGACACGGTTGGAACCTTCTGCTTTACTGCCGCAAAAGCAAAGACATCTGCGCAAAAGACTCGATCCTTTCAACTCAGAGGGACTAGAAGCAATCCACCCTGGAATCCTGGAGGAGACTACTACAATCCTCAATTGCTCATATGCCGTACCATTCTAGAAGCACCTGGATAGGGGCCTTTTTCGCGGGCATGGGAACAATCGATCACCCCTCCCATCTCCAAAAATCGAGGTTTTCGCATGTCGAGCAGCTGCGGTCCGAAGGGGCCTACCAAGATCCTCATAAAAGTTTCGAAAGCAACACGGAACGTGATTTTTGACCAAATGTTCCAGTACAGGCTGATTTCCGCATCCCTGCATGGCTCTCTCTGTGGCGGCTCATTATAGACTAACAGGCTGTCGGTCGTGAATAGTCCAAAGCTAGCCTATGACAATAGCAAGATACTGCACGCATCTTCATTGACTTTGCCGGGGCCTTTACCAGGGCAACCTATACCCCAATTCCTTTTGAACTCAGGAAGTATGGGATGGACGACCGGCTACTTCCTCTTCTTCAAAGCATTTTTAGTGACAGCTCCTTTGCCGTCTGAGCAGGCTTCTCAGTATCGGGACCTGGACCGATTCACTTTGATGTCCCTCAGTGGTGAGTCTTGGGCTCACTTCTCTTCCTTATTTATGCTAATGATCTTTCAGGAAACATTCTCACCAGCATCGCCAAGTACGCTGATGGCTTGGCCACCTGGGACTCTAATGCCAGTTCGGTCCAGTCAGCATTTGATCTAGCTAAGCTCCGTTCGACGGATCGCAGGCTACTTATAAACGATGGCAAATGAGTGGGCGTGTCATCTGGCGATGTTCCGGATAGACTCTTCTGGATCAATGCAACTGTGATAAAACAGGAGGTGGATCAGAATGGCATCCACGGGCCTCAGCGTTGCGGAGAGCTTTATTTTTCCACCAGTAGACCGTTAGCAAATTCGCACGCATGGTGAAAACTGATTAAAATACTTCCTCCGAACCTCCGATGAAGGATCCCATCTAGTATTAAGAGCCTTCTTTCGCCCACGACCATAATACGATATTTAGATATTGCGCTCTGGCTTCATCCGTGGCCGCAATGAGTTGAGAAGGTGCAAGGGACAGCCAGAAAAGCTGTGCGAGAACGATCTTATTAACTATACCTTTCATGAAGCATGCTTCGCCGGCCAGAAATGCGTAGGGTCAGACGAGACCTGCTTTTCAAGCCGACGTTTTCTCTACAGAAGTATTTGAGCATCTCTTTTCACGCTCAATTCTGAAGAACATGGGAGGACACAAGAAAATATTGAGGCTCCATCCTCTAGTCTTTATCAAAAAGCGCTCATTGGTTAGAGCAGCATCGTTCTGGGGCAGCCCACCTGGGAAAATGGCCGAATGCCCCTCGGAAGGGGCATTCAATGCAGGACCAGACGAACATTTCAGGCTTTCGAGCAGTACTGTGAGCACGGCCTCTTCTTTCGAAACTTGGCTTTCTTCTGCCCATTGTAGTGAGCAGGCTGTTGGCAGCTATATTATTGTTCGGTAAATGTAAGTGTATGATAATTCTGATGCATTTACTGAGCATTTGTGCTCATGAAGGTTTCTGTGTTTTGTGTTTTGCAGATCAAACACCAGCACCTCCGACAGAAAAGGCTCATCCTTGCATGCTATGCTGCGCTTTCGTGCTACTGAGTTGTATTTACGTTCCTCATCAACCCTCGTTTTTTCTCCAGCCGAGTGTGCCGCGGCATACAAATCTAAGCTAAAGAGCTTTAGTTTGCTTGTTGCCGAGCATCTCTTTCCTCACCCAAAACCTACACATATGTATATCACCATAGGCAAGTAGATACAAAGTAACTCTGTTTTACTCACTCTAACGGCTGTACTTTCTACACAGAGCGCCTATCATGTCCCGCTTCTTGAAATGTCCCAAAAGGCTCCTCAGCAATAATTCTCCCTCTCTGGTGTGACTGTCACCTAACTGATTGGTATTACTTTATTTTTAGAAACAGGGTCTCAAACGGCAGGCTCCTGACCCTAAATCAGGAAGAACTTTTCATAGGGGAATCGGATGCTAGGTGCGACGTAGACAGGAGGAGGGTCTACGACAAGCTGCGAATTTCAGGTGTTTCATGCCCTACTGCTCTAAGAAAGGGGCACATAGTTGAATTGAACTGAAATGTGTATTTTCTTGACCGCGGTCAGTACACATGCACAAGGCAAGATCAGAGAATACAGCAGTACATGTCAATATGAGATATTCACAATTTATAAATTTATAAATCACATAGAAACGGAAATACACCAGTAAAGTCATGTAGTGTTTGAGTGAACTAAAGTGGTAATGGTTGAAGCGGGGATTGCAAGCCTGTTTCGAATTCGGTGAGGGCAGTGTGGATAGATGGAAAACCGTGGGATTGCTGATATAAGCGATAAATGGATGGTCAATAACGAGTAACTGGGCGGAAGAGATGCGGCGGTCAACGAACGGCAAGCATTAATATCAGTGATGAGGTCAGAAGCGCTGGAATTTTCACATTGCTACTGGTCAACGCAAGCTCTATTAGGAAAAAACTCCAATACATACGATCAGCTGCACTAATAAACGAAAATAACTTTATTTTATGACGGAATCTTGGTTACATGACTCCTATCTAGTAGAGGACATTGAGGTACTCGGCTACAAATCCTTCAGCAAAGGCTGAACACATCAGCATGGCGGAGGCTGTCTAGTGTATGTACAGGAAACTCTCAGGGCGACAAGCTTTCGGCCTCCTATCTTAGACGGCACTGTCGACTCTGTATGGCTGAACGTTGAAGTCCAACGTCAAGACCCGATACCAGGTTGGGTATACCGTCCGCCTAGATCTAGTTCTGATAGCTTCCTGCAAATTATCGAGGCACTGAACTTAATTATTGATCTTAAAATAGGCCTAAAATAGATAGCCGGTGACTTTAATGCACCAGAAGTATGCCGGACGTCACTCACAGCATCAAGCCATTTACCACGGTTTTTAAATGCAATTCATCTAGGTGGATGGAATCGGTACCTCAAGTCCCCAACCAGACTCGACCACGTTCTTGACTTAATCTTGTCACTAGGGTTAACCCAGGTTATAACAAAAGTTTAGAATAACCTACCGGGGAGTGATCACGCGACTGTCCACTGCTGCTTCACAGTACCCATAAAGGATAAAGAGCATACACCCCCGTACAAACCATATCATAGGGCTAACTGGAATATGCTACCTTCTCTGATTCGCAGTCGAAATTGGGACACCTTCTTTCTGAGTGCAGATTCCTAGCTGGTGGCAGATCAACTTTACTCTATCTCTGAACGATGCCTCAACCGAATAACCCCGTCACAAAGGCCGTCAATCCGCCCTAATGACAATAATTTGTCTCGTCTCAACTTGAAGTTAAGTAGACTTCGACGCGTTTATCGTAAAACAAGGGACTTTTCACAGTTTATACAGATAAATCGTTTGGCTGAAACGATAAAACTGTACCCCGACAGTGGAATGATGCAACAGGAACTCAGGGCCTTACGTGATTCCAAGAAAGCCAAGATTATTGCAGAACTGATGAAGTCGAAGGACCCCAAAACAACTTCATCTGTCTTTTCTATTCCTTTCAATAACACGTAGCTCGACAAACCGCTGGACATAGCAGAAAAGCTTAACACGTTTTCTGCTTTTTCCTTAACTAAGGACACAGCATCATTTTTCTACAATCCACCAGTACCATCGTGTGAGCCACTTTCTTCTGTAACATTCCTGCCCTCCGAAATTGAGCCATTAATTTCAAACATCAAAATGTCTTTCCACCCCGAATCGGAATCTTTGCCATCAGCCATCTTTAAATTGGGCGGCCCAGATATTCCTATTCTTTTATCGAATTTATTCAATTTGTCTATGCGCCTTAGCTGGCATCCTATACAGTGGAAGACATCGGTTATTATTCCAATTCATAAGAAGGGAACACGGGAAGACCCGGCCAACTACCGGCCTGTGAATCATACCCTGGTAGTATCGAGGATTATGGAAAGATTAGTAAAAGTTAAACTAACAGATCTTCAAAACCACCTTATAAGTGAAGGTCAGCACGGTTTCTTAAAAAATCGATCAAGCGCAACTTGCATGACTGACTTTCTGAACCTTATTACTATAGCTGCCAATGACGGTAAGGCAGTGATCTCAGCCTTTTTAGATGTGTCTAAGCTCTTCGACCGGGTGTCTCACACTCGCTTTTTGTCAAAGGCTAAGACATACGGCATTGTTGGCCCACTTTATGCCTGGCTAGAATCGTACTTGTCCTCGAGCAGTCAAGTGGTAAACGTTGGTGGCACAATTTCCACACCCAGCTCTGTAACCAGTGGTGTGATCCAAGATAGTGTACAGGGCCCATTGTTGTTTCTCATGTACATAAATGACATATTTACCGTGGTTCACCATGGAACTCCGTTTTTACTTGTTGATGATGTGAAGTTGTTGTACGCCTTCGACCATAATTCATTGGGTAATACTGTAGCAAAAATATCGGAGGACTTACGGATGTTCAATTCGTGGTGTACTGATTGGGTAATGAAGTTCTCGGTGGACAAAAGCTACATTCTTACATACACGTGTCATGTCCCTCCGAAACGTTCAGCGTAGGTGGTCATCTGATCCCCAACAAATCATCAGTACGCGACCTGGGCAAATACTACTCCTGTTCGTTCAACTTCTCGGAGCAAACAGACAATCAAGTTGCTAGGTCCCGCAGGTTAATAAGACTTGTCCACAAAACATTCCGTTTGCGTGAAAGTAAGCTCAGTGTCTACACAACACACGTCAGACCATTGCTAGAGTATAGCTCAATAGTTGGCTCTAACATGCGCCAGATTGATAGGATCGCCATCGAAAATGTTCAGCGCACCTTCACTAAACAAATCGTTGGACATCCGTCTAGTCTCAACTATAAACAGTGCTGTGACCTGCTACACCTCGAACCCCTTTGGCTCCGACGGATAAAGAACAACCTGCCTTTTTTCCATTCGCTGTGAAAAAATAGATCTTGAAACCCCCCCCCCTCTGTGGCACGAGACCCACTGAGCTTAAGGTATTCGCTACGACACAGCAGTCATTCGGTCACTGTGCCGTCCTCGAGAACCAGCCTACGGTCCAATTTCTTTATTGTTAAATATTCACAAATGTGGAATAAACTTCCACCAAATGCCCCTGCCATAGGCCGCTTGCAGAGATTTAAAGAGGAATTAAACAGAAAGCTTGATGTCCTGACACTCGTATCAAACAATGATCCATACACTTCGGAGGAGCCAGCGTAAGAAGTTGGTTTGGGTTAATGACAGGCGGGTCTGAGTCGGAGGCCACGAGACCTAAGTACCACACAAGTCGCCGTATATACCACTCAATTTTTATTGATCTTTCGTGTACAACCTTGTGTTTGGCAAAGTCGAACTATCCACCAAGTACTCCCAATTTCTGGATAATAGAGGTTTCTTTTTACCACTGACCGTTGATCCTCAGCTGGGAGCACCCCAGACTGCGTTTCTTTTTTTACCTTTCCAGACAACCACGGATGGAGCCTTCCCTTCGATGGCTTGGCATAATACCTGGCCCAAATTTTCCGGTGAAAATTCGATACCTGCCCGTCATTTCGTCACTACCACATAGGCCATGCTCTCCGGGACACCCCGCAACCTGGTATCAAGCTCCTGAACTATTCGATCTCTATATGACAACGCCAATATCATTCAAGCGAAGCCCGCCGGTGCGGGGCGCGGTCAGATCCACCGCTTTGGACGGCGCACATCGGGCATGCAGGACATCTACAACGATGTTCGGGCTTAGCTAGGATGGCGGATCGCATCTCTTGTCACCAAAAATGGTTTTTAGGTTGGGCGTCCAGCGCACGGTCGGCCCCACCCACCAGCACCAGTTGAGGTAAAAACAGCAGCATTTATTCAACCGAAATGCTGCAAACATGGAACTATCTCCCCCAGTTATCGCCCATTTTTCATCGTAATTGTCTCCATCTTCGCCACCACAACTTACCGCTTCTTAAGCCCGGAAAAATCTACTTTCCCTAGAACATAATTATCGCGGGGTTTAAAGACCGTTTCCATACTCGGCTTACCATTCACGAGCCTTCTTCCCGATGACTCGTGCCAAACCACCCGCTTGTCCTATAAGCAAACTTAACCAATCGCCGAGATAAAACTCGCCCTTTTTTATCACAGTTATCGATTTATTTGCATAAAGTCACATTTAATGTTGTCGTACACTTCCGTCCCACAAAGTCCAAACAGTATATTTCACTGAGGAATATTTGTCTCCAGAGCATCCCAACAGTCGGCGATATTGTGATAGTTCGCTCTTTCTATCAGTCCTTCTGTTTGCCCACACGGCTCTAGCATCGCACTATCCTCACCTTGCAAAGATTCATGCCCTCCCCATATATAGACATTTGGGAGATATGTGCCTCGCAGCTCTTTCATCTTTCGGCATCACAAGATCCACCTCTTACAAAGAATACCAGCAGATAGTATTTTACCTGTCGACTATTTCACCCTCAACTTCGCAACTGTATTCATCGGTTGTTTGATGCCTTTTCTTATCCGGTATTCCCTCTTGGTAAATCCTCTCCGACAATTTTGATTCTTACATCTCTCCGGTCTTCATGTTCAGCTCCTAGATGACGATAATCATACGTTATTACTCACCTGTCATTTAAATACTCATCTGTGCAAACCGTGTATATGCGACTATCATGGCTACGCGTCACAAACTGATTTGTCGCCGAGTTCCCATTTCCATTTTGGTGCATCACATTCCACCTTTATGAAGGTAAACGATGTGCGCAACGATTACATGTGTACATCAGGCCGCTTCTTCCGCCATCACCTAGGCAATCTCTCTACAAATGAGCTCTTCACTGGGTATTTTACTGACTCAGCCGATATTTGGTCGCTGAAAGTTATATGGAGAATCTTCGAAAGATTTTAATTGTTCTCCGTCTGCAAATTCATTCTTTTTATCGTCTGATTTCCAATCCAAAGCCATGCCATACTCCGCGGAGCGCTATAGCTGGTTCATGTCTCCCTTGGAAACTTCTTTTTCCTCAAGGTGAACAAAACTTTCGTCAATTCTGTTTGATTCTCTCGTTGCATAGCCCCTCTTTTTGTATTATTTCAGGAAGAGTCTACTACCTCCGACCAGCTCCACTGTGACTTGGCGGGGTTGGCCACCCGACACTAAGTTCAAATTTGCAAGGCGCCGCCTTGAAGAGTAACTTAAATACCTTATCCTGTACAATACCTGAATCATCCTCTTGGAATTCGGACCCCACATCCAATTGTACCGTTTGATTTTGCGCTCCAACATGCCTAGGGGTTATCCGAAATAAACCATTGCTATTAACAAGTCTAAAAGTAAAGTACGCATGGGACTATCAATGTGCAGTCAGAGATACCAGCTAAATATAGAACACTGATCCAGCAATGGGTAACTAACTGTGGGGGAAGCATATGAAGTAAATGCAAGTGAGTCAAAGGTGATAATAAAACGGACCTTTTGTGCGGATGATTTCTATGTCATATGGAAATTCACATGAAGGCGAAAAGCTTCACAAGGATTTCAATGAAATTTTGAAGAGCTTGAATCGTATATGGACGAGTAACGGACCTTCAAAGAAGAGCCGTCAGAAAAACGGACTAGTGGAGACAAACGCTACTGGTGCGGCTAGGCAGAAGTTGGAAGAGTGTAAAGAAGAAAAAAGTTTTTCTATGCGATAAAAAATTATCAGCCAAATTCTGGTTGGCTGCAGTTGTAGGGTATTCCGTTTCATAAAGACCTTGGTTGCAGGTGATGGCAGGTAGACTGTTGAGGGTAGCAGGTAAAAAGGGGCTGGTTTGACGGAGTGGACAGTGACGGGGGCTGGGTTTCGGTCATTAGTTTTGTACTGCAACGCGGAAAGAATTGAGCTGTCGGAATGGATTATTGGGGACAGACGTTGGGCGGATGTGGTTGATGGTTGGTGTCAGGAATTACCTCTGCGATCCGGTGGGACCTTCATGAGGGTTTTTTACTCCGTGTACGGTGCCCCATATAACGTCAACAGGTGAGAGTATAGGTTTAAACCATTATTCAAATCGTCCATTCCTTACGGTAATCCGGGATTTACCTTGAGTTGGCCGATGGCCACCCAAGTAACCAATGCCATCCGAAAGAGATCAGGAGTGCGGCAGCCTGGAGGGTATTCCAGCTGTGAGTTGTGATTATATCTCTATTGGAAACCAGAAAATGAACATTTCGTTATCTGAACAATTAGTTATCGTCCGGCTAGTAGGCCGGTCTATTAGGGATCCCTAGACGGAAACTGGTAGCTTCCTAGGGTATTTGGGTGATAGTAGAGATTTAGGGAGATATCAGGTAGGTGGCGGATGCGGAGACAGTGTTCATCTGAGAACCAGGAATAAAACAATAGTAGAGGGTATGATCTGGAAGAAGAATGGGAAAACAGGAAGATCGCAGTCGGGTCGGTCCACCAGCCGTGGTCGAGGACGGAAAACAGTGAAAAGGAAGGAAAACACTGGGTGTTAAGGTGAGGGTTTTTCTCGTGAGAGCGAACGTGTCGGTACTCCGTGGGGGTCATGAGAAATAAGAGGTATACGGATTCCGGTTGGAATGGAGTCTTTACTTACCATAAGCATATGCGCAGAGAAGTGAGGCCTAGTTGCTAGGGAATGGTAGTCTGTGTGACAAGACCGCAGCATACGAGGAAAGCGCAAGAAAAGCAGGATGGGACGGTTGTGTTCTAGCCTGAGACAGAGGAATTAAGTGAGGCGGAGCACCTATCACTAAAGGACGGGACGGGTTTTTAATATATGTAGGCAAATTGTGTTGTAAATTGGCGCGATCTAGTGTGGAGGGAAGCGAAAAGTGAGTGGAGCTTACCCAAGGTATATATATATAGCTGTATAACTGGGTGCGATCATCAGACGGGTCATGAGAAAGCTGTCGGAAGCAAAAGAATGTGGCACATTGTGGTTCAATATTCAAGGCAGTTTTCACATGCTTGGTCTATGCCAACGTTATCACGGGTCATGCTAATCACAGAAAATGCGTCTAGGATTCTGCGTAGTGCCCCTTTAAACTGTATTAGCTAGCTACATTGAAGTCAACACTTGCAAACGAAGGCGAACTTCATGCGAGACCAAAACTAGTAGGGTTTGCTGATGAGGACACTTGAGATAGACAGCTGGCGAGGGCAGCAGTGGAACTAGATATAAAACTGTGCCAGACGAGTAAAAATTAAGGCCTGGTGGTCTAGCACTGGGTGGTAACCTGGCCGGACCTGCAAGGGTACCGGTAGGTAACCATCAAGTACAGCAGAATGCCGCACTCGGGCCCCAGCCCTGACAGTAGTATGAAAGCCGCGTTCGGAGTCGGAAATATTTATACTTGAAGACATGCTAGAAGATGAAAATTGACAGTAGTGTCCGAAGGTGGAGAAGAGCGCCGCCCTTGCCAGACTGGACTTTACTGCCACTCCTATAGAGATGGACTGGGAGTCGTCGGAAGTCCTA
This sequence comes from Fasciola hepatica, assembly GCA_948099385.1. Taxonomy (NCBI): domain Eukaryota; kingdom Metazoa; phylum Platyhelminthes; class Trematoda; order Plagiorchiida; family Fasciolidae; genus Fasciola; species Fasciola hepatica. The sequence goes on from CANUEZ040000063.1 coordinate 6,268,475, forward strand.
GATCATCAGCCAGAGTCAGGCACACCAGGGGACGTCTGAAGGAAAAACTTGCAATCGCTTCAGGCGTTGCACCCGAGAACTAGGCAGGGGGTACTTGAGCGAAGGGGCAAATGTGATGGTGTTATATACCAACGCGTGTAGTATAAGAAAAAAATGGGGAGCACAACGCGTCGATGGGTAACATTGCGGAAACATGTCTCTCTAGAGATGACCATGCGCCAGGCCTAATAATTAACGCTTTTGCGATCTATGGGCAGGATGGAGAACATGATCGCCCTGTGGGAGGGGTGGCCAGGATGCGCACTCGCCATGTCCGTTTATGCGCAGTTACCATTATGCCTCCAGGCAGAAGGGTCGATGTTGTCTGTGTCTATAGGGCACCAGGTGCAAAAGAGAATGTTTGCTTACTGCGGACCCTGACTGAACTAGTTAAGGACGTTCAAGGGACTCTCATACTGGTTGACCTCAATCTTCCGCACACTGAATAGACCGTTGAACAGTGGGTGCCGGGATCGGAGGGGGATCCTACTTAGAATGGCTGTATGCCAATGTTTTGCACCAGCATATTAGAGAAAATGCCAGACATAGGACTGGATGAGTTCCAACCTTGCTGGATCTAGCAATATTGAATCTGCCGAACAATATTTATGGAATGCTTTACTGTGCACTGTCGGGCAAGAACGATAACGCACGTTTCAGAGCCGCCGTATGCATGGGGCAACCCAAGGCACCCTCAAAGCTGCTTGGGAATTTCGGTAGTATGGAAGTGGATTATCTTCGCAATGGGGCGATGGGGGTGACGAGGGACACAGTAGAGAGGGCTTATGTCGAGGAGGTCGGGCAGGTCATAAGAATAATTTTGATTGCCCTTGAAAGGTAAGGGCGCGGGGGCAGGCTTATTTGGTGGAAGGCTGCAATAGCCAGGGCGATCAAACGTAGAAATCGCAGCTGGAGCCAGTACAAAGCTTTTGGTAGTAGGCTTGCCTGGAACCTTTATGCAGAGCATGGAAACGAGGCTGCGAGCCTCCCGCGAAAGTCTGAGTGAGAAGTTAAGCCAGGATTGGCCCAGTGCGTAAGACAGCAGCCGAAAACGTTCCATAGCTTTGTGCAGTCGAGGCATAATGTCTCTCGCAGTTGATGTGCGATGAGGTTTCTCGTTCCCCTCCCATTTTTGGCGGGTATTCGACGGAATGCATTGTGCAGTGGTGGCCGCATAACTGATTCGGTTACCGTCGAAAGAATTCTGGACGCTCGACTGGCCGTGGCCATTGCCTGTCCTGTGCAAACTGAAATGAACTGAACTGAATGGAGTATTTTCCCCTCCCGTGTAGTACAGTAATATACTTTTCATCTGACAGCCAAAATATTGAAAAAGCAATGCCCTCGAAGATCCGTGAGCACTTTGCTTCGGGCCCCGAACCTGTGCTCTGCCTAAAGAACTTTGGATAGACCTTGGTGAGTGCCGCGCGGTTTGAATTCATAGTGCTCTCGTCTTTGAATTGAGTTCTTGAATAGTTTTGTGAATTAACCCAGTCTAATTCGCAATACTGAGTGTATCATAATTGCATTTAAGGTGCGCTTTGTCCGGAGAATATTTTTATTCTCCTTGTAGCATTGCCGAGTAGTGTTCGGTGTTTTTTGAGGCGATCTTTCCTCGCTTCTAGTCTTTCTTTTTGTTTTTGTTTTTTGTGTTAGCGGGATTTACCTGCTATTGTCAGAGTGCGTATTTTATGTTTCGGTAAAGAGCACTTGAGTTGTATTCGCCCTCGTTTTTGGAATTTTTTGGTATGACACGCGTTTCCGACCCGTGTCTAGCACCCAAGTGTGGAAAACGTGTGGTAAATGGTATAGGGTGCGAAATATGCAAGAGATGGGCCCACCCAAGGTGTTCAGGGATAGCAAAGGACATCTATGTCCTTTATAAACAGAACCCATGGGCTGAATGGGTCTGTGCCCCCTGCAAGGAGGCGGCCAGTCTGGCCATTAAACTGCAGGACCAACGTCCACCAAGTAGTACCTCGGTTGTAAGCCCCAAACCACCGCAAGCGGGTTGTAGTAGGTCGTTTGCGGAAGTAGTATCAATACCCGAGAGGACAATCATCCGAGCGAATGGACCAGCTCCTAGGGCTTGCCAGGCGGTCGTTGCCTCCACTCCTTTGAAGCAGACCGACGAGGGCCAGTGGACGGAGCAGAAGCCGAGAAGGGCGAGGCAGGTCACAAAGAAGGGAGACTGTAATAGTGCGAAAGAGGGGTTGGCTAGGGTGGATGACCCTGCTCTTCTGGTATTAGAAAAAAAGGTGAAGGACCTGCAGAGGCAGATCTTGTCGATGGGCAGGGTCTCAAGCCACAGGCTTCTGATCATAAACCAGGAAGAACCCTTTATAAGGGAATCGAAGGCCAGGAGAGACATTGACAAGAGGAAGGTCTGAGACATACTGCGAATCGCAGGTGTTCTGTACCCTCCTACTCTAAGAAGGGTGTACAAAGTGGGGACATGGAAGTCACCACTGGGGAACAAAGGCGAACTTCGTGCGAGACCAATACTGGTGGAGTTCGCTGATGAGGCTACCTGGGATAGACTACTGGCGAGGGCAGCGGTAGTGGCTCAGATTACCAAGGGCAGATACCAGATTGTGCCGGACGAGCATAGGGTAAGGCCTGGTGGTCTAGCCCCAAGAGGTATCCTTGCTCGACCAACTAGGGCGCTGGTGAGAAATCTAAAAGCTCAGCGGAATGCCGTACTCGGCTCTCAGGCCCCGACCCCGGCAATAGTAAACAAGCCACGTGCGGGGTCGCTAATTGTTGTAATTGAAGATGCACTGGAAGACGAGAATTGGCAGTGCTGTCCGAAGATAGATGACAGCGTGACCCCTGCCAGTCTGGATGTTGTGGCCACTCCTATAGAGATGGATTGAGAGTCGTCGGAAATTCTGGACCATCAGCCGGCTTCATGCACCCCAATGGGGACATCCGAAGCAAAAAACGTCATCATCTCAGGCGTTGCGCCTGCGAAACAGCCAGGAATGAATAACAAAAGACACCTAGGCGACGGAGCAAACGCGGTGGTGTTATATACTAACGCGTGTAGCATTAGAAACAAATGGGCGGAACTTGCCAAAACCGCTGACGAACAGAAAGCGTCAATAGTTGCCGTCACGGAAACGTGGCTTTCTGAAAAAGACCATGCGCCAGGCCTAATAAGTAACGGTTTTGCAGTCTACAGGCAGGATCGGGAACAAGATCGCCTTGGTGGTGGAGTAGCCATCCTCGTTAGTTCAGGTGCAAACCACCATGAGTCCCAGACCAAGATGTGCACTCGCAATATCCAGCTATGCGCCGCTACGATCATCCTTCCAGGCAGAAGGGTTAACGTCGTCTGTGTCTACGGGGCACCAAGAACAAACCACGAAGAGGACGTTTGTTTGCTGCGGACTTTGACTGAACTAGTTAAGGATGCACAAAATACCCTCATAGTGGGTGACTTCAATCTTCCGCACATCGACTGGGTGGCTGAGGTCTGCGTGCCGGGATCGGAGGAGCAAACCTACTTAGAATGGCTGCATGATAATGCGTTGCATCAGCATATTAGGGAGAATACCAGATATAGGACTGGATGCGTTCCACCCTTGCTGGATCTAGCTATAACGAACTTCCCCAACGATGTGGCTGGACTGCATTATTGTGCACCGCTGGGAAAGAGTGACCACGTGTGTGTCAAAATAGTTCTATGCATGCGGCAACCGAAGGTACCCTCAAGGCTGATTAGGAATTTCGGTAGTATGGACATAGATAGGCTTCGTAATAGGGCGATGGGTTTGACCTGGGACGCGCCAGAGGAGGCTACTGTGGAAGAGCGCTGGCAGGCCATAAGGGGATCCCTGATTGCTCTACAGAAGGAGTTCGCACCCTTACAACGAAGGAGTGGGGAGGGAAAACCCATGTGGTGGAAGGCTGCAATAGCCAAGGCCATCAGAAGTAGAAACAGCTCCTGGAACCAGTACGAAGCTTCCGGCAGTCAGCTAGCCTGGAATCGCTATACAAAGCTGAGAAACGAGACTGTAAGCCTCTTGAGAACTTCCAAGCGGGAATTTGAGCTGAAATTGGCCCAGTCTGTAAGACAACATCCGAAGAAGTTCTACAGCTATGTACAGTCTAAAGGCTCAACAAGAAATGCCGTAGGTCCGCTATCCACTAGAGAAGATGGTATTGTCACTGACGACCAGGGCAAAGCAGACCCCCTGGGGAAATACTTTGGTAGTGTACATAGGATAGATAGTGGGGTACTAGTAGATCTGGCTCTGGTACATCCTCCTCAGTTAAACGAGCTAGATCTCTCAGAGGAATGCGTGCGTAAGTACCTACAGGAACTAAACAGCCACAAGTCAGCGGGCCTAGATGGCATTCATCCAGCTATCATCAAGCCGTTGGCGGATATCGTAGCTCCATCGGTATGCAGATTGCATAGATCCACGTTGGACCAGGGTAAGCTGCCTCAGGACGGGAAAGTAGCGGCAGTCGTGGCAATACATAAGAGTGGGCCTAAGTCGGATGTGCAGAACTACAGGCCGGTAAGCCTAACTAGCATTCTCTGTAAAGTTCTCGAGAAGATCATCCGTGCCCATATCTGCCAGCACTTACTGCAGCGCTCCATGCTAAGCCCGGCGCAGCATGGATTCCTGAAAAATAGATCTTGCCTGACCAATCTCCTGTGCTTCTTAGATGAAGTAACTCGACGACTGGACGAAGGTAAGCAAGTTGAGATATGTTACCTCGACTTTAGCAAGGCGTTCGACTCCGTTAATCATCGTCTTTTGCTATGCAAGATGGAGACTTTCGGGATAGGTAGGCCAGTATATAGGTGGCTGGAGGACTTCCTCTCCCACAGGACGCTTTATGTCAAAGTGGGGGACAGGTGCTCCAGTTTGGTGAACGTCACCAGTGGTGTACCTCAGGGATCCGTCCTAGGCCCAGTCCTATTCTTGTTATTTATTAATGACCTAGTATCCACTCTTCAATCGCCCAGCTTTATTTTTGCGGATGATGTGAAGATTGTTGGATCTAAGGGTAGGGCGGACTTGGGCAGGGAAATAGGCACCGTCCTGAACTGGGCATACAAATGGGACTTACCTCTAAACGCTCAAAAAAGCCATTTGTTGTCAAGGGCAACAGAGAGCCTAACTGTCGCTCATGATCAAGGGCTGTTCACCGTAGAGGCAGCCAGTAGGGTTAAAGACCTGGGGATCATCATGAAAAGTGACTTCAAATGGTCGGAGCAGTGCAACGCGGCTGCGCATAAGGCTAGTGGGGAGCTTTTTAGATTGCGATCAGCTTTGTCTTGCCGGAAGCCGGAGGTATTCGTACCTATTTACATGGCTATAGTACGACCTCACTTAGAAGGTAGCGTGCAGGCTTGGTCACCCTTCTACAAAAAGGACGCCGCCTGCCTCGAGAAAGTCCAACGTCTCGCCACGCGAATGGTTGAAGGGCAGAGGGGTAAGACTTACGAGCAGAGACTCTGTGACCTGAATCTTTTCTCGTTGGAAAGAAGGAGACGTCGAGGGGATCTCATAGAAACGTTCAAGGCAATGAAGGGCTTTTCTGGCCTCAGACTAGATAGTCTATTCCAATTGGCCGTAGACTCCAGAACAAGGGGACATGAAAAGAAGTTGATAAAAGCCCGATCTAGGTTGATGGCTAGATCGCACTCCTTCAGTAACAGGGTTGTGAACAGTTGGAACGGTCTGCCGGGTGAAATGGTAGATCTACAGACAGTCCAATCCTTCAAATGTGCCCTTGATCGGAAGTGGTACGAGATCTTTCCTTGTAGTGAGCCTTGAGAATATCAACTAGATGGATGACGGGTAGCACTGTGGTCCTTCTGGAGTATGTTTTAGAAGACTTTTCCCTCATTGCATACTGTCTCAGTGAACGCTCACGATGCATAATGTCTCTCGCAGTTGATGTGCGATGAGGTTTTCCGTTTCCCTCTCATTTTTAGCGGGGATTCGACAAAATACACTCGGCAGTGGTGGGTGCATAACTGGTGTGCATACCATCGAAGGAATTCTGGACGCTCGATTGGCCGTGGCCATTACCTGTCCTGTGCAGACTGAACTGAACTGAAATGAACTGAACTGAAGTTTAATTGTATCGAATTGACATTGAAACTGACCTAAACGCGACCCTGAGGAAACGTGCGTTTTATGATTCAGGGCGTCGGCTAATTTTTTTCCCTTCAGATTGTGGACGGTAGTTCAATCCTCGACTTTCTTGGCTAGTTTTGGTGTCTCAACTTCTTGGTCGCTTTTAATTCAAGTACTGAAATGTCATTATTTATCTAGCCCACTGAACCCGAGGGAAGTTTAATAATGGGTCCCGGTTAGGAACCCTATAGGGGGGATATATATATATATATATATCACCCCATGTCAATTGTAATAACGCAATGCCGCCCCTCAAGGCCTTAAGATGCATATGACGAATGAAAACCTGTCAATGCAATAAATCCTTTATTCGGTCGTTAAATCCGAAAATGAGAGAAAATATCATGTCAGTGGTTTTAAGTTTCACGTCTTCCTACCCTTATAGCTAAATGATGCAAAATCGCTCCGAAACCGACCGATTTTGGGCAAGTGGTCGAGAAGTTTCTCATTGGTTTCTGACCGGTTTCTTGGACGGTTTGTGAAGGGTTTCAGAGCGGTTCGTGCCAATCGTTCGAACTACTTGATATGCTTCGGCAATTTCTTTCACTAACCCAAATTACGTAAAACGATGCCATTTCCATCTGCTAATTTATGGTTTTCCGAATAACTGTCCTTATTTGACCCATTTCGAGGGAATAAAACAGGGCGATCTATACCGAGGTTTTCAGGGCATTTCGATGAATTAAACCAACACAATTAAATAAAAGGCCAAATAAATATTGCAAACTACTTCGGTTGTCGATCTTCGTATAAACTCAATGTTGATTCGTGTAAAATTTCTGTTAAGCAAATCGACCGAAAACCGATGTTACGAACGGGCTAGGCGCTACAAGGGTAAGTAGAGGTGGTGGGACACCTCCTGTTTGAGCCTCATCATCGTCCATTCTTGGCTATGGTCTGAGGATGGAGATTAGCACCAGCGCTCGGTCAGGAGTGCGTCCATTTTCCCCTTGAGTAGTTTTTAGCTTACCTCTCTTGTAGCATGCAGCTCGTTTGCAACATCGGTTTTCGAACGATTTTTGACTGGTTTACTTAGTAGCCATTCTTTCAAAGGTTGAAAGTGAAATAATTAAAAGGAAATCAACCACCGAAGTACTGTGCCTTTATCAATGAACATTTTATTTCAGTATACTAATTTAAATACATTGAGATCTCCTTTAATTTCTGGTTACAGATCATTATATTTCATGCACCATTTTATGAGCAAAATAGGGATAATTGTAAGGAATTCATATTTTGGAAGATAAAAGGGGGCTATTGGAAACGTGATTTAAAAAACGACAGAAACTGATAAAGCGTACCAACAACACATTGGCACGAAGCGCTCGGAAACCATTCAGAATTTATTCAAGAGTCACTAAGAAACCACTCAAAAACTGATCAGTGCAATAGCCCGAACCGGTTGAAAACCGACGAAAAACCGATCAGTCTCGGGACAGTTTTGTTAGACAGCACATTAGATAGCAGTGAGCTACACGTTTTGGCAGCCTTCCTGGGAAGACGGTAAACCAAACAACTTTAGCTTCATAAGGGTCAATAAAGGCCCCCTTGTGTAAAAGTGGTCACAAAGGGAGAGCTACTGCTGTAACTGGGAGCCCACCTCCCCTTGGATTATTCGTCGGATGCATATAAGGTCACCTCACTATTCTGCACGTTTTCGGAAACAGCTCCGTTAACTCCAGCCGCCTCTCATAACTGATCAACCGCTGACTACAGACGAGATGAGTAGCTGCTCGCTGCACTCTTACCAATGTCGTAAATGCAGTAGCCATGCAGGGACATGTTGCGGCTTAGCCATACTTCAGATAAAGACGGACTTGTGATGTGTACAGGTGCTTGAGAGCACCGTTAGGTAGCTTCTCAAAAGTCCGACGGATTGGACTATTGAAGCACCAAGCGGAGGCACGTGCCTTGTCAATGAGATTGCAGATTTTGAGCGAAGAGGAAGATATTCCTCCCAAGTGTCATTCACCGATGGATACTGAAAGATTCACTCCTTGGAATGAGTAAGTGTCGTTAGGTATCGGTCTGTCCAGCTGCAACTAGATACACTTTTAAACAGTGGCGGGAAGGGCCCACACGTTGGATCCCTGCTCTATACAATCCACACCCACCCGTTTTTCTTTTCGACTAGTTGATGTCTCGATTGAACGTCAGGCTTTGAGATTGTTGGCATAGATCGGACAAGGAGACATCATTTCTTGTGAAAGTCGTTGAAAAACGCCAAGAATGACATTGGGCTTATGACTGAGCCTTGTGGTACTTTACTCAAAGCCTCATACCACTCAAAATATGATGCAGCGACTTTGACAGAGAAAGAGCTTTCTTTCAGGGAATCTTCGATCCACTTTAGCAAGGGTTTTGTCACTCCCAACGATCTCAGCCAGTGAGAAAACGGTTGTGCGGCACTTTGCCGAGCATTTTGCTGAAGTCAATATAGATAACGTCTGTGAAGTGGCCCCCTGCTCTAGCTTTTACCATTGTTTGGAAGCCAATAAAAACTTGGACAAAACAAGACTGGCCTGTTCGGAAACCATGCTGGTGGTGGCTGGGAAGAGCGTGGCTTTCTAGGTATTCCTGCAGTTGCGCTCATACTAATAGTTCCATTGTCTTTCCCATCAGGACGGTAATTCAGAGCTCCCGCCTTTTTGCCGCCCTTGAATATTGGGATGACAGCGGCTTTCTTCCATTCGGATGGTAGTCTGCTGTGTTCTAGAGAGTTGTTAAATAGTCCTGTGAGTGGGAATGCGATGACTTCAACTAGTTCCTTTAGGACTAATTGATGAGTCCCGGCCGAACCAGACAGTTTATATAGTCGGAGACCTCGCAGTGCATCGACGACCTCTTCCAGCTTGAACGACCTCAATTCCGTGGTTGTTACACTCTGCTGAGGCTGAGGTGCAGATGATATCTCCGAAGCACGAGCATAGGCAAAGTGGTGCACCAATAATGCTGCTTAAATAAAATCAAAATCCGCGAGGTCTCTATCATGTAACAGTGTAGGAATGCCTGTGCGGCACTTGGTCCTTCTTATCAGGTGGGCAGACGGCCTTTTCGGTGCTGAAACGAAATCGGCCTCAAGTTGCTCGTCAAACTGTTAAGATTATTTAAAAATGATATCTTACAGGTAGCTACGATCTTCATCCAAAATTTTGGAGCAAAACATTTATCTGCATTACGGTGTAAAATAATTCTTATTTATATCATGATAATTTTCAGCGTTTTGTATTTTAAGCGGTAAATGAGCACCTAGTTTTCTAGTTGGCATTGAATACCGGTTTTGCTGTGCTTGGTTCACGGAGAATCGTAGTATTCCTTCAAACATCTCGGGGTTTTTGATAGGCTTTGCTGCTTTTGAGTGAACGTTTAAATAAATCGATTTTATTACTATTATTGATAATCCTATCTTTACTATTATTACAACATTATTTTTTAAATCATTATTGATATATTTGCAACACTTGTACTAAGCGGAAGGTAGCAATAATTTCTTGCGAAACCGAAATTCTTTCTGTTGTTCAATGAAGCATCTTACAGCTCACCGGCTACTCCAGATGCATGAACAGGGAACATTTGGGCACAAGCCTTGGACCTAAGACCTGAACTCTCTTCTGTTTTCCATTTATCAATCTGACAACCCACTGAAAATATCAGAGACAGAATAATATCAGGGTCCGGGAACAGGTGGGTTCAAGCCTGGGTCCTGTGTTCTACTTCGAGAAAGATGTTTTAATCAGGCAAACGTATTTTGACAGGTCTTCCAACTGGGTTATTTCGAAAGTATTACAACTGACTAAAAAATCAAGATTTAGTTCAGTTCACCCCAATATTGAATTTTCAACAACCCCGTTTGTTGAGCGCTCGTAAACAGCAAAAATGGTGTTCAGTATGGTGTGCACTATCTCCGATGGGAAAAAGCAAAGTTATACATTAGAAATTGAGTTGTCTCCATTGGATAACAAATAAGGAATACAGATAGCGGGGTTTCTAAGGTCGGCTGAAAAAGCTTTTGAAAAGACGGGATTTTGTTTCATGGGCACCACTTCTGGGTCGTTTCTACGTACAGTTGGGGTCATTGTCCGATTTATTTCGGGCCTATTCGGGTAGCACTATGGTAACTGGGATCTTGCTTTAATAGCAAACACCAAAGGTTTCGACAAATAATGCCCTTACTTTCATTGAATTATGCTTCTTAGTATGTGAATAGATATCATCGTTTATATATAGCTTTTTGATCGGACAATAACAAATGCGTTTTTAGTGTCCACAACGGGTTTCTCTTTTATCCCGAAAAGAAAGATATTCATAGTTCTTCAGCCGATATCTTAATGAACTGAATGAGAGTTTGATTTCGCCGTCTTGTTTGAGCTTCCAAGTTAAGTACTTATGTAGTATTTATTGTTAGGTCCGTAAGAACTACGCGACTTGCCAGTAATGCAACTTGAACTGATGTATAATATGTATACCTGTTGAATTATATTAGGCATGCTACTGCATTAGGCTATTAGAAACAACCATAATGTTTTCTGAGCCTTTTTGTTTGAACAAAAGACAGTTAATTTGCTACAATACATTTCTTGGTCTCGTCAGTGCACGTGGCCAACAATGTTACTGATTTTGTCAATTATGTTGTTCCTAAAGCCAAGTGCACCGAATGCATAACACAGTTGAGTCTATACCAGTTGCACGTCTTCTGAGTTGATCAGTCCCAGATAGGTTTCTTTTCATGACGTTGTACTTGCTGGTTAAATCGTAACCACTAAATTTGGTAGAATATCGTGCAGATTTTCATTAAGCGGGGGAGAATCGTAATGAGCTATTGTTATGTTCACAATTGTCGGATTTGTACGTCAGGAACGCAGTCGAATGCTCTTCTTTTGAGAGTACGGAGAAGTATCATAATCATGACTGTTCAGTGTTTCTCTTGATGCAGAAAATGGATAAATACGTAACGGAACTTACAGGGAGTACAAGTATAAACATGTTTGGACAAAGGAATACTGGTGACACATACCTAATAGGCTGCAAGAACTTACGCATACATAAGTGAATCACGATAATATTTTTTGAAATAATGCACATATGAACGGCAAAACTGCAGTGTTTACTATTTACCTTGAGGTAACTTGAAGTAAATTTGTTGTACCCATTTCAAAAGCCAACATAAACCAATGTCACTAAACATACTCTAAAATCTAACTTCGTTATGAACTGTATACTGTCTTTTTCTTTCTTATGGGCGGTGCTGGAAGCCGCTAAGAATTTTATCTAACATACTATTTCTATGAATCACCTAAATATACTTGGCCATTTTAAGCCAGTGTATAATGTTTCAAAGATGTTTACAAGAACTTGGTGTTTTCTGTTTTATTGCTCTCGTTATTCTTCCAAAGTATTTTGAAAGTAGAAATCAATGAACTTTGTTAATATAGACAAATTAACCCCAAATTACTAATGAAATAAATGTGTTTCGACAGCTTTCCGATTTCTATCTTTGGCAACTGTCGTCAGATAATTCACCAAGCTGATTAGGAACCAAGACCCAAAGTAGTTTCAGGTGATTTTCCGCTCAGGTCTATTGATCCTTCTTGATAGAATGTATACTTCCAGCCTTTACTGAGTACTCTTTGGAAAAATTGAAATCTGCATTAAACCACGGCAATGTAAATTGGGCTAGTTGGAAATATGCGTGACGGATAATATATGACGCTAACCTCTTCCGTCCAGCATTTAGGAATTCAGTTTTTTCGCCATGAAGGCTTCAGTATTTGAAACCGCTTAAGCGTTCTAAAGCCGGTAAGTCAAGGTGGCACCAAGTTTTATAAGAACACAACATCCCTTCAAGGGCCTCCAGTGAGATACATAGATATAGATATATATTTGCTGGAGGGCTAGTATGTGAAACGTCCAAATGAATGCAGGTATATTCTAAACGTTTTGGGCCTCATTTACTTCAAAGGCTATGGTCTTTATTATTAGGATGAAATACACACCAGTGGAGTATACACAACAGCAATTAGTACTTTCTCATATAACGAGCCATTGAAAAATGTACTCTGTAACCATGTTTAACAGTTGTCCGTGGTGTTTTATACAGCGAAAGAAACTTGTCGTTAGATATGTGATGTTTTATTTATTTGTCTTTCTGGAAACTGCCTGTGAAATCCTCCAAGCCACTGGAAAGAGAATAATGAAACTATGTAAATTTAAGTAGTAGGAGATTGGATTTTTATAATATAATTCATCATGCAGCTTCAGGGCTCAACTCAACGTAGAAAACCATAGAAGCACGGCACACCTGTTTCATCCTTGTTAGCATCATCAGCAGAGCACATCCACCGAACCCATACGGGGACTCGAACCCGGGGTGAACGATTGTGAATTCACTACCTTAACGACGGGGCTATCGGCGGTGGATCTCAATGATTTGTTGAATACCTACACTACATGAAATAGCACCCTTCTTACTACTCAAATGCACATAGTAACCAAGCTCTGCAGATTGTTCTTAGAGGAATGCCTTCATTGTAATTAGGCCCCCACAGAGAGTTCATCCATCATATGAGTAGGTTACTGTACGGGAAGCGAGTTGTTACCTTTCAAATCCAGTGGAGGAACGGTGTGATATCACGTAGTGTAGATGTTCAACAAATCATTGAGAGCCACCGCCGACAGCCCCGTGGTTAAGGTAGTGGATTCACAATTGTTCACCCCGGGTTCGAGTCTCCGTGGGGGCTCGGTGGATGGGCTCTGCTGATGATTCCTAACAAGGATGAAACAGCCGTACAGTGCTCCCATGGTTTCCTATAATGCGCTTGGCCTTAAAGCTGCATGATGGATTAAATAATAGTGGAACTGTTGACTAAGCATATGTGCGTACAGCTTGCGTCAAGGTACCTGGATAGAAATCGATGAGGTCTAATCAAGTGCAATGAAGAAGAATGGGAAACAACTGTTGTTTGGTTGATTCCCTTCCTTTCTTCCTGTTATGAAATATTATTACGGTATTTCAAGGAGGGAGTCGCGCTCAATGAAAGGCTGCCATCTGAGGGGGGGGGGGGGTGATCGACGGCGGCTCGAGGATTCGAACCCGAGATGGAAGCCCAACATGATGACGCTTAACAACCATCAGCCTATGTAAAACAAGCGTGGAGCGAAACAGTAGGAGACAGAAGATCAAAACTCGGTGACAGGATAAAATGTCCACACCAGCTAGTTTACACGAACGAATTCATATTAGGACAGCAGTTGGCAGGAACAGAGCAAACTGTCTACAACTTTTGTTATTTCATACTTATCTGAATGTAAAAATGAACCCAAATAAATATCTGCAGTATTGTGAAAAGTTAGCTAATAATTCACCATTCATTGTTTGTATATTTTCAGTTTAGTCACATTGAAAAGATCGCCCATAAAAGGAGAAGACAACGATAAACATAAGGCATTGGTGTTAAATGCGAATAAAATCATAGGACTTCGAAATATCCACAGGATGTAAAACAATAAATGTTTCAAGCATCGTGTTGTTGACTGAATATGACTGGCTTGTGAAAAACAAATAATCAACAAGAACGATTCTTGGATAAAATTCGAGTAAATGATGGACTATCTGATGGTAAAAAAGCAGACACAAAGGCATAAACAAAGCGGTGTGGTCTCAGAATACAAGCTCAATTAATATTGCCAACCACTCCATTCTGAAGGCTTGAATCGATTTTCAACTTACAGGTCCAACAATGATGAGGAAAGTTTGTTTTACTTAGAATGTGCCTCACTCGGTTTGGATAACCAACATGATAAGTTGTAAAATATTTAAGCGCCTTAAGTATGCCATAAACCATTTATTTCAGATTGTTTCTGATTCCGTTTTTTGATTGAGATGGCAAACCCGTTTCAAGCTTATAATCAAGGTTCACTTAGAAACAATGAAAAAAATTGTTAATACTTTATTAGGAGAGTGTCTATGGACAGGGTCTGCTGATTTACCGTTTCAAAATTTGTGCTCGGATCACATCACAATAACAAACTAGTGTTAAGAGAGGCAGAAGGAACTGGAAAACAAAATATTTTCCCGACTTGAAGTCTTTTTTTAACGATTTTCTAAAGGCTTAAACGTCGTGAGATTTTTATGGCATATGGTATGTGTATCATTTTACATTGAATGAACATCTAGTTTTAGCAGGTTATTACGAAGATGTATTGCGGGGAACTTTGTGAAATGTCCTCTAAATTTACTTGAGATAATATTTTATCAGTGTGACCCCACATTCCGTTTCAGAATCGGGTTTGATGTCGGAAGATTAGATAAATGTCTCGTTATTTAGATCGTCAGTCCGCTGTCCAAGATAGCCGCCCAAGATCCAACGTTCAGTTGAAGGATGATGCTGAAGCTGGCCTTATTGCTCGTCAGTCGAGTCTAAGAGCTCGAAAACCCGGGCGATGTTCTGAGGCTCGGAAACGTCTTAAGAATGTCTTTCATATGCGCAAGTACTATCGATCAGTTATGGGATTTACTGGCATTGAAGCCATACTCGTTATTGTCAGGCTGATGTTGGAGACGGAATCTTTGAGATATCCGGTAAGTAGATTGTGCTTCGTTATCATCTTGACATACAATGCACAACCAAAAATGACTGCTAATTTTGTTGCGGATGTTTACTCTGTATTTCATTGAAAGTTCAGTTGGGTAAACTAGGCGAATGAACAGATGTTTAATTTTATTCTGCAAAGGATTCATTCTTCAGTCTTGAGCTCAATCGAAGTCGTTTATATACTTTATGTTTACTAATGCACTGGTTCTGACTTAATGTAAGCAAAAATGCTCGCAAAATGTTATTCTCACTCTTCAATCACTTCCTTTTTGTCACATAATATCGACACCGTATTTCAGAAAGGGGGTCACGTCTAACAAAAGGCTGCCACTAGGAAGAACCGACTACCAGGGGCTGCAGGGATAGAACTAAGGGTATTTAAGTTCATTTGGTTTCACCCAGCCATTAATCCGGCCTTTGTGTGTGCTGGTTTTGGTTGCTATCTCATAGCACAGTGGATCTGAGGGCAGAATGGATGAAGGCAAAAAGTCAAAAGTCAAAAGCAAAGTAAGAGGCAAAAGTCACGAAGACATAGATGGCCCAATTATTTTTACCGCACCACTGGCTGCAACACCAAGACATTTCACTTAATGTCTCCAACCACCTAGCAAACGGGTACAGTAGACCACAACCTGGAAGTCCAATTCGTCCTACTTGGTCAAGCCCACTGGTCAAGGTTTTCATACCTCTTGCCGTGTCATGGACTGACCACCTTGATCTACATTTCAACCAGCACCTGCCCCGTGAAACAGCATACAACGAGAAAGTCTATCGGTGAATATATGTGAATATTCATGTCCGAGCCACACCAACCTGTTCAGATTCAGCACTTGTTCCAGTGACTAACTCTTGGCTCCCAACATCCTACGCCTAACCTGGCCATCGCCGATATGGTGTTCTCACCATATTCGGGCAGTGCCGCAGAGATATCGATGCTCGAAGGCCGACCTTCTTTGCTTATTTTCTACCTCCAACGGCCTTGTTTCTGAGCCGTATAACTGCACATATCTAGCTGATGCAGTGTACACTCGACCCTTGATTACCAACTGGATGTCAAGTGGGCGCCACAAATGGCTCAGGTTGGCAAAAGTCAAACACGCCTTCTTTATGCGTGAAGACAACTCATCCGTTACCTGAATAATTGGTGAGATATAACCGCCCAGGAGACAAAACATATCCACTTCAGCTATGGCTTTTCCTACAAAAGCCAGATCTAGTGTCGAGCCAACCCAGTCCTGAAGCTGCATTTTACACTTTAAAGTAGCCAAACACATCCCAAACATTGCTGCTCTATTTATTAGGCTTTCTGGAAAACTTGAAACTAGACTGAATTTTCACTGAGAAAAACAATATCATTTGCATATCCCAAATTAACCAATGTACTACCTGAACAAAAATCGATGGCGCCATTCTCACACGAGGACAGAGATATTTCAAAAACCATTTCAAATAAAAAATGGGGGTTAAGTGAGATGGAGAGGAACCAAGAAGAACATCCATTATCTTGGTCAACTCGGGTGAAAAAATGCCGGCTTAGGTTGTTTGCACATAAAGATTGGAAAAGAGGAATGAATTTTTGTGGCACAACCTTTAGGGAAAATCAGCGCCAGAGGACTGCGCGATCAACTGAATCAAACGCCACTTTCAGATCAAAGAGGAGAGCGATTGTGGACCTATGACAGTCGTGCTTGTGCTCTTAAGTTTGTCAAAAGATAGAGATGTGGTAGATGGCGGGCTTGAAATCTGCTTAATTCTCACGTGTGCACATTTCACGGGCATTGGATAATTGTTGAAAAATAACCTCGCAAGCAATTTTGATGAGATACTTGCCAAACTAAGTCCTTTGTGATTTTTGAAAGTGAATCTGTCACATTTCTTGCAAATCGGAACAATCACCGATTCACACCACTCCCCGGGAACCTGTTCACTAATCGAGATAATCAGGAAGAGTTTTGTCAACCACGAAACCAAAACTTCACATCTATCCTTGAAAATGTTGGTGGCAACCTATCCTGTCCAGCGATTCTGTACCTTTTCAAATAACCATCATGGGATAACTTCCACTCTTAATGGACCAATGTTATTCACTGTTATTGTTTCTGCTGCAGATCTATTCGGAAGGTCTACTGTTGAGGTGTTCCAACTGAACCGTTCCTTAAAGTGCTTCCCGAAACGGTTCAAACCACGTCCCTGAGAATGAATAAGTGAGCCATCGGATTCCTTGTCTAGCTCACACCAGGCTTCTGGGGATCCGGTACTTATAATGAAACGACAAAGGTTACAACTATTGCCAATAGAAGCAGCCTTTCTTCATTTTCCTACATTTCGCGATTTACCACTGCTCACGGTCATGTATAAGGCTTCTGGTCAGTTAACATCTCAGGAATCTGCACAACTCATTGAGTGTGGCATCCAAAGGGATGGATGTTGAATGTATCGATCGTCTGTGAGGCCTGTTTGGACTAAAGTCATTTTGGCATTGGAATTGGCATACAGGGCCTGCTTGATTCGTTATTAGCGTTTGTTTGCGCCATGGACATTTGACCGCATTGATAACCGTTTTGACAGTTCTGCTCGGAAAACAAATGGTCGGTTATCTTCCAGAAGCTACTACGAGGGACGTGTAAGTTTCGCTTTGATGCGACCACGGAAGAAACCTTAAGGGATGTGAGCACTTGCCAAAGCGTTCCCAGGCGCAGACCAAAATGAAAAGACAATTTTTGATCAATCCGAGCCAGAGATGATCAATAATGACATGGCCAGCCCTGGCACAACCCGGAATAGAAGGGTTTAAAGAGTACTCTGATGACCATTTATTCACCGCCGGCCCGTCAAACAAAGTTCAGTCCTTTGGGGTCAGTAGTATATCTGTCGCACAAATGAAAATAGCTATTGTTTGTATCAAGAACAGTATGCATTTTGAATATATTCTTGATTCGTGATAAAAATCTGTCCAGTTAGTATTCAAATGGAGCCGTTGACGTGTATCAATGTTTTCAGAAGAGTTGATGTTGTTTTAGTGGTTCGACTTTGGAGCTGACAATTCCTAGCGTCTACATGATTTGCGTTTTACTGCCAGTGATTCCTAAGCAGAAAGGTAAAAAAGTAGCACATTATTGACAGGTATACGTGAATGCGAAAAGGTGCGGCTGTTTTGAAGAGTTGTTTCACAACAGAATCCTAATTGCATCGCAGGGTTTTATTACCCCCTTTTTGCGTAATCATGAACTCATGCTAGCAGAGCCTCATATAGTTCACTCAGTAAAGATTGAGAACATACCTATCAACGTGTACAGAAAGATTCGAAGGATTCTATGCAAAGAGAAAACAGTGCGCTCCTACCCGGTAAAAGTTGTTTGCTAAATTTTCGTCCATCGGAAAAATAACATTTCACATGTAAGATATGTGTTACAATACGACCAAATCAGTCGTAAAATATATTTAGATACGTGCTACCATCCAACGGTTAATCAGGAAATTAAATCGTCTCTTTCACCCATGAAATGTACGAAGTTCAACAATTCCATGAGTCATGATTCTCTTTGGCATTACCAGCCACATCAGTTATTTGAGGAAATCAAACTCACTACTCAGGTGGACAAAAGTCTTCTAAATATTTAATTTTTCTGAACACATACTTCACTAACAGTTTATATGTTCACGGTAATGTGGCAAGAATAAATGAGTGCCTAAAGTAGCCACTAATCTGAGTAGGCTTGCTTTGATTATGAATAAAGATTGAGTCCCCCCTTTAAATAAATAATCGTGTCATTCCTTCATTGACGGACCGTCGAGACCTATTCTTTAGGCGAATCCAGCTGCCTTCTTTTAATAGAAATGCTTTTCGTCTATGAAAAGAAAGAATCAGGCAAGCCTGCCATTCAAGTTTATTGGTTCTTTAGGATTTTGTACGAATATTTTTCATTGGTTAGTTTGAAATCACACACCTTAATGATAAAGTAGCTCACCGTTGCAATACGACGAAGGTTGAGACTACTTTTGGCGTTTCCAGACCGTTGAACAATTTCTCCGAAAATGGGAAGTCTTATTTATGTATATTCTGTAGAAGTTTTTCCACATGTTGATGATGAATGTCCGAAACAACTTGGGAGCCAGCTCCAATTCCGTTCGTTAGGAATCAGAGTTTTACTGGGTATTCTATCACTGAAGCGGTCACGTCACTAATGTTTTCATTGCGAACACATTAATTCGAAGGCTAACCGAAAGTATTGTTAAGCCATCATAGTTTTAGCACCAAATAATAATTCGTTGCATCTATTCGGCGAAAAGTTTCTTCTCATCGAGTCGTTAACGGAACAAAAATCATTCTAGACCATTTACGAAGTGCTTTGTCTCGGAGTTTCGTCATTCCCAATCACACTGGTTCGGAATTTTTCTGTAAACAGTTTTCGGTACAAGTTTTCAGACTTCGTTTTCGAAATAACTTAATTTCGTGTCCGTTAATAATATGGATTGTCGCAGTGTACACACGGAGTTTATAGTTTTATAACAATTATAACTTGTGGTAAACCAATATCACAGTAATGTACTTTTGGGTAAAGCTTTTTCATGCGTTCGTGTTACGTCATGACAGTCACACTGATGGGGCCACTGTCACAAAGCATGAACAAAGCAGGAGATCAACAGATTGGTTGTGCAGGATGTTTTGGGTTGTAGACTGTAGATTACATGACCGTTGGATTTTCCTAACTAAGAAAGATTGAATATCTAAGCTTTACTTCAGGTCGGTACCCGAGAGCTGGCTATCTGGGAAAAGACGTGGAGCACAGAGTTTATATTACCACATAAGTCGTAGTTGATGCATCTGGGATGTACCTTTGCGCTGTACTGCCCATTGTGGCCGGCATCTGCGGTGAAAACTGTTTGTACTTCTCGCTTCTAGCAGCGATCATTTCTTTTTCCCGTCTTACTTAGGGCATCATACTGCTGCCACATGGTTATTGTGAATCGAAATTATTCGGGGATATGTTTTTGAACCTACTCCATCATATCGTTGTGACAAAAAGTTGCGGACCAATTCATCCTGAATAAAGTTAGTGGAACTAAAGGGATTTCGTGAAAAACTTAGGTAGAATGCATTTTCTTTTACTACAAAGCACATTATTGGATTTGGATTTTACCCATAGGTGAGCAAATACATAACATGGAAATTGTAGCTGCTCCGTGGTACCGGTGGCGGTTAAGTGGATTAGATCGGTTTGCTTACCACGGCGGAGTGCAGCGATTCGAATCCCAGCTGCTACCGGTTACTTCGGTGGTAGGGAGTAATCCATTATTGTCCAGATGGTTAATACACTTGAACTGTAGGAGCCTTGCGTGGTTCTCCATTTCAAGTCTCAGGGTCTGGTTGCCGGTTGTCTCGAGTAGTGCAAAGGGCTTTTGTGGTTATGGGGTATATACTAATTCCATTACACTCATGAACAAACAATTATTAAAAATCAAATTACCTTCCCCGTTATCAGTTTGTTATAACCTTCGTAGAATTTCGGTTCCATTATCTCCGTCGCCAGTACGAACAATTTCGTACATAATCTACTTTCATAAAACCTTGATGCATTCGAGCCCCCCCCTCTCCATATTTCATCCTTGTGGGCTTGCATCATAACCCAAATCTTCCTTATTCCATTCCGACAGCCAGGGAACACACGAACCACTCTACTTTTAACGCAACTGGGCCTATTCGGTATCAGTTTGTTCACCTTACTTTTGTTTGTGATCGAACAACCGTTCAAGTGGTGGGCTCTCGGCTCACATCGATTCTGTACAAGCGTGATGCTCGTGCTCGATGCCGTCACATGTTTTGTGTGCTTTTCGTTGGACATCTACAATATTTATGCGAATGTGACCAGGCCAAATCCGGAAGTGACCTCTCCGAAACAATTGGTATTTTGCCAAATGAGTCAGCTCACCACACCGGCCGAGTCCGGGATCACATTTGCCATTGTGGGGGGATTGGCCATTGTGATTCGTCTTTGGTGCATTTCTGGCTACATGCAAAGTAAGTTGAATGATGTGAAAACTGTCTACTTCGTTTGTTGAAATGTGATGATAATTTATGTGATGGTCGTGAATGAATGTGTACTAATTTAGTTTGCAACTGGTTTCGGAATGGAATTTTGCGAGAACTGAACACACACATCCGAAAGGGACATCGTTCTTCTTAACGGCACAAACAGTCTCATTTGTGAGTGACTCACGCATGTGTAGCACACACACACAAACGTAGTTTTTGATGATCAGTCAACCAGAATTATTCTGTGAATCATGTGAATTCTGAGCTTTACCACTGATGCTAAATCAGAAGAACTCATTGAGAATCTTATGATCTTTCTAGGTCTTGTACAGCTAAGTTGTAGTACGTTAGTATATCATTGAAAACGAAAACTATTAGATAATCGATTCCGCTCTGGAACGGTAGGATTTTGTTCTCAAGATTTTTCTACATCTTGTTTGTAAATATGTTACGAAAGTTTTTCATACTTGAACCAGTAATCGCTGATGGCGCCCAATTTTAACGTCCGAATTATAACACATCAACACGTGTCCAATAGACGGGGTTGTACTTGCACAAAAAAGCAGATTGGTTTCAAAATTCAACTTGGTTCAGTCTGTGTGAAAGTTACGATGATTTACATGTGTGCCTCAACATGTTGTTTTGTGAGAAACAAAAATGAGACCGTGAAGGAGACAGTGTGTGTGTGATTGTGTTTGTATGTGTTTGTGTGTGTGTGTGTGTGTGTGTGTGTGTGTGTCACAGATAGATAGATAGAAAAATGATATGACACTGACTTGGGCTGCAAAACACGATAGGCTGAGTTTCAGTGAGATCATACGCATGTAAGCGACAAAATGGGATTGAAATTCACGTGTATAAATCAGTCTAACTATTCCCAGCTGAAAACTGGTTTTCATTAATCACCCTTTTGAATAGGATCATTTTTCAGTGATGCAAAGATTCAGTCAGCGATTTGTGAATATTGAATTGATTTGAGCGAGTTTTAAAAAGTGCAACTGTTATTTGTGATCCAAATTCAATGAACTAACTGCCAAATACCGCCATTCGTCCATGCATGGAACTTATATTTCACTGGCTATATTTGATTCTTGTGTGAATCATTTGTTCGAAATATTGGTTGAACTCCATTTTAAGTCTTCTTAAATTGTTTCATTCAAAGTCAGAACCTGTTATGGATTAGCTGCTGAAGTATCTTTTGATCAGTTTTGCAGACGAAAGATAATTCAAATAAGTGTTTTCTTTCCCAGCACGAAGTACTACTTTTATGAATCAATTTCTTTTTTTATTCAGACCCTTGGGTTTCTGGTGTTTGATAAATTTACGGAAAAAGTATTCCTATTTGTCATAGACGAACGAACATCAGGTTCTTCAACAATGCACAAGGCGATATGAAGTTGAGCCTACCGCGCGACTAATGTGATTGATCGTGACACTTTCGGGTCATTTGAGAGGTAGAATGGTTTTCATAAATGAAAAACTGGTACCCGCATCTATGATGTCATCAGACCAATCACACGTCAAGCCTTATTGATTGTGCTCAACAGTATCCATGGTCTGAGGCGAATGTGAACTGATGACTGAAACAGCCTAAAAATTGAGCCCGAGGATAGTCTTGCTCAGAGCACTGTCAGAATCGACTGACTGGATTTAGCTAATAAACAGTCCCTGTGGAAAGGTTTCATCAAGACATTAACCGATCAGATTAGTTTACTATGTACTGGTGTGTTATCGCTTTCACCAGAATTTCGTTACAGTCATCAGGAGTTATCGAGCAGCGTACTTCTCGATTGCATTCGATTTTTTAGCAGCCAGAGTTCAGTGTAAAGTATTGGACTCGTTAGGTTACCAGTCTAAAACATGAATTATAAACTAGCCCCACGAGAACCCCAAAATGACTTGACCAACCAGCTTATCCTCTATTTAAAGTGTGTTCATGCTTTGTGAATTAATAAGCGCTATCACCAAGCCAAGCATGACTTGCTTGCGGAATTCGTCTCTTGATTTTCATATTCTTGTACCTGCTTCAAACGTGCTGCTTTCTCTTATCCGATCTCGGAGGTCCGCACTACATGGGGTCAGCGAAACAACTGATATCTAATGAAACCTGTTGTACTGTTTTCCACGTGCATGCAAACACCTTGGTGAACTGACGGGTGCAGCACGCTACCCCGAGCGCACTCGAGCGCGCTTACGTTTGAGCTCGCACACATGCACACATAAAGAATCGTGAAACTTCGCCCGCAGCGATGAGATGGCCACGTGAAAGCATTGTTGTATCACGAATAGCTTGATACACACAAATGAAATTTGAGCATGAACAAGTAGTGGCGGGGTACCATCCTGTGTGTGTGTGCGTGTTTGTCTGGTAAAGTAAGTGACAGAAGAGCTGAGTTGTGAGAGCGTGAGAATCAATGACTCTCCGGTTTGGTTTCACCTGTGCTAATGTGTGTGTGCTTGTATGTTTAATTAAACATAACTGTAAATGTACGTGTGTCTGTTCCCATACCGACAACGGTATGCGCGAGGAATGAGACGGAAGGCGGTACAAAATTTGTAATGGAAGCAGAATGCGAGGTAACCAGTGAAGATATATCTTACTTTATACCTTGAAACACTCCGAGACAACAAACGAGCGGGGTAGTGGAGGGTAGGCTGATTTCGATGAGCAGAAATCTCCATTGACCTCATGCCATCACTGAGAACATTGACACACAGATAGCAAGTATCGGAAGGGTGTTGTTGTCGTGTGTGTGCTTGTGCTCGTGTGTGTGCATGTGTATGTGAAAGATTCGAATGTTTGAAATCTTGTTTTTTCCACTTTGAAACGTGGCGTACTAATCAAGTAGTGACAAGAGCACGCGTTGCTTCAAAATACGTTAAGAACGAATTGTTGAATAACTTGACAGCGACTCACAGAAATAAAGAATTTGAAAGCCAGTTGGCACATGCTGTGCTTTGCTTTAATATATTTCACTTGCAGAACAGTTGAAATGAAAATTGTAAAAGGAGTCTTGGTATATCTATGCAGCAGAAATATTCTTATTTTGGACGGCTTGACCGTGGCTAGTAGGAATTTTGGGGGTCGAACGTTTTTTTTCGTTGAAAGGAGTCTTCCAGTTGAATACTCAAGCCTAAGTATTTGGGAACAGGAATATTGCTTATATGAAGGACAATCAAACACCTTCCAGTTACGCAGTTCCGATCTCAGCAAAATCCGTTTCGCCAGTTTCCAGCCAATATCAAGGTTCGTTGTCACCGATCTCAACAATTCAAAGGAGTATAAAATATGATTCATCATGCAGCTTGAACGCTCAACTCACCATTGAAAACCATGGAAGCACTGAATGTGCACTGCTGATGATTCCCAACAAGGATGAAACAGCTGTACAGTGCTTCCATAGTTTTCAATGGTGAGTTGAGCGTTCAAGCTGCATGATGAATCATATTATATACAAATCTAATCTCCTACTACTCAATTGCAAATTCAAAGGAGGTTCGGGCGCTTTCGATAGATTAAACACAAACAAGACAGGATTTAGATGAAAGATTTCAGAAATGGGGAAAACACAAACAACCGCAAACCATAAATATTTGCCACAATCATATAGCGGCAAGAATCCACCGAACTTGGATGATGGACTAACAGCCGTGATCCTGAGAAATCATGGAAGTACCAAGATAGAACAGACTTGCCGCGCTGATTATTTCTGACAACAACGAACTAATCGTACAAGCCCAATGGCGATGTGGCTGACGAGGTAGAGTGGAGACCCACCATTTTGCAGTTCGTTTTGAATTCTTTGAACAGCTGTGCAACAGTGTTCGGGATGCGTTTTGCACATTCAGAGTGTGAGATGATATTGCTTTACTGATTCGCTCAAACACCAAGCCTTAGCCTGGCAAGAGAAATATCAACCGAAGTGAATAAGTTCTACGACACTGAGAGGCGTTTCTTACCTGTAAATCAGACATCAGACGTACTGTCGGTTTTAGCACAAACAGTGGTGTTACACTGTACCCATCTCAAGCACCCGTGGCTTTGATGTGACACTGATGTATCCATCAAAGGTTTAGTCCAGGATACGGAAACTGGATCCATTCAGAAAGTTTTCGTTGCGGAAAGGAGACACGCGGACCACTGGTGTCTGAAGATCGATAAAAACTATTTTCGTCACAGTATTCGAATGTTTTGAGAAAGAGCAGGGTATCAAAAGACAGAGGTCAGTCTGTAGATTGGATGCCTTTTTTGGTTACAGTACGGTGTTTGGGGCAAACGGCATCGAAACTCGCCGGTAAATACCCTCGGGTCACGTTGTTTTTCGAAGCTGAAAACGGTGTAAAATTAGGCTGAGATTGTCCGTTTTCTCGTATTTGTGTGACAGAATTTTGTAGGCAACATGCCGACATATCAGTTAAAATAGCTCTGGGAAAGCTGGGGTAAAATAAATAAAATATACACCAATACGCGCTAAAGGTAAATGATAGTAAAAAAGAAAAAGAAAATAATCAACCGAATGTAGAAATTTGTTCTGTTTTACTGATATCCTCAGTGGTCACTACCAGCATCAGTTGAGTCATAAGGGAAATTCTATGCGTTAATTCTGGAAGAAAAGTATCGAAATTCAGACCTGGTGGATGAGAGAGAACGACAAAGAGATATGTTAGAGTGTAAAGGACGCGTTGGATCCTGTAATATTTTGTGGGCTAGGGCTACACAAGATTCACTCAGTTGATTGGCAAGTTCAGTCAAAAGAAATTCGAGGGATACCGATGCAAAGTGGCTAATAGTTACTAATCGGCCGCGAAATGCTTTAAGGTCTTGGTTCAAGAGGCCGGGAAAAATTATGGGTGAACAAAACAACAACGCCGGAAGAACACATTGATGAACAAACAGAGACAGTTGTTAGAGGTGTACGAAACTGTACGAGTTTTATTATTTGAAAAGATAGGTGTTGCATTTTTGCCGACACTAGGCTGAATGCGAGATGTCCATATTCGAGATAGGTTCTCGTCGATTTTCCTAAAATCTGCAGAAATGGGAAATAGTTCGACAAAGAACAACTTCATCAGCATATTTGATATTTTAGTTGGAGAATGAACCGGAAGGTCGCTAATGTATTTGGAAAATAGATAATGGATTAGTTTTGCACTCTGAAGTACACTAGAATTGTTAGCAAGTGGTTTTCAGATGTTTTGCCCGACCTTGGTTTGTCGAGCTGGACTTTGAAAATAGTTTGATAGCCAGGAAAGAAGTTGTGCCGGACAGCTGAAAGCCACAAGCATCTGGAGAAGACGAGATCAGAGTACTGAATCAAAAGCTGAAGAATTAGGGAATAAGCAGCAGACAGATGGCTTAGAGTGAGATAAGCAGGCTACAGCATCGAGGATGGCTCTTTATGGTTCATCAGAAAATCGAAAAGGGTCAGGTGACACACTGAGTTGCGGTTGATGACGGTTGAAAGCAGCCTCTTCAGAGAATTTAAGGGGGCTGATGTGAAGGCAATAAGGTGAAGCCATTTACCTTCACCAGAGGTGTTAAAGACTTCAGAAATTGGAATGATGGTAACTAGATGCGCAGATCATGCATCAAGCATTCGACTGGAGAATCGTCTATCAAAGTAGAGATGGTGTGGCAAGTTGAGCAGTAACACTCGGAAGTCGCTAAAGGAAGTCCATCAGGACCAGCAGTCGACTATTTCTTGGATTTGCGAGAAATTTAAGACATGAGTGCATTAGAGAAAGGTTCACGATATGCGAAAACAAGGGGAATAAGATGGAGAGCTGTCAGCGGAGGGGTGTTTAGATGTGACATCAAGGTGATCCACATGGACCTCGTCAACGGTGTGTTTGGTCTTCTGGCTACAGAAAAGTCTTATGCCCTGCCAAAGAAGCTAAGGATCCATTGTTTGAAACGGAGAAAGGAGAACAAAATGAATTGGCATTGCTGGGAAAGTCATGTTGGGTTGGATTCAACGAGATCTTCCGGCATAATGGATGGTGACAGTAGGCTATAAAACTGTGTGCATTGAGCAGTAGTGTGCTCGCATGTCGACTTATCTGTCTCTGTGATTGTAACCATTCTCTTACTTAGCCGTTTTTCTACTCTTTTTATTTTACATTAGTTCTCTCCTAAATAACTGATTCTACGAGATAAGGACACAATCAGAGCATTAAATTATAACATCTTTGTTTCGGTGAACTGAACTGAGTTGAACTGCCATCCACGGACATTGAGATTCGATACACTTCCCGAGACAATTGAGCTAATATCTACGAAATTATGCATTTAAGGGGCATTGGAACGGATGATAATAGGATTAATGGAGATCTGAAATAAAATAATGATGACTGTGTTAGGATGCCCGGGAATGAGTGAAGCGAACTCCAATTCGGAGTCGCGTGCAGGTTATTGTAACTGCGTGCAATTGAGTATTAGGAGATTAGATTTGTATAATATGATTCATCACGCAGCTTCAATGCTCAAATCACCATTGTAACTGCGTCATTTGTTCCATATTCAAAAACACATGCACGTTTAGAGTGCAAACATGTGAAGCACATGCGGAAAACCTAGAGAGATTTTGACAAATGGCTGAAACCCGATAGTGTGATGTGAGGTCTATTTTTGGTCGAAATGAGTAGAACACGGAGGCGGTCTATTCATCAAGTGGAAGTCGGCCGACCTACTACGCCACGCGAACTAATAGGAACTTATGTAATTCTCCTTTCTATTGCTCAGAATCATGATTACCTGTTATCCTTGATAGTGCGGTTGCATTGTTAAAAATCCAGGAATCCTGATGAGAGTTCGGTTGAGGGAACTTAGTTGGTGCATAAAAATAAGACAAATTTCAAAGTTCCAACTGTGAAGACTAGGGTAAATTGAAAAGAAACAGTCCAGGGCTTTTGCAGTTTAAACAACTAAACTTAATGGATCTGTGTGTTCTGGTCTGACCCACCAGCTCTGGTAAAAAGAACTCCCTACCTCTAAACCATCCCTTTTATGTTGCCATATAGCATACAGTTTACATTTAGTAACATGTGACGGCAGTCAAAAGCAATGTACGAAGCGCATTGGTCCAAAACACCCTCAATGAGCGTGGCTTCTGTCTGGAATTTTAGCTACAAACCCGATTGGCTGGTTTTGTCACGTTCGGTTAGAGTAGCTGTTGATAATTGGTTGGTTAAATCCGTTCCGTTTTGTCACGAATTGACTGGGCCATCGATTGGCTTTGCTGACTCCAATTTTACGGTCGATTTTGGATAGGCGATGACGAGCTGTCTGCTGACGGAACTGGGCTGTTTATGGGGAGGGGGGGGGATATACTAACTAATAACCTCACATTATGGAACCAAACAAACCTGAAGGAACAACATGCGATATATAAACGCGAATGAAGCCATCGGGGCACCTAAGAAAAACAGAGCACGAAGGTTAAGAGCGAGAGTCTGCATTCGAGATAGGAGACCACGGATCCGTTGGTTGAGATTTATTCGGGAAAACTTTACTACCTTCATACGACCATAAACTCCACATGCTTTTACACACGAAACTTTTCGAAATTGAGGTGAATGATACTGGCGTGAAGATATCCATCTCGCAAGTTAATCAAACTGATTTTAAGTCACCTAAATATGGCCTTGTTTTGGTTCTAATAAACTGGTAGTTAAAATGGAAAAGTGAGAGAAATATATTCAAAGTAGATGGCTTCATGGAATGTTAATTCAAAGTGAAGATGTATCACAAGAAAAAATGGGAATAATATAGATTATACTTTTCACTTTGTGTTTTTCCAAAAATTGTTTTGTAACAATGTCCTAATGTCAGCCGGGTTAAAAAAATGATACTGAAGTATAAAGCTTTTGATTAAGCACGGTAAAAACAAAATGACAATTTGTGTTTTTTTACTCTTTTGGTTCCTTCATGTGGAGCCGACGTGACAAATATCCACACACACTTTTTTCAATGAAACCGATAACTTCATAACCAATGGAGATCAATTGTTAGTTGTTGTCATCATGACTATCGATTTCCCACCAAATGTGTCGTAACTTGTCGACTGTCAAGCTCGGTAGAAACACTCATGTGTAATTCATACCCTCCAATATTATTGTGTCCATGTCTAGAAACTGTGCAAAATGCCACAGTAAATCTGGCACAGAAACTTGACGTAATACAAAAAACCCACGAAGAGGCGCAAGTGAAAATTACACAATTGGAAACAATGCTCCGGGAACAAGAAGCACTCATTCGAAGTAATCATTCTCGGGGATCCACTCGTACATCGGGTCAATCTAACACACAGACACGCACCTCATCATCCAACCGACGATCGCAGGACCCACGCACCTCACGTTCTACCGCACTCACTTGAGAGGGATAATTTCTTCCTTCTCGATCCATTTACAAATAGTTTCAATGTGCTTGAAATATGAACGACATTGGACTAATTGAAATACTAATGGTTTAATTCGATCTCCGCTTTTTTTTGCTTTCCAAGCTTCTCGCATCTGTTAGTGTGTACAATCAGGTATTCCTTTCATTTGAGATCAGTAGTTGAACCATTTCCGAGGAAATTTTATTACCCTAATGATTTGAATGCTTTTGTGAAGAACACTTTTTGTGGTTGCTTCTTGTATATGTTGTTAATATACCCCGTGCTGCATCAAAACCGTATTTTATTTAAATATGGAAAATAGATCCCTTTTTAGGTTCATGTGTTTTCATAGGGAAAATGATTTCCAAGAAAAGAGGGGGGGGGGAATATTTATTTCCCAATATGTTCTTTTGACAAGTTAAATTGATTATTCAGAGGAGACCATTTAACAATGGTCAAATTAAATTTGAAATTAAAATTAGGAATAATCGGTGGTTTTAATTGCACAAAGTTCGAGTGAAACAACGGATAATTCGTCATTGACCCGGAAGGACTATATATCGAGTGATTCTACAAAAATGTGATGTGCAACGTTACCTGTCAGCAGGCTGTGTACTCAGTGATTGCCATTAGCTTATGTGTAAGCGGCTGGTATTCGGTAGCACAGCGCTGTCGGACGTGTTGGTAATCAGCTGAAGTTTTCGTTTCTCATGGCAACGCTTACATGTAAAGTGTCATGAAGATTACCGTTTTTTCACCGCATTCTGAATTGAGCCTAGAGGCGACACATTACCAGTGCATTTTTCATATTTCGATGCCGTAGAATTGTCGCGAAATGTTTGACGAAGGCAGTGCATTCCACAGAAACAGGTTATCGATTGAGCACTAAGTTGAAGACCAAGTGTGTGTGTGCATTTATCTCAGTAGATGTCACATCATTTTGTCTGGGTCGGGAATTTTCTTTGCGCGGTAATAGAAGCGAGCCGAATATTAGTCTGAATTTTGTACTGGTTTGGGTAATTTATTCAGTACCGTGGAATCATCGAACACGAACTCAGGCTTTCATTTTTAGAATCCGATCTAGATTGTCATCACAGTGTGTGACGTGTGGTATCACCCATCTTGAAACTCAAACACTCACTGGCCCCAATAAATCAGGTAAACAATTATTCCATCCACGATAGGGAGGACTGTGTCTGCATGCAGTGCTTATTAGTACCAAGCCTTCTCTGTGCGGTGTTGTTAACTTCTATTCTCTATGAATCTTCATCCTGGTTGATTGTCTTCGTTCGGGTGTAGGTGCGTGAGCAAACTGATTTTGGCTCAGGAACTGCTATTTGAATTGTTTTGTCCTCGTCCTATGGGGTTCTGTTGGATTTCGACTTGTCACACTCGAGGTTACTTTGGATTTCATTATATTGGCCGAAGATTACAATGCTTTTGTTTATTACTTTATTCTAGTACGTATCGGAGATTGATCAAACAAATCGCTGAGCACATGCATATTCACAGTCGTCCTAATAGCAGATCTAGTTCACGTGTGCGAGAAGCTTGGCCCTTTACCCCCACGGAATCCGGATACCCATTGTTGCGATCCTATCTGATAATCATTCCAGAAAATGTGATGTCTTAGTAAAATTGAGGAAAGTTAACACGGACGGTACTAACCACTCTCTCTGTTGTTCTCCGAAAAGAGTGACACACCATGACAAATAGCATTTGCGTCGCACGAAATTGTTGTATTTCTGTTCAGGCAAATCAAGTGACGTAATGTATATTCAACAGCCCCAGCTGTGGCCCAAACCCGGCTGATAGGCAGAATAGACAGTTCCACGCGTTAAACTCTAGGCAATCCGGGACGGCTGTCAACGGTTTGGTTCACGCAAACACCATTCAATATGAAAAATCATTCATCACTGAAGTCGGACATTGATAACTCACTTTCCAAACGGACGTTTCTAACCCCATTTAAAGCTCGGTTAATGCAAACTGCCGTGAGTATTCCTAACCGGGGGAAAAGCCGTTTGTCTTAACTTGGAATTCGAGCATTGCTACTGTATATCAAATCGTTTCTAAATCAAAACTTATTTAACTGAAACGAGAACTACGCCGATGAAATGGCCGAAAAGCTTCTCATGGTTACTGACTTTTTGGAAAAATGTGAACAAATCGGTGGAACACTTGCACCAGTATACAGTATTTTTCTACCCAAAATTATAATGTAATACGGCTCACACCTACAAATTATGAAATCCTTGAAGTTTCATTCACAAAAGAGAAGAATTTGTCTTTGGACTATTGAAAAAGATGAGATGTCCTGAAACTTTCCGCGAAGGGTCGAACAAGAGCAAATGTGCCTTTGGAAAGTAAAGGCAATCCACTTTTCAGGAGTAAGAAGCGGATAACTGAATAGATCTGGAGCACGTGACGTGAGAAAAAAGTTGGTTCTGGGCGATTCACTAGCTTCGGCGCTCCCCCCTAAAATGGCTACACTACAATTCGTTATACACTTGATTTGACTGAAATGAGAGTTTATCTATTCACTGAAGTCCTTAATGCAGTTCGGTACAGTACATTACGATCCATAACAGTTTCGCTGTTTATTGGAGAAATAACATTCTTGATTGGTCAGCCAATCACAAAGGCTGTCATTCAGTAACTTCTTTGGCCGTCCACTCTACTGAAATGCAAAAGGAAGGTAAGGTGTTCGGTTTCGTCCAGTGACCGGGACCGACCTATTTTGGGGCCAGAATCTTCGGTAAACACAAATAACATAATGAATACAGTGAACCAACTGACTGTGACGTCACCATTGTTTGGTTTCCGACTTCGGTCTGCGAATTTGGCGGGACTATGAATATAAGGCTGAGTGAGGTTGCTGAATCAACTTTGTGGATCGGCTGCGGTAAATACGCGGATTTAGTGCTCTGTAGGGCCATACATGCTTTATGGGAAAGCTGAAGTGACCTGTGCTGGCTAATATACCTAGGTTGTAGTCTTGTCGCAGAACCCACATATATATCAAACCAATTTCCCTGTTTTCATCTTCCTTTTAGGATATTTGTTGACCACAGAAGCTATTGTTTTAATCAGCTGCTGAAGTAGTCACAATGAATCGACAAATAAGAGCTTTTAAACCATTAAATAACCCGTATCAAACGATTAGCTTCCCAACCATATTCTACAGTCTTGCAATTAAGCGTGCGCAAATTTTACCAAATCATGGCTCCATCTATTCTCCTTCTAGAAGGAACGGGAGTGTTTGCTGGTACTAGTTTAGCTAAACGTATGCAAGAAAACCCGTTCCCCATGGTATTCGATAGATCTTAGAAAAAGTGCGCATCAGATTTGGCCTCCGATTTCAGACACCTTTATCCCGAATCCCCTTATTCAAAAATTTCACTCTGACTGTCGGGATCGTGCTTGCGTCAATTCTATTCACGAAAGAGGCTGGCCGTTTAACTTCAGTTAATATCACCGTATTTCTCCCACCTCCAATACTTCGAAAATTATGAAACTCATAATCGGAAGCTAGATTCTCCCCGATTCAGAAGGCAATGATCGATTGAGTGGCAGCCAGAGGTATTTCCCCACCACAGTCTACGGGAGATTTGTTCCCACTCTTTGCTTACGTCAAGTTTTCGAAAATCGAATTTCTTGGCGACTCTCACTTGGCGTCCACAAAAATCTAGTTTTCTGATCGGGTCCGTCACTACAGACTCCTGTCAAAACGTTTCGGGATATGATGCATCACCTATCTCAAATTGTGGACCCGAAAATCCCACAGGGACCATTTAGTGGTAGAGGTAATAGATGATGCTCTTTCCAGAGCATTCCCAGTTATTGCCGATGTCTAGACAGCACCCGAAACGTCAAAGATGATCATCTGAGCTCGTCCATTTTATACCCCTCTTGCACATCTTCCTGATTACAGCCACCAAGCACTGTGTGCCTTTGTGAATCTAGGACTGAACGTCATCGACGTACGGAAAGCCAAATGTTGAGCCACTTACAATTATTCTGTCTTTCTTCTTCAAAAGCATGCTTTGTTTCCGCAAGATATTATTTTTGGTAACATATATTCATACAACCGGTGACGGTCAGTGTGCAGTGAATCAGGCGGAATCTCAGTGTTAAAAATGTTGACCTGAAAAAGCGTCTGATCTATTCAAATTGTAGTATCTTGTGTTTAAACGGGGAATAAATGAAAATTTAGCTCCAAATGGTGGGACTTACAATTTACGCTACATTATTCTTCTTGAACAACCATTTTCTGACAGAATCTCATGAAACGCTGCTGCTTCCGTCAAAACATTTGTTATACCCTAAGCATAACACAAGATTTAAATTCTGTCCAAATGAGATACAGGTGGGAAAATTTGTATAATGCTGGACACAGAATGCTTTGGAAAAATAGAACTTCGTATAGCCCGTGAAGACGCGTCATATTTCTGCTCACAGGATAATCAAAAATATAGATGGATGATATGACTTCACTGGCTTTCAAGTTCGTCTGCGCGTTAGAAACATTTTAATTGAAATAGTTCGTTTTGTCTTTATCTGCGATATACTCAGGTATTGTCTCAGTTCTATAAACGAAATGTTTCTTCCCAACTCTTTCCTCTTTCCTGAACTTTTCTTGATACATCATAACACAAGGCCAAATTTGTAAAATTCGCCCGAATTTGATGACAGTCACGACTGTTTTGCTACCATCACTTGATGATTGAAATCGCGCGCCCTTGGTCATCGTGATAAATCCGGCTGAATTTAAGAAGTTCAAAATTGATTAAATTTTGAATATAGTTCCTTGTTGAACCAACAAGGGTGAGATTCGTCACGGGTGATTTTTGTCATTGAGTAATAAATGCTATTCCTACAAGAATTGTTTTCTGAATTCCCCGCCGCATTTCTGCCCAACAGAAAGAAGCCAAAAAAGGAAGCGAATTTTTACGGCGAATCCCAGGTTGTTTAACAGTTCGGCAGCCAACACACCGTGACGTGTAGCCTCATGGGAAGAAAACGTTTGGTTTATTTTGAAAGCCTGACATAGATTTCAGGGTTGTTTGAGAGCGGCCCGGCAAATATTTTTGTTTCACACTATTCACAACTTGGTCACAGTTCCATTTAAAGTAGCAGATTCTGGTCATTTTCCATTCCTCACAGTGGGTGACTAAAGACCGGAAGAAAATTGTACAACTTTATGCCGTGGCTATAATTTCTTTCTCAATTCCATTCCAGTAGATTACCTCCGGATACCGTCTAAACTGACAGAAAGTAATCTGGTAAAAGGCAGCATTTTAAGATGATTTCACAAGCTTTATTAACGGATTATTCTAAACTTTAGACTTTTGTAACTGAGCTTCATTTAGGTTATTTTTGCACGGTTCTCATAAATTCAAGTGCTGAAGAAGAAGATATTGTACTACGAGAACTATGTCAGTTTGATATAAATCTGATTGCTGTTTTCTTAGTTATTATTACTATTATTACGAATAATTTTCATCACCTACTACTAGTCTAATTGGTTCCATCTTTGAACTTATCGCAATGTATTGTAGCATAAAAGCAAGATTATGAATCACTGGAACCGAGCTTGTTCGCTAAACCGTGTTCACCAAATGTGTTCATTGGGAATTTTCTGACATTACTGTTGTTATTATTACTATCAATAATATTACTGTTATTATTTATGGGAGATTGCTTACTGCAGTAGTAGTTAAAGGGCACGAAATGGTAGATAAGAAGTCTGGTGCTAAGATTAGCAGGCAATGTGTGGCCGTCTGACTGATACTTAGGGAAATTCTGTAGGTTAGAAGCATGTTTTCCTCGACGAAGCATGCATATAACAAGATGAACACTCTCCTTAAACTAATTACGTAGGGCTGACAATGGAAAATCGGCCTAAATTGAACCAAAGGAAGATGAATGTAGACGACAACTGTTGGCTACTAGTGAGTAGTCTAACTGTCAAGGTGAAAAAGAATGTAACGATCAACGATATGCTCATTGTATTGAAGTTTGGCAGATTTGACAATGTTTTGAGGTGATCCAAAAGTGAAAGGTCTTTGATGGTGACTATGCGTGGGTTCGAATCCCGCCGGGGCCAAAGACTTTTAACATATGGATCCCATCAAAAGATATGTCTAGTGTGGCTTACAAGGACAACGTCTCGTCTGCCTATCGTGAAACGTTTTACACTCCAGTAACCTAGAATGAGGAAAAAAATGACACCTTGGGATAGAAATAAAAAGGACAAATACCACTGAGTTAGATAAAAATATGAAGAACAAAGATAAGACCGTGAAAACGGTGTGGCACTGGGAATATATTGTTAGCACAACAAACGTTTACCGATGACGATTTTTCAGTGAGTGGGGTGGAGCACGGTACATAGCAGGGACCGGGCAAGTTCGTCAAATCATTGCCGTTGGGGCATTCATTATTATGTGAGAAAATAAAGCAGCTCCACCACCAGTAAGTAAATAATGACCAAATTATTCTGAGTATTAGAGTACGAAAATTGTCCCCAGTTATTTGACAATGAGAACTGATATAATGCCACAGACTAGGATCGCAAATACGCAATTTTTTAGGACTCACTTGTTTTGCAGTGTGACCTGGATGCTTTCCCGTATGCGACCTCAAACTAACAAATCATGAGCGGTTACCTAGCAAGCCCCTATCAAACAATGATTAGCTCTTTGATTTAGGTTATTATAGTTTCTAAACAGAATTAGGTTAAACCGATGTTTTCACTCTATAAATTTTACCACAACCATTTCAGGTCATCAAAGAAAAAGGTCGAAATACGATGCATCAGTTTGCGTACGACTATAAGGCGGTTTGCATTTTTGAACTGTCTAAGGTTAGTTTAGATTTGGCAAGCTTTGGCAGAATAACGTAAAACTAAAGTGTACGTACGCCGGCTTAAGGATGAATAATCTAAAATGTTTTTGCCCGACCTGAAAGGGTTAGAAAGTGTCGTATGGAAAGAGTTTGCCTGGTGACCTTAACATCACTAACATTTTGTTGACCACAAAAGGCTGCTACGGTACAAAATTCACGTTACTAAGATATCGCAGCGTTAGGATTTTATTCGATTTGAAATCCATTCCGGCGCCAAAGGAAACCTGATAATGGGTTGCCAAAGTTGCACCTCATATTTCAGTTCTTCAACAGATTTTTCTGAGAAAAATTGAGGTTTGTAGAAATCTACTCCAGTGGAACAAGAATGTTTTCGATTTCCAAAAAATTGACAGGGAACTCTTTTCCCTGACTAAACTGTGAATAAACCCGTGGAATTCATTCCAGTTTCATCGATTATTCATCAGGCTATGGAGGACTAGATCCCTATCGAAATTGTCTGATGTATTACCTTGTTTTGTCACTGTTTTGTATGCGTAACGCGCACCACTTAAGCAAGGACCGAATGTTCTGTTGAATAGTTTCTTATAAGAAGCCTTAATGTGCACACCTTTTTTGTTTGATCTATCCGGTTTTTGTGTTCTTCCAAACTAGTGGTCTGCTTAATTTATTTCATCTAATGCTAAAAATGAAAAAAAAAGGTTTTAGGACAAGACCGGATAAATTATGAGTTTTTGTACTCACCATCCAGACCGGGGATCGACATTTAGCGCGATCTTACCGGAAATCGACAGCAGATAATTTTGAATCAAGGACTTAGAAGACAAACAATGCGAGAGGAATTCCTTTCGTATACCCTCATCACTCGAGTATTTATAACACCCAGCAAGAAAAATGAATACAATATGGAGCAAAGTGATTAAATAAAAAGGTTTTATGGAACTTAAAACCATCAGTGTATGTGTATGGTTGAACGGTAGGGTAAGGGTGTTCAACGCACGCGACAGATGTCGCATACGAAAGGAATTCCACTCACGGTGTTAGTTTTTCAAAAAGCTTATTCAAATTCACCGCAGAATCTGAATTTTCCAGTTTCCTAAAGTAAGTTTATCACTAGTCAAACCGTAATTTCTTGGTCAGAGTACTGAGATGGCAAGATCAATAACTCCTTCACATTGTTTACCCTCTACCTTCCTACGAGTAGAAATTGAATCATCACCTGTACTGTCCTGCAGTACTTGTTTTACACTTGTCATGCAATTGACTCGTCAACTGCGTTCTTGCCACTGCTTACAGTACCCAAGCTTCACGCCTAAGGATTACGCAAAAGACTTATCACGCACCTAAAAACATAGCACATTAAATTCTGAAGCCTGTTTGATGGACGCCGCGCTGTCTGGCAAAAGTATGAATGTTGTCATGACTACAAAAAAAACGAAAGATCTCAATTTATTCCCTTGTAGAGAACCCTCATTGTATGCCTAGGTGCAGACTTGACCTTCGTTTTCATCCCACCTTCGTCACAATTTGTCAGAAATTTTATTTCACCATGCATTTTTCATCAGGTTATCTTGTAGTCAAGTCAACGGATACGGTACACAATATCAGTTATTGTGCATCTGAACATCTATGCTTATGGAACTGAATGTGTACATAGCTGAAGTGAGACGTAAAACGAAATTTCTTCATGCTACTAGCCTTATCTTTTCATAAACGAATTCCGATTGTTTTTTGGGTATTTGTCGGTTCTATCATACCTCAACAAGAAGTAAATTATGCCTCATTGGAATCATTGTATTCTTGCTCAAATTTCCTTGTTTGAAAAGGATCTCATCCCTTCTCTGGTAATGAGAGCAAATTTACAATGAACAAACCTAAGCAGTCTTTCTCATTTGATTATTGGTGATCACCTTCACGGATTTACTCATACATATTATTGAAAAAGGCCAATTATTGGGCTATACTAAATCAGAAAGATGGATGCATGGGTACCCGAATTAAAAAAAAACAGTTATTTGCAAAAGAAATGAATGGGCTTGGGCGATGATAATCGATAGTAATGAAACAATAAAACCACTATATCAATGGAGAATTAGTCATCACTGAATTCCCCGTTCCCATGGCACCTTCACCAGTATCAGTTCTAACCAAGACAGCCCTCAATAGACTACAAGGATTTTCCCAAAATACTACTCATTTTCCTCTCCAAAAGTAGCCGAAATAAAGGGTAAAATTAATATCGTCAATCGCATGTACATATACGCCAGTCGGACCTCAATTGCAAACTTTTACCACCCTGAATTTCAAATTGCAGAAGAGTGAGGATATCTGTTTGAAAACGGTGTTGCTGCTGGATTAGTCGGTTAATAATTCACGTGGTAGCCTTAAAGCAAAGCACATATGAGGATGTACGAATCAAACTCGTAGTCAATCTTTCGGACGGAAGATCACATTGCAACAAGTTTAGCAGAATAAGGGTGAAGAGCAACGTTGTTGGATGCACAACAAACACGTTAAATTATAAAGATGGATCGCTTGATGCAACGATAATGCGGGGCAGCCAAATACAAAGTGCTTAGAGCATACTGGATGTAGCTCCCCCAAGAAAAGGGGAAAATTGATTATGGTTAATCCCCGTGAGATAGGAAAACTAAGGACGCAAAACATTATTTGCCTTTCAGTTAGAACTTAGTCACTTCATCGTTACAAAAGGAATTTAAAGTTAAATGGAAAGAGACAAATTTGGATTTCTAATATTTCCACCTACTACAAGAGTTCGTCTTGATGAGTTAATTACCGTTCTACTTGTCAAGTGAATAATCTTTTCGAAAGTGGCTTATGTTCCTTCCAGGTATTGCTTTACTACGTACCCAAGGTCTGTCAAATATCTGAAAGTCTTATTGCACCAATTCTGCAGATAAACCACTACAATCGATAGCTGCAATACTCACGTACAGAACTGCAGTAAAGTGTAACTCCCATCTCTGAAATAACACTCCCGTAATATAGTGGAAGGTTCTGCCAACCTGAATGATTTACAGTGTAATGTATTGATACTTTAGTATAAAAAATACGGCATTTTAATAGGCGTGAGATAAATACAGGAAAACATGGTCGTGGTCCCTAATCCACGAACAATATGACTGGTAGACATTAATTTTCCATACACAGTCACGTGATGTGCAAGTGTATCACGTGCGCTAGACGTACGCACTGCGGTAGTGAACATCCAATGTTGGATTAAGATGAGTCAAACGAGCACGATGTATTTGGTCGTGTGTTTAGGAGTATGGATAGTGACTGGAATGTACACCAAAAACAAATGAACAATGATTTGTCCAAATGGGATTTCTCGTATTAAATGCAAGTAGAACAGAAAGTCACCACGTATACCTGATTACGAATAGATCGCTAAGTCAGGACAAAATGTGACAATGTTCTTTTGTCAAAGCAACAACATTTAAATGACAGAAGTGGTAAATCACGAGCTTGGATGGTGTCGGCCGGCAAGTCGAGGACATTGTTTAGTAACGGTGACTGGTAGCACTGTATGCTTGCTAATGCAGTGTCATGAGTGGACAATTAGGAAATCTAAAAAAGTGAACACCAGGCCCGAACGGACTGGCTGAAGTCTTTCAGAATGGCTGTCGCACATTTAATCAAACGCATCATGGATAGCTCAGTTACGGTTCGAAAGAAGAAAACCCATTTTTTCGACAGTACTGCAAGGAAGTAAAAAAAATACAACTGATCTTAATCAAGATGAAGCAATAGTTTCTTTTGTGGAATACTCCATCATGCATTATCAATATTCTGTCCGTCTTTGACAATCGGTCAAAGTATCCAAAAGTTATCCAGCCCTTACAAACAGTCATCCATCGGAGTGCTTATCCACCGAGCCCCTTTTTGTGACTAAAGCGGTCCGCAAGTGAGTGGCAGCTAACGCCTTGTCTGCTAGACGGTCTTTTCTCCCCGTAAACGACCACGAAAAATTGTAAAAAAAAAAATACTCGGACCGCAAAACGTTTTACTGTCCCAGCATTCCAGTCAGTCAAAGCGATTCCTGAAAAAGGCAATAACAGGATCCTATCTCGAATAAACAGATTACGTGAAACACATTGTCCAACAGGTGATGAGTTTTAAGCCCAGTCATAATTCCGGCTGATGCACGGGTTGGTGAAATACATTAGGAAGAGAGATAAAACATGAGAATCTGCTCATTTGCACATTCCGAAATCCACACAGTGATAAAAGTACATTATTTGTTAAGGCCGTCAGTTCCCGAATAGAGATGGGGAAGAAAATTGTTCATCAAAGTGGGACAAACAACCATTTCTTTGTCCGTGCAATCGCATGGATTGTGTTAACGATTACGGTGTTCCTCAGACCCGTGATTACGTCATACTTTGAGGCCATAGAAGCCGTAGGTTATTAGGCCGGTGTTTCGGTTTGCATAGGACGTGGTGGTGGATTCATATAGTCACCGCCTTGGCTGCTCACCATATGACGTCTCTGATCTGGTTCATGAGACTTACCAGAGCCTGGTAGAAGGTTCCCACCGACTAGTCGAAATTGACCGAACTTCTCGTATTTTCAACACCTTCCACAATCGATCTCCGAATGACCTTCTTCACTTTGTTGTTCAGTCAAGCCGGATGGTGTTCTGATATCCTCTCGATCACTTGCCAACCGATACCGCTGATTTATACAGCTCTAAAGAACCAGGTGAGTCCAAAATTCGTTCATTATATGATATTTTGCTGTATTTCTGACTATTAGGATTCCGGAAGGTATTAAATCAAGTTTCTAATAATGTTTGTTACTTCAATACTTGCTTCGTTTCACGTCATTAATCATCTTATCTAAATAAACCATCGAACTGAGGAATTCCAAATTCCTTGTGAAGAACACTGATAATAATCATGACTTGTGATTAAACCAAAATGTCTGGAATTATAGTCACGCAATTTGATAAACATCGTGTAAGGTGATACGGCGAATCAACAAAATTATTGACACATTTGCACCCCCTTCACATCAAGCCAGTTTTGCTTAGAATGACAAATGCCTAAATAAATCGGCCAACAGGCTTTCCAGTTGGGCTTTAAATGAGGGTTACCGGAGTCTAAAATTCCACTTTTACAGTGCAGTGAATAAAGACTGATGGCATACCTACACCGGTTCTTGTGGATCCGGTTACAGACTAGTTAGCTTCAATAGTATCAAGCCTAAATCCGGTCGAGACCCATCCAACTGGTCACAGATAAAGGAAGCGTAACAGAAATGTGCGTGCACAGCGGATTGGAAATGGGTCACAAATCATGAATAATTAGTGGTTGTCTCCAACACCAGAATTTATCTTGTGACACTAGTTCATGGAATAAACTGTCAGGCTCATTACGAATGATGATCATGAGGGTTTATATGACATTAGGGTTCCACATTCGGGATTCAAGCAGTTGATATAAGATAGTAAACTGGATTAAATGTGACTTTTCTGTACCTTTGTATACTTATGTATTATAGATGCATATCACTGGAGTGAATTGAGTTCGGTAACACCCGTTCGGTATTGAGTGGATTACTGAGGAGTGGAGTGTATGCGATAGAAGGTGACAACAGTCGTTGATTGAAATATAGTGCAATTTTGGTTTGATCAAAGAATAAAATGAAACTGACAACAAGAATTCCAAAAATAACTTTGTTTACGGTTAACACCAATATTCCAAAATATCCACCAACTGCATATTCCAATAAACAATCAAACTCCTTCGAAAAAGAAACAGTCTAACTAACGCGTCATAATTATCGATCGATGCGGATAATCTCCCTGGTTTGTTACGTACACAGCAGCAATATACTGGACCATGACGACATCAAATTGCAGGATGTAAAGCAGTAAAGTCCGTTCTTATCCAATGGAACTGTTACTAACATCTCGTTTACTGGCACGAAGAAAGTCACTAAACAAAGAAAAGAAGACAAAGAATGATACATGACCGTACACAACACTTTTGTATAAACTGGCTTTCTGCTCTATAAAAACTCAGTTCTGTCTCTATTCATAAGGTTTGACAACAGCCAATACGCCTAAAGACCTATTCCTCTAAATCGAAAGTGATCCGCTTAATCACCAGGTGCAGCAGCACAGCTTCAATCAAGAATGTGTACTGATTGATGAGGAGCGTTTTACAAATGTACACAAATTTCAGATGCAAATTTATTGAGACTTTTGCGTAGCTCACCTGCTGAAATTCAGTCAAGAAACCACTGATCCTGATAGGGGATGAACCTTCACGCTGAGCGTCAA
This sequence comes from Fasciola hepatica, assembly GCA_948099385.1. Classification (NCBI taxonomy): domain Eukaryota; kingdom Metazoa; phylum Platyhelminthes; class Trematoda; order Plagiorchiida; family Fasciolidae; genus Fasciola; species Fasciola hepatica. The sequence goes on from CANUEZ040000063.1 coordinate 6,310,861, forward strand.
AAATACATCTGAAATTGCTAATCGTCATTATCAGTAAACGTTTCCCTTCAACACGTTATCTCTAACGAGCTTGGCGAATTCAGGAAAACGAAGCTGATTTTTGAAAACTCTTCATTGCAGTAGGTCTTAAAAATACCAGTTGCTGCAAGCCTGGAAAGGTAATATAGTAGAATTGTGTCTAGGACATCCGACCAAAGTGATAACTTCAAAAGATTAATAATTAGCACTGAAGGTCTAAATCTATTTCAGAAGGCGATATGAACCGACGAAACACGATGGATAAGTCCTTAAGAGACTGTGTCTGATAGACTATACCATCTCTCAAAAGCACTTACTTTTATACCACACTGATGCTCTTTCTAGTTCCTTCTTATTTTTTTACAACAATGTAAAACAATTCAGGTAAGGGATTGCGGTCAATGAAAGGCCGCTGTCTGTTACATTGAGAAAGATCAAGACACAACTTCAGATGCTTTGTTTTGTACAAAAGGGGCAGATCATTGGATGGATTTGTCATAACAGATCAAACAGATCGTCGACTTACTTTTACGAATAAAACAATTTGGTATTGTCAAATAAATGAGGTGCTGATGATGGATGTCTCAAGGGAACATTACTTGTTCAGCGTCTTTTCTAAACTCGTTTTAGTGGAACAAGAATACATTGTGAGCGTAGAAAACATCAACGAGCGATTGGGCTTGCTCTTCGTCAGCTGGTAACAGTTATTATTAGGAGTCTTTATTAGGAGGTAAAACTTTATAGAGGAGACAGTGACCGTACGTCGGGGCCGAACGAGTTTCAGAGTGTATCGAAAAAAGATGCGCCATGTGATTTGCTCAACGAGATATAATGTCAGTAAAACGGCGTTGTCTGTGGAAAGTTATAAGCCGACCTTTCGGTTATCGTTTTTTACCCTTCTCAAAGCATTTTTGCAACCAATAACCGGGTCCCAAAATGAAGCCGTTAAAATAAGCACGGCAAACTTGAGCACTTTTATTGAGTAGTTTAGTAATTGGGTTCGAAGTAACGGATAATAGGAAATTATCAACGTGATTTATCATTTGTTTAAATATGCGGACGTGGTTGGTCCAGTGTAATAAGGCAAGGAGGTGGACAGTGAAAACAGAGATGGAACGACGGTGGCAGTAATTGCCTGGAAAACCATACTGGTGGGTTTGAGTTCTTTTTGCCATACTTTTGTTAAAGTGTCAATGCATCGTAGCCTATATCGATTCGAAGAGTAAAAAAACGACCCACCACGCGGTAACTGGTAAACTGGTCTTGAGATAGGTTACCAGTGGTAACCGCAAAGTCGACTGGCTAACATCTTTTCCAATGATGTTGTTAGCGAACAATATTCCTTTACCTGTTTGTTATGGAGAAGATAAAATCATTGATTTGCACAGTGTTGCCACGATCATTTTTGCTGCATCTCCACAAAGTCCACAAAGCACTAACGGAGACAGAATTCTGAACAGTTTCTAGCGATATTGGGGAGATATGGAGAGATTAATTGAAGTGTCTATTACCAAGGCAGGAATAATGATATAAAGCATTCACAATGCTTACATAAATCTGGTTTTTGATCGGAAATGGCCAATGCTCCGAAGCAGTTAATTAGTCGTCATTTTGTTGCTGGAGGAGATGAATTCAGATGCGTCTTATGCAGTAATGCAAAGGAGTTACATGATCGACGATCGGAGACGTCATTTGTTTTGGTGACTGTATTAGTATAACAATATATTTCATTGCGTTCCGTTACCACACCAGGATGTGTTCGGCTGTAGTATGGGGTAAGTGCCTCCGTTCTGCCTACGCACACAGCTGAGAACTCATATTTGGGAGTATAACAACAGCTTAACTGGTCAACGGGGACAGTAGCTATTTACCCGGCGGTGTAGTTATTCGGGTGGTTCTGGGGACAATTATTGGTTCCACCGCGTGATAAATGCGTCTGACAATAGAGTTCAATCGATTGATGGCATCATATTTGATGGGTAATTTTAGAGAGACTCCATTTTAGATACAACGACCACCTTTTCTATATCTAATTTTAGTTCGGAATATTTTGTGGAACCGTGGAAGTGGCTTGGCATTCGTTTGCAGTTATCATGAAAATCATGACTGATTAAAAGCGATATAATACCTCAGAGGTTATCAGACGACCAAGTTATCACTTTGCAAAACACGACTGATTCACTTTACTGCAGAACTTAATTTCAGTAGTAAAGTGCCGAGTCTTTTCTCAAGTGACGTAATCTCACTGCAGAAATAAAGCATTGGTTAGGCAGAGCTGGTCCGAGAATAGATAAGCACCGGGAAGCTTCCATTATTCCATAAAATTTCTTGATATATGAATTATAACTTCAATGAATTCAGGGAGAAGCAGGACCAAACACGCAGTTCCAAAGGTCTTTCATCAGCAGCTGTTGTTAGACCCTGAAATTGTATTACCCTTAATAAGCAAATTTACACCACTCCGAACAGAGCAGAACTGTATGCTATCGGACGCGTCTTTCTGTCGCGCAAAGAAGGACCGGCACTTACCCGCGAATGTTTGCTCCTCAAATTGCGGTAGTGGACGATCATTGGCAACGCTCGAGGAGTTAAGTGAGCTTTCCACTTGGCTAGCCCTCTCCGCTCTGAAGAGCCAAAAATCTGCTGACAGTACTATGACGTGGCGAATTTGGCCAGCCACTTAATAAGCTCACACCTCCTTGTTGTGTCTCACTTAACCGACAAGGTCTGCTAGAAGAGACTAATATACCAGCAATCGGCCACCGGCTCATCTGGACTAGTGCTTATGCTTTACAGGACATACTGGCTGCGCGGAAGCTAAAGGCGTATCCTCGGATAAAATGGCCTAATGCGGACGAGGCGATCAAGTAGTACAACAACCCCCAAGTCAAATTACTGTGGCAGATTCTACTTCAATGATTGACTGTTCTACCTTGCACACTAATGATCGCTCTTTTACTTAGTACACGGTTTTCTCCATCATGCCGCATTCCTTTTCACGTCCTCTTCCTTTATCACATCCCACGGGAACTTCGGTCGACCGCATCAAGTGTGGTGCCACCGGTGGAAATCTTGGCCTTGTTTCGTCTCGTTCTTCCTTGACTAGCTTAAAAGCCTCATCAAAAACCCTTCCAATAGCTTATGCTCTCCTTCTCCGCCGATGTTCATCCAAACTCGCCACGTTCAACGCGCAAATCATTATGTACGTGGAATACCAGGCGGATCTAAAACTTACGCTTGAGTGCCTTGCTGTCGATATGTTGTGCATCCAAGAAACTTGCATACATGACTTCAGAACCACCTTCCAATTGATGACTCCTTCAAATATTTCTGTAAGGTTTCACTTACAGCTTTCAGGGGACCCTGAGGCTGCTGCTTCTGATTTTGTGGGTGTCGGTATTTCTCTTCATGAGAAGGCTGAATTTCCGCTATTAGAAAGGATCCCAATAGGCAATCAGCTATGCGTAGTGAGACGTAGAGGATCACACAATCAGAGCGGTCGCTTTTCCGATAGACGCAATCTTTTTGTCATGTCGAGGTATGCACTCGCCGATTGCAGCCCAGGTGGAATCATTGACAAATTCTACCAAAACTACACGACCTATGGAGTAAAGCTGACAGAGGTAATTTTGTGGTTTTGGCAAAAAAATAAATAAGAAACAATCTTTCCCCGTTACAAGTTTGAAAACAGAAGTCAAAAACATAGATTGCACGATGTATCCTGGACCATTTCGCTGCATCTTTAAAAATACACACTGCAGTCGAAGTGATTATCTCCATAGCTAAATAAATGAACGAAATGTTTATAAACAAATGCAAAATTCTGACAGAAAATGGATACCCAACATCATTCTTGACAAAGTATCGTCACCTGAAACCAAGAAAGGATATTTCAACCACAGTGTCGAAGATGAAAGTATATCTAAAACTCCCCTACAAAGGTGACAATGTAAGTGAGTTGATCGAAAAACGCTTGAAATCAGCTGTCAGTCGCACCTACTATGCAGTCGATCCGGTGATTATATTCACAACTAATCGGTTAACTAGGCCATCGATGAAAGAACCCTTGCCTATCCAGGCCAAATCAAACTGCATATACCAATTCAAATGTGAGTGCTCAGCCACCTACATAGGCAGAACGGAAAGGTAGTTACGCCATCGAACGGTTGAACACATTCCAGTGTGGCTTCAGAAGAGAAGGAGTAGCAATTTCACCATGATTGCATCATCAACCGAGCAAAGGTCAATCAGATCATCAATTGCTCGGCATATTTACGAGACTAAACATTGCGTCAACGCAAGTCAAGCGTTCAAAGTGATCTACTCGACCACCAGTACCAAACTATTAAGATACATGGAGGCCCTGTTGATCCGTGCACACAAACCTGAACTTTGCAAACAACGCAAACTTGTAATCAGTTTATCATTGCCGTGGTAATGAGGTGTGATAATTGTTGTGTGATCATCCGATATACATGTGTGAATAAGCGCGTCATGTGATTTTGCCTTTGTTTATAAACTTTTCGTCCATTTATTTTGCTATAAAAATAATCAGTTCGACTGCAGTATGCACTTTGTAAATATGCAGCGAAATGATCCAGGATACATCGTGCAATCTGTGTTTTTGACTTCTGTTTTCAAAAAAATAAATACTGGGTTAGGTCGGCCATAATCAAATGAGGGGCAAAAACTCACAGGAAAATCTGATCCTTAGGTAATCACAGAGCACCGGGTTCAGATAGCTTTCCCCAACCCTTTTTAATTAGGCTGGATTGAAGTATGGTAGAGAACTTCACTTTTTGTTACAAAAGTTTGGAGTTTCGAGCAGATCCGAACTTCCTGGGGGGAATCTATTGTTGTCTCATCTTTCAAAAGGACTCGAGTAAAGACTGCGTTAACCATAGGAGTGTAAGCCTAATCCCAATAGAATCGAAGTTTGTACGGTCTGATATAATTTGCAGATTGTGCCAAGCGCGGGAAAAGATGATTCACGAGGAACAGCCATGGTTTCGTGCTGGTTGTGAAAGTATCGATCAAGTCTTCACCCTGTGATAACTACTAGAGCACCTCCGTACCTTAAATTGACCATTGATGATCGTGTTCCCAGATATTCATGTGGTCTTCTACTCTGTTGGTAGGACTGTGTTTTGGGGCTGTTTGCTAATAAACGGAGTACCTGATAAGATTGTATCAGTCCTCAAAGGCTGTGTTGTTTCTGCCCGCGTCAGGCTAGAGTCTACGGCCAACTCTGGCCCTCTTCCTTTTCCGTATCCAGTAGAGTACAACAAGGTTGGGTCATATACCCGTTTCTCTTCAACTGCGCCATGGAGCAGGTTCTACAGAATGCCTCGTCTGGTCTTTGAAATGTGGATTCTAAATCCTCCTAGGAAAAAGAGATTTCTGCTGATAACACAGCCTCGCTGAGTGACTACGCACAAACAATACATCTTTCTGAATGACTTGGCAATTGACGGATCCATATACGGTACGCACTATGTGCTTTCCGAGTCCAAAATACTTTTGAAAGATCATGTATAACTAACAAGAATTACATTTGTGATTAATTAGTGAACTTTTCCGCGAAGGGTAACCATTCACACTTCTGAAGCTTCCAAGTAAATTACTAAGTTGAATATATATATATATATATATATATATATATATATATATATATGATAAGCAACATGCTGGAGAATAGAGCAGTGATACTAATTTAAATGACGAAGCAGTTCGTAGCAAGTGATTTAGAAATTTTAAGCGGAATAAATATAATTTGTCCAAGAACGACAGAACAAGCCGAAAGCCAGATGACGAAGATAAATCAAACCTGGCAACTAAGTGACAGTAAAGAAGGGAGATTAGAAAGGATTCGTGATAGATGACTGTATGCTACACAACAATAAAAAAGCAGGGCCATCTCTTCATCTCAAATACCGTAAGGTCTAGTACGCTAACAAAGATTTCTGCAAAGACCTCATAATGGGAAAGCCTTTGTTATTTATTGGTTTTAGATTGACTTGTTAGATTTATGATGTGTTCTGTGACTGGTAATCACAAAAACAGAGTGATCGGCGCAACATTCCTGTTGGACACTACAGGAGTTCATTGTCAAATCAACGCAAATGGTAGACTTCTGATCACTTATTTAGTTTGCTTGCCTTTTTAGACTACTGTCTTCCTATTCTTCTTCTGTCAAAATACACGAAACTATTGGACAGTTTATTCCTTTGGACAATCACAAATCATCGATAACATTGCGTAACTACCAAAAGCGAATTGGAACTCGAATTTGTCTGGCGTGCTGAGCCATGACTCCAAAACGGTTGGGTTATTTGCGATGATGGTGGACAGCTCGCAACTAGCTAAATACTGTACCTCGCCCCACCCATTATTCGTTGATTGCTGAGAGTACTGACTAGTTTTTCGAATGGAAGCCACTTGAGTACTCCCACTGAAATAATAGTTTCCGTACTCACCTTAATCACGATGGGTAAAAATAATATTTTAAAAGGTTTTACCTATGGTCCGATAACTTGCGGGTGAGGTTTTTTCTAAGACTGTGACTAAAATGAGTTCTTGGATACGATTCTGAAATCCAGTAATGCAACTTATTTTGAATAATAGGTTAAGTGTGTGTGTGTGTGTGTGTGTTTCCATATTACAACGAGCAGAAGGTTGTCACGTTACATTCATTTCTGCTTGAAATTCAGCGAATTCAGTTATGATGAAAGAGATTTTTATCAACTTTACCGCTCTAGAAGCAGAACAAATCACCCAAGTCCTCATTTGTAGAGAACACCTTTTTTATGAATAATAAGTTAAGATGGCTGAAGAAATTCCAACCCTCGGGCAGCCTAAAATTAGGCTTGGATTTTATTCATAATTGCAGTTCGATTCATATTTATTGCGACACCGGGTATTGTTTATTAGAACAACAGTCCGGCATGTGGTCGAAAGCCGATGGCATTTGGAGAATACTAAAGTTTGTTGCCATTTTGAACAAATGAAAGGCACTGCAAAAGATCATGCTTGTCATTCTGTGCATGTCGGAGCATGTCACGTTTTGCGTAAGCCACAGCAAATAGCCTTGTATGTCCACTTTGGTATCAGTACCCCACCCCGAAGATCATACTCTGTTTTTCTTCTCATATCTTACAAAAGGCTTCGCGTGTTTGCTGGGGGTGCGTACGACTGCAAAGACCGACAGTTAAGACTAAGGATGCATTTACTGTTTGTCACACGGTTCTTCCACGAATGACCTCTGGTGTTCAAAATATCGCATGCGTGGTTATGACAACCATATACAGACAAATGTAATGTGACACTATGACTACTAACCTTATGTACTTTCGCATACTTATTTGCCATAAAAATGGCGATAAAAGTACATTGTGCAGGTATGTATGAGTACCCATTCAGTGTGAAAAAATAAATGATAACTATACTGTGGCTTTCCTTGCACGGCATCATATTATCATAAATCAGTCCAAAGAAAAACACACACTTGCTTTTAGTTTTCATTACCCTTTTGTGACCGAATGACAGAGGCTTCTAAAAACGTTCTAATAGTGAAGTTTATTATCAGATAGACCCACGAATTTCGAATTTAGTGGCTCTAACAGGTACCAAAAACGGAACCATTTATGTAACATCATAGTTCGCAGCTCGTGAGGTGACTGAAAATTAAGCTCGGGTAATTCCGAGTCTTTCAGGTATAAACCTACAGTTCCGTTTTCTTTTATCCAGTTCAGCTTTCATAAGGATTTATATGGCTAGAACTAATCGTGTGTTGCCCGAACAACAGGGGATAGTTTCAATCAAATAGATTCCGTTTGATGTACTTTATCCACTCTATTGGGTGCAAATCCCCGGCAAAGTCAGTCGTGTCGATTTCGTTTCAACTACCAATCAGAATAGTTGATGAGTTTGCGAACTGTCATATGAAGACATTTATGGGTCATTAATGGTGATAAACACGGAATCATATTGAACTGTTTTGAAGTTTACGGCCGATCAAGAAAAGATATTACGTTCCACCGTCTAACTTCTTTAGCTCTGTTCATTCTGATTTTCACTGATCTTTGCAAAACAGAAGCTGAGAAGTACACACTCACCGTGACAGTGAATTCATGCGAAACCGCAGGGAGCTTATCTAGTCGCAGAAACCATGGTTTAATTTATTGCTCGATTATTAGGACTACTACTATCAGTTATTATTATGACCATAGTTTTGGAGATTTGATGTTTTTCTATATGTAACCTAATTATTTTCAGAGTATTGCGCCTCATTAAATAAAGTTATCCATTTTAAAATAAAAAAATAAGAGCTGAACAATGGAGCTCTAGAATATAGAGAAAATCATTTCCCCACAAAAGGCTTTGTGAAACTGACTTCCACAAACCACTGAAGTACACCAAAAAGATTTTTATTGAACGGAATTTCCTCAATATCTTCATACCTGCGGTATTATGTACTATTGGAAGTGCACTGTGATGGGATAAATATCACACATGTGATTACTTGGAAGATTATAAATCGTCGATGAAATTGAAAGGCAATTTATTTTCTTGAACTAAAGAAGAACAGACGAGAACGAAATTCCTAGGTTTAATCAAGGTTCTGCATACTACTTGAATCCCATGGAGGAAGCCAGTGGCTATTCTTTGTCATGCTGAAACTTACAACATATTCTCATTTAACTTGCTGACATCTGGATAGCTTTTTACGAACATCGGTACGGAAACACTGTGTTGGTGATTCAACGTGTAAATTCCAGTGTGCCTTAATAAGCCGTGTGTGCTGGATTGGCTGAAGCCACTCCATGGGTTTATGATGCCCAGCAATCAGATCCCATCGATTACCCACCTCAAATGTAGTGGAACATGACATACAGTAGTACTTCTATACTTCAACTTACTTCTGAACCAGCCAACCGTGCACCAATGAAAACTCACAAAGTAAAGCTTGATTCGGCAGATAGTGCTCAGAACTAAGTTTTTTGTTATATATATATATATATATATATATATATATATATATATATATATATATATATATATATATATATATATATATATATATATATATATCAGCTCGATTCTAGCCTTAGTCGAGGCATTTCAACTCTGCGATCAATCAAGCACCTTTCCAGTCCGCGAATACCATCTGAGAAATCCTGAAGTCTACGTTCTACACGGTTGCGAGATAAAATAAAGAGATGATTTTCAACTACCCTTGCATTCCACTGAACCGGTTTAATCAAAACTTTCGGTTGCTTAATGATTGACAATAGCGCTATTGTTTTGCTTGTTAAATCAGTGAGACCTTAATAGATTGCCCAGAAAATGCATAGGACAGTGTCCCGAGTGCCGAGTTGGAATTATGTGAAAGTAAATGAAAACAGTTTGCAAATTTACGGTCAAAACCTTTATATCTTGTTTGAGGGTAATTATTTAATCACATATGTCATAAGAAAAGATAACTATACCCCCTCCTTCGCTACTTGGTTTTAACTGCCATTTGTTTAACTCTCGTGGGAAGAGTCCTAATGACTGACCGTCAGTCATATAATTTATTATAATTCAAGCTCACCTATTTTGCTAATAAACAGTTGAGGGATAATCGCAGTTTGGAACCAAATATCCAACAAAAGCGCCCAGTCTGATAATCTCCTGTCTTTATTTTTCTCGAATTCCACGTTCGACTAGTGCGTGTGGGGATCTCCGTGAAGAATAAAATTTCCCTCGGCAAAGCCCCTTCGGCTGGAGTTGTCACCTGGCAAAATGTTGAATATTCCCATGTCACCTGAACAGTGGGTGAATCACACTTAAATTTGGCAACGTTCGGATAATAGATAAAGACAGAAGCTACCAAAATATCCAACTCCTTGTTGCATGGAGATGGTTTAACAAATTGACTGCTGAATCAGTTCGCGGATGGATACATGGATTGTGTTTGGCGAAAGAATGTAGACTGAGAAGCTAGCCATGAAATAACTGAGTTTCAGCTTTCGTCATGTTTTATATTCTGAGTAAAAATAAGCTCGTCTTTCCCGCCCACGTATGAAAGTAAATTATTATAGCCATGCCCCCTGGAATTACTATCACCTACACTCAGGAACGTCCGATAGGCAGCTGTTTACTCAGATACCTGTGGACAGTTCGACTGTTTGAAGATTTTACCCATTTGGTTGTATTTTAAAAGGCCGGGCTTTGGTACAAGGTAAACGATCTTCTTGGCTTTCAAAAGCGATTACAAGCTCAATAGCCCCTTCTAAGCAATTTCATAAGCACAGCACGATATATAGTGTATGGTTTAAAAATTGCCTCATCATATGTCGGCTGGATTCATTTTAACAGGTTAAGGATATGTCTTGAAGAAAAAATCAGTAGCATCCGGCACGTTGTAGGATCCATATTTGGTAAAGAACACGGAAGCTCTCTTTTAAAATAATTTTGCTTATTCCAGATATAAATTCACTACAATGGAGTATGACGAGACATTTTCTCCATTTTTATGCATTCCTAGTAGGAGATACAATGAAAAAGCACAAATAAGCGCCCCACAAATGGATCAAAATGCATTAGTTTTGCCAAAAACGAAACCTCCTCCGTGGGCTCTAAGAGCATTAAACTAACGGAAAAGAACGTGTCACGAACTGTTGCACCGTGGTAGTATCGGATTCACATTTAGCTGAATATTTTATTGTGAAAATGATATTGTTATCTTAGTTGCAATGTTTTAGAAATCCTCTGGAAATCGTTTCATTAACCTTTCAGCTGAAGGACGGTTTGATACCATCAGCTGTGTACGTGTGTAAGCCTAACAAGAATGAGCAAAATAAAGTGACTGTTTCACTGAACAAGCTAGTTGATTTAGTTACTTTCGGTCACCAAACCTTGAGGACCAACCAATGGCCGCTTCGGGACGAAGTGAACTCGTATTGCGGAAGACAGACAGATAATCAGTAACTCATTGTTATACGGTATCGATTTTTTACATGCCCGCAGGTTTTCTACACTTAGTACCCGAGGTCAGTGACCTCAGACTGATTTGATGGAATTCGGTACTAAAGTAAACTAGGACTGTAAGTTAGAAATATGTCCATAAGACAGTGATAATTCGGTTTTCAGAGCGAATTATTGTAGAAATCATGCACTGAACTTTTCCAAAGTTAAAACTATTATCCTCATCCATTGATTATTCTGAGGTGCTTGTCAGTTCCGTTATCGTTCAATAATTCCGCTTGCTCTGTCTTTTGCATAGATTTATCCCACAGACTTAACAAGTGATTATATCGATCGTAAGGTCAATATTTCGTTTAGTGCAGAAATAACTATTCGTTCAGTTTATTATGGAATGAAAAACCCGTATAAATTTGAAATGGCTCCTCCAAATTTCATTCGGGGGGACACATCTCCTGACATGCTGGATTTCGTGGAACCCGTTTTTGTTTTGAAAGAACAGATAAACGAACTCAGCTTACTAAAAGGGGGAACCAAATGGATTGACAAGTACGACCGAGCTCTCTTCGGTTGCTACTACAAGAGCTATTTAATGGAGGGAAGCTGTCTTTATATGGGTCGGTGTGGGTTCATCAACATGACTATGTTATCATCTCCGAACAAATTGTTTCCGGCTTCAGTTGAAATGCTATCTTTGCGAACTTTAGACCGTTGTGTCTTGAGTTCGATTCCTTCCACCGTGGTCGCCTTTGCAGTTCATTCCTCGATTGGCTGACTCTGGTTGGCCGCAAACCACTTCCTGGAATATTTTGCCGTTATTATATAATCAAATGGAATTAATTAATAAAAGAAAAAAGATGGCCACACCATGGCCGGTCACTTTGGGGGTAGAAATCAATGTGCTGTCCCCCTGTTTCATGCGGCAAGTGACACAGTGGGACCTTATGCGGTTCTTCACTCCCCACCACAACGTCATGATTGTTGGCTTTCCTTGTTAGTCCAGGTGGGCCTTCCAGGTTGTGGTGTATGTTCCTTGCACTATGCTCATTGGCAAGCACGTGTTTAAAAAAATATTTATATTTATCTGAAAAACCATGCTAATTGAATCGGGATATCTGCACAGACCTAACTCTGAAGATGATCTCGGTTGGTTACCTTTTCGATAGGTAAATGTGGTAGGAATTAGTAAAATGAGGGCGGTAAAATGTTTTATCAAAGATTATAAAAAAAAATTCATAGACAGACAGTCCAATGTTGATGGCCTCTATTATTATTGTGCTTACCTTAAGCAACCGGATATTATTTCCCTTATTGTGATTTGTTAACCCTAGTGTAATGCACCGTCAGTCCACTCAGGTTAGATAACATTCAAATTTCTTTTCAGAATTGTCTGGAAATCTAGCTTTTTCAAGGTAACCAATTCTGAAACACTCAAAGTTGCACCCTCGTAGAATTTGCCAAGCTATATGGAAAACTTGCGATATCTTCTTTCTTACGCACCAGTAACCTAAGCTTATTCAAATAGCAAAGTTTAGCAAGAAATTTTAGAAATTTGTTTTTTCACCTATTTTGCTACTGAAATAGTTCACAATAAATGGATGAATTCGTTTATGTCTATAAGATTTAACGCTTCTCGTGAGACATGATCTGGGACATCATGCTGTATTATGACAAATTTCTCAGTCTAACTTCTGGTCTGACGGACAGGAAAACGTTAACTTTAGCTCACTTTGAATTATACATTTTTGAGGGCATCTTTACCAAAGTGATTAGTTTGCAGCCCATGTTAACGTGTTGTGCCACCACAAAGCCACTCAAACGCGTTTCTCCGGAAATTCATTTTACGACGGACCTAGTCATTCAAAGGAAATCGATGGTCAAGTCAATTCACCATGCCAATGGAATATTTCCCTGGTTGCAATATTTCACCCCGTCGTTATTAGCATAATGCTGGCTTTCGACCGACTGAAGGCTAAAGCATCTAAATTTTCTTTTCACTTGTTTGCAAAGGGGCATGACATTCTTTTAACACATATTCTCTCAGAATTATTCCTTGATGATCTCAGGCTGTTACTTTTATCCCAATGCAGCTAACTTCGCTATCCAAATCGGACATATTCCTTTTAGGAATACTATATCTTGTTATCCCAAGACGTTTTACATGAGCAATGAGGAAAAACTTGTTGTCATTTGCAAGAAGATTAAGAATACGTTTATCTCAGGACTAAGTTTTCTATGGACTCACCCAAATTCATCCCTCTCGGCCTTAATAATGGCATGAGATTTCCCGGTTTTCAGTAAATATTCCTTCGAAGTAGCGAAAACCAATGCATATTTCAAGGGGGTGAGCTTATACGACCGTGGAATCAAGGTCACGCACTCGAAAACCATTTTTTCCGGTGAATCTACCATTTACTACGAGTTCGCCGTTGAACCGCTAGACAACATACAATTCGCCATATACATTCCCCTCATTTTCGTCTTTTTCTGTTGGGCATGATCATGGCGGATAGTTCGAAAGAAGCTTTTTGTGATGACAAAAACCACCCATGGTGAACATTACCTTCGTCGATTTAGAAATAAGTCACATATAACACTCAACTAACTTCGAACCTCTGAACTTTAGCCTAATTTATCGTCGTGACCAAGGTCACATATCTTCATCTGTCAGAGGATCGCAGCATTACTAGCGTGATTGTTATCAAATTCTGGTAAGTTTTATATTTCAGTCTTTTATTGTGATATACTAGAAAAAGTTCAGGAAATAGGAAATAATTGAGGAGGAAAAATTTGATTCGGCGAGTTTTGACAACGCCTGTATCTCGAGAGTTGCGCAGTCACCACAAACACAGACATATATATACAAAGCCCTAAGGCTAACTAGGATGGAAAAGAACAACCGTTGTTATCATGAAAGAAATCATCTCACGGTTCAGGCAAGAGGCTCAGCAAGCAGGAGTTTCCAGAACTGCGACGCTTATGCATAAAGTGTCATCCTTAGTCAAAACTAGACGGTCATTTGGTTCATGAATTACTACTGCTTTTTGCAAAACGTCAAACAAAAGTGTGGTGCCACATGAACTATGACTAGTTAAAAATGGGAGAAAGAAAACACCACAAATGTCAAAAGACCTTCAGAGAAGTGTTTATATATATATATATATATATATATATATATATATAAGGCAGTAGTAATTCATGAATCAAATGACCGTCTAGTTTTGACTAAGGATGACACTTTATGCTTAAGTTTCGCAGTTCTGGAAACTCCTGCTTGCTGAGCCTCTTGCCTGAACCGTGAGATGATTTCTTTCATGATAACAACGGTTGTTCTTTTCCATCCTAGTTAGCATTAGGGCTTTGTACCGAACATTAGTCGGAAAGTGGAAGTGTTATGTGATGGAGTGCGGAGTGTTAGAGAATTCATTACTTATCTCAACTCTCTCCTCTCTTCTGGCAACGTGGATCAGTTCATTAATCTTTTGAGTTTGGCCATGTACTCCGGCGTGGGACTCTCTTCTTCTTTAGGGGTTGACTCTTTTAGTACAACTTTCTGCCCATCCACGAATAGTATTCAAAGTGAGAAAAGTTGACTCACAGGTTGTCAGTGTTGAACTCATCGACAGACTCATTGCGATTGGTTTAGAATCCTTCAATGACAACTAGAGATAAGAAAGACATGAGACACATTGTCCGGTGAAGAAAAGTATTGCATACCAATGTCTTTTCACTTCCAGGTCTGCACAATAGAAGCAGAAAGTAGACGACTAAGTCATTTACCCAGCTGACCACAAAATTCATTATTTGATTTGATTCCGATGCGTTACGGTTCAGCTGTCATTAAGATGTTTTTTGATGATTTGGTTCGTTAATTTGCATGTGAATACGTGTACATGGTCAGAAAAAGCTTAGTGAAACAGATAAATTCGATCAAAGATCAACAACTTTGAAGGATACAGAAACCGCGAGTTTCCATTAGTGATTAGCATAATTCCACTACCTCATGGCTCGTTACCAGACCTAAGTCATGATAATAACGATCGTGGTTGCCTAATATTTGTCTGGTACATTGCAGCTACCGGGTAAACCCATTTCACTGTACAAATGAGGAATTGGTATCACGAGCGGAAAATACGCGCTGTCCTGGTTTTAGGATTAGTACTGATGAAGACTGACTAACACAGAGGAGCAGTTGGTACAAACTGTATTTTCCGGGTTTAAATAGCGAAGGCTTAATTGTAGCACAGAGTCAATCTTTAACAAATACTGTTTTAGACTGCCCAAATGTGCATTAAAACAGTCGGGTTAAATTTAGAGACAAAGGTCAGCAATGGATTCCAGAATTTCGGAGACCGGAAGCTAAGGTAACCTTGTAAAATACCAAGCTGAACAAGAATTGTGGCATTTTGAAACAGATCCAATATTCCAACCAGTAGGCATAAAAACTAATATGAATTCTCTCACTGTGGATTAGCGGTTCTCCATAATATAACCAACTGTTCTTTGTTCTACACACCGTAAACCACAAAACATTGGTTCAATGGTTTCAAAGAGAAGAGCCGGTTAATATACTCAGGGGAGTATAAGCATTTGAGAACTCCTCTAATCAACGAGAAAATCAAAGTAACAAAACATTTTTTCGAAACGTTCATCTCACTGATACAGTTAAATAGGAGACAAGTTTCTCAACGAATGGAAATATGACTTCCGAAATGAATTGTGGATACAGGTGGCTGTTTCCTAAGAAGAAGCAAACAAAGCCGTATAGTTTTATCCTCTGAAAATCGGTTATTTCCCAAAGGCCTTCGATTCACTAACGAACACGATTCTGACCTGCCACACTTCGACCAGAACAGCCCAGTTGACAGAGTACATGTTGAATTTGTTCTAAGTCAGTTTGCTTACGTGATCGTCGGTGATCTAAAGGGTCACGAGCTTGGAATTTGGATCATAGTGACCCTAGTTCCATTCCCGTCATAGCTGATCAATTCTCATCCCGACAGCTTCTGTTCGGCCGCTACCCCTTTCTATAGCTATTGCACATTGTATAATAAATAAGGGAGTAAAAATAATATTCATTTGTTTACTATTTTACAGTAGAGCATTATGATCTTGGATAAAGGCTCTCTGTTAAAGTGCAAAGAAGATTTTGTTCATCGTGTAATGATCTGCCAGAATTCAAAGAAACATCGTTTATCTCATCTGAAGTGGTTGCAATTTATACGATTTATTAATCTACTCGAAACAGATGACTGAATAACCAGTCTATCTTGCCCTTGCGAAAGCAATATTATTCGTCGAGCTATTTCAAAATTGTAGCCGCACCTTGTCTCATTGAGTGCAAACCTAGATGGTTTCATCCGGTCGGTAGATAAATTTCGACAGCGGGTCACCTCGGTGGTTTGCCAACTTGTTGCAAATTATGCAGGTTTACTCGAATTTTATAATGATCTCGTTTATGACATATCAGAGTGGCTGTAGTTTTCCCGAATCAAAGGGAACAGCATGCATCGATAATAAAACTAGTCTCTAACATTCGTTTGTACTGAAACGGGAACAGTCTGCTGACATCCGAAATGAAATGGAGAGCAGAATTGCTGCAAGTTCCTTTACTCTAGCAGATGAACAACATCACTGCATCAGCTTCGCGGAAAGTGCCTGCAATTTGCGAAAACAAATTGACTAATGAGAAGTACTGGCAAATTCGGACGGTCATTTAGGTGCGATTCAATTGAGTACCAAGCCGCTCATCTCTTGGCCTGCCTGTTCAAGTGGCCACATT
This sequence comes from Fasciola hepatica, assembly GCA_948099385.1. Classification (NCBI taxonomy): domain Eukaryota; kingdom Metazoa; phylum Platyhelminthes; class Trematoda; order Plagiorchiida; family Fasciolidae; genus Fasciola; species Fasciola hepatica. The sequence goes on from CANUEZ040000063.1 coordinate 6,327,626, forward strand.
CATATGTGGATATACATATATATACACGCATCCACAACAGCCTACAGTGAAGAACACGTGATCCGTTGAGGGCTCCATAATTTCTGGCCTTTTCCCAAGATTCGGTTGTGTGAGTTTGTGTGTGCATGCAAAAGTCAACAAGGGTGTGAAAAGCAATTATTAACAATAAATTTTCGGTTCAAAATTTAATTATCTGCACACTCTAACAATTTGACGACCATTTCTACCCCGTTTCGAAGATGATGAGTAATCTGACGTTTGCGGTAGATGTTTGTAAAATGCTAAGCGTTCCCGTATAAATGTTACCTATTCTTTCATTCGCATCTTTCGGACACAACATTCTCCTTCTTTTGAATCTCACGCCTCTCAGTGTATACAGAGACCCGTGGTGGTTGAGTGGTTGACAGCGCTTGATTACCGCCGCGGAGGTCCCAGGTTCGAATCCCAGTCCTCACCAGTGACAGGTAGACTGTGGCCTCAGAGTGTGGTTGTCTGTTACCCCTAATAATGTGGCGGGCCTTCGTGGCTACAGGTTACGTACCCCTCCCAAGGCACTTTCGCAAGCGCGTAATAAAAAAAAAGTAAAATAGTACAATGATACAACCACTGAGCTATTCTCTCCGCTGATTTTCACGGATGCGCCAACTGCTGTAAGATGAAAAAACCTGGATTGTGAACCTTTTCGGGACGAACAGTTTCCGCTCTCCTCCCGTCAGTATGTGTGCCCATCACTTGTCATGATAGTGGCATGTGAATCAGAATATGCCGCATAAATTAGTCACTGAACTACGTACACATCACCTTCAGTGAAAGCGCGAATATTTTGTGCTTTTACATCCCTACGTATATGATCGAGGCTTGCACCTAGTGGGTCGTTTGTCACGCAAGGTGACTGGAAACTACATAATTCAGTTGAAAGTTTCGGATTTTTTCTGGAAGGAGGCAAAACATTCTTCTTTTTTGCATAGTGTTAACAAATTCCTCTTCTATTTTGACCTGATACAAAAACAAAACACAAAAACAGTTGGTTATTTAAGCTATCATTAAGTTCATGCAAATAACATTCATTCAGACCAAATTTGCAACCAAGTGGAGGAATGAACGCCCACGATGAATCGGGGATTTGCGCACCTTATAAAGGCAGTTGTTGATAGTCTCGTGCGCTGGAAGATCGGGAATTTTAAATGAGGGAACTATGTGCATTCATCGGACCCAAGGCCTCGGTGACAAAATGGGATTTTATCTGATGCATTGTTTTACATATCGTCAGCTTTTGAATCGATGTCTTCCTTTTGTGTATGTATGTATGTTTGCGTGTGCTTTCGTGCGTACTTTTCATCACATGGAAATACATGACCTTATGCAAATCACGTGCAACTTCATGCGACGCAATTATAACCAAAGCGGAATTCCACACATTCTTCACTGTAATTCACTTATCAGAAGAAATCTCCAATAATCGCACAAACATCGGTGGGAGACAGATGAATTATTCCGGACTCGAATTTGGGACACGTTCTGACTGCACCTATAAATAAAGCAAGCTGATTCTCGTCACTGAAACCAGGGGTTTCAATGTTGCAGCACCGACAGATTTGGCAGCAACTGCTAGAACGTGACTTTTCGTTATTAAACCAATATCTAGATGTAAGTGAATGAAATATGCATGAGATTAGCATTCTGCCTCAGTTGTCACTTCTGATGGATCGACTGACTTATAAAACTCGACAATTGTTCACTGGTTACAAGCTCCCAATTCGTAACTAAATTATTGCGCACAAACTGATTTAACTATGTCTCCAGTCTCTATCCAAATCCAAATACTGCCAGACAAATTTTTCCCCCAAATCACATCCAGATGTTTGACCTGTCTGACTGACATTATGAGAGAAGCTTGAAATTTATCAGTCATTTTAGGCAACTCACGAACCAGTTGTGCAACCGTAACAATCTGTACAGTTAGAAACGAAACAATACTCTTAGAAAGTAACTTTTACCAAGCAGCTGATGGTCAATTTTCTAAAGCTTGATTGAGAGAGACAAATTCAAGGTTAACAGTGAGGAAACTAAGCAGGTGTTAAGCAGTGGAACTGTTCGCTTGCTTTTCTCGCACAGGAAGTTACAGGGTGTTTATGAAGTTCGTGTTTAAACTAACGGATTTATCAGCCGGAAGATTCACAGAAATAGCCCGCATGGTCTAAAACGATTAAGTCTGCACTTTGCTGTGTGGAACAAACGATTGGTGACGTTGTGTTTGAACAACGGTTGAATGCGTTATATTCACCGCATAGGAAGAACACAACCGTCAATATAGCCATAGCCGTAGCAGGATGAAATACGACGAACCAATCCAATAATGAATCGTTCCAAAAATATTCGAAAGTCAGAACTTATCCAAGGCTAATAATAGACTGATCATCATACTTCCTAGCCAACAGGATATTCATCATTTTATTGCCAAATAGGCACTGCAGAAAATTCTCTCCTTGGTGAGAACTAAGTGAAGCACAGCAGTGTTTTTCCTAAAGTGAAATCGGACCCGGGACTTGGGGGAATTGCAAATATTCAGAGCTCATTTGTTTCTCATACTGGTTGGCCCCGAAACATTGGCCCACCACCGAAGTTGCAAATATCAGTCAAATATCAAACAGCGATACGATAAAAAACCAAGTGCACCTAGGTTGTACAAAAAGGAGACTGATGCCGTGCAGCGTGACTATGTCGTTTCTCTTTTCTCCGTTTTTTCCTCATCCAAATAGGAATGATGTACAAAGAAAAATCTTTACAGTTTCTAACTTGAACAACAAAAGATACCATGATTTATGAGTGCGTATTTACAATGGACTAGTATTTCACAAATCTGTCGCATGTGTACTATGTGCAGTGTGCACTTGACTTGTATAACAAATGTATTCACGGTCGCAAACTTTGCTGGCTAATATCTAACCCATTTGTGTTAATATAGGGTTGATTGGTACGACGTATTTTCACGGCGTCAACAACCAGTGACCGGGAATTGAACCGACGTTTGCACAACAAAATTTTTCCAAAAGCATTTCGAAACGTTCGGTTGTAGAATGCGTAAATAATCGGATTCAGAGTGGAATTAAAATATCCTATCCAAAACAACACATCACCCACAATCTCTGGGTATTGACAACGCTTGCTTCCCCCGCACATATTGGTGATTGTATACCAGAGAAAGAATGGAAGCCAGCATAACAGGAACGCACCCATGATGATGCCTAGAGTTTTGGCTGCTTTGTTCTCACGCCGAATTTTCATTTGATCGGCAGTTCCTGATGATGATGATGATGTTGTTGTCGTCAACAAACTTGTTTCTTTCCTACCAGTTGTTTTCAATTGTAAATACGGTGCACAGCTCAGAGAATCGTCGTCGGAACCACAGGTCTTTCCTCTGCCGTCTTGATCCGGCGTTGAGGTTGTCAAATCCGTTTTATCCAGTTCACCTTTGAGACAGGATTCTTCCGGCTGAGCTGCTTTTGTCCGCACGATCTGTTGTCTTTTGCCTCCTATGTGCAGACGATGAATTCTCCTTTCCTGGCTTCTAGCTTCGATGAATATCCGGACGTACACCGAAATCATGACAATGCTTGGAATCCAAAATGAGGTCGATGAGGAAATTAAAGCATAATACGGATTGACCACAAATTCACATATTTCCGCCCCATTCTCTACCCCATTTTTGTGCTCTGTTGTGGTGTATATTCCGGTCATAATTGGTACATAAGAGATCAATATAGAAAGCAACCAGGTCACGGTGAGCATGACTGCAATGCGCGAGCGGGTCATTATCCTGCCGTACGTCAGGGGACTGAGCACGGCAATATAGCGCTCAGTAGATATGCAACACAAGTGTAAAATGCTCGCAGTTGAAAAAAGCACGTCATTAGCATTGAACACGTCACAGAAAACGGAGCCGAAAATCCACCGGCCATGCATCAGGCCCATAATCGCGCTGAAAGGCATGACCAGCAGTGCGACGAGAAAATCCGCCAGAGCCAAAGAGACGAGGAAAATATTGGTCCGAACTTGTCGTATTCGTTTGAATTTGGTTACGGCAATCAAGACCAGACAGTTGCCGAATAGAGCTGTCAGAATAATCCCGAAAAAGCAAATGCCTTTGGCCAAACTTATTGCGACCTTTTGTGCCACATGAACCGTGGCTATCGACGTCTGCTCATCGTTTGGTAAAAATGTGGAATGTTGTTTATCCATTTCGACTGCAATTTGCATTTCCATTGCTGTAATGAATTCGAATCAGAAGTAAATTGAGCATGACGTACACGATACGCGTAAAGTGTTTGAATAATTGGGCTTATTGAATTTAATACCACATGCATGGTAGTTAGCAGCAAAATCTACTGGTCCAAGCTTCCTCCTAATTTGGAGCTGAAGAAATTGGTATAAATCACCGGAAACAACTGGTCGGTTGATACAGTAGTAGATGAGTCACGGAGAAAGCTTTTTCGTTTCTATTTGAAGTAACTATGATTTGGTCATTTCCAGTATTGAAATGGTTGATCGTTTACAATGAGCGAAGAAAGTACCCTGTTATCAAGCTTATTATGCAACCACTGTAAGATAAGTACCAAAGTCATTTTGAAATCCGAGTAATTTTGAAGGAACCAGATGGGCGAACAGACTTATTTTCAGTGATTCATGTTGTTTCGGTTCAAGCAGTCACGTGCGTAATCAGACAGTCTTACAAGCGTGCACCGTTATTGACGACTTACTAACTGATGCCTGTTCGCTGCCACCATCAGTCACACATACACGTACGCCCGTACGCACATGCTCGAGAATTTACCCATGCCACGGACGGCTTCCCCTAACCAGTCAGACTTTTGCACCGAGCTATACGCGCTTGCAGATTCGTTACTGCTTAGCGGTCCTGCTTGACCGCACTCGATCGCATGCACTGCTCGCTTTTGAAGATAGATGACCCACTCGTTTGCTTGCTTGCCCGTTTACATACGTGTGTACTGTATGCTAGAAAGAGATTCCTTTGCTCACTGTGTTCTCCGTTAATTCCGAACACAACAATTCATCCTCATGCCAGTAGGTTACAAAATATCACGACAAGTTAAGGGATTGGACCAATCACACGGTAAGTGGAAGTATATCTAATAGCCCCTCAGTTTACTGAATATAGAACAGTAATCACATGTAAAAGTAAAGCAGAAAAGATGTTCGGCAAGAGTTTTTCCGCAAATTCGTGAGAAGGTGCATTTCGTGTTATGATGCTTGCTTCAGTTGTCAGATTAGATAGGTTGTTGAGTAAAACATCCCGGAAATTTTTAGTATTTTTGTTTGTTGCAGTATAAATATCTTAGTTTTAGATCTTATGACAAAAGAACTGAAATGACAAATAAATTTGCCAGAAAAGATTTGAGCGTTCCAGAGCTACTGAATTTCGTTAGCTAACAGTAAACGGAATTGCAAAACGAGTCCATTCCGGAAATCGTCATCATGAAAATTAATTAAGATAGGCACTGTTTCTCTTTGGGCTTGGTGATGAACCAGCAAAAAATCCCCAATCTGTCCTATCAGGATCATCAAAACAACAAGGTAAGCGACGGTGTTCTCCGGTCGAATTTTTTAGTAAAAATGAAAAAAAAACTCTTTCTTACGCGGCGCATTGACACGGCGAGGTTAACACGTTGTCACACCCGTTTGTGAAATTCCTTAACTTACATTCAATCGTGCCTAATTTTCACCAAAGGGACCTTTCCCCTAAATCCATCGCCTATTTTAAGCCAACTAAATTGAACACCTTCTCATCCACGGGTTTCTCCATTACCATTGTCTTCTAGTACAGATAGGCGGTTTTGAGGAAAACAACACACAGCAAGTACAGATGACGTAAAATAGTCACGCGAGCCGTTAGAATAATGTATGGTTTTCCAATTTTGGATGCTTCATTCATCGGAGTAATTATATGGGAAGAAATGTGACTGTTAAAAGCAAATGATACATTCGTTTAATGGTTTCAAAACTGAAAATATTTTGTTTACTGGTATGGCTGAATTATTTTTCTCATAAAATTCTACTGAAAAATTCATCACTGGAGGTCAAACACCTCATTTATGACGTGGACATGTTTTCTTCTGGTCTCCCTAGCAGAAATCAAGTTATTTTTGAATCAGTTAGAGGGCTACCCCATTCATGTGCCGTTTTATGAGATTACCTTCTCTCTTAGAACGTCTATAATCAAACCCTTACAAGCCGCCAAATAAAAGAAATACTAGGTGAGCTAAATGCCAACAGTTACGCAATTCAGTCATTCGCGCAAAGATGACTCATCCGCCTACTCCTCGTCCACTCCACTTAGAAACACTGAATGAGGCATCTAGACGTTTTCTGGCTCATGTTTTGCAGTTTTCAGTACCATGTAAATACGTCTTTAATGGTTCGGTGTTGACATCATTGAGAACGCATATTCCCCTACATTTCATTCTCGTACCACCCTAATGAGCCTATTTCGCATTATAATAAAGACGATCTTGCTAATTTAGACTGCTGATTGCGATTTCTACAGATTTTCAGGTATATACGGCCACTTGGTCGCAAGGTTGCCACATCACAGTGATTGTCACGAATTAAGAGGCTTAGAGTGGAAACATTATTTAAGTGAATTTATTCCCACTTGTCTCAGCAAGTTTTTCCACTAGTCTTTGGCATCAGTAGAGCATACTGCCCAATAATTTCGGGATCAAAATTGAACTATTTTCATGTCCTGAAAGAAGCAGTTACAAATGCTGACTCACATAAAAAAACAAGAATTCTTTAATAAAGAGGCAGCAGGTTCCGTGAAAGCTTCCTTAACGGCGCTCCAGTATGTAGGCACTAGATTACTTCTAACAAATAATATACGTATAACTCCAAACAGTCAAGGTGAAGCTATTTTTAAACAGAGCTTATGTTCTTCTCTCAAAAGTAAACATACTTTTCAGACACATCGTCTGAGGGCTGCATGCATGTAAAAGTATTTAAAGTCGATAGCTCTTGCCTGTCAGTCGACCTGTAACCCTTTTGATTCTTCTAGAAGTCTATTTAGACCAAAGAGGAATGATTCGCTAGCCTACTCTCACACTCCTCTTCATAACAGAAATCTGCACTTGGTTCAGCCTGCTTCACATGTTTATTGAATGCAACACGGTATATCCAACCATTAGGGCATCCGTTACTGTGAACGGCGCACTTAACTTTAGTGATAAAATACTGACTATGGCTGACAACGATTCTGTAGACTTTCGAAGCCACTACGGAATTCGCGTGAAGAGTGATTTGTTGATACTGCACGATGACTCATTTTAGTACATTGGTCAGGCAAAAGACCGCCAAGTTGATGTTCGATTGGTGTAAAAAGGGGACCCTGATGGTTTACGTAGTGAGCTTTGAGCTCGCGAAGTTTTGTGTTTTTGTGACTCCAGATCGAACACGTGCAATCCACCAAGGAAGGTCACCGGTCGCTGCTCGCCGTTACGTCTGCATATTGAGGCAACAGTTTGCATACTCTAAAAATCCCCTGTGTTTATTTTCTAAATGCATACTTGTTCATTATAATTTTCAAGACGGGCATTTCTGCTAAACTGCTTAGTCTGATAGCATTAATGTCTGAGTATTGGGATCACTTTTGTTTTTGCAAAGCCTTCTATCATTTGAAAACTCTTCTTTGTGGAGGGAAAGTGAACTAAACCTTGGTTTTCCACCCTTTTTAAGAACGGTTAACTGCTAAAAATATATCCTATAAAGTGAAAAATGTTTCCTATTTTTATTGTATTTTGAGTAAACTTTCATCCTATAAGCTTCTTTCATGTGATCAATGAAAAAGTTACTCGAAAATCATACTCAGTTCCATTCAGCATTGAATAACTCTAGTTTTGTTAAATAAATGCGGTAAAGTGTTCGGCGATAGTATAACTGGAGAGCAACTCAAAAACCTATTATTCATGTAAGCTGAACTTTCGCCTACACATAATACGGTGGAAGAAATATAAACATTTGCCATTCAGCAGATCTTTCTATATTCATGAGGACAGTCCTCGAAGGTAATACCACGTTCTTCTCAATGTCTTATCATACATTATTTCCGCGTAGGAGAGGTAGTGCGTGGATCCCTAGGAGGGGGCCGACGGTGATGGTTAATATCAACGTGTCTCATTCCTTGAGACCAGGTCACGGAATGTGTGGTTGCTTTCGGGCTTGTGTATTGCGTACAAAAGTCGGAAAAATTATGCTGCAAAACGGGGACATTTTGTGCCCGTTTCTTCTTTGCACTGTGGTTTCCAAAAGGAAATTCAGATAGATCTGTTTCTATTCTCAATTATTACCTTCAAAATCTGAAAACAAGGTAAAGCTTTGTCTTCTGTCAAGGGTGTATAATCCGCACAAACTGCTCAGCAATTCCATATAAGGAAATGACTACCTTATCAAAGCTTGCCTTCACTACACATCAGTGGTAGTATATTTCTGGGTCGTTGCACATATCGAAAAGAACTGCGAGGAAACCGCGGATTGTTCATTTCAATCCCGAGACCACCATGGATCGCAAAATGCCGATAATTTATTGTCGGAAGCCCTACAGAATAAAACCCAATGTAGTTTGCACCATTGCAAACATGAAACGGTAAATCATTGGTTGTCACAATATGCTTGCAACAGAACACAACATGAACAACCAGCGTTGTCTGTTGCGAAGGCGAACTATTTTTCGGTGATAAACACTCGGATAACCTGATGATCACCCCACCGGTAGAACTGATTACAGGGCAAACTTTCCTAATTGCTTTGGCAGTATATTCTCTACTGTAAAACTAGTGCTGTGCATGGAATAATTATTTTATTTTTGAGAGTAAACGTTTCCCACGGGGTAGAAGATGGAAAAAATAGGTGGAACAAGTGGAAACAGAGGACAATTCTCTCGCACTTTGGGCAAACATGCTCTATTTAATGGCACTACTACACCTGTTCAAACCCATTTCGGGGTAGATTTACGTTCACACTGTAAACTTTACATCGTCATGTGATAGAGCGAAACGGTTCCTTTGAGGACAGTGTGTTTACTTATGACACACAAAGAAGGGAATTTCAATCACTTTTCGCCTACGAAGCTCCAAGCAAGTAAGTTGAAAAAGTGATGTTCACCATTAAACATCTTCAACAGCATTCATGATATTCTGATTAGTGACATTGCCCTTTACATAGCATTTAGCAAGTCATCAGTCAAGATGAGAACATCAGGAGAGTTAGCATTTCGAACACTGATCACAAACTACTAGCGTGGCCAGAAGAAAGAATTCAAAGCTGACATTTCCGGAAAAAATATAATTAAAGAATTATTCCCGTAAAACAGAACTTTGTAAAACTCTGGCTAAGACTGTGTAGCTTGGACGAATTCCAGCAGTATGGCAGAGAACCGGAGCAGTGGTCATCAAAATACAGAAACGGAAGTGAAGAAGAATATTTTATTCACTTAACTGTTTTGAATGTGGAATTTACTGGTATGAATCATTTTGCAAACGGATAAGGTCAGTTGCCTGCCTGTTGCAATGAGAAACCCCAAACCGTGGATCGACATTTTCCGTTTGGTGTCGGATTCATTCAGTAATAAATTCACTACTTCAAAGACGAATTTTTGATAATAAATTTCTGAATACAAGTAACAAACTCCAAAATTAAATTTGTTGAGCCTCTACATTTCGTGAGACTTTGCGACGAAATAATTGTACATCACAAAATACCCTTTCAAGCGTATTTTATATCACGCCACAACTAACCATAGATTTTTTATTCATATTGGATCGGGGCTGAGAATGAGACTGTTGAGTAAGATTGTAGTGAATATGTTGCAATGAAGCACAGTTCAGTTTCTTTGGTGAAAAATGGCAATGAAGCGGAAGAGAACAACGAAGGATAGTAATTCAAAATGCGATCACTACAGGAAAAAGTAGCAGCTAACAATAGTAAATAGACAGTTGTGTGAATGATTGATACTTAAACAAGCCCAAGCCGAATTCCAGCAAATCAGAGCTGTTCAGAGTTGATGAGGGTGTGAATTCTAATTTACTTCTTGGTTCATTGTCAGGAAAGTATGGATATTGTTCTGAAAACATCCACGTCATTAAACACTTGGGGAAAAGAATAGAGATCTACACTGCTACGTGAATTGTAGCAGAGGAATCCATCCAAATAATCCAAGGTACGCTGAAAAGTTTCATTCTTCATATCCTGGTTGCTCTACTCCCGGTGTCTAACTTCAGTAACAGAAAACGTTGGGAAAATACAATTAACATTTTGAATCAAAATGAGTTCAACAAAACGGAATAACCACTGTCAGCTTTTGAAAAAATCAAAAGTGATTCAAAATTTGGGAGAAAGAACTGAAAATGTTTTATCAACTTCGGCTCAAGAGGAAGGAACCAAGTAACCACCGGTAAAGAAGTAACTCAACGGGCAGTTATAGTATTGAGTACCTGAGGACGTTATCTTCATCGTACTGAGAATAATTTGTGCAAAAATGCCACATTTTCCAGTCAACATAAATTGTTCCTCTCTACGATACACGTGAACAAACAAAAAAATAGTCGTTTCTCGCTCCCCGAAGACAAATTTGTTTCGTGCAATCATCGGTAAAGCGTAATTCTGGAATCGACTCGAATGGTCCTAAATTGAAACGCAAAAACAAACCCTCCTAATGTGGACTGCTGCTAAGTTGCTAATATCCCAATCCAATTGGATGTTCCAAACATTTTAATTCACATAGTATTCAAACCAGATGAAATGGCGTTCCGTATTCCACTTTTCAACTGAAATACCATACACTACACTGTGAACGTGAATATTCATTGGGTTGTATTTACTGACGAACAGTGGTATCATTTGCTGTAAATTATTCATGTCACCACAAATCCAGTCCACCGTGTTCGTAAAATTTTCGTCAACAAATTTTCACAACAACGAGTCTACTGAATTTTCCTCACTGATCGTTGTATCAAGAACAAGATATTGGGGAGCAAACAATTGTGTCGCCATGGGTTCTCCAAAATGTCTGTTGCTAACGGATATTTTTACGGCTAATCTTGGAAACGGATTATGAAAGCAAAACGCAGAACACTTTGGCTGTTGCAACTAGTAAGCGGATGACATATTTTGTGCATTGGGCAAACACTGTCATGTATCAAACGTTCTAGAATACCTACCTCCGTGACTCGTTAACTGTCACCATACAAGGGGAAATAGCGTCTCTTTCTCGTTAGAATTACCAACTTAATAAAAAACGAATATTTAACATGCACAATAGCAATAATTCTTTCAGATAGTATGTCGGAGTGTCTATGTCCCTCTCAGGTGTACTTTGGTGTTGATATGGGAAAGTCACATTTCCGAAATGAGGAACTTTCATGTAAATTGACACAACATCTGGCGAGAGTACAGTCTCCTTTTGTATGTTTACACCTTGTATGGTAGAAGCGAATTTGAAACTGTTTTGCGACCTGTACTTGTCTGTTCCAGGGCTAGTGAGTTCCAATAGTTTTGCTAGCCACATAGCTGTTACGTGCTACCGTAAGTTTATCGAGGCCACAACTGATCAAATAAAAAAACCTTCTTTATGGATTTTGGGCAGGCCGTAAAACTTGGAACGACCAAATAGCTTGGCCCTAATTTTTATAGGTAGCGTTGTTCACGTAGCCATGAGTTTCCAATTTTCCTCAAATCCAGGAGAGTTTGTTTTCAATTTTCTCAACTGCTCCATTTCTCTTGTGACATGCAGAGAAATAAGTCAGTTCCTGGGTTAGTTGCAAAAGCTTTTTAAAATGATCCTGTTTGGTGGCATCAATAAGTCTTTTAGTTTGATCGGTTCCTTCAACACCAAGTGTTATCGGGTTAGTGAACTAGGATTTTGGGATAACTCCCTACGGTATACGTAGTAACTTGTCAAAGGTACCGTTTTAGACTCTTGTAAATCCATTTCTGACCCCGGTGATAGACCTTTGGTTTGACCTATTATGTTCTCAGGCTTTGTCTCCAGTTCAAGCCGGTGGTCTCACTATGGGAGACAGCAGAAACGGGCTCTATACGATTTCGGTTGAGTAATAATCGGAGTCACTTCTATGTATTTATCCAGCATTACTAGAAACAGATTTTTGCCTTTGCCCAAGCGATGGTAATCGGTCTGGACGCAGCTCTCACAGATCTGACTTACAAGTTCTGTAAACTGCAACTTCTGTGTGCCTGAAAGATTACCACTTAAGTATTGAAGAAATGAGGCATTTCGTTGGAATTTCACTCCTTCTGATAAAAAAACCAAAAGTATTCTGTGATTGCCGCCGATGAGATATGCACTCTGGGTAAATACGATCACTAGAGTGTTCGATATCAGGCTTTCAGGTCACGGGAAATTAGCGTACTGGAGTCTCTGCTAGATGACTCTAGTATTATACAACGAGTTTTACAAGAGAATGATGACCTCGAAATGTTTATTCAAAAGAATATAGAACCAAATTTGTCTGTGGAGCAGTTCCTTTACGTATCAATGAAGGGAAAATTTCATGAAATTATAGTTCAAGGGAACACACGGAAAACAACTGATAATTTCACTGAGGAGAGTTTTAAACTCGAAGTTCGAAGTCCTTAGACAGAATTTTATACACAATACCTCTTCCGTGATCAGCATGATCGCTTACTCGTTCAGGTATGAGTGTGGTGCATCCTACATCTGCTTCCCTGCTAGGTTTTTTGTCGGAACACAATAAGGAACGTGGTCCACAATGGTTGGGTCCCGAAAAGACTGGAGTGAATACCAGCTGAATTCTGGGTCGTTTGATGGGTACTGGTCACATGACCTACCTAGAAAATGCAAAGTGATAAGTCGGATCTCGTCTAATCGATCGAAACCAGTTCAACTTCGGACTATTGCCACCGTAGATGTAATCGTGATTCTCCTACTAAGCCCCAAAATATGTGCACACAAGTGATTAGTTCAGGCTCTCCAGTTCCTCTGACCGAGACCGGGAGTCTCAGGTCGCCGATCGAACCCCGAAAACGCACCACCGATTATCCCCAAAGATGGTGGGATTTCAAGTGTCATAAAAACACCCATATAATGGAGACCTTTTCACCTCTCAAATCCCCAAACCATTTTACTTTTCTGAAGCAATAACATTTACCCCGGCCAATAGCTACCGCATTCGGCTATCACTTCACCCATGAGAATTGTGAGAATACGTATAATATCGATTGAAGACGTCTGATTGATTCCCAAAGTCTTTTTCTTGATACAATGATCAGTGCGGAAAATTCAGTAGACTCGTTGTTGTGAAAATTTGTTGACGAAAATTTTACGAACACGGTGGACTGGATTTGTGGTGACATGAATAATTTACGGCAAATGATACCACTGTTCGTCAGTAAATACAACCCAATGAATATTCACGTTCACAGTGTAGTGTATGGTATTTCAGTTGAAAAGTGGAATACGGAACGCCATTTCATCTGGTTTGAATACTATGTGAATTAAAATGTTTGGAACATCCAATTGGATTGGGATATTAGCAACTTAGCAGCAGTCCACATTAGGAGGGTTTGTTTTTGCGTTTCAATTTAGGACCATTCGAGTCGATTCCAGAATTACGCTTTACCGATGATTGCACGAAACAAATTTGTCTTCGGGGAGCGAGAAACGACTATTTTTTTTGTTTGTTCACGTGTATCGTAGAGAGGAACAATTTATGTTGACTGGAAAATGTGGCATTTTTGCACAAATTATTCCTTTCCTAAAGCTGTAGATGGCTTCTTGTGTGCCTTCCTGGTGGGTGTCTTTTTCACTTTCGAAATTGGGCAAAATACGCCCACATTTTGGGCTGATAATTTACAACTTACCTCACTTCTTCAATTTGTATACATAGTTAAGGTTTTTTCCTGTGAATGATTACTGCCTACGTGACCTTTAGCAAATTTTTATTTCTTCATCTCTTGATGATCTTGAAAGCACTAGTCGGGTCAACACAATGACCTGAATCCAACAAATGTCGTGCCGCTGCACTAGATGTTAATTTTCCGCCCACATGATTCTTCTTGCCCTACTGAAATGAGCCAGAGGAAACGGATGTTTCACCTACTTCAAATAGCGTCTCCCGGCTGATTTGGGCAACCGTCTACATAACTTGATGAAATTGCGGTGTACCGTTTCTCGTGAATCAGCTCAAAAGTAATTTTTGGGGGAATTGTATGAGAAATGGCAGATATCCTCGACAATTTGTGAAATCACCGCCTAAAAATAAGTTACCACCTTAAGGAAGAAACTTTACGCGTCTCAAAAAGTCTCATCTGGAATGTACGCTAAAAAGATTCACCATGATGAAGGAAAAGATCACCTTTCTAAACATCACTATTGAAAAACTCATTCTAGTTTATTACACCTAGTTTTTCAAATTAAGCTGTGAATTTCAAATTCGATGCTGACCTGATCTGATCAGAGACTTATCTAAATCGCTAGCTGGGGAAGTCATCGTAGGTGAATTCCCGAAGAAACCACAGAGGTACGTACAAAACGTGCCAACATTTATTTTAAGTCAGTTACAGCTGGAAGCATTGTCTTTGGGTCTTAAGTTTTGTGCCCCATAGGAAGACGAGTAGTTTTGAAGTAGACGCCTAGTTTGAGAACCTTGCTGACCAACTTGAAGATATGACTCTTAGTACAACCTCGAATAAAGGTTGGTTCAAAGCTAGACTAGTGGATCCTGCTCACCAGTTTTGAGTTTCCAAATGTTCTCAACATAATGTAATAACTAATGGCCACATAAATGCAATTAAAAAACTTCAACAAAATAAATCCATTGTGATAGTGCAACCCGATAAAGTTCCGGAGTGGTCATACTCAATAAGGACCATTATGTTCGGAAAATGGAAATCGTATTGAGTGATTGTACCCGGTTTGAGGCAGATTCCAAAGGAAAAGATAGGACTGAAAATCTGGAAAAGATTATCAGTTCACGTGTAAAAAGAATGTAGAAGAAAGGTTTAGTTGATGCCCGCTATTTTGCCAGTCTGAGACCTCAAGGTTCGAATATTCCGAAAATGTATGGGCCACCAAAACTGTACAAGATAGATATCCCTTTACGACACAGTTTACCAGTGGTGAGCTCACTTCAGCTGGTTATGCAAACTCTTTAGCCCTATCCGTGACAAACTGTCGAAATTAACGGCAAAAGACATATTTCAACTGAAAGCGGATTTACCCGACATAGACTACTGCAACTGCTTCCTAGCTTCGTATGACGTCACATCTCTGTTCACAAACTTCTCCGTCAAGGAAGGCATGAATCAGGTGTGCAAACGCGCTGACGATGTGGGGTTCCCTACGGATGAACTAAAGACTTTATTGAATCTGTGCTTCCGTGATGTTCAATTCTTCTTCAACGGAACGTTGTACAAACAAATAAACGGAGTAGCGGTGGAGAGCTCACTTGGACCTATACTAGCTGATGTTTTCAAATCAAAGCTAGTGAATGAATTGCAGACTGAGTTGAATTCTCTTCTATGCCAAAGTAGATGCTGACTTATTGCTAGGAAGGTTGAATTCATTGCACTCTAGTATGAAGTTTACGGTAGAATATAAAATCAGTGCTAAAAGAATGTTCCCAGATCTACTTCTCAATCGGTTACCAGTGGGTAAACTGTAAATATCCATTTACCACTAACCTACTTGGACAGGACAATACCTACATTTTCGAAGCTTCTGTCCCGTGAATTACCGAAGGAGTCTGATAAGAACACTGTTTTACTGACTATGACAGTTGTGTAGCCCCGAAGTTGTGCCAACCGAAACAGAGAGACTAACGAATACACTGAAAGACAATGACTATCCACTGGCTTTCATCAGAAAGTACAGTACCCCTCTAAATCCCAAACCATGATGTTCATTAGCAAGGAAGGAGGACGTATTCATCCATCTTTTTTTCAAATGTGATAATGCATTGGCTAGAATAAGTCGCCGACTCACAACCGCAGTCAAAAGCAATTTACATGTAGCCAAATTGAAAATAGTGCACGGAACTCGTCGTTATCCCAGCAGCACCGACGTAGGTAGACCGGACTTTCGTGCCACCTCCAATTGCAGTTACTAGTTTCAATGTACCTGCGGTATGAGGTACTCGGGAAGGACAGAACACCGTCTCTCTACCAGAATGTGTAAACATATCCCGAACAACCTGAGTCTTCGTGGCGGAAAATTACCACCCAGTGCACCGGAAAGTCATTTGTTGGATTCAGGTTGTTGTGTCGACCCGACTAGTGCTTTCGAAATCATCATGAGATGAAGAAATAAAAATTTGCTAAAGTTCACGTAGGCAGTAATCATTCACAGGAAAAAACCTGAACTGTGTATTAAAAAGACATTTTTACGCAACTCCACTCTGTTTTGAAGTTCACCCATATTTTTCTGCACTCGATGATACACCGAATTCCGCCAGAGCGAAACATTATATCGCATTACTGGTGCGCGTTTACCTTTCTAGGATAATGTACGATGGTGAGGTTTTTAATCGAGGTTATTTTCTGACCCAAGTGAGTTATGACTCTATGCAAACGAAGTTATTTTGGACAATCATCCATTTGTCTGTTGCTCCAGGCGTCTTCTGATTGAGAAAAAAGTTAGCGGCGCCAGAACAAGGTTACAGACTAGAATTTAACTAGATAAAATAATGGTTGTGAACAACGATGTCAGAAATGTCTCCGTAGCCTCGGTTTTCACTTATACTTTTTCGCACCCCGTCAGTTTGGTATGACAGCAAAACCAAATGAATTACAATTCTACAGCTCCAACGCATAAATCTATGCCGAGAGCCGGATAGCAGTTGGATTGTTTCACAATTCTAGAAAGCATCCAAATCTTGGACAAGAACAGTCAAACAGTAAGTATTTTAGATTTAAATGAATAGTTTTTTGACTGATTTGAGACCTAATAATTGCTTTTCCACAAAGAAACATCTAGGGCCATCTAACCCGTTTTCGAAGCTTTTGCTCTGAGCTAATACAATCACATTTATTTTTCATCGGACTCGACTTGGGCATGTATCTGAAGCACTTGCATCCGCAGAGGGGTCGAAGTGTGCAATTACGTATTCTTTTGCGATATATGCAAAACGTGTAACCCTCCCCCAAGACGCTAGTATCCATTGTGTCTGATTAGATAAATCACGTACGGCAGTGACGATAGAACAAGGTTATTCGGAAGTGTAGATGGACCAATCTGGTGAATTAAGAAAAAAACCTAGCACTCACACCTAATTGGCATCACTTTCAAAGGCAAACCTATTAAATACGATCAACCCAATGAGGAACTGCAAATACATGAACAGATTTTCTAACAACTCAGGTGTTTCATCATGAAGAGAATATTCAGTAGAGTCTCTTCTATGTATATTCAATTTCTGTAATCCACTCACATCACATGCTCGAAGGATATATATATATATATATATATATATATATATATATATATATATATATATATATATATATATATATATATATATCCGGCTATTGCGGCCCAAGCTTTGTTCACAAAAGAAGCTGGTCCAAGCACTTGAACTTCCGTGGCCGAAGGTCAATGACGTCATGCTCGAATGTGATGCCGACCCAAGTCTCTGACGACGACACGTGATTTCACCATGTCCCCTGTTCATCTATCGATGAGTCGGCTAACCAATCGAGTGGCTGACGGACTGATTGACTAACAGATTAAATTTGTCCTTTTCCTTCCCTTAATTTGGTTCATATAAATGTGATTGTAATTGGCTTGAGAATGAAATCACCGAAAACATATGTTCGCCTACGCCTTGTTTTCTGATATATGTATATATTGATAAAAAGTTGTATGTAAACGTGTGGACAAAATATCCCCGGAAGCACACGACCGGTTTCGCGATTGTGGGCTCTTCAATCAAGAGTATCCATTCACACTCTAGGCGATTCAAATTAGATCCTAGTGAACACACACATATATATATATATATATATATATATATATATATATATATATATATATATATATCACTCCATGGTCAAATTATCTTAATCCAACTGTGTTCAACCAGTATTATTTACCAACCAGTGCATAAAGTTATTCTGTGATATATTTGATTGTATAGCAGTCCCAACCAAAATTTGATCCGTCCTATTTTTGCAGACAGGACAAAACTCGAATAGAAACTAATACGTCAAACAATTGCACGAATAGCTGGTTATGAGAAAAAAGGCTGACAAAGTTGAGTTATTTTATCGAGCTAGTAGGAGACCAAAAATTTGCTCACACTTTTTAGAAAATGGTTAATCAACCTTTCGCCCAAAAGTCATTTTGCATAACTTGCTTTCAGCATAAATCATCGTTTTATTTTCACTGGTAGGCAATACACCGTTTCTAAGTAATTGGTGTGCTGTGGATTTTTATTCCTAGCATCGTGTATATTTCCACTAAACTATTATAATGCCTAGACAAAAGTAACGCAAATGTCCTGGTTTTCTCAATGACTTCTTTCTCATTGCACATTTTCTGAATATGAATCTAACAAAATTGCTCCGTAAAAACCTATGATAGTCAGTTTTATTTTATATTTTTCATAATTATCTTGATGAAATCGAACAAAATTAACCCTGCCGGATTCAGACAAACCGAAGGAAATTCAGCTGATAAACAGGCACTATCAAAGAAACTCACTGATCAGAAGACGTGAGGTAGAAAATGTATTTCCACATTACTCAGAAGTTTGAGTACTAAGGTTTTTAGTGCTTTCACAATTCGTTTTCTGCACAATATGGTCAGTTTGTTCAGTGCAATATTTCATCACAAAATCACACTGGAAACAACACGAGAAGAACGTTATTGGTCAGCCAGTTGACCAATCGAAAAACGCCTATTTTCAATGCGAAAGTTTGAAACTGATGTTTGATAAAATAATAGCTGGAAATTATTGTTGGAAAATTGTGTAAGGGCAAAGATGTCAATAGCTACTAAGATCAATTTGGTTGAATCGGTAGGCGTATTTGTTCAACGCACCACTTTTTGCAATGCTTTTATTAGACTTCATTTAAAATGGGAAGAAATTAGATTCGAAAATCGCGGGTCGCGAGGGTAATACCAGCTGAATAAAGCACCACTAATTGAATAGTCTAGATTCAATCGACTCCGGAACAAGTTATTTTATATACAATTATACTGTGGTAATTGTTTTTCACCTATCATTACAAACTGGCATAAAACGGGTATCTCCGAAACACACTCCTACTTGAAACATTAGAAGAAATGCAGTATGGAGATCCTGTTTTCCATAATCAGGTTGTTGTATTTTTTCATCCCATGAAATCCCACTTAGGAAGATTTTTGCATGTTATTCAAGTTTATGTTGAGTGAATCATACAAGGCCTCGTCATCGAGTATTGCAAGTAATTGAACCCTGATTCTCAGACATGTGAGAAAAAATGTGGAAAATGTTGATCACCTAAGAATCTGTCACGGGGCGTGAATATTTGTATATTTCAGCGTATGGAAATAACGAGAGAGGGTCGAATGTAATAAAGCAAGCTGGATTTGAAGTGGTTTTCCAGAGTGATGGTCATTCTGGTCATAAATTCTATTTCCAGCTTCACAGCTCGAGGCAGACTGTCCACTTAACTGATTCATTTCGGATAAACTCTCATCTGACCACTCGTTTATTAAAAAAGTCACTGTAAAAGATGAAGATTGAATTTAGTATCCACTAGAGAATGTTTAAGAATTTTGACCCTTTCAGGTTGGCGGAACTATTGGGTCAGCGTATTATTTGGCTCGCAATCTGCACTCTTTTTTTGGTTATACGTTCCCCTGTTAGTAGGATAAAATACTCAGTGGTCAGAAATCATCAAACGAGCAGTTAACAATCTCATCAGTGGAGCAAAACAGAGACAAATGCTCCGGAGAATAATACCACGAAATCGTACCCTGACGGTTATAGTTGGGAAAAATTAACTGAAGTCACGGTCAGAACATTGGGATAGCTAGGCATATAATCTCGTCAACGGTCATCAAAACATTTAAGCACACTGCAAGACTTCACCAAAACAAGTCTTCTCCAAGACTCCCAGACATTTTGCGTGATAGGAATGGTCTATTCCTTTTTACAACTAAAAAGATTGTCACATCGCAGTTTAAAAAACCAAATGTTTGTATCAGTGGGAAATAAATTTCTGCTACAGTAAAAATACTTGGATTTATAGACCATCTTGATAATAAATTATTTCGGGTCTGTACCCTTTTGATTAAAACCCTGATAAAAAAATTCAGAAAAATACACTCATTCGTGCTCCTGGAATCCTTTCCATTTGGGATATATATGGATACTTAGAAGAAGAGATTAGCAAATTTTCCTGGGGACCAAAAGCCGAGGAAGTAAGGAAAAAAAAGATTTTAGACTGTTTTTATCTCCCTCTCTTTGAAGTCAAACAATTTGGCTGAACACGGAAAAAACACGCCATCTAAAGATTATGATCTGTCGCAAATTGTATTAAAATTGAACTTTGTTGAAGTTTTGTCTACTCGTTTTTCTGCTTCCGCTTTCTTCTTCCTTGAGACCGTGTTACTGTCATTCAAGAGTAGCAACAGGTTATCCATTATGGAGAGGTGTCAGCACATTTACAAGCCAAGACAAAAGACATCAGAGTGAGACGTTCACTATTGAGCTGCGCCACAACACAAGTGTTTACTTAAATTAAAAAATCATAAATAAGCTATAAGCATTGTTACACACAGATTGAGTAAAGTCCATGTGTTTTTATATGCCTCGTAAAGGTTTGCAAACTTTTGAAATAGAAAATCTTAAGCTTTGATTGACTTTATTGACTGAGGGTATGGGGTTGAACCACGTCTTAGATTATTATTCTTTTAAGCTCTCTTTTTGCAATTCTTACCAGTTCCTAAGAAATGGTTCTATTAGTTGCGTTGCGCATTCCCTATTCTTCCGGTTCACGTTTTATTGTACGAATGCTGATCATGATTCAAGACACTGCACTAAAAATGGGTGTTTGATGAAATCCTGCAGACTTTTTATGAAAACACTGAATAATAACACTGTCCTCAGTTCACAAGCAAAACAATGTCCAATTTTTTTGTAAATAAACCTGATACAGACATTCTGTAGATGACATTTGGGCTACGATATGCACCAACGGCAATGCTTGCCCGCTACGGAAAAAAGCATATTCTTTTTTTATCTGATCTGAAACACCGCAAAAACCAACCCCATGTACAAATTCAGAGATCGTTAAGGATTCGTTCATTGTTGTAGACGCTCCAAGTCTGTTTCTCATCATAATCGGTTGCTACGGTAATGACAAGTTTCTCAATGGTTTTCCTTAATTCAGTCAGTTATCTTCCATTTTCTTTGAACTTAATTCGTTTCTCGAGGAAAAGCCGGTTGATTGACAAAAAATTATGTAGACCTGCATAGCCTGTAATTTGACATTTTTCCGTATCGTAAGCCAGAAGAAGAGAACAAATAGTCTTCCTAATATCAATCAATAAATTAGGTGAATTTTCTGAAACCTTTCTATTTTCCAGGTAAGCAACAACTGCCATGTGTGTGTCCTTTTTCACAAGGCACATTGACAGAACGCTTCCCATTAAAACGGAATTCTTGAACAATAATACCTTTTTTTCGGAAAATTTGTTCACCACCGGGATGCTCATTCACATTTTTTAAACTTTACCTTTGTCCGACAGTGTTTGTTTTTCTGAACTTACTGTGATAATTGTCCTGTTTTGACCCCGTCCAAATAATGTTCTGTAATAGAAACTTTGGGAAGGTCGTACGAGTATGGCGAATTGAAGTAATGGATTTTCTCTTCCGTTTCAGTTGGTCGTATCAACCTAGCACAAGCAAAATGAAAACTGGAAGGAGGTGAAGAAACCGCCACTCTGGAAGACAGTGCAACAATCCAAGAGGACTGATTCGTAATGTGTTTATATTTGTATTTTTACATTATTGACAGTGTGCCACGTATTTTAGATAAATCCTTACATTGCTGAATTTCGTCTTTTCGCCTTTGGCTGACTGTTACCATTCACGTTTTTATTACTTATAAAAACAAATACTGTATCTAAGTACATTTCATGCTGCCTTTCTAATTCAACAAAAAGCACTTGCACCAAATTGTTTTACATAACTGATTATCACTAACATATGAAGTTGCCTTGAGGTGGACTATATACCACCTGCAAAATTTAAATGAATCCATCCGTACAATGTGCTTTTTCCACTGATAAGCGATCTGTGACTTTTGTATGAAAGAGAGTTCACATGCGTTTTCTCAATCTCTCTCCACCCTGAACCTCTTCTTTCAGTTCTTTCAGTTCACGGCTTCGTTCCGAGCAAAACGCTGAATCGTGTAGAAAATGCGATTGGCGAGTGATAACAGCCCGGTAGGGTATTTTATTTTTTTCTTGGACTTGAAAATATTGAGCTAACAAGTTTTCTGGAAATATCTAGATTTAATGGATTTTAACAATGAGATCATTTCATAACTTGCCACATTTGTTGAACAGTGATTGATGACACTTGTTTGTTACTTCATGCAATACTGTTCGACGCAACCGGGAGTTGTTCCGTTGGATTCAGAGAAAACGTTTATAAAATGCACTTTTCTCTTACCATCGGCATCAGGAAATCACTACGTTCCAAAGTTTTACCACTTGAGTGAATGACACCGAGTATGAAATACTGCAATGCTACTCAAAATTTCCGATTTTCTGAAAACGCTCCGAAAGATAATTGAATATCTGAACCCTAGAGTTCGTTTCAAGTTCGGGCCGTTGGCCAGATTTGTAAGCTGCGCGTCTGCTAAAAGTATCCAAATCCCAGTCAGGCAATGTTATCCTTTGCTGGACCGACGTCTGCAAATCTTGACACTGGGTGGTCGGTGCATTCTTCTGACACCCAAACGTTTTGTCATTGCTACCACGTTTGTCGTTTTCTATTGACAGGTCGTAATTAACAAATCAGCTCGTTATAAGGGTGATGATTTCAAGGTCTGGCAAGGTACACCAAGAAACTGTCTGCTGTGCAAAAGGCCTGAACAGAAAGCTTTATGATGCGTCATTGTTGCACACCATCCACATGTTGGTCAAATATGATTTTAGAATCATTAGACCGGAAGGACGAGCTTGCACAGGTTGAATGGGTTGCCATCCTTCTCGTTGCTGTTTGAGGAATATATGGAATGTACTTTTTCTAAAATTCCGCTGTAATCCTACGAGAAAATCACTCTTTTTTCCGCCACATCTTTCTGAGTGATAATACACAGTAAGACGAGTTTGTATTTATTTATGTTTGAGGGCGCTCAATGGAAATTATTGTCCTCTTTTCCGTCCTTCTTGTCGTTGTTTACTGGACTGTATTTACAATAACAAAACAATTTAACCTAAGGAACTCGATAGAAAGTTTCGCTACACGATCTAATCATTCTACTGACAACTGAAATCTTAATAGTTCCACAGGGACATTTTGTTATAATAATAATAATTATTATTATTATTATTATTATTATTATTGTTATCATTATAATTGATTAGTGGTGCATGAAGAGGGTAGTTAGCTGGACTCGTAGGCTTGTCTCACAGGCTAACACTAGACTGATAACGAGAGCTATGATAAAACAACTTTTTCTTATTTCTGCGAATTTGATGCCTTCAGTGAAGCATTTATATTGAGTGACGATGCGATCGATGAAAGTATGGAATGTTAGAATCATTTTTCAAAGGTCGTCCATTTTTTATCTAACAAGTAGAACCTACGACTTTTCATTTTTCTAAAGTGAACGACGAGAAAAATACACTGTTCTGAGAGATTAGAAACCTGTTCACAGGTTCCATCATGCCAGATTTTTCATGATCGGTATCCACGTAAAACTCAAACGGAGCTCGCTATTTCATTTTTAAATAAATAATCAGATTGCAAATATATATTTTTGTTAAGGATGTTAGCAACAAATGAGATTTTAAATGGTAATTCCTTTCCGCCCAGTTGTGAAATTGGAATCATTCACTTTTTCCTACAGTATCTCTCAAGAAATGATGTTCCGAGGCGATTTCAATGAGAGAATGCTTCCTGTAGTACCAAAGCTCAATTCACCATTCCAAGGACACTACTAGTGGATAATTCGTAACGAGAAATAAGCCGTTGTACAGTGGCCTTTCCATGGTTTTCAATGGTGAGTGGAGCATAACTGCTGCTTGACGAATCGTACTACGCAATATCTAATCTGTCAATACCTCTATAGATGCCGCATTTGTCGTGATATGAACGACCATCAGGTCAAAGTAGAATGAGCCTCCGATCATCTTAAAAACAAATGAAACAGTGATAAAAATAGAGATCATGACATTCGCTGCTATTGTTCGTATTCAAAGTCCCCTTGGTACTGGAGTCATCGATTGGGCAAATGACAACGAATGTAAGCCGGCTTCAAATAAATTAAATCTCGAATTTGCTTGTATCTAACTGCTCTGTTATCAGTGTGTTGTTTCAAAACATAAAAATTTCACTTGTACCAATAACAAAAATAGACAACTGAAATTTCTTCCTAACATTGCCACTTTTACGTTAGAGATGTGCTTTTCTGTGACAAATGTATTCAGTGAAAAATGTTTGGTACAGAAAGTTATGAAAACCGATTCTTCTTTGACTATAATTGTGCCCACGTCACCTAGCAACGTTTGATCTGATACGCTTTAGTATTATTTTCTTCACCCACAAGACTTTATGAACCTTAGAAGTGTTTTGTTCAAAATAAGACGGCCACATTGGTTGCTTTGACGAAGACAAACAGACAACCGTTCGTAAACAATTTAACTGGAAAAAGCTTGAGCATAGCATCTCGAAGTAAGGTTGAGTTTCTGCAGAATGGCACTGGAAACAACAGACAAATGCCCGGATCGAATTCAATCAGTTTCGTAACCTCAGTGAAACAAAGTAGAATCTATGGGAGCGGAAAGTGCATCGTTGAGTCAGTGAAGAAAATAATAACGGCATGGAAAGTTGTGAGTAAAAACAATTTCACCACCCAACTTTTGGCCGTGCTAGGGTATTTTGGTTATATCGGACAAAGTGATCTTTAATCCGACTATCAACGAATAGCTTGTCAAACGTCAACTGAATTTTAACCGAGGCTTTCCTAGTAATTAGAAGTTGAAAGCTTCTAAGATGAGCTTGTTACCAATTCTAATTTGTTGGATTAGTGGATATCATCAGTGTCAGCGCAGTGGATTATTTTACGAGAATAGTATTAGACCTTTGCTGGTTTAATCCCATTGGATTAGTTTGGGAATTTTTCGTTACCATTGGTCCTCAATGAGAGTAATATTGCACGAATGGAAAGTTGGTTGTATTCTAATTCCAAATGACGTTTGCCTTTAGTTGACCAGTAACTTTCCTGCATGTCTGGGGCACGGTTATTCAGCTTACACCATGAACAGATAAGTTGGGAATGTGACTTCTGTTAATCATTTGCCTGAGTGCGAATGCAGGGTTCTGTTGCGTGGAAAGTTACCAATTTAGTGCACAACATCATGACACCGTGTTTAGGAATCTCTCTTATTCAATAGCAATGGAATATCCCATACTAAAGACAACACCATCTGCCCAATCTAACAATAATAGTTTGAATCAGTTAGTTTGCAGAGTTGATGCCAGTGAGATTACATTTCGCAAACAGCATTTCAAAATTGGAAAACTGGTCCGCCTGTATTTTTCTTAGTATGCTATTATTCTCGACGTTTTGGAGACAACAAATATTATAGATACGGAACGGTACAACTAACGTGTCATGCTCAAAACTCACTTAAAAGAGCAATTATTCATGGAGTACAGAAATGGCCCTCTCATTTGGGGGTTTACAAGCAAAGGCTGTAGAATAAAGACATTGTGTTTCTCCACCAGAGAGTGTGATAAAAATTGCGTGCTACCAGGGTGCATTCCGCAAAATTTTCACCTAAGTGAATGACCCAAAATTACCAAAGGATCTTCCAAAAAGAGATCACTTCATGGAACGCACTTGAATCTCTTATCTTGTGACGTTTCTTTCTTATAATATCATAATAAAGGTCAAGTCACATTTCGAACCCACAGAGATAATAATTTTCTCAACCTCAGCGTTGTAACTTTGGTAAATATTGGCAGCCTTACAAGTTAGCTCTTGTAACATCTATAAAAACCAAAATCAATGGAGTACACAAAGATGGCGCTTTTGTTATTCTTTGCAGATATTTTGCACAGGGTTTAGATGAATTATTACTATTCCCTGCGATACCCCAAACGTTGTTTGTTTATTCTGACTGACATTTACCAAGAGAATAAGGCGGCGAAATGAATTTCTTCAGATCGATAACTCAAAATCCAATAGAAAACACGTTGACGTGAACCACATACCAAAATCTGAAGTAGATGCACAGTGGTTTCGGAGAGGTGTCCTGGTCAGATCAAAGCTGACCAATGCCGATAGCTTTCTACTCTGAATTTCTAATCTAGAGTTACGAAAAATGATATACTTACAATTTTTCTTCACTTTTGCTAACACTTTTGACTCCAAATGACTCATTAGATCATAGACTATGCTTTAGAAGTTACAAAAGCTTCGATAGCATCAACACGTCGGTACTACTGTCCTAGATATGGAAGGATGATCCCATCTGAATCGAATGGATACTTTTAAATGTGCATAAAGCAGAACTTTTGTTTTACTTTACAGTTAAACTCATTTACCGTCGTGTTAATATCAAAATCACGTGCTTTCTGTCTATTTGAGGAAATGATTTTTACCTAATTCACGAAAAGCGGAACATGTGTTGTCAAAACGTCCTGTGTGATATCCCCCTGCGGAGAGCACTTGAGACTATTTGAAGCGGAACCCCACGTGATGTCTACTCATGAAGTAAAACAGACTGATGGAAAGCGGTTAGAGCAATTGGATAATGACATGAGCAGTTTATCTACAGTCGTTGATAATGAAGAAAATTGTCGAAACACGTCATCTCGAAACCCGCCATAGTCTGAATGCTCGTTCTTTTGGTTTCTGACAGGCAAATATTTGTGCAGACAATCTAACAGGTGCTTCAACTCGTAAACTGTTTACCTTAGATGAGTGAATGAGGAAACCTTGTTGGGATTTTCGCGCCTCGAAATACTGATTGAAGAAGAAATGAAATGAGCGCTTTTTATCTGTACTTATTAGGAATATCTTTCCTGGAAGTCAGTGGCAACATGAACAACAAGATACCATTTTGAGTTCACATTATCAAAACGAGACGAACTCTACTCCCTAACGCGCATGAAAACCCAATAGCATCAAAATATTCGTGTGACCAAATCATTCAGCTGCACTTCAGTTAACCGGATTTGATACATTGAACATCCCAAGTCGGTTGGGACCGTTTATTTTATTTGGTTGGTATTTGTCACTCATTTAGTAATTATGACTAGGATTTATAATATGCAAAGAATGGTAAACTGAACGCACTGGACACATTCCGCTTAGTTAACTGTCGGGTAAATACGACAGACGAAAGTGAACGTTCGGTATTCCATGAACGGTAGATCTCTTACTTTCTAGCTGAGGTTTCCAGTGCTTCAGCATACTTTTTTGCCAAACTCGTTTTACCAGTCGCCCTATAACTTAGCACCGTGATGTTTATTCTCTGCGGATAATAGAACAATTTAAAATATGTATTTGCATGCGATTGTATTAGAAGCAGACGTTGTACTATTACAGTAGCTCTGAGTAACGACCACAGTTTTTCGCATGACATGTAGGTTTCATTTATAAAAGATCTCTTTAAAGTTTGCAATGTGAGGTTAGTGGCATTTATTTGAAATTTCCAACTACAAAAGCTTTGATTTCATTCAAAAATGTGGCACGCAGCAGTAAATGATTGTATCAGAAGTGACAAAGATCAAGCAAAATTCATGACTTTTTCATACCAGTAATATCGTACAAAGAAATAAAACAATTTTAAAGAGTGCTTGCAAGACGTGTTTCATAAAAAAGACTGAGTTAGCACATTGGAAATTAACTGGAACACGTGATTGTATTGTTCTTAGTCTATGTGGTCCGCCTTCTTTTCTGAAATCTTTTTATTAGAAACACAGGTACCTTTCGAATCCAACATTCAATTTACCTGTTTTTCGAAAAACTGTTCACTCTTAAATGTCGCATAGTGTACAAAAGCTACACAGAATAAATACAGGACTACGCAACTCGGTATGGTTTGTTTCTCTTCTATGTAGTAATCAATGGTCAGCTGGAATCGCATGATCCTGGTTACCACCTTATATTTTCCGAGAGAATGAAAGTCATATTATACTAATATTTCAACTATGAATAATTAGCAATATTCTGAAGATAAAACTCACCACAAATGGTTACTAACGCGAATGACTAAATAGTGATCTCATCGGAGGCAATTTCTCGTCTTAGGGTCGAACATTAGTGTGCGTCTGTGTCTTGCAGAATCAAGGATAAACAATGAAACATACATTTAGAGAGAATCAAATCATCTTACAGCTCAACAGCCAAATCGTGGTTGTCCACGACTTCCATCAGAGAAACGGCTGCAAAAGCTTTCGAACGTACTAGCTCCACACCAGGTTAGCATGAATAAGATTGAAAAAATTTGTTTTCTTCTCTTTATTTTGGGTCAGGGTTCGGTAAAAACCAGGAAATTTCGCTACTTAAATAGGGAAAACGGGCACGATATTGTGCTATCCAGTGGGGGCGCTTTTTCTCCGACAAAAATAACACCTTTTTGTTGCATAATTCACACGAAACACATCGCCACATGGTGCCGTGGGCAAAATATCGAAACAGTGGATCTGGACAATGATCTTATCAGCATCGAGATGAAAAATAACTTTCAGACAGCAATAAACGAGCTGAATATTTTTCCAAAACTTTTTATGCGCCATTAGGAAAACGTGTGTAACAAAGTAAAGTACCTCAAATTTTGGAGAATCTAAAGCCAGCACTTTGAGTTCCCAAAAAATTATCAGCACGGGCCGTGGTGAATGAATTCTAGTCACAACACAAGTTATGTTGTAAGTAGATTTGTTTTGCAACCCCGATTTTGACAATTAGGTGGCTCAAAACACGTGACTACCGATGGGAATTCCCAAAAATATCACCTCAGTAAATTCGATCTCGCGACGGACAATGCCGGTTAATATGGCTTGTATTGGATCGTGGTCGTCATTGATGATGGAAAGTTTTCAACAGAATCTTGATAAGCGCAGAAGTCATAGGGATTATTTTCTAACTTGGTTTTTCGGGGAAGATACCTTTGCTTCTAAAACTACGGAAACATTGCAGCCATTATGCGCTTTAACAATAACTAATTCAGGGACAGTTCCAGGAATCTCTAAGTATAATTGTCCCACGATATCTACGGTTTGATGGTGATTGACAATTTACTTCCAATGTGGGAGAACAAAGTCAACGCCTTTCCTTCACATCACAGCTCGAAAGCTGTGGTCCAACGTTGCACGCACAATGGTTTCGAAATTACCAGTAAAATCTCCCCGGCACCCTGAAGTGACTAGATTTCTTTCACACTAATGAACAAGTTATGAAGACACTAATGCGAGTCTCAAGTACAGACTCCATGGTTTTGCCAAGCTTGATTGGACCTTTTGGAAGTCTGCGATAGCAAACCCCTCAGACAGCACAAGAGAAACTTTTGTCAACTGGTTTGACAATATCGCCAGTGTCATAATGGATTGTTCACCTGACGTGTTTGTTTTATAGACTTACCATCCAGGCATGTCTAATCACTTCTGACCTTATTGCTATTATACCGTGTACGTAAGTGCACACTATTGAGTTCGTTTTCAGTAAGCTCACTAGCGGTCACGTAATTTGCGGTTTTTTCAATGAACCGTAGAATAAGTCCCTGTGGTCGGATGCAACCAAACCGCCTGTAAGCAAGTGAGGTTTGGTTCTGTAACCTGATTTTAGTGAAGTGAAAAATGTGGACAGCATAAACTAGTTACTAGGGTCAATTGTCTTCACTGAAGTAACTTCTTCAAAGGATGTTGTTGTGAAGTGATCCATTGAATCCAGAATGATAAGGATTGGTAGAGAGAGAAACAAAGTTATGGCGAAACAAAGGAACGCTGGATTGTACACGAAAATAGTAGTGTGAATAACATCGAGTTTACGGTGTAAAATTTCAATGGTTGTTCAGTGTTTCAGGACCAGGGTCGCTGCCAACTAGGAAATTGACCGGGGCTGGAAGTAGGATTCCATCCAGGTGAAGAGGTGTTTTAAATCTACCATGAAGAGGGCTTGACCACGTCTGATATTTTGTTTACGACTGGTAAACGATCTTATGACACTCGCAGTTCAACATACCACTTCTCGAATCGAGGTGTTGATCATTCCCGAATCTGGTTCAGTTCTGATTCACTGACCACTGACTTGATAGTAAGACTGTCGGGGTCAATTGGTATTTTAAAATCCGTTTACTCGGGTCATTTGCGAAGCAAGGTAAGAATGAAGAGAGAAATCGTGGAGTAACTTGAGAAGGTGAAAACAAAAATACTGCCGAATATTTTCCCGAGAAAATCATAAAATAACCATTTTCTTATTCTCGTATGGGGATGGGTCATAACTGAACAGGCATCCGAAAACGGGGCTGATTCAACTGGAAGATTTATGTGAGGTGACCTTTTGGCAAAGATCTAGTTAGTCGCATGCTTTTCTCCGCATATGATTGGCATATAACTAACCTTATTTATGGCAGAAATACCTGATTTTCAAGTGCTCTGGCCAATTTTTAGAAAAAAGACATCGCCGATTGTCTACGTACACGATAGCAGACAAGGAATTACCTCAAAAAACACCAATGTAAGCACATTCAACACCCAGTTATTAGGGTAATGAAAAGAAAATAATCTTTCAGTGGATAAGGTCGGAACTCTGGCGTACATTTCTATCAAAAAGTTAGCACCAGTGATATAAATTCGCAATAGAATAAAGAATTTCATTTTTTTCTACAAACGAGGAAGGACAGAACTTTGCGGACGAGTAACAGTACCGTCAAAAAACGTCTTCCAAAAACGATAAGAATACAAAATGTACAATCTTCCGACTACATAGGAGAATAGCGCTTGAGGTTCCCCCGTGAGTTTCAGACAAGACTTCCGTGGAAATGGAATTATCGGTTACCTTGTCAAATGACGCCTAGTTTTTATTTATGACTCTTTACAAAGCGCCTAAACTTAGATAAAGTAGGGCAGCTTTTAGAGAGAAATATTTTTACCAAAAATTATCTCGGGATGAATTTTTTGTATATCTGTCGAAGGATGCAAAATAATCCAAATGGCTCTTTCCACAAAGTTTCTATAACACAGCTTTATTTTCCGGTCAAACGTGTTTGAATACCAAGCGAACCATTCACTTTTTGATCAAAGTTTGTGCTGATTTCATGCTTTCCTTTGAGAACACCATTGAGAATCCAGTCCGGTGCATTTTGTCGATGCGTTTTATTTTTGGCTATTACCTGCGTACGAGTTTTGATAAATAATGATACCTTATGGCATTTTATGTTTTTACTAAACAAAGCTGTATCATAAGTTCAATGACAGAACTACTATTTATAACAATGGATACGAAAATTGCAACCTAGGTCAGTTCTGGCAAAATTGTATTGCTTAACGACACAGCGTAGTCAAAATCTTTGGTGGGTAGTCGACTTTTCGATAACCACGGATTACCTTTTACATGACTGGTTTTACAACCGAAAAGTATCATGTCTAATCATTTTATGGACACACAGACCAATATAACACAGTACCATTGTTGGTTTAATTGCTAGAGACCAAAGGCTCATTGAAAGACAGGGCAAATGTAATTCGAACTGCCATAATAAAATGACGCACAATTTTTGTGGTTGCCCGTATCGCTTTTGCTACAAAACGGAATTAAAAGACTATCTCATTCAGGCCGATCTATCCTGTCCCAGAGTATCAGAAAATACTGCCTCAAATTATCATAACGGTTGTCTGAACTAATGTTTGCTTTGCAAAAGATTTCAAGTGTTCACTACTCAGAGAATCATCAAATTATGTTCCGAGAATGCAACGAAAGACAACACAAAAATTGCCACCTATATGCATCAATCTTTAATAGAAGGATAACTTTCGGAAAATATGACACTGGCCCGAATTTCAAATTCATTCTGTATTTGTCCATCACTTTTCAAGACACAATATTCGTCAAATGCTTTCTCAATCATCTTGGCTTCAGACATTCACGAGTCATTGGAATATTTAGTGAACGCTTAATTCGGTTTTGCCGCTCGGATTTGCAAACCATAAATTTGTTTGCACTAATTAACCTGTCGCAACTGACAGACTACAAAATGAAGCGTCAGAAGAGAGTTTTTGGCCCACTCGGGGAAGTCTACATCTTTGGAACAAGCGGAAAATTACAGCGTCTCTCTGATGGTATAAGATCTCAAATTGGATGTATTTTGTTGCAAGAGCAAGGCGGCATGGAACTACCCGCCCAAATTACTCCAGCTGACTTAAACACATTCATTGACGGTTACACTCGTGTGAACAGGACAACAAAATCGAAATGAAAATCCCAGTTTGAAACTCGTTAGGGTACAAGGTTTTCTTTACGTGGAGTAGAAGTGGTTGTTCCGCAGGGTTCACAGAGGCGGTCAATTCACCTGGCGACTGGTCTCCTAGGCATATATTGACGGCTTCTGGAATACGAGATGACAAGGACGAACGTCGTACTCGGACTTGTTCGCTACACAATATAAAACTGTAAAAAGATCACGAATGAGAAGAGACACGTTTATAAGTTTGATTCAAGTTTTCATTTCCGAATGACAACTAATCTTATCTGGAGGACCTTTTCTTAGACAGTAAAACGGAACCCATTACCTTTCACATTTCTTCACAGAGTTCTTCCGAGGCACACAGGTTTCTTTTATTTTATTCACTTCGGCCGATTGAAATTTGATTTTGTAAATGTACAATGTCATGGTTTCTAAGGACAGTTATTTATTTGAAAGCTAATTTGCTCAACCATTTACCTTTTGATTCAGTTAGCGAATGCACTGAGAAAAAAAGCCTGCCGTGTGTCGCAGTAGACACTGCAGAGAATGGGCAGTCTTGTTCCTAATTAGACGAGTAGGCTTTGTGACGTTTTCTTCAAAATATGAGAAACATTCTGTGTTCCACCGACAGTCTTTTGCGAATGAATAACCAGATGCATTAAAAGGCGGCTTTTGATTATTCTACTCCTAATTGGTTCAGTCGAGGCAAATCCCTATCCTTCTATGAAAATTCAGAAAGACTCTACCGGGCAACCATGGAATTTATCGGACTGTCACACAGAAGGTCTAGCTTATTACCGTTAGCACTAAGATAGGACTCTTAACTAACGAAATAGTAGATAATTTCAAACTATTCGGAAAACTATTCACTAAGAATGTTTTGGTTAAGACACGTAAGCTTTCTTTATTAGGTAGCATGGCTTTGTCAGAAAAGATGTTCATCAGTCAACGTTTCGGTTAGCTCGGATAACTATTCTCGAGACCAGTTTGCAGTCGAACGTCTTTTTGGGGAGATTAATCTAAAGCCATTAGGTTTCAAACAGTACGTGTGTGTTTGTGTGTGCAGGTATACGTATGCGCCTGCTCGCGTGTACTGTGGGTATGGAGGATGGTTCTCTGTTTCATCAGTGGTGACCGGGTTATTTGAGGTCAACCAGGTATCATGACCTTTGGAACGTCAAGTCACCTGTGATGTTAATATGGCTAACATGTCCAAAATCCCTGCTTCATTGTTTCGGTGGGGGCATGGAGGGTGGGCCGTAGCTGCCAAAGCTTTGGCATAAAGGCGCTCAGTGTAAACACGGAAACCTAGTTGGAGAATTTTGACGTTATCATAATCAGCGATGTGGTTTTCGGTTATAGCATTGGGAGTGATTGCAGAGTCAAGCTCTAATTTGGTTAACCTGCTTTTGTCAATCGGCCCGGATTTTTCTTCTCTTTTGTGTTTCAAGTTCCTGACCTTCCACAGCTTGTACCCGGCAGGACAATCCTTACAGTTGGTCTTATAATTGCAAACACTCTGGTTTTGTATTCTGAGTGGGTCCTTGGTCTTTGTGAGTTGTGAGTTGACTTTCCAATGTTTTGTTTATCCGAAAGAACATGCCGACGCCATAGATACCCAGTTCCTTTCTGATTGCTTCCGTGGTACCAAACCTTCATGGGATGCCCATAGAAGTGAGTCAGTCTGTTGTTCTGTTGTTGTTTGTCGTGATTTTGTTCGTTGGTTCATGTGTGCCTAGCTGTGGTGGATAGTTTTTGCCCTGAAGGACGGTCTGCGGGCGTCTCATTTGCTGCTTGAGCGGGGTGCTCCCATTCCAGAGTTTATGGACTCAGTTGGCTAGCGATGAGATGAGCGCGTGTTCAGTAAATTGTGGTATGCTGAATGGAGGTTTTCATATCTGTAAGAAAGTGTACGTTTCCTGCGATTACTTACCGCAAACTTCTGGGTGCCGATGACTTGTAACCGACAGTCTAAGGAACTGACACTGCTTTCCATGATCTGTTTCTCTTTTCGAAAATGACAGAGCCGTACTGGTTTTTCGGACACTGGAGGGAAACTTTCTTTGTGCTTTGATGTTATGGTCACAAATGTATCATCTACTTATGTGACATAAATCCGTGGGGGAGGGCAGAAAGCAATCAGTGCTTCGGATTGAATTGAGTGCTAAAGTAGATCAGCTACATTTCTTGATACAAGAGAGCCAAGGGTCAAGCCATCACTGTCTATAAGGTATGCCGTTCAGTTTAAAGTTGGAGGAAGTTAGACAGTTCAACTCCGGTAAGGATATCGCGTGGGTTTACCAGTCTTCCTTCGAGGAAGGCGTCGGTAATCAGTTTTGTACGAGGACCCTCGTACGGATGGAAGTCAAATCCACCTCATTTCCGTTTCATCGCTCTACGGTAAAATATTTCGAAGAATACGGAGGAAATCAAAGGTATTTTTTACTTGATTTATTACCATTTTTGAGAAAAATTTATTAAACCACTGAGTAACTTCCCTAATTTATAGGTCGCTCATGACCTAGAGTTCACGATAGTGCAAATAGTTATCCAAAGTTTGTTATATTTTATTAATTCGTCAAGTTTTCCAGATCCGTTCCTTTTCTATACAAAAGTAAATCTGGAGGACTTTTAGCGGTTTTGTTTCAATCTCGATAAGTATT
Source organism: Fasciola hepatica (assembly GCA_948099385.1). Lineage (NCBI taxonomy): Eukaryota > Metazoa > Platyhelminthes > Trematoda > Plagiorchiida > Fasciolidae > Fasciola > Fasciola hepatica. The sequence goes on from CANUEZ040000063.1 coordinate 6,362,963, forward strand.
TAATCTTTCGGGCTTTTGGCTTGCCTAAAATAAAACGGATATCTACAAAAATCGAAATATCTCATCCTCGTTTTGTTCTAACACGTTGCTGCAACAAGATAATAACACCTCGGTCATCAAAGGAACGCGTTCAAAGCATTGCGCAGTAGTGTCGTCTTTGATAGGGTACACAAATTCTAACAGTTATGGCTTTCTAATCAAAGCCTAGGGATTAGCACATATTTCGATTGACCCCAATTTGCCAGCCTTATGCTGACCAAGCTGGGTTACACGAATATGTCGGCAATGATTGAGACACCACCCGTCGGTCGTAAATATGTTATAGAAACCCCTGGTCCCGGTGTACAGCATGACCTCGTTCCGGCAAGAATGTTCTAGCGCAATTTACGAAGACTGTCTACGGTCAGTACAGCACTAGCTGAATACAGATGGAAAATCCACACTGGACTATAGAATTCTCAGCGATGAGGTGAGCAAATTTAGTCGAAATTGAAATAACTCAGTTGCTCATTTACGACGCTGTTCCTGCTCCAACTAGTATCTTTACATACAAAATGCACATACAAAGAATGATAGCGTAAAAGTCATCGAATCCACTGACATTTGATATTATTATATTCTCCGAGTTTTCTTCAATAACTTTCATTTTCATTTTCTCCTAATCTATTCAAGAAAGTGCCTGATGCGCTTGATAACTGACATTGACGTACCACGCTTTTGAGGGAACTGTACATAGACGTAAGGTAAATGATTCGATTCTGTCCGTTGCATACTCATTAGCCTTGGTTCATTTTATGTGTATATTTATCTATGCACGGATTTGTTCTCCAGATTTTATATCCTCCCTGATACAGAGTACTTGCAATATGCACATACGCTTCTCGTGGGAGAAGGAGTTCGCGGTTCAAATGCCACTGGTGTCGCGTTGCTTTCCGTTCCGTTCCAGTTGCTGGCCACGACCGCGATTTGTTTCACACATACCAAGAGATTGCTGTGGCAAGATGAGGCGTAATCAGTTGCGCGAATTCCGTCATCGTTACGTGTACTGTGTATGTTTGGTTGTTTGCGAGGAAAACGTGGAGTGGTTAGGGGCGGAGGGCCAAATTTCTTCACGTGTTTGCACTGATTGATCCGAATTGCACCCAAACATGAACCTGCTCGATACAAAATGATGACTTTTGCAATCCGATTGCCCACGGAGACGGAAACACTACTATCATAGGCAGTGTTGGACGAATGGAACATGCCACCCTCTTAGAGATGATGAGGCAAAATGTTTAATTCCGAGATTGTTAGACAGTGAAATTAGCAAACCTATTTTTAGTGCTTTTTGAACCAACCTCGAAAATACGGATTGTCATGATTGAAAAAGATACCCCTTCTGGGTAGTTTAGTGAGTTCACTCTAAGGCCTTGGAAGTAAATCGACGTTGACAGGTAGTGAACTCAAAAGTGGTTGCGGTTTGGTTTCTTGATCCATCACTTAGCCACAAAGCACTATTTGTTACGTCATCCGTTAACTTGACTTACCACTAGTGCTCTCGGACATGCATCGTGCTCCATCTCAAGAGGTTTGATGATGTACCTGAAAGATATTAGACTAGACTGACATGACTGATTTGCCTCTACATCATACTTTTCCATTCGTGAGAGCTTCCCTAGAAGCCGTAACAAAGCAAACCCCATCATTCCTGAACACTCATTCAGTTGAATTTCATTTTCACCAGTTATGTCACTAACGCAATTATCATTTGTGAATAGGATTGAAATGGCTTACAAATAAAATGAACAGTCAAAAGAAGGATTCAACAAGAAACAGGCTTGTTTTCAGTTGACCTCTTTCTCGGTAAGAAGATCTCTCAATTGACCCGTAAAAGATGTAATTATCTACCAGAAAATCACGCTCTCAAATTCTGAAACTGTTAGTTTGATTTCATATGACTTATAGGCTATCTTTACCAGAAAAACGCCGTTGTACAATGACATTACAATCATGTCAGGTCCATAATCTGCTGACTGTCAATGACATGAAAACGGTCGTTTCCCACTGGGTAGGAATACAGTTATAAGTCAACCGCTTTCAAACGACTGGTTTTGACACGGTTGAAGTAGCGTATACAATGCGTAAAACCTTTGGTAGGAACGAAACCAATAGTTTACTTCTCTTTTGATGAATTCACGTTTTGAAAGTTTTTTATTTTCTTTCTAATTATCAGTTCATCCCTCGCGGCAAAACAGATATGGTTTACTGATGAAAATCAGACTAAAAATGTCTCACTAATTCAAACTTAGAAAGGTTATCAAATCTCTTTGAAATCATCAAAGAAACCTTCGCTTAAACAAATCTTTATTTTATCAGGTAGTCCGAGTTGTTCTCACTGGATTTACCACAATTTCAAAGATAAGGGCGCTTTTACCGACCATGTTTTGCGCTAATGCACAATTCACGGTTACCTCGGAGCTGTGTGGTCTGTTGAAATTCCATACGCACAGATAAAACGATAGAGACACAAAGAAAGATCAAGTTTCAGGAGCATCAAATATAGTAAATTAAAAATAGCACGAACAACTGGAAGGTATCGAGTTTGGTAATGAGAACACAATGTTTCTATGGGCTTGGCTCAGAAATCGGAGGATTACAGCCTTTATTTTGTCTAAATGTAAGAGGCACATTCTTTGTCATCCCTAACGGTGAGTTATGTTGTTCTGTAAGTTAATTCCGTTGTACAAATAAGGAAACTATTACTTCGCGAATGAAGAATGTCATTGAGTAGAACATTGAAGTTGTCAAAAAAGCGATTCCATTAAAAATCAATCAGTCCCTATCGGTAACCTTGTTTAAAATGAATCCGTCGTATAGACTTACTCAAATTGACTGCACTATAAATTACACCTGGTTGGATAATTCATGTAACTCTATGGGTGTTGCTTAAATTTTCATGAAGAATAAATGACTACTGTATTTCCCATGGTTATGTAGCCTTCATTCAGATTTTTAGTCTCCATTCACGGCTTTTTCCCTCGGTAATAAGATGTTTACTGGGCAATACGGCAAAACGTCCCGGAGTCGGATTTGTACTTTTATCAGGTCAACGACTGAGACACTGATATTTTCAAAGTGGGGGTTCACTGTCTAATTGTGTAATGTTTTGTCTTTTCGATCGCTCAGGGCCTAGCAACCCTTGGTTAAGCTCGAAGATAATGGCCACCCAGAGCGAAGCTCGTTTTAGATTGTTATGTGACAGGATTAAATGGTTAAGCCAGAGAATCTTTACTTTTTTATTAGTGATTTACTAATTGCTAACTTGGGCCGGTTCATGATTGAAAGCCAGCGCAGCAGCTCGCCATTTTACAAACTTTCATGATAGAGAACTTGATGAATAGTGAAACCCCGATTAAAAAGGCTGATTCAAACAAGCTGAGAAGATTCAAGCGTACTGCGTTCATTCCAAGTGCTCTCGCGGAAGTGGACTTATCGCAACTCATTTTGACTGTGCGCTACCAAAAACATTGACAAACTCTAAAATCTTGTTATTTTGTGCTAATTCATACACAGCTTGTTAACAAGGCGAAAAACTGTGAGTAAAGGCTGAAAGAACTATGGATACAGGTTTAGACATGCGTCAAGACTGAACACCATAGGTTAAAGCTAAATAACCATGGAAGATACTGCAGTAACCTGTGTTTGAGAACAACGAGTTGTAAACGATTTCGATGAGTCATGGAAGACTACGAGGCATGATGAGTGGAATGAAGTGTACCATAAAAACTCGCCGACGGTAGGACTTTTTGTAGTTCCTACATAAATGTGCCAAATATCTCATCTGATTGTCCTCATCCAAAGCCCGAAACAAATAAGTGAAAAGCACATTCATTGTTGCAAATATCACGGTGCTACTATGTGCTGAAAGAAAAAACAGCTAAACAATCCACTTGGTTACTATATCTCCGATCCCATGTGGTAATTGAGCATATGCTTTTCAAATGAGCAGAGTTGTAAAACACAGCTCCTGCTGTGAGAGTCATAACTGTACACTTTTCAGTTCATCCGAATTCTTATTCATCTCCTGTCACTGAGATGAATATCTGATGCTAGGGTTGATGTGTTTGGCAATGGGCAGTGATTCTTGTCAACTGACGGACTGTATGCGGCGTTGTTTGTCACTCCGTTTTTCGCGTACCTCCTTTAATCGCCGAATACGTTCTTTCACCGGAGCTTAACATTTTATGGCCGGACAATTACCTACGGAATCAATTTCAACTTCTTCCCCCTTGTATACACTAAAAATGCTGAGGATTATTGGAATTTTCGCATTACTTATTATTCTTACTGACCTCTCATTTTTTTTTTTTTTTGGAATATTTTCTGACATTTGCCATTGCAGTGCGTGAACTGTCCAAAAATGGTTCTAATCGTTGACTCATTTTTTATTCCCTTTCAAAAATTTCGTTAAACCAATTTATAAATATTTTTAAATGTTACCATTTTATCGAATCTCAAAGGTCATGTCATTGGCTTTTAGCTTTGGCATTTTATCCAGAACGGGTTCAACATCACACAAAAGAGTGCAAAGCCGTGCGAAGCTACTGAAACGGTATCGTGTCATCGTTGCATGCGGTCGGGTATTGTTCAAACTTAATTATAAAATGAAAAACCAGATTTACAACATCACACGATTCATATTCGAGACAAACTCCCTGCATCTCAACTTGGTACACACTGCTGAACATTAGTGTTTATATGGGTTTATATAGAGCAATAATGCTCGAAAATTTGAAGGAAATAATACAAAGATCAAGTTACACCACCACGGTAAAGATAAGCCAATAAAACAGCTCTTTCTGCCGACACAGTACAGAGTTCCATCGTTGTATGTCAAAGGCCTCGGCAAACCTCGGTAATCTGGCATTGCTCACTGCTTAAATGACCCGGAAAGTGGTGTTTCAGCCAACTGCATTTTGCGTACTGCTTCCGTAAAAGGACTTGTTTGTTAACTTGTCTTTACCGCTATGGGGTAACTTGATCCTTGTGCATTTTCTTGCCGTTGTCGATCACCCTTGCTCTACGTAAACCTACATTAATCCTGCTGCTCAGCAGCATGCACCATGTTGAGATGCAATGAATTCTTCCCGGACATAAATCGTGCCATGCAACAATACTGACTTTCCCTTTCGAAATTAGTTCCAGAAAACAGTGTTTCAAATTTAATTTATTTAACTTATGATTTTTACACTGCTTTGAGCACCTTTTGTCGATGCTTTCGATCCATTTTACTAACTTTAAGTGAAAATTCATACGTTTGTTTTTTTGGTCGATTTCTGAGTGAGCTGTCCCTTTTTTGTTTTGTATGTAGGCACAACCAACATTGCTTTAAGATTTGCAATCGACTCCAAACGGAGATCCAACTGATGGAGATGTGAATGGTAATCTTTAAATTTATCATACACGGCCGGATCAAATTTTATCTTGTGTTCATACAAACCTCTCGAGAACCAAAGTATTTTCCAACTAAACTTTTTTTAGACTACCTGAGGTGACAACACGAAGCAACATATCTGATAAGGTTCTCCTAATTGACTTATTGCCCCGGCCTAACATCGTCACTGAGTAGTCGTTGCTGTCAAGTTCCGAACGGGCGGGCTCTACCGGAGGCGAACAAATCCTTGGTCATCCTCGAGAAACTTCGAAAAGCGTACTTAGGCTCGCGCTCGGCAGACACAACATGAGTGATTAAGGATACTACATGTGGTTCATACTCATGACAATACATCACAATATAATATAACAAGCTAAGAGATCTGACCCCCTTTGTGAGTTCAAAAACAATTTGTGTGTGCTGTCAGAATGCCCTGGCCCACCTTTCACCCTAAAACAGGCCATAGACCAGATGAAAACTGATATACCAAGAGGGAAATGATCCACATCCGGTTTTGATTTAACCTGTACTGCGACTGTTTTCTTTCTTTTTTGTCATCATTGTTCTCTATCATTTCTGATTTGTCCAATTGGTCCAATCCCTTAACTTATCGTAATCTTTTGTGACGTATTAGCATGAGTATGAATCAATGAAAACGAGTTTGTTCGCCTATCTGTGATTTCAAAATGTTTTCGTTAGGAATTTTTAGACAGTACGACATTTTTTAAAGTGAAATATATATGGTACAAATCAGGTACTCGTTTCTTATCTCCCACAGTTCGTCTTCATTACTTGTTTGGTGTTTTCAATATCACCTTTGAGGACTATCTCTCGTTTATATTTGTGAACGACTGAACCACGGAAACACTTAATGGAGTTTTCAAGCCATTAATAACTCACCATCGGTCTGGGATGTTTAAGTCAGTTCACAGTCCCCTATGTGGCTGTAGATATGTTGTTCTTGAGGTCGCCGTTAACGGGTAATTTGTTCTCTTGCTGTGTGGTCCAACCAGACTATATCCATTAGAACTGAGGCGGAATTACAAAGAGAAATCCAACCAGGAGTAGAAGATTGTTTTTTCATTTGAATGAACCGGAGAGACACACATTCAAATCCAAAGGTCACTCAAAAGCTACTCTCGTAACATCACAAGTTACACGGTCCCACATTCTACCGTTCACATTAGGACCAGTAATCCAAGGAACGTCTCTGCCCGAAAGGTTGAACCTATTTCGTACAAAAGCTGAATAAGTGCCCTCAAAAACAACAAGTGATTGAGGTGCATTTCGGTCTACTAACTACTGAGAAAGCCTGCAGTACCGAATATGATACTTATGAATAAAATGGAAGTATGCACTGCTTTATGTTGCTGACATTATGACCGCTTACCGACTGCATAAGATGCATTACCTACTTGAAGGTCCTCCCTTCTATTTTTCCAAACAAGCTTTGTTCTGATTTCCTCTTTAGTCCTTTTTCCGATATGGAATCGGTGGACATCGGTTACTGAAAGAATTTGTTCCCATATTTATGCATCTTCATAGGTATTCTGTCAACATGAATATTGGAATACCATGAAGGATGTCAGCTTTTTAGATGAGATTTATTTTTCATCCCGCAATTTTTATCTCGCACAGATTTTCTGTAAAACATGCTGTGATTCTCACACTCGTTTGTTCCTCTTTATTTTTCAATCTATCCTTCACGTCCTAACAGGTAAATAGAGTTTAATTCTTTCTATTGTTTGTTTTTGGTTATTCTGTAACTGAATTGGTGTGATCTAACCAGTATATGGTATTACTGTCGAGTACTTGTATTGCTTTTGCATTGTAATCTGCTTGCTAATGTTGGTTTACTTCTTGCCCGAGTGCATTTACTGGTCGGTCATCAGCATTGCAAATAGCACCCAATGATTTGTGTGCTGTGGGAATTTTCACGTGATCCAAACCACAATTATCTTCCAAGAACAAAATGGAATTGGTTCTTCCTTCAATTTGAGTCAAATACTCTTGTCTTGTAACTTTATTCCGACAGAGGTTGAGTTAACATTATGGAACAGTCAGCCACTCTTTGCATGCTTTGTTCCTTGTTCGTTCCGAAGTTTTAGGTAGACAAAGGCAGCGATTTTTCCGTAACTGATTGATGCATCTTTTAACGGCTCCATTAGTTTGACCATTTAACTCACACCCCAAATACCGTCAGTTCGTCTGTTCATCCTAATTGCTTGCGAACTGCGTGCACGTGGCACCTGGTCTACGGGGGACGGTAAAGAATTTTGCCTCTACGGGCTGTAGAAGAAACCCAATTTCTTGCGAGTTCAGTCTTACTAGAAAACAAAAAAATAACAAGACAAGAGTAGAGCTTTGATTTACTCACACAATCAGGTTCCCAATAAATCTGAATGTGAATTACTTTCGTGATTCTGGCGGACTGTTCCCGCACTTCCCCAATTCTTGAGCTTATTTGTTTAGTCTCAAGTAATTCGACGTCAGTAATTTTCCTTCTCGGGTGCACAGATGAAATCTTTTTCACCAGAGAATCGTTTTAGGAGAGTGCCGTCCACAATTCTCTCTGGTGGAGTGACCATGTAAAGCCGCAATTGCAGGGCCTTTAAAAGTATTCAAGTTGTTTCAACTCCCGTAACTCGTATCACATTTTGAAAAGGATAAGCAAAGTAATTCAGAACTTATCACTCGATTCAACTTGTTTTTGCTTGGCCGATTCGCTTAGGGTTTCTTTTTTCAGTGAACCGTTTCCGGTGTTGTAAAGTTCTCGGAAATATTTTGAGTATCACAGGGAACTTTTAACAGATTTTAATTTTCATCTAGATTCACAATATGCTTCTCCTCAACTTAAGAAGCAGCTTCCTCTTGCAAATAGTTTGTGTTCATACTTTCGCTTTGTTCTTCAGTACCGGCTTTTTCGAAGCAGTATCTGCAGTATCTAATATGAGGCATGGTATTGCAACGAACATTTTTCTATCCTCGGTGCTTGTCTGGTCGTTCGGTTCCCACATCACGTTTTACAGTTCTATTGTAATTTGCAGGCAACTTTAATTTATTGTGGTCAAACAAAACCTCTTGGAGTTTTCGATGAGCTTTGCTTTGAGTTACTGGCGTCCTTTCTCCGAAAATTTCTCCAAAATTCCGTCATAATGTATTCTATGTCCTGACAAGTTCTGAACGAGGTTCACTTATTACAGCCGTCATGTACACTGGATGCTCAATTACGATGATCAATTTGTTGGATTCTAAAGCTCTAATCTATTGATCACAGTGATTTTCTCAATATTTACTCCACAGATGTGCTTAATATATACGTGCCTGGTGGGATTAAGCGGGCCATACTTTCCATTTACTTGTGATAAATAAAAGTCAAGGCGGTCAAATGTTAACCCGAGAAACTTCATTTTCTTATCACAAGAGTTTGTTTTCTCGGTTTGCAGAATGTCCATCTCTGAGTTTCCCGGAATTCTAATGTAGGTCAGATTCTGGATACTTGCACAATTGCGGTAACCTGTATTCTCACTGGCCTCATTAGGGACATAATCCTTTGCTATTGTTGTGAATTTGAAAAACTATTCCGTTGAGAATTGTGACATCACAATTGCATGCTTCCGTGCGGTCAACAACGAGTAGCCTATTTGAGGTCATTGTGCTTTTTAAATTAGCCGTTTTAGGTTTCAACTACATCTCTATGACAAGAATTTATGAACCGCAAGATAAAGCTTTCCTCTGCCAGAAATATGTTACTTTGGGTTGAAATTAGAGTGGCTTTAAATCATTGATTGAACTAAATGCACGCCGGGATTTTTGATAATAAAAAGTTTTTGGAAATCATAGAAGAAATCAACCATATTTTATCTCACCTGAACTGATGATTGCAATTGGGTACTTCTTACCTCTCCATAGAAAATCTAATATTTTCAGACTGTTTGCTTTGAAAGACAAAACAGTTTCACTTGACTTATCAATATTTCCCTTGATCACGAAACGTGGGCAATACTGTTTACCTGCGCTCCCTAGTTTCGGAATTTTTCGGGCACTTTGTCACGTGTAAGTCATGAACCACAGACAAAACCGAGACGAGGACAAGCTAAGTGGATGCTTCAGTTGCGTGGCCAGTTTATTCCGTGTGCTCTGCCCCGGACGTGACCGAGTTAGCTCAATTAATATTCCAGTACACAACAGACGATAACGACGGTGATAGGCGGTTCACTTTGGGCAGCCTACAGCGAGTTCAGCGAATTGCTCTCGTTTTACCTGTCATACTTTTCCGGATGAATGATACAGATAAGCGATGTTCCCTGTAGACGGCAACTTGTAATTTTGATTTCTATAAAATACCCGTAGTATCATATAGAAGTCTAATTTGGCGAAATAATCGTTTTCCAGTAATTCATTCTCAAGCCCTTTACAAATTACGTGAGGGACATTGAACAAAATATCATGCTGCTAGACATGGACTAGACACTAGTCATGGGCAGGGGTTTGTTAACAGTCTAACAGTCCTTGTCATGCGATTGGCTTATCTAACTTACGCCCTCTGGGAGACAGCACGACAGATTCATTCGAACTCCATCGATCTCAGGCCATGGAAATTGAAGCGCCTGGGCCAAACACTTTTGGGAACAAAGGTCGGGGGTCCTCTTTCTAATTTCAATTGCATCGGCTACCTTTGTAGTTCGCAAATGGACACCTTTGCATTTGTCCGGGGGGCACGATATACAACGTTGTAAGCCGTGTTTGGATTCACCTGATGTCCGGTGTTAGCTAGGTGTGCTAAGATTGCGCTGTTTATCGATCCGGTCTGCCCTTGGCCTGATGAGCTTGGGTGATGCTCTTTGATCCACCAAAGTGAACTTGTAATTTGTTGCTGTTAGAACTTATGCGTAGGATGACTAAGAATCTACGGATTTAAGACGATTAATTAATCTTAAATGTTTCATGTGACAGCTCATTTTCTTACGTATATGGTAATGAATTTGTATCGGACTTCATTGAGCATCTCATGGATGCGCTGTAGCCTTGACTGGTTGAATGAAACAAAATTGAACTAGAACTCTCCAGCTGCCATTGGGAGGAGGAGGATAGGAGGGACCCGTTAGTCATCTTGACTAAGAAAATAACAAGGTTTCCTTACACCCGCTGGATTCATATTGCACAAAATTTGTCTTGCATCCATTCTGCTTTATACAAGTTTTAGATGTGTTGTCTGACACCGCACAGAAGGCCGAATAGTTACAGCCAATAGCCCATAAGCATCCTCTCAAGATAACACACATTTAGAGTGTACTGCACCTGTGGAATTGAAACCATGGGAATAGTTCACGGCGTAGTACATATTCTCAAACCACCAAACAACATACTCCTGCAGTGTGCTTCTTCTAAGAGACACGACAAGTATGCCTAAATTTACGACAAGAAGGTGAACGAGTTTGAGGCTCGCGCCAAGTGGATTATGTTATCGCAAAATGTATTGAATCATGGTCACGATGTTCAAAGTATTAATATATGAGAGCCATCTTAAGTATCGAGAAACAGCATCCGAAATTGTGGGTAATTATTGTAATGGAAAACGCCGTAGTGAGTGATTATGAACTATAGATGTATGGTATAAATCCTCTGTATAATAGTAAGTATAACCCTCAAATATTCAGTAAGGCCGTCTGCCCCATTATTTCTTTTAGAGAAGACCACGGCTGATCTTCGAGGTTTTACGTCACAGACAGTTATCTTTCTACAGATAAGAAGCAAACTACCCGTTCAATGCACCTCCCATTGTGGGTACCAAGTTGCTTTCCCCTGTGGGCCAAGCTACTTAGGTCGAACCACAAAACGAATAGAGGAACGCAGTCAGCGTTGGTTGAACTGTGAACCAGTGAGGACTGGAAAGACAACATTCCCGAACTATCCGATTGAGTCCGACCATAAAATCATTGCACCTGAGGTCTCGGGTCCTATCCACACTAAGAAAGGAAGACCTATCAGGGACTTTGAAGTATGAACCTTATCCAACGGCAAAACGCTCTTGGGTCGAGACAAAACCTTTATGAGCCCGGAACCAACGCGTAGTATCTCTCCCCTGCCACTAACTCAAAAAACAATGATGTGACCAACAGCCGCTTGCAACCGATATAACATTTTCCAAAACCCTCTAGTTCTCGTGATAGTAATCTTCAAAATAACCATGGGGTTACCCAATATTCATCTATCTTCATCATAGTTACGGATCTTTTCTGTGATTGCCTTTTCTATCATCCTGACTCCATCCTATGTGAAACGTTTTCCATTCAGCCAGCTGTGAAACACGAACAATGAAGTCGTTTTTTGCTACCGGGTGTTTCCAATAATTAGTTAGTTTTCAGACACTAAAAGTTAAATGAGCAGAATTCTGTTGAAGGGTTTGCAACCCATTTATCGTTTGGGCAAAATATTCCAAACGAATCACTTGACATTTTTGACCTCATCCATGATAAACGAAAATCTCTTAGGATGATCAATATTTTCTGGTTTAAAGCACTATCTGCACTTCCTTATATGGGATCTAATCCGATTTGTATTGGACATGCAGCCTCGTTGTTCGTTGGGTTAGCAGTGACCCAGACACGAATAACTATGAGAAATCACAGTTGTGATTTATTTGTGGGCTCTTCAATGAAGAGTATCCATTCACACTCCAGACGATTCAAATTAGATTCTAGTGAATATATATATATATATATATATATATATATATATATATATAACTCACATGTCGAACTCTTATTTTCAATAATGCCAGATCATCAATGGGCGATTCGTGAGTAAATGGTTTAAATCCGACTAAGGTCGGTTACTTTAGTGGCCGGTGAACAGCAGGTCATGTACTACACGTGTCAACAGCCGAGTGCAAAGTGCTCATCACCACCAGACTGTTGATGATCAGAAGGTTTGAATACTGAATGGCCAACCGTTTTCCGTATTCGCGTTTCATTTGGCCGGACGGTTATGTGCTTTTTTGTCAATAGATATTCTAACAAAGTGGTCCACTTCGAAGGATGTATACATTAACCAATGAAATGGCTCACTAATGATGATGACATACGGTGCGGGTTCACGGGAACTTCGACGTCCGCGTGCATGCTTACCTATGTGCCATTTACACATTTTCCAAAGGCGTGTTTGTTGATAGAATGTCTAAATTCAGTAAGATTCTATACCTTCTTCGTGGTGATTTATGGAACACCAATAAGCCAAAATCTTATGATCTGGAAGATTCGCCTAATTCAGATCCGTTAGATGAACTGATGACACAATAACCAAGAAACGGAATATTGGCATCAACCTTTCCACAAAACGTGTTCACTTCGAGTATCTACAAAACTACAGATGACTCATCAACTATCCGGCACTCTCTCGGAAGCGCAACATCCCGGGTGTAAATATATAACGTACAATTAGATCGTGATATGAGGGTGAGTCCAAGCGTTAAAAGAAGATCACTGAATCATGATTATGTTTCCAGCTTCATTCGACGGCTTGGCTTGATGCAGTAATGTAAGTATTATTTTGTAGGTTTTGAGAATGTTCAAATCGAAACACCTTCTGTTATTGATATACGAGGCGATTCTGTAAAGTGGTGACTATTCTTTGGTTTCTTTTTCTTGATGACTTACACCAATAATTTTTCAAGTCTGTTTAAACGGTATTCACTCCGGTGTATATGGAGAGTGAGCTTTCAAGTCTGCCGTTTTATTCCAAAATCCATAGCACCTGCATTAATGTTAGACTGTATTTCGTAATACATTGTCCCATCCATTTTAGGTGCTTCCGTCAAATCTGGTATCTCTAAATGTTCCCTCCCAGGCAATTTTAGAGTCTGTCTTCGGTGAATCCGGTTTTGAAAGTCATGCCTACCACGAGGACAATTAGGCAATATCCCCCTCATGCGTGAACACATACCTGTTGATATTTAATCAGGCTTCAGTCTCTAAACTGTTTGTTGACTGATCGAGCCTCCTACATATTGATTGAACTTGTTTGAACTGAGGCAAATCTAAACCAGCGCTTACGTATAACTCAGTTCAGTGACTTCACTTATGTCCTCCCCTGCTTGCTTCGTGCTTGCTCACCGGCTACGGCTGTGTGGTGTGCTTCCACTCGTACAAATAACAGAAGTGTCCCTAACACGTGTTCCACTACTAACTATGAACACAATAGTCTCATCAAATCTTATTGGACATACTGAGCATTTCCGGTCGAACAGCTAGGCAATCCCTTTTCGTCTCACTTCATTCACTTAGGTACATGATTTGTTGGATCAAACAGAACAACTGAAGAGATATTCGTTGATCACGAACATCCAAGTTGATTTGGTTTCCGATATGATCGTCAAAAGTATCATCGTGAATGTTACTCAGAGGCAAGCACTCATCAATGGTTTTTATAATTTAAGTCAAGTTTCCGTTACACTTCCTGCTACGCGGTGATTTTTCCCCATTTTTCCGTTAGTTTCATGATAAGTTCAGCCACTTCACCATACCATCAAAACCAGAATATCTCATACACCGAAAAATTTCCTTATACCATATTTTCCTTACTTGTACTTTTTCTTTCGCACTCCGTAACCTTTCAGTGCAACAGCCTATTTCCTCACACAAAGCTCTCGTACTACTTCAAAACGCTCATGTCCGTTGTAAAATGTCAGTTTAAAGTTAGACAAAACAGGACGAAAGCAGCCGCTTATTTCATACGAAACCATTTGGTGAGCCGGGTCAAAATGCTAGTTATGATAATACACCTGGAATATAGATGAATTTAATTCCGTCTATCGTTTCACTCAATAGGCATCGGACTTTTCATTTACTAATAACGATATTATCATATCAAGAAATCGACGAGATTTTCTGACATAAAATGATAATGGGGATTAGGTGTGACACAGAAGAATATCACAGACTGTGCGGACTAGTTTAGTTTAGTCTAGTTTTCATTTTTCTAGGCCACTCTGAACTGCTCCCGGTATGTCTGCTACCTCAAAACGATATTCAGTCGAAGGGGTCCCAACTGAAGTTGGAAAATTCGAAAAGGAAAGCCACCAAAGCTACAAATTTAAGTTAGGTGAACAAGTGATGGATCATGTTGTCTAATGTATCCGCTCGGATCCCACCTGAAGCCCCGCTGATCGTTCAAGGCCAAGCGAAATCGAAAGAATTTTCATCTTCTTTTTTCCATGGTGTATGTGCTGACCGCTTCAACCTCTCCTCAAATCACACTCTGTCTCCGATGAATATATAGAACAAGTTTATTTTACATCTGCTATAACTCATATTGCAAACACTCTCATCTAAAACTTGAATTCTGGCTCCCAACAGCCAACATCTGATCTTACCATTGCTGACACTGTGTTTCCATCACATTCAAACAACTCTGACTGGACAGATTCTTGAATACCGATAGCTCTTTTGTGTCTTCCACTCATAAAGGCTAAGCTTCGAAGTAGAGTGGAAAAACTGGATATCCTAAAGAAGCATGCCGTCAAATCCTGATAGGAAAACGGATATCACTCCAATACCCCGGGTAGCTAAAATTGACAAAAGTCGGACGGATCTGTTTGCGTCATGTACTCCACTCAGCATCGGAGTATTCCGCGGGACGTAACTTATGAGCTAACTCAACCGGTGTACGTTGGCTTGTTTACCCTGACAAACGGGTTTGGTGAAGCGCCAATAAAGTCTTCCAGACCCAACCCGCAATATTGGCTCAGTGTTAGGCGATCTGATTTCTGATCACAGCTTCTTCGACTTCCTCCTGGACAGGTATCTATGGTCTTATTGACAGACAAAAAATCGACTTGTCATGATAATCCTAACAAGCTTGAACAGGCTTGTTCCGGGGTGCGCACTGTCCTTGAGCACGAGATTATCCAAAGGAGATTCTTTCAGTTAGTTATTTTAGTACGACGTCCACTGAACTGATTTATCTGTGATTTTCACAAACTTATCAGTCACCGTTTTGAAAATCTTCAGGATCACCGGTGCACACGGCGCCTCGAAAATTTGTTCGCTATGGTATCAAGAAACCGGTCGGCTGTGCATTCTGCACGAGCATAGGGCACGGATGAGCACAAACATCTGTCATGCGAACGAAAGCAGTTCACCAACATCAGTCTCACATGGGGTAGACCCCAGGAGCTCGGTGGAGTAGAACAATGCGAAGTATAGCATAAGCAGTTGTCGGGCGCGTGAATCCGAGACGAACGGGAAAGGAATGAATCACTAATGAATTTCATTGTCTCAAGGATACGCCTTACGCCACAAACGCTAAGTCTGTACTTTGGGCAATCCAATATAATCACACTGCTATGACAGTTGCTATGATAAGCATCATAACCAAACGAGCACATTTCACCTTCCCGGTCTATGAACTTAGGCGAAATATTTGTGTCTCCCATCTTTTACCTGCTGATCAAGTGGATGCATGTGATTCAATAAATCAGGCCTTATTCTACAGTGGTAATTTCATCTGAAACGTATAAATTCTGTATGGACACAGAGTCCGTTTGTCGAAACACACGGTGACTGCTTTAAAGCTATTTCTACGGTTATTACAGCTAACCTTCAGAACGAGGGTTCACGATCCCACAGTATGACCTTATTTCGTCCGTAAAATCCAGCCGATTCTGGATAGTCAGTATAAATCACATGCTCTTTTGCACCTGATTGCACTCCGTATGGTTTCATTCAGATAATGTGTACGTTTATCAGAACATTCGATCAGCCAACACGATTTGTTTCCTCTCCTGCACCATAAAGATACCACGAGGCCAGAAGACATAATTCTTGATGTGCGGATCCGTTCACTCATCATTCACAGATAGCCCATTTCACATTAGGAGTTTGCACTCCCGCAGTGCCAAGCCCAAGATATCAAGAGAGACAGGGGAGCCCATCAATGGTGTGGATCGATAGATGAGAGATGAATCCTGTCAGCGGAGTTCAAGCCTCAATGTTTAGTTCCCCCACACGTCGGACCAACATGTATTCAGTGGGTGGATGCATGGACCAACAGCCGATACATCCCTTGTGTTTTACACAAAGTAAACGAGATTATTTGCAGCTATAAAGTGGTTCTCACTATACCAGTTTCCACATTGTCTCTGAATTAGGTTACAATTATTGGAAAATACCACATAATTGGCTGTTCGAGATTTCCTCTCGTTTGATCTGAAGACCGGAGTATCCACCACCCTCACGCATGACCGGTAGGTGGCCCCGCCGTGCGCCCATCGTCTGCGTATTGCATCGTAATGTGTGTCCCCAATTAGGCCTGGACTCGACCGTGTCGAAGCTACAGCCAAGAGACCCAGTAAATATCACGTGACCAAATCAAGTGATCGAGAGGCGACCATTAAAATGATCAGAGCAAAAGAAACCGTTGAGATTCGGACTGATTATCACTTCATTGACCGTAGTGCAGTTTTCGCAACGAATCCCAAGTTCACAAACCGATCTGAATAGATCACAGAATGTCGCTGTTACGAGGCCAGCAGCCGACATTTTGTGACTGTTTAATGTTGGTAACACGAAATACGGGAAAACACGTTCATAGTTCTCTTACCTGCTAGTCTATGCATTTTGACCTCCGAAGTGTCGCTTAGCTGCCACTCAGAGATCAAGCCACACTGCAGTCTATCATTCGTATGGCCCATTAACTTTCATCTTTACGCGGCAAAGGTGAAGGCCGACGGAAATTCGGAAACACTTGCCGCGTTGTACCCGCAATGCATTATTTACTTCCCCGTTGTTATCCTTGAAGTTAGGCTTTTACCACAGTGTGATTTCACCCGCTTCGTCCACTTTGCTCACTTGGAACGCGTAAAGGTAACTGAGAGGCCTGCAGTTTGCCTCCTGATCATGTTAATGATTGCCTCACGATCACTTGATTTGGTCACGTGATAGTTACTGAGCCTCTTACCTTTCGGAGACCTGCGTCATCTGTAACGTCGCCGTGACATCCGGCTTTTCCTCAAGGGAGAAATGTAAAGTGCCATAGTTCGTAATGTTCTTATTTACTGTTGCAAAAAGTGACGCCATCTTGTTGGAGACGCTGAGCGGCTTTTATTTTCGATCGCTGATATCTCCGAAGCATTGTTCGTGTCTGGTGGGAACATCCGGTGTGCAATTATGAGGTTCGTTGTTGTGTGTTCGGTGCTGATAGTCGCCCCCCGACCGAGATAATCGTTCTACACTGCCTCTGATGGCTCGGACACGGTTTTTATACTCTTGCCCATCGCTCACCCATTGTGCTCATTTTTCACGTGCTGATCAAGGCTGCTAGAAGCGGCGCGGCGGTCGGGCTATGGCTTGGCGCAGAAGCACAAAGAAGTTAGCTTCAGCGTTGACTTCGTTTGGTGCTTCCAGCCTTTTTGGTTGGGGTCCAAGAGATGAGGATTGCCATTGGTTAGAGATGCAGAGAGATATGGGTCGGAACCGAATCCAATGGCGCAAATGTTGTGTAGCCTGTCTTTTGCCTTCTCATTCTGCGTGAGCAATTGAAAAACAGGAAAATTTACGAAAAGTGCAAGGTGAAGCTATTTAAAAATTTTCTTCTACTTGTTGTATTCTTAACGACGACTCAATCACTGTCCCTCCCCCCCCCTGAATTCGTGATTTTCTTCGGTTGTTGTTGCTTTCGTATCGTGCTTGTTCTCACGCCGGTGTAAACTATATATGTGTATCTTGACTCTGGTCTCAACAAAGTTGGGTCCATGTTCCTAATCATGGACGTACATTATGGTTCAATTCGTGGACAAAGAGCACACGGTACGGCTGTCAGTGGTCTACATACCTATCAGGAAGAAATCCCAAATAGCCAACTGGATGGCACTTCCGAATAATTTTGATCTAATTCCGAAATAATGTGGAAAATACTTCAGAGTTAGTGAGACGGATAAAAACACGGACCAAGTCCCATAAGAACAAATGATAAACTATATAAATTGTCTTTTACCATCGCACTGGGGCATTTTAGTCGAGTTAGACTATCCTCGAGATAAGTGGGAGAAGGAGGATGAACTGTTCAACCTTGGGGAGTTTCCTTTCAACACAGAATGGTCATCAAAAACAGACTGTAATAACAATAGCCCTCTTAACCAACCAACTGATAAGAGACAAAAGTGCCTCAAACTATTCTCACAGTCGAATAACGAACTGATCTGATCAAATTAGTCTGGAAGAGCTTTTGATTGGTCTTTGTGGGTCTTATGTTTTGTCAGCACACAATAGACAATTATCTCACAATAATAATGATAATAATAACATCCCATTTTGTTGATTGGGAAAGAGCACGCAGAATGTTGATGAAAAGTGCGATTGCTCGGCTTTTTGCTCTATGATAAAGTACCCAGTCAGCCCCAGTGTTTACAACGGTAATTGTTGTTTTCGCAATATTACACCACACCTTGAAATCGGGGTTGGTTTCGAAAGATCAGTTGAATGTCACTGTCCGTAAACGTGAATTCCAAACAAGCAGTACAAAATGTCGGAATTTTCTATCTTTCTATAACGTTCCATTGCATCAACTATATAAAAAGGTCTTTGCTCCAGCACTGGCCTTTAAACAACACTGATATCAACGAGAAGAAGATCCTACTTGGAATTTCAATAGATATTGCAAAACCTGCGCTTACAAAAAGACACCGTTGCTAGCATAAAATAAGACAAATTTGGTTGATGCTGGCTAAAAGGAATTTTTGTTCACACATACACACACATGCCTCTTTTGGTTAAATTCAGCTGTATCGGAGTTTCTCTCGGGAATTTCCAATCTTATTTTTTGTGTTTTGTTTGTTCAGAAAAGAAAAACCCAGACCAGAACCAAAATTTCTCACACTGTCAGTAGTATCGGTACGCCACGGAGTAAGTAGTCCTTGAGGGATGTCACGTGGTTCTATTTAGAATGGCAGAAACCCCGACTACCTATTTCAGTATGTACGGCGATTCAGCAGCGATTACAGTCTGAACGCAGCATATGGGGATGCAGGCGAAGGTTTACAGACGAAACGGTTGCAAACCGGGGACAAAAGTAGGTACCAGCACCGATATAAAGAAAAGGTATGGTTACAGTGTTGGAACCCGAATTTTATTGAGCAGGATGAAGGCGCATTTGTACGGCTAAATGTTAATCCTGTATGAACATACGGTAAGCACCAGTACAAGCATGCAACTGAAAAAGCAAAAACTTGTGCAACTGCGTGAGTCAGCTATGTATGCGATCGAAAATGCACGACAAGTGCACAATTGGATTAAGCTACGCAAGGTCATGCAGCACATACTACAATCTGATTGGACGAAACACAACAAACGTCAACTGCGTTCGCGTGTGCATGATTGCAGGCGTGTGTCCATGATGGAACGGGGTGTAGATCAAGAGTGAGTGTACAAGCACATGACTGTACAAGCCAAACACAACATACACGCCAGTGGGTTTTTGTAGAAATAGGCAGTACGACCTGTCAGTAAGTGAATAACACCAAGGAAATATGGGGTTTTAAAAAAAGCTTGCAGAAGGCAAAAGAACGCTATGGAATCTGAAGGTCAAACTGCACGGAACACCCAAAGGGTGATCACTGAAGGCCATGAAGGGTTGATGACGCTGATTTACCAAACTGGTAAGCTGGCGTGTCTTGAGAGTGGAGTTAAGCTCACACTCAAAAGGTGACTGATTCAAGTTCCGATAGAGGCAGTAAATTTGTACTGTTTTTTGCAAAATTACCACATAACAGATAAAGGAGTGTCGGATAATGAAATAGCATCAAAAAGCGATGGCAAAAGGCAGAAAACTGGCCAGTATTGTAATACAAAACATATCAATGGCTAAGCATCCGAAAGCCGTTCCACTGACTGACTACGATTCTTGAATGTCCGACCCATGTGTTACTGTGCATTCTGAACTGACCCTGTGTGTAGCTGCCGGATGAGATCACGGGTTTTCTGCATAAGTTGTGCTGCGCGCTCACGTGGTGTGCCTTTGTCTACCCAAAGCGGGTGCAGTTTGAATTCTTCAATCTCAGCGAGATGAGACTTCAATGTGGATGGTGGGAGTGTGGATTGCGGATGCAATGTCCCAGTTCACGGAATGCTCGAAAACTAGAAGAAATCGACGCCACTGGCATTAAAAAATCCTAATGTGCCCGATCCAGTGAAATGACACGCCTACGATGTTTTCCATGGGAAGCCTTTGACGAATGGCAGGGGAGTTTTTGCTAAATAGAATAGGAAAATGTAAAACAAAATAATAAAGGCTAGTCGAGGCTCCTAATTTTGCTGCGAAAAAAACTGTATTCAGTGACTCACTAATCAGTGCACAAAAGTTACTGAAAGATGTTTGAAAGTGGTAACCATACATCCACATCTATATACTTTGGCAAAAGCAAGATCACTCAATAAATTTATCAGAATGACGCAAATATCAATTGAACCTAAGTGGCGAGAATTTGCATCAATCATCACTTTGTGGATGTATTTGAGATTGCGTAATAAATAATACCAATGGTTCGCCAAACACTTCTATTAGCTTCAAATGATTACTCTGTTTACTTAAGTTTATAGTGATTTTGAATTATTCCGGCCCTAGCTTCAGACAATTTCTGTAACATTCAGCAAGTTCACTAATGTTTGCAAAAGTTGTAATTGTTGACTGCAGTATACCAGTAGAAATAAATCCGCCTGTTTTTTTCATAGGGAAACGCATCGGTTCGCAAATGTCAAAACGGATTCTCATTTGGCTTTTTAAACCCAGAAACGGGAAGAATATGTCTCCCTTTTTTCTAAAAACCAGAAGGCATACATATCATTCGAGAACGAAATTTGAATTTCCTGTCGAAACACCTACCTCAGTCACCCACACAAACGTCCGGTGCGACCCCTCGACCAGATAGGGTAAAATGTCGTCGCTGTCTAATCAGAAGGAAAATTCGTGTTTATGTGGTGATCTGCATCTACTTCTTGTTTTCGACACCGTCATTCTACGTCCACCGCGAACATTCATTAGGACCAAAAAAAAAACACTCGAAATTGTCCTTTGTACTTCTGACAAATTATGCTCACATCGTCAAACTACTTTGTTAGGGTAACACTGAATGGCCACAGTAATCAACCATTTGTTAGCTGAAAACATCGAACAAGTGAATTCGATCAGTGTTTATTCAAATGGCAATGTATTGAAACCAGTTCGGTGGTGAAAATGATCGATAGATTTCCAGCCCCTGGGTAAACTTAGCTCGAAGCCAAAATGAATCCTTGAAGAAGAAACTAATTTGACTAACCACTAAGTAATCCCAATAAAGTATATATACATATACATATTGGGGGTAGTCAAAATAATTGGTGTTGCGTAGTTAGGGCAAATAGGAATGGAATCTTTATTTTCCCGTGGTTGGGGAAAAGACCCCTGAATCAATGAATGTGAGTTTCGGGGATTATCCATCTACGGTTTCTACCAAAGGGTCAGCTTCTGGGTCACGCTGAGTTCGAGGGTTGGTCTCGGATCGTGGCCATGGCAGTTTGAATACTTTAACGGAACATTTTTGAGAACAAAGTGATGGATTCGGTAATCTGATCGTTACAGTCTCTGCCATTGCCGGATGTTGTTTTAGAGCGAATTTCAGCACGCTCGCAGCGACTCTGTTGACTACTTTGAAAGCGTCGTCGGTTATGTAATGTTCAGCGTCCACAGGGCTCATCACAATTGAGCAGGTGTTAGACGTTCTCCTTCGATATTTCCTGATTACGCAAGACCAATTATCCTGACTACTCGACCACATTTTAACACACAGACATTCTTCGTAATTTATGCATTTCCAACCTAGAAATTTGATTATTCAGTGTGCTGCTCAACCACGACAGGTGTAGCAATACATTTTTAGTTTCACAATTTCCTCTATCGATAAAAATTCAGTAGCACAATTAGAACATTTTCTTTTTTCATATTTCCTAGGCAGAACAAGATTTATCTGAGATGCCCATAATGCGATTTGATATCCGTATCACTTCAGAAAGTAAAATACCCCCTGGAAGTGAAGGCGTGATATGCAGAACAATCCAGAATAATTATGACAAGAATATGAGAAACAGTGGATACCTAAGGTAGCCCTACTTACATTCCAGAAGATTCCCAGCAATTTGAAATGAGAATAGGATAGAGCTGGCAATCACTCGTGATGTTGTAATCTTGCTGTAGTCTTTCATCGGTTTTGCCGTTTGAAATTGTGCGTATGCGTGTACACGCACACCTAGGCACAAAAACGGAAAGAGAGACGATAGCACGTGACGAGTGACCTGTTTGGTTGGGACGGTGAGGTTCAATTGCTATTACTATGAAACTCAAGCCCGTAACATTTAAGCTCCATAACCGGATCAGCCGTTGATATCGACTTTGACTAACGTAGCGTCCTATGAGGTACGAATCAAGGGTGAGCATGGTCAAAAATGGCTAGCTCTCTTATCAGAATCATGGTTTGGAACACGTATGTTCCGAAAAATACTCCACCCAACGTTTTTATGAGATTCCTTCCGCATAAGATATTCTTTCGGCTGCGTGGTATCCAAAACAGGAAACCTTCTGTCTCCTTACATGTTTTAGATAAATTTCAAAAAGAAAAGGATTGTCAGAACTTTTAGATCCAGAGACTAGAATGGGTTACGAGGAGAATGATAAATTTATTAATCTTTTACAAATTACATGTTCTTACGCAAGAAATTGACATAAGAGAACAATAAACACTAAGAAGATGAAGCAAATGTATTTCTGTTCTGTTTGAATGAGTGAGTGGGTCAGTCAGTCAGTCAATAACTGGGTGAATGCGTATCAATTATTGTATAAAATTCGTAGTACGCATTGCAAGAATTTCGGAGCGACACTGAACCAAGTGGTCTCTTTTTCGGTTTTTAACAAAAATGCGGTTCCCGGGCGACCTTAAAAACCTCACTCTGATGTTTGACCTAGTTATATAGGGAGAGCCAATAGTGAAATATCCCTGTAACCAACTTTCACTGGGAATCATTCATATCCTCAGCCCTTTGGAGGTTGAATTACTATTACTAGCATTCCAGGATAGAGAGACTGGAAGAGATAGGGAGAGATGAGGAAATTTTCGTTTATCGTCAGTTTACCAGCACTAACCTCAAGTGATACGTGTCACCTGCATTGTATACGTTTTGAAGAGGAGCATAAAGTAAGCCGTCATTTGAATGATGAATTCGTACGTCTGTGGCCCTTTGCAATTCGGAAATACCGATTGGCCATAGGTCAAAATACTCTACGCTCACGGGTTCTATATACGGGGTAAAAAAGAAAGCGGTGCTAGCAAATGGGAAGATATAGTGCTTTCTTGCTTATGGAACCGATGCATACTGAGTTTAATAGTTTCACTAGCCTTCCAGAAAATGAATACTGCGTAGCACTTTAGATTGTATGAAACGCCATGAATATGTGCTGTGAATTGCTACCTGCGAAAGATAATTAATCACCGCTCAATCAAAGATAACAATGAAACTGTTCAAAATCTTAGAGATATGGAAAAAATATTGACTTCATATTCTGTTTGTTTGTTTGTTTGTTTGTTTGTTCACCTGTTTGTCTGTCTGTTTCTTTTGTGTGTAGACTCTGTGTCTGAGACACATGCGTCCGACATTTCCATGTGACCAGAAAAAAGTGATATCAGTCACAATAGAAAAAGATTTACTAACGATATTACCGATTAGTTTATTCAAAAATGCTAGTTTCAGCACATTTTGTGAATGTCTGTATACCGTTGAACAAAAAAGAAACGCCTTCGCTGGGGCTTGTTTACTTCCTGGAAAGCGTTCTCCTGGGATGACACGCAATTCCTTACGCCAGGGAATTCGATCGCGCACTGTCAATCTGGTGTGCCTATGGGTAATAGACAATAAGAATTCAGTGTTCTATTCAGTGAAAACGCCTTCCAGTCGTTTTTCCGTATTTCGAAAGCAAATGGTGATCTTCTCACTCTGCTGATTGGCAACCACTCCGAATCAAACGACACATCACACCAAATTTAGTTGTTTCAAATGGGAAGCTAAAAGCTGCGGTCCGCCGAGAACTGATCATTGTCTCCTAACTTACTAACTTCAGTTTTGGTTCATGAAAACCTAGACCGTGATATGGATGATTGATTTACGATGATGCTGTGTATCGTTCATCTAGTCGCGGATTCTCAAATACAATGAACAACCGGTTCGCTTTTTATTCTCCTCGCCATCAGCACGTACTTCACAGGTTATCATTGTGAAAATCTGAAACTCAGGGAACTGAACTCGAAAGATGGTAGTTGTCATCGTTTCGAATTCTCGTGTTATTATTCAATCTACAACCTCGCATCACACACAGACTTGAAATGACAATCAAAGCTCATTTCTGCTGGACAACATTCTCGAACTCATGACTGGGCAACTCTCCCAAGTTTAATGTATTTGTCTGAGGTGGTCGTGCAAAGGACAAAATAAGTGATGAGTTAAGTATCGGTTATCAACGGAACTCAGTATTTCTAATGCGCCGGAGATTTTTTACTGAAAGGAGGATAGCATTGGGGATTCATTACCTAATGTTGTATTCCAGGAGCTCTTGACTCATGCAAATATAAAAAATTGGATTAGGGGGTATCTATTATAGTTTAGTCCCAGAATCTCATGCTTTGATGAATAAATCAAGCGAGAAAAGTTTTTCTGCGATTTTACAAACCAGAAAAATCACAGAAATTCCAAAGATGTTGAGAGTGTACAATAGGTGCGCGAGTTTCCTGTAGACTTTACAAGGTGTTCGTCAAAGCAACCTTGTTTGTTCTCCCACTTTCAATGGCTGCAAACTGCGTTGATTTCTGGGCAGGCAAACTACTGACGTATTCTTCTTGGTGCACATCATGCGTTACTGTTAGGGAGGGTGGGTGAAGTGGGCCTGTTTATGATCTGTTCTTAATTTACAACATGAATGGGACTTATTCGGACATTTGAAACCGGATAGCAAGCAAAATAACGCGACTAGAAAAGTGTCCCTACCCACCTTTATCATTATCTGAAATTCGTAGGTATAAACGGATTTTTTACTCTGATTTGCCCGATCCATCCAAATTACGTAATTATTTGTTTGGGCTCCACCTTTCACGCACAAGGCTCAGGTCATCCGATCAACCCTGCACTCGGAAGTACCAGACTCAAGTTTCGCTCTTGTTAGAGCTCATCTGTGGTGAGTATTCCTTCGAGGCTGTCGGCCATTTCTGGTTGTCATAGAGGATGAAATCTGAACAAGCCTAACTTGGTGATTCGGATCAGCACGGACGGGAGCACGGTTGCGTGGTGGTAAAACACACTCCCTCGAGATGAAAAGGCCCGGGTTCAAACCCTGGGTGTGGTGGAGGGTACGCACCACCTATGAGCCTTAACAAGAGCGAAACTCGGGTCTGGTGTTTCCGAGTGCAGGGTTGGTCGGGTGACCTGAGAAAGGTAGAGTCCGAAGGGCAGTCATCCAAATAAAGATTCACCAGTCCCACACACTACTCGCAAGTAATGGCTCAAAGTAAATAAATATGCAATTAAAAAGGCCCACCCACAGATGTTACTTTTGAGTTCACACCTCATGAAGGTTTGGAATGTCACGGTAGAAATGCCGTTGCCCGTTTCATCCCATCACCAGCTCGGGAAATTTCAACTAAGCAGGGACTTTTTGTTACGGATAAACACCGGCCGTCAGACAAAAACATGATGCAACTTATTTCCCAGTAGCTCCTATTGTTCTTATTTATCGTACACTACTAACCACGTGATTGACGTACTAAAAGTCACACAGAATCTGCCACTGAAATACAAAACAAATCCCCGAGGAACAGGCCAAGGTGTGTGACAATAAGTTTGACTGAACAGAATTTACTCTCACTAACAGGCAATTCAATGGAGAAGGTAAATATTTTTCGATACGAACAGATTGATAGATGGGTTGCACTAGTTCCTAATCATTCATGACAACAAAATAATTCCTGTAATCCTAACATAAAAATAAAATAATAATTTTTTTTTCAGAAAAATGGCACGGTCAATGAGAGATGTTGAAAAACTGTTTTATTGAAACCCAGTAACGTTTTCTTCCGTTTGTTGTGCAATAATCATCGGGAGCTAGGATGGATGGGATTTCCTGGACTCATTCAGCTCCTTTATTCCTTGCCCGTAGTTCTCACAGTGCTCGCGGACACAGCGCTTGAAACGTGCCACCCAGATTGTTTAATCCCACCGTCAAGCACGAGCCCGCAGATGTTTCACGTCACTCGAAGCCGTTAACCTTATTGCAAGGTCGCATGGACAAAATAGTACAGAAAAGCTTTCTATGCCACCGTCAGTATATCACCTGTTCACAGCTCGCTCGGTAATTTCTTTCCAGTATGACGGCTACAGTAGAATGATGGGAATTCTGCTCTTTTTTTCATAAACCAATTCCTCATTTGTCAATCAATGAAGCACAAAAAGTGGATCACAATTTGGTCTCCAGGTGACATTGGTCCGAGATCGTTCATTTCTTTGTGGGCAACTTCAATGTGCATATTCCCTTGACAAGAACAAACTGAACAATTTCCTCTCTATTTCTGGTGAAGTTGCCTTCAGTAGCTTTGTGGACGAAACAGGAGAAACTTAGACACACTTTCCCATCACAAGGAAATCTCTGCTAGACTAAACATTTAGCAAACCGTAGCAGTGTTCAGTGATGTTTTCCATCACTGTTTGTGCTACCTACCCAGTTTGTACTTGGGCGACCCTCTCAACCATCCTAATCCGATTACCGTCTCGAATAGGTAGGAGAAATATGTTCAGTTCGTCCGTCAACATCGTTAACTTTACCAACTCTTAAAGTGATGCGTTGAAATCTCTACGTGATCACAGACAATCCCACAACAAGTAGAGCTCACAACGAGCTTGCTTCCAGAAATACGAGCATCAAATCGTCATGAGGGAAAACCGATCGGAAATTGAATTTGACCACATTCGATCACATTACAACGAAGAAAGGAACGCGAGAGACACTTTACTGAGGTGGAATGTTAACAAGGTACGCTCACTTCAGATAAGTTTATCGAAGACTGAGTTCTCAGTTTGTAACTGCTGTAAAGGTCCACATGATCAAAGCTAGTGACTAAAGAAGGACAGGTTAAGTAGTTTTCACTAATAGTTACTTTTTTTCTCCTAAAAGAGTAAACTTTTAAACTCCTTCATCTCAGAAGTTCAGATTCATGAGCTTCGTTTTACAAATTGGCCTAATTTGTATAGGTTTACGCGATCCTCACAGCATGCAAAAATGAATGGAAGCGATAATGTGGTACCATTTTCAACTTGTGGAAAGTACACTCACGGGAAGCAAGCTTTTTCCATAGATGTCAATTATGAAAACATGCACTCATCCAACAGTAAACAAGTCACTATCTGCTATGATGTTCTGATCGCTGAGCTTGGCGTTTAGATCGCAAACGTTTCATCACCAGTCGAGGTGATGAAACGTTTGCGATCTAAACGCCAAGCTCAGCGATCAGAACATCATAGCAACCAACAACCTGAGCTACAACCAACACAAATATTTAAAACTATTGAAGTCACTATCTATTGATAAGGATCCGAGGTGATCCACCACAATTTCGGTTGGTCATAATTTCAAGGACGTTATCCCCGCCTAAGTCTTCACCAACCACTGGCTGTGGCTCCTCTTGTGTCGCGCAATCTCACACAGTTATATTTTCAAACGGTATGGCTTGCAGACATTGACAATAACATACGAAAATTTTGATTTTCGGAAAACTTCAGTTTTGTTGTATTGAATTTTTTTCTTTTGTGTAGGTTAGTGAGACAGGAGAGGGAGGAAAAAATAAATTATTCCTGAAACATTCCCATGGTCTGAATTTCGATGTAGAGTGTCAGTCCCAGACCTATTTTCTCGGTGCTTCTCATCATGGTAACGCGGTGCTCAAAACTTTGATCAGTAATGCTGGAAGAGAAGAACTAAATTAAACCTTAGTCTTTTTGCTATAGCTTTTGTATGGACAGATTAACTGCGAGGTTAACGACTAATGTTTGAATGTCCCAACATCTTGTTGACCTTTGGCCGATGGAAACTGTAGTGCCTTGTCGAAGTACACAGGATGCATCTCTGTAATCAGGTTGCAATCTTTCCTGCAGTAGATAGGGTTTTCTGCCCATTATCCCTAAGATGGTTTGACGACACACCGTAGGTGACATTAAACGACCCATCCCGCGTTAGTGTGTGCCCCCTATCACCGTGAAAAATTGCACACATACCACATTGGTCGGATGAGGAACACCGAAAAATGAGATTGGGTCCAGTCCGCAGTTCATCCGTTGAAAAGTGACGCAGAAGTCTGTTGTTGGGTCCACATTCCTGTTTTCTTTACTTCGAACGAGCTACTAATTTACCACTGGATATGACGCCTTTAACTTCAGTCGAACTTTGGTTTACCAATCTAGCGCATCATAATGCTTTAAATGAACTACGTTTTAGCTCTTAACAAGTGAACTGGGACAGGTTTGCGTTCATACCTACTTTTACGATGGTTGTTGGTTTTCAAGAGCTTTTAGAATTTGTCTGCTCAGAGATCATCAATTCTTGAGCGAGAGAGAGAGAGAATGGCAACGGAGAATTCCGTCTGGATGTGCACCATTATTCTGAAGGTAGCAACATACTGCTCTGCCTACTCGTCGTATAGTTTGGTCTAATCAGGCACTATCCTGTTTCCCGTACTACAAAAAAGTTGAAGTCAAGTCACAAACGCGATTTATGCGACTACGCATTATATTGTGATGGTCAAATAATCACCTTTATGGGAAAAATTCCAAAGGGATAAATTTCGAACAGAAAATGATGGGTATGGCGCTATTAGCCTATCGGAGGGGGTGGTTTGGTGAGGAATAAGAAAGTGGGAGAAATTTACCTTTTCATGAGAGACCATTTGGTGACGGCTGTAGCAAAATGAAGGGGTGGTTATGGAGCCCACTGTCCCAGTCAGCCAATAGTCATGGTCGTAAATGACTATTTCGAAAGCAGCCCAAGACACACAAAACGAAAATGACCAAAGAGCAAGCGAGTCTCAGTTGGATTCCTGGCAGACACCAGTGTGGTCCTAAATGAAGGCTCTAAATAAAGAGCTCAGTCAGAACAATCGAGTGAAGACAAGAATGGTGGACTGAAGAACAAGCCAGTCACACGCAGGCAGGCAGGTACAGCCTCAGAACAGAGGCAGAATGTGCATGGGGCATGACAGTGGTTCTTGAAGAAGTGCAGGTGTAAAAACGGCTAATTGAAACGACCACATAAGCTTTGTCATTTTGGATTTTGTCCAACTTAGTATACAAAGATGTCATTATGTAAAGTTTATTTGGAGATTTTGCCGTAAGGTCTCACTTTCGGAGCACCAAATAATAATCTTGAGGTGGATGCGGAGTGCAAAAACCTGGCAGAAAATTTCACGCACTTCTTTGATACTTTTTTCATAGAAGGAAGGTTGATTTAGAGTCAGACTAGGAGGAGATCTCACACATCTGTCTTGCACCAAGATAGCTAGATGTCGTAATTTTACCAGTTTATTTATAGTCGAAGATGGCATGGACGGTACTCTGAATGACAAAAGATGATTCTAAATCGAATGAAATCAAGACCGCTCTACAGAATCCTTCGAAACAATAGTCGGTACGGTTTTGCAAAGACCGTAGAAGAAACGGATCTTGGATGGTACCACACATAAGAAATTCAAACCGGGAGGCTCGCGTATGCCATGACGGTTTATCCTACGAAAATAATAAACAAGCCTGATATGCAACGTTAAGATCAATATTATTAATGGGCAACTCACCGCACAGTGATTCAGCTACGTAATTACCTAAAGGCGTGGAACCTATTCATAATTAGCAGTTGAAATTCGGACGTGATGAGTTTCTGTTTTGTAATGAATCAGACGCCCAGACATGCATCATTCTTTGGAGTCTTCGCATGCACCTTCCTGATACTTTCATTTGCCGGTCGCAGAAACTATCAACTAAAACTGTGATTACTACTTAGATGCCGAAATTCCACATCAAGATTTTATAGTGTTACTCAACTTTGATGTTAGAATAGTACAAAGTTCTCAGCCGAACTGTTCACAGACAAGTAGATGGATCAGCTATGGACAGTCCGAAAGAGCCATTGTTTCCGGTAACTTTTATGTAGTATGTTAACGTGTGGACAAAATTTCCTCGGAAGCACACGACCGGTTTCGCGGTTGTTGCCGCTCATCAGGTATGCGTACCCGGTACTCCTCTGCCCACTCGTCTTCATAGTTGTACACTCCGATGTCATATGCTCACTAGGATCTGATTTGAATCGTCTGGAGTGTGAATGGATACTTTTCATTGAAGAGCCCACAAATGAATCACAACTGTGATTTCTCATAGTTATTCCATTCACACTCCAGACGATTCAGATTAGATCCTAGAGAATATATATATATATATATATATATATATATATATATATATATATATATATATATATATGGAATCTATTTTTGTCCCCCGTGAAATACTCATGTTGACTATTACTTCACATATTTGACTTAAAATGTTGCCTCAATAAATGACTCTTCGTGTGACTCACCGATCCTCTCGGTAGATACAAACAGAATCTGGGCAAAAACAGCCAAACCAGCCGGATAGCAAGCTGATCTTATTTTTACTCATCCCACTAAGATGACTGTACCCTCCGTGATTAGTTCGGAAGTTCGCATATGTGCATATTCTGAACACATGAACTCGTGTTCATACGTGAGCAGTTTACGCTCAAAAATCCTGGCTGAAGGAGACTGTTGACGACTGCTCTGTACGCATAGGCGGATTTCGGTGCCACCGACAAGATAGGTTACTCAACCGGAAGAAATATGGAAGCAAGCTGACAATCTACGTCGAACCATCTTGGAACTGCACTTCCACTGTTATTTCCAGATACTCTTCAAAAAGTATTCACTATTTGGCTATTGAAACACTTTCCCAGATTTATTCGTTTTCGGAGTAGAATTCTGACAGTCGTGCATAAAACTCTATTTGTTCATGGTCGGACATTAACTCTTTCCAGGAGGCGCTTATAGTATTTCTGGTTTCTCTTACGGATAGAAACTTGTGCGTTATTTCTGATGATTTTAATCACGCTAGCACATGTCCACTACATTCTTTCGGGTTAGCAGATATCAGTGACTCTCCTGTGAGTGCTAGTTCCGTGTTGGACAAAATAATCATCAGTCATCCTCAGGTTTTCCTGTCTACACCCGTTTTTGCAAGCGACTATAGCTTACTTCTTCCGAGACCAATAATGTATTCATACATTATGTGTTCATAGATTATTCCCAGAAATGATTCGGGTAAAATTTCACCTCCGAAATTTCTCACCCGGAAACATCTCTGTATTGACCACAGGTAGCTACACAGCCTTTTCCCAGCTTTCATTCTGTTCCCTTTTTCTAGTTGCTGAACTCTTTGACAATACTCCTAGTCTGATCTTTAACCTTTATTGTCCCACAGAAACTTTGTCTGCATCCGGTAGAAGGGTGATCTCTCCACTACTACGGTTTTTTAGAACTCGAAAGGAATACACCAACAAGTCTCGTCGAGGATTAGAAGACAAACACTGCTCGCATCTAACCAAGACAGGGATGGGACGATTGGAAGTATCGTTTGCTACACACTTACTGAGAAGCGAAAATTCTAAGGTTCTGTAACTCTGCATAAAACTGCTTTGTGGTCACAAAACCATACCCCACCACTCAGACACTGATGTGGACCACTTCAACGTCACTTTTATACATCCTTCCTTTTTCTGTTTTCCTTCATATTCTCCAAGTATCAGTACAAAGAACAAACGTTTCTCTATGTCCGACATTTAAAATCATTCTCAAATAGAAATCTTCTTCTCGAAGTGAGCTTGACCTGCCTCTTGCAATTCTCAGACACAGGGTTGCGCAGATTATGAAATCCGTGGCAGTTCTGTTGAACGAATCCATATCATACTGATCAATTACTTGTCTTTGTCCACCAGTCACCAATGTTTCAACTCATGGCAGGCACGGAAAACGTTTTCGTCAGATAGCACTTTATATTGCTGAGAAGACTACACATAGTCTTCTTAAGAGTCACCTGAATATCTTCACCCCGACCCTTGTCTGTTTGCCTTCGAACCCCGAAGAACCCGCTGTGGATGCTGCAACTTCCTCGGTCCACGTAGCCACTAAATCCCTGGAGAGATCCGCTCGATCTGTCCTCTATGTTTTGATGGTTCCCCAGCCTTTGACTCAGTACCACGTCCGATTCTTTAAAAGCTGAAATTTTTCAAATGTCCATCACAAATTCTTGCCCGGTTCGACAAACATATTCACAATAAAATGAAGGAAATCAAAGTAGGATACAAATGTTCCAAACTGCTTGTCAATATTTCTAGGGTACTTCAGCGTGTTGTGTTTTCTCACTTTTTATTTCCCCTCGTATATCATCTGCCTAGCCGTTTCGTCTTTGTCTGTGTTATTCAGATATGCTGACTATGCTGTTTTTGTCAGGTTATTTTCGACCCTTCCGATTTCGGAAACTTCAGGGGAAACCAATCCCAAACAGAACATTTTCCCACCCGATCTGCGTTCAAACTGGAACCTTCCGTATGCCTTGAACGTGTTATCAGTTATTTCCATTCATTCTTACCTACAAATTCTGTTTTTTCCTAATTCCAAATCTTTATCTAGGTCGAACTCTGTCAAGTACCTTAGAGCTTACTTTGATAGCAATTTACGACGAACCACTTACATTAGAAACTGTACTGAAAACCGCAACGTCTCTCATCTTAAATGAGGAAGTTCAAATAATCTCGGACACCGCAGTCAGTTATCTCCAGGTTTGTCTTCCAATGTATTCTTCCGGTCCTGCTTTATTGTTGCCCCTCAGCATATCCTGACCTTTTGAAATAGGACCTCAAAGCACCGCGCCTTGGGTTGGTGATTATAATACGCGTTTCATCTATACCCATTGACGCCGTTGACTGAACTGGGTGATCAGCAACATCGATTCTTGGTTAGTCCTAGCCCAAAAGGTACTCCAGGACCCTACCTCTCCATTACCCACAGACTGGTCGCTTTTTCGTTCCCATTCATACGCTCTTTGTGAATTTCGGCACCTTTCCTCGAGGACAAACGTGCACAAAACTCACCTAGACGTTACTCTGCTCGGATTTTGATCTATGGGGAGGAGATAAAAGCTGGGCTACTCACAAAACTTTATAACTGACTTAGTTCTCCCTTACTCCTACTTACTGAGGCACACTCCATTTGAAACTTATCGATGGGTTTAAAACCAAATATTGTGCCATTCTGCGTATTTTTTGTCTTCTATGTCTAATTGATGAAATATCGGCATATCGCTTTCATATTGCTTTCACGGGAATACGAATCACGCGCCATCTACTGGGCCCTGGCCACGGAGTTTGCTTGATTGATGCGTTTCTCATTGTCATGCGATCGCTGAATTCGAAGTTGCTAAGGTTTCCCCTGGGGCGTAATAATCCGCAGGCTCCGACAGGATTCGTATTTATAAAATGACTATTTTTGCCATTCTAAATATGAGACACCCGTCTACCCTATACCACCACTTCTCCATTTTCTTTGGTTGACCTATCATATGAGTACATCACATAGCATTATCTTACGCGTCGTTTTCAACTCGTATATCCATTATCACAATCCTGTTACATGACTGACTCGTTATTTGTCTCCCTTCTGTAACGTTTCCCAAAATTTTGAGTCTCACGGAAGCTTGGCACATTCGAACCGTTCACTGATTTGGAAGAACTACTTATATACATGCGTATCGACAAATGACTCCGAGTACGCTAATTTGCTGGCCAAATTCAGTACTGCCCATATTCTCGTTCTTATTTTGTTCCAAGGGATCAGCCAGGCTGGATATTTTACAAATACTACCGTGTCGTTTCATTTGCCTTCTGACAGTGATATGGTTGGGTGCACAGCCTTTCACAGCGGAATCGCCCAAACTACGTTGAAGAAAATCAGCAGAGATCTGGAGAGAGAGAGAGAGAGGAGGGGGAATTATGTTGATTGGTCTCTCAGGCAATTAGCTAGGCAAGTCGATATTGGTTTACTGTGCATTATTATGTGTCCCCATGTTTTCTTGACCGACAATCTTCGCGTTTTGGTCATAAAACTATGACCATCAGTCGATGTGATATCAGCGTTGATCAGCAGCTTGTGAAAAGATGAACGTAAGCCGCGGAATTAGTGCTATATGGACTTTCACTGTTGTGTTCGTAGTTAGTAGTAGAACAAGTAATAGTGAAGGCACAACATCCAGCCGTAGCCGGTAGGCGAGCACGAAGCAAGCAGAGAAGGGCAGAAGTAAAGTCACTGAGCTGAGTTGTACGCAAGCGCTGGTGTAGATTTTCCTCAGTTCAAACAAGTTCAGTCAATATGGAGGAGGCTCGGTCAGTCAACAAACAGTTCAGAGACAGAATAATGATTAAATATCAACAGGTATCTCTTCTTGGTCCTCTTAGTAGGCATCGCTTCTTAAACTGGATTTTACATTCACGATATCTGGTACTGAGCGTCAAAACTTTCCCGAATAAACCAGGATACCAAACAAGATTATGGAATCGATACGTTTAACAAAAACGTCTGGTTATCCAAAGTGGTGTGGCATATAAAGAAGACATGACTAGTAGCACAAAACCGATTGGGGTAATACGGTGAAATGATTAATTACCGATCTAACTGGGAGGAGACTAGTGATGCTGTCAACATACATCCTCCATTTATGAACGAGTCAGAAAAGGTTACTGGTAAATTGGAATACTTTTAACCTTCGTAAGATTAAGGCGAAATATCAGAGCATTTTGCTGCATTCCCTCTTCGGTTTCGTGAGGGAGGTTAATTAGCGAGCTTGTTAACTCCTTAATGATGATTTGGTGCGTCAAATGTTACATAATCCGCCAAAGGGATAAGCAGACTACCACCAGAAAAAACATTTAAAATTTCATCGAAACATAGATGAAGGAATGAAGCAGCACACTATTAAAGGTTTTGTATAAAAAAGCCTCTAATAAACAAGTATTTTGTGCAATTCTTTGTGAATTACACATAACAGACAATGATTATATTTCGGATGTATGAGTAGCACAATCAGTAAAAGTTTCGATTAGCTTGATCCCAGCACAATAGTTGAGTGAACTGATGAAATTCTGCAATGAGTTGTTACTTATGCAAAATGTATGGGTGGAAATAGGTCAAAGTGAAGTACGATGTTCTCTAGGAAAACGGAATTTATTTCGCTTTTGTCATATTTGTCATTTGTCGAACCCTGTGAACAGAAATCAACCTCGTAATTGAAATACTCGTGGATTTTGTAGACGTTCGTGGTTCGGATTGCTGATTAACCGAAGGTTTTGATTGCTGAATTTCCTCTTTAGGTCGAAATGTTTCATCGGAGATTGATGGTTGTATCATCAGCATAAGCTGACGCTGTCTCATCTGAAGATGGCGGAATAGTTTCCTTGTGAACAGGCAAGCTCAGTGAATCTATAAGTTTTTCAAAACAATTTCATGATCAAAAACAAATTTTAGTACAAGAAATATATTACAAGCCTTACCTAAAATATCCTTTTGAAGGACCCGATGGGATAAACCGTAGGGAAGACTAACCAGGAAGAGAAAAACAACTCACTGAAAAATTTCCGAAATTTCTTTTTAAACAGGTTCGCCTTAAACCTGTTGTGCTTCCAAAACAACACTTGTGTAAGTCTAAATTAGTACCACTAACCGAACACTCAAACCGTTTCGGAAACGTTCACGAACCTAAAACGAGCTGAAATAATCTGATTCAGTGGCTGGTATTTGATTGGGTGAAAATGATCGTGTCTCGTAGGCCTGGTAAGCTCGTTCACGTAATGCTGTTTAGTAGCTTAAGCTGAGTTCTAGATGATTTGTTTAAAAACTCTGTTGTTTTTTCCTAACAAGTCAGTTCAATATTCAACGGTTTATCGTCAGCTGGTGACAACGCGGTAAATATTTTGACAAAATATGTTGTTCAATACCATGAAAATTGTTGAGATATAGCCTTTTTCATTTTGTTACTGCTGAATAAAAAATAAAAGATGCTCCTTTTACCTTCTTTAATTACTATGCTACAATTTACAGCAATTCAGGACGGGGGTGTGTGACTATTGACAGGCTGCCGAAATGGGAAATAGGCCGGCGGCGACGCGAATCGAACCCGGGTCGTTACTGTCTGAAGTTCAAGGGGATAACCGGTTGACTTCCGCCGACCAATCAGTTAGTACTACTACTAATATTACTACCACTACTACTAGTTCTGTGGCATTTTTACTATTATTATCACTACTACTATTACCGATGCTAATCCATTGGTGTATTCCGCGTTCGAATCCTGCCCGCGACGCCAAATGAAATAATCTATTTGCGCGAAATGAAATCGGAAGGCACTCGAACTGGCACTGAAATGTGGTAGCCCTTTAGTATACAAATTTTGGCATTTAATAGGCAATAGGCGTGTAGATAACCACACAGGCAGGCGACAAGTGAATTGCAAGCTTACTGAGTAGGCATCACATGTGTGTCGAATGAGAGAGAGATGACAAGGTACGATCGAAATTATGACTGTCATAATCGAAGAATATCATCCGATGACCTTCAGCCCGATAGTCACTGACAGCTAGCCTAATCACCGTGTTGATGTATATCTAATTACTTTCGTTGACCATTGTGTTCGAACATCGGTTGACCTTCATTAGTTTCTTTCTTTTTGTGACTACTCTCAGGGGAACTTGCCAATCCTAATAAGTCGGAAAAAGCTTCATACAGATACTATACTATATATGACTGGTAGGAGATTAGATTTTACATCATGTAATTCATTGTGCAATGGCCACGATCCGTTTTCTGAAATACTGCACAATTATTGCATAATAAAAGGAAGTAAATAGAAAGAGAACCATGGAATCACAGCACAGCTGTTTCCTCCTTGTTAGGAAACATCTGCACTACTGATTATTCTTAAAAAGGATGAAACAGCCCTACAATATTTCCATGGTTTTCAATGGTTTGAACGTTCACATTGCATGATGAATCATATTATGTAAAAATCTAATTTTCTACTGCGTACATTCACATATTAACCAAGCTCTGCATGTTGTTTAATGGGATGCCCATCGTTGTATTTATGGCCAAGCAGAGCAGCCGTTCGTGAAGGGGGTCCTTCGCTATTCGGAAAACGCTCTGCCAACATCCGAGGCCAGTGTCGGAGGGGTACCATATTGTTTAGAGCATGATTTCAATGAATCTTTGAGGGTCAGCCCGAATAGCTTTGTGGTTAGGGTGTTTCACTCACCATCGTTCACCCCGGGTTCGAGTCTCCGTTGGGGCTCCGTGGATGTCCATTGAGGGTGGTTCCTAACCAAGATGAAACGGTTGTCTAGAGTGCTTCCACAGATTTCAATGGGAAGTTAAGTGTTCACACTGCATGATGAGTCATACTAAATCATGTACATTTTACATCGGCTTGAAATCAGTTATGGTGCCAAGGCAACAACGAAAAATACAAAAATGAGCAAAGGAGGGGAAGTTAGTAAAAGTGTGTAGTGTGTTTTGATACTTTTCTTTCTCGTCGTACACTTTTTGATGTCTTTCTTATCATTTTGTTCGCCTGATTAATATTTTTGTGATTATGGGATACGAGAGTTCAACAGAATGCCTGTGCAGCATTCGCGCCGCCCCAAGCAACAATTTGCCCAACGCTGTTGGCCGAACATTGGGCCAAAATGACTCGTAACATGTGACTTCATAGATCGCATAGAAGTTCGTGGAATTTTACAGGAAATATAGTAGTAAAAGTACCACGATATTTATTGAAATATATCTGCGTTATAAAAACAGCATATTTTGTTCCACAAGTTCTCAGTATACCATTTTTATATCAAACTATCTGATTTTCACAAATGAAGTTTTTTTATCGGTGGTAAGTTGATAGTTCTCATCAAAAGGATGCATAATAGGCAGACAGACTAGGAAACGGGCAGTTAGGATGGATTAGGAAAAGATGTGTTCATTTCCAGCGATTTTTTCGAACTTTGGGCCAGCCCAACGCACTTTCAGTTGGGCCCATGTAGAGCTACCCAACGTTTCTAATGATGTAACCCAAGGAGTCCCATCGCGCGCCCAATTGGGAGCGCGTTAGGCGTGCTGCTTGGAGCTGGCTTCTGAGCAATGTCCCTCAAAGTCTCTAACCAATGACATTCAGGAAGCGGGGAAGCACCAACCGAAGCCAATGCTGATACTAATTCATTCATACCACTACGTCCAGTCATCGTCTGGCCGATGCGTCGCTTTTTCTAGCCTTGCCCAGTACATGTCGTCAGGGCACGGAAGGTTAGACCATGGACAGGTATTCGCGAAACACGTTCGAGACACCGGATGCGGTGCAGAGGGACCATCTTGAGACAGAGGGCGGCTATCCGTGCCCAATACACAACGGTGAATCTTGTCACTACTCACTGGATGTTCCCACCAGATGTAATTGTATTTGATCAGACTTTGGCGTAGACAGACGTTCGCATTTCAGTCGAAATAGACTTGCACTTGGCCTGCAAATAAGGGCAGCCTGTCAGCCAGCACGGATGCGTTTTTCGGTCGGAGGGGAATTCTTTATTATACACGACCGGTTAAATTCGACTGAGTAGAAAACTCGATAATCTGTTCGAATAAAAGTATCTATTACCGCTTATAGCGGCGTACAGCGGCCATAGCGAGTAAATTCCCTTGATCCGATGTGTTGGTTTACAAGGAAATATAGCGCAGTCAGTAAAAGGGCGCGGAATGTGAGCAATGCTTCAGAGACATCGGTTACCGAACACAGAAAAACACCGAACATCCTCAACGAGGAACGGCCGCAAATTATCTCCAACGTGCTCAAACGAACCGGATTTAATACCATATGGGATGAACTTTTATAATGTACGGTCGAAATGATGGATTTTAAACCATGCTGTCCCGGGGTCCGATCACTTCTCCATTCGATAGCCGCTAATTGAGTGTGACCATCTTCCCGAAATATTGTAGCATTTCTGCTGAATAAATCAAAAAAGATACGAAAGATGATTTGCTAATATTGTTCGTTTCTGGTCGTTCGCTGTAAAGATGAGGCAAAAAATGAAAAATGATGACTTTCGGGCCATAATCAATGCTTTGCACACAAGCGAAAATTCATACTGACCAATGAAATATTCGTATTGTGCGAACACAGTTCACCGTGGACACATTGGTATAGGTCAGTTTGACATTTCGTCAACTGATTTGCGGCGTAGATAAGTTTTAAAGATAGGAAATGAAGGTCGCATGCAACGGGGAACTTGCCGATCTACGGAGAAAGGGTCAAAGATTTGCGGAAAATGAGTGATTCACATAACGACTGCTGAGGCCTTAGGTTTCCGAAAATGTCATTCTATCATAAAATTTACGCTCCTTAATCTGTATTTAACAAATCCTAAAGAAATATCATGAAGTCGCATTCTTCTGATGTCCTCGTTCAGTGACGGCTTTCTTCCAAATCAGCATCACAGTTGGTGCCTAGAATGAGGCACAATTAGGATATGTTTATAGCAGTTCTCGTCGAACATCACTGCTCGGTTTGTCATCTTGAGAGTACAAGGGCAGAAACATGTTTACAAATATATCCGAGATGGTCACCGGTTATTCCCACCTCTCGCAACATCTTCGAAGTGAAACGACTCGAAGACTGCAGAACTGGTCTAAATGAGCAAGCGGCTGACCTCGGCGGGATTTTGGTGATTTGAGGGCGGTACAGTAAAATAAAGCAGACACAGTCATTCATAAATTTCTCTGATATGTGCATAAACACATCAGCCTTATTATAAAGTCACGTCAAATGATATGTCGGATAAATATTTCATTTATGCGGGATTTTCGCAGATTCATTAGAGGAAACAGGATACATACCATCGGATCAATGAGCATAACACATTTCTTTGTCGCCCTCTTTGATAGTCTCTCATTTTCACAACTTAATTCATCTTTGATAAATATATTTTGTGAATAACTAAGAGAAAAAATAGTTTGCTAAACTGTTGACTTTAATCCGACTGGCTGTACTGTGAGCTACCGAGACGTTAACATTCAACTGACGGAACTAACTGATTAGAACGAGATATTTATGTGCTAACTCACCAGACGTGTGGTGTTCATTAGGTGTTGCTTTTGTTCGGTCACTTTGTCGTGCATCTGACAAGTAGTCCCGGTTGAATTAGCTGGTCTGATCGGCTACCCTAAAATTCAATTAACCACAAACCTTGATTTCCTGAATGCACAATCAGATACATCGGTGGGCTTCCAACAAAACAGAACGACCTAAAATCTTTGGCTGGATGGAACAGTCGGACAAACCAATAGGTTTTAGATGTAGGTATGCATATTTTCAATGAAATGCACTTGTGTGTGGGTGTACTTTCGTGGTACTCACTCTCTGTTGCGTCATTTAGCAAGTGTAACAGTAGCAGTTCGAATACCTTAACCGAGAGAGATGTCGCACGCATGGCATTCGACTGAGCGGCCTATTCGCTGCTGCTAACTGATTTTGTTACGCACATCCGGACTCTCTGGGTGATAAACTAATCGGGATTTTTCACACTCCGCTCGGTGTACCGCTTCCGCCAGACTACGCTTGAAATTCTCGCATTCACCATCTAGTACAGCTTATCTGGAACTTGCTCTTCTGCCTATCGTTTTTGTTTTATTGGACCGGTAAGTGTTGTGTTTGATTCGTAAACAGAGTACCGGGCCTGTTTACTAGTTCGTCTTGCAAAACATTTCATTTCGTTGCCGTCGAAAGGACAAATAAGACACGTTTTCAGACCCAGAGCCAACGAATGAAACAAATGTTGTCTTTCAGTAACAGCTGAGTGCCCGTGTTAGGCAGCATAAACAATGCCTTCGGTACACAACGTACCGCATAACACTGGTTCTCCCCAGGTAGCTTTCAACAGGTGATGCACGCAACATGAGACCAATCAGAACCGTTTTCGAAAGGTTGATCAAGGAACTTGATTCAGCCCGAACTGCATCGATATAGCAACCCATCACACCTCTATCTTAGAATAAGTGACACGAGATAAACCCCCATCATCTAATTCGGGTTTCCAGTTGAAGTCGGCTGGAATTCAGTTGTCACGTGAATGCTTTTGCCGGAGATCAGCAGCTGACGAACGGACCATCAAAATAAGCCTGGGCGTCATTAATTACGGCACTTCGGAAGATCATATGGTTAGGTCACGTGATAGTCAACCGATAACTCAATGATGTCCAATTGATTATTGCAGTAAATTCCGAAAAGCACACCCAAAGGAAAGCATTCGGGAGAAATATATATTTAGCTATACTGCCTCAATTACATACGTGTCAGTTCGCCCACGTTACGGACTACCTCGCAAACCGCTTGCAGAAATCGAATCTGTACTTTTATGTTCACGATAAAGTTATGCGTTCTTGTTTCTCGAACGAACCACTTAGTAACTTGGTTTATTTGTGAATACATCAGATTTTTGACTAACGGTAAATACTTTCGGGGATTTGGCCATCTTTTTCGTTGTTTTAATTCACGTGACTTTAAGAAGAGCAGTGGACAATATCGCACACTCGTATTCCACTTCGGTTTCCAACATTTTCAATACCAGAAGCACTTTGGACAGGTCGGTTCCACGAGATGCGTATGCATTTAAACTAGTGTATCTGGAGCATGTAGCACTGCTCGAATCTGATAGAAAACCCACTCGACAACGGCGAGGTTGGGCATCGATTATTGGGTACTCGAAGTTAGCCTGGTACGTTACGTTCTGTATGCGATGTTCCCAGATAGACCGCTTCAGAGTGCACTACTTGATCGGACAGACAGATTGATGAGCCAGTCCATAGCATGACAGAAATTATCAATGAACTTGACCGTGTAGATCATTTTACATTCCGTGTCCGGAAATCATTAGATTTAACTAACAACCGGCCAATTGCCGAGTTCATTGATACACGTTAGTTGAGCCCCCTTGTGCTTTCGTTTCTGCCCATTTTTTCACAATGGTTATTATCATTAGTTTACTAATTATAATAAGGTAGGCATTTGAGGAAACCGTGCGCTGCACAAGTCGATGTGAACGATCCATTGTTTTTTTTCACGTGAAGGTGCACAAGTAAAAATGGAGAACGGACCAAAGAGAAATGACACTGTCCAACTTATGGAATATACAGTCTGACTATGTATACATACATGCAACCTCAGTTCAATTTGCTGGAACGTGGCAAAATCGACAGCGTTCACGGTTCGCATTCGTTTTTGTTCTAGTCTCCAACCAAACAGTGACGGATCTTTTGAACTCGGAAGGGGAGGACCAGTGATGTTTACCCTACATAGCCTCCTCGTGTAATTTTTGATAACTTCTCAATGTCATCTATTGATCTACACTTGCACTTTGCCAACTGAGGCAGGAAATGCGAACAGAGAATACAACCACTTTAGTCTTGTTGCAATACTTCACGTTGATTTCGAACAGACTGTGCTGGGAAGAAAGAAAGAGAGAGCGCGAGAACGTGACAATATGTGAGGGATACCGTTTTAGTGTTGCTAGTGCTTCTTCAGGATGCAAATTTGATGAATCGCACAAGTAACACGATGTGAAATAAACTGAAGCACATTTCCACCACGAGCCTTAACAACCTCCAGGTGTTTTCTTCGTCATCTTCAGGAGTTTTGTCGTTTCCCCTTTTACTGAAATTTATGGACGGAAGCACAGAAGCCATCCTATTTTGTTGCTTTCAAATCGATCTACTCCATTGGACAAGCATAGAGTACCTCAAACCACATGACTGGAGACACTTTGTGGGTAACACGTTCATGCAACGACAGCTACTTTCACAAAACAAAACATACCGCTATCCTAGTGTGAATCCCGATGATAAAATCTTGTTCCGACAGAAATCGATCACTGAATATCCTGTTATTTTAGAGATGTAATAATCACTCTACCCAGGAAATGTAGATTTTGTCGACCGGGTAAATCAGATCTAAGCATCAAAAGCCACACCGGTGAACTGAGCACAGTTAATTAGAATGCATGGGAACAAGAACCATACAGAAAAACACTAGGCGTAAAACGACCGTTGTGAGTCATAGACCGACGAAGTTTATAGATCATACATAACAAAAAACAGACCGGCTATATGTAACTCAACGATACCTTGAAAGACTGCGCTGCGGGTTGAGCTGAGCTGAATTAGTTGTCTGTAGTTCTGACCGGGCAGGGAGCAATCATGTGATCAGTGAAAATGGCAGTAGGATTCAATAAATCAAATGGGCGCGCTCGCTACTCAACAGGTTTTAGAAACGAAAACGACTTGAAATGAT
The DNA here is from genome assembly GCA_948099385.1 of Fasciola hepatica. Lineage (NCBI taxonomy): Eukaryota > Metazoa > Platyhelminthes > Trematoda > Plagiorchiida > Fasciolidae > Fasciola > Fasciola hepatica. Next base: position 6,406,925 of record CANUEZ040000063.1, read on the forward strand.
TTCTGCAAAGAAAAAAATCCACATCAGCTGCTTAAGGTTACATACTGAAGGGAGAATTCGTCACCCGTTAACGGGGCACACTTTGAGAGAAGGGTAGACGAAAAGGTGTGCAAGGTAGCGCAGTGAAGAGACCACGCACTCAACGATCAAACTGATTAAGTACCAATATTTCGAGTAGGAGAAAAGATTCAAACTGGATTCGAACACAACGGCATCCGCAAAACAACCACAAGACCGGTGAAGAGAACAGTAGCAACGGGAGTGGTAGCAGCATTAGTACTAGCACAAAGTGGGCAAAATGAACGAACAGAGCTAAGCAGCTCAAGGCACTGAATGTCTGAAATTTTCAACGGGGAAGCTTCAGGAAATGAGTTCAGTCGAATTCGTGGGACGGCAGCAGATCTGACGTCAGTCGAGTCGGAGCTTTGGGGAGGGCAGACTCAGATAATCCTCATCAATCTGCGTACGACTGAGGACGATAGTCTAAGTGATGCGGGGCCGATGCAAACAACGTTTGTAGTCTATATGCCTCGGCAAGAATAAGATTGATATCTTCGTCAGTCCAGTGATAGGTAGGTAAGTGCTGTAGTAGGACCATTAAACCTTGAAAATCCTGTTCCCGTTGCAACTCAGTGGAGAAACGTAACAAAAACGCCGCACAAACGTACACGTGGAACGAGGAAAAACCAGATCGTTCGGCCTGAAAACAAAATGAGTCAGAAAGGAACAACAATTTTCTGGCGCGAAACACTACTTCCGAGAGACGATGAGAAATTGAATTTCATGGTCACTGTAAATCCTAAAATTGCTTTGCATTCGCAAACCAAAGTCCTGTTACTACTGAGTTATCCTGACTATCACAAACTGAAATGAGTTCCATACGGTGCATGCATAGACTAAAACCAGTAGCAGTGGTCAAACTGTAGACTGTGTCCATGGAAACTGTATGCTAATGACGACGCAAATGTTGTGGTTTAGTCAAAATAAGAGGTAGATGAATGAGTTTGTTTTTGGCGTCTCCAGACAAACTATCATCATCACAGTAACAAGGGGTTAACAGTTCACCTTTTGCTGGCGTTTGCTTATAAGATCATATTTCGAACAAGGAACTCAGTCCAGTTAAGTGACTTTCCGATCCATGCAAGAACAATGAGTGTGCTTTTTGAGTGATATATATATATATATATATATATATATATATATATATATATAACTAGATGGAACGCTGATTGTGCGGTAGCCCAGATCCACAAGCTTTCCTGTCGTTCAGTCAAAGCTGTTCATATGGCTTGCACAAGGTTATCAAGCTCGAAAACCGAGGGCAAAATCTCACACGTGGTATGACCTTGTGCGATTTGCCTGTGTCGGAAAGGTTTCGTTACTGTACGCCAAACCGTGTTTGCTAAATAACCGTCATTGGCTACCAAACGATCGCCAACGGCTACTGAACGACAAGAAAAGTTGCAGTTCTGAAAGCTCGTGCTAGTTCTAAAACCCGTCGAAAGATGATAATCGGATGAGTCAAGATTGAACCACACACGCAGACTTTGTAAGTGTTGGGTAGACGGTGAAGAAGAATGCCAGTTTTGACGAGATACTAGCCAAACCCATTTCTGCGGTTTCCGTGAAGGGGCTTATCATTCATTATATTAACACTTCAGTTCAAGTTAAATCCCTGCCGACAAATCAATCACCTGTGTGAACCTGTGAAATCGTTGCTGACGTTACAAATGAGAGTTAATAATCGTTATATTAAGGAATTTCACCCCAAGTTATTATCTGTGGCGGGAACTACATTCCATATGCTTACTCAGAACAGGCTGTGAAATTCGTTGCGTTATATCTAAAAACTCTGCAAGACTGAAAGCCTTCTCAAGTAACAAAATTCGTCACTATTTCAACCAGCAACTAAAATTTATGCACAGTTTCGGCTCTGTACAATTTTTTGCAGTTTAGCCAACGAACGCGATCAATGTCCGGATTTGTTTGTAGGATAGACCACAAACACCCTGCCGCATAATCGAGCCTTCCGTGTTGGATAATGTGCAATCAGGTGGCACAGAAACGAATGCACCAAGCATAGCAACCATATGAGAGACGACAGTGAAAAAAAAACCGAGTTTATCGGCAAACTTTGAAAAACAAAACCTAACTGAATTTTGGCGTGTGCAGCTAATCCAGAAAGTGATATTGTTTTTATCCAACAAAGTACGTACCATATAGGTATCCCACAAACGTATGATGCAACGAAGTGGCAACTCCCGAATCAGTAGATTGTTCATCCATCGAAACGCGAACTGTAAGTATTCGACGTGATGCGCGGTCAGGTGACGATGCAAACTGGCATCCACTCGTTCAACCAGACTAGCAAGCATGGATACGCTGTTCTGGATTCCCGGTTGAGCAAATGTGTAGTTGTCCTGAATTGTGTCCAACAGATGTGATGTGCACCAGAACACATCAGCCTCCACGGGATCCACATGCTCGGCCGGCAGATCATATTGTAAACTCAGTTCACCTGAGGTGTTCAAGTCTGTGAACCGCGCGATATCGATTGTAATGGGTAATGAAGACATAGTCGGACGACAGATGAGAGAATGAAAAAAATGAAGAGAAAAGCGTATCATACTGTATGGCATGATGTGAACAACCCCAAGTAGAGTGCAGGCAAAATGGAGCAATCGGTAAAAAATAAGGAGAAAAACGCGAAGAAACAAACTATAGCAGTTTAACAAGTAACTGAGAAAATGCAAACGTTTGGAACATGTGGAACACCGGCGAGACGCGCACCGGGCGCAGATATATGTGAATCAAACGAATCTTCCAATGAATCATAGGCTGTTTGTTCGAGGGCGTGAAAGAAAGAACCAACGGAATAAAAACAGGAAGAACTTGCATCAATATACCGGTAGCTGACCTCAGTGAAATAAGGTAATAATTAGGCTGCAGTCAAGTGAGGATACGTGTTCAATATAACTACGTGGCTCGGAGATGACGAAAATTCGCTCACGCCGAAAAACGTGTCATGATGCACCCGAGGCGAAACGGAACATGCTATGGACTTGCTCATGCCATATTTGATAGACAATACAGAGGAACGTACGAGGCGGACGCATGGATCTTGCGAACAGAATATCAACTTACCGTGATTATGGCTCAACCCATTTATCAGCGTGTCTATGCATACAACCGACGGAGGACAAACAGATGGAACCGATTCCATAAAAAGGGTGGGGGAAAATTAAGGCACAGCTAACGAATATTGGAACCGTATAGATATGTAAAAGAAAACACCCGTCACATCCAATACTTGCCAAATGCTAAGCATCCAATGTGCTGTCACCTTAAGTGAATAAAGCCGTCGTCAAGTAAGTCGGCGCAGCTGTTCCCGAAGAGGGGGAAAATCAGTCAATTGTTATTCACTTCTGATCGAAAGTCATCTAAAGAATTAACTGATTGCCTTGTTACTCAGTGAGTTTTTCTTTCCACAGGTAGATGTTGAATGGTGTAGATGTCATCAGGAGTGCTCGGAGAATGCATATGGATATCAATATCAGTTATGAGGGTACGGCCTCCAAATGCCTCAGTACGGTCGAGGGTGGGTGTCTCAGGCTCCGAGATTGCTACTCGTCCTGAACAACTCTCGAAATGCTCCCAAGTGATCGCGCGTTTTCTACAGCCCTTGCTGAGGAATTCCCACTCACTACCTTCTCTTGGCGTAGGTAATCCCACTAAAGTGAGAGGACGAAAGCGAATGGCCGGCGGTCTCCACCGGGTCGACTGACTAGTAGTTAGTCTAGGGGAGATGGCCAAACCCTGATTTCAAACCAACTACGGGTGGAGTATGAGACGTACAACGGTATGCTCACCGGCATCTGTGGCGGAGAGGTGCACTGGGCATCCAGGATGTTTGGCCTCATCCGAAGGGCGAATGAACTGAGCAGTCAGTCACCGGCCCCCAGAGGGCTACGATATCCGCATATCGTCCAACTGCCCTGCAGGTTAGGATAAAGGAGCATTACGACGAATACAAAGCCCCCAAGATTTTCGGACGGAGCAGAAGCGAGTTTGAGTATAAACTCGAAAATTCAAAAGGGAAACAGGAATGAACTAATGGAAATGAGCTGGACATGCTTCGCAAGACTGATATAAATTCGAAATGCTTAAAAATTAAAGTTTTGAGGTACTCCATTACCACCGGTTTGAAAGGGGGGGGGGGCAATGTTACTTAATTACTTTCGTGAAACGTCTACACGGTAGATCGGTGTTCATCGGTTCAACTGCAGTGGTTGCGTTGGATACCGAACCCAATCTTTCTGAATGGATGCAAGTAATCCTTAAACTCGGACTTGTACATGAGCAGAGCAGGTGATCCAACGGATACAAAGGTCATTTAGATTTTGTCATTGCATTATTGGATTGAGAGTTGGATACCCTTTGGAACCCGGAATCGAAGAGATTTTACCTTAAGAGGGCAAATTACTGTGGAGTTTGATAACCGTTACTTCGATGTGATCATGTTACAACAATGGTTCTAACGCAGAACTCTTCCTGTTATGGGAACAATGACAAATACCGGAACCTCGTGCACAGTGTACAACTCCGAAATTACCGGTGTCTTCGCGAGCGGGACTCGGCTCATGTGACTGACCTCTAAGTAGTCAAACGCGAACGGGAAATCTTATTAGTTTTCATTTTTGAACCTTGCTGGTCCAAAATGATTTCGTAGATCATCATCATCATCGCACAGCGTTAAACAGTATCGCAAGCCTCACTGACCACTACCTTTCTCATCACCTTTCACGTTGAATTAGAAATTATGAATATACAAGATGGACAGGGAGTGGATCTACACGAGTGGGAAAAGGAAAGAATACCCCAGTTAGCCAACACACGGAATACACAGTCTAAAGGTACAAACGCACATCGATCAATCATTCTGATTTGATAGAAAGTGACAACACGATCGCCACCGTTCACGGTTCGCTGCCATATCCCTCAATGTCTTCAGCCAACTGGTAGACGGATCTTTTGCACCCCCAACCACGAAGATGTGAAGCACCTACTTTTCCTAAGTTCGCTGTACATTTTCTCATTCCTCAATGCCACGTCATCTGTTGACCTCCACGTAGTCTCTTTCACTCCCTAGGAGGAACGGAGATAGGACACGGTATGGTAGACGTGTGTTTGCCATACGTAACACGTGCCCCAAACAACCAAGTCTACTAATCTGGATACACTGTGACAAAACGTTCCCCGACTTGACACCCAATACTCGGTTTCTAACATCAGCATTGCTCACTCGGCTATTCTACCCTATCCTAGCGATATTACGTAAACATCGGTGGTCGAAAATCTCAAGACAACGAATATCTTCTGCACGCAGAATCCAAGCCTCGAAACCATACAACAAAACTGAACGCACTGCGGAACAGTACATAAGACCTTTCAACTTCAGTGATATATCAGGTCGGCGCCACAAGTGCTTCAGTCCAGCGTACGCCCCTCGAGCCTTGGATATACGCGCACTCATCTCCACTGCCGTACTCCCATCCGTCGTCACGCTGCTACCGAGTGAAGTGAAGTGGTCGACAATTGCCAGCACCTCCCCATCGAGCATCAAGCTCGGAATTGTTAACATCCAGTCATGTAACATCACTTTACACTTTGAAGGTGCAAAGCGCATGCCCGAATGAAGCTACAGCTCTTGAGAGTCTATCTAGTGCACGTTCACCATGTTCCGTGGATTCGAACAAGCAGACTACGTCGTCCGCGTATTCTAGGTCACACAGCTTTCCATCATCTCCTAGTTCGACGCCCACATCTTGGAGACTTCGCAATGCATGCTCCATTACCTCGCCCATGACGAAGTTGAACAGGGATGGAGATATGGGACATCCATGTCGAACCGCGATGGTTGTTTAGAATCGACTGGATAGTTCACCGTCAACCCTTACGCGACATGAAGTATGAGAATACAATGATCTCAGTAATTTCACGAACTTCTGGGGCATACATTTTCGATGAAGAGCACTGAATAGTGCTGTTCGATCAACTAAGCCGAAGACGCCTTTCAAGTCTAAGAAAACCACTACTGTCGGTCGGCGGTGCGTGTGACGTTGTTTCAAGTAGTCGGCGAAGAGTAAAAATCTGGTCGATGCATCCTCAACTTGGGCGGAATCCAGCCTGCTGTTCGCGAGTGTTCCTCTCGCGAGCTGGTGTAAGATGGTGCAGCAGAATCGAGGCTAATACTTTGGTGACTATCGGAATTAAGTTAACCCCAAGATGGATACTACAGTCATTGCCTATTCCCTTATTGAAGATGAGAACAATCAATGACTTACTCCATATTACCGGAATACGCTCCGCGTTCCAAATGTCACAGAGCAAGTGATTTTATCAAAGCATCTCCATCCAGTTTGAAAAGAACTGGAGGAAGTTCGTCGGGACCTGCCGCTTTACCTCGTTTTAGAATTCGAATACGTGACTCCATGTCTAGTTCCGATGGGAGCTCAAGTGATACCACCCAAAAAGTCGCAGCTGCTGACACAAGAGTAACTGCACTAGCGCGTGGCCACCTAAACCGCTCCTTGAAACATTCGGCCCAACGGTCAAACCTTTGCTCTTTGCAATGAATGGGCTTTCCATTTCTATTGCATATCGTTTCATTGACCTGGGTGCGCCGTCCACCAGTGTCACGAATGAGTTTAAACAGTCTTTGACTGCTACCTGAAGCAGCTGATATTTCCATTTCTTCGGCTACCTTCGCCCACCAATTTTCACGATCATTCTCAAGGCTTTTCGTAACTTGCTTCTGTAACTTTCTCCGCATCTTATTCATCTCTTTACAGCTTCAGAGCTGACGCTTTTGCTCCATTATACTCAGCGACTCTTGCAAGTTCCACCGTCTTGATGGACAACGGACCTACGACCACAGGCAAAACCTGCTGCAACGTGCACTACCTGCTGGATATGGGCCCAATGCTCATCTACATTACTGATCGTCGTAGTTCCTAGCTCGTGTGCTAATTTTTGTTCATAACTGCTGCGAACTTCTGGATCACACAAACGTTCCACGGCTAACCACGTTTGCCGTTTGCAACGATTACCATGGAGCTGGAGAGATAATCGCATTAAAACTAATGCATGGTCCGACTATACGTACGTGGACCAGTAACATCTACAGTTCTCAACAGAACTGCACCACCGGTAACTTACGGCGACATGGTCGATCTGGCTTACAGTACCTGTAGAGTTAGAACGCCATGTCAGCGTGCGATCCGAGCTGTGTAGGAAATTGGTGCCAGACAAGAACAATCGATTGTCTGCACAAAACTGGAGATGCCAATCCCCGTTATCTGTGCGCTCAGCAGGTAAAGCACAACGCCCACCTAAACAAGCTTCTGATGCACTAAGTTTGCCAACTGGTGCATTGAAGTCATCAGCTAGCACTACAATGTCAGGACCTTTGCTCCTGCGAACGAGAGTGATAAGTTCATCATAGAACCCATCCTTCTGCATGTCAGAACTGTAGTCTATTCGGGCGTACGTCGAGACCACAAACAAATTGCGCCTAACACAACTATCGTTCCGAACGCCGACTGACCCCTGCAGTCTTACAGCACACAAACGACTGTTAACAGGGATCCAGTCTAAAAAGGCAGTCTTAGCCCTGTCAGTCAAGACTATTCCTACACCACGTTGATCCGCAGCTCGAGCTACTTCGTCTCCTGAAGTGCGCAGAAAATACCTCGACGAGATATCAGGAGCAGTTAGTTGTATTACACTGCTCGAATCCTGGATACGCGTTTCACTTAAGCAGCAGACATCAATCTTCAGAGTATTTATTGTGAGGGCTAGGCACACCTGCTGACCGGCCTGCATGGGTGTACGCACGTTGAAGGAGCCCAGATTCAGAGGCTGACGAGGCTTGAGAAAATGTGAGTTACGAGACTGAGGATTGTCAACAACACTATTTGACAATGAACTTTTGTGAGTATCGACCGTGTTACCAGTGGGAGCATTATGGGTGGATAGACGGCGCAAAGAGAGGTGGTTGTGGACAGAAGCCGAAGATTGAATAAAAGAGGGAACTCTGAGCGGTAAGCCACTTATCACTACCCACCCCACTTGATGCAATGGGCAGCGCGGTCCTGATTATCCTGCGCGACGACCGATGCAGTATGGAGTTCTTTCTATTCGTGCAGTTCATGGGAGATGTTGGAAGGGTTTGCTAGGGTGTCCAGCCACAAAGCAGGAGAACGATTGGGGTCCTCATCCAAAGCTTTTAGTTCTAACAAAAACCTATCCGCAAGGCAGCGGGATGACATAGTGGAAGCCCATTTACTTGGATTAATTATTCCTCCACTGATTTTGCCGATCGACCTGCTAGCTCAACTCGACCCCCAACCTGGAGGACCAGGAGACTGGACTTTGTCTGAATTCTACCCACTGACCTATCAGGTATGATTGCATCTCTGGCTCAAAAAAGCCATCCTGTATAGCTCTTTGGGTCATAGAGGCGCCGAAACCATTATACCACGTCAAGGTGCAGTCTCGTCGTGATGGATTTCGTAGATGAGCGTAAGAATGTGCAATCTGCAATAATTCTGTATCCACTTCGTGTCGGTCGAATTCCAGTTCTATCTACTGAAGCAACGGTCAGTGAGGAAAATCAGGGAACCAGCATGTACAAGAGAAACAAGATGAAGCGCACTCGTGATCGGAGGACACCGGACACCATGTTTTACCAATCCTGACTGCCACGAACGTCTTCAAAATTGGCAAATAAGTGTGCCGAGATACTCGTACTATCACGGTGGGGTATGGTTCTTGTGCATATGTTTGTTACTTCAATTCAATTGGTTGCGAACTGCATTGGACAAGGGGCAAACTGATGCGACATAAGGCAACTAAATACCTCATCCACAATCAACTGAGTTCCACTTTCGCCGATTGCTCTACCAGATTGTCATTTTCGTTTTCGTTTTCTATTATTCCTCAATTGTATTCGGTACATCCTCTTCAGTTTTATGATTCTACGCTACACATGACTTCGCAGTCATTTACCTAATAATACGGGAATGAATGGTGTGAAATTAGAGTAATGTGTGATGCCAATTTGCTTTGCACTGCGGCAGAAAATTTAACCAGAACCGTGGTATTTTATTGCAAAAGCCCAAATAGCCGTACTACGTAAACCATCTTTTCTAAACGACCCTACTATTTCCTTCGCAGTTCCTGACATAAAATTACTTTTAAACCCAACAGCCGACTGAAATATTTCAACACAGAAGTGCCACAGCTTCGATGATTACCTTTGAGAGAAAAGATTTAATACACACACGCCACTGGAACATCTTATTTGATTCATTCCAACCGTAAATTGCCAGTCAACTCTGTTAGATACATATTTTATGGCTATTCCTTAACCTTCGACTTCATTCCTCGAACAGTGATACCACAGAGGCCTGGTTCTTTTGGTTATCCACTCAGTTCTTTGGTATGGCATATCGACTGTTAGTCGGGACGTATTTCAAACACCACATCTGTTGGCAAATTATCCAGATTCTTAATGAATATCTCTGGCGTTTTGCTAGCTACCATAGTTTTGCCCTTTTTTGCTCAAAAAGTTAGCGACCTCCCGTCTAGCTCCTCCGGAACTGTAACCAGGTAATCTGATGTCGTAAGGATAGAGTAAATGCGAAATTATTGGGCGGACTGTCTGACCGTTCGACTGATACCAATGAAACGACAGGACATGCTGCATGTTGGTTTGGAGGCATAACTTATGCGAAATTTTAGATGCGAGCTACAGACTTGTCAGAGACAATTCAATACAAGAGACCGTGTACTTGAAGTAGAGCAGAACTTTTAGGGGACGTCGAGTATGTGCGTACAGCGTATTGTAAAAGACAAAGGTCAGTGTAGGGGAACTGAGTGTGGTTCATAGTTCGCAGTTTACAATGAAATGAAAACCTGCGTAGAGAGAGGTCGTTCGCACTAACCGAAAACTTGGCTGGCTGTAGATACTGTCAACAACGCTGTGTTATTGAATAGAAAATATTTGCAAATAACAGCGGTAAGGCTAGGGGCGTTCACGACTGTAAACAAAGAAAGCAGCGTTCGTCGCCAAAATTACCCCGGGTCAACAATTATCAAAAGGATGTACACAGGGTGACAGCTTACATCCGACTAGATGAGAAATAACAGACGCAAATCATGTTATTCAGCATTAGAAAAGATGGATCGGGGTACCTGCGTCGATGCGAACGTGCACGCTGTCGTCATCAACATCGGAAAAGCAACTTGATTAGGAATCTACGCCAGCTGCTGCTAATACCAGTTGGCTGCGGATTTCTTCTTCTTACTGTCAATGAATGTGCAAAACGAATGGCGCGAAAGGGGCAGCGTTGCCCCACGGTGGTGATGGAGCGTTTTATTATCACCTCGGAGGTTGAAGCTTCGAATCATCGCCATCAACGGTTACTTTGGTGATAGACAGCAATCCAGTGTCGTCCGGATCGTTGCCACATTTGACCCATTGGGACCATATGTGGTTCTTCATCCCAAGTCTCAGAGTCTGGTTGCCGGTTATCCCTAATAGTGTAGTGGGCCTTGCGACTATGTGGTGTATACCCCTTGGACTGCACCGAAGCGCAAGCTTGTAATTAAAAAAATCCTGCTCGAGACAATTGAAGGATATCGGCAATAGAAAGGATGAGTTTTGAAGCGACTGAGAATGTGAGTTGTTCTAGAATTCGGGGGGGGGGGGGGGATTTGCTGCATCAGATCAGATGTGATATGATGTACCGCTCGGATGAAAAAGAACAGGATCTCCCAGGTAAACGGTACAAATTCCTGTCCACAGGTGCTAGAACGTTAATTAGACCACCGTTTCCTGAGAGGTCACCCCCACGTGTCCCAAGAGTTGTGAAAGCTTATGATTATTCTGCTCGAAAACAGCTGATCACACTGTTGGAAAACTTTCATACGATTAATTTGAACCACTTTCAATGTTTCATATGAGTCGAACGATGGAACTACGCTGATCAGCCCAGTGTGATTTCGGGTCTATCGAAAACATTCTCATCAGTGTTCCTGACAGCGTGTTTTACGTGCAATGATAGAAACACATCCATTTTATTATTGTCGATACTCTCATATACAAGCACTCTATTTTTCATCTAGACATTCGGAATATCATCACGTTCGTTTAGGATCACTGCATCACCAGAAATGAACTGTGGTCTGCATGATTTCAAACACGCATTCTTATCCAACGCTGAAAGATCGATGTTATAACATATTTATCTTATCCTCGCACTATCCCGGTGCTACTGAACGTTTCCCACACCATCCTCATTTCGACAGAGTTGGAATGCAAAAGACATGGATACCTATTTCACTTGCCTAGAACATTTCACACACCAATGACTAGTGCCGCGGCTGACAAATTCATCCCATTATCTATGAACTAGAACAGACTTCTCCGCCTTCCGTGGCTGTCTACAGTTATTACAGGTATAAATAACCAATACGAATCCAAATAAGCTTGGCAAGATCAGTTCTGAACGACCGAGAATTTTGTACGAGATGTCTGTTTCGGTTAACGTCAGTACGAGTACGGAAATAGCAAATTAATGACACAGGCCGGAAAACATTAGCCAAATGAAAAAGTAATGCAAGCACAACAAAGGCCCTAGTTGTGACATACAGTCTCAGGACTCAAACTATGGGTGGATGGATAGTATGAGCGTCACCTAGGATGCTTAGTTCGTATAACATTGTGCCGTGGTCAATTATCCCACCAAGACCGATTGACCTTAGTTTCTTCAGGCACTGCCTGCATCACCGGACGTCGCCTTTTAAAAGTCTATCCGGAAGCGCGTGCTTCAAATATCGCAGTAGATATAACCTGCTAAGATTTCGTGCGTGACCACATTTTAAACGCCTTACCTCTAGCCTTCGCCATGTGGAACCAATGGTCACACAACATTTAATGAAGCCTTCGGGTAATTTTGACTCCTGCGAGACAGGTTTCTTGGTTGTACAAAAGAGCTGACCGAATTGGAGCAGCAAACAATTAGTAACTGACAAGAAATTTGGATGATTGATAGTGCATTGATGTGGATCCGTAGACTGTTATGCTTACGTCAGTTGCAAATATGAGTCACAATGATTAGAGAAATCTTTATCGTGTACGACGTCCCTGTCTGGAAGTACTCCAACTATAGCACTTACCAAAAAACATTCACCGAGATTTTATTACCATTGGACAGCGTTAAACAATAGGGCAAGCCCCACTGACCACTACCTTTCTCACCACCTTTCACGTTGAATTAGAAATTATGAATATACAAGATGGACAGGGAGTGGATCTACACGAGTGGGAAAAGGAAAGAATACCCCAGTTAGCCAACACACGGAATACACAGTCTAATTGTACAAACGCACATCGATCAATCATTCTGATTCGATAGAAAGTGACAACACGATCGCCACCGTTCACGGTTCGCTGCCATATCCTTCAATGTCTCCAGCCAACTGGTAGACGGATCTTTTGGACCCCCAATCACGAAGATGTGAAGCACCTACTTTTCCTAAGTTCGCTGTACATTTTCTCATTCCTCAATGCCACGTCATCTGTTGACCTCCACGTAGTCTCTTTCACTCCCTAGGAGGAACGGAGATAGGACACGGTATGGTAGACGTGTGTTTGCCATACGTAACACGTGCCCCAAACAACCAAGTCTACTAATCTGGATACACTGTGACAAAACGTTCTCCGAATTGATACCCAATACTCGCGTTTTGACCTCACCATTACTCACTCGGCTAGTCCACCCAGTTTGGGCAACCTGTGATTCTAATACGACGCCTGTCCGGCTACCGAAATTCAACTGTACAATTTGGGAGTTAGATCAGTCCATCCATAACTCTTAGAAGCGTGATCCTTGTGTGTAGAATACGAAGAGAGACAATCGGTGTTTGAACACTCATTTCTACGCAGCATTAGTCGAATCTGAACATCGTATTAGTTTCGTTCAACTTAACTGCAGAGTGACAGGCATTAGCAGTTAGTTTCTAAACAAAGCACTTAATCTGGGTAGGTTACAGTGATCGGCGCATATATATATATATATATATATATATATATATATATATATATATATATATATATATATATATATTCGCTTTCGTCCTCTCACTTTAGTGGGATTACCTACGCCAAGAGAAGGTAGTGAGTGGGACTTCCTCAGCAGGGGCTGTAGAAAACGCGCGATCACTTGGGAGCATTTCGAGAGTTGCTCAGGACGAGTAGCAATCTTGGAGCCTGAGACACCCACCCTCGACCGTACTGAGGCATTTGGAGGACGCATGTGTTGCGCATGCGGGTAGCAGTCTAGATAAAGGCACAGGCGCTTACTGCATGGCATAGCGAAAGATGATGAAACCTTGCTGAGTGGGTTCGGTTTTGTGGGGAATGTTAGGCTTATGGAGTGTATCCACAAGATGCGCCTGACAGACGGTTGAAGACAATGCCAATTTCCGTGGTCAGTGATGCACCTGAATTCGAAATTTTTCTCTTCGTATACATGACTTCCGCGAATGTCGTTCTTTGCTGTTTGTTTGGTGTTTACAACTCCATTTATATTAACCTCCGTCTGGATGATTCCGCGAGGTACCAACCAAAACCAAAGGACTGAAATGTGAGATTAATGGTCAAGTGAACTGCATTAAACGGAACTGATTGCACAATAAAAACGTGTCCTTTCAACTCATAGACAAACAGGCGCGGTTGGTTTCGAATAAACAAGTGACTGGATATGACCCACATTTGGTAGCATGAAAGAGCGAAACCTTAAATTTGCTAAAGAAAACCCAGAGGACAAATCGGTCCCGATTCGAAGTGCGAGGGAGGGGGATTAGAGTGAGGAGGTGAAAGGAGAGAAAGGAGAGCGAAAAAGAACGAAAAGTAGTACCGGGCTAATAGGCAGTCATGAGAAGCCGAATGTGTTCCATATATGAATCACGGAAGTCTGTAATAACTCACCGACACGGATATATTCGGAAAGGAATACCACAAAGAACGGTATCAGTAGATCGTTGATTCCCTGAACGTAACCGCTCCCAGGGTGTCGCATAGACCAAATAAACAAAATACGTTCGAACATCTAAGCATCGAAGAAAAGGGAGACAAAAGAAAACAACAAATAGCTCTGTTGAATTTAGTAAAATACGTCTACCCACCATAGAAGCATCAGGAATTTTTTTGTCGCTAGATATCCTAATATATGGTGTTAGATAACCAATAATGGATTCAAAAGACGAAAGTGGATTCTCCATTGTCTAAGATCCAAGCTCCTCGTGCCCACAATAAACACAATGTGAATATTCACACACTCCAAGAAAGGAGAATAGGACAGTTTTGGATAGATTCTCAATGACATGGAATTCAAAAAGTGAGCATTCGCCGAACAAGATTTACAAAACATCACCAGCAATCATACTTTCAGACGTCAGATTCGGTAGCTCGTAAAGTAATAGCTATTTGAGTTCAGAACCTGTTTTCGATAATTTCATCGATTGAGGGTCTGAATTGTATGTAGTGTAGAAACTGATAGCGGCAATGTACCTTCCTGCTCGAAAACAGGCCACATGGATAGACAAATGGCAATGCAGCAACGTCCCACGTGAGCGTTTTACAAATCATTAAAATCGATTTGTTATGATCTGTCTTCTGACCGTAAATTGGTCTAGATGCCATTGAACTTTATCAGGTGTACACAACAAATCCACCCCGTATATTGCTTTTTTATTCCACGTCAATATAGTGAAAGAAGCACACCCCTGTAGCCCCAAAAGTGAATGGCATTATCAACGTTAGTCTACAACCATGACCTTGAGACCTGGAGCGGAGAAGCACATAAGGCCCCAATAAGCCAAACGTGATGAGCCGAATGACAGCGGATTGCTGTCTACCACTGATGCGAACAGCGGTAGGGGAGGGTTCGCACCTCGCAGGTTATACGCACTTTTGCCACTCGACTATCATGGATCGAAAGATCAGCCTACCGAAACCAAATTTTCGCTTAATCTGCGCATGAGCTTTCCGAGTGATCTCTATCCTGAGTCTGTTACTTGGTGGGAAACTAACTCAGACGGAATAGGACCTTCAAGAATATATGAAGACCTGGTGTTAGAATAGGAGGATCCCAACGGGCATACGTACCAGCCCTCATCTGACACTGTACAGAATTATCATCGCATGAGTGAGTAATCGGACCGATGCTTGTAGGAATACAGTGTGAGTTAATCTCACCGGAATAATGCGAAACAACTGGCAGTTGACACAGTGCACGTACCGCGAGCATGTCCGGATGGCGATAGAGTAGGGTCATTCGAGTCAGATCCTTTTGAATTTGATGAAACATGTCTTTGCAGGTGACCTGCTCGTGAAGGTGAAAATACTGCTGTACAAACGAGTTATATTGTCTTCGTTTCTCGGCCAAGACGGAGGCACGTCGTTCTTGACTGGCAGGCAGATAGTCCTGTTTCACCCAAACCGAGGGGAATGGAAGCAGATGGAGCAGATGGAAATTTATTACATTGTATATCAAATGTACATGAAAGGATCCCTGTGCACTTGGACTTCAACAAAGACGGGTGTTGAGAAAAAAAACGAGCGAGGACTTGAGCCCAGCCAGTGTCTGGAAAGTGAGACCCAGTCAGGATACCATTCACAGCAACTCCAAAATTATATCCACCAAATTTGGTTACCAGTTCACGTAATCGGATCACTCACGCGACGCAGGTATAAGAGAATTTAACTAACAGAGCAATAAACGAGTCACGTAGAAATGCTTGATTGTTGCATATACTGCTGATCGCTAAAAAGGCGGCAACAAACACACCTAAACAACATGGACGGAAAGGCGAGTGAAGACTTATCACTGAAGGGATTTAGTTCTCGGGTTAAACTCAAGTCCTACAGGCTCACAAACGGGTGCCAAAAACCATCGCAAAACCATTTCTCATTGAGGAGACATGTTATCAAGCTATGTGCGAGTATAATTGTAAAAAGACGAGTGATCAAGATATATGAATTGTTTATGAAATGACCAAGTTGTCAAGTTGAGCATAATATCTGCAATGCCTGCGTTTTAATTTCGACCCCATCGTGAGAAGACGTCAACCATGGGAATCAACCACTGTGTGGATGATGAGAAGCTAAGGCTTAAGGTCAACGAAAGGCAAACTACTGAGGAAGAGAGATTGGATGACCCTCATTGGTTCATCTGAAGAACTCACAATCCCGCGCTTTGGGTTCAAGTCTCAGGACGGGCTCGATGGATATACTCACCAGAAGAAAAAGTGTGAATGGCTGTGTAACAAAGAGTATGGTGTTGATATTGCATGATGAACCATTTCATAAACAATACACATTTTATGCTTCTATTAACTAGGAAGGATAGTACAAACATCGAAAGACTGAAAGATCAGTCCTCGAACGAATGACTGTTACTTGTGGTTTTGATGCCGATCAATTTGCCCATCGGGAGTCACACTACACCCGCAATTATCTCGCCATGCTGACATATTACATCTTGTCTTCAAGTCAAGTAACTGCTTTATGCACCCTGAGAGTTGAATATTCAGCCCCCACATAACCATGTACACATCCTGAAAAACATAAAACACTGAGGAAAAGGGTAGCTGGCATTCGTGTTATCCTAAATGTTCTGTTAGCTTTGATATAACGCAAGCTGGATTGTGCAAATACCTTGCCAGATAGGGAATAGTAGAACTGCTGTAAGCCATAGTGTGTGCATAAAGATGTTTGTGTAGAGAACGGGTGGAAGGACTGGATATGCATTTCGCTAGATCTTTGTGAAGAGGATGAGTACAGGCAGAGAGAATCTTTGTAGACAGCTGTTAGCAGACTTTGTTATGTTGGGATGTGACAAAGTGAGTAAAATGCCGTCGGGTTATCCCACTGGCAGATGATAAAATCTTGAGAGACCTAGCAGTGAATTTGAAGTCTTTCAACGACAGACCAGATAGAACGAACCAGAACACAAAGTGTTTGATAAGATGAGTGGGCACTAAGTGGAATTTATGGCGTGAGACATAGAAAGACAAGCGTCTTATTTTTTCAAAAATGAAAGCAGCATGTTTCGACCAAGCAAGATTACGGTCGAGCAGCACCCCAAGGTATTTCACTGAATCGAGATGATTCAGCTGTTCCCCATTTAGTGTAATGGGCGTGCAGTCGTTTTGAAAGTTGGATCGCTTGCTTCCGTTCAAAAAGGAAAATACAATGTTACCATACTTCATTGTGTGACCGTTAGACTAACATGAAATTTGAGTGATGCCATTTTGTAGGGTTGGAAAAGTAGAATCGCAGGTATACGGCATATCAAGTATGACATCGTCCGCATATTTGATTAGAAGAGTGTTCTCCTGTACAGCAATAGTAGAAATGTACGCAGAGAATAGAAAAGGAGATAGTATGGCACCTTGGGGAACTCCGCGAGTGGTTGTAATAGGAAGAGAGGTTGAGCTGTTATAGTGAGTGAACTGCTGGCGACTGTGAAAGTAATCTGCCAACAAGGAAATAAGTGAAGGCTGAATACTAGAGAGAGAAAAAAAGGAAAGTAGCCTGTTACGCAGTTGAATGCATCACTGTAGTCGAGGAAGCATATTCTCACCGCTTTACTCTTCCTGTCAAGTTCGGACAGAATGTAATGTTTTAAGATGGCGAGGGCATGGAGCGTAGAGTGTGACTGTCGGTAAGCAAACAGATGGGCATCTGGAACATTGAAACTTTTGTTCAGTCGTTGGAGAACCAATCTTTCAAAAACTTTAGGGAGACAGAGGTGCACGCAGTGAGACGGAATCTCGAAGAACTTTTCTTGGGAATAGGAACTATAGCGGCTGTTCTCAACAGTGTGAAATCTTTCTTTCCTTCAGACCTTGGTTGAAAAGATCAGAGAGGATAGGGCTGAGGGTAACCGCACACTCCTTGAGCACTAAGGGGTTGAGTCCGTCCGGTCCGGAAGATTTTCCGGGGTTAAGGAGAAGCAGTTCTTTGTAGACGTCCGCAGTGGGGATGCAAAATGGAGGTTCTTGAGATTGACTTTCTTCAAGGAGTACAGAATCGAAAGGTCCTTCCGCTCTGTTGAATGACTTGCTCAGCTCGTCTACGTCAACAATAGCTCCTTTGCGTAGGGAAGAGCCACTCGTTAGACCTTTCAAGAGTTTCCAAGTGTTGCGATGACTTCTGTTGGCTAGAAGGGTACGCGTGTAGATGGAATTGAGGCGGTGTAACTCACTCTTGCTAGATTTTGTTAGAATCTTGACAGCTGGGAGATGTTGATGTTTGAAGGCGTATTCCTTTGTGCGGCGAAGTTGCTTGAGGTGGGGAGAAGGTAGACGATCAGGACGCGAATATCAAGCTTCGACCGGGCAGCAAAAGGTTGAAGCAAAAAAATTAAATTGCCGGTGAGATGATTCCAGGAGGCTGAAAGGTCCTTGTCTGAGAATACAAAAAAGTCTGTCTGAGCAACCATTTAGCGTAGCTTTAAAATGTTTTCAGGATAAACCTGCCTCTTCCGAACTAGGCGATCACGGCCACGTGTGAAATGTGCGTGGTTGGTGTGACTGTAGATCCTCGGTGGAGAGCAACTACAAGTGGAAAAAGACCTGGGATGTTAACTAAAAGCAAGTCCAGAAATGCGCCCAGTCTAGTTGGAAATGCAACAGTGTTAGTGAGACCGAACGGATAAAGAAAGCTCACATCAAAACGATTAAAATTACCAGCAACGATGTACAAATAAATATTAGCATAATTTACGAACATTTGTGAAACTGAGTCAGCGAATTCTAGGTAGTCTGTCGGGGATTATCTGGGGGAAATATATACTTTCACCAGCAGTGAGCGAAAATTGTTCAAAAACTTGGGTTTGCATTCGTGTGCAAAACAACTAACGAAATTCGTAGAATGGGTGAAAACGTTTCTGCCCTGTTTTCACCATTGTAAATATACGCGATAACTCCACCTCCTCGCTTTCCGTATGGTGAAGGGCGATCGATGCGATATCCAGTGAAACTATCAAGTGTAACTGTTTCATCGTGTATGTCATTGTGAAGCCAGGTTTCTTGCAGAAGAATTGCTCTGAGCTGAGAGTATTCCTTTATCCCAACAAGATCCAACAGCACCGAAAAATTGCCCAGTAGAGATCGGACATTGTTGCTGATTACAACAGGGAGGTTCATGATATGAAAAGGTTTTTTGCGAAGAGCTACTTTCCAGCCTGTGCGGTGTTTTCTAGGATGAGCTCTGGACTTTCTAAAGATTCTTTTCCATCTACTGCGTACCAGTTGACGAAAAGAGGTCAGTTCCGCTGAGGAGTTCTTGCTCTTGAGGTTTTACAGTAAATCACAAAAGTACTTTATCAAATTAGGCGCTACTTTATTGGCACAACGATCGTTATAGTAACCAAAGTGAATAAACTGGATGTGCGTATGGTTATGTGATGTGTACTTCGATCGAGGTGGAACAGCGCGGCCAGATTCAAAAGCCCTGCGTTTTTCATCTGACAGGAAGAATAAAGCGGTCGTAATATGCCTTCATTTACCTCCTATTCAGGTACCGATTCTCCACGTGCTTTTTTGTTGACATTACCTCCGTGACCATCAGCAGTTCACCCAATACAAAGGAAACAGCTCTTCTCTTGCTAGCTTTGTCCTAGGCGTTCCCTAATTTGCCATAATCTCACTATCTAAATTTACTGTCTACGTCTCTGCTATTCCCGTTAAAGAAGACACTCTTCATATCAAGCACGCAGATGGTGTCATACTTGGTATGTCGTATGCTTGCGATTCCTAGCATTTAGAATTGTGTTAATCAAATCTCGGTATGGTCCGATGCTCATAGCTTTGGTCTTAACCCCCTTAAATGTGGTGATATTGTATTGACTTTATTGGATGGTAGTATTCCAATTTTCCAAAACTCGTCCACTTTGTTATCAATAAATGGGAAACGGGTGAACCACCTTGAGTAATCCAAGTACCTCGGTATCCTACGCGACCTAGATCAAACATCGCTATATATTGGTGAAATTTAAGCGCGTCTTTCTTTGTTTACCGTCTTAAATTCGTCGTATCTATTCATCTCATCAGACACACTGCATTTCCATACATGTCCCCCTCCATTTGCAGTAGACCTATCCTATCGTTTTTCCCGGTTCGATGTTAAAAGAACTTAGGCGGATCACTAGATCACTTGAGCCCTGATCATCATGCTTGTGTCAAGCAGTACTATGTTGGGATATGATGAACTGAGTGAAGTGCCGCCAGGGCATGCTACTGCATGTAGTACTGCCCGACAAAAGCTATCTCCAAAGATTCTTTCTGACTCAACTCACCCTATTCCTAAAGATCGTGTGAAATGCGTGTCCACTCCTCGCATGCGTTCACATCACAAACACCGTCATGCAAGTGCTCCGGCGTATAGCCAGGTTTATTCACAAACCGGTTCTTGTAATATCCCAAAACAAAAACAGACTAACGTAGTTCTCTACTACCTATTACCCTATTTTGAAGATTTGAACTTGGCTACGAATTCAAAGCGTTGATTTGACTTGACTCAAACTACTCAACATTTCAAACAAAAAATCACGATGACAAATGTATCACTAAGATCGTTGCAGACCACTGTTGTTATCGCGGTGCCGAAAAAAAATCGACACAGGATGAAAAAATCCTATCTGAAGAGCCACGACAGGATTCTGTCAACAATAAAACCACTTGTACAACGGGAGCAAAACAACAACAAAAAACTGCCCCTGCCCCCTTCTGCCAATGTAATCGATGCATCAAAAATGAACTTATCCGTCAACAACTCAACGTCTAATCAGTACGTGTATTTTCGAGGGTGCCTTGTTGAAAAATAATTCAGACGAGAACAGAGTGTCAAAATACCGGAAGTGGTGATGTTTTAGGATTCTGCGAAACAGTCAGCGTGATCTGTCTTTAGTTGAATTTTCCTAAAGCGTCAATTTTACGAATGTTGTGATTTTTATGACCGTTCCTAAAACCCTAACGAGAAGAAGCATACTGAACGGGAGATCAAAGGGGAAAAATGACTACACAGGATATATGCGG
The DNA here is from genome assembly GCA_948099385.1 of Fasciola hepatica. NCBI lineage: Eukaryota > Metazoa > Platyhelminthes > Trematoda > Plagiorchiida > Fasciolidae > Fasciola > Fasciola hepatica. Next base: position 6,428,096 of record CANUEZ040000063.1, read on the forward strand.
AACCGGATGAGGAAAAGCTTTAAAGACAGACTGAGTTTGAACTGCCGTCTTCACCTCCCCCTCCCCCCCCCCCCCCTACTCCTGCAGGATTGCTTACAGATCGACTGAGAAGTGGAATCTCTTGCAAAATGGAGATTTCGCAATCTTGTTATGGCATTCTCATAGGTCTTATCACAGCCTGGTTCTCCGGATCGATAGAAAGTCCGGCACACTGACTACTGTTGTTCACATGCCGCAAAGTTAAAGAAGTGATGCTTTAAACAAAAAAATTCTCCTAAAATTGAGTAATCATTCTGATTTTGTTGAGGATCAATCCCTCAGAACCCGGGGGAAGGGAATGAAACTTGGTTTGGAGAGAACAGAGCCCGTTTAGCACACACAGAAATCTGGTAACGTTATATGGTTGGGCGGAGACGGAGGAGGACAATCTGTGATGAGTATTAGGTTGGATGCTTAAACTGCCCAAGCCACTGTTGAGTCCATGAGTTGAGTACCAGTGAAACAAACAATTTTCTAGAGTTCGATTAATCAACGGGTTCAACAATACAAATCGACGACAGCCCTGAAAATCAAACCGTACGTCAAAAAAGACAACATCATAGTGTGATCGGTCAAAGACGGCGACGGTCGTCTAGTCTAGCTAGAACCCAGAAAAAAACATGAAAGTTGAGACTGCAGAGCATTTCATGGAAGACTTTGCACGGAAAATCCGTCTGGTGCTCGTGTAGAATTCAACGAGATTATGACCTCGGAAAAATTGATCCCCTGATCATTAAACACGATGACATCAACGTTATAAGCATCCAACACTATGCTTCTCAATACAAAGCCACGTTTGTAGTTATTTATGAAAGAAAAAATGTCTAGCCATTTGACCGCGTGTTGTAGGTACCACAATTCTTGCTCGTGTGAAACGAAATGCCTGAATAAAACAAATCGTACTTGTGATTGGCGCAATATCAGACCAAGCGAGTGATATAGATCACAAATTACAGCCGGATGAGTCGTTTACCGTCGTTTCTAGTGTCTCCAAACCGTTCCGAAGGGCTAAGACGACGAATGCTTCATTAAACTGACGCAAGTGCTTTCAGACTGCACGGACCCGTTGTCTGTCTGTGAAAACGACGTGAAAACCTCAACGAAATCATGACGGACAAACACGACTGATAAACGGACTTCCGAGTCAGTCTACACAAATTCACCGAAGAAGGACCGACTCTTCGGGCTCTTACAAGCATATCGTTCTGTTCATCAAAACAGATAGAAAACATAAACTGCGAGATGCAAGCATCTCCTTTAATCTTCTCAATCGCGTACGTAAAACATGCGAATTCGTGTTCAAATGGAACACAGAGCAAAACAATAGATTTGTATAATATGATTCATCATGCAGCTTCAACGTTCAACTCACCATTGAAAACCATGGAAGCACTGTAAAGCTGTTTCATGTATCATGTAGTGTAGATGTTCAACAAACCGTTGAGAGCCAGCCCGGATAGCTTTGTGGTTAAGGTGTTCGATTCACAATCGTTCATCCCGGGTTCGAGTCCCCGCGGGGGCTCGGTGGATGTGCACTGCAGATGATTCCCAACAAGGATGAAACAGGTGGTTTTCAATGGTGAGTTGAACGTTGAAGCCGCATGATGGATCATATTATACAAAACAATAGAATAGATAGTGTCAACCGAAATCAGGAAACGATTCGGTAAACCTAATTGGTTACCGCCACGGCAAGCACACAGTGTGGGTCAAAAGTTTCTGTTCACACAGTGGGGGCCTAAGTCAACTTATCAACACAGCCTCACAAAAAGCTAGAAGCTTTGGGTCCCGATTCCATGCAATCACTCGAAACGCTTGACCCGGATCAATCCGATGACGAAAGGTCACAAGGTGTTTCGCGATCGATGAAGCCGGATTTCTAGTCGTCGTCTGTTGTCCGGGTGGAGGATGACTCATCTACTGCACTAACCACTTCGGTACATGCTCCCCCATTTTTTGACTGAGGCAACGATCCGTTCTGCATATGTAGGTGTCACCGCAGCTGCAGGTGAACTGATAAATGATGTGAGAGGCATTCAGGTTTGCAACACTGTTTGAATGTGCTTGGAGGTTTAGTAGTTTGGTGGTTTGCGAAATCTGCAATTCAGCCGCCAGGATTTCGGCTAATCCGATTGAACAGATGATCCCCTTTAAATGGCAACACTAGAGTAACTCATTTTTTTTTCGACCGTGTCGTCTTGTACGGTCTTAGGCCTCTCTCTTTTGTGGATCTCAATGAACTTATCAGGGTATCCATTGGCACAAAGAGTTTGGAATAAGAGCTCTTCTTCCTTTTGCAGTTGGTCTACACTGCGCTCTGTGGAACAGGGTTTTGACCAAGCCCCTTTTGTAGGCAACTGGAGCGAAACTGGAGAACTGAATGTATTGTCCACTCCATGTTGCTTTACGATGGATAGTCTTCTGAATTGTCCCATCTGCACGTTTTTATATCATGATATCCAAAAAGGCGAGGCTGCTCCCACTCTCTGTTTCACATGTGACTGATAGGTTGGGATGTTTGGTGTTCATTAGGTTGAAGAACTTAGTAAACCGTTCTTCCTCAGTAAAAATCAAGATATCATCGACATAACGCTTGTACAGGCTAAACTGGATAATATTCTGATGTGCATTTTTCTCAATCATTCCCAAAAAGATATCTGCCAATGTGGGTCCAAGAGGGCTACCCATTGCCACACCATCAATCTGTCTGTTCGACTGTCCTTCAAAATCAAAACGTATATTTTCTGCACATAAGGGAATGAGGTCACGGATGCATGTAACAGGAATCGGTAACGTGGGTTTGGGTGTTGCTACTATGTCGCACAAATACTCTACCGTTTCTCTTAGGGGTACACTGGTGGAAAGTGAATCAACATCAACGGAAAACATTTTTTGGGAACTGACGGATATTCGCTCCAGGATATCTGATAGTTCAAGTAAGTCCTTCAGACAGTGTGATGTCATGTGCGTGCCAGTTTGTGGCAAACTGAGTTCCGCATACATAAAATAGGTCTCAGTGGAACATCAGGCTTGTGAATTTTCGGAGAACCCCTCGGTTTTGGCGTTTGGGTGCCTATCGGTTTCAGTTTTCTATATAGGTCCTCAGAGATAAATCCATGCAAGCGTAATATCAGGAGGTGTCGTGTGACCTGTTTCTCTACGAGCAAGTTGTTCTCTGGGGTCGAATCCGGAATAAGTCGTCGTTTGTCCCCCAAAGTGCTATCCATCTTTTTAAGGTAGCCTTGTCTCTTCATGATGACGGCACCTGATCCCTTGTTTGGCCGAAGAAATACCACATTTTTCATTTCTTTCAATTGTCTAATTGCAGTGTAGTGTTCTTGTGATAGACAGCGAGCCTTGGATCGTCTATTGACGTTACATTGGAAACTCACAGTGGAAAAGATACGTGTTGACTTTCTGAACGAATGCCTATACACTGGCCGGTTTCCTAACCAATTTTTGAAAATCCTGTCAAACGCAAAGCTACCGAGACAATGCAAACCTAGTTAAAATCGGGAACTCCTACAATGAGACGGCCCGGGAACAGATAACAAAATTCAGAGAAACACAGCAACGTTTTGCAGTCATCTTATCAAGTCTATCACTTGTCTGTCGAATTAAGTTTGAAAATTTCTCAAAGGAAATGTTGCAAAAAACTAGAATCTAAACTTTGGAAAATTTTTATGGAAGACTTTGCAATCCCAAAGAGGTACCGATGTTCCTGTCAGATACAACCAATTATTTGAGAACAGAAGTCAAAAACATAGATTGCACGATGTATCCTGGATCATTTCGCTGCATCTTTACAAAGTGCATACTGCAGTCGAAGTGATTATTTTTATAGCAAAATAAATGAACGAAATGTTTATAAACAAAGGCAAAATCACATGATGCACACATTCACACATATCTATCGGATGATCACACAACAATTATCACACCTCATTACCACGGCAATGATAAATTGATTACAAGTTCGCGTTGTTTGCAAAGTTCAGGTTTGTGTGCACGGATCGACAGGGCCTCCATTTATCTTATCTAAGATGAAAGTATATCTAAAACTCCCCTACAAAGGTGACAATGTAAGTGAGTTGATCAAAAAACGCTTGAAGTCAGCTGTCAGCCGCACCTACTATGAAGCCGATCCGGTGATTATATTTACAAGTAATCGGTTAACTAGGCCATCGATGAAAGAACCCCTGCCTATCCACGCCAAATCAAACTGCATATACCAATTCAAATGTGAGTGCTCAGCCACCTGCATAGGCAGAAGGGAAAGGCAGTGGTATTTCTTCAGCCAAACAAGGGATCAGGTGCCGTCATCATGAAGAGACAAGGCTACCTTAAAAAGATGGATAGCACTTTGGGGGACAAACGACGATTTATTCCGGATTCGACCCCAGAGAACAACTTGCTCGTAGAGAAACAGGTCACACGACACCTCCTGATATTACGCTTGCATGGATTTATCTCTGAGGACCTATATAGAAAACTGAAACCGATAGGCACCCAAACGCCAAAACCGAGGGGTTCTCCGAAAATTCACAAGCCTGATGTTCCACTGAGACCTATTTTATGTATGCGGAACTCAGTTTGCCACAAACTGGCACGCACATGACATCACACTGTCTGAAGGACTTACTTGAACTATCAGATATCCTGGAGCGAATATCCGTCAGTTCCCAAAAAATGTTCTCCGTTGATGTTGATTCACTTTCCACCAGTGTACCCCTAAGAGAAACGGTAGAGTATTTGTGCGACATAGTAGCAACACCCAAACCCACGTTACCGATTCCTGTTACATGCATCCGTGACCTCATTCCCTTATGTGCAGAAAATATACGTTTTGATTTTGAAGGACAGTCGAACAGACAGATTGATGGTGTGGCAATGGGTAGCCCTCTTGGACCCACATTGGCAGATATCTTTTTGGGAATGATTGAGAAAAATGCACATCAGAATATTATCCAGTTTAGCCTGTACAAGCGTTATGTCGATGATATCTTGATTTTTACTGAGGAAGAACGGTTTACTAAGTTCTTCAACCTAATGAACACCAAACATCCCAACCTATCAGTCACATGTGAAACAGAGAGTGGGAGCAGCCTCGCCTTTTTGGATATCATGATATAAAAACGTGCAGATGGGACAATTCAGAAGACTATCCATCGTAAAGCAACATGGAGTGGACAATACATTCAGTTCTCCAGTTTCGCTCCAGTTGCCTACAAAAGGGGCTTGGTCAAAACCCTGTTCCACAGAGCGCAGTGTAGACCAACTGCAAAAGGAAGAAGAGCTCTTATTCCAAACTCTTTGTGCCAATGGATACCCTGATAAGTTCATTGAGATCCACAAAAGAGAGAGGCCTAAGACCGTACAAGACGACACGGTCGAAAAAAAAAATGAGTTACTCTAGTGTTGCCATTTAAAGGGGATCATCTGTTCAATCGGATTAGCCGAAATCCTGGCGGCTGAATTGCAGATTTCGCAAACCACCAAACTACTAAACCTCCAAGCACATTCAAACAGTGTTGCAAACCTGAATGCCTCTCACGTCATTTATCAGTTCACCTGCAGCTGCGGTGACACTTACATAGGCAGAACGGATCGTTGCCTCAGTCAAAAAATGGGGGAGCATGTACCGAAGTGGTTAGTGCAGTGGATGAGTCATCCTCCACCCGGACAACAGACGACGACTAGAAATCCGGCTTCATCGATCGCGAAACACCTTGTGACCTTTCGTCATCGGATTGATCCGGGTCAAGCGTTTCGAGTGATTGCATGGAATCGGGACCCAAAGCTTCTAGCTTTTTGTGAGGCTGTGTTGATAAGTTGACTTAGGCCCCCACTGTGTACAGAAACTTTTGACCCACACTGTGTGCTTGCCGTGGCGGTAACCAATTAGGTTTACCGAATCGTTTCCTGATTTCGGTTGACACTATCTATTCTATTGTTTTGCTCTGGGTTCCATTTGAACACGAATTCGCGTGTTTTACGTACGCGATTGAGAAGATTAAAAGAAATGCTTGTATCTGAAGATTTAGTTCTTCTACCTATTTTGATAAAGTGGATCAAGGAGACCCAATGCTTCAAACATCGTTCCGTGTATTGTATCGTCATCCGACGGCGTTAAACGGCAGGGCACGCTCCACTGACTACTGCCTCCTCACCATGTTGCACGTGGAATTAGAAAGTGAGAATAAACAACATGGACAGGGAGTGAATACACACGAGTGGGATAAGGAAGAACACACCACTAGCCAACAAAAGGAACACAGTCTAACGGTTCCAATGCACATCGACCAATCATTCTGATTTGACAGAAAGTGACAACACGATCGCCACCGTTCGCGGTTCGCTGCCATATCCTTCAATGTCTCCAGCCAACTGGTAGACGGATCTTTTGGACCCCCAACCTCGAAGACGTGAAGCACCTACTCTTCCTAAGTTCACTGAACATTTTCTTATTCCTCGTCATTTGTTGATCTTCGAGTAGTTTCTTCCACTCCTTCAGAGGAACGGAAAATAGGGCATGTCTTGGTAGACGTGTTCGCCATACGCAACACGTGCCCCAACCAGCGAAGTCTACTAAGTTGGATACGCTGTGACAGAAAGTTCTCTGAATTAGTACCAAATACTCAATTTCTGACCTCAGTATTGCTTACTCGGTCATTCCATCCCAACTTAGCGATACTACACAAGCATCGATGGTCGAAAACCTAAAGACAACGAATGTCTTTCACACGTACACTTGTGGTGGTAGACAGTACTCCACTGCTGTCCCGAACGTTACCATGCCTGACTTATTAGGACCTTATGTGGTTCTTTGCCACTTCAAGTCTCACGGTTTGGTTGCCGGTTATCCCCAATAGTGCAGTGGGCCTTCGTGGCTATGGGATAAATGCCCCTTCCAATTCACTCATGCCCAAGCATGTAATTAAAAAACGCAGACCCCAAGTCTCGCAACCATACGACGAAACTGAACGCACTGCGAAACAGTACACACGATCTTTCAACTTCAGTGAAATATCAGGTCGGTGCCACAAGTGCTTCAGTCCAGCGTACGCCCCTCGAGCTACCGAGGTAACTAAAGCGGTCGACAATTTCCAGCTCCTCCCCATCGAGCATCAAGCTCGGAATCGTTGACGTACAGTTTTGCAACACCACTTTACACTTTGAAGGTGCAAAGCGCATGCCCGAATGAAGCTACAGCTCTTGAGAGTCTATCTAGTGCACGTTCACCATGTTCCGTGGATTCGAACAAGCAGACTACGTCGTCCGCGTAATCTAGGTCACAGCTTTCCATCATCCCCTAGTTCGACGCCCATATTTGCTCCATTACCTCGCCCATGACGAAGTTGAACAGGGATGAAGATATGGGACTTCCTTGACGAACAATGATGGTCGTTTAGAATCGACTGGATAGTTCGCCGCCAACCCTTACGCGACATGAAGTATGAGAATACAATGATCTCAGTAGATTCACGAACTTCTGGGGCATACATTTTCGATGAAGAGCACTGAAATGCACTGTTCGATCAACTGAATCAAAAGCGCCCTTGTCGGTCGACGGTGCGTGTGACGCGTTTCAAGTAGTTTACGAAGAGTAAAAATCTGGTCGATCATCCTCAATCTGGACTGAATTCGGCCTGCTCTGCGCAGGCGTTTCTCTCGCGAGCGCGTGTCAGACGACGCAACAAAATTGAGGCTTATACCTTGGTGATTATCAGAATTAGGCTGATCCTACAATGATTACTACAGTCATTTCGTGTTCCCTTCTTGAAGATGGGTACTATCAACGACTCGCTTCATAACAACGGAATACGCTCCTCGCTCCAAATATCACAAGCAAGGTGGTAAGTGATTTTATCAACAAACCACCACCCACTCTGAAAAGAAGCGCGGGGAGTTCGTGTCAGGGAGTCGGAAATCCGCCTGAAAACAGGTCTTCTGCAAGGCTGCAGTCCGCATTCTTCCAACCAACGGACAGGGTGCTTTTGTGGACACTAAAAAATGAGAAGACCCGCAACCGTGACGCGTGTGCCCGTGAACCAATCAGTCTATCACACGTCACTGTCCACACCGGCCATTGATGGACAACCTTCTGCCTACCTTCCATACCAACTCGCCAACCAATCAGGCTTCTGACATACCGTGATTCGACTTAACCAAACACATCTGCGCACAACGCTGGGTAACCAATAACGACGACGTATGCGACCATGCTTTCCTCGCATCATCCTACATTTATCCATCCATTTTTGGTTACCACTGAATACAGTTTCCGCACTGGTTCGTGGTTACTTTTAAATGGGGATTGGACGATGGAAGAATCACTGACAGAGGATAATCCAGAGGTTTAGGCATCGACGCAACAGTTCGTGGGGGCCGGCCGCTTCACCTCGCTTTAGTGACTCCACTTCTCGTTCCGATGGGGGCTCAAGTGATACCATTCAAGGAATCGCGGTTGTCAACACAGAAGTAACTAGACTTTTGAGATTGTCGTTACGAGATAGCAACCAAAACCACTGCACCCAGTGCCTGGTTAGTGGTTTTCTGAACAGAACAGAGTAACTACACTAGCGCGTGGCCACCTAAACTGCTCCTTGAAACATTCGGCCCAACGGTCAAACCTTTGCTCTTTGCAATGAATGGGCTTTCCATTTCTATTGCATATCGTTTCATTGACCTGGGTGCGCCGTCCACCAGTGTCACGAATGAGTTTAAACAGTCTTTGACTGTTACCTGAAGCAGCTGATATTTCCATTTCTTCGGCTACCTTCGCCCACCAATTTTCACGATCATTCTCAAGGCTTTTCGTAACTTGCTTTCGTAGCTTTCTCCGCATCTTGTTCATCTCTTTACAGCTTCAGAGCTGACGCTTTTGCTCCATTAAAACGGCCGGTTCTTGAGAAATCCAGTGTCTTTGATGGACATCGGATCTAGGACCACCGGCAAAACCTGCTGCAACGTGCACTACCTGCTGGATATGGGCCCAATGCTCATCTACATTACTGATCGTCGTAGTTCCTAGCTCGTGTGCTAATTTTTGTCCATAACTGCTGCGAACTTCTGGATCACACAAACGTTCCACGGCTAACCACGTTTGCCGTTTGCAACGATTACCATGGAGCTGGAGAGATAATCGCATTAAAACTAATGCATGGTCCGACTATACGTACGTGGACCAGTAACATCTACAGTTCTCAACAGAACTGCACCATTGGTAACTTACGGCGACATGGTCGATCTGGCTTACAGTACCTGTAGAGTTAGAACGCCATGTCAGCGTGCGATCCGAGCTGTGTAGGAAATTGGTGCCAGACAAGAACAATCGATTGTCTGCACAAAACTGGAGATGCCAATCCCCGTTATCTGTGCGTTCAGCAGGTAAAGCACAACGCCCACCTAAACAAGCTTCTGATGCACTAAGTTTGCCAACTGGTGCATTGAAGTCATCAGCTAGCACTACAATGTCAAGACCTTTTCTCCTGCGAACGAGAGTAGTAAGTTCATCATAAAACCCGTCCTTCTGCATGTCAGAACTGCAGTCTATTCGGGCGTACGTCGAGACCACAAACAAATTGCGCCTAACACAACTATCGTTCCGAACGCCGACTGACCCCTGCAGTCTTACAGCACATAAACGACTGTTAACAGGGATCCAGTCTAAAAGGGCAGCCTCAGCCTTGTCAGTCAAGACTATTCCTACACCACGTTGACCCGCAGCTCGAGCTACTTCGTCTCCTGAAGTGCGCAGAAAATACCTGCTCGAATCCTGGATCCGCGTTTCACTTACACGGCAGACGTCAATCTTCAGAGAATCTATTGTGAGCGCTAGGCACACCTGCTGACCGACCTGCATGAGTGTACGCACGTTGAAGGAGCCCAGATTCAGAGGCTGACGAGGCTTGAGAAAATGTGAGTTACGAGACTGAGGATTGTCAACAACACTATTTGACAATGAACTTTTCCGAGTATCGGCCGTGTTATCAGTGAGAGCACTATGGGTGTATTTTATCCGTTTGGTGAGAAGTGCAGAAAAAAAAGATTTGTGCTGCCACTAGACTTCCTCTAAATCCAGCCTATGGAAGGGTGCACAAACTTGTAGCAATGCAAACCCATCGCCGTTTGAACTCTAAGTAGACTACACGCATTTAACCGGAAGGCAGATGTTCACAACCCGTCAAGATATGAAACAGTGTTACCAATAGAGAACAAGGTCAATAAGAACTTCCGATCACGTGAAATGTTGACTGCAGACAGTTGAATTTATTTGGTTTTCCATTTCAATCAGTTTATTTTATTCGCTACCGAACATGAACAAAATCCAGCTAGTCGTATTCAGAAGTGAACTGGCTCAATGTTGTGCAATCAAAACATGAACACACTGAAATATGCTGAAACACTAGAACTCTACGGGAAAATCGAATATACTTGACGTTGGAAAACCATTCAAATTTCTATTTCGCCCGATAACGGACCCTTTTGGCAAATTAAACCAATGCATACGAATGATTCCGGAGGTAAGTTTATTGCCATTATTATCATTTTCAATGGTACGAACAATGTTGCAATTCAGTTACTTACGGAATTAAATTAAAATAAATAACACATGCATGCTCAACAAAAATTCTGCACTGAAAAACGTGGAACGAACCATTCACCGACTAAAGCTTCCCAACAATGGAAAGATCGTGAATAGGAAAATAATACTTCCAAACCAAATTACTTACACACAGTAACTTCCAAACGGTTGGCCGTAGTTCACCGGGCACTCCGGACCAGGATAGCTGACGTAATGCGCCTGATAAGAGTAAAAACAGATAAATGGTTTTAGGCTACGGTTACTTGGTAACTACTAACATTGTAATTCAACATTTTACCTTCACCCTCATCGTTTTATTTACTTCATTTTATCATGTAATAATGGTACAATACTTCACAAAGGGGGGTCGCGGCCACCTAGAGGCTGCCCATTCCGGAGCGACGGGCGGCGGGAGAAGGGCTCGAACCCGGGACAGAAGAATTAAAAACCCCGTCATGATGACCGTTTGACGACCGCCAGTTGATTTTAGCTGCCATATTTCAGCATAAGCCAGAAATGTTCGTAGAATGATGTTGAACAGAGCAGATGAACGGAACGAACAAATGCAAGACTGGAAAACCATTTGGTCGAGGAAAGAGTTCCGACGAGGGTACGTCACGTACTGACTATGACATTCAAACGAGACGCTTAGTGCCCCAAAACCAATGAGCACGGGGACTTTGTGAACCCGAACTCGGAAACGCGGTCAAAACTCCTTTCAGTTCAGTTCTCTCAACCCCCAACCTCATACTTTAGCGCCCCACTTTGGGTTTCTGTCTCACAGAATCGACCAGTCGCAAGTGAAATAAACCAAAGCTATAGGAGCAAATGGTTACCTAAGAAAGGTATGAGTGAAAATTATGTACATGAAGCAAAGGTTCGAGTGCCGTGTGGCTTGTGTTCAACTATCCAATGCACATAACTTGCCAACAAAACACAGTGGACTTTGAATCTTACGGTCCGGGATGCAAATCATGCCACGGTCGATCACATCCCGATTCGACATCCACTCACTGACAGCGACAATTCAGTTCATTTAACCATTAACCTTGCCAAGTCAAGGGAAAAAAGAACAGAAGCCTAAAGTGAATAAGAGAAGAAAACAAAGCAATAAGAGGAAATCACAAAGACAGAGAAAGAGTTGGAATGCAACTATGCCACTGGCCGCGACACCTTGCCAGACCACTTAATGTCTTCCACCATTTGATAGACGGGTCACGTGGAACCCAACCCGGAATTCGAACACGTCCTACTTGGCCAAGTTCACTGGTCAAGGTTTTCCATGTATTTTTGCCCTGTCATGGAACGACTACCCCGACCTACCTTCCAACCACTACCTGCTTTGCAGAATAGCGTACACCGTGTCAGTCTATCGGTGAGCATGCGTAACACATGTCCCAGCCACCATAACCTCTTTGTGTTCAGTACTTGATCCAGAGACAGACTTATGATTCACAACACCCAACGCCTAACCTTTGCATTGGTGATACGGTGTTCCCACTATATTCGGACAATGTTACGGAAACACCAATCCTCAGACACCGACAGTCTTCGGCCATCTTGTACTCTTAACGGCCATGTTTCTGAGCCGTATAGATAAACACACCTAATCACCGCAGTGTACCACCCACCTTCGACAGACAAGCGGATGTCACGCCGACGCCACAAATGGCTGAGATTAGCAAAAGCCGAACGCGCCTTTTGTATACGCCATGATACTTCATCTGATATCTTTCCATCTGGTGAGATCTAATTTGCCGGTTAGAGCTAGCCCGCAAACAGTGTTTGGCGTAGAGCCAACGTAGTCTTGAAGCAGTATTTTACACCTGCAAGGTGTAAAACGTGTCCCAAACGTTGCTACACTGTTGTTTAGGCATCCAGAAAAATTTGCAACTAACGCGGATCTTCACTCAGAAGAACAATATCGTCCGCGCATTACAAGTCAGACAGTTTACTGCTTGAACGCAGGCTGATGTAGCTATTCCCACACAAGAATCTTTTTCTTCAACCACCAACCTCATACTTATGTGCCCTGGTTTCAGTCTTCCTCCCCCCCCCCCCCCCCCCGTTGCAGCATCACCAACGAGCAGAGAGAAAAAACAGACGTAAGTATAACGAGTGTGAAAACAGAAAAATTACAAGTGAAAATCCTGAGAACAAAGAAATGGTTGAAGGCCATTACACCACTGACCGTGGCACCTAGATATTTCACCCAACGTATCTAACCATCTGATGGGCGGATATTGTGTACCCCAACCCGGGGGCTTAACATGTGCTATATGCGTAAGTCATGCTCCTTGCCATATTCTAGACGGATCGCTTCCACCTACCCACCAATTACAAATTGCGTCAAAGAACAATGTACACCGGGGATCTATCGGTGAGCATGCGTAACACATCCCAGTCACCCCAACCTGTTCAGACTCAGTACTTATTTCGGTGACTGACTTCTGGTTTGCAACACTTTATGCCAAATCTCAGGAAAGCTGACGCCATGTTACTGCCACATCAGGGCAATACTACGAAGAGATGGACGCTCAAACATTGACAGTCTTCGCGTATCTCCTGCCTGTAACGGTCACGTTTCTGAGCCGTATAGAAGGATAGATCTAACACAGAAGTCGCAGTTGTAAACGCTATAGTGAGGGGAAATTCGAACAGTAACTTCATCATGAATGTGAAACAAAAACATAGGATCAGTTAACACTCTCGACTATGTAATCAGCGTTTGGTCCAAAATATTGGAACGATCAAATATAACAATCACTTCTCAAAGATTTTAGAGGGACACGGAGGAACCTTTCGTGCAAACAAAAGCCGAATCGATGCCATGAATACGCTGTTACAGCGTTCCCCGTGAATAAATCATTTCATTCAGTGCATGCTTATTAGCAGTAACACATGGCAGTAGGAGAAAGTTGAAAAAAAGTTCATGTACTGACGGTGAAGCACAAACAGAGCAAGCACATCAACTAGGGATTTTACTAGCACCAAGCCCCTAGACATACATGATAGTTTATTGATCACGGCGGATGTTCACAGTAACGAAGGCGACAGTTGTAATTCCCAAACAAGACGGACAGATTATATACCTAAGATGGCATTTGATGGATGAAAAAGACCAGTTTCACCTGAATCCCGGCTTAGACTTCGTAGTTTTCCTACTAAAATTGGCATACAACTGCTCAATCCCCTATATAACAGCCACAAACCGACTGAAAGAGAATCAAAGAAATCATTAACAAATGGGTGTCCTATGTATCAGTCAAACTAGGCCACTTAGGTTTACAATGATCGGAAAACTAAAGAGTAGTTTCATGTTAAAAAACACATTGTGACAACCGATCGATCAGTGCAAATTCTCAAAACTATGCGATGATCTCGCATGCCAAATTTCTCAAGTCAACGGAAGTGGTTAGCATCAGTAGACAAGATCAAAGCGACGTCCGGCACGATCCCAATTTACTACACCCAGTTCGCGTTACTCTCCGTGTGAGAGTAGTTACATTCAAATATTGAAAAACAATACACCCGATCGCAGATATTGAACCTCAACGGTTTCATCGATTTTTACGAAAATCAGTTGGATATCCGGAACTTTTCAGATCAACCCAATCTTCATCTTGAGAACCTCAAAAAAGTCGGGTGAATTTTAAGTATTTCAACATCCGCCCTTCCATAGAACAACTGTCAACCAATTCCATCTGTACACGTGGCGAACGTTGTCCAGTAGAGCAGTCCTAGCAAGAACAACAAAATCCACGGACTGTTGATGATACTGCCGTCTGCAGAAGCACGTTTTTTGATCTAAGTATACAACACGTCTCGTGCACCTCAGTCCGAAAAAAAGTGATTTCCATTTGACTCGTTATTATTAGTTACCGTTATCGACTTCACTCAAAGTGGGTTGCTCGTGTACTGCGAAGTAAATCCCCCTCCCCATCCACACGGATATCTTAAGCAATTTTCTACGACAAACAAACCCAATCGGAAATAAAGTCCCGGAAATTACTCATTCATTCCATTAGTCTGACTTCTGATTGTCTAAATCGTTACAATTTATTCGCACATTTTCTTACATTATTCCACGATTCAAGTTATCTTTGTATCACACTGAGCCCATATTGAAATGAAATAATGGAAAGATAAAGAGGGACAGATTACCAACTATGGAAAACAATCCACTAGCTCCGTTTTCCCGCGTTTATTCATCTGTTTTCCATTCTAAACTCCGTTTTGTTTTGCGTCCTTACGAACTCTCGTATTGCACATAGATAAAATCACGGCAAAGAGGAGATATACTGTAAATTACGATTAATTGTCTCAACCATCTCACTGTCCATCATTCAAAACGCGCTTTCCGACAAGCTAGAGGTAGCCCGCCTTAAAACACTAACCAGCACTGGTTGCTTATCGAGAATGCCTCGCGTTCCGCAGGCCTAGTGAGTTCTGGCTTGACTCATCGTGCCGTAAGGCCCTCGACTTCCGCTGAATATCTTTGCCTTCTTAACGCACGCTAGCTAAACGCGACTGTATTGAAACACAGCCCGTAACGAGACGCGCATCCAGCGCAAGTCTCCGTAGGAACCACGAAATCTGATGGTTACAATATGCGTCGGAGAAAGACCGCGCTGCCGCCATGGGAAATTCCGGTGAGCAATTCTATCTCATTTCGGTCACCTGTAGAAAACTACCAGATGTGAGAGATATGATCTGTGAAACTGGTGGTCCGTCAGTTCACAATCAACAGCGACGTCTCGAACGCTAGACGAAGCAGTTCAAGACACAGTTGGGCTCGCCCTTAGTGTCAGCCTCTTCCGGAGTTGGTTCTAACGTTAACTTCCCCTAAAATATTATATATATAATATTATATTTCACAATCACAAAGAAACAATGGATCATTATATCAGCTTATGATTCACATTGATTACTGTGACTAAATGCATCATACCGAGAAGTGGTTCTCAATGAAGCATTGAATAGTCTATTACTCAATTATTTTTTGCATGTGTGTGATTCCAGAAAATACTCAGGGTAAACAGTACTTCGAGGAGAAACCCACTCAGTTCTATAACAGGTGCGCTGATACAAGCCCGAAATCGTTGTGTCCGTCCTCGATCGAGTAGACGCTGCTGTACCGATGGACGATCCTCGGGGCTAGCGCGAAGTCGCACACCCATACCGGGCGCATGCTTGCTGAGCGGACTGGAACCCGGATAGTCAGGTTTTGCATTTTTCGCCTCAGCTTTGGAACTCGATGCATTCTGATTAGGAGACCAAATTCAAAGAAAGTATTTTGATGTAAATCAGTAAAAACCAACGAAAAAATATTAAAAATGTCACTTTTTCACCAGCAGCGGGTCTTAAGTGTACCATAGACTCGGAATTCAAACTCAGTTAGAAGTAACAGAGGGGGGAAAAACGTCGCAATTAGATTTCTCGGAAAAAGCGAAATGAATTCTGACATAAAAAATGAACCAAACAAAATAATCAATTGCAACGCGCTCTGGAAGAACATGGGAAATTTGTTTTTTTTTAGTACATCCTTGCGCATAGTTGCAGTGAAAGGGTCTTATAGCCCATAGTCAGGAAGGCCCACTTTGTTATTAGGGATAACCGGGCACCAGACCCTGAGATTTAGAGAGGATAACCGCATAAGGTCCCAATAGCTCAGGGTTGGTAACAAACCAGACTACAGAATGGGATTAATGTGCACCACCGGTGACCGGTGGTGACAGGGATTCGAACTTTCGACCTCCGAGGTGGCAACTAAAAGCCCCAGAACACTCGACTATCACCGGTACTCGATTTCATTGACACTTTTCTAAACGGTCTAAAGCGTTCCGCTTTGCTCGTGCATCATTAGCGGAGAAACGAGATGTTATCAGCCTATTCTAAGAGAGAGAGGTGTCTGACTTTACTATTAGGCCGAGCAACGCGCTCCGTTGTGTATAATTGGGAGAAACAGCAGCCTACCTCAAATTGGTCGAATAAGTCAGTGCAGGAAAGAAGCTTAGAAAACCAGCGGCTGGGCATGTTTGAGCATGGATTTTGCATTTCCCTCGAGGTCGATCTTTAGCTCGTCGGACTGTAAGGCTTTCAAACGAGAGTGACACCAATACAGAACCCAAACCGCCTTTTCGTTCAGTAAAACCCCTGACATCAAAAACCGTTTATACACTTCGTTTTGTTTGTCCCAGAACCGAAGTCAATGGCAGAAGTGCAGCTACCGTGATCTTCTAGGTATTCTAAGAGCACAATTCAAACCAACCGAAATCAAAAGTTGAAGCGCTGCTGTGGCTGTGTCTATTGGTGTGTACGAATCAAAACAAGATACAAAAGATTTTGTGAATAAATATCCGCACACGCAGCATTATTTTACAGTAGTAAGCATAACTGACTGTAGATATGTTCAGGTTTAGTACACTGAGCTGAATTATAAAGATCAATTTGATTCAGATGCCAACCTGATCAACACCACTGAATGTCCGGTAAACTCGTTGGAAAAAGAGGAAGGGAGGGGGAAAACAGCTGCGGTTTAAATGGCAAAGTGCAGTAGTAAAAATGGAGTCTTCTTGAGACAATACAGCTTTGTATTTAAAGGGCGTCGTTCGCCCTCCTCATGACCGCCTATTGTCTTGAGAATGCGGTAAGCTGAAAGTGGCTTCTGCGTTTCAATATAACACTTAACTTACGTTTAGTCACACAAATTAGCGTAAAGTTGGAGTAACGTGCTGCAGCGAACGACTTAGCATCAAGAACTAAGTTGGCAGCACACAGGGATCTGGACAGGGCCTTTATTTTCTCCGGAAACTCTATCTCGGGAGCTGACAACGCAGAATGAACATCTTGGGGACCTAAAGCTGAAGTCGATAGCACAAATATCTTTAAAGCAAGCCGAGAGAACTTCTAAGATTTACCTTGAATGGACTTAACAGTTTAGCTTATGGGGATGTCATAGTTATTAGATGCAAAATTGTTGCTAAGACGACTTCGTCAAGGGGAACTTAAATGCGTCATATAAAAACACAATATGTAACAATAACGAAACCTTGTTTGGCTAACTGCCCTTTGGACTCCACGTTTCACGCACAAAGCTCAAGTCATCCGGTCAAACGTAAACTCGGAAACACCAGACTCGAGTCTTGCTCTTCTTAGAGCTCACCAATGGTAAACATCCACCGCCGCATCCAAGGTTTGAACCTGGGTTTCTTGCCTTCAAAGCAAAGTAGCATCAATCCTACACACCACTCGCAGGTAACTGCGAGATATATAAGTATTAGAACTGTTGTTTCTATAAAAGATTTTGTTCATGGAGAACAAGCTGACAGCGACGCCACTCAAGCACACTGGTGATTAGATTTTCGGATTTTACAACTACCCATCATGGATTGGGTGCGATGATTTCCGTTATTAATTCTCGGCAAAATCCCAATAATAAAATGGACGATCAAGACTGAGTAAATGATTGCAGTACAACTACAGATAAAAGCATCAGGTATAAAAAGAAAGTTTGAATTCAAGAACGTAACTGACGTTGGTACATTACCATATACCCCAACACATCTAACTACTGAGTGGTTTGGTGGTTGAGGTTCATATATATATATATATATATATATATATATATATATATATATATATATATATATATATATATATATATATATATATATATATATATATATATATATATATATATATATATATATATATATATATATATATAATCACATTTATTGACCGATAATCCGGTACAATGTACAGAGGCGTGGTGTCATGCAAAGAAATGAGTAATCATATATGTGGGGATTTCATGAAAACATGTGGGCTGGATACTACCCGGTTGCCCAGACCGAAGTAGACGGTTAACTTAGGAGGCCGCGCCCCGAGCCTTTGACCAGAACGTCTAACTCGCAAAGCAGTAGGACGATATGCGGATATCGTAGCCCTCTGGGGGCCGGTGACTGACTGCTCGGTTCATTCGCCCTTCGGATGAGGCCAAACATCCTGGATGCCCAGTGCACCTCTCCGCCACAGATGCCGGTGTACGCCGCATACGCTTCCAGTAGTTGGTTTGGAGCCAGGGTTCAGCCATCTCCCCTAGACTGACTATTATTCAGTCGACCCGGTGGAGAGCGCCGGCCATTCGCTTTCGTCCTCTCAGTTTAGTGGGATTACCTACGCCAAGAGAAGGTAGTGAGTAGGACTTTCTCAGCAGGGGCTGTAGAAAACGCACGGTCACTTGGGAGCATTTTGAGGTGTCCAGAACGAGTAGCCATCTTGGAGCCTGAAGCACCGACCCTCGACCATACTGAGGCATTTGGAAGTTTACATATATTTATTCCACTTCGTGAACTGATCATTATTGCCCGCTTATGAGCCACTATCTATCCGAGTGAACACAGCATTCCGACGACATTTGCCAGGTAACGTCCGCAATACATACCAAATACACAGTGTGCTTTCTCGGAATGTTTCGTATCTGGTGTCTAAACTCCAGTACATACTAAAAAATGTTGAACGGTTTTTTATCGATATTTAGCAACGGTGCGAAGAAACTGGTGTTATACTTTCGACAATTTTGCGTCTTCCACTTGTGCTGACGCAGGCCGCCCGACTTTTGATGTGTGTGGAATAACCTGTCAACTTCTATGGCCGTAATGGAAAAATGAACGTCGGGTTGACGTTATAGATGACTGAGGTTTGCAAATGTCAAACTTTTCCGTCATTTTTGTGCCTCTTTCGTGCTTTTCAGGTTTCGTCATGTTTTCTATTAGTACTATTGTCGCATGCAAAATAAAAACTAAATTCCGAGCGCTCACTAATTCCTAATCAAATCAACTGAACCAACTGCGCTTTATGTGATATACAATTTTAAAATGGAAAACTATCGCTGGTCGGAATAGTTTGACCCAGATCTAAATTCAGCAAGGGCCGAGTGTATGCTGCATCAGTTAGACTACCCTTCCAGCACAGTTTAGAAACCCTACGCGTGGAGGATACCCAAAATTCTCAGTAATATGAACACCAATGTTTTCCTAGCACTACAAGGAGAACATTATCTTGGCAATGACAAGGGAGAGCGTAGACTTTAAGCTGCACGAAGAAAATCACTAGGTTTAGACTCAAGCTCACCAGGCTAAGATGTTTGGTAAATATCTCTCACAATTCAGTTCAGCCCTTTCAACCAACACGTCTGTGCTCCGGCTCTGGTTGCTACCTCACAGTATCACTGTTATATTTATTAACTTCTCATTATATATTCATAGTAGGATATTTCAAGGCGGTCGCAGCCAACTAAAGGCTGTCAATTGGGGGAAGTCACTTGCTGCGGCGGCGGCCGGAGGACTCGAACCCGAGACAGAATATTCGGGAGCTCAACGTGACGGCTGCTTGATCACAGCCGCTCACCAAGTCGAGGGAAGAATGAATGAAATCACAAAGTGAAAAAAACAAGGACAAAGTAATGAGAAGAAATCACAAGGACAAAGAAAGAGTTCGAATGTAACTACGCCACTGATCGCGACCTTTAGCCATATCGCTACGTCATCAACTATCTGGTGAGCTGGTCACGTGGACCCCACCCGGGAAATCTAACGTTTCACTTGATCGAGTCCACTGGCCAAGGAATAACCACCCCGACCTACCTTCCGACCACCACCCGCTTCTCAGAACGGCGTACACCGAGGCAGTTTATCGGTGAGCATGCGTAACACACGTCCCAGCCACTTTAACCTGTTTAGATTCGGTACCTGTTCTAGTAACCGGCCTCTTGGTCAGAAAATCCTACGCCCAACTTCAGCATTACTGGTATGATATTCCCATTCCATTATATATATATATATATATATATATATATATATATATATATATGCACTCGCTTGAGATCAGGCAAGGTGCCAAGGCAACAACAACAATTACAAAATAGAGAAGGGGAGTACAATATAGTAAATAGACCGTGAATGAGAGAGGAAAAATGGTTATTTTGGACTTTTCACCGTACACTTTTTTGAGTTTTTTTGTCAATCTGTTTGTCGGGATGAAATTTTTGTGGCTTCGGGGCACGAGCGTTCAACAGACAGACCGCGCGGCATTCACGCCATTGACTTCCATTCTGACCCATGTCCCTCAACGTCTCTAACCAACGACGAACCTTATCCCTTGGGATCCAACCAGGGAGGCGGGAAACGCCAGCCGAAGTCAATGCTGGTGCTAGGTTTTTCATACCTCTAGACCAAGTCATGGCCTGACCGCCGTGCCGCTTCTTCCAGCCTCGTCCAGCACTTGCGAATAGGGCAGAGAAAAGTTGAGGAGAAATGGGGATATAGGGCAACCTTGTCAAACTCCACTGAAGACGACAAAAAGGGGCGATAGCTGGCCGCAAGCCCTTACCCGACCTGAGGTGTGACGATAAATACTTCTCAGGTACTTCATTTCTCAACAAGCAATTCCACAGTGCCGTCCTATCGATGGAGTCGAAGGCCATGCGAGTGTCGGTTTGTGGAAAGTATGACGCTGCTCTAGCATTTGTCGGAGGGTGAAGATTTGATCGGCACATCCACGACTGACGGGAAAACAACTTGCTCCTCGCGAGTCTGCTCTTCACGCGTTTGGTACGACCTGTGAAGTATGACAGGTGCAAGCAGCTTCGACACCATTGGGATAAGGCTTACACCCCTATGGTTACCACAATCACTGCGCGAGCCCCCCCCCCCCCCACCAGGACGGTATCTGCCCAGAATTCAAAACTTCCGAGAACAAAACATGAAGTTCTCTAACGAGCTTCACCCCACCATCCTCAGGCAGGGCTGAGGGAATGCCATCTGAGCCCGGCGATTTATGACGTTCTAAGGCCTGGATCTTTTTTCGGATTTCAGCCTCGGTAGGTCGGTCTGTCCAAAAGCACCACTGGACATGTGCCGGAAACTCTGCAGGAGAGGCCGACACCGAGGGCCAGCTAAAGTGTGTCTGAAAGTGGTCCGCCCAGTGTTCGACACGCCGTTTCTGACTGTGAACTTGCGAACCGTCAGCCTCACAGATTGTTTCACTCACACCTAGTGGCTTCCTACTGACGACTCGAATGAGACAGAACAGTTTGCGGGGATTTCCCATGACGGCAGCACGTTCCATCTATGATCCGCGTTGCGACCACCAGGTTTCACGGTTCTTAAGAAGACTCGCGTTAAGTGCATATCTCGTTTCGAGACGTGCTGCACTACACTCGCTTCCAGCCGGAATCGACTGGCGTGCGTCGAGAAGGTGGAGATTCGGCAGAAACCCAGTTTTTCGGCACAACGAGACAAGCCACAACTTACTAGACCAGCAGAATGCAGCGATCAGTGCTGGTTTATGTCATCAGGCGGGGTTACATCTAGCTTTTCAGCTAGCGCGTTTTCAAAGACGGATAAGCGGGTTGGATCGGAGAGCTTATCGTAATCTAACCGTCGTTGCAGCATGCGTTTAAAGCGCCCACGGAAGCGCATGGACAGCTTAGTGAAAACTAATGTGTGCTCTGAATCAAAGGGGGTGCCCCAGTATGAGCGACAATCTTGTATGCGAACCCGTCACTTGTGGCTTATGGCGATGTGGTCAATTTGGGTCCACTATTGACTTGAAGAGGGCGATCGCCACGTGGAGTACCGGCGATTAGATCGTCTGAAGTTCCTACTGGGGAGAAACAGGCGATGGTTTGAGCACAGGGCCAACAACCGTGCCCCGTTTTCCGGGCGACAGGAATCTAGCCCAAAAGGGTTTCCTAGAAGCGCCTCATTCGATGACAGCTGACCCACTCTAGCATTCAGACCTCTTGCCAAAACCACGATATCAGCCCGGCTTGCTTTACATAAGAGATCGCGGAGCTTTTGGCAGAAGTTATTTTTGATTGCATTTGGGCTACAATCAGTGGGTGCACACGCCGAAACGACAAACAGATTGAATCTATCGAAGCGGCAGCTGCTCACTTTACACGAACCCCTGAGTCTCACTATGCATAGTCGGCCGTCGACCGGAATCCAGTCCAGCAGTGCCTCTTTAGCTTTTTCACTGAGAACAATGTCAACGCAAGCAAGACCAGTCTCAGCGTCTCGAGAAAGGCGTAAAGGTTAGATGAGGGCGTCAATCGAATGACGGAATGCCACATACATCGATGGCAAGGAATTCAAGCGTACGAGCACGTTGAGTGTGACCGGTTTGAATGGGCATCGAGGACGAAGCATAGAATCGACCGGTGGCAGCCGGTTCGGTGAGACTTAGAAGCTAGTCGAAGCACAAGAGAGAACATAGACAGGATTTATATCAGTGGCACTACAGCAGGCACGTCTACCGAAGAACCCGTGGGATATGAAAATGAAACAGAAAGCGAGAAGGGAGTGGAAATGGGAGAACAAGCTGAGTACGGTGTAGGACAGCGTTTGATCGTGTGCAAGGAAGAGCAGTTAATCACGGTGGTATTGTGCATCATGGTTGTTTGCGTTGCGGGCTGTCGTACTACTGAGTCGCCCAGTCCAGGGCAGCAATACCACGGAGACATCAGTACTCGAACACCGACAGTCTTAGTCTATCTTCGATCCTTAGCGACCGTATTTTTGAGCCGCAGTGTACATTTGACCCTTGGCAAACAATCAGATGTCAGACCGGCACCAAAGAAAACCGAGGTTGTCGAAAATCAAACGCGTCCTCTGTATACACAACGACACGGTCATTGTTATCTGGCCACCCGGTGAAATGTAACTGCCTACTTAACAAAACTTCCTCACTTCAGGTAGATAATCCTGCACGAACAAGTTTTGGCGTAGAACCCACCCAGTTTTGCAGCAACATTTTACACTTCGAAGGTGCAAAACGCATCCCAATTATTGTTTAGGCTTTCTAACAAATCTTGCAACTTATCTAAGTCTTCATTCGGAATTCAGTGCAGGTCAAACAACTAATAACGATTCACTGGGTATAGTAGCTTAGGTTGGTCTTCCTCATCGGTAACCTCAATCGGAAATAAAACATGAGTATGAAAAGGGTAAGCAGAGTACTACAAATAGTATCAAGCCGACAAAGAAAGTTTGTGAGTAAAAAAGCGCCACTGATCGCGACACCAAACCATATCCTCCAATGCATCTAACCGCGAAGTGGGAGGCTTTTAGACTTCGGTCAGAAATCCCAACACAGCCTACACGGGCGAGCCCACCAGTTAGGTTTTCCATACCTTTTTTCCTTATTATGAGCTGGTCACCCCTACTCATTTTCCAACTACTGCCTACCTCAGCGAACACCAAGCGTCAAAGAGTCCTATCCGAGGACATTCGTAACAAATGTCCCAACTCAAAATGATATATATCCATTTCCAGTATATCTTCTGACCATGGGGATTGCTTCTTTTTCCGCCCGGGAGAAGTTCAATAGTACTGACCTTACAAGACAAAAGTTTAGTCTCTAGGACCATATCAATCACAAAGTTAAACAAAAAGAATAGAGAGGGCAATCCTGACGTGCATCACTTTTCGTAATGAACTCGGATGAAAGATTATCTTAAGCCCGATCTCGGCTTCGTCTTTCATGTACGGGAACATTCTAATGGAAGAGAATTTCTGTGGCACCCCTTTTAATAAGAGACAGTGTCAGTGAGTTGCATCGTCAATTGGGCCAAACGCCGATTTCGGATCTAGAAAAACAGAGACAGTGCGCCTACTTCAGGTGCGCATGTTTTAAATTATTTTCGGAGAGTGGCGATGTAATCAACACCGACCAGGCCTGATTCCCGCGCGAGCATTGTTTGCGAGCGTAAGGTGGGATGGTGATGTTAGGTAGACGTTGGAAAATAATACCAGCGAGTAGCTAAGATGGTATGCTAACCAGACCGAGTCCCCTGTGGTTCTCACGGGATGACCTATCGCCTTTCTTATAAGTGGGTACGACAACCGATTCACACCAGCTTTTTAAGCCTGTTCCTTCAACACATATCAAAACGGAGTTCTGTCAACTTCGATAACAACACTGAAGAACTGTCTTTAAAAGCCAACCAAGGCGACCCGTAAGGTCCAGTAGCCTTACTTCACGAAGAACCGCAGCTTCTGATGGATGATTGGTATCTACTCTCACAACTCTAATCATCATGCTACGGTTGGGGATAAGAGCCAAATAAACTGTTTCTCGAAATGCTCGGCCCACCGATCCAGACGACGCTCCTGAGTCTGAAGCAGTCAGTCGTTAAACTATTTTATCAGTTTGCTAAAGCCTGGCTTTCGTGGGCCGCTATTTCTGATTAGACAGAAAAGGTTGCAGCTGTTTACAATCGCCACAGCTATTTCCATCTTCCCGAGAAGCCGAATTTTGTGTCTGGGGAACGAAATATTATCACAGAAGTTGGGTCTTGCGTGCATGTTTTAGAGACAACGCATCTGTCTCGAGATTTCAAGAATCCTGGTAAGGACAGCCTGTTAACCCGTTTGGCAAAGTATGCGAACGTTGAAAGCAGCTAAGCAAATAGAATGCTTAGGTCCGAGAGCCGATTCTCAATTTTCCCATATTTCAATGCTACTATCCCTATTGACAGTTACAAGTTCTCCGTCACAATTCCGTATAGCTTCTTGCGTCTATTTAGAATTAAATGTGAAGGATAAAGAGAGACAAGAAATTTATTCAGAGGGGCCGCTGGAGATTTCTGAGCAAATTATAGCTTGTGGCTCCTAACACATCAGGTATTTTTGGGAACCATAACCAGGGCCTTTGACTCGTCAGTTTGACACACAAAGCGGTAGGGCCTTAACCCAGCACGGGAACTTGATCAAAGCACCCGCGAAGGAACTTATTCTGATTTGTCACGTTTTGTGCGTTCCTGTTTCGACTTCGCTGGTACATTATTATCGATCCGCTTTGCGAATTCAGTCCTTAGCCACATACACCCAATGGGGCAAGCGGGACGTGGGCGGAGAAGTATTTTTGGACTGGGGACTGGCCAGCTTAGGGGGCTGATGGCTGCCCAACGAAGTACGACCACTTCCCCCATGGCCGAAAGATACCCCAGGTACTCCACTCTTACATCCATCTGGTGGTTTTTAGACCGGTAAACAATTTTCATCCGTGCTAATCCATTGCAGTATCTTCTCCGAGGGCGCAGTAGCTAGAACCGGAGGTTGGCCCAACGACTGGTTCAGCGAGACTGTACTTCATTTGGCCTCTACCCACCCGTCAGGCACGTTTTCGTCTTCGGTTCAAGTAGGTCATCTTGTGTAGCTCTCTCCGTTGCAGGGCACGCAAGCCATCACACTACGCCAAGGTACTTACTTTTACTCTTACTTTTGTGCTGCAATCTCCTAAGAGAGTGAGCCAGCTTCATGGATGTCGCGGACTGAACGTGCCCACGAATGGCGGTCAGAGGCGCGATCGGAATAAAGGGAGATCCAGTTCTGGTCCCAGAGACGATCATCGTAAGCAGACTGGAGTCCCAATTGCTCGACGTCCGACTTGACAGTGCTGGCCCGTATTTTCAGTTGTCCGTCCAGACGGTAGCGCCAACCTTAGCATCATCATCATCGTACAGCGTTAAACAGTAGGGCAAGCCCCACTGACCACTACCTTTCTCACCATGCTGCACGTTGAATTAAAAAGTATGAATATACAAGATGGACAGGGACTGGACCTATATGGGTGGGAAAAGAAAGGAATGCCCTAGTAGCCAACACACGGAATACACAGTCTAACTGTACAAACGTACACCGATCAAACATTCTGATTCGATAGAAAGTGACAACACGATCTCCACTGTTCGCGGTTCGCAGCCATATCCTTCAATGTCTCCAGCCAACTGGTAGACGGATCTTTTGGACCCCAACCTCGAAGACGTGAAGCACCTACTTTTCCTAAGTCTGTTGTACATTTTTTCATTCCTCGCTGCCACGTCATCCGTTGACCTCCACGTGGTCTCTTCCATTCCCTGGGAGGGGCGGAGAATAGGACACGGTACGGTAGACGTGTGTTTGCCATACGTAACACATGTCCCAACCAACGAAGTCTACTAAGTTGGATATGCTGTGACAAAACGTTCTCTGAATTAGTACCCAATACTCCATTTCTGACCTCATCGTTGATTACTCGGCTATTCCACCCAATCCTAGCGATACTACGTAAACATCGATGGTCGAAAACCTCAAGACGACGAATATCTTCAGCACGCAGACTCCAAGTTTCGCAACCATACAACAAAACTGAACGCACTGCGAAACAGTATACACGACCTTTCAACTTCAGTGAAATATCGGATCGGCGCCACAAGTGCTTCAGTCCAGCGTACGCCGCTCGAGCTTTGGATTTCCGCGTACTCACCTCTACTACTGTGCTCCCATCCGTCGTCACGCAGCTACCGAGGTAGGTGAAGTGATCGACAACTGACAGCACCTCCCCATCGAGCATCAAGCTCGGAATCGTTGACATCCAGTCTTGTAACATCACCTTGCACTTTGAAGGTGCAAATCGCATGCCGAATGGAGCTACAGCTCTTGCGAGATTATCTAGTGCACGCTGAGCATGTTCCGTGGATTCGAACAAGCAGACAACGTCGTCGGCGTAATCTAGGTCACATAGCTTTTCACTATCTCCTAGTTCGACGCCTACATCCTGAAGATTTTGCAAAGTACTCTCCATTATTTCTTCCATGACGAAGTTAAAAAGGAATGGAGACAAAGGGCATCCCTGCCGAACACCACTGGCCGTTTCGAACCGACCGGATAGTTCACCGTAAACCCTTACGCGGCCAGAAGTATGAGAATACAATGATCTCATTAGGTTCACGAACTTCTGGGGCATACCTTTTCGATGAAGAGTACTGAAAAGCGATGTTCGATCAACTGAATCGAAGGCGCCTTTCAGGTCTAAGAAAAGCATTATTGTTGGTCGGCGGTGCGTGTGACGCGTTTCAAGTAGTCGGCGAAGAGTAAAAATCTGGTCGATGCATCCTCGACTTGGGCGGAATCCAGCCTGCTGTTCGCGGACATTCCTCTCGCGAGCCGGTGTAAGACGGTGCAGCAAAATCGAAGCTAATACTTTGGTGACCATCGGAATTAAGCTAATCCCACGATGATTACTGCAGTCATTGCGTATTCCCTTCTTGAAGATGGGAACAATCAATGACACGCTCCATATTAACGGAATACGCTCCTCCTTCCAAATGTCACGGAGCAAGGCGGTTAATGATTTTATCAACGCCTCACCACCCAGTTTGAAAAGAACTGGAGGAAGTTCGTCGGGACCTGCCGCTTTCCCCCGCCTTAGTAATCGAATACATGACTCTACTTCTACTTCTGATGGGGGCTCAAGTGATACCACCCAAGAAGTCACAGTTGTTGACACGGGAGTAACTACACTAACGTGCGGCCAGCTAAACTGTTCCTTGAAGTACTCGGCCCATCGGTCAAGCCTTTGCTGTTTGTTATGGATGGGTTCTCCATTCCTATTGCAAATCGTTTCACTGACCTGAGTTCGCCGTCCACCGGTGTCACGAATAAGTTTGAACAGTCTTTGACTGTTACCTGAAGCAGCTGCTATTTCCATTTCTTCGGCTACATTGACCCACCAATTTTCGCGATCCTTCTTAAGGCTTCGCGTAACTTGTCTTTGCAGCTTTCTCCGCATCTTATTCATCTCCTTACGGTTCGAAAGCTGACGCTTTTGCTCCATTATACTCAGCGACTCTTGCGAGATCCAGTGTCTCTGATGGACAACGGATCGAGGACCACAGGCGAAACCTGCTGCAAAGTGCATCGCTTGTTTGATATGAGCCCAATGCTCATCTACATTACTGTTCTCCGTAGATCCTAGCTCATGTGCTAACTTCTGCTCATAACGGGTGCAAACGTCTGGATCACACAAACGTTGCATGGCTAATCCGGTTTGCGGTTTGCGACGATGGCCATGGAGCTGGAGAGATAATCGCATTAAAACTAAGGCATGGTCCGACTCTACGTACGTGGACCAGTAAGATCTACAGTTCTGAACAGAACTGCGCCGCCGGTAGCTTACGGCGATATGGTCAATTTGACTAAAAGTACCTGTAGAGTTAGAGCGCCATGTCGCGACGCGAGCTGTGTCGGAAATTTGTGCCAGACAAGAACAATCGATTGTCTGCACAAAATTGGAGAAGCCTATCCCCGTTATCTGTACGCTCAGCGGGTAAAGCACAACGCCCACCTAAACACGCTTCTGACACACTGAGTTTGCCAACTTGTGCATTGAAGTCATCAGCTAGCACTACAATGTCAGAACTTTTACTGCTGCGAACGAGAGTGGCGAGGGCATCATAGAACTCATCTTTCTGCAAGTCTGAGCTGCAGTCCGTTGGGGCGTACGCCGAGATCACGAACAAATTGCGTTTAACACAACTATCCTTTCGAACGCCGACTGACCCTTGGAGTCTCACAACACATAAACGACTGTTAACAGGGATCCAGTCTAATAGGGCAGTCTCAGCCTTGTCAGTCAAGACAATTCCTACACCACGCTGACCCACAGCTCTAGCTGCTTCGTCTCCTGAGGTGCGCAGAATATACCTCGATGAGATACCAGGAGCAGTTAGCTGAATTACACTGCTCGAATCCTGGATACGCGTTTCGCTTAAGCAGCAAACATCAATCTTCAGAGAGTTCATTGTGAGGGCTAGGCACGCCTGCTGACCGGCCTGCATGAGTGTACGCACGTTGAAGGAGCCGAGATTCAGAGGCTGACGGGGCTTGAGAAAATGTGGGTTACCAGACAGAGGATTATTCCCGACACTATTTGACAGTGAATCGTTGCGAGTATCGACCGTGTTATCAATGGGAGCATTATGGGTGGATAGATGGGGCAAAGAGGGATGGTTAGGGACAGAAGACAAAGATTGAATAACAGAGAGGGAACTCTGAACAGTAGCACACTTATCACTACCCACCCCGCTCGATGCAATGGGCAGCGCGGTCCTGATTAGCCTGCGCGACGACCGATGCAGTATGGGATTCTTTGTATTCGTGCAGTTCATGGGAGATGCTGGACGGGTACTGCTAGGGTGTCCAGCCACAAAGCAGGAGAACGATTAGGGTTCTCATCCAAAGCCTTTAGTTCTGACAAGAACCTATCCGCAAGGCAGCGGGATGGCTTAGTGGAAGCCCATTCACTTGGATCAATTATTCTTCCACTGGTTTTTCCGACTGAGTTGCCAGCTCAAATCAACCCCCAACCTGGAGGACCAGGAGACTGGACTTTGTCTGACCTCTACCTATTGACCTGTCAGGTGTGATTGCATCTCCGGCTTAAGGAAGCCATCCTGTATAGCTCTTTGGGTCATAGAGGCGCGCAAGCCATCACACCACGTCAAGGTGCAGTCTCGTCGTGATGGAACCTTAGCATGGAACAGGTGACAGACATTGTTTTGATATATCGGTGTTCGGGTGTGGCAGGATGTGTCCAAACCACTGTAAACGTCGTCGTTGGAGGAATACCGAAAACTCTCCAATGTCGAAGTAGCGTCCTCTTATCGTGTCATGTGATATCTTATCGCGCTAGATCACTTTGAGGATCATTCTCCAGCATCGGTAAAATGTTTCCAGCTTTCTGATGTCCTCAACGCGTAACAGCCACGTTTTGCACCCGCAAGTCAATATGGGGCGGATGGCGGCTCGGAGGATGGGAATTTTGATTCAGAACTGATCTTGTTACGTGTCCACAGTGGCTTGTGTAGCTGAAAAAACGCCCACTGGTGTTGTCAATTCGCACTTTGATTTCGTGCTTGGCTTGGCCATTTGGAGGGATCGTGGAGCCTAGGTATTTGAATGCCTGCATGTGTTTATTTAGCTCGCCATTTGAGAATATTGGTTGCGCGGGCTGTACAGCGCACGTCGAAAAAATTTTGGTCTTTGATGCATTGACTTCTAGTTTCATGGTTTCCACGAAGAGAACTACAACATTCAGAGCTGGTTGCAGGGTAGTCGGGCTGTCCTAAAAGATAACAATCTCATTCTCGAATTTCAAATCAGCCAACAAACTGTCCGGGTTCAGCAGTACAGCAGAGTAATCGATGAGCGCTTGCCACATTATCTAGTCGATAACGCAATTGCATAAGACTGGCGACAACGGGCAACCCTGTCGAACACCGGAGTTGATGGAGAATTCGCTGGGTTCTTCTCGATAAAAGCGTATTCTCGCGTGTAGTTCGGTAGTATGACTTTATGAGACTGACAAGTTTTTCCGGCATACCGTCTGCTTGTAGAATAGTCCATAAAGCGTGTCTGTCAACTGAGTCTTATGCTGAGCGAAAGTTAACAAGGCAGGCTGATTTCAATTGTTGAAATTTGTAGCAATATTCTGGCCCTCGATGAAGACTAAATATCTGGTTCGCACGTCCCGTACCGCGGTGTAAGCCTCCTTGACTGGTACGACTGCGTGCGCCGTTCACGTTTGAGAAGCGGTTCAGTCGGAACACGGAGAATATCTTTGCGGCTATGTTGACCAGGCTGATTCCGCAGTAGCTGTCACACTGTCCTGTCACCATTTTGGGAAAGGAAGTAAGATCGAAGCTCTTCAGTCCGTGGAAAATTGGTCGTCTTCCCAAATTGAACAGAACAGTGTGGAGCGACTCCACCAGTGTTGTAAGGCAGGATTTACAACTACCGTCCAATGCCATCTTCTCCCGGGGCCTTTCGGTTCTCAAGATTGTACATGACGACAGTGGTGTGTTGCATGACTGTCTGATCGGTTTATTATCCTAACAGTCCAAATCGGAAAAACAACTGTTTCTCAGTAATTCATCCTCAAGCCATTTACAGATTACATAGTAGACATTAGACAAAAGATCATGAACATAGACATGAAATAAACACCAATCATGGGCAGGCGTTTGTCAGTTAAAGTATCATCATCATGTGATTGGTTTATCTGACTAACGCCTTCTAGGTAACTGGACGGTAGATTCTTGCGGCCTTGGTCAAACTTGGGCCATGCGAGTTGGAGTGCCCGGACCAAACGCTTTTGGGCACACAGGTCAGGGGTAAACTTCCTTATTCTAATTGCCTCGGCTATCGCTAGAGTGCGCAATTGAGCACCTTTGAATTCGTTTGGGGGGGGGGGGGGGCACGATAGACAACTTTGAAAGCAGATTTTGGGTTCAACCGATGTCTAGTTATCCAGAAGGCGTTAGCTAGATAAACCAATCACGTGATAAGGATAATTTGACTGAAAAACCCCCGCCCGTGATTGGTGTTCACCCCATTTCTATGTTCATGATCTTTCGTCTAATGTCTACTGTGTAATCTGTAAATGGCTTGAGAATGAATCATAGAAAAACAACTGTTTCGCCGATTTGGACTTTTGTATGATGCAATGGGTATTTTCCAGATATTATCCTCACGTCCTTTTTTTACTTTCCAACTTGAATCACTCAGTTGTTTGTTGAACAAAACCTAATTCTTAGGTCTTTGATTTTTTTCATTCGGAACAGTGCGGGGCCATTCTAGTCCGCAAAACTGTATTCAACAAACAAATGAGTCAAATTCTGCGTCCCGGATGCTTTGATGGTGATCGGAATTCTTAAACTGCTTCTAGGCAATGGATTCATTGGACGGATACGTTTACTTTTTTCCTGGGTAGTATCTACTCATTCAATCCTGATAAACCTAGAGCCCTGGCTAATTTGGTGTCTCCCAACGTGTACGATTACATCAGGGAGGCGAAACTTAAGAAGCTGCAAAAGAAACTCTCACAAACCTGTATATTAGAAAAGAGATTGCTGCTCACCATATACTGGACACATGTCGACAGCAAACGGGCGAAAATCGAGATAAATTCTTGCAAAATCTGGAATCGCTCTATAAAGACTGCAATTTCAAGCCGGTAACGGCAGAGGAGAATCATGAATATGCCGTCAGATATGCTTTTATCACTGAATTCGTCTCAGGTAATACGACAACGGTTCTTAGAAAGCATTTTACTCGACCGGCAAACGGCGTTCGAACAAGCAAGATCTCAATTCAGTCACAGTAGTACAAAGCAGGTGCTTATACGACTTTCACAACTAACTCATCGGAGTCGGAACAAGCAGCCCACAGACCAACTTCTCCAACTGAAATTACTGATAATTCTGCGACGATTACCGTTGGCACTAGCGAGCGTTTCTTCTGTGGATCCGGAGGACACACGATCACTGTGTCCTGTCTGTGAGGGACTGTGTCAACCCGTCTTTGGCGAACAGCCGAGCTACGTTAGCTGTCAGCACTGGTGCGGTACCAAGCTCAAGGCTTGAGACAACGGAATCTCGATCGTTGAAGCGGATCGATAGATGGGAGATGAGCCTTGTCAGCGTTCTTCAAGCCTCAAGATGTGGTCATGCACATCATTCGGACTAATGCATTGTGCGCAACGAGTGGCCGAATGTGAGATCAACCTACATAATCTGTTTTGTGTATAAACTGAGATGATTCTGAGGCCCATCTGAGTTCTCACTGTCCAATTTGCGAGGGTTGTGGCAGGAAGGGCCATTGCCATAAGTTATGTCGTTCCTCTAAGAACACTGCGTCTTTGGTTCGGAACTGCCTGTTATCAGTGACTATCGCTGCGACATCCAACCGTCTCTGTCATGCTGTAGCCCACATTCTCGTCAACAACGTTCCGCTGGAAGCCCTGATTGATACGGTAAGTTCCGAAAATTATATCGCTGCGCCTGTTGTCAAACAATTCAATTGGCAGATGATGCAATCTCGTAACAAAATCTCTAATACAAGTACACATCTGATAAGTTTCACCAATGCCCATTGTATCGTTACAGTACAATATAAAAAGTGCCAGTACACAAATACCCAACAATCCTTATTCACAAATCTCTGCTCCGATGTTCCACTAGGGCACGATTTTGTCGAAATATATCAATCAGTTGAAATCCCGTTCTTTGGAGCGAAACCTCCATTGTCTTTATGTGGTTTGTTAGCGACTAATGTGGATTCCTAATCTCTATTCAGTGAAAATCCTTCTGACTTTAAACGAACCATAAACAAATCACACCGGCACTCAGTCGCCGACAATAAATTCATTCCGGATGAAATCAATAAACTTTGGACGATGGCATCACCGAACCATCTGTGTCCCCTTGGCGGACACAAGTTTCGGTAACCACGAGTGAAAATCACAAACGTGGAATGGCGACTGATTATAACCATACAATCAACTGATATACCCAGCTAGACGCTTATCATCATCATCATCATCGTACAGCGTTAAACAGTAGGGCAAGCCCCACTGATCACTGCCTTTCTCACCATGTTGCACGTTGAATTAAAAAGTATGAATATACAAGATGGACAGGGACTGGACCTATATGGGTGGGAAAAGAAAAGAATGCCCTAGTAGCCAACACACGGAATACACAGTCTAACTGTACAAACGTACACCGATCAAACATTCTGATTCGATAGAAAGTAACAACACGATCTCCACTGTTCGCGGTTCGCAGCCATATCCTTCAATGTCTCCAGCCAACTGGTAGACGGATCTTTTGGACCCCAACCACGAAGACGTGAAGCACCTACTTTTCCTAAGTCTGTTGTACATTTTCTCATTCCTCGCTGCCACGTCATCTGTTGACCTCCACGTGGTCTCTTCCATTCCCTGGGAGGGGCGGAGAATAGGACACGGTACGGTAGACGTGTGTTTGCCATACGTAACACATGTCCCAACCAACGAAGTCTACTAAGTTGGATACGCTGTGACAAAACGTTCTCTGAATTAGTACCCAATACTCCATTTCTGACCTCATCGTTGATTACTCGGCTATTCCACCCAATCCTAGCGATACTACGTAAACATCGATGGTCGAAAACCTCAAGACGACGAATATCTTCAGCACGCAGACTCCAAGTTTCGCAACCATACAACAAAACTGAACGCACTGCGAAACAGTATACACGACCTTTCAACTTCAGTGAAATATCGGATCGGCGCCACAAGTGCTTCAGTCCAGCGTACGCCGCTCGAGCTTTGGATTTCCGCGTACTCACCTCTACTACTGTGCTCCCATCCGTCGTCACGCAGCTACCGAGGTAGGTGAAGTGATCGACAACTGACAGCACCTCCCCATCGAGCATCAAGCTCGGAATCGTTGACATCCAGTCTTGTAACATCACCTTGCACTTTGAAGGTGCAAATCGCATGCCGAATGGAGCTACAGCTCTTGCGAGATTATCTAGTGCACGCTGAGCATGTTCCGTGGATTCGAACAAGCAGACAACGTCGTCGGCGTAATCTAGGTCACATAGCTTTTCACTATCTCCTAGTTCGACGCCTACATCCTGAAGATTTTGCAAAGTACTCTCCATTATTTCTTCCATGACGAAGTTAAAAAGGAATGGAGACAAAGGGCATCCCTGCCGAACACCACTGGTTGTTTCGAATCGACCGGATAGTTCACCGTAAACCCTTACGCAGCCAGAAGTATGAGACGCTTATTCTCTGCCCCGAATAGATGACATCATCAACAATAATTCCCGCTACTCAATGTATAGCACATCGGGTCTACAAAGTGTATACCATCAAATGCCAACAAAAGAAAGTGAGAAGTCCACCACATTTGAAGCTTGCAGTAACCTTCGTCAATTCCGCCACATACCCTTTGGTGTCACAAGCGGCGTAGGCTGTTTCCAGTGGGTTTTTGACATAATTCACGACCAGGACCTGAAAGGAACATATGCATACCTTCACAACATAACCGCACGCGCAGTCATAGAGGATGAAATACGGCTTTAACCTGAAAACATTGCATGAGGTTGCTCGCAAGTATGACCTGACTTCCGATGAGAGTAAAAGCAATATTCGTTCCGGAGTAGGTCGGTTATAAGGGCTTGACGTTTCGAACAAAACTGTTCCGCCTGATCCTGATCAAATTCAATCATTACGTAACGTACCGGTAACAACCGAACTTAAGTCTCAGCAACGTATCGTGGGATTGTGTTTACTACTCTTCGTGGATCACACATTCCTCAGACAAAATCCGTCCGTTTGTCGAAAATCGCTGTTTTCCTCCCCATTCAGCTGTCTGTGACTCGTTGGAAGAAACCAAGAAAGAAATCGAAAGGCCTGCTGATGTAACTGTTGATGAAACCGTTCCTCTATCGCGATTACTCTGACACAGAATGCCCGTTGCTAGATGCCTTCTCTCATCGAACTTTATCACCTAGTAGGCGATATCACCCAGCGATTGAGAAAACACCCATGCCAGCAAGGAAGTGGTGTCACTATCTTATTGGGTCTAGATTTACTACTACCACAGACCAGATATCAGTATCTTTCATGTCCAGTCATACTCATACGATACAATACAGTGATGACGTCTCGAACTTTCTTGTTACACTCTCGACGTCATATACACACAGAGGAAAGACAAGGCAGCCGCCGACGGTCTATCAAGCGCTTGTTCTACATCATATACACAAGCATCAAACCTTCAAAAGCTACACGGTTCCTTGTGCCACCCTGGTGTTAAGACTGTTAGATTTTACTCGTTCAAGAAATCTACCATTCTCTGTAGAGGAGGTGAAATCTATGACATTTCGTTGTTGTAACGTCTGCACCGAACTGAAGCCCAGATTTCTCAGATTATCAGGTATTCTTATTCTACTCCTCCGTTCGAAAAGCTCAACGCCCACTTCAAGGTACCTTTAACTTATTCATCACAGAGAAGGTACCTGTTAACTACTGTCGGTGATTATTCCCGATTTCCGCCTACCTTGACTTGCACGGACATGTCTGCATCCACTGTGATTGATTGCTTCCGTCAGCTATCCGCACTGTCCGACGTGAAACCCTACATTCATTCTGATCGCGGCTCTTCACTCATGTCTGAAGAACTTTGACCATCCCTTACCGAGAAAAAGAATGCAACTAATAGAACTGTGCCATATAATCCACAAGGAAATGGACAAGTTGAGATAGTAAACGAAACAATCTGGAAAGCAATAACCCCTTCGTTAAAAACAAAGCGTCTTGCTGTACCCCGGTGATTATTCGTGCTGCCGGATGCTCTACATTCTATCCGGTAGTTGCTGTATGGCGCGACTAACATCATGCCTCACGGCATTTTTTCTTATAATCGGAAGTCGACTTGGGGCACATCTTACCCAACGTGGCTCACCACACCGAGGCTTGTACTCTTGCGCCGGAATGCGAGATCCTCGAAGTACGACCCTCTGATGGACGAAGTGGATCAGATTGATTGCAATCCACGATCTGCACATGTTTGTTTCCAGGATGGGAGAGAGGGAACTGTTTCACTGCACAATTTAGTACACACACACACCCGGCCAACGTCAATCTGTGTCTCCCGAAAACAGCTTACTCACATATACCCACGAACCTATCTGCACTGATGACGTTGTGACTGGTTCATTCACGCAACCGTCCCAGGAAAACAGTGGCCTTGTTCACACTGAGAATACGTACGTCCCAGATCCAACAGCTCCTGTTCAACAACAGCAAAGAGCACGTCCATACAGCTTACGTAATCGAGAAGCGTAAATATCTCCAAAATATTATGGTTTACAATCAAACAGCTGGGAAGAATGTTGTATAATTATGTGATTGGATTATCATCCTAACGCTTCCTTTCTTTTTGTCTTCAAGATGGCATTCCACAGTTGTTTGTCGAATAAAGCCTAATTATTACATCTTTGATTCTTTTCATTTGGGACGTTGGGACGCCATCCTAGTTTGGAACACAATGCCCTGAAGGCTAATATTGCTGTCGTAGTTTCTATTCTGACTTTTGGGGATTTGAGTTGTCAAGATTTCTGTGGGACGGTTCAGAGATTGTCAAAATGCTCGATCTATCT
The DNA here is from genome assembly GCA_948099385.1 of Fasciola hepatica. Classification (NCBI taxonomy): domain Eukaryota; kingdom Metazoa; phylum Platyhelminthes; class Trematoda; order Plagiorchiida; family Fasciolidae; genus Fasciola; species Fasciola hepatica. The sequence goes on from CANUEZ040000063.1 coordinate 6,465,551, forward strand.
CTGCATCTTTTTCCGTTGTTCCGGGATCGGTAGCCCGGTATCGTGGTGGTTTTATTGGATGCCAGATGCCTTGCGAATGAGACGAGAGACTTTTGAGAAGTCACCACAGTCAGCCGCTACCTCCATACAAACTTGCAGTCTCGTCATTACGCAAAAGAATATATCGTCCGCGCATTCTAAGTCAGACAGTGTGCCGCCGCAGCGAAGATCAAGGTCGTTATTCTCACACGAGGATAATAAAAAATTGAAAAGAAAGAGCGATAAAAGGCCACCCTGTGGAACAACACTTTCCGTGGTGAACTCGGGTGAAGCATCAATGTAAGCATGAACTCGGCTTCGGCTATCTGCATACAAGCATTGTGAAAGGGAAATAGATTTCCCTTTAATGAGAGAAAGAGTCAGAGAACTATGCGGTCGACTGAATCCAATGCAGCTATTGTATCAAGACGGATATTATGAGTCTACAGAAGATGTTACTGTGTTCCAAAATTTGTCAAACGGAAAGGATGTGGTCCATACTACCCCGATCGGACGTAAAACCCTCTTGATTCTCAATCCTGCACCTTTCACGAGCGTTGGATAACAAATGGAGCACTAGCCCAGCGAGCAAGATGAATAGGGAGTGGAACTACACGGGTGGGAAGAGGAAACAACGCCTAGACAACCAACACACGGAATATACAGTCTAACTGTACCAATGCACATCGACCAATCATTCTGATTTGACAGAAAGTGACAACACGATCGCCACCGTTCACGGTTCGCTGCCATATCCTTCAATGTCTCCAGCCAACTGGTAGACGGATCTTTTGGACCCCCAACCTCGAAGACGTGAAGCACCTACTCTTCCTAAGTTCACTGAACATTTTCTTATTCCTCGTTGCCACGTCATTTATTGACCTCCAAGTAGTTTCTTCCACTCCTTAAGAGGAACGGAAAATAGGGCATGTTTTGGTAGACGTGTTCGCCATACGCAACACGTGCCCCAACCAGCGAAGTCTACTAAGTTGGATACGCTGTGACAGAAAGTTCTCTGAATTAGTACCAAATACTCAATTTCTGACCTCAGTATTGCTTACTCGGTCATTCCATCCCAACTTAGCGATACTACACAAGCATCGATGGTCGAAAACCTCAAGACAACGAATGTCTTTCACACGTACACTTTTGGTGGTAGACAGTAATCCACTGCTGTCCGGAACGTTACCATGCCTGACTTATTAGGACCTTATGTGGTTCTTTGCCACTTCAAGTCTCACGGTTTGGTTGCCGGTTATCCCCAATAGTGCAGTGGGCCTTCGTGGCTATGGGATAAATGCCCCTTCCAATTCACTCATGCCCAAGCATGTAATTAAAAAACGCAGACCCCAAGTCTCGCAACCATACAACAAAACTGAACGCACTGCGAAACAGTACACACGATCTTTCAACTTCAGTGAAATATCAGGTCGGTGCCACAAGTGCTTCAGTCCAGCGTACGCCCCTCGAGCCTTGGATATACGCGCGCTCATCTCTACTACCGTACTCCCATCCGTCGTCACGCTGCTACCGAGGTAACTAAAGCGGTCGACAATTTCCAGCTCCTCCCCATCGAGCATCAAGCTCGGAATCGTTGACGTACAGTTTTGCAACACCACTTTACACTTTGAAGGTGCAAAGCGCATACCGAATGGAGCTACAGCTCTTGAGAGTCTATCTAGTGCACGTTCGCCATGTTCCGTGGATTCGAACAAGCAGACTACGTCGTTCGCGTAATCTAGGTCACAGCTTTCCATCATCCCCTAGTTCGACGCCCACATCTTGGAGACTTCGCAATGCATGCCCCACTACCTCACCTATGACGAAGTTGAACAGGGATGAAGATACGGGACATCGTTGGCGAACAATGATGGTCGTTTCGGATCGACTGGATAGTTCACCGTAAACCCTTACGCGGCTTGAAGTATGAGAATACAATGATCTCAGTAGATTCACGAACTTCTGGGGCATACATTTTCGATGAAGAGCACTGAAATGCACTGTTCGATCAACTGAATCAAAAGCGCCCTTATCGGTCGACGGTGCGTGTGACGCGTTTCAAGTAGTTAACGAAGAGTAAAAATCTGGTCGATGCATCCTCAACCTGGACTGAATCCAGCGTCTCTCGCGAGCGAGCGTCAGACGACGCAACAAAATTGAGGCTTATACCTTGGTGATTATCAGAATTAGGCTGGTCCCACAATGAGTACCACAGCCATTGCGTGTTCCCTTCTTGAAGATGGGTACAATCAACGACTCGCTTCATAATAACGGAATACGCTCCTCGCTCCAAATGTCACAGGCAAGGTGGTAAGCGATTTTATCAATGCAAAAAAATCGCTTACCACCTTGCTCCGTGACCTTTCGAAGGAAGAACGTATCCCGCTATTATGGGGTGAGTCACTGATCATAACCATCTTCAAGAAAGGAAGTGACCAGTTGCCATGGTTAAACTCTACGCATTAGGCACGCACCGTCAGCCAACAAAAGCTATCGGACGTCCAGGGGTGATAGGCAGTCCTTCCGTGACAAGGGTGGTACCACCACCTTTTCTATTGGAGTCTTATGTGGTTCACTACTCCGAGCCCCAGTCTTACGTTGCCAGTTTCACCCAAAAAAAAAACACGAAATGCACAATTACCGAAGGATCGACGCTCAATTCAACCTGGCAATCACTACATGAAAAAATCCTAGCAAATCTCTACCTTCGCAGACATTATCTAAATACAGTTTCCCAACTTTTTTTCATTCCTCATTTTCGCCTGAAACTGGTGTCTGCGCCTACAACCATCAGCTTGTCACTATATTCCGCATCTACTACTTTTTTATTACATGCTGGCGCCTGGGCGCACGGGTATACCCCATAGCCACAAAGGCTCACTTGCACTATCAGGGATAACCGACCACCAGACCGAGATTAACAGTGGATAACCACATAAGATCCCAATAGGTTAAGGGTGGTAACGAGCCGGACGTGAGTGATTTACTGTCTACCACCAATGTTTGTTTCGGGAATGCCTGCCCGTGGTCTACCCTTCCGTGCTCTTTCGCACGTGCTGAGCAAGGCTGGGAGAGGTGACGCAGCGGTCAGACCATGACTTGGCGTAGAGGTATGAAGAAACTAGTACCAGCATAGCTTTCGGTAGGTGCTTCACATCTCCCTGGTTGGGTCCCAAAGGACGAGGACTGTCGTTGATTAGAGACGTTGAGGGACATGGCTCAGAAGAAAAGTCAGTGGCGCGAACGCTGTCCGGTCTGTCTGTCGAACACCCGTGCCTCGTAATCACAAGGATGTCATTCCGACAACCAAAATCACAAAAAAACATCAAAGGTATACCGTGAAAAGCAAATAGAACGAGCATTATATTTTTCAACTGTCTCTTTTAATGCATTCTACTCCCCTTCCCCTATTTTGTCGTATATATATATATATATATATATATATATATATATATATATATATATATATATATATATAATCAAAGTAACCGGTGGTGGCGGGGATTCGAACTTCACAGGCGGTAATCACCACTAGTCTGGACTTCCCCAATCGCCAGTTCCAGCTGATGCGGCTGAAACCACGGTCGTTTGTATTAATCAATACTTCGATACCGTTTATCATGCCCCAGCAGCAGAGATTCAACAATTTTTGATTTGTCTTATGGTATTCAGAACTTGTTCACATCAGACCCTAACTGCTAAGTCTCCGTTCTTGGTGACTTGAATGGTCAGAGTAAGAAGCGGCTTTTGCACTCTTCTGACACTACGGTTGTGGGGCACGAAGCCGAAGATTTCGCGTTGGTCAACAACCCAAGTCAACTAGCTGGCTTCCTCACGCGCATTCCCGATCGGGCTGGCGACCGCGCACATAACCTCGATCTTCTCACTTCCTTTCCCCATATATTCTGATATTACCTCCTTTCCTCTACTTGACTCATCTTCCTTGTTTAATTTTATGCGGCTATCCCTGCGAGAAGATAAATCGGCTCCATGAATATCACGGACTATTGCTGACTACGCGCGGCGGTCGGAGGCGAGTTCAGTACAGAACGTGATCCAGTCTTTTTTCCATCGTCTGGCCCCATAGACCCACCGAAAGCCTAGAAGCTCTACGTCTTTTTCTATTATACTGGTCCACGTATTAAGCCGCCCACCAAGGCGACAACGCCAACCAGGGCAAGGAGTAGGGCAGAGTGTTCGTCTGGTTATCTCTGACTAGGGTCGCCAACCATTGTATCTTGTTTACCATCAGCTTTTACCAACTAGTTCTTGGCAAGTTCAGACAGATGAAATGGGTTCCGTGATTTTCTAGTCTCCCAACCCTATCTTCGTTCCCAACTTAATTGAGACCGTTCTCCAAGGCATATTTCTTCATACTCTGCACCTTTCCAAACCCACTAAACGACAATCTCCTAAGTGGTTTACCCACGCCTCCAATTGCGCTGTGACCTTGAAGAACTCAGTATTGAGACGGTAGTGCCGCTCCGTTGCCACTCTATCTTGCAGTCGCTTTGTGCAGGTCTGTAAGAAATGTTTGCTTTCCACTCAGGAAATCAAAAATCCTTTTATTCGTTATAAAGCAAACGTTTAGTTTCTTCTGCTACTAGTGGGGATTATTTTGTTCGATCACTAAAGCCGTTCCCTATAATTTTTACCCCTCCACTTTCTCCCTAACTATAGCTCCTCTGGCTCTCTAATCTGCGAACCCCATGAGAAAGCCAAGTATTTTGCTTCCCGGTTCGTCTCAAGTTCCCCTTAACCTGACTCTTCTTTTCTTCCGCCTCCAACTACTCTTACTAGCCACTTCTTATCTCAAATAGGAAGGTTCGCCAGATCTTGCTATCACCGAATTCCCCCCATCGTTCTGGAAATGTGGCGCAGAATTGGCACCGATTCTACGTTCATTTTTGTCTCTCTCCCCAATCGGGTACTTCTCCTGTTTCATAGAATGAAGCTGCAGGCTTTTCAAGCCTAAAAAACCGCAACTTCTTCGACCCGAACAACTACCACTCTATTCCCCTAACTTCGGTCATTTCGAAAGTTTCGAGGACCGATTTTTGACCAACTGCGGTCGTTCCTCGGACGTTAGGGACTGATAATTGATCGTTAATGTGGATTCCGGCCTAGTCGGTCCACGAGTGATCTACTAGCTACGATCTCGCACTACTGGGCAACAGCACTTAATAACCACGGAAAAACATACTGATTTGACCAGACATACCGAAGGCCTTTGATCGTGTCTGGATCAATAGTTTACTGTCTTTGGGTTTCTTCGAGCCGTTGACTTGTGGATGCCATGTTATCTCAGTAACCAGACGATCTCCGTTTGAGTAGATGGCTACAATTACAGCATTTTCCTGTGGATGCCGGTGCTTCTCAGGGTGTTGCACTTTCACTCGCTCTTTTTCTGTTTCTCATTTAGGACCTCTTATCAGCTACTTTCAACCTCACTCACGCTTTTGCGGACGACACCTTCCTACACTACTCTAAATCGCATCCCACCTCCCACCACGCCATCACTAACGTCGATCAGTCTGAACCTCGGATAGATCACTTCTTGGGGCTCAAAAAATTGTTTTTTCAATGCTCCTAAAAATTCCCATTTATCCATTTCTTCTAAACATAACCCTTTCCATCCCATTTACATTTTGACTAGGTACCCCTCAGTCCTACAGTTATATGCCTCTCCTCTCGCTCATTTGTTACCCCTCAATAGTGGTCTTTTTGCATGTTTCGTTGCAACTTGCGCTGCGCGCAAGAATGATTTTCGATTCCGCACCAGACTCTTCTTCAGACCAACCCATCTCCTTTTACTGTACGAAGCTCAAACTCGTCCTACACTTGGACACTGCTTTTACGCGTGGAGTGGAGATCTGTCTTCTTCATTATCTCTTCTCGGCCGGGTCCGACGTAAAGCCATTCGGATCGTTTAATTTGCCACCGCTTGCCAATCGCTCTGTAGTTGTTTCATTGTCCCCATAGCCACCCTATTATTTTTGGATTTCGTTTGTCCCTATTCTTATTATTTCTGAAAGCCAATCTCGAGCAGACGCATCCAGTCAACCTTGTCAGGTTTGTCCCTAAATCTGGGACCTCAACCCAGATGGCCGTTATGGAAAACTCTTTCCCTATTTTTCCAACAACCTACAACGCTCCTTTTAAAAGCGGAATAAACCAACTGGTTTTGACCTGAACGTTCCACACAGATTTCTTCTAGTACGTTTAGGAACAAGTTCACTTCGTGTGTATTAAATAGAGGACTGCTTCGCCTGGTTTCAACATATGGATGAGTAGTTGACCAAAAAGCATTCCGCACTGGTCAACTACTGGCAAGTTACTGACTACTTTGAGCTCCTTGGGTAATATGACGTTATAAAATCACATGCTTTCCTTCTGGGGCGTATATTACGAAAATAATGCATTGCGGATTCTTAGTCTTTCAAACGACCAACTAATAAATAAAAAGTAACGTAAGCAAGAAGCCGCTTAAGAGCGTCTGAAAGTACACACGGAAAGTTGTTAGCTGCATTCATTTTTACTCACACTATTGCATGCACTGGTACTTCTGTTAGAGGCTTCTTTTTTATGAGATTCGATGACTTTCTGGGCAGTTTTCTGAGCAGCTATAAAAGCAGTGAACTAAATCCGGATCTGGCCCACCTTTGAATGATATAATACGTAAATATTCCCCGTCGTCAGCGTCCCAGACGTCCTGACTGTTCACTTGGAAAGAAGAGAACGCGCTCGTTGAGCCTTTGCCACTCATTTCATTTTGCTGTTTTATTGTTACACAGACTAATATGAAATCCGGACATTGCGACCTCGTCCGAGCATCAGTTAAGTCAAGCCTAGTAGAACGACACCCCACCACAATAGGTCAGGTCCAGTATGTGGTTCAGTTCAGTTCAGTTCAGTTCAGTTCAGTTCAGTTCAGTTTGCACAGGACTTGGTGTGGCTAGAGCCAATCGTGTGTCCAGATAGTTGTGTTGTCGGCGCGTTTCCGTAGCTCCCAACACTGCGTGATTTTCTTTTTCTGAAAGGCAGAAATTTTGTGCAGTATCAGCCCTGGCAGAGTAAGGTGGAAACAATAAGTAAATTGCATCTGACCCTAAAAGCTGCTTAGCATAACTCGGGGTATACCGCCACCCAACATAGGTCTAGTGCTTTCTTAAAGGCCTTCACTGTTGTGGTATTTATGACCTCTTCCGGGAGCTTATTCCAATAGGGTACCACTCTATTTGAGAAGTACTTCGCCCTAATTTGGAGCCTCGAATGTTTCCTTTGTAATCTAAGGCTATGCCCCCTTGTGCCTCTCTCGGGGATCAGCGAAAAAAGGTCTTCTCGACTTACTCCTGACAGTCCTTTCATTACCTTGAAGGTTTCTATCAAATCCCCGCGAATGCGCCGTCTTTCCATCGAGAATAGGTCTAGGGCACGGAGACGCTCTGTGTAGTTAAACCCCCTTTGCCCAGCCACCATTCTAGTGGCTAGCCCTTGCACTTTCTCCAGACAGTCGATATCTTTCTGGTAGTACGGTGCCCAGGCCTGCACGCAGTACTCCATATGCGGCCTAACTATGGCCTGATATATCGGAACGAATATCTCCGGATCTCTACACGACATAATGGATCTAACTCGAAAGAGTTCCCTCCTGGCCGTATTGGCTGCTGAGGTGCACTGCTTTGACGGCTTAAAGCTGTTGTCCATTATAACGCCCAAGTCTTTGACCTGCGAGACCACTTGCAACGAACCCACACTATTCTCACTAGCCCCTGTATTTGTGGTCAAGCATTGACACTTGGTGAGGTTTAGTGGAAGGTCCCATTTGCGCGCCCAGTTTTGTACTGCTAACACGTTCAGTCTGCACAGGACAGGTAATGGCCACGGCCAATCGAGCGTCCAGAATTCCTTCGATGGTATGCACACCAGTTATGCACCCACCACTGCTGAGTGTATTTCGTCGAATCCCCGCCAAAAATGAGAGGGAAACGGAAAAACCTCATCGCACATCAACTGCGAGAGACATTATGCATCGTGAGCGTTCACTGAGACAGTATGCAATGAGGGAAAAGTCTGCTAAAACATACTCCAAAAGGACCACAGTGCTACCCGTCATCCATCTAGTTGATATTCTTAAGGCTCACTACAAGGAAAGATCTCGTACCACTTGCGATCAAGGGCACATTTGAAGGATTGGACTGCCTGCAGATCTACCATTTCACCAGGCAGACCGTTCCAACTGTTCACAACCCAGTTGCTGAAGAAGTGCGATCTAGCCATCAACCTAGATCGGGCTTTTATCAACTTCTTTTCGTGTCCCCTTGTTCTGGAGTCTACGGCCACTTGGAATAGACTATCTGGTCTGAGGCCAGAAAAGCCCTTCATTACCTTGAACGTTTCTATGAGATCCCCTCGACGTCTCCTCCTTTCCAACGAGAAGAGATTCAGGTCACAGAGTCTCTGCTCGTAAGTCTTACCCCTCTGCCCTTCAACCATTCGCGTGGCGAGACGTTGAACTTTCTCGAGGCAGGCGGCGTCCTTTTTGTAGAAGGGTGACCAAGCCTGCACACTACCTTCTAAGTGAGGTCGTACTATTGCCATGTAAATAGGTACAAATACCTCCGGCTTCCGGCAAGACAAAGCTGATCGCAGTCTAAAGAGCTCCCCACGAGCCTTATGCGCAGCAGCGTTGCACTGCTCCGACCATTTGAAGTCACTTTTGATGATGATCCCCAGGTCTTTAACCCTACTGGCTGCCTCTACGGTGAACAGCCCTTGATCATGAGCGACAGTTAGGCTCTCTGTTGTCCTTGACAACAAATGGCTCGAAGTTGTCTTGAAGTCTTGAAGTACTACACGGGTTTGAGGCTTTGAGCCCAATTGTCCCGGTTCTTTAGGAAATCTTTGATCTTCTGTCGGATTCACCGAGCTGAAACGAGAGCAAAATGAAGGGGGGAGGGGTGGGCGGGGGTGGCAGCGAAAACAAGATACATATAACCTCATTCAGTGTCACACTGTGGACAGCGCCTTAAGCTGAGTGGGAGTGCGGCATTCATGAACATATATGCGATAAAAGACAACTATTTTGTTTGTTTTTTTGGCAAAGGGAATTATTGGAGAGACCTAGGTAGAGGTCTAGCTTTTTCTTGAAGTTAGTTTTGTTCTGCGAGAGAACAATATCTTCCGGAAGTGCATTCTACATAGTAATAACCCTATAGCTAAAAAAGTTAATCCTTAGTGAAGTGCGTGGCCTCGGTTTGAAAACTTTTCTGCTGTGACCACGGAGAGAGGAGGTTGGACAGACGGAGAAGAAGCAATCGCTTTGACCTGTTTCGAAAAGGTGAAACATCAAAAACAGATCACCTCTTACGCGTCTTACGTCAAGGGGATAGAGGTTGAGGAGTGAGAGGCGGACGGGATAAGGTAGATGGGATAGACCACTTACTGCCTTGGTGGAGGCCCGCTGAACCCTTTCTAGGATCTCACGGTCTCGGACAAGACCAGAGTGCACTATCTGACTACCGTACTCCAGCAGAGGTCGGATATACGTGCCGAAAATTATGGGGAAATCATCCTTAAATATGCGCGGGAAGGACCTTCGAATCATGTTTAGGACTCGAAAGGCAGACTTGCTCGCAAGTTCGTGATGATGAGAGAAGGATAAGTTACAATCTAACCAGAAACCGAGCACCTTGTGTCGGTCAACCCTTGGCAGAGTGGCTGCTCCATTAATGGAAAACGTGTGACCAGTCTCTCTGCCGAAAGACATGCTCACGCATTTGTCATCATTAACTGGGAGGTTCCAATCCTAGGACCAGCGTTTTGTTTCATAAACTGCAATTTGCAGGTCTTCAACGCTTGAACTCCAGAGGGTTACATCGTCTGCGTACATGGCAATGTTCGCAGGAAGGGCTGTCGGTAGATCGTTTATGTAGATCAGGAAAAGAAGAGGACCTAAGACCGACCCTTGGGGGACCCCAGTTGTTACTGGGGAGGGTTGAGACAAAACATTCCCGACTTTAACCACAAAGGTGCGGTCGGTAAGGAAGCTACGTAGGATGGCCAACATGGAGCCTGTGATCCCGTACGTCTGCAGCTTATAGAGAAGAGGGGCATGTGGGACCTTATCGAAGGCCTTAGCAAAATCGATGAATACAGCGTGTGAGAGCTGGCCATCATCATAGGCTTTCGTTAGACTATCCATGACAGTAAGCATATTGGTGATGCATGACCTGCCAGGAAGAAACCCATGTTGGGACGGGGAGAGGATCTTATTTATATGAAGATGGGAAAGAATCTCACTCTTAAGAATTCCCTCAAAAGTTTTGCTAGGGATGCTAGTGAGGCTTATGGGTCTGTAACTAGAAGCAAGGTGTCTACTACCCTTCTTATCGATGGGTGCGATCACTGCTTTTTTCCAGTTACGGGGGAAAACTCCATCGTCAACACAATGCTGAAAAAGCGAGGCATAAGGAGCAGCTAATGTATCCGCGGCTTCCTTGAGAATACGGGGGTGGATTAAGTCAGGACCCATAGAGCAATATTGGTTGAGCCGTCGGAAACCTTGAGCGACTGCACCAATGGGAATAGTGACGCGGTTAAGGGTAGTGGTCAGAGATAACGGGTGCATAGTAGGGTGGGTTGATATGGGAAAGGAGCTAAAAATTGTACGGAAGTAGGAGCTGAATGCCTCGGCTACTTGGCTAGGGGAAGTGATTGGAGATCCGGCACTATCTTTGAGAGCTAATGGCGTCGGAGCTGTGCCCTTAGACGGCGCATGTACTGAAAGAAAAATGCCTTATTGGTCCGCGCTCGATCAAGTGCAGATCGCTGGACTGCATTCTGATAGGACCTAATCTTGTCTTTGCATATGTTCCTTATGATCCTGAATCTTCTGCATCACGGGCAAGGCCTGTGGCTTTATATCTAGCAAAGAGGCGTGCGCGTTCGTCTAGAATGCGCCTAATGGGGCGAGGGAGGGGTCGCTTAGCGGTCTGTGGGCGACGAATTCTGGGGACAAAATGCCTATCAGCTAAGGAGATTAACTCTCTGAAATTCTCTGCCATTTCATCCGCAGAGTTACCTGGGTTAGTTAAATTTAGCTGGGAGCGAAAAAATGCACAGACTTGGTCAAAGTTGGTCCTTTTGAAGGATCTCAAAATTTTGGTTTCTGACGGAAGAGGAGGCCATTTCACGATATAATCGAATCCAATGAGAATGTGATCACTTTTGCCGAGGGGCGGCAAGTAATGCACCACATCTATTAGGAACCGATCATTGGTGATGACCAGGTCTAGTAGGGACGGGGCGTGGCCTGTGCGATATCTAGTCGGATCTCTTACGTTCTGCACCCATGAGTTTTTCAGTACGAGACCAAGGAGGGGTTTACCGAAGGTGATATCCGGGGCATCAGCTCTTTGCCAGTTTGTACTGGGAGAGTTGAAGTCACCAGTGACTAACATATGGGTGAAGTCTGTATAGCTTTTCAGGGAGCCTAATAAGTCTATGAGACCTAGGCTGTCAGTTGAATTGCATGCGGGAGGACGGTAGACAACACCAAGCAGTAGGGTATCTGTCCTAGAGAGGTTAAACACGGCCCACAGACAATCAATACATGAAAAGTTTGGTGTTGTCAGTAAGGTGGGAGGAGGGATCGAATTATCGTAGTATATGATGACCCCACCGGCACGACCTCTACTGGAGTCCCGCCTTACTGTGAAGTATCCCGGAATGGATATTTCGGCATCAAGTATGTCAGGGGCGAGCCAGGTTTCTGTGAGGGCTATGATCTGAGGCTCCTTATCCACTGCAAGCTGCCGAAGCTCCGGGATCTTATTCAACACACTCAGGCAATTGCTGTGAAAACACTTGAGCACATGCTCAGGAGTTGTTGCAGAATCGCCAGAGGCAGCTGGTTTTGGGTTTGAGGAGGGGGAAAGAGGGGGATTTGAGGATGGAAAGGAGGTCCTGGGAGAGTCGGGGGCTGAAGATATTGGGGGGGCTAGAGGGTAAGCAGACTGCTGGGGGGACCGGTAGGTTTTGATGTCTAGTAACCGGGGGGGGGGTATCAATCCAGGTGGACGGCCTACATCCTTCGGTCTCCCAGTCTGCACAGGACAGGTAATGGCCACGGCCAATCGAGCGTCCAGAATTCCTTCGATGGTATGCACACCAGTTATGCACCCACCACTGCTGAGTGTATTTCGTCGAATCCCCGCTAAAAATAAGAGGGAAACGGAAAATCTCATCGCACATCAACTGCGAGAGACATTATGCATCGTGAGCGTTCACTGAGACAGTATGCAATGAGGGAAAAGTCTGCTAAAACATACTCCAGAAGGACCACAGTGCTACCCGTCATCCATCTAGTTGATATTCTTAAGGCTCACTACAAGGAAAGATCTCGTACCACTTGCGATCAAGGGCACATTTGAAGGATTGGACTGCCTGCAGATCTACCATTTCACCAGGCAGACCGTTCCAACTGTTCACAACCCAGTTGCTGAAGAAGTGCGATCTAGCCATCAACCTAGATCGGGCTTTTATCAACTTCTTTTCGTGTCCCCTTGTTCTGGAGTCTACGGCCACTTGGAATAGACTATCTGGTCTAAGGCCAGAAAAGCCCTTCATTACCTTGAACGTTTCTATGAGATCCCCTCGACGTCTCCTCCTTTCCAACGGGAAGAGATTTAGGTCACAGAGTCTCTGCTCGTAAGTCTTACCCCTCTGCCCTTCAACCATTCGCGTGGCGAGACGTTGAACTTTCTCGAGGCAGGCGGCGTCCTTTTTGTAGAAGGGTGACCAAGCCTGCACACTACCTTCTAAGTGAGGTCGTACTATTGCCATGTAAATAGGTACAAATACCTCCGGCTTCCGGCAAGACAAAGCTGATCGCAGTCTAAAGAGCTCCCCACGAGCCTTATGCGCAGCAGCGTTGCACTGCTCCGACCATTTGAAGTCACTTTTGATGATGATCCCCAGGTCTTTAACCCTACTGGCTGCCTCTACGGTGAACAGCCCTTGATCATGAGCGACAGTTAGGCTCTCTGTTGTCCTTGACAACAAATGGCTTTTTTGAGCGTTTAGAGGTAAGTCCCATTTGTATGCCCAGTTCAGGAAGGTGCCTCTTTCCCTGCCCAAGTCCGCCCTACTGTTAGATCCAACAATCTTCACGTCATCCGCAAAAATAAAGCTGGGCGATTGAAGAGTGGATGCTAGGTCATTAATGAATAACAAGAATAGAACTGGGCCTAGGACGGATCCCTGAGGTACACCACTGGTGACGTTCACCAAACTGGAGCACCTGTCCCCCACTTTGACATAAAGCGTCCTGTGGGAGAGGAAGTTCTCCAGCCACCTATATACTGGCCCACCTATACCGAAAGTCTCCATCTTGCATAGCAAAAGACGATGATTAACGAGGTAGCATACCTCAACTTGCTTACCTTCGTCCAGTCGTCGAGTAACTTCATCTAAGAAGCACAGGAGATTGGTCAGACAAGATCTATTATCCAGGAATCCATGCTGCGCCGGGCTTAGCATGGAGTGCTGCAGTAAGTGCTGGCAGATGTGGGCACGGATGACCTTCTCGAGAACTTTACAGAGAATGCTAGTTAGGCTTACCGGCCTGTAGTTCTGCACATCCGACTTAGGCCCACTCTTATGTATTGCCACGACTGCCGCTACTTTCCAGTCCTGAGGCAGCTTACCCTGGTCCAACGTGGATCTATACAATCTGCATACCGATGGAGCTATGATATCCGCCAACGGCTGGATGATAGCTGGATAAATGCCATCTGGGCCCGCTGACTTGTGGCCGTTTAGTTCCTGTAGGTACTTACGTACACATTCCTCTGAGAGATCTAGGTCGTTTAACTGAGGAGGATGCACCAGAGCCAGATCTACTCGTACCCCACTATCTATCCTATGTACACTACCAAAGTATTCCCCCAGGGCGTCTGCTTTGCCCTGGTCGTCAGTGACAATACCATCTTCTCTAGTGGATAGCGGACCTACGGCATTTCTTGTTGAGCCTTTAGACTGCACATAGCTGTAGAACTTCTTCGGCTGTTGTCTTACAGACTGGGCCAATTTGAGCTCAAATTCCCGCTTGGAAGTTCTCAAGAAGCTCGCAGTCTCGTTTCTCAGCTTTGTAAAGCGGTTCCAGGCTAGCTGACTGCCAGAAGCTTTGTACTGGTTCCAAGAGCGGTTTCTACGTCTGATGGCCTTGGCTATTGCAGCCTTCCACCACATGAGTTTGCCCTCCCCACTCCTTCGTTTGAAGGGTGCGAACTCTTCCTGTAGAGCAGTCAGGGATCCCTTTATGGCCTGCCAGCTCTCCTCCACAGTAGCCTCCTCTGGCGCGTCCCAGGTCAAACCCATAGCCCTATTACGAAGCCTATCTATGTCCATACTACCGAAATTCCTAATCAGCCTTGAGGGTACCTTCGGTTGCAGCATGCATAGAACTATTTTGACACACACGTGGTCACTCTTTCCCAGCGGTGCACAATAATGCAGTCCAGCCACATCGTTGGGGAAGTTCGTTATAGCTAGATCCAGCAAGGATGGAACGCATCCAGTCCTATATCTGGTATTCCCCCTAATATGCTGATGCAACGCATTATCATGCAGCCATTCTAAGTAGGTTTGCTCCTCCGATCCCGGCACGCAGACCTCAGCCACCCAGTCGATGTGCGGAAGATTGAAGTCACCCACTATGAGGGTATTTTGTGCATCCTTAACTAGTTCAGTCAAAGTCCTCAGCAAACAAACGACCTCTTCGTGGTTTGTGCTTGGTGCTCTATAGACACAGACGACGTTAACCCTTCTGCCTGGAAGGATGATCGTAGCGGCACATAACTGGATATTGCGAGTGCACATCTTGGTCTGGGACTCAAGGTGGTTTGCACCTGACCTAACGAGGATGGCTACTCCACCACCAAGGCGATCTTGTTCCCGATCCTGCCTGTAGACTGCAAAACCGTTATTTATTAAGCCTGGCACATGGTCTTCTTCAGAAAGCCACGTTTCAGTGACGGCAACTATTGACGCTTTCTGTTCGTCAGCGGTTTTGGCAAGTTCCGCCCATTTGTTTCTAATACTACACGCGTTAGTATATAACACCACCGCGTTTGCTCCGTCGCCTAGGTGTCTTTTGTTATTCATTCCTGACTGTTTCTCAGGCGCAACGCCTGAGATGATGACACGTTTTTTGCTTCGGATGTCCCCACTTGGGTGCATGAAGCCGGCTGACGAACCAGAATTTCCGACGACTCCCAATCCATCTCTATAGGAGTGGCCACAACATCCAGACTGGCAGGGGTCGCGCTGTCATCTATCTTCGGACAGTACTGCCAATTCTCGTCTTGCAGCGCATCTTCAATTACAACTATTAGCGACCCCGCACGTGGCTTCTTTACTATTGTTGGGGTCGGGGCCTGAGAGCCGAGTACGGCATTCCGCTGAACTTTTAGGTTTCTCACCAGCGCCCTGGCTGGTCGGGCAAGGATACCTCCCGGGGCTAGACCACCAGGCTTTACCCTATGCTCGTCCGGCACAATCTGGTATCTGCCCTTGGTAATCTGAGCCACTACCGCTGCCCTCGCCAGTAGTCTATCCCGGGTAGCCTCATCAGCGAACTCCACCAGTATTGGTCTTGCACGAAGTTCGCCTTTGTTCCCCAGTGGTGACTTCCATGTCCCCACTCTGTGCACCCTTCTAAGAGTAGGGGGGTATGGAACCCCTGCGATTCGCAGTATGTCGCAGACCCTCCTCCTGTCAATGTCTCTCCTGGCCTTCGATTCCCTTATAAAGGGTTCTTCCTGGTTTAGGACCAGAAGCCTGTGGCTTGAGACCCTGCCCATCGACAAGATCTGCCTCTGCAGGTCCTTCACCTTGTTTTCTAATACCAGAAGAGCAGGATCATCCACCCTAGCCAACCCATCTTTCGCTCTATTACAGTCTCCCTTCTTTTTGACCTGCCTCGCCCTTCTCGGCTTCTGCTTCGTCCACTGGCCCTCGTCGGTCTGCTTCAAAGGAGTGGAGGCAACGACCGCCTGGCAAGCCCTCGGAGCTGGCCCATTCGCTCGGATGATTGTCCTCTCGGGTGTTGATACTACTTCCGCAAACGACTTACTACAACCTGCTTGCGGTGTTTTGGGGCTTACAACCGAGGTACTACTTGGTGGACGTTGGTCCTGCCCTTGGGCCTGCAGTTTAAAGGCCAGACTGGCCGCCTCCTTGCAGAGGGCACAGACCCATTCAGCCCATGGGTTCTGTTTATAAAAGACATAGGTGTCCTTTGCTATCCCTGAACAGTTCAGTTCAGTTAAGTTTCCACAGGACACGTAGTGGCTACTGCCAATCGAACCTCCAGAATTCCTTCGGTGGTATACACACTGGGTAGGCACTCACCACTGCGCAGTTTATTTCCTCGAACCTCCACTAAAAATAGAAGGGAAAAGTAAAACCCCATCGTACATCAACTGTGCATCATGAGCGATCACTGAGACAGTATGCAATAAACAAAAGCTTCGAATAAAGCTTTCTCCGGAAAGACCAAATCGCTACCCGTCATCCATCTACGTGCACCCTCACGGCTCTCTACGAGGAAATGTCTCTTGTCACTTTCGATGTGGGGCAACTTCTAAGGACTGGACGGCCTGCAGGTCCATCACTCCCCCAGGCACAACGTTCCAGCTTTTCACTACCCTGTTGCTGAAGAAGTGCCATCTAGTCAATAACCTAGCTCGAACGTCCGTCAGCTTCTTTTCGCGTCCCCTTGTTCTGGAATCTAATGCTACTTGGAAAAGACTGTCCGGTCTAAGGCCCGAAAAGCCCTTCTTTACCTTGAACCATTCTATAAAATCCCCTTGAATTCTCCCCCTTTCCACCGGGAAGAGATTCGGGTGGCAGTGTCGCTGCTCGTGCGTCTTACTTCTATGCTTTCATCCACTCGCTTGGCGGGAAGTTCAACTTTTTCCAACCAGGTAACGCCCTTTTTATGGAAGGTGACCAGGCCTGCACTCTACCTTCCAAGTGAGGTCGTGACCATGTAAGCGGGTACGAATATTTCCAGCTGCAGACAACGGTCCAAACAGCCCACCGCAAGCTTTCTGCGCAGGAGTATCGCACAGTCAGACCGTTTAAAGTCACTGCTCAAGACTACTCCGAGGTCATTAACCCTACTGACTGCTTCTATGGTGAACAGCCCTTGGTCATGAGTGACAACTAGGCTTTATGTTGGCCTTGAAAACAAGTGGCCTTTTCCAGCTTTCAGGAGTAAGTCCCACTTGTATGGTTAGTCCAGGTTGGTACCCATTTCCCAGCCCGGATGAGTTGTAGTCACCAGCGACTAACAGATGGGTGAGGTCTGTGCAGCTTTTCATGGAGCCTGTTGCGTCTATGAAACCTAGGCTATCGGTTGAATTTTATGCGAGCAGGCCACATATCACAACAAGCGGCAGGGTGTCTGTCCTAGAGGGTGTAAACACAACCCACGAACAACCGATATATGAAAAGTTAGGAATTGGTAACGTGTTTGGAAGGGGATAGAATTATTGTGGTATATGATAATCCCGTCGGCACAACCTCCGCTTTAGTCCTACCCCACTGTGAAGTATCCCGGTATGGATATTTCGGCATCAAGTATATCAAGAGTGAGCCAGGTTTCTGTGCAGGCTATGAACTGAGGCTTCTTATCCACTGCAAGCTGCCGAGGCTCCGAGATCTTATTTCGAACACTCAAGCGATTGCAGCAAAACCTTGCGGACATGCTCCGGAGTAGAGGCGGAACCGTCAGGGGCAATTGATTTTGGGTTTCAGGAGGGGAAAGGGGGGAGTGGAGGGTGTAAAGTAGGTCATGGGGGAGCCGGGTGCTGAAGACATTAGGAAAGCGGGGAATGAGGGTTTCAGTTCAATTCATTCCACTTCGGTTTGCACAGGACAGGTAATGGCCACGGCCAATCGAGCGTCCAGAATCCTTTCGATGGTATGCACACCAGTTATACACCCAGCACTGCCGAGTGTAGTTCGTCGAATCCCCGCTAAAATTGAGATGGAAACGGAAAACCTCATTGTACACCAACCTCAAAAGACATTATGCATCGTGAGTGTTCACTGGGAAAGTATGCAATGAGCAAAAACGTCGATCAAAACACACTCCAGACGGACCACAGTGCTCCCTGTCATCCATCTAGTTAACATACTGAGCACTTACTACAAGGAAATGTCCCGCACCACTTGCGGTCTATGACACCTTTGGAGTGGACGGTCCGCAGGCCTATCGTTCCATCAGGCAGACCGCTCCAACTGTTCGCTATCCTGTTGCTAAAGAAGGCCAACCTAGTCACCAGCCTGGCTCGGACTTTGGTCAGCTTCTTCTCGCGTCCCCTTGTTCTGGGACCTGAAGCCACTTGGAATAGACCATCCGGCCTAAGGTCAGAAAAGCCCTTCATTGCCTCGAACGTTTCTATAAGATCCTCTCTATGGCTCCTCCTTTCCAACGAGAAGAGATTCAGATCACAGAGCCTGACATCCACCAAACTAGAGCACCTGTCCCCTACGTTGACGAGAAACCTCTTGTGAACTAGAAACTGCGTTCGATGACGTCACGCAATTTACAGACCGTCTTGACCGAACAGCAAATACTCGTTTGCGTCCACTTGTGCGCAGGACGAGCAAGCCACCTAAGACTGCGACGAAACAAGTAGAGGCCAACCATGGACAAGCACACACGCACCATCCCGCGGGGGTATGTAAGGTTTGTGGAGCGTTTACCTCCTAGAGGAATGTCCTCGCTCCCGTAACGTGGACTTAGATGAACGATGAGAAAGGGCTCTGCTTGTCTCATCGCTTCACGTCGAGCAGCGGTGCGCCGAATGAACCAGTTATAGCTGAGATGGATGCTACGAGAAACACCATTGCTTACTGCTCAAACCCAAGAAATCGAATTCCGAAGAAATCCTAAAGCCAAGTGTGGTCCGCTCAATGTCTTGCCTTCAAAATGAGCCTATTCGCCCGGGAGATATAGCAGTTGGGATGAAACCGAAGTCCGGATGATGAAAGCTTTGGCCTCCGTAGATAGTGGCTCGGATACCGCTCTGGTAAGGAGGAAATTAGCTGAGAGATGTGGGATCAGAGGGGATCAATCTTCATCAGCGGTGAGCACAGTGAGGGGCACCCAGGTCATCCAACCAACCAAACTGCACCTACAACTCATTCCCTTGGTCAAAAATAATAGGGCAGAAAGCCTAGAAGCGGTCACCATAAAAGATCTGCCCATGAGAGCACCTCAGTCAGTACAATCGATTCTGAGTCAGTGGCCACATCTCAACGAAGTCACAATCGAGAAGTGGAAGAAAAGCGAAACCGATCTGTTGATCAGTTGTGACGTACCGGAAACGCACCGGGTCCTGTATGAAAGAATAGGAAGCTGCAAAACACTGTCCGCAATACACACAATATTCGGTTGGACTGTAAATGGTGGTACAAACGAAAGGTGCGCCAAACAGATCCAAATCAACTGCACTTCGATGGAAGCGGCAAGCATTGGGCAGACATTCCAACAGCTGTATAACGCCGAATTGGTCGACTTGGACATTGATAGAGATGTCTCATCGCGGGAAGGGAGATCGGCTCTGACAATGGTAGCCGAGGGCAACCAGTGTGTATTAGAAAATAATAATAATAATGGTATACTTTTGGACCGTGGTCGATAAGCTCGCATGCAAGCATGATCAGAGTTTACAATATCACTGAATGAGATGGAAGGTTCACAAATTTCAAAGAGGGATTCGCACATCACAGAAACAGTGGAGTAAGGCTGAGGAGAGTTTGAATGAAGCAAAGCTACGAGAGAATACACAGCGAGGACGAATTGATTTCGAGTCAACTGCGGCAATAGTAATGAATCTGCCGGATGTAGGAATGCTCATACGGACTTGGGCTTAGGATGCAGGAAATACAATATTCACAAGAACGATGCGAGAAAAAGGTCGGTAATGCATGCTCATGTTCACTTAAATAGGTAATTGGTGTTGGGAAAAAGGAGATGGGGGAGAATTTCATGAAGGTTCTCAGAGGAATACCAATTTTCATGGGTTTGTGGATTTAAAAAGGAATAGTACCCCCTGAAAAGGTGAGACAATATCCATGAAAAGTAGTGTGTGTCATATGGTGTCGGCTTTTCGCAGCTGGTGGAAGATGGGTGAAGTTCCAGGAAGGAATAATCAGCCATCGGAATGCCGTGTCCACGAGGAACAAAATAAGGCAAGACAAGGGTGAAAACCTTTTGCAATAGGCCAGGCTGTGCTGGTAAATTGGCGAATACATCATTCTGTTGATTTTCGTGTGGCTTTTCGTTGTCCGTGTTGGGCTCTTTAGGGAGGGGTTGGCTGCGGTTTTTGTCCCCTGTTTTATCATGGGAAAGAGGAGGGCATCGCCGAACCTGGGCCGATCACTATTAAGTGAGGAGTCCTTCACGGTGACTTCGACGTCGAAGGGTCTTGCAGTGAGAATACTTCAGTAAGCCTCAGAGGGGCATATGCAGCACTACCAGAACTTCTTGTTGGTGAAACCCTGTAGCTAGATCGTATTCGCAGTTGCCGGCCTTTGCTGCGGTTGTAAACGGGCAGAGAAATAGATAGGCGGTCCACACGATATATTACAGTCAGGCAAAATGACGGCCGGTTGGTTCTGAAATTGAAAAAGGGAGGATTGCAGCCCGGGAGATGTTCCAGATGAGTGTAAGCGTGAGCAAAATAACAGATAAGAGTACGGAGGTTGGAAATGAGGCACAATGTTCTTAGTTAAATGAGGAGTCGTTGGTATTGTGATTCGGTGCTCGTGAGGGCCAACTGTGCTTGCGCCCAAACACCCTCTTGCTCATTATTATTCTTCGGTGCATCGACAGCCTTTTTCTTTCATTCCATCAAGTCATCACTGAAAACCTTGGTTGAAAGACTCTTTGCACTGAAAACAGCCTGTCATGGCATCGCGCATCAATTGCTCCATCCTGACACAAACATCGGTTTGCTTCTCCGTAGGAGCTGGCCTTCATATGTCACCAGCACAGGGGTTACTTGCGACTAGTAACTTATTGGACTGTTAGATTTTGTTCTTTTCCGAGTAAAGCTACTGTTGTTACAATATCAGTAAAACAAATAACTTTGTGCTTATTGCCCTGGACCTTTGTTAACACACTTATCAATGCTTCCAGGTGTTTTCATGGCCCGACCGAAAGGGTTGTAATACTCAGTTGTTATCCTTTACTTTTGATCTCGGTCTGTTCCCCGACCTGTTATTACCTCCTGCTTACCCAAATGAACAAATGACCTCACTTAGTCCGGATAATC
The DNA here is from genome assembly GCA_948099385.1 of Fasciola hepatica. Lineage (NCBI taxonomy): Eukaryota > Metazoa > Platyhelminthes > Trematoda > Plagiorchiida > Fasciolidae > Fasciola > Fasciola hepatica. The sequence continues at coordinate 6,486,925 of CANUEZ040000063.1, forward strand.
GTTGGAATGCTGTCTTGAGGATATGAGCCATTTGCCTGATGTACTCAACATTCGGTGAAACGATGAACAAGTCATTTGTTTTCCACCGAAAAAAGTTATTGATTACCTGTTCGGCCGTCCACCGGGAAGCATTATCTCTCGGGGTTGATAAAGCCTTGGAGGTGTATTTGGACTATAGGGTCTGAGGGCTACATGGGAAAGCATTTGTGCAACAAGATGAACCTTATTGGCAAGTTCGCATAATAGGTCTAGGGGATATATGGCAAATCCCACAGTAGTGTTTGCAGGTCACAGGGAAGCAGCTGGGGCACACTAAGAACCCAAATGGCAAGTTTATGTGATAGATCCAGTGGATATACGGCAAATCCTACCGCGGTGTATCTACAGGTCTAAAGCTACAGATTGCTGTTAGGCAAGGCTGTAAACTGGAGAGTGGGCTGGATTTTAGGACAAGAGGAACCCGCTTTCTTACGAAAAGGAGGAAAAATAGATAAGTGGGCGATAAATATGGACTCTTTTCTCTACCTTCTCACATGTACTTTATATATACCCGCTGCTTTCTTGGCTGAAATCTTATCTCGCTCATCGTTCGCAAGTGGTCCTCACCAATGGGCATACTTCTAAACCGAAACCTGTTACAAGTGGCCTTATACAGGGAAGCGTACTGGGTCCTCTCCTATTTCTGATGTACATTATTGACGCATTGGATCTAGTACACCACCGCACGCCATTCTTATTTGCAGACAATATAAAAATAGTTAACACTTTCAATTCTGATGATGCTATCCCTGCTCTTTGCAACATTTCCGCTGACCTCGCTGCACTTGATCGCTGATGCAACACCTGGAGGATGAGCTTTTCCACTGATAAGTGCGAGGTCCTAACCTACAAGTTCCAATTGCCCCCTGGATCCCTAACTCTTAGTGGGTCCCCAATAGCCAATCGACCTACAATCCGCGATTTGGGCCTCAACTATTCCTGCTCCCTCAACTTTTCTGAGCACGCCGTCATCCAAGCGTCCAAGGCTAGAAGAAATGTGGCCCTGCTCTTCCGCTCCTTTCGTCTCCGGGACAGTATCATCGACATCTACAAATCCCACGTCAGGCCTTTGCTTGAATACTGCCCAATATTGTTTTCTAACATGACGAAATTCGACAGAGTTGCGATTGAAAGCATACAAAGGCGTTTCACCAAACAACTACTCGGTTGGTCCACGTCTTTAAACTATAGAGAAAGACGCAAAAATCTGAATCTTGACCCACTCTGGCTCCGCCGCCTAAGACTAAACTTAGTCTTCTTGTATAATCTGCTCCATAACCGGTCTTTTTCCTTTGACCCAGTGAGCTTCTCCCGTGAAACCCCCTACTCACTTCGGCACAGGCCTTTTACTGTCCCTTCCATTATAGCTAAGTCGGCCATACGGTCACGTTTTTTCCTTCTTGTCTACTCCAGGGTCTGGAACAAGTTGCCCATCACCCTTCGAGCCTCACAAACCAAATCCCAATTTCTGTCGGCACTCATCCCATACCTCAGCGTCACCCGTGCACTCCAGTTATCTAATATGAGCATGGCAGAAGATATAGCTTACGAGAGGGGCCTCGACTTCTAAGACCAAATTCTTCGCCGACCCTGCTCCCTTCAATTGAGGACACCATCAACGACAGACAGTTTCATCTGTCTAACGGAGTTTCCAACCTTTGACTAGCTATGGCCATTCCGGTAATGAATCAACCCAATTGAATTGCCACTATTTTCATCCGCTCTGCTTCCACCCTCTCCCGTAGTCTGTCATTCTTATGCCTCGTCCTTCACTGGTTTTTATATGCCCCTATTAACCGTCAGTCCACAGCAGGGGCACACCCTGACTGTTCTTTTTTATCTGCTCTCCCTTTCCAGTTCTCTCCTTACGTGCATTTCATCCTAAAGTTGGTATACACGCCTGGATAACGCCGCTGTTTGGTCAATTATTAGCCTTTGGCTCCGTCTTCTGGAATCCCTTGCAACATGACCATCCGTCCGCCGAACTTATATCTCATACGATCACAGGTGAACTACGCTCCACATGCATAACCACCAACGAACATTGGTGCCATTCCCAACGGTGCAGGGTGCGGTCAGATCCACCGCTTTGTCCGGCGCACATCGGGCGCGCAGGTCGTCTGCAACGATGTGCGGGCTTAATTCGGTTAGTGGATCACACCTCCCGTGTTCACCTTGAGGTGATTTTCACGTTGGGTGTCCAGCGCACGGCCAGTCCCACCCACTAGCACCGGTTGCGGATCGCACGCTCTAATGTGTCAGCTGTAGACCGCATGCTCCAACCATCCTTGTTCGCCACTGTATGCCCACCTATCGCTCCTATCACATCCATTTTTTCGTTCTCCCATGGTATGCACACCTACCCATCCTGTTCTTGCTCCTATCGACTCTCACTGTGTTACCTCTCATTGCACGTCACTATCGTTCTAACCACTTTACTCCGCCGACGACCGCCAATATTTCATTTCTTCACCAATGTCGGCGTTGCCCGCTTGTAGTACCTATTCATTTGGTATCACCCTAGACCTGTAAAGCTCACTGATTGCATTCTTATGCCTCACTGCCTACCGTTCTGTCAAACCCTCCCTCGTTCTCCCTTCTTATGCCTAATACCATTACACACCAGCCCCACCTGCACCCATGACCAATTCTCATATTAGAACTCTGCACCTATCACAGCCACATTTATTATCCAGTCACTATCACTCTATTTTCCTTGCCTGGCCTTGTAATTCCTCTGCGGATCCTTCCACTTGGCAGTGCTCCGATTAGTATCGTCCATTTACATCCACCAGTACAATTGCCAGCATGCACGCAGCTCCCAATTTCTATGTCCCCGACTCCGACACACATCCATTGTTTATGCGATATGTTCGTCCACCGGTTTACCCGTCCCGGTGCTTCTTTCCTCTCTGCCTTTTTCGTGTTCCACCTTCACTGAAATGATCTTGCTGGTTATGTCTCACCTGTCTTTTTCGGCCCCCGTGCTCCCATCTCCCGTTTCGTCTACTGTTTGCCACAGGCTTTTTATGCGTGCCTTTTGAACCGTTCTGCCTTTCCACTTGCCACCTAATGCAAAATCACTGTTTCGTCATGGTTCTTATTCACGGTTTCAGTCGGTTTGATCTGCCATTACCCTCTGGTACCCCTTTCGCTCATTCCTCTCCCACGCTGTTTGCCGTCACAGCTGCTGAATCGTGCTCCACTGGCAGTTTCAACTCCTAGGTAACTTTCTTCACTTTTTATCTACAATCGTTCTGCGCTGCTTAGCCATCTCCATCGCCACCATCTTCCTGCTGAATAATGTGAGCCCATTTAGTAATGCTTCTCCCATTCTTGATCGACGCTACACGCCTCACCTGCATAAATCAAGTTATTTGATCCATTCTTACCTGTTCTCTTCGGTTCTTTCCTTCATCTCCCATTTTTGAACTGCTTCTCATTCGTCGTCTTCTCTGTGCTTCCGCATTCTCCACTCTCTCTGTTGATCCGCCAAGTTCACCTGTCATGAAGATAATTCACCACGATGTTCCAAAGTTATTTCTACAATTATTCGACCTAACCTAGCTTGCCCCTCCCAATAGCTGATAATTTCTTTCTAGGACTCCATTGTTACTGATCCAGTTTCTCCTATATATATATATATATATATATATATATTTATATATATATATACAACCGAACATATGTATATATGCACTCGCTCTGTATCCTGTAGTTTTTCACAGGCCATCTCTCTTGCTATCACCCCGCTGACCGCCATGATATGCATCCATTCCTTCTACATCTATAACCCACATCTACTGTGTCCAATTCCTATGAACTATTTTTGTACCTGATTCACTTTTTACGTCTTATTTTGCCCGCTCCCCGTTTTACAATGAGTTTTGTGCCCTGTTCGCCGACCATCTATCGCAGAGTACCAATGCTTCTTTGCTACCTAATCCCCGCGGTGAATCTAACTTTTTCCCCGTCGCCTCCAGCTATTACACTTTCTTATGCTGATTTCTAGCCTTTTTCATGTATATCAGTCAGCCTTCAGATGTCCCTATTCTGACCAGCCGGATCCCCCACCTGACCTTGACTTTTCAAACTCACCGGGCGTCCATTTGAATCCGCCCATGGGTCCATTTAAACCTAGTACATTTCCTTTGGTGTGCATACACTTGCCTACTTTCATCACACGTTAATCCCCGTTTTTGGCCCGTTTTTTCAACTCCTGTCATGTAAATTTCTACTTTTTCAAGGGTTTGTCTGTTTATTCCATCACTTGTAAACAGCTGATCATGCACCTGGCATGTCTCAGGCGTCTCCAAAATAAACCATTAAAATTACTATTACTATTATTTTTATTTTTATTATTATTATTACTACCATTATTATACAATAACATCCACATGGATATAATTGCCGCTTTGATGAGGCGTGTCTGTCATCTGATGTATCGAGTTGTTGTCCAGAGCCACGGTGGTTTTGTAGCTGACGTCAACAAGCATGCCAGGTGTGCATGTGAGGGTACGAGGTGGTTGAAAATTAGAGCGGGAGATGGTTAAACATATATGGAGAGACCAGTTCGATATCACCCCAGTCTGTCTCGTGCGTAGGAAACGAGAGCATGTCAAGCGGACAAGGACGGTGTTGGGTTTTCCCCTTCGCGGGGTCAGGTCTGGGCTGATGGGAGACACCCATGATTGGAGGTTTCCCATTTCCTTCACAGCCCGATATCATTGGTATTTATAGAACAAATCGATCCCACTAGGTCCTTTTTGTTGTCCACATTTTTTCCAGCAGAGGGGTTGTTGGGCCTATATAGGAACTTCCCATAGCCCCTCCGCCCGACCGTAATTTTCCGCTTATGTCGTTTTTGCAACCGCTTTAGGCGGTCTGTTTTGTCACGTTCGGACTCAGCTATGGTGAAGGTGCTCTTGACATCAGGGGTTTCGCTTGCATGGGATGAGAAAGTACGGAGTGGAGCTAGGAAAACACATGGAGTAGGACAACGAGTGTTGTAATGTATGCGCCCGCATATGTTTCAGTCACGTACAGCATCAGACCGTGCCTAAAACTACCAGAGGCCGTTCTGGTGCGGTTGAACTAGGCTGCGCCAGTAGATATTATTGCACACAGGGAGAGAGGATGGCAGTCTAAATTAGGTGATGGATTAAAAAATCCTGGCGATACAGACAAGCCTTCATGTCGGGAAATATAAAAGGAGGAAGTTGAGGCTAACAGTTGGCTATTGGAGGGTGGATGTATGGGATGAAAGGTTTTCAACCGGGATGATTAAGGGAAGAAAATCACTCTCGGGCAAGGAAGGTGAGAAAAGCGGAAGCCAAAATAAGTAAGAGAAGAGTCGAATGACCAAGAAGTGAAGTAGTGGGCGATGGAACCTAATGTCCTAGGATCCAGCACCACTGAACCATTTGATGCTAGGGGACAACATCAATGGCTAAAAACCGCGAGCTAGGGGAAATTTGTTTTATATGGCTGCCATAGTACTTTATATCGAGGGAGGTAGTAGTTGTCTAGACATAGTTGTGAAGACCAACTAGGTGATAGTAGGCGAAAGTGGTGAGCAGCGTGGACCGGCAGGCATCTAACTAGTCACAGTTGTAAACGGCAAATCTGTATCCTACGGTAATGTGGGTTGTATGCGGTACACGTAAAAAAGTGATGATAAATGGTAAGCCTAGCGTCTGTCGTTAGACAGGAAATGGTAGGTTTGGGATATGGTGCCATGATCCTAGTAGTGGAACCCATTTTCGAAGGCCAGCTCGACGGATAGCAGAGAGCGAGAGGGGAGACGTTCGCTTCGAGGTTCCTGTCTCGCGGAGACCCAACATGAAACCAAGGCCGAAAAGCCGAGTGATGGCTCTGAAAATATTATGCTCGCTAAAAAGCAGGTTAATTTGGGAACTACAGTTAAGGATAGAGTTTATATGCGAGTCAGGCACTACAGTGTAGACTTGGGTTATATAAAAAGAGCAGATACAGCAGTAAGCAACGCAAATCTGAGGTATTCTCTACTCCTCCACCCGGCCATGAACCCATGGAAACCGGGGAGGGTCAGAGTGGTCTTCGATTTTGCAGCGAAATATCAAGGTGTCATTCAAGGACCATATATTACAGGGCCTAGACTGGACGACACCAATAGTGGAGGTTTAAGGCGGTTTCCGGCCAGGAAGAGTGGCCGTCTTTGAAGACACACGTGAAATGTTTCTACAAGCAGAGATGCCCGTTAAAGATAGCGGCACCTTCCGTCTTCCTTAATGGCCCGATAGCGGCGTGGATCGTGCACCGAATGAGTGCTGGCTGACAGTTCGTCCCCTCGGAACAGTATCATCCCCTTTCTGCGCTTACTATGCTCCCAGGGAATTCCTCAAACCTTTCGTTGGCACCAGCAGTCTGTTAGGAAAAGCACTGGACCACCTCTACAATTTTACACGTTCCTTTGGTGACCCGAATATAGCTATTCTATATAGGATCAAACTGACCTCCACCCCAATGACAGGAGGATTCAAACTCACAAAATAGAATTTAAACAGCCCTGAGGCCCTCAGTGTTATTCCGAAGCCAAGGAAAGTTGAGTACCCGAGACAGCTTTCGTAATCCTGCTCACAAATGGAGCTCAAGCTTGGAGTTCGATACGAGCCCGGTGACGATTTCATCTTCAATCCGGACCTACCCAAAAGACTAGCAGTATGGAAAGAAATCCTATCGTCACTACCAGGCCCCTTTGATCCTTTAGGTTTCTTTTAACCCTGACTGCTACCGGAACAGTGCTTTCTGCAGTCGGGATGGGATAAGCCTTTCCAGGAAGACTGCGACGACGAGCGATGGCGTGACTGTTTACACCTTTCAGATCGGACTGGAGGGATAAAGATACGAAGGTGCTTGACAGGAATCAGGTGAACAAGCGACGCCCAACTACACTTGTTTTCGGATGCGTCAGAAGTAGGCTGCTGGTAGTGGATCATAACCAATTGGTAGACAAAAATGGTGGGCGGCACAATAGACAGAATTCGCGAAGGTGAGAGTAGCACCACTGAAGGCTGCATCCATTCCGAGGCTAGAACCGACCACAGCAGTGCCAGCCGTGGAGGCCGCTACTCTGATTAGAAGATGTACTGTTCGGCTGGACTGGGAGTCAAACATTTTGACGGACTCAACCAAAGTACTACACTGCCTAAGCAGAGCAACACCCTTCTTAACACCCTCGTGACCAACGGACTCACTGTGATTCATGAGCCGACTACGACCGATCAGTGGCACTATGCGCACTTCTCCACTAACCCGGCCGACTTCAGCCCAAGGAGCCTAAGAACACTAGAAAGGCTGTGGATTTAGGCGGTGGGGACGGACTTCCCAAACACATCCAAAGAGATGTGGTCAACGATACCGACGCCTGAGCCTGAAGGCGGCGATATTGAAATGAAGCTGCTGATACTGGCTACAAACTCCACGGGAAGCATAAGCCTAATGAAAAACTGTATCATCTCCCCGACTGGACAAAAATGTTGAGAGCCGTGGTGTGTTGGACAAGAGACAAAATACTGGTACTGGTTTTGAAGGACTCTCGTCTACGGAACAGGTTAAATATGGGAACGATACTACCAGACGAATGGAACCTATTCGAACTCGATGTTTTAGGCATACTACAACTAGACACCTTCCAGTTCTAGGCCCTTGAGCTGTCTAGAATGGACAAACCACAAAGGGAAGCAGGCTTTTTCACGTTAGCATTCGAAGAATAAACCCCATACGAGCGAAAGTGGGACTGAGAGTCGGAGGGCGGTGGACAAACTCTAATCTGGAGTACGAAACAAAGCATCTCATAAGAGTTCCTTGTGACCACCACATCACGAGTTGCTTGATATATCGTGTACATCGAGAGGAGGGACACTCAGGTTTCAGCTGCCCATTGAATGATATAAGTCGGTGGATTTAGGTAACCTAGGGGCCTGCGACAGTCAAGCAAGTCATCGGCAACTGAACCGTTTGTCGTCGCCGGAATGCGGTAGCGGGCCACAAAATGATGGACTCCTTCCAGCAGCCAGAGTTCAAACAGGATGGTGCCCGTTCGTGGGAATATGCGTCGATTATTTTGGTTCACTACCAGTACGACAGCTTGGGATCAGGCAGAAGAGGTATGGTTGCCCGACAACATGTTTATGGCCCGGAGCAGGCCTTCTCGAAGTGCTGCTTAACGTGACTACCGGTCCATTCCCAATGGTTCTACAAAGGTTTGTCGCGAGGCGCGAAAGTCCCAGAAACGTATACCCAGAAGATGGCTCGAACTTTTTTGGAGCTCACAAGGGGTTAGGTAGATGGTGGATTCTCTTGGACCACGCCGGAATACGAAACAAGACCTTTGCAAAGGGAATAGAACGGTACTTTAACCCCCCTATGCCAGTCATTGCAATGAAATTTTGTGAAAGCCTGATACGATCGACCAGAAGAATACTCGCTACCCTAATCCCACAGCAAACCCTCGACGGCGAGATAATCTTTACCCCGCTAACTGAAGCAGAACGTATATGGAACAGTCGACTTCTGGCGCCGATCATCCCAGACCCGTAAGACGAACGGTCTCACTCCCAATGATCTCACTGAGCCCCACGATAATTTGTCGCTAGTACTATGCCATTTTGCTTTCCGTACATTCTTTAATCCAAAAGACCAGACCCCAAAGTCACGACTGCCACTTTCTGTTACTGCTAATTTCCTGGCAAGTTGTTGCTGTTTTAGCAGACTTTTTCCCTCATTGCGTACTGTCTCAGTGAACGCTCACGATGCATAATGTCTCACGCAGTTGATGTGCGATGAGGTTTTTCGTTTCCCTCTCATTTTTGGCGGGGATTCGACGAAATAAACCCGGCAGTGGTGGGTGCATAACTGGTGTGCATACCATCGAAGGAATTCTAGACGCTCGATTGGCCGTGGCCATTACCTGTCCTGTGCAGACTGAACTGAACTGAACTGAACTGTTCTGTGTCTTTGCTTTGACCCACAGCTGGCAGAGTTGCCTGACTGCAGCCTTTTCCATTTAGCTTCAGGAACCTACCGCCCTGAGGACGACCATGGCCCGCTTCATCCCATGAATAACTTGGGACATCTCGTTGGGTAGAACAGCTAAGATTGGCACACGATTTGATTTTTGTCCTTAAACGACCCCCTTTTCCCGGGACTCCCGCAACCCTGCTACTAGAACGTGGGTTACTTAATCTCACTGCATCCATACAACTCATTTTAATCCCAAATGTGCGGTACGCGGTCAGGTCCACTGCTCTGGCCGGAGCACTTCGGGCGTGCCGGACGCCAGCAACGATATGCGGGTGCAACTAGGTTGGCTGACAGCGCCCCTTGTCTCCGGAAGCGGCTTTAAGGCCGGGTATCCAGCCCACGGCCAGTCCCGTCCACTAGCACCGCCTGTGGATTTCAAAAATCTATAAGCTCACAGTGCTGCGGAAACATTATCTTGCTTCCTCTCTGGTTATTACCAGCATTTCTTCGAACTTGCTCCCCTTATTAAGTTATATCCTGCCCTCTTTACGCCCAGCACAATTTATCGTTATCTATATATGAAAAAGTGAATAGCTTTCACGTATATCTACTATCCATCTCATACCCTGCAGACAGTGGTTGCTTATGCAAGCACTGACCAGTCTTAGAAGTCACTCCATTGCCTTCTCTGAGTTGTACTTCTGTCTACTGTTTTAACCCATTCGTGTTATTGTCCTTTCGCCATGTTGGAACTCGCTAATACTTTTCATTCATTGGCACACTTGTTGTCACTGTTCGTTTCCTCTCCGGTCACCAAAGGAATTCCAGCACTGATATATCTTTCCGTAGTCCATCAGTGGTTAGCGATGTGGTCAGTAACTATCTGCACTCTTCATTGGTCCATCTGATCACTTCCACAGTGCTATTACATGGAGTTATTTTGATTTGGAAGGTCGCCACTTTTTTTCCGTATATGAACTTCTCCGATATGCTTCTCACTCGGCTTCGCAGCTCCGTCATCACCTATTGTCATACCTGGCACAGCGGTCGCTAGAAATGGCACCACCCACTACACCATCACCTTTCTCACATCCCAAACCTGTCCGTTTCTATCACCCTCCGGATTTGGCTTTCGTACGTTATCTTACCGAAACTGACCCTGCACCCAGCCCTTAAATTCCAACTCCATCTACCTCAGCTGATGTATTTTATCCTGTAGCCTTTGATCCACTGCAGCTTTCCGCGGTAAACATCGTGTTGCTTTATTCAACTACCATTTTTGCACGTTGCATATTATAAAGCGTTCATCTGTTGCTGTACACTTACCTGTGAACTACTCTACCATCTCTCTTGCAAGGCTAAACACCCGCGTAATCGCCGTACCTACGCAGTCCACTTTGATTTATCTCCCCTTTCTGCTTTGAAATTTCTCGCCGACCCTATCTATAGTGAAATATTTGCTGCACTCCTACCAGTTTCCCCCTAGCAGTTCTCACACCACCACTCCGGTAGCCTCCTTCTCTCGAGATACATCAGTTTTTTGCTAAATGTCTGATTCCTGCTGTATCCAGCCACCACGTTGTACCACCATATCTGCAGACTGAAATGTTTGCATGTTGATACCTCATAACATACCTGTTATTAAGTGAATAGTTCGCCGAAAGCACCAACGAGATTTCTACTCATATGCCTGCAGCCTGTAAGTAGCTCTTTATGCCTAGCTCGATAGATTCCTCTTTTTATGAAGATCGATCACATTTCCTCTGCACAAGTGTGAATTTCCATCAGTGGTAATTTCCTCCTATACTCTTTATGTGTGTACTCTAGACTTTCATCGGACATCACTCAGAAATGGCCCAACCGGCTACCTTGCTATGAGTCTTCCATTTGCAGGGCGTCATTATCATCTTGGTCCATTTCGGTGTTCTCCTATAGTCCTCCGCGTGATCTTGTTTTATCCCACTGTAAGCTCTGATTCTGTCATCAGTTGTGCCATTTGTACTTGTATGGCTGCTTGTATCTGGCCCATCCAAAATACGCTGTTATTATTATTCCTAACCTAAACAACCTATTGAGTTGAGCCCTGTTTAACTCACTTGTAAACTTTATCATTCTGCTCCACAAAATTTCCATGGCTGGGCTCCTGCTCCACACCCCACTATTTACGTTGTCTCCGCGACCTCTCTCTTTATATCAGTTCATAATGTTGTGGTGAATAGGACATTCTGTTTCATCTACGCACTTTCCTCGCGACCCCTTCGGAATAAAGTTTCTGCCTTTTAGCGAGTCATTGGAACTATTGATTGAAGTGCGTCCCCGTCATTACAAATGATTTTTCCAATTTTTAATCTGCCCTTTTTCCATAAGTTTTTGTCAGCTTATTCTCTTTTGCGACCCCGTCGACCATATTCAAATTTCTGGGTATTTCGCCTCCATTCCTGCTGTACTTCATCACGTACATCGACCACCAAGCCGATTTTGCTAGTCACTGGGCTGTAAAACCACCTGACCTTCAAATTCAATTCCGCCAGGCATTTCTTCATACAATCCGGAGAACTTCCTCGCTCATCTGTGCTTTATGCATCCAGCTGACATTTCAAGAATCTTTATCGTTAACTCACTTGAACCGTGTTATCACGCAGCTGAGCTTGCCTCGTGTGTCTCCGAAGTAAACCACCATGTCTTGGTAATAATGCCGTCAAAATCAGGAGCAATCACGCCGAAAATTCTACGTGGAAGGTAAATCGTATAACTGAAAGTAGTGAACCACCTGGCACAAGCTTTCTGCAATCGTTGGACGAGGGAGTACTTACCGACCCTGTAGCTTCGGCAAAAGTAGATCTCCAAAGAGAGGTCGTTTAGTTGTGGCGATGTGGTCGTCCTCCTGGAGAGCCACTTACATAAAGACGAATGGCCGATTGAAGTGACCAGGGACTGCCGTACAGAAATAATGACCTCTTACGCAAGGTCATGGTGAAGACAAACGAAGGAGACTCACCACGAGATGTCAGCGAGATATGTTTGTCTTAAGGGAACGGCGGTGCGGGCGACATCGACGCGACAGATTAAGCTCAAAGAAAGATTACTGATGCAGACTGAAGCTGAATTTATTTATTTATCACTCATGCGTTCTCCTGCGGGTTACAACCCCTCATACAGCCTTTGAAGTACGTTACTGTCTTATTTGATACGGTGTAACACGCGTTTCAGAAATGCCTAGCCAAAATCACAGCGGATCCCAAAATCAAAGGGTGATTATCCGTGATATTCTGCGATACTAGATTATTGAATGAACAATGACACCAAAAAGATACAAACCTCAATAATGAGATCACAGGGACTCAACAAACTAGAAACCTAATTGCGGCGTGCGAGCGAGGGGCACGTGCGTCACACAGGTCCAGCACAAGGATATGACGAAGTAGCGCTGTGGGCGCGAACAAACAACAATTGGTCCATAAAAACAGACAGTGCGTAAAGACACGTCAGTAGTGTAAGCAAGTGAGTGATGTTAAGAAAAACATGGAACTGCAAGGGTTTTGAGGGGATTTTCCACGACCGGTCGTTACATAGCCCACCAAAATCCTCCCGGATCCCCAGAAGAGTCAAAGGTTTGGTATAAAGGTACTGATTCTTCCTACCTACCTAGGCCATGCTGTCGGTGCGCTCGCCCAATGCTTGTCGTCAACGTTCTACTCATGGTCGTTCCTAACCCGTTGGCCACATAGACGAGAGGCTATTCTGCATCTTCCACGAGAACAACTGACCGATGGCGGGCATGAAGGGGAAACATAGATGCTGTCCTTGGAAGGGCCGTTCTGCCCTGGCTGTTTGTGCTTGCGTGAGTGTGTGTGTATGATGAAGTCGCCGCTACTTCCACATATGCAAAAGACATTCAGTAACGTCAACAAAAACAAAAGGCGAACACTGTCACGCTTTTGATGGGGGTCACGGGGTATAGTGTGCATCAGGTATGTGTGTATGTGTCTGGATGTACACCACATGTATCACCACGTATCAGAAAAAACCTTCTGTAACGTCAACGAAAGACTGTGAGCACTGCAACTTCTTTGACGGAGGCCAGGTGGTATAACGAGCATAATGTAGGTGAGTGTGCGTTGGGGGGTTTGATGGCTTGATACGTTAGTGTCGTGAATGACCCCATATATGGGGTTTCTTTACCCACCTGGAAGACGAAGGCCAAATAGTCCATTGGGCCTCAGGGTTATCAGCATCTCCGCCTTCACTCTCCAGTAGGCTAATACTGCGTGTACGTTCCGTAATTATCTGCTATCAACAATGCGAATAGAACAACTTCCCCGGTCCAGCTTCTCCACATGGTTCGAACACAATTCGTGCCGGACGCAAGCGAGTTACACGTACATACGTCTCTGGATCATTTCTTAACGGTTCATACACTCACGCACATGCACGCACGGCACTGCTCCCATCATGTGTTGTCCTCACACGCCATCACGCGCACCGCACGATTACCCATTTCTGCTCCGTGATCGTTGACACAAGCACGTTCATGTGACCACATGTTTGTTGTCTCGGTATGGAGTCATGTGGTGACATGCACACACACTCATGACCGCTCTCTGTATGAGACACACTGACCGACTTTCGTTCATCACGGATCCCTCATATCACGATGACCCAGAGTACCACACTTGAACTCGCACTAGTGATCACTGTTCACACGGGACCACTAGAAAAGGAGCACACACACACATACACACAGACTAAACCGTTGGCCCTATGACCACTCCACCGCACGCACACACCTGAAGCACCCAATCAACTCCCAGCGTGTTACAGGTCAATTCCCTCAACCGGGACTACTCGACATTCGGTCGTACTGTTTAACGCGAGTCACACTGACAGTTTTCACCGTACGTTTGGAGATGTTCAGTTGTACGTCCATTTGCCTTTATTTACTAATGTTTATCAATTATAGAATCGTGTTCCCTACAACCAACGTCTATTGACTGTGCGTCAGTTAGGTGGTTGGGACGCGAAGTAGACTGACACAAACGGAAGTATCCTAGAAGGGCTTTAACGAGGCTAGGAATAACGAAACACAAATAAAGGGAGAAACCGGAAAGGCTTTAAGGAAGGCTGCCGGATTATTCCTTTACACTGCGTATGTCACGAATTAGCGCTTCTTTAGCTGTCTTCACCTTCACCGTTCTTATCACTCCGTCAGTGCTTTCGATGGTTTCCATAACCGCTCCCAAAGACCAGGTGCTGAAATGTGCGCGTTTGCCTGCTATCATCACCACATCCCAACTTCGAATGTTGTTTTGACCATCCACTTCTGTCGTGTCTGCAGAGCCGGTAGATACTCCCGCAGCCAGCGCCTCCAGAAAACCTTGGCAAGATAATTCGCCTGCTTCCATCCGTGGAGGTAGCTCCCACGAAGGTTTACCGGCCCTTGGAAACCCTCGTTCGACCTTAACGTCAATAAGTCGTTCGGGGTGAGCGCCAGGTGGGTGGGGTCGCCGTTCATTACTAGAACCAGGGGGCGGTTGTTCAGAATTCTCTCTACCGCAGTCATGACGGTGTTCAGCATCTCGTTGTTGGGCGGCTGTTGCTCCGTGATGGACAGCAATATCCGTCTGGCGGACCGGATCACGCGCTCCCATAAGCCGCCGCGATGGCTGGCCTGCGGCCACCAGCCCGCAGTCACCCTGCATTCTGGTAGCGGGGCCATGTGTTGTTTGCCCGCCGTGGCATTGCGTCTCCTACATTGCACACAACGTCGGATTACGCGTTTTACAGTCGCTCTTCCTCTCAGCCACCAAAGGCGCTTTCAGATGACGCTCGTCACGTGACTTTCCCCGGCATGTCCTTCCACGGCGTGGACGTGTTGGATCATTTCCTCTACCACAGGTTGTCGAGCCGCCAGCTGTATAGGGTAATTTGTCTCGAAGCTCAGGTGGGAGTTGGTCAGCCTACCATCCACCCACAGGAGCCCATCAATGAGTTTGGGGTTTAAACGCTTCAATTCGCCCCTCGGAGATGACATTTATTTGTTGATCGGTCCCACTTATTCCGCCCTCTCGAGTTCTCGGTCGGAAGCCTCTAGTTGTATCATTCTGAAAACATCGCATTCTGCAGCTTGTAGCTCATCGGGACCTATTGGGCCTACCCGTATCCGGCCCCAAGGGCGTAGCTCTTTCGTGACTGGTAAATTTCTCTTCAACCTGTCTAACCAAACTATCGCACGAAGTGTCTTCATCCAGGAAGAAGACCTGACCAACCGTGATAGAATGGATGTCGCTTCGACGACTTTGGCCGCTATCAGCACGCCTTTGATCTCCAGTTCCACTTCTGCAGGGGTTTTTAATTCGAACACGGGCCAGTCTTGTTTAGGCACTTGCAGGACGTTTGGACCTCTCGTCCACATGTCTAGTTGCCTGAAGTTGGTCGCACCCCGGGAGCACGGATCGGCTGGATTATCGTCAGACCTCACGTGCTTCCACTGGTTCATGGCTGATTCATCGTGGATAATCGTGAGTCGGTTAGCGACGAAAGTACGAAACCGGCTCCGGACGTTGTCAGTGTAGTAATGTACTATCGTTGAGTCCGTCCAAAAGCTAGCTGACCAAATGTAAAAGTCAAAACATCTCTTCACCGCTTGCACCGCCTCGACTGCTAACACGGCTGCGCTGAGTTCAAGGCGTGGGATCGAGACCGACTTCAGTGGAGCGACGCGGGCTTTAGCGAACAGGATCCTCACAGTATATTGTCCATCTCCCGTGCACCATCGTTCGTACACCACAGCTCCATAACCGACTTCGGATGCATCGGAAAAAGCATGTAGTTCTCCAGTCCGCTTCGTACGGCCAGGAGTCAAACACCGTGGGATCCTTATGTCCCCTAATTTCCTCAAGGTGTTCAAAAATTCTTCCCAGTCCAACCGGTCCCCTCGGTCCAGTGACTGGTCCCAATCAACTTTCTCACGGAACAGCCGCTGCAGCAAGATCTTTCCGGGTAGCAGCCATGGTTGGGCGAAACCGAGCGGGTCGAACAAACTTGAGACAGCAGATAGTATGCCACGACGGGTTATTGGCAGCTTGGGAACGTTTAGCTCAAAAACGAAATCGTCCGTTTCCGCGTCCCATTGTATTCCTAAGATGCGCTCGATAGGAAATGAAGAGCCGTCCGAATCTCTTACCCTTTCGGCCTTTTCGTGATACGGGATGACCTTCAGCATTTCTGAAGCGTTCGACATCCATTTAGTTAGATCGAAGCAGCCCTCTTCCAGCAATCTTGTCAGACCCCTGAACCGCTCTAGAGCTGATTCCACATCATCGAATGACCCAAGGTAGTCGTCGACGTAGAAGTTCCTGCTGACGCTACCTACTACCATCCAATGGACTAGATCGCCATGTTTGTTCGCTGATTCTCGGAGGGCGTATCTTGCACAAAATGGTGACGATATGGCTCCGAAGGGGCGGACGGTCATCATATAATTCAACACTGCGTTGCCCTGGTCGCCCCCTTCCCACCACAGGAAACGCAACGCATCTCGTTCTCCTACCGGAATCTTCACCTTATGAAACATTTCCCTGACATCGGCGGACAAGGCCACTGTACCCACTCCGAAACGGCACAAAACTTCGATTACTGGTGTCGTCCATTCAGGTCCTTGCAGCAGGCGATCTCTTAACGACTTGCCCTGGAACTTGGTGTAGCCTTGTTCCAGGTCGAGCATGGTACACCCATCGATAGCTTCCCTTGCTCAGCCTCGACAGTATTGAGCCGGATAGAGAAGCTTTTGCCCGGGGTCGGTTATCTTATTTTCGACGAACGTTTCGAGCTGCTTGAAAAACTTGCTGTAGTGTTCAGATCGCCCGTCGAAAACTGTCAGTTCTACTCCTGGAAAATCGATCGTTGGTGTTTTATAGCCGGCGACCGGCGTGGAAATTTCTATGTTATTTTGCCCTGACCTATCGGAAGTGTCGTAGTCGTTGGTCTCATGCTCCCGCCCTTTCTGTCTACTCTTCTGCTTCCTGGGCCTGTTGCCCAGCCGATAACAGTTGTCGTTCTAGGTCCAATATCATCAGCCTAATTAGATCGGCGTCCTAACAATCCATATTACCCTTAACAACACATAAACTAGCACTGACAGGACTAAGTGATCTAGCATTAACTAAAGAGTCAAAGGTACCCAAAACCTCCCCAGTGACTTGCCCTATTACCTCTTATCCAGATTCCAATGGCTTCGATCCTTTTCTCGGTATTTTGCGTGTTTTTCCTCTTTCCAAATTGATCTATTGAGTATTGTAACACACGTTTGAGCAATGCGTAGCCAAAATCACAGCGGATCCCAAAATCAAAGGGTGATTATCCGTGATATTCTGCGATACTAGATTATTGAATGAACAATGACACCAAAAAGATACAAACCTCAGTAATGAGATCACAGGGACTCAACAAACTAGAAACCTAATTGCGGCGTGCGAGCGAGGGGCACGTGCGTCACACAGGTCCAGCACAAGGATATGACGAAGTAGCGCTGTGGGCGCGAACAAACAACAATTGGTCCATAAAAACAGACAGTGCGTAAAGACACGTCAGTAGTGTAAGCAAGTGAGTGATGTTAAGAAAAACATGGAACTGCAAGGGTTTTGAGGGGATTTTCCACGACCGGTCGTTACATACGGTGCTCACAATTCACAATGGAGTTGGTTTGTCGAAACTACAATTCACTTCTCGTCCAGAAAGGTTTTGAAGCAGCAGAACTTCTGGAATACGCACTTGTTGACCGTCTGTGGAAACATCCCTACTTCTTGGATTTCCAGTCAGTACTATTATCCAATATGTGTTCAAACTGGTGTAAATTTTGATACAAAAGTACTTTCACAGTGAATAAATCACTCTTTGAACCCTTTTTGTTTCAAGCCCCTTGTAGCCATCCCGTTTCTTCATCGAGAATTTTCAGTATTTACTTGGTCACGCGCTTTTCCTTTGGCTGGGAAGCCTTTTGTCCCTTACATTTGCTATGTGCTACTGTAATTTGGGCGGGTATACTGTGATCCATATGCAGAAAGTCGAAGGTCCTCCGGCGTGGCCTCGTTGCTCAGCTGGTATAGCACTCGCGGTACTAAAGCGAGGGTGGTGACCATGCGTGGGTTCGAATCCCACCGGGGCCAAAGACTTTTCATATTTGGATCGCCTCAAAACATTTGCTAAACTGTCTACTCATCCCTATCACACCAAAGTTCTTCTCTTCACCTATCGAAAAAGACGTGCCACCTTCAGATGGAACTTCAAAATACGGATGTATGGGGCACAAACTCAAGAAAACCTGCAAGGGCGTCTGCAACTAGCCAACGAACGTGAAGGCCATGGAGACCAACGTTTGCACTGAACCTGGGGTCTGGGCTGGATAGGGTAAATAAGTATCCTTATCAACTCCTTGGAGGTCGACAGCATCGTGAGGGAGTCGGTGGGGGGTGTAAAATACATGTGCGGAAATCCTCCCCAGTCGTCGTCATATATGTGTTGTTGTGACCATGCTATTTATCTTACTGACCCTCGAACAAGTACATCATACATCAACCACTATACTTGAACACTTGTTTTACCTTTTGATCATGTGCCATGGAGTACTTTTGATATGAACTCGGACCGCCGTGACCGCCGTGTCCGACTATGACTTTTGCTGAACTCTCATTCCCCTTTTTAAACGTCGTGGCCGTAAAGTTGAGGTTTGTACGTAGTTTTATATGCGTGTAATTTCCTAATTCAGTACCGCAGAAATAGCGAATCAACCTTGTTCTGGCTTTGCGATTCGCTAGTTGGGCCATGCGTCACTCACGATCGGAATAACAGTCACAAAAGGCTTTCATCGCCTCAATAGTAAGTGGGACTTGGTCGTGTACAACCGTTAGGCTTGTCAATATCTTTGGTAACTGGTGGCTTTTTCCATTTTTGGGGGTTAAGTCCCACTTGTTTACCCGGTTTAGAAAGGCAGCTTTATCTCTGCCCAGGTCCTCTCACCACTGAGCTCCCACTAATTTCACATAATTTGCAAAAATAAGCATGGTGGCAATAGGATCGAAGCTAAATCATTGATAAACCGAAGGAACAGTGGTGCGCCAGTACGGAACCCTGCGGTACTCCACTGGTGACGTTTTCCAGTTTCGACTCCCTGTCACCTGCTCAAGAGTAAAGATTCCTGCCGGCAAGGAGATCCGTCGGCCATTTCTGAATCTGCCGACTGATACCAGACCCCCCCAACTTACTTGATAGAAGCCGGTGGTTCACCGGGTCAGATGCTTTGCCGAAGTCAAGATAACGTACTCCAGCCCGCTTTCCATCACCCAATCTTCGAGTGACCTCGTCCGAGAAGCTCAAGAGATTGGTCAAGCACGGTCTGTTTTGGAGACACGTGCTAGGCTAGAGAAAGCATAGAATGCTGTAGCAGGTGCTCACAGACGTGCGCGCGGATTACCTTTTCTAGCGCTTTGCGTATGACGCGGGTTGGGCTTGCAGTGGTGAGGGGACCTATCCCATCCTTCACTGAGCCCTTTGGCCATAAGTATCTACAGAATTTCTTTGGCTGTTTTCTCACACATCCCGATAATTAAGGCTCATGATCCCGCTAAGCAGTTCACAGGAGGCTCAGTCTCATTTCGGAGCTTGGTATAGCAAACTCCGTGTGGGATGTCTGCCGGAAGCTCTGCAAAGGCTCCAGCTACGGCTTCTACTTCTGGTAACCCTGGCTTCAGCAGCCTTCCGCCACAGTGGCTTGTCTTCCCTGCTCCTTCTTTTCAAGGGTGAAAACTCGTTTTGGAGGGAATTAAGTGATGGCTTTATTGCATTCCAGCTTTCCCAAATAGTAGGACCATCTGTAAAGACCGGCTATGGAGCCACCCATGGAAAATCTGCAATTTCATTTTTCCTTGACATCACTCGCTCATATGCATTATTTACGTGTTTTTATGCTGTGTATGTTTTTCATGAACCAACTTTTGTTTGGTCGCCTCCAAAGCTCCACTTTGTCATATCCTATTATGGACCTGTGTGACACACGTGCTCCTTTCTTGCATGCCGCAATTTGGTCCTCCTCTTCTGAGTCCCCGTGGTCACACGAGTGAGGTTTGTATCTGCTTTATGTCACTGTTCACTTGTTAATCTAGCATCGTAAAATTTCACGTATAATCGCGTTCTGATTTCGGAATCCGTTTAGAATTTGGCTACGTATCGCTCAAGTGCGTCTTACACCCTCCACCGCGTCCCATGTCAGCTCCGCTGCCCTAGTGCGAAGCTCAACTATGTCCATACCACCTAACCAGTCTTGAGTCTACCTCGGGTCGTCTCATACACAAGGAAGCTTACTCGGCCCCAATAGTCTTCTGCTACCCTCACGTGGAGCCCTAGCGCCTTGTAACTACAAAGATACAGGCAGAGTTTCCCTTCTACTGTTGAATTCCCGTTCTCTGTTGGACAAAATTAACCATTTGAGGAAACATGTACTTGCTTCTAGCTTTGACATCGTTCTGGTTACAGAAACATGGTTAGCCGATCACATCCCAACTGACGTTGTCACATTGGTAGGCTATAACTCCTTTTGACTAAACAGAGTGGACCGCCGAGGCTGGGGTTGTCTTACATACACTAAACATAAATATACTACCACCCTCCTCCACCGCCCGGTGCCTGACTGTATTCTTGACTCTCTTTGGCTCTCCATCCTAATTCCTGGAAACGTGTTGCATATTGGGTGCGTCTACCGACCACCTACCTCTAGCTACTCTGATTTCTCGCATATCATTAGGGCTTCCGGGTACATTTCTACTTTATCCTTAGGTCCGAAAATCATAGCAGGAGACCTTAACACTCCGGGTATTTGTTGGAATGCAATGACTGCCCCCTTCCATTCATCTGATTTCCTTCTGGACACCTACGCTGCAGGATGGACACAGCGCGTCTCCACTCCAACAAGGCATTACAGTATCCTCGACTTGGTGTTCACTCATGGCCTCCGCGACGTGAACGCCTCCTTCAAACGAAACCTTCCCGGAAGTGACCACATAATGGTCACACATCACTTCACTGTTACACAAGAATCATGCCTACCTGAAGTTGTCGAAATCAAAAACCAAAACACCTACAGACTGACTAACTAGGCCCAGTTGCCTACCTCCCTCTGGGGCCTTGACTGGCCTGACTTCCTCCTCACATCCGATCCGCAAAAAGCAGCTGATGTGTTCTATGTCAAGTCGCTTCCCTCTATAAATTGCCTTACCTCAACCGTTAGACATATTAGAGCCAAGACTACAAAAATTGACCGACTTCGACAAAAGATTTGTAAGCTCCGGAAATCATTCCTCAGAACTTGAGACTTCTCTCTGACACTCAGAATAAGCCGACTCTGCCGTGATCTCTATGCAGCAAACGAGAATAAACTCAAAAAGCAAGAATGGACTGCACTACAACAGCCTCATGGTGTGACGCTTCTTCCAAGACTGCTTAAATCTCGCAACTCGCGCAGCAATGAAAACAATATCCCATTCGTCATCCAAAATGGCACCCACCTTGACCCGCCAGAAGATAAGGCCGAAGCTTTCAACTGCTATTTCGCCTCAACTCTTATTACGAACACTAACCCTTCACCATTTTGCTATCCGATGCTCACACAGGACGCGATATGAGTGAGTACAAGACTACTCGGGACAAACCAAGAAAATGAACAAAACTGAACATGAATAGAAGCACGGCAGGGAAATCAGTAAGGATTAGTACAACTGGAAGGCAGTAAATACGATGAGTGTCCCCTTGTTTTGGACCCTGTACATTGAGTGGACACAATCAGGATCCCGAAATAAGGTGCACTTCGCAGACTGATGAAAAAGAATACGACAGTTTAGGTAGGGTTAATAGAGTGAATAATAGTAATGGTAGTAGGGATGGTAGCAGGTTGTCGATGAGGTAGGACTCAGTTGACGGCCGGTCATTCAGAACCCCTAAGCTTTTTTCTCCTCGGCCTTCAGTGACAAGCCAATGTCTTCCTTTTTTTACATTAATATAGGAAGTCCACAAGGTCAAGCTTTCTCTCAATAACTGCATAATTAATGTGGAATCTTTGAAGCTATCGTTGGCGAGCGTATCCAACTCATAAGTGGCAGAGTGGAATTCATCATTGACAAGTTTGCGTGCCCGTTCCGGTGTGTTGAGGATTTCATAATAGAAGACAGAAAAGTTCAGAGACAAGCCTAATCGAATCGGATTCGTGGCAGGAAGATCTGCAGTTGCAATATCAGAAGCTGTTTTGTGAGCGACTAAACTCTGTTCAGCAGTTTTGTTGCTTTTTTCTTCAACCTGCAATTCGGCCAAATACCGGTAATAATCAGCCTTCATCGTGTAGAAAAGGACTTTGCACTCAGCTGACACAGATGATGGAACCAAGTGCTCATCAAGCAAACTCAAAATGTTTGGACAAATTTCTTCCAGTTCTTTTTCAATGAGCTCTTGCGTCAGTTTCAGGGCCTATTGTTTAGCCAAATTTTCATTGCCATCTTTTTGTTCAATGCTGTTTAGCATGTGCCATGATGAACTTCGGGCCCCGATAACATTTTCGTACGCGACAGACAAAAGGTTGTCCTCCTCTATGGACATTTCATCAGGCATCTTGGCCACTTCATTCATCACCTTGACCATCTCATCATATCGCTCAGACTGTTCCGCAATTTTTGCGAAGTCCGACTTCTTCTTACGCTCCATACTCACTCCTCCATTCCGAAGGCCACAACAAGCTACAGGCGCGGCAAACACGTGAGGCAGCTCGCAACCATGACATTTACCAAGGCCAACATCAGGAAGTTCCTGGCCAACACGAAACCCTCCTATCACCCAGGGCCCGATGACCTTCGCCCGTCCTACTTTGATTTGGGGGACTTGACCTAGTGCTCCTACTGCTGAATCTCTTTACATTATCTGTCTTCTGGAATCTACACAGCTCATTGGAAAGCGTCCCGTATAATTCCACAACACAAAATTAGGCGTTTGCAAGATCCGGGGAACTATATCCCCATAAACCACTCTTTCATTGTTTCCAGGCTCATGGAGAGGGTAGTAAAGTACCAGCTTTCAAATTTCCCGACTTCTCGAAATATCATCAGCCCAGCCCAGCATGAGCTCCTAATGTCCCCTCCGTGCCTCACGTGTCAGATGGACTTCCGCAATTTAATCACTTCTAAAGCAGACAGCAACAAGTCAATCATCGTCATCTTTCTTGACATGACTAAAGCCTTCGACCGTGCATCTTACTTTTGCCTACTGCCAAAAATTAAATCCTACGGAGTCGATGACCCCCTTCTGTCTTGGCTATCATGTTACCTGTCTGAAAGTTCTCAAACCGCCATCGTCAATTGAACATCCTCTCGGCCCAAACGAATTACTAGCTGGATAATACAGGGTAGCCTTCTAGGTCTTCTCTTATTTCTTATGTACATAAATGACTCCTTCCAAGTAGTGCCTCATGGCACGACACTCCTCTTTGCTGACGACATAAAACTAGTCTATACTTTTGAGGCAAACGTCATGCACTCAGCTGTCGGTGATATTCTTTCAGACTTGCAGTCCCTTGAAGAATGGTGTACTCGATGGCTAATGAAGTTTTCGGCAGCTAAAAGCTCCTTTCTGTCTTACAAATGCCACGTTCCACCTATCTCCCTCAAAATAAATAGTCTGCCGATTCCCACTACTCATGTGGTGAGAGACCTGGGCCTGCATTGTTCGTGTTCCTTCAACTTTCATGAACAAGCATTGACCCAAATTGGCAAGGCGAGAAGGATGGTTGCACTTATTTTCAGGACATACCGTACTCAGGAGATTAAGCCACTGATATTCAAGACACACGCCAGGTCGCTGCTGGAATACTGCCCCCCAGTTTTTACCTTGATGCGAAAGGCCGACCGGGTCAACATGGAGAAAGTGCAACGCTCCTCCACCAAAAAATTACTTGGCGCCCCTCCCAACCTTAACTACAGAGCGAGGTGCAAACTACACCGGCTTGCGCCACTATGGTTACGTCGTATCAAACTCAGTCTCTCATTTCTCTTCAACCTCCTGCAAGCAAAAGTCCACTCATCTGATAACCCACTCGGTTTCTCTAGTGAGACTCCCTACTCCCTCCGTCATAGGCAATTCACCATTACAACCTCACAATCTAGACCCTCAATCAGATCTAGATATTTCTCGGTTATCTACTCCAGCCTATGGAATAAGCTTCCTGACTCACTGCGATCGTGCCACAAGCTAGTATAAAGGGGCACTATGCAGAATCCTAGACGCATCTTCAGTAATTAGCATGACCCGTGATAACATGAACATAAACCAAGAATATGAAGATTGCCTTGATTATTAGACCATAATGTGCCACAGCCTTCTGCGTCCGACCTCTCTCCCATGACCCGTCTGATGATCGCACCCACGTATAGAGATGAATATATATATATACATATATATATATATGTATATGTATATATATATATATGCCTTGGGTATGCTCCACTCACTTTTCCCCTCCTTCCTCACTAGACTGCCATTTTACACCACACTTTGCGTACATATAATTAAAAAAACCGTTTCGTCCTGTAGTGATACGCGCCCTCCTCCACTTAATTCCTCTGTCTCAGGCTAGAACACTACCGTCCCATCCTGCTTTTCTTGCACCTTCCTCGTATACTGGAGTCTTGCCACACAGACTACCATGCCCTAGCAACTAGGCCTCACTTCTCCGCGCATATGCTCATGGTAAGTTAAGACTCCATTCCAACAGGAATCCGTATACCTCTTATTTCTCATGACCCCACTGAATACCAGCAAATTTGCTCTTACATGAAAAACCGTCACTTTAACACCCAGTGTTTACCTTCCTTTTCACTGTTTTCCGCCCTCGACCACAGCTGGTGGACCGACCCGACTGCGATCTTCCTGTTTTCCCATTCTTCTTACAGATCATACCCTCTACTATTGTTTTATTCCTGGTTCCTAAATGGACACCCTCTCCTCATCCACCACCTACCTGATATCTCCCTAAATCTCTACTATCACCCAACTGCCATAGAAAGCTACCAGTCTCCGTCCAGGGGTCTTTAATAGACCGGCCCACTAGCCGAACGATAACTAACTGTTCAGATGAAATGTTCATTTTCTGGTCTCCTTTAAAATGATAATCATAACCCACAGCTGGAACACTCTCCAGACTGCCGCACTCCTGACCTCTTTCAGATCGCATTGGTTACCTGGATGGCCATCGGCCAACTCGATGGTAATCCCGGATAACCGTAAGGACTGGACGATTTGCTCAATGGTTTAAACCTATGCTCTCTCCTGCTGACGTTATACGGGGCATCTTACACGGAGTAACATACCTTCATGAAGATCCTGTATACAGCCACCACTTTATATACTACCATCTTTGCAGACTGATATATTTCCATGTTATTACTTCTTGACATATATGTCGTAAAGTGAATAATTCCCCAAACGTTTCGACGAGATTTCTATCCATATGCCTCTCATATTCTGCAGCCCACCAACAACATATCCTTTGAATATGTTCGAATTTCCACCAGTGGTAATTACTTCCTAAATAACTTATGTATGTATTCCATACCTTCAGCCGATATCATTTGACCCCGACCTCACAATTCGCAGGGCATTACTACCGTTTCAGTCCGCTGTAACACTCTCTTTGATACTCTGCATACACGTGTTGTACTTTTTTGTAAATACTCATTCCAGTATCAATGCAATCACCTGATCATGCATTCTAGCATGCTTCAGGCGCATCGGAAATATACAATTATTATTATTATTATTATTATTATTATTATTATTATTATTATTATTACTATTAATAATAATATTATTATTATTATTATCCCACCGGATTGCAGAGGTAATCCCTGACACCAACCATCACCCCACTTCCGTTCAACGTCTATCCACAATAATCCACTCCAACAGTTTAATTCTTTCCGCGTTGCGGTACGAAACCAATGATCAAAACCCGGCCCTCGCCGCTGTCCACTCCGTCAAACCAGCCCCTTCTTACCTGCTACCCTCAACATTCTACCTGCCAACACCTGCCACCAAGCTCTTCATGAAACAGAATACCTGCCATCTGCAGCCAACCAGAATTTGGCTAATAATTTTTTATCGCATATAAAACCTTTTTTCTTCTTTACACTCTTCCAACTTCTGCCTAGCATCACCAGTAGCGTTTGTCTCCACTATTCCGTTTCTTTGACGGCTCCACTTTGAAAGTCCGTTACGCATTCATACACAATTCATGCTCTTCAAAATTTCACCGAAATCCTTGTGAAGCTTTTCGTCTTCATGGGAATTTCCATATGACACTGAAATCACCTGTACAAAAGGTCCGTTTTTATTATCACCTTTGACTCACTTGCATTTATTTCATATGCTTCCCCCACAATTAGTTACCCAAAGCTGGATCAGCGTTCTATATTTCACTGGTATCTCTGACAGCACATTGATAGCCCCATGCGTACTTCAAATTTAGTCTTGTTCTTCGGCATCTCTTCCACCCGGTTATTCGTTAATGACCGTCCAATCATCGCTTATATCAGCAATCCTACGTTTGTCCAGCCATTCCCACCGCCCTCATCGAATTCGAAACCGATTTGCAATTCCCGCTTCAACCATTACCACTTTAGTTCACTCAAACACTACATGACTTTACTGGTGTATTTCGGTTGCTGTGTGATTCATAAATTTATAAATTGTAAATACCTTACACTGACATGTGATCCTGCATTCTCTGATCTTGCCTTGTGCATGTGTATTGACCACGGTCAAGAAATATACAATTCATCCCAGTTCAGTTCGGTACCTTGACGCGGACGTGATTACTTTTGCCCAAAGGAGCAGGGCATCGCAGTTCAAATACATAGTTTGCGAGGTTCGGTGTTGCGAGATCAAGAAAGCAGGGTAAGGTATCAGCCCTATATCTGGTACCTTCCTTAATTTGTTGGTGCTGCTCAATTTCAGGCAGCAACTCCAAGTAGCCTACCTCCTGCGATCCTAGAGTGCACAATTCAACCTTCCCGTCAGTGTGCGGAAGGTTGAAGTTGCCCTATATGGGCAATTTATGCGCTTCCTTGGCGAGTTCATTTGGGGTTGGCAGTAGGTGGGCCTCCTCGTCGCAGTTTGTACTCGGCGCCCAGTAGACACAAACGCCGTTAACTCTCTGGCCCGGAGGGATGATTGTAACGGCACACCGCTGGACATTTCGAGTGCACCCCTTGATCTGAGACCCAAGATGGGTTGTACCAAACCCAATGAGGATGGCTACCCTTCTTCCAATGCATCCGTATTCTCTACCTTGCCCATAGATTGCGAAACCTTCAGATAATAATCCTGGCACATGATCTCTAGAAAGCCATGTTCCAGTACTGGCCACGATTGACGCACTGTGCTCCCAAGAGACTTTCGAGAGTTCCATTCATTTGCTTTTCTCTATGCATAATTTGGTTTATAATACCACCGCATCGGCTCCAAAGGGCAGACATCCCTTTTAGTTCAAACCTTCCTCTGCTTCGGGAGCGGCTGCCATGGTGGTAGCGAGCTTTTCAAAGGTGTGTGTCACCGGGGTATATGGAGTCCGTTGGATATCTAGGACCCCTGACACCTCCAATTCCGTTTCAGCTGAAGTGCTTTTGGTCTCCTCATTCGTGGAGGTCGCATCATCCTTCGGCTTCTTATGTCAATCCTAATTCCCACTTCCCAGAACTTCCTCAATCTCCAATATTCCCGACGATTTCCGTGGCTTGCTTATCACTGTGAGTGTTTCACCCCGAAATTTGGGTGCGGCTTTTCGTTGTCCTTGCGGAGCTTTCGCTGGTGACTCTGCTGGTTTATCATTAAATATACCACACCTCTTTCTGTGCTCGTCCGGTACGACGCAGTGTCAGCCCCCGGTGTTTTGGGCTACCATTTCAGCCCTAGCCAGCAGCATATCCGCGGTAGCAGCAAACTCCATTAGAACTGGTCATGCGGTACTGGTGCCCATTCCAGCGGAGGGAGACTTTCACGTCCCTACTATGTGCATTCTTTCCAGGGAAGCTGTATGGGGAACAATTGCGCTGCGCAGTACATCATGTACCCGTCTCTTTTCTGTCATTTTGTGCCTTAGGTTCCCGTATGACTGGACCCCTGATGGGGGAACATTAGAATTCCACTCGTCGTCCGTCGCACTGACTAGTTCTTTCTTTTGGAGGTTCATCACCTGGGATTCCAGAGTCCGATAACTAGTTTCCTCCCTCTTGAAGGAGTTATCCGTCTTCTCTTGTGTTTGGGCTTTGTTCTTATTTTGCTTTTTCCTCCTTGGTTTCCTGGCCACTCACCCATCTGTAGCAGTTCGCAGTACTAAAGTAGAGGAAGCTGCATCAGGGCATCCACCTCCTCGGTTCGCAATCAATTCAAAGATTGCTTCGCGGGCTATCCTAAGACCTCCTGATATGACCTTGATAATGCAACGCTCTGTGGCGTTTTATGCTCAGTGCCTCTACAGTCTTCAGGAGGAAACAGGACCTCATCAACCTCGGAATGTTTAAACTGGGCCGAACGTGCAGTCTCCTAGCAGATCAGATCGGACCAGTTCAGTTCGGTTCAGTTGTCTTCAGGTCATGAGGATGTACAAGGGTTGGAAGCTGAGGCACACATGATTCAGGCTCTTGGGTTATATTTTTGTCTGTAATAGCTTCCCTTTTGGAATCGAGAGAGCCGACTAACAGAGGACAAGTAAGGCGGGCATAGGCGGCAGGTGGTGGCACAGATAGTGGTCTAGAGTGATCAATAAGGTGACATCGATATTGTTCTCAGAAACAACGGTTCTCTGCCCTGTATATTAGTGCATGTTTCAGAACCACCCGGCCATCATGTTGCCTGTATGTAGTATATCTTGCAGGCAGCTTATCTTTTTCTCTTCCCGTCTACAACTGCACCAGAGACCGGCCACCGCGAATACGATCTAGCCACCGGGTTCCACCCACAAGAAGTCCTGGTATTGCTGCATATGCCCCTCTGAGACTTACTGAAGAATTCTCACTACAAGACCCTCCCGATGTCAGAGCCACCGTACGAGGACTCCCAATTAAATAGTGATCGGTCCAGATTCGGCGATGCCCGCCTCCTCCCCTTGATGAAACGGCGAAGAAAAACCGCAGCCAACCCCTCCCTAAAGAGCCCAACACGGACACAGAAAATTCACAAGAAACTCAACAGAATGATGCATTCGCCAATTTACCAACATAGCCTGGTCTATTGCGAAGGATTTCACCCTTGTCTTGCCTTCTTTTGTTCCTCGTGGACGCGGCATTCCGACTGCCTATTATTTCTTCCTTGAAATTCATCCATCTTCTACCAGCTGCGAAACTGCCGACACCAGATGACACACAATACTTCTCATGAAAATTGTCTCACCTTTTCAGGGGGTACTATTACTTTTCATATCCGCAAATCCATGAAAATTAGTACTCCTCTGCGGACCTTCGTGAAATTCTTCCCTGCCTCCTATGTCTCAACGCCAATCACCTTTTTAAGTGAATATGACTATGCTTTACTGACCATTTTCTTGCATCATTCTTGTGAATATTGTATTTCCTGCGCCCTAAGCCAATGTCTGTCTGAACATTCCTACACCCGGCCGATTCGTTACTGTTGCCGCTGTTGGCTTGAAATCAATTCGTATTTGCCGTGTATTCTTTGATCGTTTTGATTCATTTAAAATCTTTTCAGCCTTGTTCCATTGTTGCTATGAAGTCCGAATTTCTCTTTGAAATTTGTGAATTTTCCATCTCATTCAGTGATATTGTAAACTCTAACCATGCCCATATGCGTGCCTCTCGACCACGGTCCAGAAATATACCAATATTATAATATGTAAGATAAAAAGGCATAACAAAAGCTCAAAATCTATACATAAGAGCAGACGGAAGTGTAACAGCAAATTCTATTTGGTTTTATCATTTTTCCTACATTTTCGTTCATGTACGTTTGGGGGGGGGGGGGGGGGGGCACAGCACAGAAAGACAGACCGGTCGAGGCAAACATGAGGGGGAGCCGACATGGATTGAAATAGTAAATAGTTCAAGGATGAAGCTTTGGCCTCGGCAGCTTGTCCAACCACCTTTCAAACGTTTCCGATAACTGACCTCGGTAAGATGCCCTAAAGTGAAACTACACTGAGAGTGAAAAAAGTTCCCAATTACATTCGTACAAGGGCAAGGCCTGAATACTTTCTTGGTGTGCCGTCTGAGTGTGTCCAAGCTCGATCGAGTGAGAAAGTGATATGCGCTCCCTGCAGTGAAAAGATTGTACACTAACGGAAGAGTTCCACCAAGTCGGTGGTTCCAAATATGTACAATTTTAGGTCCCGTCAGCCCTTGAGGATAGGGAGTGCGCGAGAGCTCACAAACCAGTTTAATGGCCTCCCTTTGTACTCTTTCTAAGACCTATCGGTCCTTGACAAGGCCAGAATGTACAACCTGACTGCCGTATTCTAAGAGAGGTCGGATGCCGGTCCCATAAATGATCTGGAGGTCTTCTTTCGTAAGTTACAGAAGTTTCGCCTCACCATGTTTTGAAAGCGAAAGGCGGACCGGCTGGCCAGTTCTCGTTGGTAGGAGGAATAAAGCGACTCGTCTAACCAGAAGCCCAGGCACTTAAGATTTCCCACTTTCCCTATCGGTGTGCCATTATTCGTCCAGAAGAGTTGAGCCAAATAGTCACAAAATGACATGCGCTTATGTTTGTCGTCATTAACTGGCACACTTCAGTCAGCAGACCGCCTCTTGGAGTGGTATGTCGCCGACTGCATTTCAAATGCGATGTTGCCTCAGATTGTAACACCTTCAACGTTTATTGCTGTGCTCACTGACAGGTCGTTTTTCAGGTCACTTGTATAAACTAGAAACAACGAGGGGCCTAGCACTGATTCCTGGGTGACTCCAGAGTGTATCTTAGGTGGACCGAGAGGCAAGGACCCGCTCTGACCCTAAATGAGCTATTAGTGGGAAAGCTTCCAGGAAGACAGGGCATGCCTCTGGAAAGTCCGTAGGACACTGGCTTCTGTGTGAAAGGGATATGAGGTACGCTGGTAAAAGCTTTTGCGAAGTCGATGGCGGTTGGGTGAGGAATTACGCCTTTGTCGTAGGCTTAATTAAGGCTGTCCATGACGTACAGCATATGTGTAATGTGTGACCTTCTCGCTAGGAAACCTTGCTGAGCCAGGGAGATTAATTTCTTTTTGAGCAGGGGCGTCAGCATGACACGCTCTGGTATAAGTTTGAAGATCTTGCTGGGAATGCAGGTTAGGCTATTAGGTCCGTAGCTCCCTGGTTGATGGCGGTTGCTCCTTCTGAAGATAGGGCTGGTTTTTGATCTCTTGCAAATGGCTGGGGACGTACCAGAACCCAGAAGTGGCTGGAAGAGCTCCGCGTAGATTTCGGCCGATATTACCGAGATTTCTTTGAGAATTCGAGGGTGAATCTCATCCGGGCCCAAAGAACTCAAGTAGGCTAAGTTGATAATTGATGCTCTCTGTCTCGTCTTTCAACGAGAGTAGTGTATATCTTTTGCTCATTTTGCAGGCCAGCGGACTTACGATGGACACAGGCAAGTAATGGGTTGCGAAAGGCCCGGAAATGCAACCCAAACATTTCCGCCACTGGGAAAGATGAAGCGGCTGAATTGTCTTCCCCAAGGCAAAGAGCAATTAGGGGAGCCCCTGGCTGCCCTTTTCGCGCATAAACCTGAAAACAGCGAATCTGTTTGAGTTCACTTGCAGGAGGATTAGCATTTGCTGTTTAATGAAGGACTCCTCCTTTTAAACCTTGCAAATATTACGAATGCTTTTAAATTCTGACGCATCCCTTTCTTGTCCCGTGGATTTAGACCCTACGAACCCCCTGGAGCTTTCAACTTATAGGCATCTGATGGATCGCAGCAGTGGAGGCACATGTTGACGGTGACTTACTTCCTAGGGATATAAAAGAGTTCAGCCTGACGAATAATGATAATAATGGCGTATTTGTGGACCACGGTCGAGACGCACACGCAAGCGCATGACCATGAATTTCAAGGTTGCTCAAAACGATGAACTACTCACGAATTCAAAGAATAAGAGTTAAAAAAGTGAGAAAAAACAACACAGCTGGAAATAGTCTGAATGGATCAAACTGAAGAGTGGTTTGCGCGGCAAATATGGGTTTGCTTCGAGTCCCGGTTGGGGGATGATGACCTGCGGGGATATCGAAAATGCCGTGAATAAATGGTGCTAAGGAAGCATTATAAACCAAAATGAAGCAAAAAGTGGATAATGGAGGCTCATTGGGGTTATTCGAGGCAGTTTTCTAGAGTTTCTGCATCGGCCAGTCTGTCTGAAATGATAGTTTTTGTTCAAGAAAGGAACTTAGACCGTCAAAGTCGGTGTAACGATTAGTTGGGAGAAATCCTTCGAAGACACTTTAATACCCTGTTTTCGTAAAATTACTCACATGCACTATTCACGTGATTATCACAACTTGCCTTTCTATGAACTACGGGGAATGGAAAGGACATTAGGAGCGTGCTTCATCTGCCCTTATACCACACGCGGGGAGGCAGCTTGCGGAACAAGAGCTAAAAGTGGTCACGAAGGTTGTCCAATGGGACACCATCGACTACTGCCTCAGGTAAAAGCAGCTACGCCAGATGAGAACACAAAGCCCAGTGTCATCAGCTCAACGTTGCGGTCTTTTGACTAACTAATACGTCCGAGATTTGTCGCGTGGGAGAACTGACCCTAAAAGGGGCTACCAAAGCCTTGGCCCTCGTCGACAGAGGTTCGGACACTACATCAGTAAGCGAGCGGTTTGCCGATAAACACCAGCCCGAAAAAGGCACGATGCCGTTCGCCATGAGTACGGCCGGCGGAATCCGGGTAATAAAGGCAGGTCGGCTGAAATTGCGACTGACTTTGTGGTTGAAATCAGGTTGTCTTTTCTTTGTGTTTTTGCCAATTTAGGCGATGTTTGTTGGAATTTTTATCCTTCTTGGTAAATAGTTTAATTTGAATATTTAGCGCCGCCAGTAACTGGGCCACATCACAGTGAGACTGTAATTTATTATCGCGAAATAGCTACATAGGTGTTTTCAGGAAACTCGAAGCCCGATGCCTCTCAGAATTCCTCCCGAATAACCCCACTTAGAAGAACCTAGGGGAGTGTCGGCTTAGTCACCTCCAGTCGGTGTCTCACCTCACCCCGTATTCTGGAACCCCCGTCCTTAACGTACGGACCTGGGTGCATCCTTCTAAGTAGTTCTTAACCAAAGTAGCTGTTTTCTACTTCGAAGCTTTTTGCTAGTCATTGAAATTTCTGTGAAACATCAGTGTTTTTATCGAACTTACACTTATCCGCCAACGACTGTCACAAGTGTAGAACGTTCCTTCGCATAAATGGCACTTAACGTGTAAAACCTAAGCCAACCATTGCTGAAATTTCTGAATGCTTGCTTGCTTCTCCGATGTTTTCTCGAAAATCGACCACAAGATCAAGACGTCAAGACCGACGATCAAGTGTTCTAAACCCCTAAACGCGTACTTTTATACTCAAAAGAACCGTAAGCGAATGCAGGCACCCCCAGAGTATGGCTCAATGACAGGCCGTGCTCGGTAGCTCTAGTTGACTTAGTTGACGGGGCTAACAAGAAAGTCGGTATATTAGAACTAGAATTATTTTAAATGGACAAATTCCTGCCATCAGTCGAACATATGATTTCCAGGCTGGCTAGGCTCAAGCATAATAATTATCCGGCCACATGTGCAGAAGCTAAAAGTCTAATGGAAGCCGGGAACTTTATTGATACACCTGCTGCGGAATTGCATCTGCGCGTAAAAATTCTAAAATGGCCGTTGTTTTCGGTATTTCGGGCCGCTGTTCTCTGTCATCAGTGAAAAACACCATCTCCAGTGTTTGTAATATGGAACATTACTGGAGTCATTTTACTGAATCACCTAAGCGCACCCAATGCACAACTGAACCCTAAATTTTCGGTTCTCAGACTAAAGTGTGACAACAGAATTTGTCGAAAATCAGCGAGTTGTAGCGAGTTGAAGACCGTTAAAATAATCGCTGACAGAACATCTTTGGAAAGAGAGGTTCCTAGGTCGTTAAACAACATCAAAGTTCCAGCTACTATCTCGGGTCCCCAAATGCTACCGTCAGAACCGCAGCAGCGCGTCGGAGTTTCTGTTTCCCCACCAACCCCATATAGTGACTCTCAGGTGGCATCGGTGGAATTAGATGAATCCATATAATAATCGCTGGCACGGCCATCTAGGAAGCAATTTCGGATAGATCGAACGGCTACCACCTTCTCTCCAGGTCGGAGCTTTGTGATTTCGCGTATCCTCAGAAATTACCCTCCTGAGGGCTCATCCATCAGGTCAGTGAATTGTGTAGGGGTTACTTCCATCACGCTTTATAATCCGCATCTAACCACCAGGGTACCATCAGCAAAACACGTACTATCGTCTCCCTGGGGTATTGAGGGAAACAAAAAAGCCACTGAGAAAAACATCGGCGATAATATAGTTATTCGTCAAAGACCCTCAATGCACCCGGGTGAAAAGACTCTCTGTAGAAGTGTAAAGTGCTATTCAGGGGCGAATCCTTGGGGTACCTCTGACAGGAATCAGTATTCAGTTTGCTATTATCAATTTGTCCAACGGCTTCCACCTGTACCTTCTACTCTCGTGCAGGAGAATACAGCCCTAGGCACTTTTCTTCAAATGCCTAATGAACCGTTAGTTACCCCACGACCTCAGCCTTCCCAACTTACCATCCTCACACACTCATTTCTAAACTTCCCTCAACCTCGTTATCCAGTTCCCCTCAAAATTGCTTTCCTTTTAGAGGCCAAGTCTCCTGCAAGCTGGAGCAGCAATATTATTTTCCTCTTTCATTATCGGAAGTGTTGGAGCTCCCAAGTTCATCTCCCCCTCGTTATTACTAATCCATTCTGAAAGTGTCTTTCATGGGCCGACTACATACACCGTCATATGCTTGCTCTAAAAGGCTACTGTATCACGTTTTGCACGAAAAATTGTAAATTTTTCATATCTCAGTCGCTTCATCCTCCGGAAGTACTTCCTTTGCAACTGCCTAGATCTCCGAACTGCTTGAATAAAGTGTCCTCAGAATTTCGATGGATATTCCCAATTTGACATTCCATCACCTTCATCTTTATCTCATACAAATCCATCTAAGCCACCGAAGCGATTTCTGTCTCCCGCACAGCATCACGCGATAACCATACGTTTAATGGGGCCTCTGTTAGTGTGCACAATAGTGAACTCCAACCTGGGCTTCTGCCTTTGATATTTATCAGTGCTCTATCTTTGAAAGACAAAATGCCCCCGCAGGAGACTGAGTTCATTTTAATAACTGAAACATGACGGTCTTATACTACTTCCACTGAAGACACTGCTGTGGTGGACTATATGGCCTTTAGGAAAAATAGATTAAACCAGCGCGGGGAGGCTGTCTACTCTATGTAAGGGAAGCTCTCATCGCATCCTTGTTTGAACATCCAATTCTGGACAGCATGGACGATCCTGTGTGGTTCAACATCAGAACTCAGCATGATAAGACTTTGATTGGTTGTGATTACTTCCCGCCTGACCCAAACAGTTTTTACTTCAAAACTGTTGTCGATGCCCTGACTTTTGTCGCACACCTCTTAGTGGACCCAAGCTCATAGCCGGTGACTTTAACACACAGGGTGTTAGTTGGTTAACCCTCTTTTGTCCACATAATTCACTTGACTTTGCGACCACTAACGGCC
Source organism: Fasciola hepatica (assembly GCA_948099385.1). Lineage (NCBI taxonomy): Eukaryota > Metazoa > Platyhelminthes > Trematoda > Plagiorchiida > Fasciolidae > Fasciola > Fasciola hepatica. Next base: position 6,522,844 of record CANUEZ040000063.1, read on the forward strand.
TTGAGGGATGGGTTCAACGTGTTTCTACACCAACAAGATTAAGTATCTCTCTAGACTTGATCTTTATTCTAGGTGTTACGCAGGTGTCCACTCTGGTCCAAGAGAAACTTCCGGAAAGTGATCATTCCATGGTTTCTTGTAGGTTCGCTGTCCCCAAAATAATCCGCCAAAATCTACCCGTAACTAGATCGTTCCATCACGCTAAATGGGATCAGTTAACTTCGCCTATTCGCACGCAGAATTGGGAGGAATTTTTTCTATCTTGCGAACCACAAACGGCAGCTAGCAAGCCTCATTCTATCTTAAAATGCTGTCTCGATATGATCGCGCCAAAAGTGGTTCCAATAAATGTGCAAAACCAGACAAAATATTCCGAATGCAACAGCGGCTCTGGAAACCACATCGTAACTTTCTCATAACCAGGATTCCTCATTATAAATACAATCCGTCCACCTTTCTCGAAATTTCATCTCTTATTAGGAGTGTATAGAGAAAAAGCAAGAAGATAATGCTTTGCTCAATCCGGAAAGGGTAGAGATTTTAGCTGAACTAATGAAAGTAGAAACATGTAATCCAATTCGGCTATTTCTTCTCGTTTCCACAATGATACTTATGTAAACAAGACACAAGACATTTAGGAGGCCTCTCTGTGCTTTAGCATCCACTTTGACAAACGATTCTCATGCAGTTATCCTGATTCTGACGCCTAATACCTCGAAAAGTCTGTCTATGGTTTATTTCCACCCAAACGATGTTTTGTCTCTGTTGTCAATTATCAGACAGTCGAACCACCCTGGGCCAGATTCTTTACCTAAGGCCATTTTTAGGCTAGGCGGACCGGTTATTCCGGTTATCTTGTCAAACTTATTTAAGTTATCTGTGCACTATAATTCGTATCTCAGCCAGTGGAGTACCTCAGTTATTATTCCAATTTATAAAGACGGATCGAGACAAGATCCAACGAGCTATAGACCTGAAAATCACATCGCAGTTGCCCTAGGGATAACAAAAAGGCTGAATAAAGTTGAGCTTACAAATTGCCTTCCCAGAAATAACCTTATAAATACGGCCCAGCATGTTCTCCTTAAAAACCGCTCATATTCTACCTGTATGACTGATTTTTTAAATCCCCCAAAGATGGCTGCCAGCAACGGCAGTTGGAGGACTACAATTTTTCTCGATATGTCGAAAGCATCTGGCTGAGTTTCTCATTCTCGACTTTTATTCAAAGTAAAAACCTATGGCATCACTGACCTCTTATTTTCGTGCTTGTCATCTCATTTGTCCTTAATCTGTGAGATAGTAAACGTAAATGGCATAATGTCTTAACCGAACTCAGTCACTAGCGAAGTAGTTCAAGGTAGCTTTCGGAAACCAATACTCCTTTTATTGTATATAAATGACATTTTCGGCGTGATCCATCACAAAATTACTTTGATACTTGCTGACAACATGAAGATTTTGCGTACTTTTGACTCCCACTACTTGAACACAACTATTAGTAACACAATGCAAGATCTCACATCACAAAGCTCTTAAGGGACCACTTGCCTAATGAATTTTTCCTCGGAAAGAGTATTATTCCGAATTCTAAGTGTATTGCACCACCAGGGTTGCTTAGCATAGACGATCGAAAAACTGCAAACAATTCATCGATAAGAGATTCGGGTCTTAAGTACTGTTGCTCATTTGCCTTCTCTGAACACACTGCTCTTTAGGTTCCGAGGGCCTGGAGGCTGATTGGATTGCTTCATAGAACATTTCTATTACAAGGAAACAGCCTAAATGTACATAAGACCCATGTTAAGCCATATGTGGAGGAAGGATCACTAGTTTATTCTAGCATGCTACAGTGTGACCTAATATCCATTGGGAATAAACAGAGAACTTTCACAAAGCAATTACCAGGTTACTCTACAACAGTGAACTACAAGCAACGCTGCAGTCTTCTACATATAGATCACTTTGGTTACAAAGAATAAAAATTAGTATGTCATTCTTCCGTAAAATCACCAAAAGTCATACTGTAGCGGTTGATAATTTCATTCGTACTTTTACCACGTTTATTGCTTAACTGAACGCTGACTGCCAAGCGCGGTGGCCATTTGACCGTTGCTCTTGCACACGCTCTCACGCACGCTCCCAAATACACGCTAGCCACTATCTCTCCCAATCGCCTTCTCGTTCTCACGGGTCGTGAAGAATACTGTTCTGGTTAACATATTTGTGCAGTGCCGCACATTAGAGTAACGTGCAGGTGGTCCACGCAGTACAAAGGACCGAAGCACGCATTTACTAAGGAAACCGCGAAGTAAGGTCTAATCAACCTTACAATACTTCCGGCTTATCACCACAACTCACAATAACCACCTACTTTTGGTAATCACTACGACCGAGCAGTTTCTCTGGGGCTGTCCCAATTTCTAAGGCAAGTCTGCGGTCCCCTTACTTCACAACAGTTATCTGCACTCAGGAGTAAAATGCCATTAGAAATTCGTTCACTCCACCACCCATCAGCTTTTAAGGGGGTACGTGAACTGTTTTCAGTGCTTAAAGTATTCCACGTTATCAACCTTTACATCACAGAGGATAGGGCTTATGAAAAGAGGCTAGGTTTTCGATGAACTTCACACCGTTGATCAATGAACCACGGCTGGAACCTACCCAGATTGCAGCTTTTCTTTCGATTTTCTTTCAGATTAGTTGTCTTTTAAATTTTTATAAATTTCGGCCACCAAAGGAATTTTCTAGTTATCCTGCCGCTCAACGCGCTGCAAATATATTTCTATCTCCATTGATTGGTATTTACCAAATTACTGGCATCTGGAACCATAATACCGCAAAAATCGGTGAATTGCGGATGGACTTCACAAAGTGATCACTTGCATTACCCCCCCCAATCAATACCCGAAACCTCCCCGGGCTGTTACGTTGATACTCTCCTCATCTCCTCTCAAGCTGCACTTAGCATCTGCCCATTGGTATTCAACCCTCCACGTTATTTGATGGCGAAAATATCGTGCAGAACCGGGCAATCAATCTTCGCTTTTTACTGTCTTTCTTCTGACACATCGTGACATGCATTTTTCGAAATCCACGACAAGCTGTTGTTTACTGGCACCTTTCAGTGTTTTCATCATATACATGCGTGGCAGCTCTTGACCCTCAGTTCAGCTCCACAGAACTTAACGGGCTTCTTCTTGTATCCTTCCATAAAGCCCCGTGTGACTTTTGGAAACAGTTTATCGTTGCACTTTCCGAAGAACAAGAACTGGCAATCCGGCGAACAGGAAATAATAAACTCCTCTTGTCATTTATTATTTTTCTTACCAACCTTGGAATCGATAAGCTTATGGTTGCAATTGTTCTGAAGTCTTCTAACAATCAAAAGGTTTTTGGCTCCCTTCCTTTATCCGGTCACTTTCAGCACTTTCTGCGGTAAATGTTCGCATTATTCGACGCTCCAGTCAGCTGAGCCCCACCCAATGCATTTGAAATTCAAGGATTGAGGTACCATCCACAGTCTGAATGGGAAAAGAAAGTCGGCGAGTTCGTGGAAAATCTGGGAAGGAATCAGTGTTTTCGAAACTCAATCAAAGATTATTTGACAGATGTGCTATTATTCTGCTCTTCACTATATTGTCCGCCTTCGTAAAGGTCATTCTGAATACTTTACTAGCCATAAATATGAAGTTTACCCTTTTGCCAGCTAAAATTCGTGTCGGCAAAATGTTTCAAAAGTAAAAGTGGTAGTTTCGTTCGTCCTCACCAGGACATTTTCCCACCGTGACCTTAACTCTTGATTTTGCCGAATAAATCCTTCGGAATTTACCTCAACCAGTTGCAAATCTAATTTGACTTCCCATTTTACTCTTCCGTGGGCCCTATCGATACAATATTGTCCAGTCCTCTATATTTGCGTGAATTGTAAACTCTGATTATGGCTGATGCATTTTCAAGAGGTAAGCCATAATCATTACCGTCTTCCTTGGGGGCCAATGAACGAGTCGATTCACCAGAGAGTGATCTCCCCAGGCGGGGACCAAGGTCGGTGAATGCTGTTCTATCTAGATGGCCCCATTCGCAAGATAACTGTCTTAGATAGAGACAATTAGGGGGTGAGCCTTCCTATCGGCTGTGGCGTGCAAGGAGCACATTGAGGGCTAGATCAGACGGTAGGCAACCGCGAGGCACCCTACTCACCATATAAGATTCTAGGCCCAGCTGGGGTCTTGACTCCATGAATTGTGTCTGCAGAAACGGAGCACCCTCTGTGCCGGCTGCAGCACATGTCCGACCAAGAGTCTCGCGACACTGAGAAAGCCCGACTTTCATTATCTCGATAGGGCCACTTCGCACTGCAAACGGTAAGGCGACTAACCGAGGGCCCGATAGGCCAATTCGAGGTGCCATTCTCGAGGAGTGCACAGGCCGACCCTCTGGTAGAAAGCAGAACTTATGCTCCCCAAAAATTGCTGTGCTTGAAAGAACTTTTCTGTCGGGGTGAGGATCTTGGAAACGATACCCAGAGGTGATGAGGCGAAACAAAGTGCTTGGTTACGTAGAGAAGGTGACTACAACCGCACATGACCGACAAGAAATATGGTACTTGCTCCGCCACCCGGCTCTCCATCAAAGAAGTCCGAAAAGTGGAGGGTGGTTTTCGACTGCGCATTCAAATTACAGGGATGATCGTTAAATGATCGTTTACTGCAAGGGACCGATTGGACGACATCACTGGTTGAGGTATAGCGCTGATTCAGTCTAGGTAGAGTGGCCCTTTCGGCCGAATTTAGAGAGATATTTCCTCGGGTGAGGAAAGTAGAGGAAAGAAATGCTTTTCTTTTCTTATGGTGGTACAAGAACAATTTGAACAGATCGAAGGCGGATCGCAGGATGACAGTTCACTCCTCTGACGCGATATCATCACCGTTTAGTGCGAACTGCACCCCACGAGAAACCGCAAACAAGCATGGAGCCTTGGTTCACCAGCCAGTAGTGGATAGTGTAAACAGAAATTTCTGCGTCCAATACTACTCGGAATCGTCCAATGACATCGATTTAGCCATGACCCAATTTACATGCCTTGCAGAACTGCTAGAGGAGGGCGCCTCCAACCTCACGAAGTGATGTCGAACGCACCAGGGGTTCTTGATGCCATCCCGTGCCACGAGAAGGCACAAAGAGTCACCATCCCAAACAGGACGCTCTCTGGGAATACAAGGGAACGCTGAAAAGGACGAACATGTTTACGAGCTGAACTTCCCTAACCAACCAGTTACTCGCCGTAACATACTGTCCGCCGCCCCGAGCCTGTTCGACCCACTCCTTCCTTTTTTCTTCCTGGTTGCTGCTTATGAAGAAAGTGCTGCTACGGCCTTGTCGGAAGAAGGTTAAATGGCACCATCCGCTGGACAAGGAGGGCAGGCTGAAATGGGAATATTTCATAAACACTTAAGGGAAGTCAGGGAATGTACGGATTCCCAGGTGTTTACCGTTTGATCCCACCACATGGACGGGAGAGTTACACGTTTTTCTGATGAGTTCGAAGTCGGGCTCCTGGTAGTAGTGTTTGGACGTTCGTGCCTGGGTAACGGACACTACGCTACGAGAAATCTGTTCTCCAAATCTCGCGTTACCACATTGAACTCGGTTTTCATCCCGCGTCCCGAGATCAGCGCAGCAGTATTAGCTGTAAGGGCAGTAAAAGCAGTAAATAGTCGCTTCGACTTCTTTAGTTAATCAGCCAGGTTTTGGACGGACTAAACAATGGTACTGTGCCACATCAACAATGTCAGAAGCCACTCAAGTACCTCCATCGCGGATCGGCCGGCAATCACAGGACGAAACCAATGTGAACCAGTGGCAGCAAGTTTAGTCCGCCGACAGCCCAGCAAAATTGTGTTCCCGAGGTGCGACCAAATTTCTGCAGTTGGACTCATGGACTGGAGGGCCAAAGCTCTTGTGTAAGCCTGCATAGGGCTGACCCGCTTACGAACGAAAGCCGCCTCTTGAATCAGAAATGAAGATCAAAGGTTCTGTAATGACTGTAGCAGCCCCCTAACCGGCATCCTTCCTGTCGTAAATGGTTAGACTCTCCTCCTGGATAAAGATGCCCTGGGCTCTGGTGACCAGATTTAAGATACATTTACTGATCATGAAATGCGTCCGTCCATTCAGCGGTGTACATGTGGGACCAGTAAATTACGATGAGCTGCGATTCACAGTGCCATATAAGTAAGATGATACAACTCGAGGCTTTCCCCCAAGAGTTCGAGAATCCCGGAGGGGTGGGATCAAGCAGCGAAAGAACACCATCTCCAAAGAGCAACCTGAAATCTCTAAACCCAAAACTTGCCGATGGACTACTAAGAGTAGGTGATAGGCTGGCGAACTCTCGCCTGAGTTTTACCGCGAAGCATCTCTTATTACTACCGGCACGGCTACCCGCTTTAGACCTGCTGATTCAACACATACACTTTGGGGAGGCGAAAAGCCGGTGGAAGCCACGTGACCAGTGTTATCCGGAGGCGGTTTCGGATACTGAGAGAAGAACTGGCCGGCCTGGCCACCGGATCGAGTGCGACCATGCTTGTGAGTAGATTCCCCACGCCAGCGACCGTGGTTACCCGCACTGATTGGAGAGCGTAGGTAGGTGGGCAGTATCAGTACCCTCATTCCAAACCTTTGACATTTCTAGGATTGGGAATGATTTTGATAGGCGATGTGACAATCCGCCATGGAAAGTCTTTCAAAGACACATTAATACCCCGATTTCTTGGAATTACTCCCACAAATCTTTTTATCTAATATCTAATAATCTAGTAATGGTATATTTCTTGAACCTGGTCAAGACACATGCACAAGGCATGATCAGAGAACACAGCAATTCACAGTTATGTAGGGTAATCACAATTTTAAAGAACGTGGTTCACACAATTGCAGTAATAGAACGATCAGCTTGGACGGTGTTTAGGCGAGCTAAAGAGGGGAAGGTTAGCGCAGCCATTGCAAATCGGTTTCAAATTCGGGACGGGGACAATGCGGTTAGCGAGATGGACGTGAGAATGCAGAAAAAGCGATACTGGAGAAGGGTAAAAGTGCAGTGTTTGCAAGAACCCATAAAGCAACTGGTGTCGGACAACACTACATGAACAGGGTGTTGATGCAAGATAATGCACAACTTGCCTTATGGATGCCGATAACTGTCTACGACCGGTCCGGTAGTCCAGAATGGATCACGGCGATCTATGGAATTTGGTGTTCAGTCGATGAAGATAGAGAGAGGGCGGTGGACTGAAAGAGATTCAAAGAAGAGTCGGGAAGTGTAGAAGGAGTCGCGGTGTGGCACCAACTGGATATTTGAGGAATCAGTATAGAGAAACTGGTTGAGAGTGTTACCAAAAGAAGATTAAAAATAGAGTTAAAATGGTGTTATCAAAATGCAGTCTGAGATGCCTACAGGAAATAGAGAAGATTCACCCTCCATTGGATAACTCATTGTGGGGGTTGCCTGTGATACAAATGCAAGTGAGTCGAATGGGATAATCAGATTGGTCTTTCTGTATAAGTAGTTCCGATATTATCTAGAAAATAACATGGAGGCAGAAGCTCTCACCAGAAATGCAGTGTGCTTTTAAGAAGCATGAATGGTGGATGGACACAACTGGGAGTCTCAACAACCGTCGAGGAAACACTTGGTGACACGTTGCTGATGCAACCTAGCAAGTATGCACAGGTGGCGAAGAGAAAGGAGGACTGCGGTGGCTGGGAGAGTCCAGACCCGATGGAACAGAGGAAGTTGAGTGTAAAAGTGAGATTTTCTGAATACGTGATAAAAGAATAAATAACCAAGTGTTTGGTATTTTGTTTCATAAAGACATTGGTAGCCGTTGATGGCGGGTAGTGCAAGATGAGGGCAGCAGTCAAAAAGGGCTAGAGTGACGAACTAAGGAGAGTAGGTACGGAACGCAACGGCGATGGCCAGACTCCAGTTCTGCACGCAGAATGAATTCAACTATTCGTGTGGAGTACGGGAAATGGATGCTGATGGGTGATGTCAGGAATCCGTCCGGCGGTCCGGTGAGACTAGCATGAATGATTTTAATCCTGGTTAAGGGATTGTGATCACCGGTTAGCCACGTAAGGTGCTCCATATAAAGCGTCATCATGTGTGAGTGTAGGTTTAACCACGGCCAGTCCGATCGATCAAACCGTTTAGTCCGTTATGTAATCCAGGGATAACGCCGATTTGGTTGACGGGCTACCCAGGTAACCACTGAGTTCTGGAATAGAGGAGAAATGCGGCAGTCTGGGGGATGCTCCAGCTGGGGGTTATGATTAACGGCTTAGCGGAAATTAGAGTGATAATGCCACTTGATGGCCAGTGGGTCGATCTACTAGGGGCTAACGGGCGGAGGCTGGTAGTTTTTTTTCAGGGCGTTAAGTTGATGATGGGGATATTAGGCGCATGCTTAACCAGAGTGCAAAATGGTTAGGCTGATAGGTGGTAGAATAGTATGTTTAATGATGTTGTTCGTTCAACAGTTCAGTATCGTGGAAGCTACGGATCAATCCTGCTTTGGCTTCGGGACTCGCACGAATGTGGCTACATATTGCTCAAATCGTGTTATAGCCGGTTATTATAAATTAACAGGTGTGCTTTCGTTGCAAGGCACCAGCTGGCCGGCGAATTATATAGCCAAGCGGGGGGACCTCGTGAGCACTTCTGACTGGAAGAGGAAGCACGTTGACCGTGTCTACCTGATGATTCCTGTTGCAGATCCCCAGACCGAGGGTGAGGAACCTTGCTGTATGCGATATCTAGTTGGCTCATCGACGTGTCACGACCACCAGGTTTCAGCTACCAGGTCTTTTAGTGCCTGGCCTAAGGTACCACCAGCATCTTTTCTCTTCCAACTCACACTCTAAGCTTTGAATTGTTCTAAAAGTAAGAGGTGGGTGAAGTAGCTGCTGGCTTTCATACTTTGCAGCTTTCTTGTGAGATGAAGAGATTTGTCTGGACTGGGGTATGGAGCACAGCAAGTCACACCAGCCAGGAGGAATTCCAAGGAAGAAATTCTAATCCTCAAGCGTGAAAGTTAAATGCGAGAAGCGTGGGGAAGAGGATAAAGGAAGTAGGAGGAAAGGTTATCGCTAAGATACTGGACCACCCCACCGACTTTTCCTACTTGGGGAATCCTTCAGAACAGAGGTTTTGGGGGAGATAAACCATTTGGGAATTTTTCGGGTGTTCTTTCTTGAGTGCACCCGTCCGCGGAGCCTTTTGCGGAGGTCCGCCTCACTGAGGCTGTTTTTTGAGGTTTGCACGGAGGAAATGTGGCCGATACCAACCACGCATCCAGGTCGTTGTGTTGTCGGTAAGTTTCCTTGGCTCTTACCATTAAACTTTGAATAGTATGTCTGAGAGGCAGAACATGATAGGCGGTATCGCCTTCACAGATATAAATTCATTGATAAAACACCTGGGGGCTCATTGCCCAACCCCTCTTTTACACAGCTGGCTCTGGAAAGGCTGCGTTCCAGCTCGAATCTTGGGTCTCCTTGGTAGTTTGTGAATTACCACTTCTAACCGCACCCTCCAGCAACCTATCCCATATAGGCACATTCCTATTTGCAAACGTTTAGCTTTTATGTTCAACCCTGAGTGTGCCCCTTGTAGCTTAAGCTTATGTCCCGTGATGCCGCAATGGGGAATAGAAACGAACAAGTCAACCATATCCATACCAGACAGATCTCCCGGAATCTTGAAAGCTTGAATTAGGTCTCTTTGGCAACCAATGCTCTCTGAAGAGAAGAGATTAAGGTCTCCTAGAATCTGCGTGTAAGATTTTCTACTTTGACATGGGATCATTTTAATCACGAGTCGCTTCGCCCTGCCAAGCATTCCTCATATTGGCCACAAAAAATAGCGCTTGTGTGCGCACAATACCACAGAAGGTTCGCATCAGAACCTAATAAAACGAGGCTAAAACCTCTGGTTTTGGTATGTGAGGTTATTGCATACCCTAGTTCATACCCCTTTGACCATACTGGAATCTCTCTGACAAGGCCTTGAAGTACTGAAGCCTTATGATACTATCACACAGGTGTTCTACCTCCAACAATCTCTTACACGGAGTACCGTTCGTTTTTTCCGCGTTCATAGCCAGGATCTGGTATTTGGCGAGATTCAGCGGTAAACTCCATCGCTCTCCCCATATGAGAACAGTATTTATATCCTGTGATGAATCGCTCCCCGCTTTCTTTCTTTCTTCCGCTAGGTCATTTACATACATGAGGAAGAGCAAAGGCCCCAGCACTGAGCCCCGTGGCACACCGCTGGTAACCTTCCTCTGCCTCTGTAGATATTCACCCACGTTGGCACAGAAACTTCTATTCCCTAGAAGGAGTGCCACACAATCACTTGCTTTCCCAATCAGTCCAAAGGTTTGCGATCTATGGTTCAGCAAGCAGTGGCTCACAGTGTAGGAGGCCTTACTAAAATCCAGAAAACAAACCCCCACTGTCGGTCCTTCATCTATTCTTCTTGAGGTTCAGTCTAAGAACATCAGTTGGCTCGCCATACACGACCATTTTTTAACAAACCCATGTTGTACAGGTGTCAGTAAGTCGTCACTAACCAGATGCAGCGCACGTGCTTTCTGATTATACCTCTCAAGCACCTGCACAACACTGATAGTCTGACCGGTCTATAATTCTACACCTCCTGCTTGGATTGTCTTATCGATACGAGAATGGCCTAGCGTCAATCCTTTTGCACCTCATCCCCCCAGAGACTCTTCAAACAGCTGGACAATAGCCCCTGATAAGATATCGAAGGACGCTGAACAATCGCCGGATGGATTGTGTCCGGTCCGGCTGCTTTGTGCCTGCACAAATAGTTGACTTTGTGGGGCACATCTTCCTTACTTTCAGTAAGCTCCTGAAGCAGCGGCGTACTCCGTATATCTAATCCGGTCGCACCAAGCTTCTGATCCTGACAATACACGCTCTTAAAGATCACAAGTAAGATTTCTGCCTTGTCTTTATGATCGATAGCAATGCTTGTGCCGGACATTTCCAAAGTACTTAGTGTCGTTTTCTTGGACTGAAAATAAGCAAAGTGCTTCTTAGGGTCGGCCTTCATATCATTGGCTAGTTTCTCCTCATACTCTTACTTTTCTCCTCCATGCAGGGCCTGGCCCCTGTTTCTGGCTGTCTTGTAAGTGGCCCATTCGCGGTGCGTGATGTGAAACTTGTAACAAGTCCATAGCGTTTCACAAACAATCAGGGCTTTTGCAATCTTTGGATTCCGCCAACGCGGCCGGCTCCTATTTCTTTGCTGCGTTAAGCGAGTAGTTTTGTATTTCAAGCTCGTTAGCCCAGTTTTTGTTGCCCAACACCCCTCCTCCACAGGCCGCTCCGGTACCTTCGGGTGCCAACACGTGCTCCGAGCTCTTACCCTCAGTAAAACCTCATCCACTCTAGCGCGATTACGAACCAACGTAGGTCCCGGTTTTTTGTGCCCTACAGTGAACGTTGCTCTATAGTCTCCATGATCGCCCTTCCCTCATGGCTCCTCTGTTACCAAAGGGGTGAAGTCAGATTCATACCTGGTTACCAGCGGATCCAGTGTAGATGAAGGTTTTCTATCACAGGAGAGCGCTGCTTCTATTTCATGTCGTGTGAGTGCGTAGTTGTGAAGCCATGTCGCGAGATCATTTCCGGTGGCTCCCCTGGGTGCACTTCCACCTTCCAGTTTTACTTCTGGGGGGTTTACGTCCCCCAACAAGATGAAGTGCTGTGACCTATTCAGCCCTATCTGTAGAAGGTTGATTAGTTCAGAGCCTTCTACCTCATTTGCTTGCGGTGCTCTATAGACACAGGCTATCCCCACCGGCCGTCGGCCCAGGAGAAAGCAACATGCACTGTCTTGTATGCTGGGTGTCGCAAGCTTAAACGGGACCTCTCGCTGATTATAATCGGCCCTCACGAGAAGTAGTACCCCTCTCCCACCAAGCCTACCGTGTATTCTGTCCTGTCTGTAGGCGGTGTAGCCACCAAGTTGAATGGCGCCCTGTTCCATTTTCAGCCATGTCTCAGTAATAGCTATAATAATTGATCCATTCGTTGCAGCCAGTAATTCCCCCCCACTTACCTCTTAAGCAACTGGCATTTGTGTACCATATGATGGCACTTTCTGTCAGGCGATCTGGTCTGATTATACTATTTTGGTCAGTCGCATCTTCGGGCGCATTTCCTGAGAGGATGCCCCGTTTTTCACACTAACAGTCATCTGGCCCCTGTTTTCTTGAACCTTTAGGGCCACACCATGCATAGTGGTTGCAATGCTGTCTGAGAAAGCACCTGGGGCTTCTCCTATCTGAAACTTTGGCCACCTGTAGCCCATCGAGGGCTCCGGCAGCCTGCTCCTGCCCAAAGATGTGGGTGATCTTGCTACGATCGTTGTCCAGCATTTATCCGTATTACTGAAACCTGGCATGAACTGGATTGCATCCCCCACTTCCGGTTCCACGCCCCCCTCTTGACGGTACGGAGTCGCTGAGCATCCACCTGCCCACCAAGCCCTGTGTAGTTTTTGACTATTACCCCATCCGCCCAGCTTTTTTACCTGGCACGCTAAGCACTTGTTGTCCAGCTTGGCTATTGCAAATGGTCGCTTAGGCCTAGATTTGCTTACAGGTGTGTCAACAGCCTTAGATATCGTGAGAATGGTTTTATATTGGATGCGGCGTATATCGTGCCGGTGCCACCTTTCCACCAGAGTAAGTGTCCGGAGTGATCCTTGTGTACCCTCCTGTGGCGTATCCAGCTTTTCATGTCCGATCTAGCGGTGGGTCCCTGCTGTATGTGAGGCAAAAACGATGGCCAGGGGTTTCGGTTTTAGCGCACTGTTCGTCTTCCAGTGCCACGTTCTATGGCACTTTGCGTACTTCGAATTAGTGGGTAGCCCCGCTGTTCCTGGGACATTTGAGGCATACGCGTGTATGCCTTTTTTCTGATTTCCTCTCGTTTGGTCACCAGTTCTGCACAATTATGTAAAAGGAGACACTCCCTCTTCCTAACAGCTAACTCGGAGATGACTCTCACTTTCTGAGCTTGTCTTCAAGTCTCTCTATCTTCCATTTAAGCACTTCTTACTCCATCTCTTCCCAGAGTTCGTTTTGTGTCTCGTTACCGTCCAGTTTACCTCTCTTTGCTTGCTGTTTGGTTTTTTCTCTTATCCCTGCCCGCTGCTACTGCCGAGCTTTCTAGTAACTTTTTCACAGTGCTTTCTGCGATAGCCCCGATTTTCTTATCTAGCGATCCCCGTGGTATACGTCAACATCGTACTACCAGAGCAGCACAGCTAACACACACATTTCAGGGTTTCGAGTTCCGTGAGCAACTCATGACGTTTCTTGGTCAGTGCAGGACAGCACTGGCGGCACCACTGGCCGCACACATCACACTGTACATCTGTCTCAGCATGCTGTTTGCAACTATTTACCCCACATGGATTTTTCTCGCAAGTGGTCGTCATGCTATCAGAGAGACCAAAAATGTGTAAAGCGGGAAAAGATGGTAACACAGTAGGCTAAAATCTCCAGGCGATTGTGATAATTACGTGAATGAACACAATTATCAAGCGCACGAAGAATAAAACTGTATGTAAAAGTGGCAGTGCTTTACCAGAAATAAACCAGTGGGGGTAAAATGTCCACGAATAAAATGCGCACTTTTGTTAATACTGTAGTGTTTTGTTTCCGTGAAGTAGCCATTGTTACTTCATGGCCAGGGCTACCAAAGAGGGTCAAGTCAGGTAGCACAGACTGAAAAAGCCAGGGACCAATCGAGGGTCCGGAATTCTCTCAGTGGTATGTACGGAAGTCGGCGCCTAGGACTGCGAATTTGTCGACTTCTTCCAGCTTCGGTACACGAATAGGTTTGTTCCTTCAGTTTGGCTGGAAAATAAAGATTTAGTGGCATTTCTCTCACCATCCACGCAGGAGACAACCGTGGCTTTTGTGGTCCATCACATTCTGTGCCCCAGGTCGTCTTCGAGGACACTGGGTAACGGAAAAGCCTGCAGTAGGATACAATTTTTATCTGATCCTCAGCATTCCTCTTCTGCGAATAAATTGTCTCACCTGCTCTACACCGTGGCATGCCGCTGCTCGTGGAGCCATTAGGAATATTTTTGGACAATAACTTCAGAAGTGGAGTAGGAAGTGCCGGAAATTAACGGTACAAATCCATTCACTGAAGACTTAACTCAGGTGGGTTAGTTACCATTGGAACTTCCTGGTGTAGGCTGCAGGCTTGGTGGAGAATACGTTTTGCTGGGAGGATATGCGGCAATCAGTGACAAAGAAACGTCCGGTGAATCTCTCTCCTACTGGGTTGCCATAACAGCGGAACCCCTTTCGGTCATTATTCAGTCTCAGTCTTCCAGTTTATCACCTTCGATCATGCCCACCACCAGCTGCTGAAATGAACGGACGGCTAAAAGGCCCTAATACTAGTGCCAGCAAGAACGTGGATGGCAGTTCTCATTGGGGTAAGCTGAAGTGCTCCCAAGCAGTAAAAGAAGGTATCCAGTGTGAAACCTGCCTTAATTGGTGCCACCGGCAATGCAGCCAACTGCCCCTGAAGGCTTTCGGTCTCCACAACAAACACCAGTGTTTGAAATAGATGCATGGGAAGTGCATCAACTTACACAAATCCAAGCCACCAGCATGCCAAAGTTCAGAAAAAGATGTGATGAGTAGCACACTTGGCTGCCTACAGATGAATGCACTAAGTAGGGGAACCCAGAAAAGAGGCCCAACTCTAGAAAACCACAAGAGCGGTTGTAGTAAGAAACGAGAACACGAGCTGGAGCAGACGTGCCTACAGGTTATAAAACAAGAAGTGGACTGGGAAGCCCCTCTCTTCGATCAAACCGGCTTTGCTTACGGCCGGCTGCGTGTCACACCATGGGAGCTGGTGCAAAAGGCTCAGAAAAAGTTACGAGCGAAACATGGGCCACCTACTGCTTCAGTTCCGGGAGGAAGATGTTACCGTGGAATTTGTTAGCAAGAAGGAGTCCATCGCATAATCTACTTCATTCGAAAATATAAAGTCTGCTCCCGACAAAACCCCCTTCCAGAGGGAGGCTCTTAAATTGGCAGCCGGCAATCAAGTATTCCCGCCACTTTCTGGTCCAGTACTACTCAAGCCCCCTGAACAATCCTTCACCATTAGTAACTCATCACCCCTCCGGTTGACCAGTGCATCTGTACAAAATATGGACCTAAATTTGTCCAGTCTACCTCCAACTCTACAATGCCTCCCTAACCGGCTCCGTTTTGCACTTTCTTTCCCACCATTGTCTACCCATAACAGGGAGATACAGCCCCTCCCCTAGACAGCAATCATTCACGTCCTGGTCTGTCTGCCAAACTAATCATCAAAATGCCAGGTTCCCAAATGCCGCCCCGCACCTTTCGGCCAGCTAGTACGTTGTCTCCTGTTCCTTCGGCTACCCCCTTCAACTGTTGCTTTTAGGGGCCAAGACTTCCTCCGCACTGGCACAATCAAGCTTCCAGCTTTAATCGACAACTGACCTATGTCCTCGCGCTTCAGCTAAACGGTGTATCACCCATCCAGGTCTTTTACCACAGGCCTACCTACAGAATTGCGTCGCTCACCCCGGCGCTTGCCCTCCAGCGCATCTAATCAATCCCCCGAGGGTTCACGTACTCAGCTGCTACATGCCACATCCGTCAACTCAGAAGCAGCCGTCACGTTCAAAGAAAGCAGTATCAAACCACAAATGCTTCAGTGAGTGCACGGCATCCGTTTTAGCTCCACCATACCAGAATCACTAAGGGAGAGACACCAGCATAGTTGCTAACCAGTACTTCAGCATGTGGTCCACAGCTGACCCTTTCCACCTCATCCTGCGCCCCTTTTTACCCCTTCACGACTTGATCTTTCTCTGTCCCCCACGGCCGTATCATACTATGACCCCACTGCACGCTACGCTAACTGACTCATCACGACAAAGCCTCCTTCATCATCAGCCCTTTCTCCGCCACTCCACTCCTTCATATACAGTCTTTGGAACCCTATGAGATGCATGCAGCTTCAACCAATTTTACCTTTAACAGTGTACCCGTCTCACTCCACTCCCACTGACCTTGCCTTTCGTCACCCTCTTCAAAAGACTGCTAGCAAAACCCTGGTAGCTCAACCACTACTGCTTTCCACCCCAATACCGACCCCCTAGCACCCTTATTAGCTCTCTCCTGCTTTCCACATGATTCGTCCCAAAGGTCTTGCCCAGCATCGGCCAGCCCTCCAGATCTTTTGTCCCGCGTTACTCATTCACCTCAGCATCCAACGTTATTCTCCACTAGAAGTTATGAGTTTTTGTTTCAATATATACTCTGCGGCGATGAGGCCACGGCAGTCTAAATGGAAGCGGCGCCCCACTTCCAGCCTCCCTATAAAAATGACCCGCTTATTGACCACCATCCTTCTACTCGAATTTTAGCTATCGAATTCACTGATGATTGAAAGCCTCCCACAGAAACGCTTTCTATAGCACTATTCAACCCTCATTCCCTCTTGAGCAAATCTTCCACTTGATGGAGACTGACTGTCCTTCACAACTTCAAAATGATCATGAGCACAGAAACTTCGCTCACTCAGCGCACACCTCCTGATTGAGTATCACGGATCGGTTATCGAACCCTCATAATTGAGCGAATCTGCCGATGGGTATAGGCTGCTGGGGATGTGTCAAGAGAAGCCTGTCTGCCACCCCACTGCAGAACCCTCTGCTTACAGGCGCGGAAGATTCTGTGTAGCTTGAAATTTCTCTCCCCCAGACGGCCAATTTTCCAGGTGGTATATATCCACCCCTCAGCTGTGACACTACTTACCTCAGCCCTACCATTGATGCCTTTATTTTATCGCTGACCTGCCATTCGGAAGCGAGTCTACAACAGGCGACTCCGATGCCCCGGGCATAAACTCGTCTTTCTTTGCTGCCACACACGAATACCTGCAATTCGCCCTAAGCTTTCGCCTGGGCCAATGGGACCAACAGGCAAAGCAGCCTAGCAGAAAGGATAACATTCTCAACCTGGTATATGCCCCAGGCCTGACAAACATTTCCGCTTCCATAGTAAAAGACCATAATTATAATAATATTGGTTTATTTCGGAGACGCCCGAAGCATAACAGTGCATGAACTTGTTGATACGGGTGATGGAACGGCCAGATATAATTGGTGGGAATGTAGAAGCCTCCGTGAAAAAGTAGGATAAAAAGGCCCAGGGAGGGGAACAATGTTGGATGAAAATAAGTTAAGTGTATGCACGCCATTGAGACTGTGGGGAGTTTAAATGAAAGCAAGGGCTGATTTGAATAGACGCTCGGTGAGTTTGAAAGTCAGGAGCAGGAGAGGAGTATGACCGGTCCGGGTGGAAACATCTGGAGGCCGACTGATATACATGAGAATGGCTAAAAATTGGTATAAGAAACTGCAGCAGCGAGGGAAGATTGAGAAAAAATTGAAGTGCACTGCAGTGGATTAGATATCAATGAGGCATTGGCACTCTACAGTGGGTGGTCGGCGGATAGGGCACAAAACTCACCGTGAAACAGGGAGCGAGCACTACAAGAGGGAGAGGGTGGATCGGATGACGAAAACGACTGAGAAGGATTGGATGCGGTGGACGTGAGGCACAGATGTAAGATCGATGGACGCATATCATGACGGTCGGAGGGATGATAGCAAGAGAAATGGCCGATGAGGAACTGCAAGATGCAGAGTGCGTGCATATATACATACATGCGCATGTATATATACAGGGGTGGTGGACCTAAATCTGGTAATGGCAGGTTTCAAGTGAAGTCACACTCTGAATCCTACCATGTAACGGTCCCTCTTCCTGCCACCTTAAATGGGATGGCGTCCCCTCGCTAATTCGCTACGGAAGCGGCTACGAGTTCTTCTTAGCGGCTAATCCTTATTATGCTGCTTACCTCCTACACTCATAGTTTCATTCATGTGTCGAAAAATATCATTCCCCCTTTTATCTATCCGGAAGAGCAAGGAGCCATGCAACTAGGTCGAAGCAGAAATACGATAAACTTCCACAGCAGTGCCAAATAAAGAGGCCTTTCTACAGTTTCACTGCCCGAAAGACTTTATGGCCAAATTCACTCCCCGGCCCATGACCCGCATTCAAAGCAAGAAACCAGGGAACTTCACCCCCCAAACAAAGCTCAAGAGCCGACCAGTCTACGGAGGACCGGTGTCCCACATTCATTTTCGTTCATAAAACAGACCATCCATTTAGGTAATCCCACAACTTCACCTCAAAAGGCAGCTGAAGCATTAGGCAAATTCTTTACATCTCTCGTGACTTTCAGTCCAGTGAGCACCCTGCTGGCCACCCCGTTTGTCACGAATTCCTCACTCAGTTCTATCACGGTCATTAGCACGGGTATAAATAGATACATGCACACATTCAAACAGCCCTACCACCCCGAACCTGAGGGCCCACCATGAGTGGTATTAGCTCTTGGCGGCCCGGATATTCCCCTCTCACCACTAAATCTATACAATCTGTCTGTCCAAAAAGGAACCTTCCCCAGCCACTGGAAAAAATCCACTTTCATCTCTGGGCACAACAAAGGAGCAGTGCACGAGATTAAAAAACTGCCAGATTATCCATACACCAGTGATATCGGGGCTTCTGTAAAAAGTCGTTAAGCACCATGTGACCGACTATCTCTCTGCACATGAACTCAGCATTACCCTATAGCACGGACTTCTTAGGTAACGCCCGTGCTTAACCTGTCTACTTGAACTTCTGAACTTAGAGCAACAGATACAGAAAGTAGCAAAGAACTCGTCATCATCCACCTTGATAAGTCCAGAACCTTCGACAGAGTCCCGCACTTAAAGTTGCTGAACACTATAAGAGGATGCGGAATTGAAAACCCCTACTCAGTTGGCTCAAGTTCTATCTACCAAACCCTCGCCGAGGTAACTCCGTCAATGGCTAGATGTCAGACTCCCCGTTAAACAGCGGGGTTATTCGAGGAAGAGTTCCACGATTATTGCTGTATTTACTGTATATAAGTGTCGTCAATAAAGGTGAAAATTACTTATTTACCCATGACTTGAGAACGGTATATAATTATCGCCGGGTTAAAAGACCGTTTCCGTACTCGGCTTACCGTTCATGATCCTTTTTTCCCGATGATTTGTGCCAAACTGCCCGCTTGTCCTATTAGCAAACTTAACCAATCCCCGAGATAAAACTCGCTTTTATTTTATAAGTTATCAATATATCTGCAAAAGTCACATTTATTGTTGCCGTACACTTCCGTACCACAATGTCCGGTATTCTATCTTGGTAAATCCTCCCAGAGAATTTTGATTCTTGCATCTCTCCGGTCATCATGTTCGGCCCTTAGATAACGCTTATCAAACGTAAATACTTACCTGCCATTTAAATACTCGCCTAGTACCCATTTCTATTTTGGTGCATCACACTTCACCTTTATGAAAGTAAGCAATGTGCGCAACGATTACATGTTTACATCCTGCCACTTCTTCCACCATCACTCCAGCGACCTCGCCAGATGTGATGTCCGTTTGGTTTATCACGGACTCCACCCACATCCAGCCGCCCAACTTCGCAACTGTATTCAGCGTTTGTTGGTGCGTTTTCATATTCGGTATTCTATCTTGGTAAATCCTCCCAGACAATTTTGATTCTTGCATCTCTCTGGTCTTTATTTTCGGCCCTTAGATAACGATAATCAAACGTAAATACTTACCTGCCATTTAAATACTCATCTGTGCAAACCGTGTGTCAGCTAATATAATGGCTACGCATCACAAACTGGTTTGTCGCCCAGTACCCATTTCTATTTTAGTGCATCACATTCCCCCCTCATGAACGTTAACAATGTGCGCAACGATTACATGCTTGCGTCCGGTCACTTCTTTTACCATAACCTAGGCAATCACTCTCTACAAATGAGTCCTTCATTGGATATTTAACGGACTCAGCCGATATTTGGTCGCTGAACGTTTCAAGGATAATCTTCGAAAGATTTTGATTGTTCTTTGTCTGCAAATTCATTCCTCTCATCGTCTGATTTCCAATCCAAAGCCGTGCCATACTCCGCGGAGCGCTGTAGCTGGTTCATGTCTCCCTCGGAAACTTCTTTTCCCTCGAAGTGAACAAAACTTTCGTCAATTCTGTTTGATTCTCTTGTTGCATAGCACTTCTTTTTGTACTGTTTCAGGAAGAGTCAGCTACCTTCGACCATCTCGACCCTGACTTGACCGGGCTGGCCACCCGACCTTGAGTTCAAATTTGCCGGGTGCCGTCACAGAGAGTGACTCAAATACTTCCTCCTGTAAATATTGAGTGCACATACCTTAACCAACCTCTTGGAATTCGGACTCTACGTCCAGTTGTACAGTTTGATCTTGCGTTACAGCATGCCTCGGGTTATCCGAAATAAACCATTATCATTATCATTATCATTAAATTAAACGAAGGAACCTACCTATGGCACTGAATAATATCACTGTTGATTTGTGGTCCTTATCATCATGGTGTGATCACCGAGAAAAGGAATAAGCGTCAAACGAAAGCAGTTACCTCACCCTAAACTGCGACATTCTTCATAGGACTCCTAAGATTGACGGTGTCTCTTTTCCATACCCCCCAACAATACGAGACCCTGGACTACAGAGCTCTTGCACATTCAGTTCCTCTGAACACACTTATCATATAACTGCCCCGGCAAAAATGTCCCTTGGCTAACGGCGGAGACTTCCTCGTCATGAACAGCAAGTTGGAGGTATATGAAAATCATATTCGCCCAAAGCTAGGGTGCCGTTCACTTGTATTCTCAAATATGTACAAACGTGAAATTATGGATACTGAAAATGTGTGGCGTCGATTTTCCCAAAAAGTGTTTTGTCCTTCCTCAAACCTTAGCTACAGACGACGCTGTATGCTCCTGCGGCTTAACCCTCCGTGGCTTAGGATAATAAAACTCAAGCTTGTATTTTTGTTTTATTTGCCCCGCAAACGAACACAGTCCTATGGTCACTTACACTTCAGTATCAACTCAAAACGGCAGCTGCCTAATGGGGAACATCGTATAACAACCCTCCATTCTCGGAACTTTTTGAGGAGAGACTTTCTCCTTTTGTGTGCAACTTTACGGAGTAAACTCGCAGCTTATATCTGATCCCTGGGTCCCCAAAACAATATTTAATTCTATGTTACACGCAGCGCTGGATATCCAAAAATTGATGGCCCCTTTGAACCCGTATATGACCACTAACAGTGCCTACGAGGAAATTGTTGGACACTACGCTGAACCCTCAATAATTTCTAGAATACGCCTTAGCTGTCATCCTCGTTGTCCCCACCGTAGAGTGAACCTATAGGGTTATAATGCTCCAACCTAGTTGCTTCCATGGATAGATCCAGTGCCCACAAAATGGTATATGAATATGCATTATACCACTAGTTGAATGGAAGATACACTTTAAACATTCCCGGTAATACTTTTGATTTATTCACTGCCTTTGTTTCTAATCCAAGGCTCAGCATCTGTCAAACTCCTCAGCCGTCATCCATTGGTCACCCTGAACTGAACCACTTTGCGATCGTCGCCCAACTTTCCTCCCTATTACAAGGATCTGGCATCCTCCCACGAGTGGCCAATATAAAATCTAATATTCAGTCAACGAAACTACAAACAATCTGTGGGTTGTCCTGATGTATTATCACAGTTCTTGCTAACAGCGACCGGCTCACATATAAACTTGAAGTCACTAGACTCTGGCCTTATCAGAAGCTATCGGTCAGGTATGCATTTGTAATGCTTTGAGGGCTTTCCTTGTGTCTGTTTCCCACTTTTTCTCTTTTTCATAGCTAAAATCCGCGACCCCACCTTTGTTGAAATGGCGGCAAGCCCGTGGTTGTCTTATAGTGAGGGGGAAAACATCACACCCTGGCTGCCGTGGACCCCAAGGGTCACTCTTAAAGAATGGCGAACGGAGCAGAAATGGGGAGTATTCCCTACGAGGAAGGCACACTCTCCTGCTCCCCTGAAATGAAAAACCACTCACCAAAGGTAACTACGGCTGCGGCGGTCTCGGATTCATGCTCCACTTCCCTTCAGTAACGGAAGAATTCCCCGTTACAGCCTTGACGCGACCCTGCGTATGGGTTGCTCCGAAGAAATAAACAAAAAAGGTACGAGCCAAGCCCACAGCACTTCTGGCTGACACTGTTAGGGGTGACGAGCGTGCCAAATGAGCTATTCTCATATGAACCGACCTCACCCTTCTCAGCGCAACCCTCCTTCAGGTTACATATTCAGTCTCCGACGAGCCCGATGACGCCAAACTCCGTTGTTCGTGCCAGCATTCCATGGTTTACCCCCGTGAAGTCCGGCATGTTGGAAGTCATTCTTGCTCATAAATGAACCCGTTGTCATCGGCACTTGTAAACGCTGAAGATTATGAAATCTGAATCACTCTAAAGCTCACCCCTGAATACGTATTCATTAATAGCCCTCGGCCCAATAGTACTTGCGACCCACCTAGGGCTCCGTGCGCCTGCTTTGTTTTTCTTGGTGAAAAAGGAGCCTGAGCACGAGCTTCCTACTCCGTAGCCTTAGGCTTCACCCACCAAACATTTAATTGCACAAACTGAGAAACACCCACACCTCGTACCTCAAGTGTATAAATCTCCCAATCTTTGCCTCCAGCTGCTGATGATCAGAACAAAACCGAACGATTACCTAGCACCCTGGCATAAACGAAACCGAGCGCTCCGGTAGCCACAGTATCCAAGAAAGTAATCTTGGGGCAGTATGTGATTTCATATCTAAACTTGACAGCCTTCCCCAATAAGAATATTGTCTACCCCCACACGTGCGCAGCAGCATGACGAACCATCACCTAATAAAATTCCTCTGAACTCGAATGCCTTGACAAAGGGTGCAAGCCAAAATTATGCTACAACAAGGTGCCTGCCGTCCAGCAGACGCCCGTAGTCAACTGTCGGATTATGACCGGACTGTCACCATAACCCGGGGCAAGCTCGTCCATTTTTCCATCACCCTAGAAACACACGTAAAAAATTGTCCATGAAACTCACTTTGTAGCAAACCCCGCCACACATTAAGCGCTCTGCCACGCATCAACTTTACCAGCTTGCAGCCTTCTATATGCTAACGAAACTGTCTTATCCCCGTTAACACACCTCCTGTATGCTTTTGCTCTCTACACTTCACTCCGAACTCCTGATCGCCGCCTGAAGCATCAGCCACCGACAGCTAGGATGAGGCTTTCACCGTGCCACGCTTATACGAATACACCTAGCCCGTTATAAGTTGCTTCCATTCTCCATCATAAACCACAGCCGGAACCGATTCCAGATTGTCAATCTCTCCACTGACCCTAGGCCTTGATTGCTCCTCTGAAATTATAATCGTTGGATTTATATTGATACTTCAATCTTAACCACCAACTGGAGCATCCCTCAGACTGCCGAATCTCCGGTCTCCTTCAGACCACGCCGGTTACTTGCATAGCCATTGGTCCACTAGGCGCTATCCTTGGATTACAGTAGGGACTGAATTAGCCTGACTGATCGGACCGAATCAATATCCACTCTGGAAGGCCGTGATTCGTGCTTATACTCCAGCTGGTCGACGTTATTGACGGCCTCTTATATTGCAAGCCTCTGCGATCACAATGGTGTTATCCATGTCACAAGCCACCATAATAGTTTCACCGGAAAGCGTGGCTTGTTACCGACACCAGAAGACATCAAGCACGTCCCCAACAATTAATTTCGGTATACCTTCCGGTAAGTCGTTCATGCTGCTCTGTGACACCCAAGTGACGACCGAAACCCTACCACGACCGTTGCATTTTCAATCTACAATACCGCATTTTATTGACCAATGCCAATTTATTACTTATTTTCCTTCTACCTTAATCATTTTCCTCTTGAGCAACCAGTCGAATCTGAGACCCCTCCTATGCTCGGGCCTTAGTTCGTGACTATCCGTCGGTGGCGAACATGAACCTTATGAAGCAAAACGTCCGTCTATTGCTTTTGGTCGAAACTTGTATCTATATTTTACATTATGTACACAGAAACATCTTTCACTATATCCAGTATATTATCCACTGTCGCCTCGTGTCTAGTCCTCTGCAAACCACTATCATGAAACTTGCGCACCCAAATTTAATCTCTCCACGTCATCCGTCCATCTTTGCATTGACCAGCCTGCCCTATCTTCTGGTTCCCATTGACTGCCTCCTGAATGAACTTAATTTGGAATCCCCAACCAACCATCCAATCATCATTCACGCTGCTTCGCTGGAAAAGTTCGTTCCTTGTGAATTACTTCTGTTCATGCCACTTTCAAATGAAACGTCATTCCTGCCTTATCGCAGTGGAATTACTTGGGAAAAGACAACCAAGGCAAACACCTCTGACCCCAATGGCTCCCTCCTCCTTTAGGTTTTCCAAACCACATGACAGGGCTTCGGGGGCGAACCGTAATAGAAAGAGCTTTTAGATTAGAGTGACTGAAGTTTCATATGGTAAGCAGCGGCCTCCCGGGACAGTACTAGTGGAGCTCGAAAACCCTGAGGAGAGGGATGTCTTCTTAGCCTCGGCGGAGCTAGCTGAGAGTGAAACCCTGGGAAGGTTCACAGTAGGGCCGGATAACTTGGACAATTGGCGCACGCGGGATATTAGAGGACTGCTGAATTTAAAACACTTCTCCAGATACTTTACAGCATTGAAGAGCATCAAACTTCACCTTAAACGTACAGCATTCCCATCCTTGAATAGCTCTAGAAGTTAGCCGGACGAAGGAAACCAACCGGTCCCATAACGAGCCACAAAAAGTTGGCAAGCACTCTGAACTGGTTTCCGAATGCAGTTCCTACCAGCTGAAATATAATGTTAAACGGAGGGCATATAGCCTTGCCGTGGCCTACACCAATGCGTTCAGCATTAGGAACAAATGACAGAACTGGCAGCATTGACAGCCAAATCAGAAAGCGTGACTGTCACTGAAACATAGCTAGAGGGGACGTCACGAAGTTGGTACGCTTTTTTCTGCCGGTTTCTGCGTAAATCGAGCTTTCAGAGTGCATGGCAGGTATGATGGCTGCGCGATGTTCATAATCACAGACCAGTCAAGTAGATGGCGATGGAAAGCTTGTCAGCTTCAAACGTGCAGGCCCCTCTCGTGACTTAAATTTAGGACGACCAGATGCCGGGGTGGCGTGCGTCTACCGAAGACCTTATTCCGTATCCCAGGAGGACCAGCTGCTGTTACCTTCGCGGTTCGATAGTCAAAGCAAATGAAACCATGACCCTTTATGGACCTGAGTTACCTTACCTAGATTAAGTGCATCTATGGGCTCCTGGAGTGGGATTCTCTGTGCATTTCCTTGATTTAGTACCGGAAGAAAACATTATCCGACACGTAGTTTGTAAGTACCTGTACATTTCCGAATTTTTCCATGATTTTCAACGTCCCTTGGTGCGACACTCCTTTGTTGTACCGACGTTTCAATGTAAAACACACACACCTTTTGGTCGTCAACACCGCGTAATACAAAAAAGGCTGTTAATAAATCTTTCATTCTGGCACGGTCTCATCTTCTGGTTTGGAGTGTCTTGGAACCATATCGGACGGAAATAACTGAGTGAAACAAACATTTTAGAAGCTTCAACGGCGTCTCTTGGCACTTCGCTCAATACCATCATGTTCTGTCCAACGGATGGCTGTCAGACCGAACTGAACTGAAGACATTGGCGGATATTGGCTCTTCGACGCACATTTCCTGATCACAAGAACACTGAACAATTGTGAGTTTGAATCACACCTTTTGTTTCATTTTAATTCTTAATGTACATACCCTTTTGGCCTTTTTATCACCGCACGCTCCTCCGCCCATCTTAGTTTGCTAGTGTCGTCTTAGATATTGTTGACATTAATTTAGTGTGCTATATAGACAGAGTAGTACGCTACAAAATTGGTGAGCCCAGGTTGTTTGTTCCATCTTTCGACAATAGCTTTCATTCTTTTGGTCCATGTTACACACAATTCACCATATCTGACACCGAATCTATTGACATCCACGCCGTTGCTCTCAAACTGCCCGTTTTTGTCCCGGCCAACCCTAGAGTGTGGTTTCGACAAATAGAAGCCGTATTTGCCAGCAAGCGCGTGAAGCGCTCTCATGATGTCCAAGCACTTCCCTTTCACATCGCTGTTGACGCGGAATTTCTCCTCGATCCCATTCCACCAAAAGCTCCTTACACGAAGCTTAAGAAAGCAGTCATTCAGCGTACGGGAAAATCAACCGGAAAAATGCTCCGGGAGCTGTTCACGTCGGTGGAGCTCGGAGACCAAACCCCGTCCCAGCTTATGCGCCACATGCAGTCGCTACTGGCTGGACGTCAAATGGACGACGCCATTTTCAGGGAGATATGGGTTGATAAACTACCTCTCCCGATGCAGCAAGTCCTGTCTGTGCTGGAGCCCACTACTCCTCTTGACAAAGATGCACAGCACGCCGACAGAATAATGGAATGCTACTCGGCTGCTAGACCCTGCGTTCACATGACATCACCCGCCGAAACCACTCCGACACACGAATCCCCTATGGCATTACCAGTTCTTGCCCCAGATTGCCGTGGCGACGTCTCTCACAGTCCAGATTCCCCACCTCATCACCCTCATATCGATGAGGACATTACGGACCTAAAAGAAACCGTTCGCATGTTGTGTAGTCAGGTCGGTGCAATGTGAAACGCATTAACCACTCATCGACCTGTGTCCGCCGAAGTACCTCATCGACCTAGATCACGGTCCAGAAATCGCCGGTTACAAACCTGATGTTGATATCACCGCACATTCGGCTCCCATGCACTCCGTCGTGATCCCCCATATTCATTCCGCACTTCCACCTCACAGTCAAACGACCAGGCCAGCCAGTAACGGCGACGACTACGGCTGGCTTTCCACATGAAAGTCACCTATTTTATATCGTTGACGGATCCAATGGCCTTCAATTCCTCATCGATACCGGCGCCGAGATCAGTGTAATTCCCCCACCCAAACATCACAGCCTCAAGCCATCTCAACTCACTCTGCAAGCAGCAAACACAACAACTATTGCGACATTCGGCCAACGGTCCATCACTCTTGATTTAGGCCTCCAACGCTCTTTTCAATGTGTTTTCATCCAGGCAGATGTCCAGACTCCCATTATTGGCGCGGATTTCCTCTCACACTTTGGCCTAACTGTGGACCTCAAAAATCGCAAGCTGGTAGACACCACAACCAAGCTTTGTGCAGTCGGCATTGGTAAATTTATCAACTCTCTAGGTTTTCGGCTGGCGATCCCGCAATCGCCGTTTGCTGACATTTTGAAGGAGTTTCCATCCCTCACTCAATCGTGTCAGTTCACCGACCCAGTCTCTCATGCTGTGCATCACCACATTACTACAAAAGGCCAACCCGTCCACTTTCAACCACTACGACTCAACGCCAACAAACTCCGTATCGCAAGCCTTGAATTCGAACATATGATGAATCTTGGCATCATTCGACCCTCTTCAAGCCCATGGGCCTCGCCTTTGCACATGGTTCCAAAATCATCTGGTGATTGGTGACCCTGTGAAGACCACCGTGCTCTCAACAACGTCACCGTCCCCGACAGGTACCCGATCCCGCACATTTATGATTTTGCACAGAATCCCTCTGGGAAGACAATCTTTTCCAAGGTTGACCTCGTAAAGGCATATCACCAAATCACCGTGGCCGAAGAAGACATTCCCAAGACAGCTACACCACGCTTTTTGGCCTGTTCGAGTTCATTCGCATGCCATTTGGATTGAGAAACGCTGCCCAGACGTTCCAACGATTTGTCGATGAAGTGATTCGAGGTCTACCCTTCGTGTTTGGCTACATCGAAGGCATATTAATTGCCAGCGCCTCTCCATCGGAGCATGCCAGCCACTTGCCTCAACTCTTCCAACGTTTCCAACAATACGGACTTCAGCTGAACCCTAGTAAATGCGTGTTCGGCGTTCCGTCCCTCGACATTCTCGGGCACCATATCGATCAAAATGGTTTGACACCCATCCCAGATAAGGTGCGCAGCATCCTCTTATTCCCTGCACCTCAAACGATCACACAGTTACGACGTTTCTTGGGAATTTTGAACTATTGCCGTCGCTTCATTCCCCATTGTGCGACCATCGTTTCACCTTTACCCGATCTTCTCAAGTCCAACGTCAAGACGATCGGTTTCACTCCCAAGGCCGAGACAGCTTTCGCAAAAGCCAAAAAAGCTCTCGCGGATGCCACCATGCTGCACCCTCCACATTAGTCCTAACGACTGATGCATCAAATACTGCAGTCGGTGCGGTGCTTCACCAAATAGTGGACGATCAATTACAGCCCTTAGCGTTCTTCTCGAAAAAACTCCAGGCGGCACAGACAAAATACAGCACGTTTTCTCGTGAACTCCTGGCCATTTACTTGTCCATCCGTCATTTCCGTCATATTTTGGAAGGACGACAATTTCGTGTGCACACTGACCACAAACCCCTGACACACGCA
The DNA here is from genome assembly GCA_948099385.1 of Fasciola hepatica. NCBI lineage: Eukaryota > Metazoa > Platyhelminthes > Trematoda > Plagiorchiida > Fasciolidae > Fasciola > Fasciola hepatica. Next base: position 6,551,560 of record CANUEZ040000063.1, read on the forward strand.
CTTCATGCCAAGCCTGACCGGCATTCACCCAGAGATATCCGCTATTTGGATTATATTTCTCAGTTCACAACAGACATCCGCTACGTGCGTGGAGTTGTTAATGTTGTGGCTGATGCATTATCCAGACCTGACATCAACACGGTGCAGACAAAATTCGATCTCACGGAACTGGCAAACCTCCAGCGTGATGATCCATCCTTGCTCGAATTGCGCACATCCTCCACACTCCAGCTCAAGGATTCTTCCCTACCTTCAGCCGATGGCACAGTTCTATGTGACTGGTCTGCAGGTGACCCTCGTCCTATCGTTCCAACTTGCTACAGGAAGATCGTTTTCGATCATTTTCATTCTCGTTCCCATCCTGGTATCCGTGCATCTCGCAAACTCATTTCTGCCGGATTTGTTTGGCTCAAAATGAATTCTGACATTGCATTATGGACTAAACAGTGCTTAGAATGTCAGAGAAACAAAGTCCACCGCCACACTTTTTCTCCTCCTAATACATTCATCGTTCCCGACGTCCGTTTCACACATATTCACATCGATCTTGTTGGTCCACTACCACCATCAAATGGACATACTCACTTATTAACCGTTGTTGATCGTTTCACACGCTGGCCGGTGGCAGTATCGATTTCCGACACCTTGGCAGAAAACATTGCGAAAGTACTACTCCAGCACTGGATTGCTACATTCGGTGTACCGTCTACCGTCACCACAGAACGTGGCAGCCAATTCCAGTCGACTTTGTTTCGTCAGTTCACTAAACTTTTTGGCTACAAAAACATCACAACAACTGCATACCATCCTTCGTCCAATAGCATGGTAGAGCGCCTACACCGTCAACCCAAAGCAGCACTGATATCACAGCCAAACCTCAACAACTGGAGCGACAACCTGCCACTAGTTCTCTTGGGTCTGCGGTCGTTAGTCAAAGACGACCTCCACAGCACGTCGGCTGAACTCGTTATTGGTACCACTATATGCCTTCCAGGTGAGTGTGTTCAACCTAACACTGATGCCAGTCCTAACCCATCCCAATTTGTCCAACAACTCAGAGACCGTATGTCGCATCTTCGTCCAACACCCACTCGCTCGTCATCCACACATGTTTTTGTACCTAATGATCTATATACGTCACCTTTCGCTTTTATTAGTAACGATGCTGTTCGGAAACCACTCACACCACCGTATGACGGTCCATTTAAGGTGCTTAGTCGCACAGACAAATATTTCGTGGTTCAAAAAGCCGATAAGCCAGACACAGTTTCCATTGACAGACTAAAACCCGCGCATTTTGATACACCTCCGTCACCAGCAATACCGACACCATCACTATCCACAGACACACCACGAACAATTCCTGTTGATGATCCACCCTTTATCATCACACCAGACACTACACCACACCCGTCAGCACCACCACAGCAACAACCTTCCCTGGTAACCCGCCGTTCCGGCAGAAACGTTCGACATCCTGTCAGATTTCAAGACTTTGTTAGTTGACGTTTTATTTCGCTAACCGTTTCCTCTTTCCATTTTTCTATCGGGCTTTTATTTTGTACAACAAACGCTCTGGCGGGGGAGGTGTGTAGGTACCTGTACATTTCCGAATTTTTCCATGATTTTCAACGTCCCTTGGTGCGACACTCCTTTGTTGTACCGACGTTTCAATGTAAAACACACACACCTTTTGGTCGTCAACACCGCGTAATACAAAAAAGGCTGTTAATAAATCTTTCATTCTGGCACGGTCTCATCTTCTGGTTTGGAGTGTCTTGGAACCATATCGGTCGGAAATAACTGAGTGAAACAAACATTTTAGAAGCTTCAACGGCGTCTCTTGGCACTTCGCTCAATACCATCATGTTCTGTCCAACGGATGGCTGTCAGACCGAACTGAACTGAAGACATTGGCGGATATTGGCTCTTCGACGCACATTTCCTGATCACAAGAACACTGAACAATTGTGAGTTTGAATCACACCTTTTGTTTCATTTTAATTCTTAATGTACATACCCTTTTGGCCTTTTTATCACCGCACGCTCCTCCGCCCATCTTAGTTTGCTAGTGTCGTCTTAGATATTGTTGACATTAATTTAGTGTGCTATATAGACAGAGTAGTACGCTACAACTTCAACCAAACAGATAGAGGGAAATGCAGACCCCGGAGCTACTAGACCTGCTCATGGCGAAATACTTACGACACCGAAGAGCTGCAAGTCTAAGCGCCCGAATGAGCTTGTGACTACGCGACTGTCCGTAGTACGTACTTGGCTGTTAACGATGTAGTTTCACAAGACGCGGGGGAGCTTTGAGAAACCTGACGTACAGTTCCTAGTTATCGCCTCCAAAACACTCATATGGAACGCCTAAACATGGAAATACAGGGGAACAATGGATAGCTTTCAGGGACAACCTGATGCCGCTGGCTGGGCACTATGCTCCTGTACGTCGAAGTAACAGGATGAGGAAGGCAACATGGTGGACCCACGGAGTCACCAGCGCTCGAGGCTAGGAGCGTAGATTTTGGGTTCAACACATGCGGCAGGAGGCTACAGGTGGTACCCCTGGTGCTAAAATGCGACAGGATCAGCCGTTAGGGTCCAAAAGTGGTGTAGAATGTAGCGCGGGGCCACCTTATTTAGGAAGGTCAAGCTACTCCCAAAGGCCAATTACAAGTACGTTCAGTCAAGAAGAGCCCTGCGTGTAGCTGAAGGTTGCGTCCAGGATAGAGAAGGCAGTCATGCATTGGATGGTGGGGCTAGGGCCGTAAAGCTGGGGGAACACTTCCGGATGATGCTTCAGACTGACCGTAGACTAGACCCTGCTTTAGAACCCACCATCCAACCACTGACGATGCAGCCAGATTCAATCCCTGCTGATATTGTAGGAAAATCCCCCAGGAAAATGAGTCTGTACAAGGTAGCCGGGCCAGATGGCACCCACACAGCGACTCTGTGCCCTCTGGTCCACATCTTAGAGGCATTCTAGGCCCACGGGCACACTAGGTAGCCTTTCGATGCATGACTTCTAGGAGACTGGCTGGGAGCAGTGGTCGTTCCCACACACAAAGATGGTAAGAACGAGGAGGTACACCGAAAAGAGATGGAAGGGCTGATCAAGGACCCAGTAGCCAGCCACTTGGCTGAACGTAGGGTCATCTCTTATAAACGACGTGGACTTGTCAAAACAGATCCTGTCTACCTAGCCTCCTTTCATTCCTATACGAAGTAACGGCCAAAACTAAGGGAGGGGAAAAGGCCGAGATTTGCTATTTGGACTTCTTAAGCATCCTTGACTCAGTGAACCACCGACTGCAGCTACGCACAATGGAGGCCCTCCGGGTAGCACCTCAGATCTTGGAGCAGACCGGGCATATCTTGACCACGGGACGTACTAAGTGAGGATACAGGACAGCAGGTCCACCAGGGTAAGGGCTATCGGTGAGGTCCAACCAGGTTTAGTGTTGGGTCCACTTTTATCCGTGATCCAATTGAAAGTTCTGATGGATATATCGCAAAGCCAAAGTTACCCGTTTGCTGACGACCTGGAACTGATAATGGAAACAGGCACCCAATACCTTCGAAAGGACCTAAATAAGGTTCAAGCCTGGACCACCCAGTGGCAATTGCCACTCAGTCTGGTAGGTATAGAAACCCGACACAGGGAGCCGGGGGGTTCAAGACATACAGACTATGGCGACCCACGAATTTTAACACGAGCCGCATATATCACGAACCCTGGAGCTCTGATAACTGACTACCTCCAACCTCCTGGGCAGCACTTAGCCTGAGCGGCTGAGACAAAACCAGTGCTGTGCCAACTACTGCGCGCATTCGCTTCACGAGAGACTCACAGGCTACCACCACACTATAAAACAATAGTCACGCCGCATCTTGAACTTTGTGTCTAAGTTTGGGCTCCTGCTCTGGTGCGAGAAGCTGCAGTATTGGGAAAGTTCCAGCGTCATTTCACAAGAATAGTGAATGGATTGAGGAACAAGTCGTGTACGGAGTGATCTGCGGCACCAAACCTGTTGCCCTTGAAGCGCAGAAGAACTAGAGGTACACTCAGAAGCATTCACAGAGACCAAGGAGCCGTCCATCCCAAGAAACATGACTGTAGCGATTGCTATGGACTCACTACCTAGGAGCCTGACGGAAACCTGGTTAAGCCAAGACCATTGAGGACAGCAAGAACACAAATTTCCGCTTGCCCGGTCATCAATGCTTGGAGCGGTCCGCCAGCCGAGGCGGTGGCTGTGGACTCGGTGGTTCAGTTTGAAGCCCATCTGGACCTTTACTGGTCGGCCTTACTCCCTGAGGGCAAAAAGATCAACATACTCGGGACAAAGTTGAATGCAGCTTCCCTCCGATCTTTTTATCAACCGTCTTCCTTATACCTGGCCATCTCCACTCCCACATATACGATCCACTCCAAGGCCTTCCGTATTCCACCCTGATACCCGACCTTCTTACGTTAGTCCTTGTTCTAAAATTGTTACATGGAAGACACTCTTGGTTCAGGACAGACCTGTGCACGGACCCTATTCGTAACGATGGGGCTGCTGTCCTTCTGGCAGCGAACTTAGCTCTAACCTTTTTCTTCCATATATTCAAGACTGAGAAGAAAAGAAAAAGAAGTATGAAAGCAGACACAGTCGTAGCTCGGTGGGAATCAACTGATTGTTGCCGGTACCAGACTGTGGGCTGGTAAGTAGCCCAGACTTGGGTCCTGTGGCCTGATCCAACTTGGTCAGACCGTCCTTTTAAAATGCCGTACAACTTGCAAGTTAACTAGTTTTTGCAGCCAGTCTAGTGCACACTCCTATTACCATATTGCTGAAGAAGTCCGCTCCCACATTTGTCCTAGGGGGGGGTGCCCTATAGATATTTGTCGTTTACACTCATTTTGTGGTCCGTGGCCTGTTCAGATACGCTGCCGTCGATTATACCCGAAAAACCACCCGGGATTTTGAATGCTTTAGTAAGGTCCCCTCTGAGTATTCTTTTCCTGAGTAGGAAGGGTCCCATGTCATACAGTTGTTGTTCATAGGATTTCCCTTGTTTCCCTTCGAGTGGCTGAGCGGCTAGCCGCGGATCCTTTCCTAGGTAGACCGCTTCCTCTTTCAAAAAGTGCCCAAGCCCGCACTTAGTGTTCCATAAGTGGCCTTACTGCCGCCTTGTACACAGGCATAAACAATCACAATGATTTGCAAGAAACTGTTGACCGCGGCCAGAAGAGCATACTTCTTGCCTTGGGAGCGGCCAATCTACACTGTTCAGCAAACTTAAAGTCCGCGGTTATTTAGAAAATGAAGTTCCTTATTGACTGTGCCTCCCCAACTGAGAACGGTCCATTTTCGTCCATGAGAGCCAGCCTTTAAGAAGCTGGGGTTCAGATCCGATCAGATCAGATAAGTTCAAGAGCTCGTGGCTTTGTCCAGTTTACTTCCAGTTTCATGCACCCAAGAGCTGCAATGTTCCCGTTTTGTTTCGACTGCAAGGTGGCTCGAATGTTATGGTTGTTTAGTAATGGACTTCAAAGAGGAGAATAGAAAGTGTGTTCGCTCCCGTAGAACAGGCAGTTTCTTTGAATTAACAGGCTCACCGTCTCGAAAAGCTGCCATGGTTGCCTTGGAGAACCTTCCGTGGGAGCAACTGAAGGGATAAAAATGGTCGTAGTCTGCTGTATTCTATTGTGTGACAGGGAAACCGACGTAGTACTTCAGAAAGGAATAAAGGAGTGGAAAGGGACGTACAGCCTGAAGATGAGCTCAGTTGGCTAGTCGTGGTCTGGGAAAACCTCATTTCAGCAATCATACAACCATCGTTTAAGCCTGATGACTCCATTCGTCACTACTTCATGGGGCAGTAGTTTGCTCCAGGGGTTGGTTAAGCGGTGGAAGAAGAAACAAACCCGATGGTTTCTCATGGCCCTGGGCCTCATTAGTTTGCATTCTTATCCCCTGAGCCTCGGGTTGTTACTTAGAACCAGTAAGGGTCTGTCGGATTCGGATAACCCGAAGAGCTGTTTGAAAGTCTCAAGCAGATCTCCCCTTAGACTCCAGGTGTCTAACGAAGACAGGTGGATCACTCTGAGGCGTAATCTGTATGTCCGGTCTCGCGGCCCATTGATCTTCTCGACAAACCGCTTCTGAACGGTTTTCGTCAGCTGTTAGTCCCTGAATCGTTTTGGTGCCCAGGACTGAACGCGTTATTCCAGGTGGGGGCTCGCATTTGTTTTGTGGTTATTTTATTCTGGCATCTCAAAAATTGACTGTCCGATACACTCGAAACCTGGACCTACCACCCTTTTCCGCACTGGAATGGCACTCTTGGATAAGCCTCAAGGTTTCGTGCGCCTAGACACTAAGATCCTTTACGATCCCGGTGGTCTTGATTTCCCCGAATGATCCTACATCAAATTGCTCATTCTCTGCAGCTTCCTCGCCCTGGAGCAGCCGTCTGTACTTACCTCTGTTTAGAGAAACATTCCATGTTTCGGTCCACTCTCGCATTGTGATCGAGTCTTCCCAAACCTAGTTTGACGGTGGCTCCCCTACAAATCTGAGATCTACCGAGAACAGAAGTCCAGGACATCTCAATGTGTCCACGACGACTCTTTCCATGGAGGAACGCAATAAGGTTCTAGTAATGACAGATTGATGCCGACACTCGCGGTGTGTGCCAGCTCGGAGAACTCTTTAAGTACTCCGTTTTTTCTCTGGCTTGGTTTTCATGCCCACCCTGCTCATCCGCAACGTTTCTTTCGGCGTGTCGTGACTGGGCCTTGGACTTTAAACGGTTGTGATTGACCTCCAGGCATCAACACTTTAAGCCAACCTCGCCTCTACCATATCTGACAAGGTTTTCTTGCACCCGGAGCAGGTTCGCCGGTCATCACAAACTACATAGGGTGAAGGTGTCCCCCTACGCTGTGGAAGCGTCTCTATGCCACTCATCTGCCTGTTTGGACTTTCTAGACCCTGCCGACCCACCAAGGTGATCAGCCTTTCTTTCTTTCCCCCTCGTTGGGAATAACGCATCGGTGAATCAAACTAAGTTGCCTGTTAAGTGCGGCCACCTATCCGCCAATGCGAGGTTGGAGGCTGCCCATTGTGTGCTGTCCGCATCCAACCACAGCGCATGGCTGTCAGCTTTCGTGAAGTTTTCCTTTAGTTTGTGGTTGCCACTGCAGAGTTCCCCTCAAAAAGAAGCCAGATCGCTCCACGATTTCTGTTGCCCATAGGACCAGTGGACCCGAGGTGGTCGACTTCCTCCATTGCTTTTGGCGTATACCAGGTCCAGAAGGCTGGGTGTCTGACCTGTTTTCGATCGAGTCGGTTGGCTTATTTCTCGTACCAGGGTGAATCTGCACACCGGTTCCATCAACTGGTAGCCAGGTAAACCTCGCTTTGCCCACAAACCCCCCACTCCACTTCCGGTGATTTGAAGTCACCGAATGTCACCAATCAATTAGACTGTGCGGCTATCCTAGACAACAGCTCCGGCAGCAGTGAGTCTTCCGTAAGGGAGGAGGGGGGGGGGGCTAGAGACGCATGCCCCAGCCGCCTCCATACCCACTGAAATCAGACAGCACGAGGCCACTGGCAAGTTTGATGTAAACGCTAACCCTCATGCTGCCTGTTCATGCACGTCAGCAGTGGGCAAGATGACAGCCCTCCCTCCCTATCGTTTGATACACCCCCGCCATAGGCCCAATATTCTGGTAGGGGAAAACGTGTTGCTTCTTCGTCGTTACCAAACAAGTTTCGGTGTTTGCGATGCTGTCAGTGCCCTTGAATTCGGCCAACAATTCTCTCTGTTTGTTCCACATGCTACACGCATCCGAATGTAATATAGCCATGCTCCTGGTCGTGGCCACTGTAACAGCCGGTCGTGGAAAATCCCCCTTTTTCCCTCGCGATTCAGTGTTTTTCCCAACATCACTCATTTCCATACACTATTGACTTGTCTTCACGAACTGGTTGTTTTTCTGGACCAATTGTTGTTTGTTCGCTCCCAGAGCGCTACTTTGGCACATCCTTGTTCGGGACCTGCGTGACGCACGTGCTGTCTGCTCACACGCTGCTATTGGGTTTCTCGTTGTTGGGTCCTTGTGATTGTATTATTGAGGTTTGTATATTGTTTATGTCATTGTTTATTTTAATAATCTAGTATCGTAGAATATCACGGATAATCGTCTTCTGATTTCGGGATCCGTTGCGAATTTGGCTACGCATTGCTCAAACGTTCGTAACAATACTCAATAGATCTATTTGAAACGAGGAAAAATCACGCAAAATGCCAAGAAAAGGATCAAAAGCAGTCGAATCCGGACAGGAAGTAATACGCCAAGTCTCTGGGGAGGTTTTGGGTACATTTGATTCTTTAGTTAATGCTAGATCGCCTAGTCCTGTCAGTGCTAGCTCATGTGTTATTGAAAGCAATATTGATCGTAAGGATGTCGATTTATATAAGCTGAGAATACTAGAACTAGAGCGACAGTTACTTTCGGCTAGACTACAGGCGCATGAAGCAGAGAAGTGTAAACAGAAACAGCGAGAGCATGAGACCAGTGACTTCGACACTTCCGATAGGTTAGAGTGCAATAAGGTAGGGAACCCCACGCCGGTCGCCGAATACAAACCACCATCGATCGATCTGCCTAGAGTGGAGTTAACGGTTTTCGACGGGCGAGCTGAGCAATACTGCAAGTTTGTCAAACAGTTCGAGACGTTCGTTGAAAACAAGGTAAACGACCCTGGGCAAAGGCTTCTTTACCTTACTCACTACTGCCGAGGCCGAGCAAGAGAAGCTATCGACGGGTGCACCATGCTCGATCCAGAACAAGGCTACACAAGGGCAAGAAAGATTCTGAGGGACTTGTTTGGCCAACCTTTCAAAGTAGCCCGTAACCTAATAGAGGGCGTGATGGCAGAGGCAAAGAGAACCAAGGGCGACGTCTACACCATGGCCGACCTGGTGATCAAGATGCAGAACTGCTCAATAGCCCTCGACCATTTAGGTTACAGGGCTGACCTAGACGCCATGCACACTTTGGAAGGCATAGTCCGTCACCTCTCTCCCGAACTACAGGGTCGGTGGGCGGAAGAAGCTGAACGGATAAGCCGAAGCGACAGAGAAACCAACTTCGAAGACCTGACTGAATACTTAGACAGGCAAACGAAGATAGCTGACAGCAGATTCGGCCGACTCATCCGGGACAGCAACCGAGCAAACAAGCCCGGTACTAGCCAAGTCCAAACCCCTGTACGGGAATATCCAAAGTACCAGCCTTGGACCAACACACACGTCATTTCACGAGATGCTACGGCGAAACCAAACTGCAGATCCTGTTGCACTAGCCATGGCCTACCAGAATGCCCCAAGTTCGGCAACGCCACAATAGACGAACGGTGGGGAATGGCGAGGATGGCAGGAGCATGTTTCATCTGTCTCAACACCACGCACCGGGCAGCAGCCTGTAGAACAAGGAATCGATGTGGTTACGAGGGCTGCACGGGCAGACACCATCGGCTGCTGCATCAGGCGAGAATAACCATATCCGAGGCGAGTGCCAAGCCCAGCGTGATCTGTTCAACTTCACAATCTGCCAGTAAACCGGTACGTTTAGGCGTAGTGGCCGTGGGAGTAGTGACTCCGACTGGGATAGTCAAGGCGTTGGCTTTCGTTGATAGTGGATCCGACACCACTTTAGTGAAAGAGCGGTTTGCCGACAAACACTAACTGGCTAAAGGTGCGACGTCGTTGGCAGTGAGCACGGTGGGCGGAACACAGGTAATGACTGCCGGTAGATTAAGGCTGCAACTCATCTCTCTAGACACTAACGAGGAAATTGAACCAACGGAGGCATTCACGTTAGCGGATCTCCCCATGCGAGCACCAAGGTCGGTGAACGCAATCTTGACTCGGTGGCCCCACCTGCAGGATGTAACCGTTGTAGACTGGGAAGATGATGAGGTGGATCTCCTCATCGGATGCGACGTGCCAGAGGCGCATTGGGGTCTTGACCAAAGAGTGGGCGACCGCCAGGCACCTTATGCCGTACGCACGGCTCTGGGATGGATGTTATACGGTCCAGTAGGGGTACGCGGTTCCGTGAACTATTTATCCGCCGAAACGGACCGCATAGAGTATCATCTGAAATGGCTGTATGAAAAGGAGTTTCATGACATTGGAGACGAAAGACCGACGTTGTCTCAAGAGGATCACTTCGCTCTACAAACGGTGCGGCAAGGCTCTAGAGGCCTCAAAAAACAGTTCGAGGTTCCCCTCCCATGGCGCACACCGGTCGACCCGTGGACTGACAACAGAAATTATGTTCTCTAACGATTACTACGACTAAAAGAACGCTTCATTCGAGACCAGAATCTGTGGGAACGATACGCGGATTTGATGAAGCGAAACGAGGCCCTCGGTTACGTTGAAAAGGTGCCTGTTAACACCGACAGCAAAAGGGGTATCTGGTATCTGCCTCACCATCCGGTTATCAACCCCAAGAAACCCAATAAACTGCGCGTGGTTTTCGACTGTGCGGCCAAGTTTCAGGGCAAGTCGTTGAACGATCGCCTACTACAGGGGCCTGACTGGACCACACCACTGATCGATGTTCTGTGCCGTTTCAGAGTGGGTAAAGTGGCTTCGTCTGCTGACATTAGGGAAATGTTCCATCAGGTGAAGATTCCGGTAGGAGAACGAGATGCGTTGCGTTTCCTGTGGTGGGAAGGGAGCGACCGGGACAACGCAGTGGTGAATTATAGGATGACCGTCCACCCCTTCGGAGCCATATCGTCACCATTTTGTGCCAACTTCGCCCTCCGAGAATCAGCGAACAAACATGGCGATCTGGTACATCGGACGGTGGTAGAAAGCGTCAGCAGGAACTTCTACGTCGACGACTACCTTGGGTCATTCGATGATGTGGAATCAGCTCTAGAGCAGTTCAGGGGTCTGACGAGATTGCTGGAAGAGGGCGGCTTCCATCTAACTAAATGGATGTCAAACGCTTCAGAAGTGCTGAAGGTCATCCCATATCACGAAAAGGCCGAAAGGGTAAGAGATTTGGACGGCTCTCCACTTCCTATCGAGCGCACTTTAGGGATACAATGGGACGCGGAAACGGACGATTTTGTTTTCGAACTGAACGTTCCCGAGCTGCCAATAACCCGTCGTGGCATACTATCTGCTGTCTCAAGTTTGTTCGACCCGCTCGGTTTCGTCTCACCATGGCTGCTACCCGGAAAGATCTTGCTGCAGCGGCTGTGCCGTAAGAAAGTTGATTGGGACCAGTCACTGGACCGAGGGGACCGGCTGGACTGGGAAGAATTTCTGAACACCTTGAAGAAGTTAGGGGACATAAGAATCCCACGATGTTTGACTCCTGGCCATACGACATGGACTGGAGAACTACATGCTTTTTCCGATGCATCCGAAGTCGGTTATGGAGCTGTGGTGTACGGACGATGGTGCGCAGGAGATGGACAATATACCACGAGGATCCTGTTCGCCAAAGCCCGCGTTGCCCCACTGAAGTCGGTCTCAATCCCACGCCTTGAACTCAGCGCAGCCGTGTTGGCAGTCAGGGTGGTGCAAGCTGTGAAGAGATGTTTCGATCTCTACATTTGGTCGGTGAGCTTCTAGACGGATTCAACGATAGTACTTTACTACATTAACAACGTACGGAGCCGGTTTAGTACTTTCGTTGCTAACCGGCTCACGATTATCCACGATGAATCAGCCACGCACCAGTGGAGTCATGTCGGGTCTGGCGATAATCCGGCCGACCTGTGCTCCCGAGGTGCGAACAACTTCAGGCAACTGGACACGTGGACGAGAGGGCCAAGCTTCCTGCAATTGCCCAAACAGGACTGGCCCGTGTTCGAATTAAAAACCCCTACGGAATTGGAACTGGAGTTCAAAGGCGTAGTGATAGCAACCAACGTCGTCGAAGCGACACCCATTCTATCGCGACTGGTCAGGTTTTCTTCCTGGATGAAGACGCTTCGTTCGCTAGTCTGGTTAACCAGGTTCAAGAGAAATTTACTAGTCATGAAAGGGCTACGGCCCTCAGGTCGGATACGGGTCGGCCCGATAGGTCCCGATGAGCTACAATCGGCAGAGTACGATATTTTCAGAATGATACAACGCGAGGCTTTCGCCCAAGAACTCAAGAGGGCGGAAGAAGTGGGGCCGACCAATGAAGACATGCCGTCTCCAAGAGGCGAGCGGAAGCGTTTAAACCCCAAACTCATCAACGGACTGCTGCGGGTGGATGGTAGGCTGACCAACGCCCACCTGAACTTCGACACAAAGTATCCTATACTGCTGCCTGCGAGACAACCTGTAGTAGAGCTAATGATTCAACACGTCCACGCCATGGAGGGACATGCCGGGGAAAGTCACGTGACGAGCGTCATCCGAAAGCGTCTTTGGTTGTTGAGAGGACGAGAGACTGTAAAACGCGTAATCCGACGGTGTGTGCAATGCAGGAGACGCAATGCCACAGCAGGCAAACAACTCATGGCCCCACTACCAGAATGCAGGGTGACTACGGGCTGGTGGCCGTTCAGTGACACCGGGTTGGACTATTTCGGGCCCTTGTGGATCAAGTGCGGGAAAAGATTAGAAAAGCGATACGGATGTATCATGACGTGCATGAAATCACGTGCGGTACACCTAGAAGTCGCACATTCGATGACGACCGGTTCGTTTCTACGGGCCTTGCAAAGATTTATCAACCGAAGAGGCGTACCGGCCGATATATACTCAGATAATGGATCGAACTTTGTGGGCGCTTAACGGGAATTGCAGCGTTGGCACAAGAACATAAACAGGGACGAACTGCAGGATCGAACCGTGGCCTACGGCATACGATGGCATTTCAACCCCCCACAGGCCAGTCACCGAGGCGGCATATGGGAACGCATGATCCGGTCCGCCAGACGGATATTGCTGTCAATCATGGAGCAGCAGCCGCCCGACGACGAGACGCTGAGCACCGTCATGACTGAGGTGGAGCGAATCCTGAACAACCGCCCCCTGGTTCCAGTATTGAACGGCGACCCCACCCACCTGGCGCTCACCCCGAACGACTTATTGACGTTAAGGTCGAACGAGGGTTTCCAAGGGCCGGTAAACCTTCGTGGGAGCTACCTCCACGGGTGGAAGCAAGCGAACTATCTGGCCAAGGTCTTCTGGAGGCGATGGCTACGGGAGTACCTACCGGCTTTGCAGACTCGACAGAAGTGGCTGGCCAAAACAAGACCATTCAAAGTTGGGGACGTGGTTATGATCGCCGACGAACGCGCACATTTCAGCGATTGGTCTTTGGGAGTAGTTACGGAAACCATCAAAAGCACTGACTAAATGATAAGAACGGTGAAGGTAAAGACAGCTAACGGAGTGCTCATTCGTGACATACGCAGTATTAACCTACTCGAGAGCGAAGACGGAGGAGCTGATAACCCTGAGGCCTAGTAAACCTTTTTCACACCAGTAATCGAGGTGGATAAAGAAACACCATATATACCACACAATCTCCGTCAATCACGTTAAGGTGCTCGCGGTCCTTTCGTTGACATTACAGAAGGTTCTTTCCGATATGTGGTGATGAGTGCGATTCCATTATACATCCCGATACATACACGCATGCACGACGCACTCTACATCCCGTAAACCCATCACACATGGGACAGTGTTCTTTGTTTGCCTTTTGTTGACGCTACCGAATGCCCCTTGCATATGTGGAAGTAGCGGAGCTCAGGTCACACATACATGCTACATTTACTCGTTTTCTTGCCACGCGGTCTTTTGTTGACATTGCAGAAAGTCCTCCTTTGATGTGCAGTCATACCTGTGATTTCATTGTACACCTCAGCACACACACACACACACGCACACACACACACTCAAGCACGTACATCCAGGACCGGACGGCCCCTTACGAGGACAACGTCTATGTGACCATTCACGCCCGCCATCGGTCATTTGGTCTTGTGGAAGATATAGACTAGCCTCACGCCTATGTAGCCAATGGGTCAGGTGCGACCAGTAGTAGAACGTCGACGACGAGCATTAGACGGGCGCACTGACAGCAGGGCCTAGGCAGGTAGGAAGAATCAGTACCTTTATACCGAACCTCTGACTCTGCTAAGGATCCAGGAGGATTTTGGTGGGCGGTGTAACAGCCGGTCGTGGAAAATCCCCCTTTTTCCCTCGCGATTCAGTGTTTTTCCCAACATCACTCATTTCCATACACTATTGACTTGTCTTTACGAACTGGTTGTTTTTCTGGACCAATTGTTGTTTGTTCGCTCCCAGAGCGCTACTTTGGCACATCCTTGTTCGGGACCTGCGTGACGCACGTGCTGTCTGCTCACACGCTGCTATTCGGTTTCTCGTTGTTGAGTCCTTGTGATTGTATTATTGAGGTTTGTATATTGTTTATGTCATTGTTTATTTTAATAATCTAGTATCGTAGAATATCACGGATAATCGTCTTCTGATTTCGGGATCCGTTGCGAATTTGGCTACGCATTGCTCAAACGTTCGTAACAGCCACCGTCCTAGTTTCGTGTCGTTTCGGCGACAATGGTATTATTTGCTTGCACCCGGACGAATTCCCCGAGTGCCGTTGGCGTTTCTCGCCCTATTTACTTTTGGTGTTTCTGACTGGCTTGAATCTTCAGTTTCTGGGTTGACTCGAGTTAGGGTTTATCGTTGCACTCCAGACAGGTGAAGCGATGAACATCAGGCACATCAGAGTCCCCTGGACTGTGCCAATCTGAGTTGGTCATTCCCGGAGAGTTATTGAGGTCCCTGGATGCCATTACTGGGCGAAGCTTACCAGCGTAGGTGCGTGATCCATGAAATGCGCCGTGAATTGCCTCTGTGATCGGCTGCTCTTTGCCCAGTGATCTAGCTTCATGCCTACTTTCCCTTCCGTAGCGTTCATTTTATTGTCAGCTGCAGCAAATAAATCGAACCTGCGTTTCGGGTTTTCTAGTTTAACCATTGCTGGCTGGGAGTATATGACGAGGTTTTTGGTCCAACGCACCACTCAACCAGACTTCTCTCGACCAAGAAGTCCTCAATCAGGTTAGACATGTGCTCAAAAAAGCCGAAAGCCCGGAATTTCAGCTACAGCCTACCATGATGAACTTTATCAAACGCTCTACTGAAGTCCACAAAGCTAAAGCCAGTTACATTCCCTCGGCGTTGTCTTTTGACAGGATTTCACGGGCAGTTAATAGTTTCGTCGGATGTGACCCACTTTTCCGAAGGCCGTGCTGCTGTAAGCAAATAGATTGACGGTTGATATTCACGTATTCGAGAAGCCGCAAGCATTTCCATGATCCTTCCAGCCATGGAAGTGGGGCTTACAGGGCGGAATTTGGGCGCGGCGGATTTCGTCCCATCGTTTTACAGCAGAACTGCCACAGCTTCTTCCATTCCCGGGGTAGTTCACCAGAAGCGAACGACAAGGCGAACACTTGAGTCAGCGGTTGAGTTAGTTGGTCAGCCATCTCCCTCGGCACCAGCGGATAGACATTCTCCCGTCATGACGACTTGTGAGTTTCGAAGGATCTAATGCTATTCACTCCCGACTACCCAAATCATGCATGGCAAGTAAAGGTGAACCTCTCATCTTTGGGGTTGCCGATCCTTCCACTGGAACCATAACCCTAGACTGTGAATCGGAACAACTGCCAAGACAAGTTCTACAATCTCAGTAGGCATCCGAGCCCCCGGTCAAACCACAATGGGCCCTCCACACAAGGTCTTTTTGAGCTTAGGGGGAGGCGGGTATTTGTAAGGCATCAGTAGCACCACGAATGAACTCCCAAGTTCCATTCATGCTGCTGTCGATATTTAAACCCATAGGAAACCAGTTGAAGTCCTGAGCAGCTCTTCCGATATCGTCAGTTAGCATGCTTCAAGCTTTAATTCCGGTATGTGGTCCGAGGGCTGTACAAAGACCAGGGCGCCAAAGAACTTCTAGAACCATGAGGTCACTGCTCCAAGTTGGGGGAGACTTTTGGTCCCATCAACAAAGGGGCTCCTTAGAGGGATAAAAAGATCCAGGATGGAGCTCTGGGCAGAATGCATCCGGGTTGCCCTCCGAAGGTGTTGTTGTAAGGCCAGCTCTTTCATAGCCGCAGCTCAATTTCGAGAGAAATTATCTGCCCAGGTCAAGGTTTCGCCTGATGTCCAACCGATATGCGAGGTCTTGAGGCCATCCAGAGTGGGACAGTTTACACCGCGCCCCTGCCTACGCAGTGACGTCAATATGTCTGGAGGATCGGATTCAGGTGTCCGGCAAACAATCCCGACGGACATGAAGCCCTCAGTTGTGGGCTCATCATGGCACCAGAGGGCTTCCGGAACTTCTCGTGGGTTGGTGTACGCGCCTAAATGTACAAATGGGATGACCGATCGGAAGATCAATGTCACTCCTCCACCTGCTCGATCGGAAGTCCAACCAACCCAGAGTAAGGCATAGCCTAGGGGGACTCTTCAGGGTCTTGGATGTGCATACTGAGCCAAGTCTTCGTCAGAACCACGGTAATAGGTGAGTCTAACTGAGGCGAGACATCCATTTTTTTCTCGCTTACTCATGAAACCTCGAAGACTACACAGAATATTGGCGGCACCTGGGCGGTCCGCTACCACCTCCTTCCTCTGTTTACAGCGGACCAGCCCAGCAGGACTAAGATGGACACCAACATCGATGGTCTCCACCAGAAGTGAGGTCACTTTATCCCTGTCCCCGGAAATCCCGGATCACCAAGTCTGTTTCGCGGCTAGTTCTTTGCACATGAGTTCAGCGAGAAGCTTGTGGCTTTGCCAGTCCTAAGGTTCTGTGCCTCGGAACATTCATATCTGCTCACATTTTAGCCGGTAGGATCTCCTTAGCACGAGGATTTTTCATTCTCTGATCCAAGGACCACTACGAGGGGTCTAGATTGTCACATCCGTAAGCCTACCCAACTGTACGGCCGATTTCACAAAGATTTTCTGCGAAAAGTTTCGTCACCATCAACAAGCGGCTTAGATGAAACCTCGCGTAGCCTATAAATGTCCTGGCCCAGGCTTGTTTGATCCGTAATTCCGTTTGCCTTTGTGAGTTCCATTACGAGAAATTATGGTTTCCTTGAGGATAGAATCTTTCGCCGGCTTTCATCAATTACTTTCCAACCGTTTCCCTCCTCTTTTAGGTGGGCATTTTGGCAAATTCCCAGGAAGGAACCGCTTTCGCCCCTTGTTTGTTCAGACTTTTAAGTGATGGCAGTGTATTCCGAGGCCGCCCTAGCTGCGTCGGATTTGTGTTCCTGGCTTTCCTCGCTTGGGGCCGCTTTGACACAGTCAGTGCAGCCTCAAATGACTACGCGACCCCTGCGAGCTTGCTGACACAGACTGAACCGAGTACAAGATGCTCGGTGGTTTCCTTATCGCAGTTCTGAGTATCAGCTCCCAAAGTGGGACAACGGCTCCGACCATGTCGCGGCTAGTAAGACGCTCCGGTCCGGGACCTTGGAAGCCCCATTAAGTGGCGAAGTATCTTGGGGCAAAACAAGGTGTCCATAGGAGTAGCACATTGGATCCACAGGCGTAGCATAACTTACGCTCAGACTTGGCGCTCTGTGTGTTGTGGGGCATCACGTACAGGGAATCCTGCCTTGGGACACTTGTCACACAGGGGACTTGTATGAAAGTCGGGGCGCACTGCAGTGACGCAACCCAACCCAGCATTTACAGTGAGGCATCTACGACAGACCCAACCTACACAAAAATCATACTGGAGTGCTTTAACGAGACGTTTGACGGATCTGGAGCAAACCGAGTACACTTTTACACTTGCATCATTTTTCGAGGTCAATGGTTCCACCGTCATGGTGAGAGAAGACCATGAGGTAAGTGCCCCAGATCGTAAGCAAGGACACAGGATAAATAAACCTTGAGTAAATCACAATTTTTCTCTTATCTTGAATATTCTTCATATGTGAATGGCTCATCTCACTTGGCATGCGGCATCATTCCAAAATACCTCACACGTTGTGCGCCAGCCATTCCTACAGTTGATTTATTCCATACTCCCATTTCCCAATGGCTAAAGCATCTCCCTCGTGCATTTGGCCCACAGCATGGATTCCGCAATTTTACGACTCCATCTCTCGTTCTGTGATCGGTGGCCTGTTCCAACGCATCCTCTTCACTTATGCTCAATAGCCCATTCAGGATTTTAGATGCCTCAGACCAAAGTCTCGAAGTAGCGTGGGTTCGATGCTGGTGCCCAACGGCTTCTGGCTCTTGGAGTATCTTCTTTTCTGTAGTAGTAGCTACGCTGAAACCATCAAAGCTGGAGAAACGCGGAAGGCTCTCAGAGGCAGAAGTGGTAGATGCTAGCTACGATAGCGGCTTAGAGTGACCAACTGGGCGACATAGTTAGTTCTCTCAAAGGAAGGCAAGATAGGGTAACACGAAACAACACACCAAAAGCACGACATACATGAATCTTATTAGACGGAAACACTACGTCAGAGTTTTGTGTTTTGTTTTTTGAGGCATGGAATCCAACAGAGCTCGCCTCTTGGAGGAAACCTTAGGAATAGTAGGCATGGGTCGGAGTGGATAAATGGTTCGAGAGAGAAACGTTCGCCTTTCAAACTTGTTCAACCGCTTCTCGGACCATAGATAGCCTTCAGCGGTAAGTTTAGTCCGAAACGAGTTAAGAAGCCCGCTGATATATTTTCATACAGTTCACCTATGTAATCTAGAAACGGTAGCGGAATTAGTACCGTTGAATGGATACTCCCTAGTGAGCAGCAGGCGAATCAAGGAGAAGAGGGCCCGCTCTGGCCGTGATTGAGCGACCTCTGACAGAGCTGCAAACAAGAGGAAGAAAGTAGCAGACAATTCTGTGGGATCCTTGCTTTGCGTATAAGAGGAACGTGAAGCTCCCCGTGAAAAGCTCCTGCGAAGTAACGATAGCACATGGGACCTCGCCTTCATCGTAGGCCTGAGCAGCACCATGACTCAAAATACACGTGCTTCATGACCTTCCCGGTTTAAAGACGTGCTGGGCAGAAGAGAATTATCCATTCCCGCGCAGGTGAGCCAGTGTGAAAAGTTTTACCCCGCGCTCATAAACCTTGCTGGGACTGCTATTGCAGCTGACTTCCTTGCAGCTCTATAGTTGGCGGAGATCTTTCTTTTCGAAGATAGACCTGATTATCACCATATACCAGGAGACGGGGCACGAAACAGGGTCTAAGCACCGCCGAAAGAGGTTTGCCTAGACTTCCTTCAAAGTAGTGGAAGTTCTCTAAGAATCCGAGGGTGGAGCTCATTCAGGATAATGGAACTAAACGGATTAAGCTGGCAGAGGTGGCCTTTACTCCCCGCCTGGTAAAGAGTATAGGGCTTTCGTGTTGCTCGAATGGTGGCTCTGGGAGTCCAAGGTAGGCGAAGGTAGAAAGAGAGGCGTAAATGGCCTGGACTTGGGACTTTAAAAGTCCTGCAACTGGGAGATATATTGCGGCTGGAATGCCATCTCCAGGGCAGGGCGCAATTATGGTGGCTCCCGGCTGCCTGGTTTCGAGCATCAACTTGAGAAGAGCAGTCCAATTTAAGTCCGCTAGCGCGAGGATAACTCCTCGCTGTTTAACAGAAAACCTCTTTTTCAACTTTGCGGACGGTAAAGACGTGTAATAACTCCCCTTCGTCCTTTTCTAGTCAGGTGGGTTAAAGCCTGGCCAACCTCATAGAACCTTCATTTAACTGCCGTGCGATGGCCAGTTGCAACGGAGGTTTACTGTTACCGCAACCCGCTTCTCATAGACACAAACTTGGCCTTTCCGACGGATACAGTCTTCAAGGTGGTTGCTGAGGGTTTTGGCATCATCTATCTGGCCAAATGAATCAACTTTCTGAAACAGACGGGACGCCAAATCATCAAAAGTGGCCTCCTGAGCGCACGGGTGACTTTGCACTAGGATTCGTCAGCTGACCAAAGAACTAGCGCGTCAAAATTAAGAACCGTGTGGTCACTCTTGCTCGAAGGAGAAAGCACCTCGTCCCTGTTCACTTGGCGATTTTAGTCGGCGACTAGCAGACTGAGCAGGAGGGGGGAGGGTGCAGTGTACGGCCTCTAGTTGGCTGATTACCGTTTCGGGGCCAGGAGAGTTCAGCTACGGGGCCTGTTAGTGCCTGGCCAAAGGGATGGCTAGCTCTGTTTCTCATCCACCTGGCGTCCGGAGCTCTGAAATTTCCTAGTAATAAGAAATGGATAAGTTGACGACTGGCTGTCAGTCCTCGCAGCTATTCTTTAAGACGAAGACGCTGATCTAAATAAGTGCATGGAGGGAGATAATTCACAACCACTTGGAGAGTGTCTGAGCACCAAGTTCTAAACTTAAGCCAAAACGAGCTACTTAAAGTAAGGAAGGTTATTAGCCGAGAGAGATAAGCGGGGGCTGTGTCTACGAAAGCGGGTCATGAGGCCGTCACTTCAGCCGAAGGCAAGCCTGATTGTTGGCTCTGTTGCTACAGGTAAACCACCTACTCAGCCGCACGGTCATCACCCGGATGCTCATTGTTGCAGAGCAGCTGGATGCATTTGAACCTCTTTGAACAAAAGAACCTGAACTTACTATTTGGGCCAAAGTTGCAAGTCCTATGGCCTGACCTGACCTAAATTCGCCTCCTTTCTAGCCCAGGGGTATCCGTGGGATGTGTTTTAGATTGCTTCTCGCACCGTGATACGCTTTCGGGAACAAACCAGATAATCCCAACCGCTTGTCACACCTTATCCACAGTGGTTCAACGACGAGACCAACAGCTGCTTCCTGCAATCTTCCCACTTGCGCGAAATCAGCGGGCGCGCACGAGGAAGTTATGGTTCCACCACGCTCCATTTGAGGAAGATCCTATGAGGTATACAGGGGTTTCAAAGCACCATGGGATAGCTTTCCGAACGTCAAACGGATCGCTGCATAAATAATCCAATCCGAGGCACATGTGTTGTCAAATTATCACTAAAGTCACGTTCTTGTACCACATGCCAGTTTGATTTCTTCAACCTAGTGACCACGGCAGTTGACGACAGAAAATCTATGATTATCATCTACCTCGATGTGACCAAGGCATTTGACCGAGTTCCCCACTACCGATTGTTAACAAAATTCCGAGCCTATGGTATCCATGACCCGCTTCTATCAATGATCACTTCTCACCTGTCGGATCGAACCCAGGTTGTATATGCTAATGGTCATCTATCGCAACCGGCGCCTGTCACTAGTGGAGTCATACAAGGAAGTGTACTTGGTCCGCTATTTTTATTACTCTATATAACGACATTTTTTTCGATTGTGCAACATGGCACACCTTTCCTCTTCGCCGACGACATCAAAATCGTGTATGATTTCCGCCATCAAGATTTGAGCACAGCACTGTTGGAAATAGGTAGTGATCTTGAGAAACTTGATCAATGGTGCACTTCATGGCAGATGTGCTTCTTGACATCTAAAAGCTTCTACACAACCTACAGATGTCAAGTCCCCCTCGGAACTCTGTCACTGAACCAAGTACCCATCGTCCCAAGCTCATCGGTGAAGGATCTTGGGCTTCGATACACTAACAACCTACAATTCTCGGAACATGTCTCATTTCAGAAGGCCAGGGCCAGACAGATAATAGGCCTAGTTCTCAGATCATTTAAAATGAAACATAGTATCCTCATTACATAGCAATCCCATGCTAGACCCTACCTCGAATATTGCCCTATAGTCTTCTCTGGAATGTCTAAATCTGACAGAATACGCCTGAAGAAAGTCCAGCGCACCTTCACCAAGAAGCTAGTGGGATATTCCTCTCCACTGAGCTATAAAAAGCGATGCATTCTAATAAAACCTGACCCCGTATGGCTTAGACATGTCAGGCTTAACTTGTGTTTTCTATACAGACTTATTCATTGCTCTGCGTTCACTTCTACCAACTCTATACAGTTTTCCCTACCCTCATCTTACCCTCTGCGCCACAGAGACTTCAGCCTGACCATCCCACATTCCAGGCTGGCAATCAGATTCAACTTCTTTCTCATTAAATAATCAAAGCTTTGGAAAAAGCTGCCTCGGGCCATTCGCAAATGTGCGTCAATAACCCAGTTCAGCCATACCCTTAAATCACAACTTACCGTTAGTCATATGTTATCTTTGACTAAAGCCAGCATATCTGAGGATCGAGCCTATGAAGAAGGCATCGAACTTTAGAACCCTAGCTTCAGTCTTTCCTCCCGCTCTCTGCTGTCCGTCGAGCTGGCCTTCAAAAACGGGTTCAACTACTAGGATCAAGGCACCATATCCCAAACCTACCATTTTCTGCCTAAAGATAGACGATAGGCTTACCATTTATTATTACTTTTTACGTATAACCCACATTGCAGAAGGATAGTTTTGTCGTTTACAACTATAACTATCTAGCCGCCCGCCGGTTCTCGCTGCTCACCCACGTGCACCTACCATCACCTAACCCTTATACGTCCCTGCCTCATCTAATTCACTAGTCGGTTTTCACAACCATGTCTAAACAATTACTGCCTCCCTCGCCATATAGTACTAAGGCAGCCATGTAAAACAACTCTCCTCTAGCTGAAGGCTTTAGCCAATGATGTTTCCCCCTAGCACCAAATTGTCCAGTGGTGCTGGATCCTAATACATTAAGTCCCACCATCCACTACCTCACTCCTTGATCCTCTCTTATTTATCCTGGCTTCCGCTCCTCTCAGCTTCCTTGCCCTGGGATCGATTTGATCTATATATATACTATTATAAATCCTTACATGACTTTTGATAGAGCATATGAGGAGAGCGTGATACTAACCAGAACCCTTGATAATATAGGATGTGCCACTTCACACACCATATTTGCCATCACCTAAGCGTAAACCTACCAGGTTACAATGCCTAAACGTAGTAACTCTCATGCCTGAGGCCAGTGCATCAGAAGTCGTATTTGATTATATGAAATACCACTGGAAGCATGAAAGGTAGTCTTTAAACATTCCCAGTGCTGTCTTTACTGAGTCTTCGCCTTTGTCTCTAACCAAAGACGTAGCACCTGTCCGACTCCTCAACCTCCATCTAGTGGTCACCATTAATCATTCACAGCTCAACTTCCGTCCCTGTCACAGAACTCTAGCATCTTCCATGACTGGCCTATACGACATTTGATACTTAGCCAGCAAAACTACAAACCATCTGTGGATCATCCCGACTAGTCACGTTGTTGGTGCTGCAAGTCGTACCCCATCCTCGTGCAGACTGGCTTTTTGTCGAACATAAACCCCATTGAATAATCACAGGCTGTGGTTGACTCTACCTCCCCCTGCATTTTTTGTCCCATGTAAACGGCATGAGGGTTCTGACTTCACGGATAAGGCGAGTGTTAGCGCGGCACTTCTGCAAACATTCCTGGCCGTGATGGTCTCCCTGCACAGAGTTGACCACCAACTAGACATGACCACCAAAAAGTAGAGATTGGCATAAAAAAGTGAGAAAAAATACCTCACTGTTTTGTCTTCCAGGCACACCGGCCGTGTCATTTGTGACTCATGTCTCCGGGTTGAAGTGTTGCTACGGATCGACTGGTGTGGTTGACCTATTCCCAACGCGGCTTGTTACATGCGGTCCATGTTTCGGCCGGGGCGTGGGAGCTGTGGTCGCCCACCAAACGCAGCTCCGCCTTCTCTGACAGCCAGGTACCTGAATGTGATAAAACCATTAAAAAAAATGAAATAAAAACGTCCAAAAATGTGTGGATCATTCTTGGAGCGCCACGTGCTGGATGCCAGTGGTTGTGTATCGTGCTACCTCCCTACCTGAAGCAGGCCACTGTGCCGCCTACCATGAGCACCGAATGTAGGTCGTTAGAGATTGCTTACCTGACGAAAATTCGGACCCATCTCATTCCCATTTCTCACGGCTCTCCAAAACCAGTTCTCACATGGGTGTTCTCCTGGTTTGCAATGCGATAACGACGAAAAGGACACCGCGATTACAAGGCAACCATGTCTACGTCCGATTCCCTTGATCATACTCGAGCAAATCTCAGTACGATAGCACCATCGGGTAAGAGCATAGATGAACTCACGTTAACGTTCCAAGGCACGTGAGCGATTGCCTCTAATGTATCACCTCTGTCACCCCAATAGTTTCTTCTACTTTAAGGCGCCTCAGAAACTACCCAGTATAGAATAACCAATATGCCGGAAGAGACAGTAACAGCATAGGGCTACGCTAACAGTTTGCCAGTCTCATTCGCTCACACTCTGTTATTTCAAACCGATCTTATCGCGTCGTTGCCAAACGGCTTTCTGCGTAAGCAAACGGTACTGGGGATTATCATTTCTAATTGCTCTAAACCGTGAGACCCTAGGTCTTTCATTAGTATCCGAACGATGCCGTGCCAACGTGCAAAATCGTAAATCCTTTGGGATACACCGTTACCAAACTAGTGTACGCAACTCCGTTAGCCTGCAGCAGTATAGCACAAATCCACCGCGAGCCTATTTTTACTTAGAATGTAGAGTAGGTGCCTTTGACTGTTCAAATGAAACTTCATCCATGCTTCACTCACACATACCTAACCAGTCCATTATCTATTGTCTTCATATATCATCATAACCCACATCTGGAACCACGTCCAGACTGCAACCCCCCTTTATTTCAGGTCTGTTGTCTCCCACTATCACAGTCACCAAACCGGATAACCAAGGACGCCACTTTGACTCGTACGGACAGAGACTCAAGTAGAACCCACCATGGCAGCTGGGACCGAAATCAAGCCACCCGACAGGAAATACTCCCAATTGCTTAGCAGATCATTCAGCTTTTTCTAAAGCAACCAACACACATTCCAGTTCATGCGCATCTTGCTAATATACCACCACACTCAGCCGATTGACCGACACATACTTTGCCCTGCTAGACGAAACACACCCATATGATGTCGTACGTTACCAGAAACGACGCTGAATATCACTGAAGGCAAATGCGTCAACATATATATATATATATTTGTCAGTGAAACAGCATATTAGCTCTCAAGTCCATGCGGAGATTTCACACTTTATTATCCGTTACCACAGTCCACCTTCCCTCCGAACCGTAGCCGGTTGGAAATTGACTCTCCACTTCTCGAGGACCCTCCAGTTGAGCTTTCTCATTTCTGAATGGTACATGTTACTGATCCTGAATCTGAACTCACCTTTTTATGGACTGCTGTTTCTCCCACATCCACCAGTGTTCACTTTCACGAAATTGGTCTCGGCACCGTTTCGAAACTCATTCCATTTATTGAACTCCAGTAAATCCGACATTCAGGGTCTGCATCGTCTTCATGGATCGCTATCCTCTCCGCATGCTCCGACTTTCCCGAGAACACTTCTTTACGATTTTTTCCCCTTTTTTTCTTCCTTTTCTTCTTGTTCAAAATTTACTCTATCTGTAGAACATCAGCAGGCCCCCGTTTCACCAGCTTGCATTATTCTCGTTCATAATGCGTCCTTGGCACTGCGCTAACGGTCTTTCGATATCTCCACCGCCCAGCCCGGATTCGAAACCGGTTTGAAACTGCCGCGCAAACCATTAGTAAGATGATCCATTCAAACTGTTGTTGGCTATGTCTGTCTATCGCTGATACTCTCGACTTTCATACTTTGAATTTGTGAATATTCCACCTTATTGAGTAAAGTGTCACAACATGATCACGCGCTAGCGCGTGCGTCTCGACCATGGCCGAGAAATATACCATTATCATTATCATCATTATCACTGGTTTTGAGAGTAGAGTGCACTTTTGCCCTCGGGCCACTTCCAGTGACGGACATTCGATTAGGGTGTCATGAGACCTCCGCCTCCCTAGCTGGAGCTGAGCTCACTTTCGGGCAATGATTGGGAGAGCCCACAAGTTGGACCACCAAGCTGGACTATCCAAATCCGCCTGTGGTATCCGGCGATCCGCTGCAGTTTTGATCAACTTAAGGTTTTGAGATCCACAGCGTAGGTCAGATAAATGAAAACAGGCCTTCCTCAAGTCGTACATGGAAGCCAGGAATGACGACAAGCCGAATCTCGAGCCATGTGACACTCCGTGAGGAGCCTCAAGCCACTCAGAGCACGGTGAGTTAGCCTAAAAAGAAGATCCCTTATTCAGGAAGACCTCTATCTACTCGAGTAGCTGTTTGGCAACTCCCAACCGTCTCAAACTAAGGAATAAACGGCTTTGTGGCACTTCTTCAAAAGCCTTGTTGAAGTCAACATAGATACCGTCCGTAGGGTGTCCGTCCGCCTCAGGCCAATCGTCCCACAACCTTTCCGGCCACCCGAGTAGGGCGCACAGGAGAGCAGTTCACCGTTTTCGCATTTTGCCACCTTGGAACATCAGTTTCCGATGACAACGGCTTTTTCAACTCGAATGGAGTTGGCGGAAAGTCTCATGAGCGGGGGCACGACGATTTTAGCTGGTTCCCGAAAGACCAATGGATGGATCCTACCAGGACCGGGTGGAGCATTTGGTCGAAATTGTCGACAAAATCTTCCATCAGGAACGATTGTAACGTCCTAGTGGTTGCACTATGAGGAGGGGCTAAGTTGAAGTTCAGCTCCCTGTGGCATAAACCTCAGCAGTATTACGCAAGTAGTGCTGTTAATCGCAGTCGGACTACTCAGTGTCTGCTCTGTGTAACAATGTTGGGATGCCTGGGAGAGACCCGGTTCCCCTCTCAGACGTGCATGCAACCATCCCAGTATTGATGAGGAATAGGCCGGAAGTGGAGCTTTGTATTCGCGTCTTTTTGTAGTCTACAGCGTTAAACACCAGTTTCAAACTTGTTTGTAACTGTCCTGTACCATACTAAAGAATAGAAAATGCTGTCCAGCTTGGCTACTTTGTCGGCTGTTGTCGACCTCGTGGTTCCTTGTCAAACACGGCATTCCCTTTGCATGTTTCGCCGCATGTACGAAGGAGCAAACAACTTCTTCAATGCATTTATTTTGAGCTTGAAGGAACTGCAAGCTTCATCTACTCCTTCATCAACCATCTAATCCCACGTAGGTTAGGCTCGCCTTGAGCAGAACGGGCAGCGGCCGCGGCCAACCAAGCTTCCAGATTTTCTTCGGAGGTACGCACCAAATTCAGGACCAAAATCTGCGAAGTTCGCAAGCTGTTCTTGTTCGTTCAGCTTGCCAGAATTATCCGCCGACCTTTTCCTGCCATAGGGGTAAAGATGTAACAGTCTCACCCTCCGGGCAAGGGTCAATCGCCACGTGAATTTTCCGTGGTTCATTCTTTGCGCTAGAGGCCGCGGTGAATCCTTCCGTGTACACTACGGTACACAACACTTGTTGGCATGAACTCAAGTTTGGCTAGAACTCTACAGCCCCAATACATCAGCGGGTGAATATTTGCATACGTTCGTGGTCTCCCGAGACACGCGACAAAACAACGGTAAACCAGTGGAATCCATTTACTCTAACGTCATTAAGTGCTCACGCACTCGACAAGTGCGACGTAGCGGAAAGTCCGCTGGAGCTCAAGCCTCAGATCACCCCGAGTGATAAGGGTGATGCGAAAGATATCATAGAGCGTCAGCCAATAGGCCTTCTCGTAGTCCAGAGGTGAGAGAAGCAGCAAATTTATACACTCTCCGAAGTCGTCGATTCTGCAGCCATATATGGCTCAGATCATGTCGGGTTAGCTCAGCCCAGCAAACGTAGGGCTCGGGCCAATCGGTCAGCCCGGATTCTCGCACCAGTAAGCGTCAGCTAATTGTCACCGGACTATGACGGCTGCCTTTCAATTTCGCTTAGCTTTTGTTTATTTTGAACTCCAGGCCTCTGGGGGAACAAGGAAGGAATCTGCCTGCTGTCAAGAGAGCAGCAACCCTGCGGCTAAGCAGTGAGACCCCGTCCGGGTTTATCCTTCAACCAACAGGGTCACTCACACAGCAGCCCCTGGTTTGAGGGCTACTAAAGGAAAGTTATTTGTGGGGGTAAAACTGGGAGAGACTGGAGAGTGATGGAGTACGGAGGTGAAAGCGTAGATTGACAGGTATAAGAACGGAGGTTGGCGAAAAATGGGTAGAGTGCTGAGTCCAATTTTCTGTTTATGTGTTGGGTTGGTTGATCCGAAGGAGTACTGCTGGCCAGAAGCGGTCTCAGTATGTCCTTAAATGTACCATTAAGTCCACTGCATCAACTCGGGCGGAAGATCGTCCCAAGCTATGATGATGGCTTTGTCGTTAATCCAGACACCGTTAGGGTGAAATGATGCCGAACTCTTTTCAGTACTGCAGCAACTCATACAAGAGGCTGATCCTATGACTGGACAAAACATTCAGGGGTATTTTTTGGTGTAATAGTGGCACAAACTTCTCTTGATGCAGATGTGCACAGTAGTTGGAAGAGCCCTTGTTTGGCCTCGGCGGCGGCGGCTAGGCACGGCCGAGATGGCAGTAAACAGCTAGTTATCCGAGCTGCAATGCTTGTGGTATCTGTGGCCAGCGCTACCATTTGCAATTCATTCAGGTAGATACGTCTTAAATCCCCATTGGCGCCTGGGCCAGGTGTTTGCATTTTTCTACTTTGGGGGCCAACTGCCACTCGGCGGTCCAGGCCTGAAACCTATTCCGGTACTTCCGAAAGTATCTGCTGTCTTTTTTGCCTGTCGGCTTCAAGCCATCTAAAGAAGCAACCTGGGTTTTGTACAACATCCATCAGGTCGTTTTCTCAGGCAAAACACAGGAGCGAACACTGCGCTGATCTCTGTGGAACCCACCACTGTCTCTCACCTCCGCGAATCTGCTGTCCCCTACGCTTAAGTAGTACATTCAGGATAAGTAGGTCTGTGTAGGTCACTAACATACGCTCGAGTCCAAAACGAAGCCTGAGGGGGGATCGCGAGGGCGTCCAGCACTCTGTGGTTTACGGGGTCGAAGGTCTCCAGGAAGTCCAGCCGGCAGAACTCGACCTTTTTTCTCGCCACACCTTTTGGCCGTTACTTCTCCTATGATGGGAAGCAGGTCAGATGAATGGGACCAGTTTAAGAAAACATTCTCGTTGTCTTTGAAGATTATCCCAGCATCCGCTAGGTGACTGGGCAGTCGTCATCTGGTCGGCCCTTTCAGTATTCTTTTGGCAAGGACTACAAGCTGACCAGTCGTTCTGCACCTTACAACTCTTCCCATCTTTGTAAGTGGAAAGGATTTTGGCCGTCATGCAGTCGACTGGTAAATGTGCACTGGAGGGTCGCCTAGTGTACAGGTAGGCCGAGGGGGTCTCTATGGTGTGGTCTGGGAGAGTAGAACCCCTCTGTAGATGCCGTTTGACCCGGCTTCCCAGCACAGGTCCGGTCCATCGAGGGTTTTTTGACATCATCAGGATAGAATAAAAGTGTCTCCACCGTCAGCAGTCATATGCGAGTTTCAAAGTCAAGGTTCAGTCCACGGTCATTTTGATGCTCTACCTCGAGAAGCTCCTATAGCGTTTCAGCCTTAGTCCCATGATTTAAGACATGACTGCCGTCTCTATCCCTGACACAGCCTAGAACTGCCCGCTGGGCTGTTTTTCACTGAATTTAGTTGTAGTGGGCCTATGGGCGTTAATTGACCTTTCTGGCCAAGGAGACCTCGTGCGGTAGCCTGCTCCACTTTGGTAGTTCTTCCAGTATACTTGTAAAAAGATGCCGCCTGTGGTCTCTTACTTGCAAGTAACTAGCCTTTGCCCTGTGCTCCCGGCTACAGACACTAGTAATTCTGCGGGGTCATATGGGTACCTCTCCCTACCCGTTTATTCGGTGTACAAAAGTAAACTGTTCAGTGGGCCGTATCTGGTCGCCCCGTGAGTCATCCACTGTTCCTCTTAAGTTTCATTGTGAGGGCCCTGTGTGAGTATTTTGGCTGAGATAACACGACCTTGTACGCGGATTTAAGAAACTCCCTCTCGTTCGATGAGTTACTGTGTCCTTAGAAGCGAGGTACTCACAACAGATTACCCTTTGGACACGCCCACCGGGGGACTCTGAAATCTGCACCCCTTCAATGTCACTGGAGTTCTTCACCATGATAAAGTCTGACCATCTTTGTTTACGCCTCTTCCCCCATCTAGTTGTTTGAGCACATGTTGGACGTAGCTTTCCTTCAATACTAAACCAAGTGATCCTTCAGGGAATCCATTTCCAACAGCCCGAAGACATTCCCCGTCGCAGTAAAGGAAACTGAAGTCCCAAGTTATCATGACTTAGTCCTTTCCGGCTACTGACCCTCGGATGTAGGCCAGTAATGCTTGGCCCTCCGGGGGTAGAAGAAGGGCTTTGCTAGGTGCATACGGTCTAGATGTCTGGCCGGCCTGGTTTGAAATCATTGCGGGTGGCCCGAACTTTAAGGGACGAAATGCTCTCTTCAGCTATCTGCCCGATTTTATTTGGGACCATGAGTACCACGCCATCTCCATTCTCGCCCCGCATACTATGAGCCAGATGCACACAACAACAGGCAGAATTCGTAACCTTCATTTGGCCGTGCTTTGGTGGAAGTGACGAAGTCCGATTCGACCTTCGCTACTGAAATTTCGTACTCCTTGATTCCAATGCTGTCTTCGCTGATGTAGACCGTGGCAAGATTACCGGCACTTCGACCTGCAAAACATTTCGCCTGGTGGGTATGGCATTCCGGAGCTGGTTCCCAGTGCTTGCCACTTTTACAGATGGCAAGTTGAGGGACCAAGTATTGGTATTCAACCGGCCACTTCTTCCTGAAGAGCGGTAACGGCTTAAGAGATGGCAGTACCAAGTCCATCAGGTGGAATGTGGAAATTTTCAGTGCAGGCTCGCAGTCAGACCTGTTTTACAAATTGAGGGGTAAACCTTGTACTTATCGCGTGCGCCGTCTGACCAAATTATTAGAATCTGTCCCGAACTTTCCGTGGGTTTCGGTCTTCAACAGCTCCACCGGGGCTGAGGGGGTAGCCATCTATCCAGAATTAGCAAACTACAGATGCACCGATCTGAGAGGTCACTGCTCACTCCGCATAAGTCTCCACTGTTCTAATCTGAAAACTCCCTTGGGTACGGCTCGCCTTCTGATGTCCAACGTCCGCGAGATGGTTTCCACTTGTTTTCTGATGTACTTTCTTGCTATTTGATGGCTTGGCAGACGGGTTCAGATGCCCCATTTCTACAACTTTGTGGTTTCGACCCAGGGTCAGCTCTGCGGCCTCCATTCGTGTGCTCATGCTGACCGTCAAAACGTAGCCTTTCCTTCACGGCCTCCAAACTCACTTTCTTTTACACGACTTGTGGTGCATCTGCGTCATCTCGTGGTCGGGTTTCTTTTAAGGATGACTGTTGTGGCTTTCCAAAAAGTGATAAATGTAGATATTATGAGTTTAAAGAATGACCAAGGTAAAGCACTGCCAATACGGTATTCCAGTAGGGAAAGGCATCAATAAGAGTCGTGCGGGGCTCACCAGCTGTTAACTTGACACCGACTGCCACAAGTCTTTCTGGCAGAACATTATCTTTGTCCAGTCCAGTAGTTTGCGCCTGAGTTTCCCAGAGATAATTTATCCACTCTAGTAGAATATCCAGCGAACGGGCTTGTGTAATGATTTCCCAGTTGTTCCTATTCGGTTTCCGATGGTTTATCCGAAATATCCCCAATGTC
This sequence comes from Fasciola hepatica, assembly GCA_948099385.1. Lineage (NCBI taxonomy): Eukaryota > Metazoa > Platyhelminthes > Trematoda > Plagiorchiida > Fasciolidae > Fasciola > Fasciola hepatica. The sequence goes on from CANUEZ040000063.1 coordinate 6,583,307, forward strand.
TTCCGAGCAGGTTTGATCCGAAATGCCCGGATATGTGGCCACCCCAGCGTATTCACGCCAGTGACGCACAGGAAAAGTGCACGGCAAGCGGAGGGTCGTTTTTCGAATGATTGGTGGATTGGACCAAGGACGCTCTAAGCCCAAGCACATATTCTGTCCATATGATCCTTGGACTTCAGCAGGAGAGACACCAGAACTTCTAGGTTGAGCTCATAACCCGCTTTCTGACGCAAGCTTCCCGACTTGTTGTAACTCACTGGCAACTCGGAAAGACCCAGGCGCAAGTGAACACATTGAACAGGATTTGGTGGGAGCATCATTGTAGAGGGCCAGCGCACGATCGCATCGAGATCTTGTGGAATTCGGTTGCCGGTATCCGAGTGAAGCGAGTGTCACGGCCTCGGGCCATCCGCACGCAATAGACACGAGGAGGAGAAAACTGTTGAAAGATCTTTTGTGTAAGTGAAAAAGACAGTAACAGTCGAAGAAAAATCCAGTGGGGACACCACTGTACGCTGAATACGACCTGAAGATAGCTTTGCCACTGTGACTGCAAGCCACCGTTCCCTTCGGAAACCCTCGAACCATCTCAGTAGACGTGCAAATATTTCCATTGGCGTAGGCTTCTGAGACAGGTGGTCATATGAAGCTTTGTAGACATTTATGCTGAAATCCACGAGGATGACGTCAGCCTAATGGCCCTCGGCCCTAACCTCAGTCCAGCGCTCACAAACTGGCAGAAATTTAGATAGGCCGGAACGGCCTTTGAGAAAACCATGATGTTGGAAACCGAGCAGGTGTTAGTGCTCTAGGTTCTCATGCACCTGTTCGGTTGCGAGGCCTTTCATAGTCTTGCTTACGACACACGTAGCACTCACAGGACGGCAATCGACAGCCGCAGTTTCGTTGCACTCCCGAGCAGCGGAACATTGACAGTACCTCTCCGGTCATCCGGTAGTTTCCTGCTGCTGGCGGATTGTCCAACAGCCTGATGGTTGGTGATGCAATGATGTAGGCGAGTTCTCTGAACACCAGATGGTGAATTCCATCAGCACCGGATGGTTGGCGGGACTGCGGAGATTTTGTTTGTGCCGTAATTTCATCCATATCAAAATAACAAGGCGGACTGGTGGGCTGAAACACTGGCTTAAGGTCTGGCTTGGAATTCACGGTCGTATTTGCTGAAACATAATGCTGTGGCAGGACAACGGCCCCAGCTTGGCCGGAGTCAGTGATGGTCACATCCTGAAGCAACGTTGGCATTTCGGGCGTCGCTTTTGTATGACATTTTAGATTCGCAAGCAACCGTTTGGGCGCATCAAAACGTTCAGCCACCAGCACCTCCTAGAAACGGGTTACTCTCAATTGTCCCCATGGACAAACAATGATTTCTTATCCGCCCGCACATATTGTAGCCATCCGCAGTCCCCCAAAACCGTCGTCGGGCTCAATTTCTTCCACCAAACAAGCGTCGAAGTCTTTCATCAAACCACGGAGTGCCATGCGCATGCGAGCACTGGCATTGAGGTAGAACGGAGCAACCACCCAGCCGAATTATTTCGCCACGGACACAGCTCCATGCCCTATCCAAGTCGCCGAAGTTGTCGTGTCCCCATACCATACTCCACACCGCCTCTCGCACTTTCCTTACGTACACGCACCAGACGTTTATTCCACACTGCGGACCAGGAGACGTTCAGATGCCAAGCATTCAACGTGAAGCGCGGCATGGTCGCTTGAGCCCAAATGAAACACGACACCAATCTTACGGGCATCCGACGTCCGTGGAGCGAGAACCTGATCCACAGTGAATGACTCCTTACCTCGGAAATGGGCTGGGTTGAAAGCGTGCTAGTAAAACTCCAGATCGTACGCCAAAGACGGCGGACTTTGGAAAACATTGCCGGCTGCTATGGTGGAGCAGGGCCATATCCAACGGTTATCAGTTGCACTGAATTCATCGAAGACTAGAAAATTATCATCGAATTTCCACCCCCTCAGGTAATCCAGGAGTTTTTATTGCGCTGGGTTTTTTGCTCCTTAGGTAGATTCCTTAACCTCGGATCCAGCGCTGTTTAGTTTTATCTAACACGGACAGACTCTCGAAGCCGCCGACATTCCGAATGACAATCAAGGCCTGTTGATTTCCTTGCCTAAAGTAAACAACTTCATCATTGCCTCTGGACCGAGTTCAGTTTCAACAAAACTTGGGGTAGCCTTCTGGAACACTCTCGGCGTCCGGAACCCCATCACTCAGCCAGGCCCCAGTAGGCTGTTTAACCGCATGCCTTGAAGCTGCCGAGCAACCCTGATTCTTCAAGGGGAATAAGTCTGATAATGCAAGCCCATCTGACAAGAAGGTCATCTTGCTCCTCTCTATCCAAGTCTCGTACCTCACCGAGTCTCAGTACACCGGCTGCACTACCCAAACCGCAGCCTCAAATGACACAAACGCAAGCTGTCAGTGTCTCAGACCATAAGCAGCTACTGACACACTTGCAGTCCACATCCAATCCCCTCGGCAGATCACCCTAGCCATGTGGCATTTAGTGCCCGCAATCGACAGTGAGTCACTATGGGAAACCGGTCCACAAAGATAATTTTGTCCACCAGAAGCACTGGCCTCCGAGAGGCCCTCTAGTGAAACTCGTGCCCTCCACCAACAGGAGCCATTTGTTCCTAACGAAAATGAAATTCAACTACCAAAGTTCACTTGACACATAATGAAGTCTCCAATTCAGGGCTTCAAAAACACCCCATCTTAAGACCTATTCACCCCGGCGCTTCGCTTACACCAATGGTATCACCCATCCACCGCCGACACATGCTACCCCATATACTGAGAATAGCATGCACAGCATACACCTTTTTACCCCTCCACCTTAGTCCCATCTGCTCAAATTGATTATGAAAACTTCCTACTTTCTGTGCCACTTCGGACCCAAAAGATTCTACGTTATCTGCAGCTTAGCGTCTCTACCAGTCCTTCGTTTTCAAACCATCTTGCCCATACGCCTTTTCTTACAACCGACATTCGCCTGCGATCCAATAATGTTCTACAGATTCAAGTCTTCTAACTGACGACTTTCTGGTACCATTACCCTTTCTAGCTTCAGCCGCCGCCCAAGGTGCCCAATAAATGTTTTCTTGCCGTCTGCACTGGCTGATGTTTGTATGTTCCCTGTGACATTGTGAATGATTGAAAGTTCCCCAATCGCTGGCTTATATACTCTTTTCACAGACTTCGGACAGTTCCCCTACTGACGCTTGCTGATATCGTATTATAGTCGTCATCCTTCTTACGATTGAGGCGTTTGTTTTTCTCTCTTGTTCGTGCTTTCGTTTTGGGATAACTTTGTGGACATTCAGTTTGGCAGTGAGTCGCATTGGCCCAAGGTTTTTTTGTTTTGTTGCTGTTCAGTTTCACCTCCTCCTTCACCCTAAAGGACCGTGGGCGTTCGGCTCGCTTATATTGATCTTCTGGCTCTACAAACAGGAAACTGTTTGTTGGGCCTGATTAGGCATGGTGTCTCTGCTCTATTTGTTTGGACTACAGGACAGGTTCTTCCTATTTATTTCCTTTGGTCAACTGTTGTCTTTGTAAAGGGGTTTTCCTGATTTTGGCTACCTTTTGGCTGGAAAGTGACGAGGTCTCTTGTCAAAGGTGTGGTAGTTATGTACTTATGTTTCAATTCACAAAGAGTACCGAACAAGTTGCATGTCAGTCTTGTTTTTACTTAGGTTCTGAGTCGAATTAGGCTGCATGGTGCTTTGAGTTTGCGAGGCGCTATCCAGGGGGTGTGAAGTTGATTGTCCAGTGGACCGAGCTGTATATCGTTTGGCAGACTTCGCCTAGACCACGACGCTTAAGCTCTAGTCGAAACAGTGCTTTGACACGCCAATTACTGGGAGTGTGCTATTTTGCACCGTCCTTCTCCCGGCTAGGGACAAACCCGCTAAAGATTCTCTCATTCTCATGAACAGCCGGTCTCTTATCGACAAATCTGACTCACTACAAAGTCTTGTACTCTTGGTCACCCCTTACCTCATTCTTATCATTGATACTTGGCTAACCGATTCCAGCTTGCCCGTCCAGACCTCTCTAATTGACAGTCACGTATTTAGTAAAAGCAGGTGTCACCGACATGGTGGGTGCGTAGTTCACGTTAGGCGCATCCGTCCTGCAACCTCTCAGGATCACCCTGTCTCTGATGCTCTCCGGGGCTTACTATGGAAGGTTGTTCAACTTGCTTACACAAGCCTCTACATATGCTGAGCTTATAGGCCTCCTAGCACTGTTGCTTCTAACTTCATTATTACTTTTTACAACCAATCCGAAGTACCCCAAGGAGACGAGATTGCAGATGGTGATTTTAATTCACCCGCTATTTGCTGGGAAACTCTCTCCTACCCCTGTCATTCACTGAATTTCCTCCCCGGCATTGAAAGGGGTTCTGGACTAAATATGTTCTCAAATCGACCAGGAGAAATCACATACCGGATTTAGTATTCGCCCAGAGCCTGTATAACGTGGAAACTTACTTACTGAGCCATTTCCGCGAGAGCGGTGATTGAGCGGTCTCGTCTCGGTCCAGAGTCTATTCTTTTCCATAACCTACAACTCGGACCTTTTCCCTTACCGGATATAACAACCGGAAGATCGATACGATTTAATGTTTTTACCTCACTGAAATGCCTTCCCAACGGCTTTGTTCTCTATGATCCCGGCCACCAGACTGTGGGCTACTTTACCGCTAAGCTCTAATACAACTCACCTCAATCTCCTCCTTGTGGTATTCGGTCAGATCCGCGGTCTCATCCAGTGCATGTTGGGCGTGCAGGGCGTCTGCTATGATGTGCAGGCGCGAGCTGGTTGGCGGATCACACCCCTGTCACCAAAGTATGATTTTCAGGTTGGCTGTCCAGCGGACGGTCGACCCCGGCAACTAGCACCGGCTAGGGAATACATAACATCATCGTTCAGCTCGCGCTACCTCTGCTGACATGTCATTTGCTCTATCATCTCCAATGAGAGTTTCTTCCGCCGAGCTTGCCTTTATTATTGACACTGTAACTTACTTTTCCAAGCCCGGCAAGAGTACTCACTCCATGTATGTACTCGATAGCGCGCAGCTTCTAGCCCCACCTACCAACCTTTCTTCCAGTTTGCACACTAAGATTACCTATGTAAATACTCGTCATACTTGGCAAGCGCCTCAGTGCCTTCCTTCCCTGCAGTTCCCGCCCGATTACCCTCCTGCCTCTTCCGTAAGCTCCTCGACTCCTCTTGCCAGAACCAGCTGATACCATTCATTGGAACATATTCTGTCATTTTTAATTTTCTCACCACAATCGCCGAAAAATATGCTTCGCTTAAGTGCATTCCGCAGTCTTCCGTCAGTAAGCTATGTGATTAGTGATAACCTGCTCCCTTCGACAGTCCAACCGTTCGCCTAAGTAATGCCCATCCACTGCCTCATCCTGATCTTCCAGGACACCAGGACTCTTCCACATTTGTACGCCTCAGATATATTCATCATGCCGTTCCACCGCTGTTGCTTTCCGGGGACACAACGGTCAAATTGGTCAACAAAAGTTTTCACTCACCGTTCACCCACTACAACATCACCTATGCATGCTATTTGCCCGTCCAATCACCTTTCAAAGCAGCCCAAATCGATTTTTCGCAACATTATCATTTTTTTGTTGATCTAACGTTATCCGCTTATTATACAGTAAAAAGCTGCTGAAGGCCCACCTGTCCTCCGTGGACCTTACTTTTACCCCCTTGGTAGTCTCTATTTCCCTCAATTGGTACCTTTCTATGACTCGTTTACTACATAACTTATTCCTTACGTAGCAAGCATCCACATTCTAGGACAATCCTCAATGCCTTAATTATTTTAACTGAAGCCTTTCTTACACACTGCCGCCTCACGCGTCATGCAGCTTTATCCACCTGTCAATATTGCATGCCACACTCGAAGCAATGTCCAATAACTGATGTGCGCTTACCTGTCGTTCACTCTATTATCTCCTCTGCGAGCTATGCACCTTTGTTACCACCGCTGTTATGAGCACTCCCTATTGACTTATCTTCCATTCTCACATTGATGTTCCTCGACCAACCAATACACGCAAACAATTCGCTTCATTTTCTCCTTTTTTCTTCGGCCATTCCTTCATCAGCACTTTGGTCGTTTTCTTATCCCTCTCGGAGGTGTCAATCTTTTGCTGTACAACTGACCTCACCAGTGCCGAGCTACCAATTTATACTGCCATCTCCGCCAACTGTTCTATTTTATTCCAAATCCGATGTCCTGTCCCCCTTTTTCATATTGAACTCATTTGTCCCGTGGCAGTCTCTGCACCGTTATAGTTTGACTGGCCTACCAAAAAGGCCAACTTTTCAAACACCCCCCTCCATCGGATTTATTGTTCTCCTCCCTCGTGACTGACTCCTCCGGTACCCGGCTATTAAATTTTACCATTGCATTGGCTGTTGGTTTATCGCACTTTATCTCTGAAAATCTGTTCTAGTTTATCATCGAGGTTTCCAACAGTATACTTTTCATACTCCGCTGGGTGCAAGTGACTGTTTGAATCTCCCATGAATAACACATCTTTTTAAAGAACTTTACAAATATCGTTCGATTTTCCCCGAATTCCCAGTTGTTGTGACCATTAGTGGCGCAAATTATGCAGATACTCCCCTTTTTCAACCATCTTCGACCACCATTGGCCAAATCGAGCATTTAACCGCGGCCTTTAGATTTTTTGTGCTTTACTATCGTTTTGATCCACCTCAACTTTCTCCTTCAAACCTTTGCGTGCGCTTGTCCTGCACCTTCGAAAACTCCGTTTCCGACATCGCCTGAATCATACGATCATGCATCCTGGCATGCTTGGGGTTAATTCGAGGTAAACCAATATTATTATTGTTAATTGCTGGGTAGCAACGGTGAACTCTCTGTGAGGGAGAGGACTGAAGGTATCACCGGAGAAACCGAATGGGTTTTCAGATGAAAGGAACCCTGAGTGTAAAGCATTAGGCAGAAGTGAAAGATCGAGCATGCCACTACGTAGCCATAGAGCTTAGGGCAGGAGTAGTTCGCACATGGCTCGGTAGTTGAGGTTGAGGGAAGGGCCAAGCAATCTCTTGGTGCATGAAGGTTGCGCTTTCTCCCTGCTTTCCCGGTCAGCCTTTTTCACGGAAGCAGAGACTAAATGGCGGCACTCCAAAAGCGACAGACTACGAGTCTTGAGTGTTAACAATTTGCTCTTCTGGGTAGATTAAATCGTGAGGATAAGTGCCGTAGCTCTTCTTGCTTTGCCAGTTAAGAACAGTGATTGTTCATGGAAGTTGAAAAACTGAGTTGATGAAGACCTGGGTCTCTAACCAATCGGAAAGCGGGAGTTGGCAAACCGTTTATGGTAAGGGGGCCAGGCGGAGTGTGGCCTCTTTAGGACAGAAGAAAGCTCTGAGCCGCCGAAAACTTCATCAGTCGATGATTACATCATTCATCGACGGAATTTAAACCTGATGGAATATTATTAAACAACGGGTGCAGGGCCGTCGCCTCAGAAGTTTGGACTAGATGTAAACGGTAAGCAAGGACGAATTTCACTCCTTGGGGCATCACTCAAAAATATATTCTTTATAAACATGAGAAGTAAAAGGGAACTAAAAAACCTGCCCTGTAGAGCCAAGCTAGAAAAAAAGTATCAGCTGCTCTTTCTGGGAAGAGGTCAATCTGGTCGACGCTTCGGAAGAAGGTAGGCATCTGGGCCCAGTTTTAAATCAATGAATGATATGGTATCCTGTCACGATAATTTCAAGCAGGTTTGATTCATACGTTTTAAATGGGTGATATGTGACAGTTTTGGGATCACTTTCGTGATATTTTTGTGTGACGGAGACATCCGTTTCTAAAAGGCCATGAGTGAAGAATCAGTCGAAGATAGAGCTTTACCCTGTTAGGGTGAGATATATTGTTGTGGCGGTTCCATACAGATACGTAGCGAAAAAGAAGTGTGTCAATTAAATGCCAGCGTACGGAAGAAAGGTGCAGCAGACATAGAAAAAGATGACTCACAAGGTGTTTACAAGGATCACCGAATTTATATCAAACAGGCCACACGACATTGCCCTCAATGTTTAGTTCAATGCAGCTTTGTAAAGAATTCCAGGGCTGCGCACTCCTCTAGGAATTGAAACATAAGCGGACATATTTTTCGACGCGACCGTTTTCTGAGTCTTTTGCGGTAGCAACCGTGGTGTGACATACCACAGGCCATGATCAATGACCGTTTGACCGAGGAAAAGGGCAAAAGACCTAGAACATTAAAATTTGTCTACCTTTCTATGGACTCTGGACGCAACTGGGTCTAGGAAGAGGCTGGCTGATAGCAGACTTTCAGTGTTCGGAAGTTTCAAGGACTCGACAATATATGCGAGCAGCAACAGCATGGTAAGCGCGTCATCCATGGATCGTAAATGTTTCTCTAAGGACAATAAGTTGTACTGAAGCGCAATATATTTGTTACTGGCTTCACTGTATATATCGACTAGTGGTACTGTAGTGCAGTCGCTTAATTCTGCGCCAGCCAGAAGTTGCTGTAGGCGAGCTTTACCAGACGAGATTGATCGATTTGGTAATGTGGCCCCTAATTTGTCATGCAGAGCACCAGCGGTCATCAAGTACATGGGGCCTGTTGCTTTGGAGGCCTTTTCGGTGGGACATTGTGTCACAGCGTATGAGAAATTGATGGCCCAAGGGGCAGTTTCGCGTAATTGGAAGTAGGCTTCAATCCGGGCTAACCGCACACAAACATTCAGAGGTCTTTGAGTGGGGCTTTATGAGAATGCTTTTGGTGCTACCCCCATAGTCGGTGTTATCTTCCGATTTTATTGTGGGATCCATAGCAAAACGTACGGAAAATATCGTAATCAGGCGCAAAAAATTTGTTAGAAACGGTTTGAGCTCTAGGCGAGTCATGTCGGGCTCAATAGTTGTAGGGTTTCTCCATATAGATCAGAGGCGAAAAAGGAGTATGTAAACTAGATGTCAGTGTACGGAAGAAAGTTGTAATAGACAAAGAAAAAGGTGACTCACAAGGTGTATACAATGTTCAACGAATTTATATCAAACCGGCCACACAAAATTGCCCCCAAAGTTTAGTTCGATGCAGCTTTTAGTCCAGTGGTTGTGTCTTCCGGAGGGATCCTAATAATTCCAGAGTTGGCTGCCGAGTTGCGATAGGCAAACTGAAAGTTTTATTTGGGATTGTATGATTTTCGCCTTTACTACCAGGGGTCATAGAACGCTCACAAGCAACTCAGTGAAACCGACCCGAGGTCACCACATGCGGATGCGTTGAAAATGTCTCCATCAATTTGACAAAACAACAGAACGTTTTGTAAATACCGTGAGGAGGAAATGGTAAAATACGTGGAACTAACGAGGCCGATCCATTTGTATGGCTTGTCGGATGGGAGCAAATCTAGCTCTTGTGCGATCTGTTGGCTTAGTGGAAATAATTGGGGGCTTTGAGAGTTCTAGCCTTGACAGGAAGGATGAAATGATGGGCTCAACTGGATGCGGTGGATTCAGTAGAAGCACCGGGCACTCTGCGAATTAGTCTGCCTAGTGGAGTTGCGGTTGGTGACGGAGGGGGGTGTTCTTAACTCCAGTTCTGTGGAGACTTGATTGATACCTGAGAGCATGGAGTTGAAGGCCACAACCAGAGGTGCGTGCAGCCCTATGGATGCTTACGAGGGCCCATCGGGGATGAGATGTTTAGGTAAACGTTTGCCTGAAGTGCTGCTGATAGGTCGTGTTGGCGGGATGGCCGTCGCGTGGGTTGGTCTGTTCTTTGCCGGGGACCGGTTTGTGAGGTGTCGGTAGGCGGTGCAGGTTAGATGTTGCTCCTGACTCTTCCGTCCGAGAAGGTTTATTACCGGCCTTAACCCTGACCAAACTATGTGTGGTTTTGACGGACAGAAAAAGTAACTTTTGATAAATTTCCATGTTATTTGATCGAAGGGAATTGGGAAGGAGGTAGGACTCACTTGGCCTTGTGAACGCTTCGGTAAACTTGCGCATGTGCTCGAAGTGGCACCTCATACCAGCATCTCTGCTGAAGGTGGACTTCATTTGTGATATCAAGGCCCCGTTTGCTGAACTAGAAGCTGTAGCCTTTTGGATATTTGAGATGCTCCTTAAGCTCTCAGTAGAAACAGGTGCAAGAAGATACGCAGGCGATTCAAGCTGGGGTTGCATGTATTTTGCGGAGGGGTTTTGAAGCACATTAATAGAGCCAGCTGATGACTTTTCCTCCAGGATAGCAAGTCCCGGTACGATGTTCTTACCGTCCCAGTAAAGATGATTTTTGTGGTGAGCATTCTCCACGTTGTTCGTTGACGGCACAAAGCATCGTTTCAGTTTCGTTAGTGGTTTCCTAACTGTAACCTTGAATCAGCAAGCATATTGCGACCATTGGAAAAATTGTGGGAATTTTGGTTAGGTTTGGGAACGATTCCCAGCAAAAGGTTCGAGGAAACTGCTAGAATACTACAAAAATCGCCGATGATCGACGAATTACGTTCCGTAATTGAGCACCGCAGCCATGATACCTAATTGCGGAAATAACAAGAATGCGTGAAGTACGACGGACGCTGCTTAGCTTTCGATGGGTTCAATGCAACTGATAACCGTTGGATATGGCCCTGCTCCACCATAGCAGCCGGCAATTTTTTCCAAAGTCCGCCGTCTTTGGCGTACGATCTGGAGTTTTACTAGCACGCTTTCAACCCAGCCCATTTCCGAGGTAAGGAGTCATTCACTGTGGATCAGGTTCTCGCTCCACGGACGTCGGATGCCCGTAAGATTGGTGTCGTGTTTCATTTGGGCTCAAGCGACCATGCCGCGCTTCACGTTGAATGCTTGGCATCTGAACGTCTCCTGGTCCGCAGTGTGGAATAAACGTCTGGTGCGTGTACGTAAGGAAAGTGCGAGAGGCGGTGTGGAGTATGGTATGGGGACACGACAACTTCGGCGACTTGGATAGGGCATGGAGCTGTGTCCGTGGCGAAATAATTCGGCTGGGTGGTTGCTCCGTTCTACCTCAATGCCAGTGCTCGCATGCGCATGGCACTCCGTGGTTTGATGAAAGACTTCGACGCTTGTTTGGTGGAAGAAATTGAGCCCGACGACGGTTTTGGGGGACTGCGGATGGCTACAATATGTGCGGGCGGATAAGAAATCATTGTTTGTCCATGGGGACAATTGAGAGTAACCCGTTTCTAGGAGGTGCTGGTGGCTGAACGTTTTGATGCGCCCAAACGGTTGCTTGCGAATCTAAAATGTCATACAAAAGCGACGCCCGAAATGCCAACGTTGCTTCAGGATGTGACCATCACTGACTCCGGCCAAGCTGGGGCCGTTGTCCTGCCACAGCATTATGTTTCAGCAAATACGACCGTGAATTCCAAGCCAGACCTTAAGCCAGTGTTTCAGCCCACCAGTCCGCCTTGTTATTTTGATATGGATGAAATTACGGCACAAACAAAATCTCCGCAGTCCCGCCAACCATCCGGTGCTGATGGAATTCACCATCTGGTGTTCAGAGAACTCGCCTACATCATTGCATCACCAACCATCAGGCTGTTGGACAATCCGCCAGCAGCAGGAAACTACCGGATGACCGGAGAGGTACTGTCAATGTTCCGCTGCTCGGGAGTGCAACGAAACTGCGGCTGTCGATTGCCGTCCTGTGAGTGCTACGTGTGTCGTAAGCAAGACTATGAAAGGCCTCGCAACCGAACAGGTGCATGGGAACCTAGAGCACTAACACCTGCTCGGTTTCCAACATCATGGCTTTCTCAAAGGCCGTTCCGGCCTATCTAAATTTCTGCCAGTTTGTGAGCGCTGGACTGAAGTTAGGGCCGAGGGCCATTAGGCTGACGTCATCCTCGTGGATTTCAGCATAAATGTCTACAAAGCTTCATATGACCACCTGTCTCAGAAGCCTACGCCAATGGAAATATTTGCACGTCTACTGAGATGGTTCGAGGGTTTCCGAAGGGAACGGTGGCTTGCAGTCACAGTGGCAAAGCTATCTTCAGGTCGTATTCAGCGTACAGTGGTGTCCCCACTGGATTTTTCTTCGACTGTTACTGTCTTTTTCACTTACACAAAAGATCTTTCAACAGTTTTCTCCTCCTCGTGTCTATTGCGTGCGGATGGCCCGAGGCCGTGACACTCGCTTCACTCGGATACCGGCAACCGAATTCCACAAGATCTCGATGCGATCGTGCGCTGGCCCTCTACAATGATGCTCCCACCAAATCCTGTTCAATGTGTTCACTTGCGCCTGGGTCTTTCCGAGTTGCCAGTGAGTTACAACAAGTCGGGAAGCTTGCGTCAGAAAGCGGGTTATGAGCTCAACCTAGAAGTTCTGGTGTCTCTCCTGCTGAAGTCCAAGGATCATATGGACAGAATATGTGCTTGGGCTTAGAGCGTCCTTGGTCCAATCCACCAATCATTCGAAAAACGACCCTCCGCTTGCCGTGCACTTTTCCTGTGCGTCACTGGCGTGAATACGCTGGGGTGGCCACATATCCGGGCATTTCGGATCAAACCTGCTCGGAAGACATTGGGGATATTTCGGATAAACCATCGGAAACCGAATAGGAACAACTGGGAAATCATTACACAAGCCCGTTCGCTGGATATTCTACTAGAGTGGATAAATTATCTCTGGGAAACTCAGGCGCAAACTACTGGACTGGACAAAGATAATGTTCTGCCAGAAAGACTTGTGGCAGTCGGTGTCAAGTTAACAGCTGGTGAGCCCCGCACGACTCTTATTGATGCCTTTCCCTACTGGAATACCGTATTGGCAGTGCTTTACCTTGGTCATTCTTTAAACTCATAATATCTACATTTATCACTTTTTGGAAAGCCACAACAGTCATCCTTAAAAGAAACCCGACCACGAGATGACGCAGATGCACCACAAGTCGTGTAAAAGAAAGTGAGTTTGGAGGCCGTGAAGGAAAGGCTACGTTTTGACGGTCAGCATGAGCACACGAATGGAGGCCGCAGAGCTGACCCTGGGTCGAAACCACAAAGTTGTAGAAATGGGGCATCTGAACCCGTCTGCCAAGCCATCAAATAGCAAGAAAGTACATCAGAAAACAAGTGGAAACCATCTCGCGGACGTTGGACATCAGAAGGCGAGCCGTACCCAAGGGAGTTTTCAGATTAGAACAGTGGAGACTTATGCGGAGTGAGCAGTGACCTCTCAGATCGGTGCATCTGTAGTTTGCTAATTCTGGATAGATGGCTACCCCCTCAGCCCCGGTGGAGCTGCTGAAGACCGGAACCCTGGAAAGTTCGCCACAAATCCGGATAATGTGGGTAGTAGGCTCATGCGAGGTGATAGAGTGACTCCTGAATCCCCTTTCGGCCACAGGCGGGCTGACTAAATTTCCATCAAATACGATCATTCAAGCGGCTTAATTTGTATTAGTTTTATCGACCAGCGTCAAATGTTTCTTCAGCACCGTTTTTCTTTCACCATGGCAGAGTTGCAAAATTTAGGTAAAAATGTCACTAAGACATCACAGAAGAGGGTTATTTTTGAGATTCTATTTTAAAATTCCAAATAATTTTCAAGGAATATATACAAACAGGCTATTGGGTGTTCTTGCTCATCTCTTCATCGCACTAAGAAGCGGAAGAGTTCAATTTTTAAGCCATCCATGAAATTCTGCATTAGTATCTTTTAATGTGTCAGAACCGAAATCGGTTCGGAGTGTATCGAAAAATCGATGCGCCATGTGAAATGTTATGGTAGAATTTTATTGCTCAATAACACAGCGTAGTCGAGATCGTTGGTAGGTTGTCGACGTTTCGGTCACCACGGGTAACCTTTTTCGAGACTGGTTTTGCAACCGAATGAAACTGGAATAATAGCTTAGAGCAATTGGGTGTTAGTCACAGTGTGTTCGTGTGTTGGTCTGTGTGTTTGTGATATTGTTTTAGTGTAAGGGGTGGGTGGGTGGGTTGAATCTTCGTCCATACTATGTGTCCGTGTTAGTGGGGTCATTTGAGGTCAACAAGGTGCTATGACCCGTTTTGGTGTTTATCCATCCGCGTCGTAAGTGCCATCCATATACTTGAAATCTCTGCCCCATCGTTGCGATTGAGACACGATTGGTGGGCGTTAATTGCCAGAGCCTCCGCGTAGAGACGTTCGGTGTACGTACGGAACCCACATTGGAGGATTCTTGTGTTTTCGTAGTCGATGGTGTGGTTTTCGGATATGGCATGAAGTGCGATTGCAGAGTCGCGTTCTAACTTTCTTAAAGCCATTTGGTCCCTCGGTCTGCATTTTTCTTTATTTTTGTGTTCTGCGATTCTGGTTTTGACCTGTCTGCATGTTTGCCCAATGTACTGAGCGGGGCATTCTTTGCAGTTGATCATATAAACACAGTTGTTCTGTTCGTGTATGTGTTGAGAGGCGTTGGTTCCTGTGAGATGGCGTCGCAACGTGTTATCTATTCGGAAGAAAACGCGAACACCATACGCACCAAGTACTTTCCTGATTGCCTCCGATGTGCCCGATCTGTACGGGATGCCAACGGAGGTTAGCCAGTTTACGTCCTTCTCGTCGTGTGTTGCTGATTTGTTTCTTAACACATCGGTTATTAGTCTTCGTGGGTAGTTGTTGTTTTGAAGGACCGTGTGTAAGCGTTGCATTTCCTGTTTATGAGTGACACCGTCGTTGCACAATTTGTCGACTCTGTTGGCTAGTGACGATACGAGTGCCCGTTTTATGCATTGTGGATGGGCTGAGTTAAAGTCAAGATATCTGTCGGAATGTGTAGGTTTCCTGTGAATGCTCACTGTAAACCTACGGGAGTTGTTTACTTGTAGTCGACAGTCAAGGAAACTGATGACTCTCTCAGTGCTCTCAGTCTCCATTGTGAATTGAATTGAGGTAGACTGATTATTGAGACATTGTAGAAAGTCATGCCTGTGTTCTGATTTCAGAATTGCAAACGTATCGTCTACATATCTGACATAGATTCGTGGTGGATTGTGAAATGTGGCCAATGCTTTAGTTTCGATCGAGTGTAAGAACAGATTAGCTACAATGGGTGATACAGGAGAACCCATGGCTACGCCGTCAGTCTGTCTGTACAATGATTGGTTAAATGTAAATAAGGTGGAAGTGAGGCAGAGATTTCAAGTATATGGATGGCACTTACGACGCGGATGGATAAACACCAAAACGGGTCATAGCACCTTGTTGACCTCAAATGACCCCACTAACACGGACACATAGTATGGACGAAGATTCAACCCACCCACCCACCCCTTACACTAAAACAATATCACAAACACACAGACCAACACACGAACACACTGTGACTAACACCCAATTGCTCTAAGCTATTATTCCAGTTTCATTCGGTTGCAAAACCAGTCTCGAAAAAGGTTACCCGTGGTGACCGAAACGTCGACAACCTACCAACGATCTCGACTACGCTGTGTTATTTAGTATCTTTTGTTTAATAATCGCTATCTCTTTTCCCTTTGTTCCAAGAAATATGAGGTCAATTTTCTATTGCTTCGAGGCCTTACGACTGTTTCTGCGCCAGAGATGTCTCGCTGCCATTTTGACGGATAGATGGCTTGAACTAGTACGTAAAATGTGCTCTTCTGAAACCACCTAATGCGTATGATGGTGGGCCTTTATTCTTTGGCGGACAAATTAGCCGGGGCCGGCTTGGCGAGATTCTTTCGAAGGATCCGCAGGAAATTATGTCCATGATATACCAGCAACCGATTTTGACGTAGTTTACGCAGAAGGGCCGTAAACACCGACGGCATGGCTAGGTAAGCAGGACAAGTATCATAACCCCTCCTCAAACCTTAGACGCAGGCAGACACAGAAGTGTCTTGATGAACAGCGTACCACTCAGTATCATTAGCATGGTGAAAGCCCTTGTCGAATATTGAACACATGCCCAGTCCCAAAAAATCCTAAACTGACATATACTGTCGCGCATTCAACAACATACGATCCCAAAACATCGGACTAGGCATGTGTTATACTGTGCGTCTTCCTTCTTTTTGACTCGATTTAACTCTGTCTTTGAATTATATTCGTGGCGGTCGCACCCGGCCTCTCTACTAAGTTGTACAAAGGTATGAAAACTTTTATCTTCCGCAGGAAGATACCAGGCGCAGCCGAAGAAGCCTATTTCTTGCCCCGTGAGCAGCCGGTTTGCTTTGCTCAGCAAACCTGAATTCCGTAGTCCTTTTAATTTCCAAGGCCTTCGTTAACCGAGTCATCTCAACCATGAATGGTCATTTCTCTCCCGTAACCGTCAATCCACATCAACCCCAGTTAGTAGGAGTCTGTTACTCTCGTTCAAGGGCATATCCGGTTTATTCGCACAGTGGTTATCTGCGTCATGCTCCTACTAAGCCATCGTGACCATGGGAAATATACACCGTATGCGAAAATGAAACATAGTGGATGTAAATCTTTCGCTAAACAACTTATGTTCGAGGAAAAAAAGCAGTGGGCCTGAAACGGACATTCAAAACAGGCTGCTAGTTACCTCCGCTACTTTCAAACTGTTCGTTTCAACTCTTGTGAAAAACGTCCTGTTGGTCAGGAGGACTGGAAATTGCCCTCCTATCTCAAACGTCCTCCGCTTCGACATCGATGGACAGTGGGTGACTGAGTCGAAAGCCTTGCTGAAGGCTAGGTAACAACATTTTACCACCTAGCCTTAGCCAACCTGGGTATAGAGCGCGTCTTAGAATACTCTAAAAATCGAAAGGCGTATGTTGTCCTTAAAAATCCGTGCTAATCCCAACTAGCTTATGATTAGCCACGGATGTGAGAGTCTGTATGGCCGCGGTCTTACAATCAAAACGTACCCATCAAATCAACTTGTTTTGGCCAAGTTTCAGGTGATGCTCTTTTGGGTTTCCTGACCATTTCCCATATGACCATCGTTGGCACGCCACATGCAATCCCATTGCGTACTCTCTCTGAACAAGCATCCGACGAGCAGGGGAAAGAGGAATCGGGTACGAGTCAAGGGGAGCAAAATATACCACTCCAACAATGACGCCTCAAAAACGAGCCTAAGTCGGTTCCTTGATGACAAGGAGCTGCAGAAATTATTGGCCCTAAAGATTAATATGTATCGGCAAATTGTCACCATGTATTGTTCTGGTACAACAACAGTAAATACCTCACTGATGCCACTTGAACCGGTTTGCAAACAGATGAATGTGTTGAATCAGCTGCTGACCTCGAACATATTTACAGGCTGTAGTATCGATAAACAGCTGGATAGCTTGGCGAAAAGCCACAACTGATGCACGGTGTGGGTGAGAGCAAATCAGATAGCCGGGCTACGTCGGCGTCAGCGATTAGTTGCTAGTCAGTAGTTGTGTTCGGCGTCACTTAGCATGGCCTCCCTATCGGAACGGTCCCGTTGTAACACCTTCCTAACAGCTCTCAGCAAAGCAAGCTAGGCGATAACAGAACTGCGTGTAGATAAAACCGGGTAACAGGATTACATTCTCGATAACCGGAAACGGACGGGGCTGCAAAACTGTGGAAAACTCATCTGTTAGTGTCGTACAATGGACCATCCGTCCTTGTACGCCCCTCGACCACGATTGGGAAATTTGTGTACATTATTACTACCCTTGAGAGATCATTCCAGGTGGCCTCAGACTCCCAAATAAGAGACCACTGAAGGGGGCAGGTGAAAATTTGGGCTGGGCCCATAGCTCAATTTCGCCGTAGGAGTAGGGTGATGAACTGTTGAAACAGGTTCACAAAAGAGATGGTAGAACTAGGGGTTATTAGAGTGTTGAAGGTGGCTCTGAATAGTAGGTAAAATGAGACCATCTCTGGAAATGAGCTTTAACCGTGCCATTAGACGGACAGATGTGACCTTATGAAGCGCCTTACAAGTCACAATTCCCTCCTGTTGCATTTTGAATCGGCAGACGCTCACAATATGCAACGTCTCTCGGAAAGGACTTGCGATGAGTTTCCACCTTTCCCTTCAATTTTTTGGCGGGCATTCTACCAAATGCGTCGCACGTCCTAGTAGACAAAAAGACGACAGAATAAAAGTAATTTAGAAGAAGGAAGTGATAAAGATTAAGGGCTCGTCCTCTAGTAAGCCACCGCCCTACTAGATTTACTGCAATCAGTGCCTAGCGGAATTCAAGGAGCAAGGCCCAGCACTTCATCACAGGCGTGAGGCAGACCGGAGGTTGAATAGAATACCAGCCGATTAGCTGCCGGTGCGTACAACAGGATGCCTTTTCAAGAATCGGATTCCAGAGGGTACAGCCAAATAAATGGAATGACAGAATGTGCCGCCATATGGTACTTAGGGCCCGTAGTTCGAGGGGGTGAGTTAAAGGAATTAGCGGCCAGAACCAATATATATGCGAGCATTGCTATTGCGGCTGTTTGAACATGCATGCTCTCATGCAGCCTGGTCAACAGGCTTGCCTGGCGTTCACCACTGTTCCTATAAAGATTGATGCCTGCCGCCTAAGTGAAACGCGTGTCCAGGGCTGGAGCAGTGCGACTGAAATAACTGGCCCTGGCGTCTTATGGGGGTACTTCCTGAGCACTTCAGGAGACCGAGCAGCTAGAGCTTGGGTCAACTTGGAGTAGGAACAGTCTTAAGTGACAGGGTCCAAGCAGTTCTTTTAGATTGGATCCCAATTGGCAGTCATCTATGTGCAATGAGACTCCGGGGGACAGCTGGCAGTCGAGAGGACAGCTGTGTTAAGTTCGTCGTGCTTGTGATTTCGTTATACGCCCAAACAGACTGTAGCCTTGATATGCAGAAGCATGGGGCTTCTCCAGAATCCTTCAGACAGTCGCATTTAGTAGAAGTAGCGTATTTCTACTCAGGACTGTAGATACCACTGGCCCACGTACGTGGAGTCTGACCATGCGTTAGTTTCAATGAGCTTGTCTCTTTAGCTCCATGGTCACCGACGCAAGCTGCAAACCCCATTAGCGGTGAAGCATCTGTGTAATCCAGATGTCTACACCCCCTTAAGAACATAACTTGGCGCTTGAGCTGGGAACTACTACGATTTGTAATGTAGATGAGTATTGGGCCCATATCCAGCGGGCAACGCACGTTGCAGCAAGTTTCGCCTGTTTCCCTAGGTCCGATGTCCATCCAAGACACTGGAATTCACAAGAGTCGTCGAGCCTAATTGAGCAAAAGTGTCAGCTCTCGAACTATAGCGAGATCAATTAATCGCGAAGAAAACTACTAATACAAGCTACGAAAAGACTTGGGAATAATCGTGCAAGCTGGTGAGTAAAGATAGTCAAAGAAAGGGAAATCACAGCTGTTTCAGGTAACAGTCAAAAACGGTCCAAATTTGTTCGTGACACTGGTGGAAGGCAAACCCCGGTCAGTGAAAAGATATTCGATAGAAATGAAGAGCCCATTCATTGCAAGGAAGAAAGGCTGGACCGTTGGGGCCGAATAATCCGGGTAGCAATTACCCCGGCCGCGAGCTCGTGCCGGTACTCCGACCTTGGGGGGTCGGTATCAATTAAACACCCATTGGAAGTATAAATAGAGTCATGCATTCAATTACTAAGGAGAGAGAAAGCGTTTGGTCCTGATGAATTTCCTCCAGTTCTTTTCAAAATGGGTGGTGGCGCATTGATAATACTACCCACTACATTGTTCCCTGACGTTTGGAAGGAGGGACGTGTTATCATGGGGTGAGTCACTAGTTACACCCTTCTCCAAGAAAGCACTCCACAGCGACTTTATTAATCATCGATGATCACGAAGCCTCGATTTTGCTGCCTCGCGCTACTTATGACAGGCAAGTCTACCTTGGGGTGCCCTGCCTGCCGTTCTTTCTAGGGAGTGGATAAAACCACTTGGAGATCAATGAGTGACTTGGCAACGAGTAATGAGAAGATGAACAGCAAACTTACCAAACGCTGGTGCCCTACTTCATCGTAATTAGCTTTCGAAAGATACATCGGCCAGTTGGTTGGAGACACTGAAAAATACGGCAGCGAACCGTGAACAGTGGCAATCGTGATGTCACTTTATCTCGAGCCGGAACTATTGAAGAATGCGCTTTTGTGCAGTAAGACTGTGTGTTCCGTGTGTCGACTATCACGATGTTCTCTCCTTTTCCCTCTCGTGTAGGTCCACTAACCGTCCATGTTGGATATTCGTACTTTCTACTTCGATGTGCGAAATGGTGAGAAAGGAAGTGATTAGTCGGCTTGCCCTACTGTCTAAAGGTGTATGGTGATGATATTGATGATGCTGTCGCGGAGACGCGGCCGATGAAATAGCAAAGTGCCTTGCTTCTTCGTGGCTAAGCTTCATACAGAAGTAAAAGATGGATGACGCACTGGGTGGACGGGCTTCGCTCTACAAAGGGCCGATTATAATCGGCGGGGTGTCCCGTTTACACTAGTTACACATATCATTTAGGTCAACACGTTGCATTTGCCTGAACTGGTAGCCGGTAGGGATTGTCTGCGTCTATAGAGCTCCATAAACAGCCGGAGAAGAAGACTTCACAACCCAAGCTTCCACAAATAGTGCTGAGTGGGTCACAGAGCTTCATCCCATTGGAAGACATGAAGCTCCCAGAAATCACCCGGAGCAACAAAAGTGCACCCAAGGGCACCACCGCAAATGCTCTTGTGATATGACTTCACGACCTTATCTTGAAGTCCCGGTGTTTTTCGCAGGCACGGGGCTTGCGAAGATATATCCCATACTCTAACGCAACACTTAAGACAAGCAACACGCTTATGTGATGGACAGCATTCCCCTTCCCTAGATCTGCTGGTAACCACACTTCGAACGGATGTCACCTCGCTGGTGACAGAAAAACCTATAATGAACAGCGATCATGGAGTACTGCCAGCAATGTTTATTGTAAGGCGCAACAAACCATGATCTAGATTGGTTCGGAGTGGACGAGGATCAAATTAGGCCGAGGGCAAGAAGCACTAGCTGTTACTAGGAATTGACGGAGCCATATATGGAGGAACGATGAAGAGCAGTAAAAACTGACATAATGGGCTCGTTTCGTTTGCACCAAAAAGGGTAAGTTTTGACCGCCCTGGCGAAGGCCAAAAGATAGCAAGGGCGCTAACTATTCGTGAAAGGCCGTGGGCTCATCACGTGCATGTGCCATTAGCCCCTCAGAATGGGGCACTTTTCGACCCCGTCCGGCATACTGAGGTGGCCCATACTTCAGTTGATGCATTTATCGGAGCTTTCTTGTTTTCTGGGAGCACTTCGACTGGTGACGTCAGGATGGCTGGGTGTACACCACCGGTGCCTGCCTTCCCCGCTGGCAACGGTCTATGTAGTGGATTCTCCTGGAATTTATATTATGGTGCCCTAAATAGTCGGCATGCGAGTGTTTTTCTGGGGTTTGACTAGCTGCACCGTTGTCCGCTCTCTACCTGATGGCCTCAGATTCCTCCTCACACACTTCCTACACGATTGCTAGTCTTCAACTCTGATTTCCGAACCCGCCGTTACTCGAAGGCTACCATCTTACTCCCCGTCTGTACCATTGCAACTCCGAAGAATGCAGACTTCAGTCAAAATGACATTCCTTCAAAATCCTATCAAGACTTTTGCTGGCTTCGTGAATTCAACTATTTTCGGCTTCAATTTTCTGATCGCATCCGTACACATCGCTTTTACTAGCTTGTTTGTGTTGAACATTCGAATTTGGCTTTGAGCGTTTTTCGGCTTCCGTGCCCGGACTACTGGGGATATACCCCTGAATTCTATTGTTGGGTCCATTTGGCCGCATGCTTGAGGTTTGTTTATAATTTTTTATGGTTTTTAATTCAATACGGCGGAACTTCACAAATCAGCCTTATCCTGGTTTTGGGATTCGCGTGAATTTACCACTCGTTGTTGGAATTGCTGTTGTTGTGCTCCACTCCCCCTCCCTTCCCCTTCCTCCCTCTATCGAGAAAAGGTCCTTATAAGAGGTGAGCCTGATGCCCATTATCAGTTTGTTGAAAGTTCGCTGCGTTGTTTACATGGTAGTCCTATCGCGGAGGGCCGGCGGCACCCAGGCCCAGAAGTAGTTCTCCAGGCAGGGCCTCACGAAAGAGCTGTAGACTACCTTTGTTCCTTCATAATCCGTCGAGCTGACCTTGGATTTGAACTGGTAAAAAGCCCGAATGCATTACTTAGATTATCCTCTTCAGTAACCGGTGCATGCCTCTGGGTCGTTTGCCCGGTACTTGCTCTCAGTTACTTTAGGGTTCTTGCGGTCAGAATTTGACCAGCTCCCTGGATTCGCGACAACTGTCGGCATTTCTCACCTTTCTGATTCAGTGGCAGGGGTCAAATCGCAGTTCACAGACGGATGGGTTTAAATGCTCATTTTATCTGTTTCGGAGGGGGTTACCTCCCAGTTTAGCTTTTTCGCTGAAGAAGAGAGTGGGGCGTCGCTGCCGGTTTATTTGATCACTCTTACGAATCCAAAATGGTTATTGTGATTTACGGATCAAAAGTTGAGCAATGCACAGCACATTCACACGAGTCCCAAAGCCAGAACAAGATCATTTCCTGGTTTCCACTGCTTCAAAGTGGAAAAGAAAAAAACGCAGACATATACAGAGATTAATCATGCGGCTAATTAGAGGTACCGGTAAAACTCAGGGGCTCAAATCCTCGCGGTCCAAGGACGACTGTAGTAAGTAGTAGTAAGCTGCTCAAGACCAAATTCATACGCCTCACCCGCGAAGCATGTAGAACACTCGGGGGAATTTCAACGTAGATCTCCTAGAGTGGGGCCTCATGATAGGGTCTTCTAGGATACCGCTGCCTGAAGTAGCTAAATCTCCTATTGCTCCTTCAAGTTTGGCGTATTATGGCTGATATTTAGGCAGCTTCTGATAGCCTCGGATAGATGCTCAACCCTTATAGCTTCAACATCAATAATCGATCTTTCGGGTAGTCAACGCCTTCTGGAAGTCTAAGTACCAAGCCTCGATAATTTTGTGGCTATCTATTCTGGAATCTTCTTCGCTTAGAAATGGTAGTGGATGTGATAGGCAGGAGTGGTTTTCAAGAAAACCGTGCAGTCCGGGTATATTGGGCGGGGTCAGAGTCAAGTGGTTAGACCCTCCTCAAGTCTTCCCAAGAACACTCAACTTTATGGGCAAGACATTGCTTGGTCTGCAGTCTCCGAAACGTTCCCTTGAAATCCCCTCGGGGATAAGAATGATCTCCGGCAGCATGGAGAAGCCAGTCCCTGGGATGAGTTGGACAGTTTGGATAACCCTGCTGCCATGCTATTAGACGGTGATGTTGGGGAGATATCGTGGATATCATCTGGATCAGAAGCCTTGAGTACCTCAGAGGCCTCAAGGTACCCGCAAAATTATCGACGCGGATTACAGAGTCCCGCATTATTTTTTTAGCCGCATTTTCGACTGCCGCAAGGCTCTCTCCGAAATCTGTGACCCGAACAGTTGCGGAATATTTTGAAAACACTCTGACCTTATCCCCTGGAGTTTTAGCTTGCCTTTCGTCTTTTTCACTACCATCACATCCATCCCTGCAAACCTAGGAGGTAAACAGCGGAAGAAGCTTTCTGAACATCTAGCACCTTCAGACAGACTTCGTTGATATTCTGCACGGTGCCGGAGCTGCGACTTGTTGGTAACCTCCCTAGATTCTCTCAACTGCAGCAGCGGAGGGAAAACCGGAAGTTGGAGTAAATTGCCCCATGCTTGACTTTTTTCACTTCTGTACGTCGGTTTCTAACCTCCTTCATCAAGGGGGTCTGCCGTCTTATTGGATTTTGCGCACCAAAGCAGACCTCTTTGCCAAAGCCAAGAAATGACCTTGAATAACATCCTTCTTTCTTCCGCCGCCGACTCCGTTCACTCCGATTCCACAGAGACTACGGCCTCGTCGAGATTCTAATGGTCGGGCTTAATTATTGCTGTACATCCTTAGGGCGGTACCCGAGCTGGCTCTGTCAAGAAGCTGGGAGATGGTACTTGGTTGTCTCTTTTACCCACAGGAGGAACGCGGTTCAAGATAACGGGGTCCTTTCTGTGCCTTCTGATCACCCGGTCTAGAGGACACAAGTATTGACTCAATCTCCACCTTTTGGCCCACACACCGGCACTGGCGCTTGGTTGAGAGCAAATTTGGTGAAGCTCCAGTGGGTATCCTCGTCTGGTGTTCAGGTTCCCCGTCAAATTTTGTACGGGCACTTAAAGTATTTGGTAAAAGTCATTTTTCGAGGGAAAGATCTGTCCGTCTACAGGTTGGGAATTGGACTGCTGCCTTACACCCCCGGACAGAATGGACCCCAGTAAACACTAACTAATATCTGTCTGACAGGTCCGATACTCAGGGTACATGATGTTCCTGGGATGGTATTAGGTATCAGTCTCTCTGCTGCTAATTGGTCAGGTTTTCCTACTTCCATTGCCGAAGCTGCAGTCCTACTCCTTTCAGGCTATCTGCTCTTTGTCTGCCTTACCCAAAAAAAACATACGTAGTAGTGCAATCTCATAGTTTTACTCACGCCTCTGGTATGGCCAAGCAATCCATACTTTACCTCTTATACGGGATCCTTTCATTTGTTATCGATGATGCAAGCGTGGGTGACTAACATGGCATACTCTTCTACCTGGCTTGGCCAATGCATTTTTTATCCCTGGCTCAGCCTCGTTTGAGTACCTTCTTTTTGGTTGTGTTGGGAGTATATCGGCTAGGATACTGAGTTTTTGGGCTATTTTCATTGACTACCAACTCTACTCTTGTGAGTTTGGTTCAGAGAGCAGAATTCGCGAGGTAACACCTCCTCCAAGGACTTGCTATTTTGGGGAAAATACCAGGGGCTCATTACTTCATCCCAACCGGTAATAGAGCTAGCTCCGTGAAGGTTATGTTTCAGCCTAAATTGAAAGCGCTTCCAAAAGCTAACACTTTGCCGAGCCTAACAGCGCTCTTTGGTACTCCATCACACAGCAATACAACTCTAATGGTTTCAGCAATGACAGCGTTTTCGTGACCCAATAATGCGCTTCTAGGGAGCATTCAGGAATAAACAAAGAAGCAAACAAGTGTCCCACGTCCGCACCGGACAGACGCTCAATGAGCCTGAATACATCTACTCAGTCGTCCCGGCCTCCACGGGGGGGCCAAACAGGAGTAATCATGATCGTCCTTTCGAAAGTAAAAAGATATGACCCCTGCGAAATCTCAGGCGGGGCTTCTGTAGGATATTTCAAGAAAAAAAAGCCATTGTATTCTTTGAAGCTGAACTGTTGACTGAGGGTCGTAACGTTCATGTTTAGCGGTAACCATTGGAAGTACCGATGAATAACGGCTTTTTATTTGTCATGGAAAGCGAGTGTCATGGAGTGTCAGCAGAACGACCGTGAAACGAAAGGTCGTTTGCCTGGTTTGTTCATGGCGTTTTCGCCATCGAAATGCGCAGAGGGTAAAATGCCAACAGGCAGGAAATACAGTCAACTTATGGAAGGCGATGAGAAAGGTACCAGTCGTTTGTCCTGGGAAAGTTTCGAGTATTGATAAGGGAATAATTCAAGTAACCCATTTAGGAATTCCTTTTTTAGTCCACCAATTTTTACGGAAACGTGGACCCAGATGCCAATAATTTGGTTAGTGCCCATCAAGGGTTTTGTCTATTTTTATCGTAAAATAACGTGCTTCTGTCGGGCAACTAAAAGGTACACGCGCTCACCCACCTCGTACCACTGGACTGCACATGAGGAAAGAGCTCTCTGGAATCTGGCCTTATACTTCTGGCGATTTTCACCCTAAACTGTTAATTTGCTTCTCGCTGCAGGACTTCGGCCCAAAGTATTTGAAAACAGTAATGATAACGGTATGTTCCTCGAACTCGGCCGAGGAAAAAGCATGAAGGCATGCTCAATTTGCAGAATATTATACTGTGAAACAGAAAACTGCAAATATCGTAAGGAGTCGGCCACTTTGACGAATGAGAGAACGAAACTGAGCTGGTTTAACGGAAGTATAGTGAAAAGTGTTTCAGCAGTAAACACAAATCAATCTCAATTTCATCATCGGCAACGGCGAAGGACAGGCGGGAAAAAAATTGTTGAAAGGAAAGTTATCTTGGAATGCAGTACATACTTGGATGATGCGTGAATGATGAACAATGCTTTTTCAGGTTGAATGAACAGAGCGAACAGGAATAAATATGCTCAACATCACTTAAGGGAACATTTTTGAATATGAAGGGGGCCAGGATACCACGAACAAGGTCAGATGGTTGCCAAGAATGGCAAGTATCTCCCGGCACTGTGAACCTGCCGCTGGCTGAAGAAAGATGGAATCCCAAGGTGTGAACAATGAACTGAGAAGCTGAATGCCTTGGAGGAGGGACAAAATACTGAGGAAGAGAACCAAAGTAGCATACAGCCCGTTCCGTGGGCTGGGATGGGAAGGGTTTTGCAGCCTGTTGGGCAATAAGGAAGTTCGATGGTAGTAAGTTATAAAGTTAGTCATAATTTTTCTGATGTGACTGCCAGAGATTAAGTTTCAAAACCAGAGGGGTTTGTTTTATTCTCCGGTCGGCTTCCATTGGACAACTGTGCTTCGCACCGCACATGTCTGGATATTTCTAGCAGTGTCTAAATAATCGTACATGGTGAGCCACACCTTTCTTAAATGTGAACCATTTGTGTCATATGAAATGCTATTTTGGTTGACTTGTGGGGCTTCATTTCAGGTTATTGCAGCTTTAGCTAACCAGTCGGAATAGGAGCGGGCCTGGGCTGGGTCCGGACTGTGCGAGCCCAAGCCTTACCCGGCATAAAACGAGTTGGGCATTGATTCGGATAAGAATGGGCTCAGCCTGGGTCCCCTTATAGGTGTGTCAGGCATGCTACGCATACCATGTTACTATGCTGCATCTGTACTCCATATATGTTTCGTAAGTATTATGGGATAACACGGTTTTGCGTCATAATTCATGATCCGCTTAGCAAGTGTCGATATTGACAGCTAGAACATGCCACTTCCATCGACAAGCCGCTGAAAAAAGTATCACTTGAGAAGGAAGATACTCCTGGATATGAGATGTTCTGCTTGTTTGGATAAAACTCTCTTGGGGCGTCGCAGTGGATGTCCAGTGTTAATAGTAATTCGTCTAGTTACACGTATCTAATATAACCGACGAAAGTGCACCAGAAAATGCGGAAGATTTGTTTCGGCTACAACAGATAAATCCAGTTATATAGGTAATGCACCAAGGATGCAGTCACTTCCTCCAAGAGGCTCGAACAACCCCTACTGGGCAAAATAGAAAGGCTCTTTATGCGTTGGTTTGCATAGGCCGTAGATCGCGAAGAACTGGAGGAGCACAAAAAATGATCTTCTCATGCGTAATCCGCATATATGCCTAACTTATCACGCACTTCATACAACTACATACACTATGATCACATTATCCATTTGTGACCGCTACATAACAAATGACTCGGAGTATGTATGAATTTATGCAACTTGCTTTTTTTGCTGTTTCACAGCCTACATTTTCCTGAAGATGAAGGTCAGTATGAACGATAATTACCATTTTCATTTTCTTAAATCACAGCTTGTTACCCACTCTGTTCTCCAAACTGAGGTGACAGATAACACCATTCTGTACAGTTCCCAATCAATCACTGACTAGTTATGCGATGCAAACTTCTCTTCTCTTTCGGGGCCTAGAAGAAGAGTTGTGCAAAATTGCATGAACACGGAAAACAGAATTACAAAGGCCAAACCATCAGTGTATCTGGCATTTTGGATAAATAAAGCGGACGTGGCTTTTACAGGTTTTTCAGTTTTATATTGTAGAATGTCGCTTAAGCCTGGCTTTGGACTAGAGACAACCTGAAATTGTTAGTTTGGGATTCCTTTGGCACAATGTAGTGTTCATTGGTAGTATACCTGAGGGACCTATAAGCGAACCCAACCAGAGCTCGTTTCTGGCTCAGCAGAGCCCGGACGGTTTGCAGTTAGGCTTTACCGGCCGAAATCGTGCACGGCCCTGGCTAGACTACCGTTGTGAACCCTGCCTGAGCCCAGCCGAAGCTATCTTCCAGCTCTTTCGCCTGCTCTGGGACCAGCCAAAACCGCTCGAATCCCGGCCGGGAACCTGCTGGGTGTGCTACTTGGGATGGCGGTTAATGTGTTCCCCTGGACTGGACCTGACTACTCTCGAAATAATTAAATTATTTTGTCGAGTTTCTCGGGACTCTCCTGACCCCGCACCGGGCATTATAGGTGAGAATGGCTCATAGTACTTTGGGTGCCCCTTGCGCTGGCATAGGTCCTGTTCCATGGTTGTTGGCCACTCGAAATTGGCAAAGTGATTTCTCAGCCCAGTATATTACGCCAGAGAGTGACTGCCGTAGGTACATCGTATTATATTGTTAATGTGATCCTCTTTAGCCTTAAGGGATGTACTGCTGAGGCAGAAGGATCACCAATCATTGGGCTGAGCCAACAGCCGAAGCTGATGGGCCACTTCGGTTGAAGACGATTGATATTGGTTACCGGTACAGTAATAGTCGGTGTGCTGTCAGACTTATTGTAGGCTTCGATTGCGACCTCAGTTGGATTGAGACCGAGTTAGCCAGCAGTTAAATGGCCGCAGTAGAGGCTCGATCGACAAGGTTCGGAGTGTGCTTCCTGGCCGTTAGGTATGAAGAATGATAAAGTAGAACCAGCCAGCACATGAAACAGAGCTGTCACTTGAGGTTTATATCCCAGCGTTTTGATAAATAAAGCCTTATCCACCGGAGTCTGAAGTAGATGGAGAAAGAGTGGCAGTCTGAGAGAAGTTTTGGCTGGGGAATGTTACAAAGTTGTTGAGGGTCGGCCAGCGTGGGTGGGATATGATAATACAGAGGAAAGAACTTGGTTTGCAAAAGTGTGTGGAAATCTCAGAAGGCTATCACTCGACTTAGACATGAAAAGAGGAACCGATTGCTTATTAATAATAATGGTTGACTTCGAGGACACCCGAAGTATGTCTTATGGCACGATCATATGGTACAGGTGAGGTCGCAAAAAAAATCCCCGGATATTCAGTTGGGTATGCGCAGCACAAAAGTATGTAGGTTTTAGTAGTCGCATGAATGAAAGCCGGGCAAATTTGAGTTTGAAGAACAAGTGGACACCTCTCCCAGTAGGGAGTGAAATGGGCTCCGCGGCCGAGATAAGTTATGAAAGAAAAAAGCGGGGATGAATTAAAAACGAGCAGTATTTCGGATAGCATCGGTGTAAACTTGCAGGGGCTAGTAAACTGGCAAAAAACCTGGTAAAAGTATCAACGACAAACTGAAGAACTTTTAATAACGACGGACATGCACTTGAAGCAACCGCTCAAATGACCTGGAAGATAGTATGAATATAATACCGAGTGATTTTTGAGGTGATATCTGAGGAGAGGAATTGTGCAAGTGAAACAGAGTTTGATTTACCACTGAATGAGTACTTACCTTTCGTTAAACGTTTGTGGGGGAAGCACTCAAAAAGGGGTTTATGTAGATGCCCAAGCCTGAAAATATGGTAAAGCTGAGTGACGGAAGTTGTCCAGCGAGTGAAATACTATTCGAATGAAGAGTTCGTTTCAGGCTAATTAGTGAGCGCAAGTCGGCAACAGGGTGGACAGAGAAGCTTTTGTACGATGATCTTTTGAGTTCATACGGGGGTAGTTCATAAATGATACTCTCAAAACATGTAGACGATCGCTTAACTGGATATGCTGCCGAGAGCCTGACATAAGGCATCGGGATAGAACCAGAAGGTCAACAATTTGGCATACTTTTAGTTCATTCCCAGCAAAGGTTTAGAAAACCTGCATTCGCAGTGGCCTTTGGCACAGATGCTCAACCGTGG
This sequence comes from Fasciola hepatica, assembly GCA_948099385.1. Classification (NCBI taxonomy): domain Eukaryota; kingdom Metazoa; phylum Platyhelminthes; class Trematoda; order Plagiorchiida; family Fasciolidae; genus Fasciola; species Fasciola hepatica. The sequence continues at coordinate 6,613,317 of CANUEZ040000063.1, forward strand.
AGAACTGATGGGAAAATGGCCTTAAGAAATAGGTGGGTGAAATGGTGTTCAACTATCGGTTTATCGGGGGTTACTCTAGGACTGGCAGATTAGGAATACCAATTAACAAAAAAGTGGGCTCAATACTGGTATATGTGTATGATATCTGACGGAATCAACCGGAAGCAGCACGTCACTGGAACCTCCGAAAAGAGCAGATAATTTTGTGACTGGGTACGTTGAGGAAAGTTCAACTTGAGGCTTAGGGGGGATAAACAAAGTAACGGCGGCCTAAATTATGGGTAGTTGATTTTCAACTAAAGATATAGAAAAAGCACTCAATGGATTGTGATGCGGGTGGCCGACCATGATAGCTTGATGGGGCAGCGACAGTGGTTCACAGATGTGTAAAATGTGATGCAGTTACGGATTTGTCTGGGTTCGCTGGTGAATAGAGTATAATTATCTAAAGTTGGTAACAAAGTGGATGCGGAAGGTGACAAAAAAGGGACTGATACGGCGGTGTGAAAATAGTCTGTTTGAACACCTCCCAGGAAGTGCAGATGGTTGCATAGCTTGACATGCCGAAGTTTGACATGGAAAGCTGAAGAAGCAATCGAACTATTTATGTCCTGGATTGTGGATGCTTCATTGCCAATGCAACTATCATGAAATGCAAATGGCCGAATGGAAGGAAATGCAATGAAAGAAAGATGAAGCTCTGGAAGGAGGACCATTTCGTGTTTCGTGGTATTGTTGGCGGGTGAGAAACGAATCTTTAAATGATGGTTTCTTTTAAATGGAGTAGTGACATACAAATTACCAGGTGGATGAATGATCCCTTCGAGAGTATATCGGGGATAGTGATGTTCATAATAAAGCTATCTGAACATTGAAACTGCTTCATGTTTTAATGTACAGAATCCGGTAACTGGAAGAGGCGAAATAAGGGTAAACGTGGGATTAATTCAAACAGAAGAAAGCAAGTCTATGGAGGTAATATATCCGTAGCAGCAAACAGTAGGGTACATTCCTGAATCGAGCGAGCATATGTGCGTATGTTGATTCGGAGTTTGACCGAGCGTATGGTAAATCTTGTTCATGAACGCTGGAGCAGGCAATGGATGGCAACGAAGCGATGCAGGGGACGTTGCCTTTCAATCTGCAACTGGTGCTTGTGGGCGGAGCCGGAACTGTTCTGGAAACCTAACCGGAAAACAACTGCTGGTGACAGGAGGTGCGATCCGCCAGGCCTGTTGGGCCCGCACATCATTGCAGACGGCCTTCACACCCGATGTGCGCCGGCAAAAGCGGCGGATCTAACCGCGCCAAGCACAGTTAGGGCTGACATGAGTTTTCTTGATGAGGCCAAAAGGCCGTGGGCATCAGCGAGTCCTCAACCAGGCATCAAGGGCTCCCGGAAAGTAACCAAGGGGGCATCGGTCAGGTAGCGTACGAATAGCAGACGGTCAGGTTGATGCGTTGGCCAGGTTGATGACCGGTGTAGTCTCCAGAGTAATCAAAGTCTTTGGGAGAAAGGTGCACACAAATGAGTGTATGGAAATGAAGAAAAAGTAGAAGAGCACCCTCTTGGATGCTTCCAACTGAGGATAAACGGGAATCGATGGAAAGAGGCCACAATAATTGACAACAACTCTCTAGGACCAGCTTTTTGAATGCAGATGGCAGAAAAACCAATAAATTTTACTCTGTTCCATCTGTCAAAGAGAGCCGGTGTTTGCACGATCAAGAGTCTAGACCCTCCTCATAAGCTTGGTCTTCGGGTACGTCTACATTGAAGAGCTGTGAGGTTTGGGTCACCGTAAGGAATTCAACTAAGCATTTCTAACCAGGTGGCTGGAAGCAGAACTGCACATTTCTAACGGTAATTCATTCCATAATTTTGAGTGCACTGGGATGAAGAATTATGAACGAAAGCTAGTTTTGGTTATAGGGGTTGAAACGGTATGAATTCTAGAACATAATGGGTAGCTAGAAACAGGTGCAAATTGCAATTGATTAGAAGTGTGCGTCCGGCAGTGAAGGATGTTATACAAACACATAAGTTTTCGTTTCACGCGGCGAAGCCATAAACGATCTTGTTTAAAAAATAAGCAGAGTTCTTTATAAATGGAGGACGAGCTCCATCCATTCAATCGCTTAGTAGAACCATGCTGAACTTATTCCATACCAATTCCGTCTGATTTGCGCATACTAGAAAAAATCAGAGGACAGTATTCTAATAAAGGCCTGGCATAGGTTTTACGGAGAAGGAGAATGCAGTTTCGAAGTCGTAGGGAGCAAAGTATTAGCCCTGGGTACGTTTTGGCCTTAGCAGCTTGAAGGGCCGAATATTCGGAGAAGGTGAAAGTGCAGGAATAGCTCAAGCCAAAGTGCTGAACTACGTGCTTGATAGCAATGGTTGAACCAAAAAAGGCTGAAGATCCTGGAGGTAGCTTGCGTTAATATTGTAAGTACCTCACATTTGTAAGCGGGAAACTTCATCCGCCAAGTTAAGCACCATCTACAGAATGCAGAAATGCCTTCAGAAATGTTTAAGATAGCCGAGGAGAGGCATTCAGGCTTGAATGAGTAGACAATTTTATCGTCATCAACAAAAAGAAATGGAATGCCTTGGCTCACGGAGAGGAATATGTCGTTTATATACATCAGGAACAGCAGAGGGCCAAGAAGGCTACCCGGTATAACACCGCTTGTAACAGGTTTAGGCCTGGAACAGTGTCCATTTACTGAGACAAATTAAGAGCTGTTAGACATGTGAGAGTCGATCCAAGATGGTAAAGGGTCAGTAAAGCCAAACGATTAGCAAGCTGTCAAATGCCTTTTACATATCAAAGGGCCATTCCATTGTCTACAATTTAAGTAACAAGATTCGAAAAATCAAGTTAGCAGGTTGCGCAAGATCTTGACCGGAGGAAAACGTGGTGTCGAGGATTAATAACGTCAAACTAAAAGAGGTAATACAAATGTGTTCTTTCACGATTTTACTTATTAGCCGGGAGAGAACAGATGTATGGTTGTTGGGACGGTAGTTTGTTACCTCATGCAGTGGGCTTTTCCTGTGGTGAGGGATTATGACTGAGTACTTCCAGCTTGTTGTCACCAGACCGGAGCTCATTGGTAGGTTAAATAAACTGAGTGGTAAGTAGGGTAAGTCAGGTCCGCATTTAACCATTGCAGAGGGCGGCAAACCGTCAGGTTCTGGGTAAGATGATGGCTCGGAAGTGGTCAATAATTAGAGGTGACTGAAGCATCAGATTCCCCTGTGGACTGAGTTGAAGCAGTAACTGGGCGAAGAAGCGGATGGTCAACGTTACTAATACAGGCCACAGCTGAAGCAGAGAATTAGTTGGAGGCTCTTGCAATAGAAAGGGTAGTGGAGGTGGATAGATAGACCGTTGAAACCGTGCGCGGGGAATCTCTGTGAGTGGTAAAGGTTCTGGCCCTGTACAGTACTGAAGGCCTAAGAGATCTATTTGGGCATGGCAGAGCCTTCTTCTCCCGGTTACGCAGTATAGTTTTTTTCAAGCCTTTGGGTGGTAGAAATGAGGCCATAAAGTTGAATAAGAACTGCAAATTCGTGTGAATTTTTATGAATTTATGGAAGTTTGGCATACTTTTTTGCATAGGGGTGATATAAGATTTCCTCTCATCCCATTGCCGAGGGAAGTAGAAAATCCTATCAAGACATCTGGAGAACTGCACACAGAAAATATCAATGGCATGTTGTGAATAACGAAAGAGGAAATCTCACTCCAATCAGTTCGTCGAATTGTCGCAGGGCAAACCTTCCAGTCAGGGAGGGGACAAGGTTTGATGCAGTGTTTTCAAGGTAGGTTGGGGATCAGTTAAAATGTGGCGGTTAACCGTATTGTGATCGTTACCGGAAAACATTCAGGGAGCTTGAGGCAAATAAGTGAGGGACAACACCGGGGAAAATGCGACCCAAAATACTGTTCTCCCTCGTGGAAGATCAGATATGCTGTACCTACCTTCCTACACTAGTACCTTTCACAAGTGGTAAAGGGTTAGCGGGTACAGATAAAGAGAGCCAAGAAACGTGAGGCAGGTTAAAGTCACCAGCGGGTAGGGTTTTGGTTTATCGGCTTTTCAGATTGATGATTTCGGTGGCTTACTAGAGGCCGAGCCCTTAATCTTTATCACTTCCTTCTTCTAAATTACTTTTATTCTGTCGTCTTTTTGTCTACTAGGACGTGCGACGCATTTGGTAGAATGCCCGCCAAAAAATTGAATGGAAAGGTGGAAACTCATCGCAAGTCCTTTCCGAGAGACGTTGCATATTGTGAGCGTCTGCCGATTCAAAATGCAACAGGAGGGAATTGTGACTTGTAAGGCGCTTCATAAGGTCACATCTGTCCGTCTAATGGCACGGTTAAAGCTCATTTCCAGAGATGGTCTCATTTTACCTACTATTCAGAGCCACCTTCAACACTCTAATAACCCCTAGTTCTACCATCTCTTTTGTGAACCTGTTTCAACAGTTCATCACCCTACTCCTACGGCGAAATTGAGCTATGGGCCCAGCCCAAATTTTCACCTGCCCCCTTCAGTGGTCTCTTATTTGGGAGTCTGAGGCCACCTGGAATGATCTCTCAAGGGTAGTAATAATGTACACAAATTTCCCAATCGTGGTCGAGGGGCGTACAAGGACGGATGGTCCATTGTACGACACTAACAGATGAGTTTTCCACAGTTTTGCAGCCCCGTCCGTTTCCGGTTATCGAGAATGTAATCCTGTTACCCGGTTTTATCTACACGCAGTTCTGTTATTGCCTAGCTTGCTTTGCTGAGAGCTGTTAGGAAGGTGTTACAACGGGACCGTTCCGATAGGGAGGCCATGCTAAGTGACGCCGAACACAACTACTGACTAGCAACCAATCACTGGCTCCGACGTAGTCCACTTTTATAAACCCAAAACTCCAGACACAGGAACTAAGAGGAAGAATGAAGAGGTAAATGGCTCGATGAGGATCCGTTGAGATGAGATACCGTGGGCTACAATAATGACCCGCGAGTAACCGACCGCTGGGTATTCTAAAACAAGGCAGGATTGGGATAACGGGCGGCAGCTGGATCTGCTGAGACTTGAAGGCGTTTGTCAATTGGCAGAAATGGACGGGGTCTAGAAAGTTGGCCCATGGAAGGAACCAGATGACAAGTGAGATTGATCCTGGTTCTGCTCTGGAACTCGAACATCAGGGACTGGCTGTTGGCAAGAGTGGGAGTTTTTGCCGGAAAGTGAGAGGATACCGTACAGTGCCGGAAATTCTGGAAATGGGCATAGGGTCACGAGATGTCAACCGAGGAAGGATGCGTTAGAAATTACCTCAACAACTCAGGATTTTCCCAGAAACAAGCTTGGCGATGAAAGACGGGTTCTCTTTCCAAAACAGCCCGCCCATCAGATATGGCCAAACAATGGTTGAATTTGGTAACGTGCCTTAACATGAGCCCTGGGACATATGGAAGACGGAAGTCGTCCCAGGCCTCCCGCCACAATATCTCCTTGACCTACAGAAGCGCGGCGTGATAAAGAAAAACCTGTCAGTCGTACGCCAGATTCGTCGTGATGGAGCAAGCTGTCACAGTGTAGGATGAGCAAACTACGGATTCGGGTGCCTCAGAAGCAAAAGTGTAGCCGCCGCTTGAGCACCTCGCCAGAGGCAAGGCATAAACCAAAGGAGAACAAGGCGAAGTCGACGAATGGGACAAAGTAGTGCTGTACACTAACACCCGCATCATTCGGGCCAGGTGGGCGGAACCCATCGCTAAAGCCACTCAGAGCGGTGCTTAGATGGCCGCAGTCTCATGGACTTGGCTTCTCCAAAGTGATCGCACCCCACAGGGAGCGCAAGACTACTATCTTACTTATCGACAAGACAGAGCAATTGATGTGGCAAGTAAAGAGTTATGCTTCTTTGTCAGCGAAAGCCCAGTGCTCGCGGAATCAGAAGCTTAAGTGCGGGAAGCACTTACGTGTGTGCTATCATCGCACGATTGTGAACCGGGAAGGCAGCTGTCGCATGCGTTTAAAGAAGCCCAAACTCAGACTTGGGCGGGGACGAAAGATTGACGAATGCACTAGTGCATCTTTAGGCATCAGCAATGGGACTTTTAACACCGGTTTAGTATCCCGAATAGAGCAGAGAAAGACTTCGTCGACTGGGGGCACCACGGGGCTCTGTTCAAACGTCTTAGAGGAAACACAAGGTACAGACCAGGCAGCAGCCTTTACTCCTTTACGTAACGACCATAAGGTGTCAAGGCGACATGGAGAGGCCAGTTCTCTTGGCACCTCCGGGCAGGAGTAGTCATGTTATTATCAAATTACCCCCCCCCCCAGTCTCGGTAGGGCGGAAGCCGTGGGAAAACTAAACAAAAGTTTCGGAAGACTAAACGTATAAGAGCTCAGAACAAGCTGCAGAACTAGATTGGGCGGCGGAAGATTAGGAGGCTAGAGCAAAGAAAATGTGGCAGAGGATCAAGAGAGGCACGCTGGGGCTGCAAGACGATTTTGCCCCACTCCAACTGTGCAAAAATAAAGGCACACCAGCTTGGTGGACGCCGGCGGTTCGAAGAGCGAGCAAAAAGAGGGACAAAATCCGGCAGACCTTTATGACCACTGGCAGCAAAAGAGCCTGACCAAGGTACCAGAAAGATAGAATTTCAACCGCAAAGGTCTAACGAGGAGTAAACAGAACGGTTCAAATAGCTCTGACCAGGGAGGCCAACCTAAACTAAAATGTCCACCACAGGTTCATCCAGTCAGAGTCCTCGCCTAGAAATACAGTGGGACCTCTGGTCCTGAGGACCGGGGTTGAAATACGTAATGATGATCAGTGCAAATTCGATTCCTTGGATCAGTGCTTCGAGGGTGTATACAGACTCGGGGAAGATGGAAAGTATTGGCCAAAACACGAATATTTCCTCCCCTCATTTCAAATTATGGTAAGGACAAAACATGCACAAACCGGCGGCCCTCTGACGGTATACAATCAGCCATCATAAAATAATTGGCTGCCGTGAGCATTTGACATATCCGTCTTTCATACAGTGCCATATAACAAAGGAGTATTACCGCTGGGCCTCAAGTCTGCTATAGCTGTTTCTGTCCACAAGTAAGGACCGCTGTCAGAAGAGGAGACTTATCTTCCACTCAGCCTCAGATGCATACTCATCTGGCGGGCGAACACTTGAAAACATCCAACCAACAAAAAGTTGCTCTGTTTGGCATAGCACGGGTTTTGAGAGGAAAATACTGTCTTTCGAAACCAGTAGTAATCTTTGAAGGGGTCACTACCCAGCTTGACCAGAGCAGGATGATCAATGGTTGTTGCCCAGTCTTCAGAAAAGCTTTTGGCTCAGTCACCTACAGCCCATCGATGGCGAAGAGGAGGAAGTTTGAGATAGGAGGTGGTTTCTCACTTGTGTATGATACTCATTTGTTCGTACCCAAAAGCAAGTTCAACCAACGAAACTGATCCAAAAACCCCTGCAGATAGGTCTCATATTCCTGTTCAGAATTTTTAGTACGCATATTGTCCGTGTAAACAACATATCCGTGGAGAGTAAATGAAGGCTGGGTCATAAATCGTTGGCAGGTTGACATAGCATAGCTCAATCTATTAGTAGATCCTTGTATTGGGGCGATCCTTCTGGTGAAAAGAAAACAGTTGGCGGCTTGGGTTTTTCCGTAAGTGACAGGAAACATGAAGCCCCTTCATCTTGTAACTTGGGGGAAAAATCAGTACCTGTTGTTCTGACCAGCAGCTCATAAGGTCTTGGTGGCACAGACGTTCCAACAGCTGTGGAATCACTCACTGCTCGAATGCTGGTATTAGTTCAAGCTGTACCAGTCCCTCTAAGTTCCAGGATCAGGGATGCACCTGGGCCCAGTAAAAGACAGATTTGATGACGTCATCCTAAAGCTTTTGTTGTATGGCAGCCGATAGAGCTTCTCGTAAGACCAGTGTCGTTGATGGAAGTTGAAACATAGAAAGCAACCTTGTACTTGGTTTCAAGCAAGTCTGAACGAAGTGCTGGAAACGCGTCCAACTGATTCGGCCAATAGTGCGGAATATTTTCTTTGCAGTAAACACATGCCAATGGAGGTATAAATGTTCAGTAAATCGAAGGTACAAGGCTCGGGGCAGCCACAGCAGGGCGACAAAATAACGGATTCCCCTCGGTGTCACAAATTTATTCTGCAATAGAGTGAGGTTGTGAAGATTTTGCAGATGAAGCAACCATTGTAAACTATGTTATTCCTGTAGCCTTGCCCGAGTCTGTCAAGTTTATGAACCATCGGGAGCAAATGGGAGTGATTGAAGTGACCTCCGTAGAATGGTGAGGACGTGATAGCCAGAGATCAAACAGAAGCAACCTTCATTAGCAGAGGTATCCTGAAGTTCAAAGATAAGGCTGAATAGTACGAACGTTGAAGTCTGGCTTTTGTGGTTCTCAATAAATGATAAGCTTGTAAAACAGAATTTATTTTTCAGAAAAAATGGGGTGAATGGTCTAGTGATAGATGGATCCCCTCACCGATTACAGTTTTATTAGCCAAAGCATTTGCCGACCTCATAAGGCAGTCTGTAGAAATCTCAAATCTAAAACTACAAGCTGGGCCCAGCCTCTTTAGCAAAGCATCTAAAACTGTTCGATTTTTGCGTCCCTTAGCGACAACTAGAACGTTTGCTGAGGGGCTGAAAGTACTTTGGTGTTTACTGTTTTAGATGCCCGAAACAGACTGTGACGATTTAGGAAGTGACTCGCACAGTGAACTGACCTGATGATGGACTCGTTCCAATTCGCATGATTTATTCCACAGTTATTTTGGCACATATTCCATGAAGGATACTTACGGACTTCTTTGCTTTTTACGCCTGCAAAAACTGTTGAATGCGCATGAGATCCTCGAACTTCTCGAAGGCTGCTTGAAGATAATCGCGGGTGCGAAGTCCTCCATAAGGCACTTTGAGGAGCTTTTTTAAACTTCTATTTCTTTTCCAAAATCCCCGAAAAACTTCTATAAATATTAGCTTGAAATAGCGGATAAACGTCTGTCAGTTGTCTGAGATACTTCGTCCAAGATAGTTATCCTATTTGGGGATGAATATGAAACTGCCGGGGACCCCAGCTCGTAGGTGATTCCGTAAAGAGGTAGGTTCGACGAATCTGTCTTTGGGGAATTTTAGGTTCAAACATTTGGGAAGACTCGTACACCCAAACGTTTTTCGGGCAATCCGCCAATCTGGACTAAGTAACATTGCGTCCTTATTCCTGAGTATTGTAGGTGCAGTGGAAGCCAGATATCGGACACCACGTACGCACATGAACTGATAGTGGTAACGATGAGCAGTCTCCAACGCAAGCGGACGAAGGCTCTAATTTGGAGATCGAAATGTCGAGGAGCTTTAGCGCAACGATCCGGTTGGGAAGGTGATTAGTTATTATTACCCATTGCTAATTTCGGCACAAATCGAGGCTGAGAGTGAGTGAAGTCTTGCCGCACCTCTTCATAGATGTCGTATTACCGGCGGCAAACCGGATGTCTGACTGACCAGGGCGGTCTGCGGAATGAGGTTGAATGGTACTTACCTAAACGCTGATGTATACTAAGAGTGACATACCAGATATTCTGTCGGCGATAAAAAAAGGCAACCATGAACAAACAGGTACGGCATAGCTGACACCTTCACCTGTTGAATTCAGTGTTTCCCTGGTACTTGAACCGATACTTTGAAGTCTCGATGCAGTTTCTTGCTTCATCACTGTTGTTGGGTTGATAACAACTTGCGCCGAGGTTCACAGGACTGCTTCGCCGTGACTGGTTGGGACCACGTGCTACGCGATGTATGGAATTCTTTTGCGACTCCTCTGACCTGTCGCCATAAGAGGACTGTAACTTGACGTGCTCAGACAAAAGCTTCATAGTGTTAACACGGTTTGTCGGAGTCCTTATCTTCGCGCGAAGCAGAATTTTAGGCATGAGCTTGTGCTCGATCGACGGCTTTCGCTGATTGGTCTACCTTTGGATTACTTCCATCAAAGGCTTAGGTGCAGTGAGTGTTACTTGGAAGTGCTTGCATTGAAAGCTTGCTTTCCACCTCGTCATCCACTGAGAGAGTAGAGATCTGTCTCGGCGTGAAACGGAGAAGTTGCTTCGGTGTTCGGATGTCTGACGCCAGTTGCTTAAGCCGGTATTTTATTAATATACCAAATCTTTCCAATATGTCTTCCAGCACTCTGTTTTTCGGACTCTCCCCGGGCAGATTGCAAACAATATCCCCAACTACTACCATCAAGGCCGAAAGCATGCACCCAACCAGGCTGATAAACTTCGTAGACTGGCCGGTAATGCGGGTAATCTAAAGTTGTACTTCTACCTGGATCGACCGAAGCCATGAATAAAACGGCGGAAACTAGGGAACCCTCATGTGTTTTGCGCGTACGCCGGGCTGTACTGAGACCCCTACACCAGCTTCGTCTAATGGTGATGTCTCCTACAAATTTGCCATTTTCGGTGAAGCAAGAATCCTAAGTCGATTGGAAGTTTGAAAATGAAGACTCAAGTAAATCAGCAGGATTCTGAAATATTTCTATCCAAAACCGAATTAGAGGCAGGGAAAAATAGTTGATGGAATCGGCTTGCGTCAATGGTGAAAAGTTCTGCCGGAAATTCCAAAATGCGCCACCTTCCGGTATAACGTCGAGATCACCAATTGAGCGCGTAGAGCTAACGAGGTATATGGCGCCAGGACACGGTTCATAACCACTATCAAAAATGAAACGACGCTTCACTATCAGTCAGAAAACCTCAGCCAAGCCACGGAGGTATTTTGTGTGGATTTGTGGACCAAAAATACGGAGGGAGGAACAGTCAAGGGGGGTCATAAAATCTTATGTCAAGCGGGCGCTGGAACTAGGAGCAGCATCTTTCGGGAGTGAAAAAACAAGGTTCATACATAGGGTGGCAATAGAGATGGCGACTGCCCCGGGGTGAATTCATTGTCGCCACAATGTTGTCAGACGCCACAGAAGGGAGGACGAGGGACATAAGCATGCTGGGCCACCATGCAATCCTGAGGGTACAGCAGATAGCGAACCCGGGATTAAAATGCATCAATCGTTTGGGCTTGACCTCAAACATACTTATGAGCGAAAAGGGCATCCCGAGCACAGTACCAATTAGCCGGAACTGTCAGCTCCGGGGAACCTGCGGTACTGTTGCTGTCCATGAGGCGATATTTAGACCGCACTTGGAACCCTGTGTCCGATCTCGCCCCCGTCACTCGAGTGCTGCGGGAAGGTATTGAGGAAGTTACGGTGTCGTTTCGTAGCGTTCTTTAGGGGGCTCAAAGAAAAGTCATATATATGCAGGCCGGAACCAATCAACCTGTACTCTCTGGAACACAGAAACCAAACAGGAAACGTCATTGGTTCGTCTAAGTAACCAAGAGTACTACCTTAGACAAGATCCAGTGTTCGGAGGTACAGACGCATTGAGGCTAAAGCAGTGCCGTGAACATCGTGGAAACTGCCCCCGGGAGGGGAAATAAAGGCTGCCTAAAATGTATCGGTCTCCTCAAGTAGAGAATCCACTGCCAGAAATATTCCTAAACGGTCCCAAAATCGTTCCCGACAATAACGCTTTACCGGTAGCATTTTAGTGAAAAATTCTTTTTCATAATACAAGAGGACAGGAAAAACCAAACAAGCTTGGTTTCGGAATATTCACCCTCTTGGGTCACACAATTACCTTTGTAAGTTGGAAATGCCCACATTATAAACGACTTCCGTATGTTAGAGTGTGACTGGTTGGTCGGGATTATAAGTTAAGTGCATTAGGGGAAAAAGGAAGGGAAATGCCCTTTTTCTGTGGTTAGGGGAAGGACCGGTGAAAAAATCATTGAATTCCGCAGAATATCCACTTCCGGATTCAGCGTAAGGGTCAGCTTTTGGGTCACACCGAGTTCCAGGGTCCGTCCTGGACTGCAGCCAGGACTGTTTGAGTGAATTAAAGAAAGTTTTCTGAGAACGAGACGATGGATTGAATGAGCTGATCGCCACAGTCTCCGCTATTACCAGATGTTGTTTCTGAACAACTTTCGGTGCTTTCTTGGGGCCTCTGTGGACTGCCTTGAAAGCGTCATCGTCTGCGTAATGTTCAGTGTCCATAGGGTGCGCCACTACTATCCAAGTATGGGACTTTCTGCTTAGAGCTTTCAGCCAAGCTTGTTCGTGCTCTTCGATCCTTCATGATAGCTTTCGTGAGGCCCTGCCTGTGTAGTCTGCCGAACACAAGCAAACTAACGGATGGTTTTGCGAGGACAAAATGAGGTCATGTGAACCACCATTCAGGCCTTTTGAGGACGCTGATCCGCTGATGAAATGAGACGTCGTTTATAACGTGTGAGTTTCTAACCTGTGGAAATAATTGTGTTGGCCACGAGTGTAAATTTACCGAAAGCTGGCCCATTCAACGTTCGTGTTTCTACTTTTTATTGTCTCTTATCCCGAAGTCTTCTGTCGTTTCCGGTCCCCCTTTCCTTTCCCGGGAATTTTTAGCGGCACCAAAATGCATGTACGCAAATTGCTTTAGTCTTCAGACAGAAATGCTGAAGCTAAGACAACTAGCAACAGAAACCGTACCCCACATCACCGCTATCTCGGAGGCGTGGCTCATACCATACTATCAATACGGGGAAGCAAGAATACCGGGCGACTCCCTTCTCCGCCATGATTCAGGAAGAAGGCGTGCTGGTAGAGTGGCTCTCTACATTAGCGACCTCCCACCCCGGGTGTTTCCCCTCAAGATCTCATCAGCCATGATGGACTCCTTGTGGGAATGTTTCACTTCTGCCTCTCCATTATTTTACTTCTGGGTGTAATTTACTGCTCCCCTTCTACGGCACAGATAGATTCACTCTTGGTGGTAGAGTTTCTGAAAACCCTCAAAACATTTCACTCCTTTGGTCACCTCCTCCTTATGGGGACTGCAAAGCCTCGGGGTGGACTGGAAAAGCCTAAGCGCTGACAGCCATTATGGTGAGGCACTAGTAAATCCACTAGCCGAGCAGCCCTGGACACAGCACGTGGACTTTCTCACCATGTTTAGAATAGATCAAAGCTCAACACTTCAAGATCAGATTGTACCCAATTCCATACACCGCGTAGATGCTGTCATACTTCTAATACCTCTAGGTAAGAGCGACCAAGCAGTCCTTCCTTTCGACTACACACTAAAGTGGCCAGCTTCAATTTACCCATAAAGACTAGCTCGCTCCTACAAGTGAACAGATTTCCAAATGACGACATCTTATATCAGAAGCAAGCTAAGCGACATATCGGACAACATAGACATAGAAGGAAGCAGCAGGCTACCAGAGCAATGTGTCCTGAAGGCAGATATTCTACAAGTGCCTAGAATCCGGCAGATCCCTTAGGGTAAGGCACATCTGCCGCCATCAATTAGGCGCCCTCCCAATAAAAGCTGCCAGCTGTTCGTCAAGTACCGAGCCACATCCCTTCTTGCGGTTGCAGAAGCTTTCAGATGCGTCCGGAATCTTTGTAAATCCAAGAACAAGGAACAACCCAAGAAACTACAGAAATAAATCTTAGACCGGGCTTGTACGAATCTCTCTTTTCTCTATAAACATTTGCATCTCAATCGTGAATCAGTGTCCTTAGAGCTAGAGCTGTCACCTTCTGTTGGCTCTCCTGCCACCTCCCCTTTGAGGTAGCAGAAGATTTTCTATCTCGTTTCATGTCAGTTTTCAGCAAAAAAGTATTGCTTTCGCGTGGACACCCATCTGTTCAGCCAAAGCAGCAGGTCTCCCCGTTTGAACACTTCAAGGTGTTTCACGTAGAAGTGGAGGGACTTAGCACACTGAACTGTATGAGCTCGATGGGACCGGACAAATTTCCTCCTCTACCACCTAAAAAATTCGCCTCTGTTCTTGCAGCTTCGGACTCTACTCTCTTCCAACGGTGCATAGACAACGGAAGATAACCATATTCATGGGAGCATGCTGTAATTTCCCCAATGTATAAGAAAGGGAATTGAGGCCTTCCCGGAAGCTATACGCCAATAAGCCTCATCAATGTCCCTAGCAAAGCCTTCGAGCGCATCGTAAAACGCAAAATCTTGACACACTTGCGCGGCAGTGGTTTACCACCTCCAGCTCAACATGGCTTCTTTCCTGGAAGGTCGTGCACCACCAACAGGATAACGGCCATGCGTGGCGCGGTACAAGCCCACAATGACGGCAAGATATTCCGTGCCGCCTTCATCCACTTCGCCAGAGCCTTCGATGGTGTCCCGCATATTCAGCTTCTGTACAAACTCAGGATGTTCGGCATCTCCGGTCACCTACTGTTGCTGATTGAGAGCTATTTAAAAAGCCAAACCTTCTCGGTTCGTGTGTATGCATCTCGATCTCCACCTGCACCCACAGATATAGAAGTCTGTCAGAACTCTGTTCTCGATCATTTTCTATCCCTACTTTACATCGGCGACCCCCCTGATGTGGTTCCTGTTAGCATAGCCATGTACACCGATGACGTCGCAATCTAGGACGTGAAGGCAAACGCTGTGCAGTCAGCCCCTGACTCGGTCGACAGCTGGTCAGCAGACTGCAGCCTCCCAGTATAAGGCGTCAAATGCGCAAGCATGTCATTTGGCATTGCCATGGCCCATCCCTTCTGTACCAGTGGGAACACACAAATCCAAATGGTGGATCAGTAAAAGATCCTTGGTTTCTGGCTACGCAGTGATTTCTCACTTTCCTCCCACCAACAGAAGGCTAGTAAAACTGTCCTTTGGATCCTGAACCCTATTAAACGAACTATTTCGATGATCCCCGTAAAAAAGTTCCATCTTCTATATGGAACCGGTATTCTACCTCTTTTAGATTATACGGCTGCCAGATAATACACACTGGTCTCCTCATGGATCGGAACGTTTTGGAGTTGATTCAACGAAAAGCTACCGAAATGGTACACGGCTTACTTTTTGCCCCCTACCCGGTTTGCTTAGTATCATTTATTCTCTACCCTCTTGGGATATGCCGTATTAGAGGAGACCTATTCCTGGTATATAATCTATCCGTAACCGCCAAGTGGACCAGTTTTTCACCCATTTGAACTTGGGGGACACACACTGCAAAGACACATGAGGAAACTTCAAACCCCGTCCAAGCACCTTCATCAAACATTCCTTTCCATCCCGGATAATATTTCTGTGGAATAGCCTTCTATTGGTGGTAGTGAATGCCCCTTCATAAGAGGCATTTAAGGCCAGACCAGACAACTGATAAGGTTATTGCCAATGCCAGTTAATTCTCCGATTGCTCTAGCGTAGATTATTCTCCCACAAGTTTTCACGTCTCGTCTCTAATCTCACATACTTGTACATGCAAGCAATTACAAAAAGATCCCTTTTCCTTCTTCTCACGAATGAATGTGCAAATCCCTGTTCTATGTTAATTCTAAAACAGCAAAGCCAGTGATATATTGATGTACCTATATTCATATTGCCGGACTCGTGTGCAACACGGAAAACATTTATTTTCACTCTCATGTCTATTTGCAAAAATAATTGCCCCTTGTTGTCGAGTTTTATCATAACTGCTCGGTGGCACCGGGGAAAAGCAGACGCATAGAAGAACCGGGAAAATTTGGGCCCAAGCCTCGCACCAGTGAACTAACTCAAGACTTGAAAACTTTTAAATGGTGTTGTTCTTCTTTTCTTCTTTCTCTATCTTTTCTTTTTCCTCTGTTGCTGCGCCCTCTTCCTCTTCATGTTCATAAAGCTCCTACAACTCCTTTTTGAAATTCACGTTTTCAAGACCCTCATCTGCTGACAGACTGTCACATCTGCCCACAGAAAGCCAAATATTGTGTTCTATTGTCACAGGTGAATTACCTACCAAGCAATGCTATCATTGCCGAGGCGCTCTTTTTTATTGCTCAGCGAGTTTGGTGTGAAATTTGCTGATACAAATGCCTGAACCTACCCCCCAGGCCAAAGTAGCCAGTCCTATGATCTTACCTTACCTGCTATCAGGTGATGAGCGAAAGGCGAAGCAAGTGTGGCAAAAGTCTAGGAATAGTTTTGTAGTGCACCCACGAACTTGTCCTTAAATGACCGCTCTTTCCGTTTAGTCACACAAGTGCCGTCTGCTACTTTGGAAGAGCAGTTTTAATAAACAAAGAAGCTGTGACCAGCTACGCTTGTCATTTTGTTCTAACTGTTTATTATATCAGGTGCCCCATGATAATGTTTGCCGTCCGTTGACGGACTTCTGTTTTTATTTCACACCTGGCGACCCTATATTTGAACCGCCGTTTAGTCAGACGTAAAAGCCGGATCCATGAGTAGCAACCTCCACATCAAGCACTTACCGACGATACACAGTTCCATTCGCCAACAAATCTGAAGAATATGGATACTGTTCCTGCTGGCAATAGAATCCCTTACACAAGCCGTGAGACCATTGGGCATCCTGACTGACCAGGAAACCCCAAAGGCCCCCATTCCTGTTCTCTACAAAGTTTGCTCGGCAGGCGGCCATCGTCAAAGAAGAGACAAGAATAAGACTGGCTGAATAATTTTCCTTCCAAGAAACAGGCCAAATTACTGTTCAGCGTGCTGGAGTGAGGAGCACGTGATCACTTCGTGGGTACCAGGGCCATGCACGAGGTAAAGTAGGAAGCTGCCCCTGACAAGCTTTGCCAGACGCTGGACTCCCGGGGTCACTAATGACAGACTACGTGGTCTTCATAAAATGGTTCATCCACCAGCCAAAATGGTGTTAGAATTCAAGACAGCCTTGGAAATATTAACCGAAAAGACCTTTGCGCACTTGTTTGCTGCTGAGCTAGACAGTGTGACCTACAAACAGTTTCGAAAGCGCACAACTGCCCTGACGGTCCCGAAGCTGGAACGCAAACCCCACCAACTATGTAGAATGCTCTAAATTTAAAAACTGGAGGCATTGTTTGAATATGGTGGGCCGGAAGGTTGATGCTCCACTCAATTGCTGGCCCGGGACTACCAAAAGAGACTATGTTCCAGTTTCGTTAGTTGGAAAGCCGCCATAAATTGGCGTGACTCGGCGGGAAGAAATGGTAAAGATATAAGCCTGGAGGACATTGCTTTCCTCATATGTGGCAAGTAAAGAAGAAGAAAATGTTCAATGCCCAAAACTGCCCCACTGAATGTGACGGCTTCTCTGTCCCGCCTGATAATGCGTGTGGTGAGGAGTGCCACTAGAAACCCGTGAAGCTGGATGACCTGCTGGTGTGCCGTCCGGCTGGCACTGGCATAGCACGCCGTCCAATAAGTCAGCACTGCCCGAGCAGGTTGCAGAGTAATAAAGCGAAATGTCACGACTTCAGAGAAAAAAGGAGCGCACAAACAGAAATCCCCCAGTTTCTTGTATTGAGGAGACCGGTGATGCACCTCTGGGGGATTGAGAAAATGCTGAGACTTCGCAGTAGTCTGAGGACCGGCTCTAGATTTCTTTTTAGGCATAGACCTAGAAACCCTTCTAGTGCCTAATCGATCTACACTGCCGCTTTTAACATACACGGCGGCGTGCCTCCCCAGTAGCGAGGAATCACTGTAGTGAGTATCCGTTCGTGTCAATTGTTGCATCTGGCAAAAGATAAGGACCCTTTTATAACTAGCAAAAACGGATGTAGCTGCTAAAGTGAAGAGTGGTGAGTTGACGGCTCTGATAGGCTAGTGTTGCTTTGGTTTTGCTCAGGAATATAGGTCGCCCCGGAGTAGTCCGATGTATTATCAGCACCAGTCATGCAGCCCCGCTTGAGATACGCTGGCGGGGGTTCTACCCTCCTGCGAGGCCTTGGATAAGACGATCAGGGAAAAGCCCAAAAGTGATGTAATTCAACCCTGATACTCTCTGTGGGCTGCACCGGTAGTTCCAGTGAAAGATAAAGATGGATCACCCGGGTTGCGCTACTATTGTCAAAACTTTACCAAGTAACAAGGAAAGACTCCCTTGGTTTGCCCGGTATCAGTGGGCTGTCGAAGCGTCTAGGGTACTCGTCACGTCCTCGTTCACCTAGAGTCCAGGTATTGGAATGTGGAAGTTGGAGAGCACGATTGGCAAAAGGCGGCATTCAATAGTGATTGGTTCGTTGGTAATGAATTGCTTAAAGAAGCCCCAGGCTTGCTTGAATACATGATAAAATGATAAATGTGGTGACAAGGTCAGATTGATAGAGACCAGCCGGAAGAATGTGAGCTTACCAAAATAGTATAAATAAGAGTTTGGGTCGTTAAGTTGGTGGAAGCAGAACCATCGCCAGGCAAACATGGGTTTTAAGGTCCAGTGGTCCTGTATACCAGAAGTGAGTTGCTTTAGCTAAAAGGATGGGATAAAACATAAATCTGACAAGTAAATAAATGAATACAATGGTGCAACAAGCAGGACGAAGAAACAGTCTTTTTCATCGGAAGGCTTACGAAGTGTGGCGAAGTAGCATCTGTCTGCTGTTGACGGATAGAACAAGAACAAAACTAAAGTTGGGTCACAATAAGAAAAACGAAATGAACAGAAAGGGACTGGTTGTCGAAAGTGGCAAGATAATTTGGTCGACGGAAGACTTCCAGGTGGTTAATGTAATTGTGTTTAAAATGGACAAAGCATAAAAGACGCGACGGCCAAGGTTGACAGGGAGGCTAATATTAAGAGAACAAACAGCAAGAAATTCACTTTGGAATAAATGAATCAATATGTACCGACGGAGACCAGATAACAATAGATGAAGCTACCAGAAGTGATAGCACCGTTCGACGGGCTATATAGATTTCAGACAGCGACTTTCGGACGGAAGGTCCCGCAACCTGCCAGTATTTGATAAACTTTATTCGGTGATGCTTTCCCTCAACGATGGCCAATACGTTAAAATGAGATGACTCTCAAATGGGGAGAACCTGATAAACATACAAATTTGGCTCAGCTGTCGGAAAATTTGCAGCATGTGGGCCTGAAAATAGAACCTAAGGGCCATCTTTTGCAGCGCAGGGTGGTCTATCTGGGACAGGTAACGTTGGCATTAGGAATCCAAACCAATCGCTCAAAGTGGGAGATAAGACTATGACCTATTTTGTTTAGTGACGACAAATACCATTTTCTTGGGCTGACTTCTGATAGTCACAGACTCGTTCCGAAGATGGCATTAATAACAGCTCCTCTTATCTGCCTCTACGAGATCCATCAAAAGTTTCGCATGACCGAGAAGCAGGAGAAATCCTTTAAAAGACCAAGCGTTCCGTTACAAAAGCTTCTAATCTAGCGTTTACGGACACAGGGAGGTACACCGGTGCGTCTATCAGGGACAGAGAAGCCCCCGACTATGGCACTGATGGAGCGTTGTCACAGAGACAGGGGAGGCACAGAACAAGTAGCTTTTATAGGCGGCAGAACCTTGAGCATAAGGGAGCAGAATTATTTTATGACGCGGAAGATGTTAGCTTCGGTCGACATCGTCCCTTTCTATCGACATTTTTGAGCCGTCATGTCGCCGCTCGAACGGAACACCGTTCCAAGCTGCAGTTGACACAATTCAAGGACTTTGACGAGCAGGTTGCCAGATGGCAAAAATACTTTCAGGAAAACTTCTTCAACCGTCTCCGTCGCACCAGGAAATCTCATAAAGCGGAGACGGTATATCAAGCCAGCCACACAGGGGTCACGGGAATATCCTTCTTGCTCTTCACAAGTGGCACTGGTTAGGTTAGACGAAAGACAGCAGTGAAGAGGATCCAGGCGAAAGATACAAAAGTTGCTATCGTATACGGAAGCCCGGGGATGATGTAACGGGTCCAACGAGCGGAGAACCATTGGGGCCAGTTCTGAAGCGAGCTATTTTTGGTCCAAGTGATATTTTCTCGGATTGATCGATGGCCTTTTGCTCATACAATGTGGCCCACAAGTCATGTAGCAGCTTGTAGTCCCGCAGTCACAACTGAGAAGGGTGCAAGAAAGTCTGACCAACGAGTATGAACATCCGAATCAAAATAAAACGTAGGACGCAGCAAGTGTGAGATACTGGTAACCACATCAGCACAAAAGCGTCTGGCGTTTCTGCACATTGCCAACCGCGCTTGGAGACGAAGGATCTCGGTCTGCCTAGAATAAGACCTTTGAGTCCTGTCAAAGCGAGTGACTTAACGAAATGGTGATTGTCGAAATAAAGGGGCCTTTTCCAGGAATTCAGAATGAGAACGACTATGTTACAGTCATGGTGGACTATTTCAAAAACTGACAGAACTTGCTGCTGTTTCAACCTGGATCAACAAATTGAAGCGATCTAACGCGTAAGGTTAACTAAACGAGTGGCAGACCAAAGAGCAGACGGTGAATGTGTCGGAAGCGTCCCGCAGCTGGCAAAATGATACACAGACTTACAGAAGAGACGCACCGAGACCTCAGGTAACCAGCAGGTTAGCCCATATGGGGCCCTTGATCTAGCAGCCAACCGGAACATTTGGACAAGCCGATCAACAAAGTGCGCAAAACAACCAAGCCAATGACCAGAGTGCAGCAGAAATTCTGAGATAGTGTTATAGTCTTTGTTGCAGAGGCGCCGTTTAGTGAAAGGACTATATAAACGATCGCAAATGTTTCGCTGACTTGTTCGGCATCCCAGATAGAGGTGTCTCTACCTTTTTGCCTCCTTTTCACTGATATCCACTCTGACCACCAAATGTGGAAAATCCCCGAAATCACCATACTAAGCAAGACTTATCACATTAGCGAGCTACGTACATATATTCGTTTGTCCCGGGGCTTTCCGAAGTTTATTTGGCAGCATCAATGCACTATAAACATTTTGAACGTGAATAGTTTTGGCCCGGCAAACCTATGAACTCGTCTTGACACGTCGTGAGTTTGTTCCTCATTTTAAAGACCCTGTTATCTCACTTTTCAGATTCAAATATGTGTTGTATTTGTTTATGTTTTTCCCAATCCCGTATCATAGAAATAACGAATCAATCTCCCTTTGAAGTTCGGGCTTGCAACAGGCCGCTCGTTGCCCAGACTCATCTCACACTACTCAAATAGATCATTTTGAGACAAGGATAGTAATAAGCATGCCTACAGGAGAAATAAAACAGTCGCAACCAAGATAGGAGGTAACGAGGCGAGCCATCACTGAGGTTTAGGAAGCATTCATTCTTTAGACCCCGTTACATCTTTCAGTCCCGTTAGTACCAGCTTTTTTATCCGGAGGATTGTTCTGATTTTAATAATCGTGATTTATTTCTGCTGGGGATTTTCGAACTTAAAGGACAGTTACTGAACGCAGGACTACTGGCAGCCAGTGGGGATAACCAAAGTAAGCTTGGCAAATAAGTCCCCAAATATAACGCAGACAGTAAGCCAGGCAATAGTCAAGGGAAGGTTTAAAACCTGTCATCAAGCAAGCTGCACCATTCAACAGCCTAGTGAACTCCATGAATTGAGTTGGCCACCCAAGAAGAACGTCCATGAAAATAGAGCAACTCTTCTAAGCAGCTTGGAATCTTTGTGGAAGTCAGGGTGAAAATATTAAGGGCAAAAGCAGCCCCACCTGACACGCTGTCGCCATGGATGGACTAGAGGGCTATTGATGGTTTTGATTCGTTGTTCCGAACAGAAGTAGGAGGTAGCCGAATGAACGGATCCTAATGAAAACAAGGTCTTTGCAGGTATTCTGCGGCACGAGATTGGCAAAGTATAAACGTACAAAACACCAACCTGCGTTTAGTGGACAAAGTGACTGCCAAGAGAGAACCGGTGTTTAACAGCGTTCTATATTAAGATTGATCACCACAAGTAGGCTCGGGGTCAAGTCTGACTGAGCCATGATCAAGGAAAAAGTGCAATGAAAACAAGCTTGTTCAGAAGTTGAGTAGTGCTATTTGCTGTTACCTGTGCTATATTAAACGGCCAATTCACGGTATTAGGGGGTAAACACATACGTGAAATATTCGGGGAAATTATTCCGCTTGCGAGTGACACTGCGTGACACACAACCCGCCAAAAGCCTTCAGTGGTTTTAAAGTCTAGGATTTGAGAGGAAGTGTTAATGATGATAATAATAATGGTATATTTCTCGGCCATGGTCGAGACGCACGCGCTAGGGCATGATCATGTTGTGACACTTTACTCAATAAGGTGGAATATTCACAAATGCGAAGTATGAAAGTCGAGAGTATCAGCGATAGATAGACATAGCCAACAACAGTTTGAATGGATCATCTTACTAATGGTTTGCGCGGCAGTTTCAAACCGGTTTCGAATCCGGGCTGGGCGGTGGAGATATCGAAAGACCGTTAGCGCAGTGCCAAGGACGCATTATGAACGAGAATAATGCAAGCTGGTGAAACGGGGGCCTGCTGATGTTCTACAGATAGAGTAAATTTTGAACAAGAAGAAAAGGAAGAAAAAAAGGGGAAAAAATCATAAAGAAGTGTTCTCGGGAAAGTCGGAGCATGCGGAGAGGATAGCGATCCATGAAGACGATGCAGACCCTGAATGTCGGATTTACTGGAGTTCAATAAATGGAATGAGTTTCGAAACGGTGCCGAGACCAATTTCGTGAAAATGAACACTGGTGGATGTGGGAGAAACAGCAGTCCATAAAAAGGTGAGTTCAGATTCAGGATCAGTAACATGTACCATTCAGAAATGAGAAAGCTCAACTGGAGGGTCCTCGAGAAGTGGAGAGTCAATTTCCAACCGGCTACGGTTCGGAGGGAAGGTGGACTGTGGTAACGGATAATAAAGTGTGAAATCTCCGCATGGACTTGAGAGTTATTATGCTGTTTCACTGACAAATATATACATATGTTGACGCATTTGCCTTCAGTGATATTCAGCGTCGTTTCTGGTAACGTACGACATCATATGGGTGTGTTTCGTCTAGCAGGGCAAAGTATGTGCCGGTCAATCGGCTGAGTGTGGTGGTATATTAACAAGATGCGCATGAACTGGAATGTGTGTTGGTTGCTTTAGAAAAAGCTGAATGATCTGCTAAGCAATTGGGAGTATTTCCTGTCGGATGGCTTGATTTCGGTCCCAGCTGCTATGGTAGGTTCTATTTGAGTCTCTGTCCGTACGAGTCAAAGTGGCGTCCTTGGTTATCCGGTTTGGTGACTGCGATAGTGGGAGACAACAGACCTGAAATAAAGGGGGGTTGCAGTCTGGACGTGGTTCCAGCTGTGGGTTATGATGATATATGAAGACAATAGATAATGGACTGGTTAGGTCTGTGTGAGTGAAGCATGGGTGAAGTTTCATTTGAGCAGTCAGTGGCACCTACTCCACATTCTAAGTCTTGATCCTCTCTCAGCCTACCCAGCCCTGCTCTGTTGTCTGCATCTCTTCTGCATATCCTACATCGGCATCTGCTGCCGTTTGATTTATGCAAGGGTACAAGCAAACCCACCCCAGTTATCCTGTCGTAAAACTCCCGGCAATCATATGGGGTTAAACATCCATAGAAGAAAGCATGCTGGGGTCAAAGTTATGACGAGTAGACAGTTTGCAGAATAAAACGAATAAACTTCATCATCACTGTGGCAGAAAGGACAATGTAGACACATGAGATTTTGGGGAATAGTGGAAAAGATAAAAAAATTCTAAATGTTAACAAGTTTAGTCTCTAGAGTTAGGATCACTCCAACAAAGAGGGCTTGGTAAAACGGGTGGCAGGACAAACAGAGGTCGCGTGCCGACACAAAAATCAATAACTTCCGAAGTAAAGATCTTACCACAAGCAGTAATTGAAGGATTTTTACAAAGTGAGGACTTTTTCACAAAGCGATTTCAAATTGTGGACTTATCCGAAATTCCTACAAATTTCACCGTTGCCGATCGAATGGACGGTGTCAAAAGTTAGATAAAAACGTGCTCCAAAGTCTAAGTACAAACAAAAGGTCTTAAGAGCGGCAGGTGAGATAAATGCAGCGTTAATTTTTATCGATGAATCAGAGGCACCTTCCTTCAACTGCATCTGTGTCGATATCGTCGTCGCAGTTATGCC
Organism: Fasciola hepatica; assembly: GCA_948099385.1. NCBI lineage: Eukaryota > Metazoa > Platyhelminthes > Trematoda > Plagiorchiida > Fasciolidae > Fasciola > Fasciola hepatica. The sequence goes on from CANUEZ040000063.1 coordinate 6,637,404, forward strand.
CTTCGAGTGACTATGCTCCTCTGATGTCGCAGATATATTCTCCTTTCTCTGCTCTCACCAACGCGGTAAGTTCGAGTCTATTCCTAGTGGCCACTTCTCTCCAAGAGCTCGTCCTTTAACCTAGAGTACGGCGACACCCATACTGAACGACCTCATTTTTGAGGTTCACTTCTGCCCGAGCCTATGGTTGGCAGATAATAGATTGTTCACAGCCTCCGTAAAAACCTATATTGAGAATCCTCTCAAATGTCCTACATACCTTGCCAAAAGTGACTGTTTGACGTTACTTTGCCAAGCTCGTTCAAGAACAGAACTTCTAATGTTTTTTATGTTTGTGTGAAATATTTCAGTCCGACCTTGAACAGCATATGGCTGTCTTGGTTCGACCACGGGATGTTGAACATTCATGTTTCACTGTTAAGTCCATTTGGCCTCGTACAAAAGTTTGTATCGATTAGTACTTTTGTGATTTTCAACCATGCACCATAGAAGCTACGAAGCAATCTTGTTCCGTTTTCAGATTCGAATGAATTGGCCTCGCATTTTTAGAACTGCGATTCATGCGACTTACGGTCTCCAAGACCCCTGTGCAAGGCAAGTTTCTTGCTTCCATCCATGAAGTTGTATGCACCTCAGAGTTATGGGCAGTCTTTGCAGAAGCAAGTCTTTCGAAGTCAGGGTGATGTCACCAGTATCACTCTAAGTAAAAGGTGCTAGCTCCTTGCTGTTTACAATTCTTTTCACTTCAAGGACTAGAGTGCTCAGTTTCTCGTCATCCAGAGGCTGTGACCTCACCGGAGCCATAAGTAACCTCCACGCGGAACGCTATAGCTTTTTTCACAACCCCCCACAAGGACTAACTTATTGTTGGTTGTAATGCTAGCAACGTTCTTTATTGACAATTCTCTTCGGAATCCGGAACCTGTCCAGGGGCTGCCACCAGTTCTCAAACTCATTCTGGGCCCAGACAAAATTCGATTCACTGCTTGAATGAATGTCGGTCGGCGCACCTGCCAGGTAAACTCTGGAATGTCACCAGAGGCGAGTGGGTGTTCATCGTATTCTCCACCCCTAGATAAGCCGTCTCGGCTTTGGAAAATAGCAGCCTGGTGCCCTGGGTAGGTAGAAGGCTCCAGTGAAATTCTCAAACTTCACCAGATCTTCCCACATCGAATGTGGATTGAGATATCTCTCTGCACTTGGACATCCGTTTCTTCTAGTAAGCTCCACCTCTTCTGAGACTCCTTTTTAGCTAGACCGTCTGTTTCAAATCCGCTGGCGCATCCTGAAATGCTCCGACTTAGGGCGTAGTTTAAGCAAAATGTTGAAAACCACTCGAAAAGAATACACCTTTTGAATATTATCCCTTAGGTTGTTGGCTGGTCTCGCCATTCGGTAATCACAATATACGATATATATCTTCATGTTAAAGAGAGATCCCTACGTGAAGCAGCGTTACCTGTACATCGGCAGAAACCTCAATTCTATCAATTCTCAAACGGCAGGCTACTTCAAGCAAAGGAGTTGTTGGATCGCGGCCTTGCAGAGCGCAGTCATTCGAAAAAACTCTGCGGTATTCCGCAGAACGGTCGAGGGCTGCGCTGATCCTTATGGGTTTCTTGGGGCTTGTACCATGCATTTTCAGTGAAGTTTGCATGAATGTCTCCATTTAACTAGCCAAGGTAGAGGTTGCGAAGCACAGCCTCTAAACATCCTTTTATAGTTGTTGATTTTGGCTTAAGCCTCTGTGCTTGTATTAATAACCTGAGGCCATTTTTTCTTTTGTTTGATAGGTGGCTGACACTTTGGATCAACAAAGGACCGGCACTTCAAACTTTCCGGTTGTGTGCCACATCGCAGCATTCCCAGTGACGAAGCTGCCTTACACTTCCGTGAAGAGTTCTTACATTCCTGCAGTATGTACAAAATTTGTTTACATTACACCGCACGAACTGCGCTATAATGATAATAATGAAATCCCACTTCGAAGAGTCCCGAAGCCCGCCTCACGAGTGATCACAATTTTACATGTGAAGAAACGGACAAACAAAATTCGTATGGAGTTCAGAAATTTGCATAAAAAACGTAGGGTAGGAAGACTTGGAAGGAGTATGAGAGGGGTAAAACGCAAGCAAACCGAGAAGTAACGGAGGGAGCCTAAGCAAACTCAGGGATGGTTTCGAATATGTGCCCGGTGAATTTGGAAGCCAAAGTCAAAGGGACAAATTAGCTGGTCCAATTGAAAGGGATTGAAACCTGGGAGTTTTACATAAGGCGAACTGCAAACTGCATGAGAAACTGCGGTAACGAACAACGCTGAAGGGAAAAGAAAAAAAGAAGGAAAGGGCAGAAAAGGAAAAGGAAGCGGCAAGGCCGGGAGCGGTGTTCAGATCAAAAATCCCTCAGTTCATTGTTTGACAGATTTTCCATGAAGGAAAACTTCCCGCCACTCGAACTGAACGGACTGCCGCATGCCTAATCTTCCTGCCACTGCCCAGAGGTCTGCCTTCCAGGTCACCGGTCATTTAAGGCACCGGATGCAGTCAAGACTGGTGTCCTGAACCCTGTGGCACTTTCCATTGGTCTGCCTTCAAACTCGCCGGCTATACCAGGTGTAAGACATTGTGAAGATTTGTATTTTCAATCCTATCCCTTTATTATTGCCTCATCATCCAGTGAACCGTCTTTCAGCTTGCCGGTGGCATTCGAACAAAACATAATTACCAGATCCGGGAAAAGCAGGGAGTTGTCCTCTCGCCCTTGTTCTACTTCAAGACGTGAGGACTTCGAAAAAAATTGAGTTGTATGGCAAGGGATTAGATAGACATGAAGTATGCTGCACTGCAACAAACGGACTGTGACAATTTGAAAACAGAGAGCAGGCAATGCGAGAGGTAAATAAGGAGTTAAATGGTTATAATGGATTGGATAGATTGACTTACAGTAAATATGAGGCACAGATATGGAGAGAGTGGTACAATATCATGAGGGGTATGGAGGTAGTGGCAATTAAACTGGCCGGCTAGGAACTGGGGGATGCAGAAGAAATATACATCTATACATACATATATGTATGTCCATTTGTATATGTATACATATCAGAAGAGCGGGAGCAAAGAGCAGTGAATTGATGGGACACGGACGCGCATGTAAGAGACAGTTTGGGTTAGATCAAATTGCACAGAATTGCCTTGGATAAATTCCGATGAACTTGTTTACGGCAGGTGAATTTGGGGATCAGCAGAGAGAGTGGAGCGACTTAGGAAGAACGGAAGTGATGGCTAAGGGCAAAAGGTGACAAACGAAGGAATATGAGGGAGAGGATCGAAGAAAACAGGTCGGAGTAAATCTTACTATCTGATAGCTGCGGGCGCGACATGTTGAAATGGTGAAAAACTGAGTGAAGCCCTAATGAATGGACATACAATACGCAACAAGAAGATGTTGGCTGTAAAAACTGCTTGGGGAGGCAGAACAAATCAAAATACGGAGTGGTCGGAGAAGTGTAAAATGTTAGTGGAGAAAGGTAACCTAGAGGTAAGACAAATTCGCTTGCAAAGATACAGAAGTTGTACTGGAGAATAACTTAGGACAGAAAACAGGAAGTAAAGGATCAGAAAGATTAGGCAGGACGGATTATATGGTAAGAAACTGTACGTGAAAACAATGACATGATGATGACTTTAAATAAGGTGGAAGGCGGAAAAGCAGAAAGGCCTGAAAAGCACACTGGAGAAGCCTGATGTGATCAACATACGAAAAGGAACAGAATGCTTACCGGAGAGAAACAGGTAAGAGGTGACCCGTCGGGTCGTTTCACTGGAGATCAAACACGATGAAAACTAAGAAGAGAAAAAGCGAGGAGTACCCAGACGGGTTAACCTGTGATGGAGCAAGAGGCACGAGAAATACGTGCTCGGTGGAGCTGGGAGAATGAAACTGGAAGGCCACCTGCCGACAAGCGACTGCACAAATGAAATGAGCTCGAAGTTTCTAGTCGGGGCCTTGCCCAAGTGGAAGATTCACAGAAGAATTTCGGAGTCAAGCAAGGAAAATATGGTGGCGGTGGAAAGAAATGAGTGTGGATGTAAAATCTGGAAATGTTGGAAAGGCGAATTCTTTTACTGCATTGATCATGGTCAGGGGTAGGTTCAGTGCGTAATGAAGAGAGGTTGAGGTAGAAGGGCAACAAAGTATATGTCGAAATGATAGCCAGTCAGGTACGCGACCGATGAGCTTGGTGAGCACAACGAGGTACCAAATGAAAAGAGATTGGGAACTGGCAAGTGTGACTTGGGCGGATAGGTTAATATCGCGAGCCAGGGCAGGGTAAAAAGGATAGGGCGAGAATGACATCGCGTGGTGAGGGCTGTCAGGGTGCGAAAAGATAGGAACAAAGACAGGGTGGATGATTGTGCTTACAGAGGTGAAACGACGAAAAGGAGGATTGACGAGAGAGCTGACAAGAACGATAGATGAGCGAACCTTGACGGAAGAAAATCTGCAGAAGCATACCATCTGCCACCGACAGGAATGGGTGCGGTAGAGTGAGCAGAGTAGGAGCGCGTAATCCACAACCGATACTGGCTGTTGGGGCTAGCCTGCGCTGGACGCCCAACCAGAAAACGCCTCGAGAAGTGAAAATAGGGGGTGTTATCTACCAGCCTAATTGAGCTTCTACATCTTCCCAGATGGCTTGCACCTCTGATGTGCGCCGGTCGAAGCTGTGGGTCTGACCGGGCCCCACACGGTTGGGATTGGTGTGGGTGATCATTGTTGACTGTGCAGGAGGCCGAGCAACCAAGCTAAGGGTGTCTGATCCAATAGCAACCACTGAGGTCGTGAGAACTTGGACAAAAGATCCATCGGAAACAGCGATCGACAGGCGGCCACGTAATATAATTATCCAGGTGCAACAGCCAGGGAGAGAATCAGTATAGTTCCTGAGGTGGTTGACTTGCACTGAGGATAAATAGAAAAGAAAGGGAGGTAGAAAAACGCAGTCTGGGAATACCCCGTCCCAGGCTCAACGGTTAACGGAAGGAGGAACAAGCGGAAAGCACGGGCTCACCAGTGCAGCGAGTTCCTAGGAAAACTGAGGCCGCGGAACGCAAGACTCAAAATAAAAAACGGATAGGCATGAGCTACAGAATTCAGTAACGAGGTTGAGGTTTGATCTGGACAAGTCAATCAGAAGAAGAAAAGAATAAATGCTGCAGGAAATTACGGCAGAAACTAAGCTGGGATATAGGGTGAGGGCAAAATGGGAGACGTCGTAGCTGGATATGGAATTCAGATAATGATCCACGTGAAGTGAGAGAAATGAGACCAAAGTTTTCAGTCAGAAATAGCTGACGGATTGATGGGAATATATGTAATGAGACTTGATGTGGAAAAGAGGCAGCGTAAGCAAAAGAATATCAAGGAGCTTCGAACTAAACCCCCCCAACTAGAACTTGGAAGTTCAAGGAAGCTTTTTGGTTTTCTGCAGCTAGTGTAAACATAGGTCCATGCGGATGTGACGAGCTCAGCATATGACCGTTCGGGATTTCCAAGCCTTTAGTCTAGTATGGAGTGAGCTCCAGCCACTTGAAAGCCGGTCCGCAAATCTGATTTTGAGGCCTCCGCTCCCTTCAATCGTGTGCATCGCAGGTGCGATCATTGTCTTGACAAAGATAATCTGGACATTTTCGTCTCATTGGTAGGCCAATAATAAAGAAATCCAGTGGCATAAAAACGGCTTCTGCCTCCATCAACGACGATAGCTGTGGCGCGATTTAGTCCCTCTGAATAACAAGAGTGCCTAAAAATGCTAATTATAACTGAACGGAGCCAAATCTCAGGCCGATGTCGTTGTGCCAGATCCTGTATCAAAAACTCAAATTCCCTAACCATTCTTCCGTGCTTCACTACCTCCATTGGAGTCAGGCTCAAACTTGTGAGTTTGTCTGGGTTGCTTTTAGATGTACAGACATTCCTACATTCTATCAGAATTCCGGATTCCAATTCGTGGATCACATGCAACAGTACGTGGTGACTTCATCCGCATCTTTGCCGATGACACTAGGCTTCCTGACAACATTTGAGTCAGTCGGAAACAGGATACAGGCACCATTCTCTTTGGCCGCCGCCTATCTTTCAGGAAAGCCAAAGTCCTGGAAAGCGGGCATTCCGGGAGTCGATGAGCCCCTCACCTAGATTACAACCTGCGGAGTGGGTGTACTTGTGCCGAGTAGCTTAAGCACTCTCCCACGACCTGTTTATTGGGCGTTTTTCTATCGAGTAGGTGGCCTAGGTAACCTGTTTATGCGGGGGACCTGTCCAAACCCGCTACTGGCAACCCACGACCGACGATCGATATACTCAGTCAGGTCTTCGAACCTGACCTTAAGCCCTGGAAGGCTTATCCGTCCTGTTTCCTCGGCTCAACCGCTCCGCGATTCAACAGGCAAGCAACAAACAATGATTTGTACCATGCGTGGCGCACTGGAATCGGAACAGTAGTTCAAGCGGTTGAGCGAAACTCTCCAATCCTGCTCCTTTATCTCTAGGTCAGCTATTAAACCCATGTCTATCTTCGAGCGCCCTATCCCCAGGGTTACTCTGTTAATCATTTCTAGTGCGATTCTGAACGGTTCTCTGAGAACGTCCTTCGAGTAAAGCAAGACCTCACGTGGCCTACTTGAGGTTCCCACATTCCACGCCGTTCTACTGCCTCTCGGGTGCGTACGAGCCAATATGGCATGAAGTGGAGGGGTCTTGAATTCTTGAATCAGTGCACGAACATGAGGCTGAAGCCCGAAGACTCACGGATATTTCAATTATCTTATTATCTCATTGTCACCAGCGAGCTGGAAAACAAACCACTGGATAACACGAGAGGGTTAAGGATAATAATCTTGACTACATCTTTCTTCTTAAAATTTTGGTGGGCCGGATGACAGATCATTAGTCAGCGGGAGAGGGTTCAGTTTTGCGGTATTTCGTTTGGCTTCAGTGGCGCAAACGATTCTTTCTCGAAGGACCCATCAGATACCACGAGGCGAGACTTTCAAAGCATGCGCGTCGCGTGCAGCAGTGACAGAGGAGGTTTTGCCCCGCGTCGACGATCTACCACTAGACGAAGTTCTCCTACTGCCTTATGAATTAACCTTGTTGATTTCGATGTCCATTGAAGGTTATGGCTTTAAATTTGGAAGATCTACTATTAACCACTTTCTCGAAAGTCGTTTCTCAAGTGGCCCTTGGAATTCTGCCTAGTGAATTAATTTTTGTCCTGTTTTGGGTCGGTCAAAATATATGCCAGGTGGTCCACTAGGCTTTGCGTGAAGCGTACTCACTTGTTCCCTGGTTAATTTAAAATATCCTCTAGTTAAGATATTCAAAGTTTACACATCCATCTGCCACTTAAGAATATCTGGTTAAGCACGCACAGCGGCGCTGATAGAACCAATAGATCCAGCAATAGCTAGGGAATCATACCGAACCATACCCCCTCCCGGAGACTTGCCGGATCACTTACTGTCCATATTCCATACCTTTAGCCCCCTTGCTCTGCATACCCCATGATGTTTCCGTGCAGCCAGTCCAGTATGCAACGCTTTCAAAACGTGGCAAACTATGCGTGCCGTTATGTGCGCGACGTTGAATGGCTAACTTACGTTGTTGAGGAGAGGGCACATACGAGAAATATTCGATCGCAAGGTTCACCATGCGGTAACGCGCCAACATGCTTCAACTTGATGAATCTTGTTCGCTGTGTGAACGACAGTAAGTGTAAAATAAGTAATCAACTGGCCACCAGCAGTAAGAGGCTTACTGATAAAAGTATATTAAAAAGCTAAGACAGCTACAAATGGGGTGAAACGACGGGTGTGAAAAAGGAAGGTGTGGAAAAAGAGGTGTGGGCTGGGGAGAATTTGTAGATGGAAACCATAAAATTATCGCGTGGCACGGCCATAGAAACAACAACTGTTGCACAAAGGTACGTTGCTTACACAATTCTGGCTTCAGCAGTCGAATTGCCACGGCTTCTGAGGCCATCAGCAACAGCCCGCGTAATCCCTTCGCGTGAACTCCGAGAATTGTAAGGACCGGTCTGAAAGCTGTCACTGTGTCAATTTGATGTCCGCTATCCACCAGATGTTGAAGGATTGCGCTATCGATAGTCCGAAACGTTACTTTGCTTACGGAAGCCGGGACGTTTTCTGATATCCCCTTTGACAGGGGTCTTGTCGTATATCCAAATGCTGTGCACTACTAGAGCGCGTAAGCTGATATGCATCTAGTCATGTATAATGTGTTGTATTGACATGATTAAGAATCACTGAAAAACGAGCTTGTTCGACGACCTGTGTTTTCCAAATGTGCTCTGAGGAATCTTTCGGACAATTTAAACAGGCCAAAGACCCCGTTGTATTAGGGAACTTAATAAGTATGTCAAATTCTTCACCAAACTGGCCATGGCGAGAACTCGCTTTTAGTTTGTTGATAACTGTCAATCACTCAGTTTTCCCAAGCAATACGAAGCCATGTTTAGACGGAATTGGATCCATATATCTTGTGTGTCGTTTCAGCGTCAGGCTCTCAATGAGCATGATACAGTTTCGAACAGGCTCCAATATTAAGAACGGACTTGTGTGTCATCCTGTAGCGTACTTTTTCAGTTAACGCTAAGCGAAAGAAAAAAATTCACTCAACAATTCCATTCAATCGTGCACAAACAAGTAAATCAGAAACGAAACACATCGATTAAACGCATTGACAGATCATAACCTGTTGGTGAGTTTCCATCAAATCCTGAAAGATTTGTACACAACCTATCCAACATGGATCCAGACACATTTCTGCCAGAAGAATTATCCCTGGGACCTAAATCTTGCTGCCCCAACAAACAAGATCACACAGCTGGATACCTAGGTGGAATTCGCGAATCTCTACTCCCAATTGAGTGACCTACTTCCATCATTACAAACGGAAATAGAAAATCCCAAATTTACCCTAGTGAATACAGGTTACCAGTGCAATGTGCCAAACCAACAATGAGAGGCCTACTGACAACAGATAATGTTAAAGAGCTAAGAGAGCCAACAAATAATATTAAAAAAGTGATTATAACAAGACCCGAAAAAGGGCGGGTATAATGCTTCTTAAAAATTCGAACTATGTTGAAAAGATGGAGGCCATACCCAACGATGGTGCCAAATTCGTGAAGACGGAAACCGAGAAAGACAGAACTAGAAACAAAGAAGTCCCTGGCCAGCGGTTTATGGCATCTTCAAAAGAAGGTGCTATTGACTGGGTCACATTTGAAAGAATTTAATCGAGAGCAACTATCAACAAAAGACCGTATGGATTGCCAAACATTCAAAGGAAAGGACACAACTGAGGCCAATTTTAAACGTGTGCAACCCAACATACCATGCCGCAGCAAAGTGGTTGACGAATCTCTTGGAGCGAGCTAGAGCGACAGTGACAAAACACAGTATAAAGGATACCTTCGAACTTGTAAAATACGTCAGTGATCCGAATGTGAAAGGACAATATATGCACTCATTGAACGTCACGTCACTATTCAATAACGTCCCTATCGAGGAAACTATTGACTAACTTTGTGGCTTCATAAAAGCTAATGAGATTGAAACAGGTGTGCCATTGGACGACCTGCGACAGTTACTCTTTGTAGGTACCCAGAATATTCAATTTAAGTTTACCGAGCAGATTAACCGCCAAAAAGATGGTGTTGCGATGGGGTCTCCACTCGGACCAATATTTGCTGCTATCTTTATGGCAAATTTGGAACAAACGGCCCGTTACAATCATCGATTCGCAGACTTCGGTTGTACAAGCGATACGTGGATGAAATTCTATGTATAACGGACCAATTTCTCCACAGAGAAAAATTACTAAACAGCTTCAACTCAGCACATCCAAACTTGAGTTTCACACTAGAACCAGAATCAGAAAACTCACCAGTCTTCTCAGACGTATTTTTGACTCATCGAGAAGATGGCTCAATACGGTGGTCAGTGCACAGAAAACCAACATAGGATAGGAAGTACACCCATTTCGTAGTTTTGTACCGCCTAAATTGAAAAGAAAACTAATTTTATGCCTATCAGACACAGAGAAATATATATATACCTCAGATACCATGAAAGAAGAGTTTGTTACGGTGCGCAATAGTTTTACTCAGGACGGATACCCGGAACGCCTAATCGACCGAATGGTGCAGTTGGATTTAGAAATTCTAAGGAAAACGGTTGTTGAAGGGAAGTCAGTATACATCTCTCTGCCATCTAAGGGCGACACTCTGGCACATGTATTTCATCGAACATTGGCAAGCGTCGTCAACAATACATTCTACGATGCTAAAGTGCGCGTTTTGTTCAACTCTAAGCCAGCGGTGTGCTTGCGGATAAAAAATATGTGCCTGTTTCTGAAGCCTTATATTGCATGTACTTTTTCACTTGCTTTTGTGGAACAACGTATATCGGCCGCACTACGAAACGCTTGTCTGAACGCATCCGTGAGCGTCATCCAGCGAGGTTGAGGACTGGCAAAATTAGGCCAACTATCAGCGTAGTCGTTTCACACCTAGCTGAAACTAATAGAACAAAAGATTGGGACCGATGAGGCTACCTGTCCTCGGATTGTTGATCAATAAAAGACTCCGTATTTGTTAAGATTCGGACATGCGCAGCGAATGAGGACTTACCAAGGGCCTTAGATATGCGTAGCTCTAGTATTTCTAAGCTTTTGTCACCTGTGAACGGGACAGTTAGAAAAATATCCCTTTTCTTGGTCATTTGCACTTTCATTCCGTGTCTCCCCTCTCCCATATTTTGACGAATAAACGATTATGGATAGCCGATTTTAACAGTGTGTCACGTATGTGTTCCAGTTCTTGGGCAATTGTGTCAGGACTACAGATGTTTCGTGCTCTGCAGGTCAGAGAGCTCACCACGTTTCGTTTGTATCGTAGGGTGTTCTATTGATGTCAGTCGGTTGTTCAATATGCGATCATAATTGGCGGAAAAAGAGGGTTAAAAACTATTTGTTGGATAATTAGTACGGAAATGAGACATTGGTTTCAGTCGGGCGTGAAAGAAGGTGTTATACTGGCGATATTAGAAGCAAACACAATGGCAGGTCGATTATAGTCGAACAATCAGCGGCATGTTTGCAGCATGGCTAGTATACAGATATTGTTTTTCAATCCGCAATCCGTGTTAGTGGATGGAGCTGGCCGCGCGCTGGGCATCCAACCCGAAAACCGGTTTTAGTAACAGAAGGTGCTATCCATCAGTCTAGTTGTGCACGCGCACTCTTGCAGAAGTTCTGCGTGCTCGATATGCACTGGCTAAAACAGTGGATCTGGTCGCGCCCCTCACCGGTGGGATTTGCAAGAGTGGCACTGGCAAAACCACATAGCCGTAAAGATCTAATAGTTTGCGAGAGAGCGACCAGGTTGCGAGGGATCCTGGAGGGCAAGTCCAATGGAAAATCAATGGGCTGGCGGCCAGATATGGAAATTTCAGCTGTGGATATAAACCAGGTTGTTTGCCTGGATTGCCTCCGGAGTGGTGAAGGCCGTTGAAGGAAAGATGCGCATCAGTGGGTGCCTGAGAATGAAAAATAAAGGAACGCAGTCTGAGATGCCCTCAGCTGAGGATCAATGGTCATTAGTAAAACAGCGTATAGCTGTTAAAACATGGGATCCAGTTTGGGGAAAATCTGAGATGGAAGCTCTTGGGGGTGGGCAGGAATACAAAGGTACCGATGGATACCATAGATGTGGATAAAGATGAATTGCAAATGAATGGTTGCCGCCGGAATTGGAGTCCAGGTCCAGGGGACCTTACCCGGAGAGTGTTTTATTTGCCATCTAAAAGTCTAGACCACCCTCATGCGCTTGTTCCAAAGTGGTACATGTATGTGTTAGTTGTGGCACTTTGGTGACATGAACTAATTTATAAGGACAACTTTTGATTGGTCTGCTGTCTGGCAGTCGCAAACACGTCTTCGGGCAGTCCGTTCCATACCCAGGGATGGACAACGATGAAGAAGCTCGCTTTTAATTTCGTTCTGGGTTATGGAACTTTAGTGGGGTGATGTTTGTTTCGTAGGGGGTAAAACATGTCTTGGGCGAAACATAAGCGTGTGTTGGATGTGTGCACTCCAGAATGTGGGAGGTTCGATAGAAAATGCAGACTGGGCCTCATACGTTGTGGCTACAAGGGTTCAAGCTTCAGCAGTCCACATCTCTCTTTCAGTTCATTGGGGATGACAAGTCGAGCAATCGCCTGGTAAGGGACGGCTAAACGTTTTGATCGCGAGTCTGTCAAATCTACGTGAGCGAATTTGTACCAATGAACAGTACTCAAGCTGCGGTCTGGCGTAGAAGTCGACGATCATATGCCGGTTGCCAGGCACCGACACTGCTCCGCATTTGGAGTTTGTCGCCAAACCAACATCTCTTCTGTGAAGGTTGACCAGATGATCCAATTTGTTAAGGTTGCTCCGCTAGCTGGTGTGATTGACCAGGTTTGACGGACGTCTAAGCATTATGAGGGGTCCCCACCAGCTTAGAGAAGTACAATGTATCGACCGAAACCTACGAGTCCTGGTCACAAAGGAGTCCGTCCAGCTATTCGCTTTTTGATCTACCGAATAATTAACTTCACGCATTTTGGATAGCCTCCGGAAGTTCAAACCAAGGCGTTGTCAAAGTTGATGTTAACTTGGGTCAATCTGGTATTACTCTGAAAATTTTACGGTACTATCGGTGAGTTAACATTTAGGCGCATATTGATCGCACCTTTACCAGTTAGATTTGGCCACCGTCTAGGCAAAAGATAGTCAAATTCAAGACTGAAATCTGTAAAAGAGAACAGCTGACCAAAGAGAAAAAATAGGTAGCAGTCATCCGTAGCCCAAAGAAATAGAACAAATCACCCAAGCCAAATCAGACCCAACAAAGAATTTCCTCAGAGTGGAGCCAAAAGATCGACGTAAGCGAGTCAAGCCTCTACGATCCGTCAACGCGAAGAAGAAAGCTAAACCAGAAACCAAGAAGACAAATCGTCTTGAATCACTGCTACTCATTACCATACCAAATGTCCAAAAGAAGCAGATAGTTTCAAGTTTTGAGGGGAGGAGTTGGATGCTTCAGCAACCGAGAGGATAAAACTGGAACGGGTTTGATGAGCTACCGTGACAAGGGTTCATGCGGCGCATGCAATTCCTTTTCGGTCTCATCTTCAGCAGTAGTGGAGAATAGGTGGGGCATGGAATAGTTGAAACAAACATTGTCACATGATATGGAAGGTACAGCACAAGCAGGGACGACGCAGATGTGACGGAGGATGCATTTTCAAGTTCTTCGGGGGAGTAAGCAGGGAGAAACCGCAAAATGGTGCTCAAGAAAATTTTTATGAATACTAAGAGTCAAGATACTGTGAATAAGGAGAGGGAATTACCGGAAATAACGGGCACCATCCAGCAACGTGAACCCGCGACTGGTTAGAGAAGGGAGGAGTCCCACGATATAAAGAATGATTTGCGAAAAGAGATGCCTTCAAGGACGGTTAAATGTAGAAACACAGGAGACAATAAATTTGTTCTTCTGGATTACGCCTGACTACTCCTAAAGTGATAAATACTTCATTTTATCGAGTCTCTCGTGGCATTTCTGCACTAGCACTGGGCTTTATAGTTGAGATTGGCTTAGGTGTTCCAGGTGCTCCCTTTATTGGGATAGGCTCCGTTGCACGGTTGTTCATCAGTCGAACTTGTCAATCCGAGGTCTCGGACAGGTTTGATATATCAGCGGGTGGCAGCCATATGTAATGCATATTATGCTATGAGTATGATCCCCTTCTGGCGCAAAGGATGAGTTGTCAGGGCCAAAGTAAACAGCGGAAACTTTCGAACCACGTCAGTTGAAAACAATGGACATTGGTGGCTAGTGCAGTAATATTTGATGTGCTGCCTGTAGAAGCATATGCTAGGGTTGATACATCAGTGGAAGAATAACTGTCAGTTCAATAGGAAGCCGTCCGAAGATTTCTTACGCCTTTCGTTTGCTTATCATCAAGTTGTCCAACGGATAAAGAGCTCCAGTAACGGATCAGCCGACACCAGTGCGGGTGTACCCCTTGGCCACTGGGTATGAAGAATGACACCGTAGAATCAGCCAGCACTCGACTCCATGCTAACACTTGAGGTTTGTATCGTTGTTGTGACAGATAAAACAGTACACAGAAGGGTCTGAAGTGGATGGAGAAAGGTAGCCGTAGTCTGGAGGAGGTTCCAGCTGGGAATTATGATATACATTATGACTGTTAGCATAGGTGTGATATGACAATAGAGGGGAAGAGCTTGGTCGGTATGAGTTTGCGAAAAAGTAGTACGCTATCATCCGACTTAGGCACTAACAGAGGAACCAAAGGCATAATCGGCGAACCGGGAGCGCAGCGGCAAGGTACTTACTGGTCGAATGGTACTGACTGGTGTCCGGCGTCTGTTTTCAGGTTAGTGATGAATGAAGCAGTAACTTCACGGGTGTTGGGTGCTAGGACGCGTAGGACGTCGCCTCTTCTACAAATGTGAGGAAAGATAGCCAGTTAGTAATGGGAAATATGCACGGTTCTCTGTGTTCAATTTTGGGAACTTAAATGAGGCAGGTTTTGAGTATCTGTTGCCTCGATATGCTATCCATGTTGGTAGGCTTAGAGTCTAGGCTACGGTAGGTATTGCTGTTGGTAGGAGACTACTCAGATGTGCTAAGAACCAGGATAGCGGTTTATATTACTGGTCTTAGGGATATTTGACAGTAACCACCGGACGAAGCAGACGGAGACAAAGAGAATCCCAAGGAATCGTTCTATGGTAGGAAACTCTTCCAGGGGCGACTCTCCTCAAGCAATAACTGCGAGCGATTTTGTTGGTGTTGGGGTCGAATTTTGGACTTCAAGGCTCGGTGGTTCCCCGAGACGGCTGACTTCACGGATGGAAACAGGAGACCCACCTGTCCTGTGTTTGGGAACTTTGGTAACCCTCTTACCCTCCAACTTTACAGACCCGACGAAGGAAGCTGGCCAAAGAAAGATCCCTCATGGTTAGCGATGTAGAGGTGACCGTAGATGACCTCACTTCAGTTGATGGCCTTTGAAAGTTGCTGCAGAAATCATCCAGCCATCACGGGCTGGTGAGAAAGGTGAAGGTTGGATCCACAAAGAGTACACTGGTCCATAGAGTACATAGTGTTGGCTTATTCGAAGAAGAATAAGGGCCACTCAATACTGCGAACTCAGGAGTCTAGCAACATGCACATTCAACTGTGAAAACAAAGGAATTGTGAACTTGTATACATCGAAGCCAGTCCCAGCGGACCCCTGGGTCAGACAATTTACCCGTTCCCCTCTATCGGATTCCCTTTAAATGAGCTGCCTGAATAATATAACGGAAACTCATGAGTCTTGCAATACAAGATTCCTTCACACATACTCCATTAATTAGGTTCCAGAGCACGGTAAGAATTTCATGCATATCTCACACAAACCTACACTAGTTAACTGATAACTACCATGAATGATCTACATGTATGTTAGTGAAGTTCTTCAGATCACAATATTGTTATGATTTCCAAATTATGGTTTGATCATTGAGAGAAAGGCTCCATGGGTTGTAATTATCGCTTTCACGCACACAGGCTCACTCACTCATATAGAAACAAATGCCTGTTAGTTCAGCATCTGTGAACACAGAATGCCCCCACACCTTCAGCACTTATACCCGCCACTTACACTTTCCACTCTTACTAATCACGCGGGTGGATAACGGTTGGCAAGAAGGGGATTACCTCTCTCTGTGCAACAACAACTCGTCGGTATCACTACCTAATTGCTTGTGACTACACCTTGCATATATTTGAGACGAATCTGGATGCAGTCGATAGTAGATATGTGCGCAAACGGCAGGGCTCGGATAGGTAGGAAGAATCTGCACCTCATTGCACCTGAGCTTGTCAGGTGCTTGCCTGCGAGACCAGTGACTGAGTTCACTCAAGAGTGTGAACTTCGGAGAGCAGTAGACCAGTCCAGCACTGTTTACCTTGACAACTCCTAGGAACAAATTTACACTGTGATTGAATTCTGCCCTAGCTAGTGATTGGGCTGCCTGAGGAAACTGAGGTAATCAGGGGACGCTTTGTTCTTGATCACTGCGGTTAAAAGGTATCATTCACTTTTCCAGAAATTTTCAACATCACAATAGCTTTCGATGTGAATAAACCGAAGCACCAGTAGATAGTCTTACTTAGTGCACGAAAAGAGTGATGGTTTCCACATCAGAGCCTCGGGAAATGGAAATCAAGTGGCAGAATGACACGGAAAAAAACAGGAAATGTCGTCTGGAACTCGGCCAAAAAACAGGGTCTGAAAGGATTACTAGGGCACGGTTCAGGGGGGAGTACGGTTGGCGGCGCGAGAAACGTTGCCTTTTTTGTTCAGCCAGTCACCAGGAATGTTGTTTGAGGCAGTATGAGACCTGCATTTACCTTTATTTTACGTCACTGATAGTTTCCAAGAAATAAACTGTGACAACGCGTTTTGTTTTGCTGGTGTTATCATGATTCTCTATTCTTTTCAACCGCGTAATTTGGCCTACATCCACACCAAGACTGCAGGTGGACCAAACGCGTATAACAAACATATTTCTCCCGAATCGCCTCCATTATATGGGACTTAAATTCCCACAAATTCGCTGGTGAGGGCTCAGGGCCTTCGCAAACAAACATACCGCCTTTAGAAACAGGCTGCATACCAAAGAGCTCGGACCAAGAGAAAGAGAATACCTGTCTGCCGAATGAATAGGAGGCGTGATAGCCGGCTTCTGATTTTTCAGTGCTACGCCGGACCGCAGCTTGAGTACTGTTCATTGGTACAAATTCGCTCACGTAGATTTGACAGACTCGCGATCAAAACGTTTAGCCGTCCCTTACCAGGCGATTGCTCGACTTGTCATCCCCAATGAACTGAAAGAGAGATGTGGACTGCTGAAGCTTGAACCCTTGTAGCCACAACGTATGAGGCCCAGTCTGCATTTTCTATCGAACCTCCCACATTCTGGAGTGCACACATCCAACACACGCTTATGTTTCGCCCAAGACATGTTTTACCCCCTACGAAACAAACATCACCCCACTAAAGTTCCATAACCCAGAACGAAATTAAAAGCGAGCTTCTTCATCGTTGTCCATCCCTGGGTATGGAACGGACTGCCCGAAGACGTGTTTGCGACTGCCAGACAGCAGACCAATCAAAAGTTGTCCTTATAAATTAGTTCATGTCACCAAAGTGCCACAACTAACACATACATGTACCACTTTGGAACAAGCGCATGAGGGTGGTCTAGACTTTTAGATGGCAAATAAAACACTCTCCGGGTAAGGTCCCCTGGACCTGGACTCCAATTCCGGCGGCAACCATTCATTTGCAATTCATCTTTATCCACATCTATGGTATCCATCGGTACCTTTGTATTCCTGCCCACCCCCAAGAGCTTCCATCTCAGATTTTCCCCAAACTGGATCCCATGTTTTAACAGCTATACGCTGTTTTACTAATGACCATTGATCCTCAGCTGAGGGCATCTCAGACTGCGTTCCTTTATTTTTCATTCTCAGGCACCCACTGATGCGCATCTTTCCTTCAACGGCCTTCACCACTCCGGAGGCAATCCAGGCAAACAACCTGGTTTATATCCACAGCTGAAATTTCCATATCTGGCCGCCAGCCCATTGATTTTCCATTGGACTTGCCCTCCAGGATCCCTCGCAACCTGGTCGCTCTCTCGCAAACTATTAGATCTTTACGGCTATGTGGTTTTGCCAGTGCCACTCTTGCAAATCCCACCGGTGAGGGGCGCGACCAGATCCACTGTTTTAGCCAGTGCATATCGAGCACGCAGAACTTCTGCAAGAGTGCGCGTGCACAACTAGACTGATGGATAGCACCTTCTGTTACTAAAACCGGTTTTCGGGTTGGATGCCCAGCGCGCGGCCAGCTCCATCCACTAACACGGATTGCGGATTGAAAAACAATATCTGTATACTAGCCATGCTGCAAACATGCCGCTGATTGTTCGACTATAATCGACCTGCCATTGTGTTTGCTTCTAATATCGCCAGTATAACACCTTCTTTCACGCCCGACTGAAACCAATGTCTCATTTCCGTACTAATTATCCAACAAATAGTTTTTAACCCTCTTTTTCCGCCAATTATGATCGCATATTGAACAACCGACTGACATCAATAGAACACCCTACGATACAAACGAAACGTGGTGAGCTCTCTGACCTGCAGAGCACGAAACATCTGTAGTCCTGACACAATTGCCCAAGAACTGGAACACATACGTGACACACTGTTAAAATCGGCTATCCATAATCGTTTATTCGTCAAAATATGGGAGAGGGGAGACACGGAATGAAAGTGCAAATGACCAAGAAAAGGGATATTTTTCTAACTGTCCCGTTCACAGGTGACAAAAGCTTAGAAATACTAGAGCTACGCATATCTAAGGCCCTTGGTAAGTCCTCATTCGCTGCGCATGTCCGAATCTTAACAAATACGGAGTCTTTTATTGATCAACAATCCGAGGACAGGTAGCCTCATCGGTCCCAATCTTTTGTTCTATTAGTTTCAGCTAGGTGTGAAACGACTACGCTGATAGTTGGCCTAATTTTGCCAGTCCTCAACCTCGCTGGATGACGCTCACGGATGCGTTCAGACAAGCGTTTCGTAGTGCGGCCGATATACGTTGTTCCACAAAAGCAAGTGAAAAAGTACATGCAATATAAGGCTTCAGAAACAGGCACATATTTTTTATCCGCAAGCACACCGCTGGCTTAGAGTTGAACAAAACGCGCACTTTAGCATCGTAGAATGTATTGTTGACGACGCTTGCCAATGTTCGATGAAATACATGTGCCAGAGTGTCGCCCTTAGATGGCAGAGAGATGTATACTGACTTCCCTTCAACAACCGTTTTCCTTAGAATTTCTAAATCCAACTGCACCATTCGGTCGATTAGGCGTTCCGGGTATCCGTCCTGAGTAAAACTATTGCGCACCGTAACAAACTCTTCTTTCATGGTATCTGAGGTATATATATATTTCTCTGTGTCTGATAGGCATAAAATTAGTTTTCTTTTCAATTTAGGCGGTACAAAACTACGAAATGGGTGTACTTCCTATCCTATGTTGGTTTTCTGTGCACTGACCACCGTATTGAGCCATCTTCTCGATGAGTCAAAAATACGTCTGAGAAGACTGGTGAGTTTTCTGATTCTGGTTCTAGTGTGAAACTCAAGTTTGGATGTGCTGAGTTGAAGCTGTTTAGTAATTTTTCTCTGTGGAGAAATTGGTCCGTTATACATAGAATTTCATCCACGTATCGCTTGTACAACCGAAGTCT
Source organism: Fasciola hepatica (assembly GCA_948099385.1). Taxonomy (NCBI): domain Eukaryota; kingdom Metazoa; phylum Platyhelminthes; class Trematoda; order Plagiorchiida; family Fasciolidae; genus Fasciola; species Fasciola hepatica. The sequence goes on from CANUEZ040000063.1 coordinate 6,656,887, forward strand.
GCGAATCGATGATTGTAACGGGCCGTTTGTTCCAAATTTGCCATAAAGATAGCAGCAAATATTGGTCCGAGTGGAGACCCCATCGCAACACCATCTTTTTGGCGGTTAATCTGCTCGGTAAACTTAAATTGAATATTCTGGGTACCTACAAAGAGTAACTGTCGCAGGTCGTCCAATGGCACACCTGTTTCAATCTCATTAGCTTTTATGAAGCCACAAAGTTAGTCAATAGTTTCCTCGATAGGGACGTTATTGAATAGTGACGTGACGTTCAATGAGTGCATATATTGTCCTTTCACATTCGGATCACTGACGTATTTTACAAGTTCGAAGGTATCCTTTATACTGTGTTTTGTCACTGTCGCTCTAGCTCGCATTGGCATTTTATCTGGAAAGAATTGTGTTTAAGCTGTGCAAAATACCGGTATTTGCGGTCGACGAAGAGCCTCTGCGTTTAATAGGGCAGCAGCAGCCTGCATTTCAGGTCTGCGATAATCGCGTTACACGAGATGTCAGCGGTCGATCTGTTTGCTGGGATGGTTATTTGGGTTGATTCGTTTGAGGGTCTGGGTGTCGAAATTGGTTTTAAGGCTGGTCGACTGCCAGATGGAGAGAAAGACACTGAGCTGTTGTACCGCCAAACAGGTTGAACCACGTTTGTGTTGCAAACGTGTCTGTTTTGTACTGTTACACTCCGCGCTGCAGACAGTGTATCGAGATACGTGGTGAGTTGTTTTCAACACCAGGTGATGGATACTGTTTTTGCGACTAGCCGCAACACAGGAGTGGCTCGCTGCCGGCCGCAGTGTGCAAACGGATATGCCGGAGGTTACCATAGACAGTCAAACCGGAAACATAGAATCAGGTCCGCTACATGGTATAGAAGGGTGTAATTCAACTTAGCTCCATCACGTACTCCTTCCCAGTTGTACTACCGCAGAAATCGAACCCCGCTTATCGATTCTCTGTTGACCTCATGTGGTCAACACTGTAGCAGTTAGGACGCGCTTCCGATGTCGATAATTGAAGGGACAGCTGGGGGCCTTCATGATGAGGGACTTTATCGTCCATTGACCGACTATCGGGCTACTGGCCGTCACTGGTGCTCACAAGTGACACAGAGAAAACGACCATCTCCTTCAACGGGAGTTCCTACAAATGCTCCCTGGGCAGAGTAATGCACCAGCTGCATTCAGGCTCTTGCTTCTTTGGGCAACGGAAAACTTGGATGGTGTTGTGCCGTATGGGAATGGTGTTAGGATATTTTCATGGACGATTGGTGAGTACGTTGTCAGGACAAGAGCAGTTTTGGGCAGAATCAAAACGCCGAAATCCAAGGAAAACCAAGGTCGTTCTTTAGCATGTTTGGTTATGGAACCAGGTTTGTGCCAAACTGCCCACGAAGCTGATGCCACCACTACTGAGGAAGGACTGGGAGCTCGACTGAGAGGAAATTATGGGATCAACGTTCAAGGATTTTAAGACAAGTGTAGCCAATCCCCGAAGCTGTTTGGCAGTGCTGAGACTGCACATGAAACTCGCGGTGGCTGTTGATGCCAGTAACGTCCGAATTGTCGCAGTGTTATCGAACCCACCCTGGGCGATGTGGCATGCCAGCAGGCTGCTCAAAAGTGCCGAAAGACAATACTCCACCCAGGAAAAGGGATGCTAAGCAATCAAGTGGGTGCTGGAGAGGTAAAGAACATTTCTGATCGCTACTAGCTTTTGCATCAAAACGGCTCGTAGTCTATTGGTCTGGTTATTGGCAGCGCAAGACGCGAGGAATTTGGAGCAGTGGGATTACACTCTGCAAGAATTCACCTTCAAAATAAAGTACATTAGCGGTCGAGAAAACGAAATGCCCGAGTGGTTATCCGTCCGATCCCAGATTATCATTTAACGAACTAATCAATACCAATGTAACAACCGACGTCAAACGACGACGTTCTCAATCACAAATGGAAAGACAGCCTGGTGTAAACGGTTAACTGGCATCTTCACGGCCAAACCCAAGCAGAAACGAGTTTACACGCACTGCATGACTTACTGCAGATATGGGCGCGCTTGCATTTGGAAGATCACAGGCTGATTTCGACGTCGACTTGAGGCCGGCTCGGTGACCCAGACCATTGCAACTTGGTCCCAGGGTCTTACTTGAGTGTGTGATGAAGCTAGATGATGGCAATGCTCACAGGGAGCAACGGCGAGTTTTTGAAACATTGCGACGCAGGTTCTTTTAGAAAACGGTGCAGCTCGAGGTTGCTAACTGCGCACAAACTTACTTTGATTGTCAGCGGAACCGGTAGCAGGCTACACTAAATTAGCCAAAGCAGCCCGTAAAATCAAACTGGGTTTTTCAAAATCCGGAGTTGGGCATCTTTTGGTCCCTAAGTCGTGGGCTTGTCTGGACACTGGTACTATACGATGACGGCTGACCATGTGTATCTTTGGATAGAGGTAACCTAGACAACAGATAAAAACGGCGATACGGCTTTTCGTGCCATACATGGGCCGATTACTCCAGGTTGATGCTGGGCAAGTGGTCAGCTTGAAAGAAACCCTGGGGAAAGCAGAAGCTGCCACGGGGCGGCACCTCCATAGAACCCACCGCGGACGGAATGAGTACTGTGATCGCGACGTACACTAGGCCCCTTTAAATGTGAGAAATAGTTCGACCTTGCAATCTAAGACAGTTCCTACAGAAGTCTGCGGCGAGTTCAGCAAAAGGTTCAAGGGCACCTACCCGGTGGGGAGAATAATTTCTGGGCCTGTGTGACACTCGCGATGAATCCAGTAGGAGACTGCCCCTCATTGCACTTTTTAATTGACTGAACCCAGTAGTTAGCCCGCCGTGGTTGCTCAGCTTCAAGCGAGGAAAGGCTTCCCAGAGGAGGAGGGGCAGCAGAGGTACCCCACTGTGGTGGCCTGGGCAGGCACCGGGCGGTGTGTAACTTACGGGATATTTTGTGGTGGCAAAGCCGGGGTTCCTATGGTCGTGGCCAAGTGGATGAAGTTTGTGATGTAATACCCAGTATTTATGGTACACTAGGTTAATTTCAACAATATTAAGGACAACACTAGCAAACTAAGATGGGCGGAGGAGTGTGTTGAGGTAGAAGGCCAGAAAGGTATATACATTAGAAACTCAAAAGAAACAAAAGGTATGAAACGAAAGCACATTTGCCTGCAGTTCTTGTGATTAGGCTGTGAGCGCCAAAGAGCCGATATCCGCCAGCATCTTCAATTCAGTTCGGTCTGAAAACCATTCGTCGAACGGAACAGAATTAAATTGAGTTGAGTGCCAAGCGAGGCAGTGAAAACTTTCAAAATGTTTTGTTTCGCACAGCTAGTTCCGGTTGATATAATTCCACGACACTCCGAATGGGAAGGTGGGACCAGTGATATAATGAAAGATTAATTTACAGCCTTTTTGTATGGACATTGACAAGCTGCAAGTAGCGGCAGAATAGAGGTAACCTCGAGAAGTTCTCTGGCACTCAATGAGAATATCACAAATGTAAGCCTGTCATTTCTAGCCTGTAGCCGTGTGTGTGCCGACAGAAAACCCTTCAGGCTTTGAATCTTATCGGTGATTAAATGCTTACTAGACGCACACTGTCTAGGGCTTTTTCTCAACTTTCCTTTGTTCCTGGCCAAACCTCACTACCTCCCTAGAAAAAGTACGTCCGGAAGGAATCGGAGGCGAAGTGGAACATCTACGGAATCCCCAGCACTCCCTCGCGGCGCTGCTAGGTGCCCGAAAGTAGTGGGAAAGAATACCCTGTGATGTCTGCAACCTAAGGTTTCATCAGAGATACCTCAGACTGACTGGTAAATATTCTGGACCTTATCTGTCGACAGTGGGTTGGCCTTGGTATGCAATGAATGTGCTCAGCCAGGCAGGGATCAATGAACTTGCCCTCAGCAATCTCGGAATGCCACTAACACCTGCGATGAAGCAGTAATTTGCACGAACTCCAACAGAACATAAACCAGTCCAGGTCTGGGGACAGTGTAAGCTAGATTGAGGGGATTGAAAAAGCCACCAATGAGGAAATTTCCTCAATGTGATACCCGAAGAGAGCTCGGTGTATTACAGCATCATCGCTAAAGTAGGAAATTAACAGCTGGTCGAAACTGTTAAGTAAGTTGGCCAGGAATAACGAGATAGCTGCTGGGAGACATCGCAGTGTAGTGGTTAAGGAAATCACCAAAACTTTACCTCGCGTAGACCGGCTAAGAAGGAGGGCCATGAGTCACCATGCGGTGAATATGCTAACAGCAGTGGACTTATTGCAGCATGCCCCTAATGAAAGGATCTTCAGGCTGGTTAAGTGGAGCTTTGGACCGGAAACCTCGCCAGATGCTCCCAGCCAGCAATGGTTAAACTAGAAAACCCGAGGCACAGGGCCGAGTTACTCGCTGCAACTGACAATAAAATGAACGCTACGGAAGGGAAAGTAGACCTGAAGCTAGATCACTGGGCAAAGGGCAATCGATCACAAAGGAAATTCAAAGCGCTCCTCATGGATCACGCACCTACGCTGGGTCCATTGCTGTTGGCAAGTCTCGCCCAGTATCGGCATTCGGGAACCTCAGTAACTCTCCGGGAATGACCAACTCAGATTGGCACAGTCCAGGGGACTCTGATATGTCTTATGTTCACCGTTCCAACCTGTCTGGAGTGCAACGATAAACCCTAACTTGAGTCGACCCAGGAACTGAAGGTTCGAGCCAGTCAGAGGCACCAAAAGTAAATAGGGCAATAAACGCCAACGGCACTCGGGTTATTCGTCCGGGTGCAAGCAAATAACACCATTGTCGCCGAAACGACACGAAACTAGGACGGTGGCCACGACCAGGAGCACGGCTATACCACATTCAGATGCGTGTAGAATGTGAAATAAACAGAGAGAATTGTTGGCCGAATCCAAGGGCACTGACATCAGCGCGAACACCGAAACTTGTTCAGTAACGACGAAGAAGCAACACGTTTTCCCCTACAAGAATATTGTGCTTATGGCGGGGGTGGATCAAACGATAGGGAGGGAGGGCTGTCATCTTGCCCACTGCTGACGTGCATGAACAGGCAGCATGAGGGTTAGCGTCTACATCAAACTTGCCAGTGGCCTCGTGCTGTCTGATTTCAGTGGGTATGGAGGCGGCTGGGGCATGCGTCTACAGCCCCCCCCCCTCCTCACTGCTGCCGGAGCTTTTGTCTAGGATAGCCGCACAGTCTAATAGATTAGTGACATTCGGCGACTTCAAATCACCGGAAGTGGAGTGGGGGGTTTGTGGGCAAAGCGCGGTTTACCTGGCTACCAGTTGATGGAACCGGTGTGCAGATTCACCCTGGTACGAGAAATAAGCCAACCGACTCGATCGAAAACAGGCCAGACACCCAGCCTTCTGGACCTGGTATACGCCAAAAGCAATGGAGGAAGTCGACCACCTCGGGTCCGCTGGTCATATGGGCAACAGAAATCGTGGAGTCATCTGGCTTCTTTTTGAGGGGAACCCTGCAGCGGCCACCGCAAACTAAAGGAAAACTTCAGGAAAGTTGACAGTCATGCACTGAGGTTGGATGCGGACAGCACACAATGGGCAGCCTCCAACCTCGCATTGGCGGATAGGTGGCCGCACTTAACAGGCAACTTAGTTTGATTCACCGATGCGTTATTCCCAATGAGGGGGAAAGAAAGAAAGGCTTATCACCTTGGTGGGTCGGCAGGGTCGAGAAAGCCCAAGCAGGCAGATGAGTAGCATAGAGACGCTTCCACGGCGTAGGGGGACACCTTCACCCTATGCAGTTTGTGATGACCGGCGAACATGCTCCGGGTGCAAGAAAACCTTGTCAGATATGGTAGAGGCGAGGTTGGCTTAAAGTGTTGATGCCTTGAGGTCAATCACAACCGTTTAAGTCTAAGGCCCAGTCACGATACGCCGAAGGAAACGTTGCGGATGAGCAGGGTGAGCATGAAAACCAAGCCAGAGAAAAAACGGAGTACTTAAAGAGTTCTCCGAGCTGGCACACACCGCGAGTGTCGGCACTAATCTGTCATTACTAGAACCTTATTGCGTTCCTCCATGGAAAGAGTCGTCGTGGAGCCCATGGAAGTAGAGCTGGCTATCAATTGGCGAGGGAGGAATAAGCACTGGGCCAGACGGGGTTCGCCCGGCAATCCCATGTCCGCTGGCTAGGAGTGTCTGGGGTGCTAAAACATTCATTCAGCGGATCTTTGGCCCCCAGCACACTACCTTCCGCCTCGGCAACAGCTGAAGTGGTGCCCATCCACAGGAGAGGCAAGAAGAAAATCGCATTCAGCTACAGGCCCGTTCACCTTCTCTCGGGGGTAATAAAACACTAGGGGGAAGCCTCTGGGATAGAATAACAAGATATGTTAAACACCATTGGATGACCGCAATGAGGCAGCAAAGATTTTTAAAGAGAAAATCGTGTCCAATGAGCTCCTTGGCATTTCTGGGCGAAGTACCAGCAGACTGGAGAGGGCAAGCTAGTTGAAGTGGTTTCATCTGGATCTTCAGAAGGCCTTCGACTAGATAAACCGTGGGGGCTGGTGCAAAATTGTTGAGCATGAGGAGCACTGAAATGGATTGGAGCATACCTTACCGATAAAACATTTCATTTTCGGGATGAAGATGCAATGTTCAGAGCAGCCAGAGCATGTGATGGGGTGCCGCAGCTGTCGGGGCTAGAGCCCCTGTTGTTCGTTTTCCGTGTAAATGGCCTGGTGGGCATATTAAGGTGTCCTTGGACTCTTTTCTTGGAAGATCTCAAGTTTGTAGGGGAGCCACTTTCAAGCTGGGAACAAGATGACTTTACTACAATGCAAGAGTGGACCGAAAACTCTGAGTTTCCTCCAAACAGGGATAAATGCAGACGGTTGCTCCAGGGCTGGGGAGCGGGGGAGACTGGTCACTTTAAAGAGGGGTCACTTGGGGAAATGATAACTACGGAGGTCGTAAAAGGTCTTAGTTTGTAGGTGCACGAAACCTTTAGGACTTTAGGTCTTGCTGCAGCAGAAAAGAGTGGTAGGACCCGGTTTCGACTGTCTCGGTCCATCAGGTCTCGGGATGCCAAAATAATATGTCCACTGAACGAATAAGAGCCCCTACCTGAAATGCTGCCTTCAGACCTGGGCACCGAAACTACCAAGGGAAAAGCAGCTGACGGAAACCGTTCAGTGCTGTTTGCCAAGATGATCACTCGGCTACGGGACCGGACACACAGATTACACCTCAGACTGCTCCACCTAACCTTGAAAACAAGTGGCGTCTAAGGGGAGGTCTGCCTGAGACGTTCAAACAGCTCCACGGGCTATCCGAGTCCGACAGAGCTTTATTAGTTCTAAATAACAACCCGAGGCTCAGGGGACAATACCACAAACTGGTGAGACCTGAGGCTTTGTGACAGTGAGCCTGTCTATCCGAAGAGACTTCCTGTTCTACGGGAGCGAACCCGTTTTTCATTCTCCTCCTTCGAGTCGGTCACCCAGTAGCCACAAAGCCCAGACCACCTGGCGGTTGGAGCATAGTGGGAGCTTCACAGCCCTCGAGTACAAGTGCTTCTACGTACACTGGGCAAAGCTGCGAGTCATGAGACTTGACTTGCTGTGACATAGTAGAGCCAAAATAGTACAATGCGATGGGCTCGTACGGGGGGACTTTCCACTACCCTTGCCTGAAGACTGAATATGAGGGTGACACCACGTCGCGGTTTCTGCCTCTCTGGCCAACTATCCAAAGAGCAGCTTTGAGATCCAAGGAAGCCTGCTGACAACACAAAGATCAGGAACCACAGTTGGTCTGGACCACTTTCATACCGTGAAAGCAGACATGAACTGAGCCAAACCAAAAATACTGCGCTACACCATGACTTCGGGCTGCGAGAAGGGGGAGAGAGAAGAAAAAGTGTGTTCACCAGGGGGAAAAGCAGAAAACCGATTACCAAGCCCAAAAGAATAACACTAACTCTACCAAGAAAGGAGCGAGCAACCGTAGAAGAACGGGTCCGGCGACAGAACCATAACGAAGTGAGCCGGCCTGTCGTAACTTACCAATCGGTCATTTTTCCCATTACTGGTCTTCCTCAGTGTGTCAGCCTTATTTCTAGGCGTCCTTAAGCCTCTCCGGAATTCTCATATTGCCCTTCTTATCCCTCAAGGCAGGCGGCATGGGCAAATTAGTGGCTAAAGAACCTGTATCCTGTGGAATACCAGACGGAACATACAGATGAAGTGCCTCGGTGGTACGAGGGTACTATATCAGCAAGTACTGCAGGAGTTCAGTGTCACCGGCAGAACTTGGTTCCGTAAGAAGTGAGCGGTACTAAACAAAAAGTACTACCAAGTGTACTGTGAATACGATAAACTCAGATGAATACGCCGGGCGTGCAAAAAACGAACCAGGACAGTTATTAAGACAGTCGGTGAGTTAGAGGGTGCAAAATATTAGACGGTAGTAAATAAACCGTTAGAAGAGAGATTGGTACCAAATAACGACCGTGGAGGACCCTAAGAACACCAAAACAACAGTTGTTGCTGTGCCGGCTCTTGACTGAGCGGAGGGATTAAGCATCTAAAGCGAGCGGGTCAGTTAGAATAAGACTCGGCGGTGCCCCTAAATTACGATCACTTGGAGAAAAATAGTGATGTCGCCCTTGGACGGAGCCGGGAAGTTGTGGCACACGGTATTCCGGAACAGTTCATGAGAATCGGCAGGCACAGGGACAGGGCAATAGGACATCATCTGGCAAACTTACTGAGGATGGTGGAAATCCCCGGGCAGGCAGCTACGAAAAGGCTATGAGATTGGGGCTGCTGAAGAAGGAGACTGACTCTGAGGTGTGAGAACCAAGATCTTAGATTTATCGGGTGGGCTGACCCTTGCCATAAGGAAGCATTTCTAGCTGCAGCCTGGTATATCAGACAAATCTCAGAGGGAGAAATAAACGTGGGGTTTGGTGGCGGTAGTCATTCAGGAAGGGGTGAAAAAAACCGGATCTCGGGGTTTTGAGGCACCTTCCTACATTCCTCGAGGATGAGAGCAAGCAGAATAAAAGAGCTAAGCACCAAGGATCCTTTGTTCAGGCCAAATGGCTGGACCGTCGCAACTCAGAGGGAGGAGAAGTAGGAGAACCGGCTCCCACAGAGACTCCGAGGAAGGTGACGTGTGAAGCAACCCCGGAGGTGAGAGGGGTATTAATCGGCACCGGCGCCAGGAATCCAACGGTAATACGAAAAGGGGATCGGGAGCTCGAGGTAAATACCGTAGCACCTGAGTCCCTCCAATAAACGAAGGAAAACATGAGAGGGTGTTGTGACCTCTGCTGCCTGCATGAATGCTACAAGCGTGGGTAACAAGTGAACGAATCTCAAGGATGGGGCGCTAGGAGAAGATGTGATAGCATTATCTGAATCTTGGCCAAGGCCAGGCAAAAGGGACTATAGACGGATCCCAATCTTCCCCTCGGTCTTCAGGATGAATGGGCTGGACAATTGAATAGGAGGTGGTATAGTGGTCCTCGTAGCTGAACGGGGCGATAGCTTTGGCTGCAGTCTACTTGTCACTTCCAGTACACAGGCGGCAGAGGTTGTGGTAGCTACGGGCGGGGGGCGCATGCCTCAGTCGTTTGCACGCATTGAAGAGTGGAATCAGAGGCCGATGAGGGCAGCGACTTGCTTGCTTTCATCGCTGCGGGTCCCAGTGCGGGACGAAGTTCAGTTAGTATGGGTGATTCCAATGCGCTCAAAAAGACCAAACCTCAGAAACCGCTTCAGAAGTCACTTTTGGAGAGCGACTGATCCACCTAACCCACATTAGGGCTCTTCTCCGTCAAATAAATCAAGTAACTAGACGACAATTCGGCCCAATAACCTTCAATCCTCGATCCGGTAATAGTAAGAGCCCCAAATAGCGTAGAAAACCCAGAATTTGGGGAACCTATAGATAAGATTAACCATGGTGCAATCCGGTTTAGGCTCAATCTCCAGGAAATAAGCGCGTCTGATAAATTAAGGGAAACTTATCAAAGATGGATGAGGATGGCTTGACGTAACGTGGCCCCCGTGAGGATTGGGAGGTGGTGGGAGATAATCATGACTTACAGCACCCGTGTAGCTGGATCAGGAGCAGATTGTTAGAAATAACGGAGATTCTGACACCACTACGGAAGGTCAAAAGAAAGAGACTATTAACATAGCGAGAGAGCCAAGTGAGAAATGCCCGGAGGCGGAAAATAACCTTCGTGGTTTACGGAAGCACCAGCGGCCACCGGTAGTCTCTACAATTCAAAGCAACGAGAATCATGCTATTTTGGCCATAAAACAATTCGTAGACAACTACGTGGAACATATTGCAGGAAAAGTCAAGAGATTGCCCAAAGCATGCTACAACTAGGTTCGGTCTAAGGCAACGAGGAGGAAGGCTGTAAGTGGGGACAGGGACTCACGGGGAGTGTGGGAAGTGCAGGCAATAAACAGGCAGGAAAAAGCAGTGAACCTGTTGGAGTTCTTTCAGTAATTGGACGTACACTGTGAGGCAGAAAGATAATGACGATGGAGGTGGCTAGGAAGAGCATAGGAAGTATGGTTACTGAGCGGCTGTAGGAGCGAGGACCAACAGTGAACAAAATGAGCTCGGCAGTAAATGTGGCCGGGGCACAAGTATACAAGTTACAACGGCGAAAAATGCAACAGCCAAGTGGGTATACGGAAGGTTAGAGGTGACAAGTAACGGCAGATCATATAGTTTCAAACTGTTAGTGAAATTCATGAAGAAACGACTTCTTTAATAGTGGGGGAAAAGTAGCATTCGGGGGAGTGCACGAAGGATGTCTGTGGTAAAGAGGAAGTAAAACAGGAGACAAGAGGGCTGGCAGAGGTGAAGCAGGCAAGCAATGACAAGTTCATTTTTTCACCGGCGAAGCACGATGTGGGCCGAGGAAACAGGGGCTCCGGGACAAGAAAACCTGAGAAGTCGAAACTACTAGGGTCCATTTTGGCAGAATCACTAGCTCGGCCGTTCAAAGCATCATAAGACAAGAGTGTACTGTCTAATGACTGGCTTGTATCAGTCGTCACACGCGTTTATAAAGATGAAGACAAAGGTATCTGTACCAGTTGCAGGCCAATTAACCTGGAGTCAGTGATGCATGAGACTCTGAACAGATTACTGCAAGATAGAGTATTAGGTAATTCAGAGAGAAACAGCCTAGCAACTATGAACCAGCGAGGGTTCTGGCTCAGGATCTCTTCTTTCTTCAGCCTGACGATTCGATTTTCGGCAAAAATGCAAAAGTAGTTCGTACAAAGCCTAAAGTATAGGGTTTCCCAGTGAGAGTGGACGGTTGCTTGTCGGACCGTAGGAGATTGCACAGTGGTTTTCCGCAAGGGCCGGTCCTGGGAAAGCACCTTTTCCTGATCTAGGTTGGCGAACTTGCAGACGGGCAGAAAAGCCCACGCTTCTAGTTCGCGTGCGACGCAGTGAAGACCAAATGCTGAATATCCTTCCGAACTTTCCATGTGCTTTGTGAATTTGACCACATTTGACGCTACTTTGAAAAGCTCGTCCGTACACCACACCTTCGCACGTTTGCTTATCCATGTGAGACATGCGAATTTGGCCTTGAACCGTTTCTGACTGTCGTGCTTAAGCCATGGGGATTTGAGCCCTTTGGTTTTACTGTGAAATCTATCTTACCGCATACTTGAGGTTCGTATATATATGAAATTCTTCTGAAGTTCAATTTAGTACCATAGAAACTACAAATCAATCTCGTTCTGGTTTCGGGATTCGTTTGAATTGACTAAGCCTTGCTCGACTTGGGAGATTTGAATTACCGACGTCTAAGTTTTGGGGCTGCCGGATGACGAGGCCGTTTGGCTTGATCCAGCCTAGATATAGCAGTGGTCTTTGGCGCGGGTTCTTACTTTCAGCCTAATCAAATGCCAGCATCTCCTCCTAGAATTAGGACCGCAACCCACGCCATATATGGGCTCACCAGCCACTCGGGAGGCACTGTCAGGCCATAGAAATCCCTGATCTGGGGGTAATGTTAAGCGCCGACCTTGGGCCAAGTTGCCACTATCAGAAAGTAACGCGAAAATTAACAGACTGCAGCAACAGCTAAGCAGAGCGGTGAGCTTCAAGAAACCACTAGTCTCTTTGCCATGCCACAAGGCCTTCGTGAGGTCTCGTCCGAAAAACAGTGCATGGTGAGGAAATCGAGGCTCTCAAGCAGCCACAGCAGTGATCCAAGCCATGGTTCGTAGAATACAGTCGTTTGCTTTACGAACAGGAGTCGGAGCAGCTACAGCAGCTTTCCTCAGAAAGGTGCGATTTAATATTGGCCTTCAAAATAATAAAAGGCTTCACAGAAGCACGAGATCACCCAAAGGCCTTACTTGAGCCGCATGGAAATGGCCTCCTATATGAACACGCACCGACTGTCAAGAGAGAGCGAACTTTGGCCCGAATTAGAAGTCAATCTTTTGAGGTAAGGGTAGCTAAAGTCTGGGATAAGCTGCCAGGCGACGTGATAAGGGCGATTAAGGTCGCTGAATTCAAATGATCACGTATGTGGATGACTGTATTTGGAGAAATATGCCCAGCAGCCTTAACTACCGTTCCTGTTAGGCGACCAACTGGTCTCTTTCACTCCAAGCCTGGAGGAACCCTAATGGGTGCCAGCCACCCCTTGGCGTATTGTCCTCTTTGCCGAGAACACTGACAGTGAAGAGCTTGGGACAAGCGGCTGTGATCAAAAGTTGTCGAAGAGAATATGGATTAGAGGTACGACCTGAACCTTCTCTGACTACAGCGACCTATTGAAGGAGACTCGTCTCTTCCAATTGCCGAAGCTTCGGCGAATCCGGGGAACCCACTTGTGCAAGAACCTGGACTTTCAGGGACCCTGCCGTCAAGCTCTGGGGCCGAATTGAATTGAACTCAACTGAAACGAACCGAAAGGACTCCTTTCGTTTTCAGACAAACTAAAGAGACGAATTGCTATATGTAAAAGCTGGAAGGAATTAGCAGAGTCGCGGTAATGGATGCAACTCTGTGCGCATACCTCCGAAAGAATTCTGGACGCTCCATTGGCCCCGGCCACCGTCATTTCTGTGCAACTTGACTCGTCCTTACTCTCGCTGGGGAACAGGAGGCATAAAGGTGGCCCAATAGAAGCCTTTAAGATCTCCAAGGGGTGTGTTGATCTCCATATCATGGCTACCTCGCTGTTAACCCTCATCAGTCGTACGGCCACTAGATGGCACTCACTGAAGTTGAAGTAAAAGGGGTTTTTAAGTCACCTAGGAGGAAATTCCTACTCTATCAGATTTTCCAACGAATATAACCGGCTTCCGAAGAAGGTAAGAACGGCTGACACGGTTATGGGGTTTAAACACAGAATGTACCGCTGCCTGGACAGTGTTTGTCGAAATCAGCAGATAGGGAACTGCTATACCTATCATTCTTTTCCGCTCCACCTGTCCTCATTATCCGTGTTACTGTTGTACCTCTTCAGTCACCTCTTGTCTTCGGTCTTTTGTCTCTCTCACACACTTCTGCCTATAAAACTTAACTACCTCCTAAATCTCCATCTGCCTTCTACCCTGCCAGTACAACGTCCCATCCTCTTTCACTACCTCCAATTTTCAGCCTTCGTAACTCCTGTCCATTAGGTAGATGGAGCCCCAGCTGGAAATTGCCACAAGGACAGAGATACTGTGAGGCTCTCCAGATTGATGCAGAGCGGTGGAATGTATCCTCATTTCCTTGGCGGTACCTGGGAAGTTGGTTTGGGTCCCGCAGCTCTGCTTTTTGAACATAAAATTTTGGTGATACCTGCAAGTTCTAACTCCCTAGTCTGCCCCTCCCACCCCCCAAGAAAACGGATTATTTATATTGTGCCAGAGCTATGGATCCTGGCTTTGGCGCACTTCTCGAGCCATTTTATCTCGTTTTCCAAAGAACTGTTAACTACTGACATCTTCCTAATTGTAAGATGAAGACGAGATCCCCAAGGAACGGGGCAGAGAGGTCTCAATGGATTCAGAACCATCTTGCAAAGGTTCTACCCCGACCCCGAAACGTCTGTCGGAGGTAGCCGTAAATCAGTAGACGGAGATTCTTAGACTCCATAGCACCATCAGGGTCCTTGAGTCTAAGATGGAGCACATAGAGGCGACAATGTCTCGTCTTCGTCCGGAGCAGGCAGTGGCTCAAAATCCTCCAATGTCCCAGAAAGGCGCATTTTTATTGTAACTACCGGTTGCAGACGATCCTGAAATGACACGACAATTTCGTGTTGCCCTGATATCACCCGCTCATGTGCACTGAGCGTGTGTCTTTTATACTCTCTATGTTCTTATGAGCCAACTTTTCTTTGTTCGCGTCAAAAGTGCTACCGTGTCACATCCCACCTTGAACCTGCGTGACACGCTTGCGTGTTTCTCGCAAGCCGCAAATTGGTTCTCGTCTTCTGAGTTCGTGTGACCGCATAACTGAGGTTCGTATATGTTTTCTTTCATTGTCCACTTAATAATCCAGTATCGTAGATTTACCGATCAATCGCGTTTTGCTTTCGGGATCGGTTTTGAATTGGACCACGTACTGCTAAAAAGGGTGTTATAGTTGTTGCGGCCGATGGGCTGCAACACTGGGGTTTCGGTTCCAAAAGCTTCTTTATTTGGGGTCATTTTGATGAGAAAGTTGCTCCTACGAAGAGAGCGAAACAAAAACCTTGTGCCCTCTTACAGTCCAGAGTTCTAAACCCCTCAGGATGCTCCTGGATCATCTCCTGAACTAACTGACGAATTCTGGGGTTACTTTTTGGTTCTAGCTCATCACAGAAATTGTCTGATCGCCTCAGTGAGACTGCCCAGATAAAGGAGGCAAATGACTCAGGCTTCGAGCTAAAAAAGCGGTAGTTGAACCGGAAACCGTAGAGGGTCCGAAGCTTAAGCTAATCCCATTCGATCGACCAGGTCCAGTGGTCTTTAAAAGTGGGCCCGGATCTAAGACGATGACAGGTCTTGCCAAGGGGGTGTACCCGGATATGAAGCTCTTTCATCAGGATCCTGAGTCTTTTCGGATAACAGCTTCGTTGGTGCGGCCGGTGAACTCGATTAGCCCAAGGCCGACGACAGCGCAAGCCCCAAGAAAAAATCTAAGCGTCCTAAGAGGTCAATGAAGCCCTCTTACACCCAGGTGTTTCAACTGGTAAGGTTAGGTTTGTTGGGCGATCCGAAGCTGCGGGACTCTGCCCCGAGCCCTCTAAGCAAAGTGGCGCTAAGAGCCGCAGGTTATCTGACCAGCCACTGGCATCCCCAGACCAATACTCAGACAGGCTTATACAAATGAGCCACACCTAGCCTACCCCCATTTTTCTCTTTCCATGGTCTGGGAACCCCCAGACCCATTGCAGCTAGGCAATATGAAAGGGCTCCTGTCTCAGCACCCGCCTTATGCACGGCCACTCCAGAAGCCCAGTCTCAACCCATTCATGTCCCTTTTTTTGGTCTTAGTGCATCCAATCTGGCAACCACCCCCCTCGTTACTTTAGCGACTTCACCCTCATTAGCCCCTGCATCTAATTCTTCCTCAGCTTCTCATGAAAGGTCGATAAGGTGCCTTTTCGCTAACAGTCTCAGCATACAAAACAAGGTTTTGGAACTGAGACGGTTGATGACCGATGGGAAACCCCACTTTCTTGCCGTCACCGAGACAAGGCTTACGTCGGACGACGTTACTGCGAAATATCCTTCAGTGGTTACCTAAGGTATGTAAGGATTCGATGGAGGGTCGTGCAGATGGTGTAGCCCTTTCTCTCGGTTCCCCTTTGCCCCCAGCCCCGGTCTCACACATAGATCTTTTCTTTATAGACTATTTGTGGGCCAGGATAGTCATCTTCCCGTCAAGTCCTTTTAAGTGGAGTCATCCACAGTACTCCAGCTTGCACAGCTGAACCCAGCAATAAGCTCATGGAATGGGGGTTGAAATAGGAGCCCAAAACCTGCTGATGCTTCTGTTATTACTAGGTTATTTTATTGCCCCCGGGGTGAACCAGGCTAGAATTCACTCTTCAGACAGCAACTTCACGGAGTGTAAATGGGACCAGCTCTTCTCGATTTACACCAGACACAGACCGGGGTAAGAACTATCTTTTTTAGTTATTGTCGACATCATCTAGAGTCACTTCGTAGGCGTGGTCCTTCCTGTTCCTGCACTCGGATAAAACGGCCATTTGGCACTGGAATTTGACCTCGTAACCAAATTGCCCAAGTATGATTTATTGAACCTTAACCTTGGATCCCACAACGTAATGGTATTCAGCAGATCACGAATTGCCTGCGGATCCAGTCTGAGACCACCAACCAGGAACTAGAAGTCGACGGGGTCAATCGGCGGATCGAGCGGTACCTTGGTGCTGCTAACTATCTGCATGTGACAAGGACTAAAAAACCGGTGGAAGGAAATCCCCACTTCCCAGAAGTATACTTCCACAGATAGGAGAGCTTGTTTGGATGCTTGCAGTTTATAGGTCCTCAGATCTAATGACTGATGCAAATAACTCCATAGCGATCACAAACCTGTTCAAATCTAGGATAAGGCAATACATCTGAAGCCAGCAAAGAGATTACCTTGCTCGAGGGCGAAGTGATGCCTTCATTCTTTACAAGCACCTTGTGGGTGCCCGGCGATTCTCGCCCTCTCCCCCTAGTTTACAGCCACCCAACCGCTCTCCAGGTCCTTTGGTACAAGTAACAGAAGCCTTCTTGTCCTTCGGCAGCTCCAGCGTCGATGCTTCTCTGCAAATTATGCATCCAGTGATTCAAAAACTCCGTAGTTTACTGACCAACAAAACACACTGATATCCCGTTCACTGATGTAAAAAATCAATACCTTCTTAATCGTTACAGTTTCTCGGGTCCGGGCATGATCCGCCCTCAAATTCCTAAAGAAAAGGCTGGGGCGATACTTGCTCCTCGTACTCTGAGTTTCCGTAAGCGTTGGACACCGGTGTTTCCCCCAATAGTTGAGAGAAAGCAATATAACTCCTTTTTCTCAAAAGAGAATGCTGCTGTTCAACGGAAAGTAACGGATCAATAAGTCTGGCTTACGTAACTTGCAAGGTCTTTGAACCCTCAAGGAAAACCGCCGTTTTGGTTCATCTCAAAGGGCACGGACTAATTGCCTCTCCCCAGCACCGTTTCCCACCTAACAGAGCTTGCTTTACCAACGCGTTGACTACAATGGACAGTCTAACGCAAGCATTTGCTGGTGGATAGATATCTCATACTACTTTCATTGACCTTGCCAAAGCCCTCGATAAAAGGCCCTATGACATCCCTCCGTTAAAGCTAAAAAGGTGTGGCACTTAAGGTCAGCTATGTTTGGTTATTCACAGCCTTATTATAGATAGGTCTTTCGAGATTAAAATTGAGCCATTCTACTCCTTTTCGTACTCGGTCTCTTTTAAAGTGCCTCAGGGATCAGCATCCGGTTTTCTTCTTTTTCTTATCTTTAATAATCGCCTACCTAAATTCGTCCTCATCAAAGCAGTAACGCATGAGGACAATGTGACAAAGTGGGAATCTGATCTAATGGAAGAATACGCGGCCAAAGTTGCGGCAAAAGGCTGACCTCCTAAATGGGGCCTGCCAGTTGATGAAGACAGGTATGTCTCAATGACATTTGGCAGAACTCCTTGCCATCTTTTCTGCATCAACAGTGGTGCTGAAATCCGAAACTTGGACCGGCAAAATTCGCTAGGGTTTTGGCCTTGAAAACACAACTTTTCTTCTCTCCAAGGAAAAAAAACTAAATCTGCCCTCCGAATTCCCTATGGGATTAAACTTTCCTTCACCCATTTATCAAAAGGAAACTACCATCTCCTCCACGGGAACATATGGCCGTCCTGTGCTGGAATATGGCAGCCAAGCGGTGAATGAACAAATACTGACAATCCTTCCAAATGTTCTGCGTGCTTTGTGAATTTGACCACATTTGACGCTACTTTGAAAAGCTCGTCCGTACACCACACCTTCGCACGTTTGCTTATCCATGTGAGACATTCGAATTTGGCCTTGAACCGTTTCTGACTGTCGTGCTTAAGCCATGGGGATTTGAGCCCTTTGGTTTTACTGTGAAATCTATCTTACCGCATACTTGAGGTTCGTATATATATGAAATTCTTCTGAATTTCAATTTAGTACCATAGAAACTGCAAATCAATCTCGTTCTGGTTTTGGGATTCGTTTGAATTGGCCAAGCGTTGCTCGATTTGCGAGAACTGAATTTCAAGCGGTACACAACTGACTTATAAAGGAAGGAAACCTGCTAAAACGAATTCAGCGAACGGCAACAAAGTAGATGCTTGGCTGGCGACACATCCTCTGCCCAGCTCGCCTGACTGAATTGAACCTCTCTCCTGTAGGCAGAACATGTGCATAAGATCTTTAAATTGTACACACCAAATTTTCTGCAGATTTAGTGGATCAGTTTTACGCTTCCAAGCATGTCAACTACTTCACCGCCCAACTTCGCAACGGAACTCATCAGTTGTTTGAAGCTTCTTCATATCCGGTATCCTATCTTGGCAAATCCTCTTAGACAATTTCGCTCCTTGCATCTTTCTGGTCTTCATGTTCAGCCCTTAGACAACGATAATCAAACGTAAATACTTACCTGCCATTTAAATACTCATCTGTGCAAACCGTGCATCTGTGACTATCATGGCTACGCATCACAAATTGATTTGTCGCCCAGTTCCCATTTCCGTTTTGGTGTATCACATTCTACCCTTATGAAAGTAAACAAGGTGCCCAAAGATTACATGTTCACGTCGGGCCACTTCAATCACCGTCACTCCAGCGACCTCGTCAGATGTGCTGTCCATTTCTTTTATCACGGACTTCACCCACACCCGGCCGCCAACTTCGCAACGGAACTCATCAGTTGTTTGATGCTTCTTCATATCCGGTATCCTATCTTGGCAAATCCTCTTAGACAATTTCGCTCCTTGCATCTTTCTGGTCTTCATGTTCAGCCCTTAGACAACGATAATCAAACGTAAATACTTACCTGCCATTTAAATACTCATCTGTGCAAACCGTGCATCTGTGACTATCATGGCTACGCATCACAAATTGATTTGTCGCCCAGTTCCCATTTCCGTTTTGGTGTATCACATTCCACCCTTATGAAAGTAAGCAATGTGCGCAACAATTTAACGGACTCAGCCGATATTTGGTCGCTGAACGTTACAAGGCAAATCTTCGAAAGATTTTGGTTGTTCTTTGTCTGCAAATTCATTCCTTTTATCGTCTGATCACAATCCAAAGCCGTGTCATACTCCGCGGAGCGCTATAGCTGGTTCATGTCTTCCTTAGAAACTTCTTTTTCCTCAAGGCGGACAAAACTTTCGTCAATTCTGTTTGATTCTCTCGTTGCATAGCCCCTCTTTTTGTACTATTTAAGGAAGAGTCTACTACCTCCGACCATCTCACCCTGACTTGGCCGGGTTGGCCACCCGACCTTGAGTTCAATTTTGCCGGGCGCCGCCTTAAAGAATAACTTAAATGCTTTCTCCTGTACAATATCGAGTGCATATACCTGAATCATCCTCTCGAAATTCGGACTCTACGTCCAGTTGTATCTTTTGATCTGGCATTACAGCATGCCTCGGGGTTATCCGAAATAAACCATTATTATTATTAATAATATTGCATATGAATCAGTCATAAATAAAAGTGAATTTATCTGCTTTCCATTTTCAAATCGATGGCTTCTGGTTCTTTCTTCTGTAAGCGATCCCATATTGTCCACTTCCTTTCAATTGCGTACGTCAAAAAGGAGGGGATATACAACATCCGGGAAGGTTTTGGGCCTAAGCTCCGTACCCGCTAGATAAGTCAAGACTGCCCTTGCCGTGATTTTAGGCGGTGAGTTCTAATTTTTTTAGTTATCTCGCTGTGTCGATCGTATTTTCATTTGAGTGGCACACCATGTTGTTTCTCTCAAGTTTTAACAACTATTCTGACCATTTTAATTGTCAAGATGTCTGACGTTACTGAAAATGATGACATCATAACCGAGCATTAGAATGAGAGCACTCCTGGTGTCGGATTATGTCCTAGACCCATTCTGAGGTACTCTCCGGAGGCCATGGATACAGGAGAGCTGAGGGTTTACATCGGAACAATATCCTCATAAGAAATGCTGTAAGACAAAGGGACTAGAAATCAAGCAACGCTGAGCCAACTCACACGAATTCCACATCCAGAAAAGGACTGATTCTTCGTTTCTATGGTACTAAATTGAAATTCAAAAGAATTTCATATATTGAGAACAAAACAGCGTGGTGAACAAGCTCGTTTCCAGTTATTCGTACTCATACCAATACATAACATTAAATATGACTCAAACCAACAAAGGGGATGATCATCCAAATCTGTCTGTGCACGGCATCTTAGCCACAGCCGAAGCCGTGAGCATTCGACTCGACAATCCTCCCCTGTGCGCCCAGAAACAAATTGTGCAAGCACTTAAACTTCCATGGCCCACTTCTTGTTCCCGAACTCGTGTGCAACCACTCGAACATTCTTCGCTGTAATCAATTTCACATGCATACACACACACACGTGCACAGACAGATTTGGATGATCATCCCCTTTGTTGGTTTGAGTCATATTTAATGTTATGTATTAGTATGAGTACGAGTAACTAGAAACGAGCTTGTTCACTACGCTGTTTTGTTCTCAATGTGTTCTGTAGGATTCTTCGTACAATTTCATATATATACGGACCTCAAGTATGTGGTCAGATAGACTTCACAGTAAAACCCAAGGGTTCAAATCCCGCGGCTCAAGCATGACAGTCAGAAACGGTTCAAGGCCAAATTCGAATGTCTCACATGGACAAGCAAACGTGCGAAGGTGTGGTGTGTGGAGGAGCTTTACAAAGTAATGTCAAATGTGGTCAAATTCACAAAGCACGTAGAACATCTGGAAGGATTTTCAAAATTTATGCCTTACACCACCGAGCGAAGGCCTTCCGTGAAAATATCTGTCTAAGCTTCAGGATGGGGCCGTGATTTTCACCCTACCTACCTATAACAAATTTTCAATGCCTGCTTGTACTAACTCTCTCTGTTGGCTGCGCGTAAAACAGGTATCCGTCGTGGTCATCATCTGCATCATTTACATGGAATCAGTTCCATTCCCACTACAAAACTTGATACCAGCATATTCATCAGAAAACGGACACATACAGTCAGACGTACTAACGGAAGGTACATATTCCAGAATGAATTATTTTGTTGCACGAGCCCAGTCTACATACCTCAAACAGAAAAATAAGGAAGCAACCGGTTAAGCTATGTTTGTTTACAAACTTGCGCGCCGAAGTTAAACACAGATGCAACGTTCAAATGACAATAGGAGATCGCGTAAAATTGAAAGGTCAAGAAACAGTGGAACAACAGAAAATTAATACACCAAAGTTTCTGGAAGAGAACTGAAAATCTGCTTCTGACCACAAATCAGCTCCGAAAACCAGTGTACGACGGGGTTTATCATTGCACATATGAACATGGAAATTGATTGAATACTGACAACTGTCAGTATTCCAAATATATTTTTTGAAGAACATGCGTGACAAAATATGGATAAATGTTCCCCAAAGGCAGGAATGATTTCAGAGTAATTTCAGCTCACAAGCCTCATTTGAGCGAATAAAGTGAAATCTTGGTGGTCTTTATCTTTTCACCTCTGTACGAGTTGTATAGAAGAATTGGAACTAGGTACATTTTACTATTAATCAATAAAACCGGGTCGAGCTGAATAGTTGTAGGGTATGAAATGAAATAAAACTCTTGATGAATCGGCACGAGGAGTTCTGAAACTTATTTTGTCCCTTGTGTATGGTTTCCAGTCCAGATCATCAACATGTTCATCGCTGTTTCCTGCCACCAGTGAATTAACCAGCCTGCTCCTGCTCTACACCACCACCTGCCCTAGTAGCAAACCGGTTCCGGACCGGATCCGGTAACTTGCCGGTAGCTTGCCGGTAATTTGACGGTAACTTGACGGTAGCTTGCCGGTAGCTTGCCGGTATTGTTACCGGTAGGGTGCCGGTACCGGAAGGGCACACCGGAATCAAACCGAAATCGGCGTACGATTTCAATCCACTTTTAAATTTAAACCCGGTTTTTGAAATTGCCCACGCCCCTCCAACGATCATGCTATTCTAGCTTTTCCGAAATTTACGCAAGTAGTCAACTGATCGATCAAGTTACCTACGTGAACAGTCTTATCCCCACATACTTTGCACACACAATTTTATGATTGCCTGCTACTGCATTCCGAAAGCTCGTTCAAGCTCCACTCTCCCACAGCGATGCTTACTTGAGGACGGCATGATCTAACGTCCCACAACTGGCAGTGCGACCCAAATGAGACTCATTCCAAAATGCTGAACCTTAGACATTTCAAAACGAACAAATTGTACAAAGTAAAAATTTTATATATTGGTTATATTTACAATCTGAATCTAAGGAACAAAATTCTTCTCATCAAACTGTTTCGCGCCGAGATCTGCAAAGGATAACAAAAGTGTGAATCAGAAATAAGATGAATTGTGGAACGAATATATATATATATATATATATATATATATATATATATATGAATAATCAGATTCATACAAATATAATACTGTAGTTATATATATACTACCGACTCCGAAACGGTAATTAGTTAAGTAAAGTGAAGCATGAAATTCTTTATCGTCGTTTGTGCAAATAAAAAAATTTACCATGGGACTACAAATGCGTGATCAGTGAACGTACCTGGCAGTTTTGCGTCCTAAGCCACGATCTCTTGCGTCGGTAAACCGTCGTTTCATGGTACGCTCGATCTCAAGCGTAGAAGACTCCCGGAAACGATTGGTAGATTTTAAGGCATCTGTACACAAACAGTAATTACATTACATTAGACTGACCAATGACGGCTTTAAGAAACTTGTAGCTTCCCACTGCAATTTTACCAGCTGTTCCGGTCTAATTGCATGCGCGTGCCAAATTCTCCCCGATCAAAGATGCAAGCATCCGGCGTATACTTGATCCATGATCGGTGCACAGATGACGCTTGAGTGCGTTGACCTTATAATATGATGTGGAATTATTCTATCACTTACAGTGCCCGTGAAGTTATTCAGTACTGAAAGATCTTCTTCCATTTTCAGAAGATCTGTGATATTGTTTGCCTGTAAAGTCTCGTAGGCCGTCGTATTTGTCGCATCCAGGCGACAAGTTACGCCGTCAAGTTTGGCGATCATCAACCCTATATCGTTGCGAATGCCACTTAGGCTTGAAAGCATCCGTTCAAAGTAGTCTGGTAATCGTAGTATCTGATAATGAGAAACTTACCTTGCCACTTGTTGGCGTAAGCGGGCATATGCTGTGGAGATAAGGGCGTTGTTACAAGTTGTGTTGTGCTAATTGAAGTATAGGAGTGTTAGTAACTTTTACGTAACATACCTGGGACCGGCCACCTTTGACAATATGGCATCTTCCGTGGGTCTCCTCTGAGACTTCAATGTTGGTGGACTATTAGTAATATGAAACGAGAACTTCGCACTGGACTTACCTAGGTGATGAATGGCCAAGAGCCATGATGTCACCGGGGGAGTCGGGGAATTATATAGGAGACTCTCTTCGAATCCTCTGCGACGGAGGTATCTCAACAGAACTGTCATCCGATGAAAATGGTACCGGTATTCTAAAAGGAATGTGATAACGTGTAACAATATACCTGCGGCGAACGGTGTACCGCTGTGAAAATGGTGTCATTGGCAACGTATCGTCCGTTGACGTCGACAAACCGGATTCGGCAAGAAAATTCCTTTCGAATTTAATTGCATTTCTGAGATTATCTGAGAAGAATGAATAGAACTTTGAGTGTTACCTGAGTGATAAGTCTCATGAAAATCGTAAGCTGGAACCGTTTCCGGCAAACATCCACCGTCCGACAAGAGGTGTTGGTAGGCCTGAAAGGTGGATGACTTCGGCCAGCGCACACGGTTCCCATCAGTCAGCTAATTGCTGTGAACAATAGCTACCGAGACATCAACATCAAACATGACGACCAAGTACATCTAAAAAAAGTTCGTTCATTCGTTCTCATGTTAAATTAACGACAGAAACCTAAGACATCTGCTTTAAAAGAGAAGTTTTACTTCATGAAGTTGTGTTATATGGGTATCAACACATCAACATTATTGGTGAGAGAAACACGAAAACATTTACAAAGGAGGGTACTTACGGAAGCTTGGACAACATTGTCATCCAGTCCGTCATTAGAAAAAATGTACAGATGACTGGATCTCATTGGGGTAAGAAAAAAATCACGCGGGTTTATGAAATAACGAATAGTTATGGAATCCCCAGAAATGTTCTCCACAACTGCTGGTTTCCCACCTGCAACGACAATGTTGTTTGATGGTAAGCATGACAGAACCATTCCCCTAACCACCATCGCTGTCTTGCATACCCGGAAACGGGTAGCCACATTCCCAACGTCATCAGAGATGGCCTCAGATGAATCGCTGTTATCGGGAAGGGTTCTCTCACGCAAACGCCGATACAGTTGCTGAGCGAGATTCCGGGGACCTCGAATGGAGAACTTTGGTGTCCGTAAGAAGGACTCAAAAGAACACAGGAGAAAGAGTCTAAAGTATCATGATGAAGAACGTCTGCTGTTAAATGAATAACAGCGTGAACATTGTACACTACGTTAGAGATACCATAGAGGGAACTCATTTTTTGCACAAATATGCACAGGATGGTTTCTGCGAGAGCGTTACAAGTTTTGTACGAAAAGGGGTGGCACAGTATGTAAATGGCAACAAATAATAACATGAAGTGATCATACGCATCATCCGACAACAATCCTTTCAGACAAACCGGTCCCAAATACAAAAGAAACATGAGAAATTCGGTGGCCTTCCATCGTTCAACAATATGTATACGTCGACAGAGTCGCTGAAAATCACAGGGAGTGTCTGGGTGTGACAGAAGTATACGGCTTCCCAGTTCGACAGTAGCAGCTTTGTCCAAGCGGCCAAATGCGTCACGCGGCCCAAACAACCACAAATCAATCAACCTCTTCATCACACCCAAGCAAACAAGGTGCATGTAATCCAGTGGAAAGTGTTTACCCATGTCAATAGGGAAGGGAAGAAAAGGACTCACGCCAACATGATGTTTGTGGTGTCGACGTGATCGAAAAGCTTCGTTGTCACGTAACTTGCATTTGACATCGGGGAATGTCATCCTTTTGTCGCAGTGAAATCCACGCTGGATGCATTCGTCACAGCCAAAGTAGCCCGTAGGACCTTTCACGTGTCTAATAAAGGCCCGTGCCGGAGTGTCACAGATTATAGATGACTGGTGACACTTCATAGACCTCTCACCAAGCTTGAGGCCTTCTGTCAACAAATGGTTCAGCTCTCTGACAGTTTCACCCACATAAGATGACACCTCTGATGGTTTCCCACGACCGCAGTAAAAACCGGCGGTAAGTACGGGCAAGCAATGAGGCTTGACCACCCTGGCAAGGACGGGCCACAGCTGCAGGTCCGACGAACGAAACACAGAAGTGCCGTCACAGTTTAACTGGAGGAAGACTTCGTCGGGTACAGCGGTGATGTTACTCAACTGCATCTGCAAGCCTTCGGTTAAACCCATGTGTACATATTCTCAGTTTTCCAATGTCGTGGTTGGACATTCCCGTGGCGTGCGCAACAATGTCCTTGGGTCCAGACGTATGTTTGGTATATGTTTGCCTATAGCCTCCAATATACCCTTTTGTTGCACCAGCGTCAGTCGATATCGAATGAAAGCCTTCGATAGTGAGTTAAGCAGCGAACCGCCCTCCTCTTCAAACTGTGATGCGCGTCGTAGGCTGGCCAAAGAAGTAACTAATACGAAAATTAGCATAGAAACAGGGTTTACCTGACAAAGTCGGCCTTTCTTCGGATGTAATTTCGGGTTCACAAACTGTCTGAGCCGCCGAAACTGTTTCATTTGGTATAACATGATTCAACGAAGTAATTTACCCATCATTGTTGGTTGTGATGTGGAAGCACACGGCGGACCGCGTTCACCTCTTGCAATAGCACATCGCTCTTCCTCACGGTACACGTCTTCGGAACCCACAGCGCTGCACTCACCTGCAACTGGTAGAGGTGTTGAGTCTGAACAGAAAGTAAAATTGCTACTGAATAACCTCACCTGGCAAAACCCACTTAGGGCAACCATGTCGATGTTCCCATAGGGTGGCTTCATCACAAAGAGCACACACCAGTGAGCTAAGTTCCTGCTTTTTCAGATAATATCCCTTTTGTTTCGTCATATCAGCCGTTGTCCGTCAATAATACGTAACAAGGTCCTAAAATGCACTAAATTTGTTAACCAAAATAGTAAAGAAACGGCAGCATAGCATAATTGAAAAACATACTGCAGATGTCGCACGATATCAGAGCATTCAACACGAACACCTCGAAGCTTCATGGATTTTACAAAACTACTTGAGTATCATCAGAGTAACGTGAAACATACTTCATCGAGAAAATACACCTCATCATGTTATGAGTACAATTATAGCACAATACTGCAGTTTTTACTATTCAGCTCATCAGTTACTAATTGGTAAATGATAACCTGATATGTCACTAACACTTTACAGCCAGTATGGATCATCAACACCCAAAGGAGAAGGAGCGCACCGCTCCCCTTATCGAACAAAGCACGACCAAAATGGCTGCCGCCGGGAAAGTACCAGTCAGTTAAAACAATTGGCACTGCATTTGTAACGCAATCAACGGAAACAAATTACCATGAAAATAGGACATTGGTAATATATACAGCGAATCACAGCGAACTACGTCATTTGTTTCTTGAAATTTCAGTGATTTCTCTGCCCATCGGTTACCGGCACGTTACCGGAATTCGGCGGTGGGCAATGTGCCGCTAGGGTGGTTTCTTGATTTCGCTAATTTTTCATATTAGTTATTCTAGGAATAATTCACCAGCAACCTATATTTAACTTTTCACCATTGCCATATTTAAGTAATCCACACCTTATCCAAACGACTAGTCCCTCATAGTTCGTGTGAGCGACCCAGAGTTAGCTACAAAATTAAAACAGCAGTAGCTATTCTTACCCGCCCTTAGGTTGTCTATCCGTTAGTCATCATCACAAATCATATCGCCTACCACTAATGTTCTGTAAAAAGAAATGTCCAGGTCAACGAGCAAACGGTCTCAACCAATGCCTTCTGGCTTTACAGCAAATCAGAAACCCAAACGACCTGAACACAAAGATACCCCCAATATGATAGAAATATTTGGGGAAGCCAGTAGAAAGGCCAGTGCTACTGAAAGTAACTTGGCAAGTGTGTCTACCCAGATTGCATCGGTTGATGATACATGATCAAAACTAACACCACTAACCTACCTTCTTGAGCCCTCGGTACTCCCTGGTCCCCAAAAATCTAATAGCAACTAGTCAGTTTCTTGATTCAGTGGCATCGGAAATCCTGCGACGGCTGCAGAATTCAAAAGACGCAGTTGTCTTCAACATCCCTGATCGGCTGGATATCACATTGGTTACATCTACTATCCTTCAAGCCGCGGGCATGGCCCACTTTCAGTGTCACTGCAGAATACTAAGAAGAAGGTCACAGAAGCTCTCTTGTCCCCTTCTATTCCAATTTCCTGATGAAAACGTCGCTAGAGAATTCATCACCTAACAGTGTATAGTCGCAACTGCTTTGCATTTTAAATCAATCAAGAAACAAGCTGACAGAAAGCCACTACAAGGATAAATGATAAGATGCGCCGCTATAAATTCTAATCACATGGGCATTAAGATCCAGAAGTTGCCCTCTTCCCCAAGCACTGTACCAAGGACCAACAAAACCCCTCACTCCTCTACCCTAGAAGATCCACAGGGTTAGTTGATCTAGACGAATCTTTTCCCACCTCCCCACAGCTACCCCAGCCAAAACGACAACATATATCGAAAACACCTACGGGCTCATCCCAGGAGGGTCCTCACTTTGCGCCTCCAGCTCCCGTCGACCGCTCCACGGGACTTCAATTTCCCAATGAAGTAAAACCTAGAGCACTAATACACGTCCCCACAAGCCCCTGTTTAAAAACTGACGAAAAACCATTCGTTCCACTCGTATGCCACTTATGTCGCTGACAATAAATGACTGTCCAGAATAGAGGGTCAACGGGAAGTTAGTTGCCCAAGCTAAGTCTCCGTGCAGGCAAACGATACGTAGATGCATGAACAATAACCATGATCGTTCGTTCTCTAGACCAAAGTCGGCATCTGCCGACTTCCCTCATTTGGGATGCCCTCGCATCTCTCAGCATATGATACAAAATAGCCTTTCCAAGGTGATGATACAACAACAAAGGGACCATACCCGTAATAAAAAATAGATGGTTTGATGAGCGGACTGCTTTCATACCTAACTCCGGAATAATGGAACGTTTCCATCAGCGGGCACAACATTGCCCCATAACCTAGATGTGCTTCACGTGAACCGTTCTAATCAGCGGTATAGTAGAGTAATACCTATTACCCTGTCATTTAATAGTCTGCATGCAGACCCAAGTCCTCCTTTTGAGAATGACGACTTAAGCGGGCTTGCATCCTGCGCTGATGATTCTTTTCAGGTTAAATGCAGCGTTCAACTAACGGTAAGTACTAATATCAATGGTGACGTCAGAAGCACTGGAAATTTTCACACTGCTATTGGTCAGTGCACGCTCTATCAGAAACAAAATCCAATACATACGATCAACTGCACCAACAAACGACTGTGACTTTATTTTAGTGACGGAATCCTGGTTATCGGACCCCTATCTAGTAGAGGACTTTGAGGTACTATGCTACTAATCCTTCAGCAAAGGCGGAACACATCATCTTGGTGGAGGTCGCCTAGTGTATGTAAAGGAAACTCTCAGGGCGACAAGCTTTCAGTCCCCTATCCTAGACGGCATTGTTGACTCTGTATGGTTGAAAGTTGAGGTCGAACGTCAAGAACTGATACTGGGTTGCGTATGCCGCCCGCCTAAATCCAGTTCTAATAGCTTCCTGCAAATTATAGAGGCACTCAACTTAATTAGTGGTCTTAGAGTAGGTCCAAAATTGAAAGCTGGTGACTTTAACGCACCAGAAATATGCTGGACATCACTCACAGCACCAAGCCATTTACTACAGTTTTTGAATGTTATTCACCTAGGAGGATGGAAGCAAAAGGTCATGTCCCCAACCAGACGCGACCACACTCTTGACTTAATCTTGTCACTAGGATTAACCCAGGTTTTAACAAAGGTTCAAAATAACCTACCCGGGAGTGATCGCGACACTGTCCACGGCTGCTTCTCATTGCCCATAAAGGATAAAAAGCCGACACCCCCGCATAAACCATATCATGAGGCTAACTGGAATATACTACCTTCTCTTATTCACAGCCAAAACTGAGACACCTCCTTCTTAAGTGCAGATCCCCAGGTGGTGGCAAATCAACTTTACTGTATCTTTAAAAGATGCCTCAACCGAATAACCCCGTCCCAAGGGTCGTCAATCCGCTGAATAGTCAATAAATTGTCTCGTTTCAGGCCGGAGTTAAGTAGACTCCAACGCGTTTATCTTAAAACAAGGAAATCTTCGCTGTTTATACAGTTAAATCGTTCGGTTGAAACAATAAAACTGTACTCTGGGGGTGAAGTGGTACAACAGGAACTCAGGGCCTTAGATGATCCCAAGAAAGTCGAGATTCTTGCAAAATTGATGAAGTCGAGGAACCCGAAACAACTTCATCTATCTCTTCTATCCCTTTCAATAACACTTGCCTTGACCAACCGCTGAACGTAGCAGAAGCGCCTAACACGTTTTTTGCTTTTTCTTCAACTAAGGACACAGCATCATTTTTCTACAATTCACCAGTACCACCATATTAGCCACTTTCTTCTGTAACGTTCCTGCCCTCCGAAATCGAGCCTTCAATTTCAAATATCAAAATGTCCTTCCACCCCGGATCGGAATCGTTACCATCGGCCGTCTTTAAATTGGGTGGCCCAGATATCCCAATTCTTTTATCGAATTTATTCAATTTGTCTATGCGCTTTAATTGGTATCTTATACAGTGGAAAACTTCGGTTATTATTCCAATTAATAAGAAAGGAACACGGGAGGACCCGGCCAACTACCGGCCTGTGAATCATACACCAGCAGTATCGATGACTGTGGAAAGATTATTAAAAGGTAAATTAACAGGTCACCTCCTCAAAAACCACCTTATAAGTTAAGGTCAGCACCGTTTCCTAAAACATCGATCCTGCGCAACTTGTATGACTAACTTTCTGAACCTTATTACAATAGCTGCCAATGGCGGTAGGGTAGTGATCTCAGTCTTTTTAGACATGTCCAAGGCCTTCGATCGGGTGTCTCACATTCGTTTGTTGTCAAAGGCCAAGACATTCTGCATTGTTGACCCACTATATGCCTCGCTAGAATCGTACTTGTCCTCGAGCAGTCAAGTGGTAAACGTTGGTGGCACAATTTCCACACCCAGCTCTGTAACCAGTGGTGTGATCCAAGGTAGTGTACTGGGCCCATTGTTGTTTCTCATGTACATAAATGACGTATTTACCGTGGTTCGCCATGGAACTCCGTTTTTACTTGTTGATGATGTAAAGTTGTTGTACGCCTTCGACCATAATTCATTGGGTAATACTGTAGCAAAAATATCGGAGGACTTACGGATGTTCGATTCGTGGTGTACCGATTGGGTAATGAAGTTCTCGGCGGACAAAAGCTACATTCTCACATACACGTGTCATGTCCCTCCGAAACGTTCAGCGTAGGTGGTCATCTGATCCCCAACAAATCATCAGTACGCGACCTGGGCAAATACTACTCCTGTTCGTTCAACTTCTCGGAGCAAACAGACATTCAAATTTCTAGGTCCCGCAGGTTAATAGGACTTGTCCACAAAACATTCCGTTTGCGTGAAAGTAAGCTCAGTGTCTACACAACACACGTCATAACATTGCTAGAGTATAGTTCAATAGTTGGCTCTAACATGCGCCAGGTTGATAGAATCGCCATCGAAAATGTTCAGCTCACCTTTACTAAACAAATAGTTGGATATTCGTCTATTCTCAACAATAAACAGCGCTGTGACCTGCTACACCGACGGATAAAGGACAACCTGCCTTTTCTCCATTCACTATTAAAATATAGATCCTGCAAAGCCTCCCCTGTGGTACGAGACCCATTAGGCCTAAGGTATTCGTTACGACATCGCAGACATTCGGTCACTGTGCCGTCCTCGAGAACCAGCTGTAACAGCCGGTCGTGGAAAATCCCCCTTTTTCCCTCGCGATTCAGTGTTTTTCCCAACATTACTCATTTGCCTACACTACTGACTTGTCTTTACGAACTGGTTGTTTTTCTGGACCAATTGTTGTTTATTCGCGCCCAGGGCGCTTCTTTGGCACATCCTTGTTCAGGACCTGCGTGACGCACGTGCTGTTTGCTCACACGCCGCTATTCGGTTCCTCGTTGTTGAGTCCTTGTGATCGTATTATTGAGGTTTGTATATTGTTTATGTCATTGTTCATGTAATAATCTAGTATCGTAGAATATCACGGATAATCGTCTTTTGATTTCGGGATCCGTTGCGAGTTTGGCTACGCATTGCTCAAACGTTCATTACAATACTCAATAGATCAATTTGGAACGAGGAAAAACACGCAAAATGCCAAGAAAAGGATCGAAAACAGTAGAATCCGGACAGGAAGTAACGCGGCAAGTCTCTGAGAAGGTTTTGGGTACATTGGATTCTTTATTTAATGCTAGATCGCCTAGTCCTGTCAGTGCTAGTTCATGTGTTAATGAGAACAATATTGATCGTAAAGATGTTGATTTATATAAGCTGAGGATACTAGACCTAAAACAACAACTACTATCGACTAGACTACCGGCACAGGAAGCAGAAAAGTGTACACAGAAAGAGCGAGAGCATGAGACCAGCGACTTTGACACTTCCGATAGATCGGGGTGCAATAAAATAGGGAGCCCCACGCCGGTCGCCGACTATAAAACACCATCGATCGATCTGCCTAGAGTGGAACTAACGGTTTTCGACGGGCGAGCTGAGCAATACTGCAAGTTTGTCAAGAAGTTTGAGACGTTCGTTGAAAATATGGTAACCGACCCTGGGCAAAGGCTTCTCTACCTCATTCACTACTGCCGAGGCCGAGCAAGAGAAGCTATCGATGGGTGTAACATGCTTGACCTGGAACAAGGCTACACAAGGGGCAAGGAAGATTCTAAGGGACTTGTTTGGCCAACCTTTCAAAGTAGCTCGTAACCTAATAGAGGGCGTGACAGTAGAGGCAAAAAGAACCAAGGGCGACTTCTACACAATGGCCGACCTGGTGATTAAGATGCAAACTGCTCAATAGCCCTCGACCATTTAGGTTACAGGGCTGACCTAGACGCCATGCAAACTTTGGAAAACATAGTCCGTCACCTCTCTCCCGAACTACAGGGTCGGTGGGCGGAAGAAGCGGAACGGATAAGCCGAGGCGACCGGGAAGCTAACTTCGAAGACCTGACCGAATACTTGGACAGGCAAACCAAGATAGCTGACAGCAGATTCGGCCGACTCGTCCGGAACAGCAATCGAGCAAACAAGCCCAGTACTAGCCAAGTCCAAACCCCTGTACGAGAACATTCAAAGTACCAGCCTTGGACCAATACACATGTCATTTCACGAGATGCTACGGCGCAACCCAATTGCAGATCCTGTGGTACTAGCCATGGCCTACCAGAATGCCCCAAGTTCGGCAACGCCACAATAGACGAACGGCGGGGAATGGCGAGGATGTCAGGAGCATGTCTTATCTGTCTCAACACCACGCACCGGGCAGCAGCCTGTAGGACAAGGAATCCATGTGGTTACGAGGGCTGCACGGGCAGACACCATCGGCCGCTGCATCAGGCGAGAGTAACCATATCCGAGGCGAGTACCAAGCCCAGTGTGATTTGTTCAACGTCACGATCTGCCAGTAAACCGGTACGTTTAGGCGTAGTAGCCATGGGAGTAGTGACTCCGACTGGGATAGTCAAGGCGTTGGCTTTCGTTGATAGTGGATCCGACACCACTTTAGAGAAAGAGCGGTTTGCCGACAAACACCAACTGGCTAAAGGTGCGACGTCGTTAGCGGTGAGCACGGTGGGTGGAACACGGGTAATGACTGCCGGTAGATTAAGGCTGCAACTCATCCCTCTAGACACTAACGAGGAAATTGAACCAACGGAGGCATTCACGTTAGCGGATCTCCCCATGCGAGCACCAAGGTCGGTGAACGCAATCTTGACTCGGTGGCCCCACCTGCAGGATGTAACCGTTGTAGACTGGGAAGATGATGAAGTGGATCTCCTCATTGGCTGCAACGTGCCAGAGGCGCATTGGGTGCTTCACCAGAGGGTGGGCGACCGCCAGGCACCTTATGCCGCACGCACGGCTCTGAAATGGATGTTATACTACAAGGGCCTGACTGGACCACACCACTGGTTGATGATTTGTGCCGTTTCAAAGTGAGTAAAATGGCTTCGTCTGCAGACATTAGGGAAATTTTCCATCAGCTGAAGATTCCGGTAGGAGAACGAGATGCTTTGCGTTTCCTGTGGTGGGAAGGGAGCGACCGGGACAACGCAGTGGTGAACTAGACCCTAGGTCTTTCATTAGTATCCGAGCGATGCCGTGCCAACGTGCAAAATCATAGATTATTTGGGATGCATACACCGTTACCAAACTAGTGAACGCAACTCCGTTAGCCTGCAGCAGTATAGCACAAATCCACCGCGAGCCTATTTTTACTTAGAATGTGGAGTAGGTGCCACTGACTGCTCAAATGAAACTTCATCCGTGCTTCACTCACACAGACCTAACCAGTCCATTATCTATTGTCTTCATATATCATCATAACCCACAGCTGGAACCACGTCCAGACTGCAACCCCCCTTTTATTTCAGGTATGTTGTCTCCCACTATCGCAGTCACCAAACCGGATAACCAAGGACGCCACTTTGACTCGTACGGACAGAGACTCAAATAGAACCTACCATAGCAGTTGGGACCGAAATCAAGCCATCCGACAGGAAATACTCCCAACTGCTTAGCAGATCATTCAGCTTTTTCTAAAGCAACCAACACACATTCCAGTTCATGCGCATCTTGTTAATATACCACCACACTCAGCCGATTGACCGACACATACTTTGCCCTGCTAGACGAAACACGCCCATATGATGTCGTACGTTACCAGAAACGACGCTGAATATCACTGAAGGCAAATGCGTCAACATATATATATTTATATACATATATATATATGTCAGTGAAACAGCATATTAACTCTCAAGTCCATGCGGAGATTTCACACTTTATTATCCGTTACCACAGTCCACCTTCCCTCCGAACCGTAGCCGGTTGGAAATTGACTCTCCACTTCTCGAGGACCTTCCAGTTGAGCTTTCTCATTTCTGCATGGTACATGTTACTGATCCTGAATCTAGACTCATCTTTTTATGGACTGCTGTTTCTCCCACATCCACCAGTGTTCACTTTCACGAAATTGGTCTCGGCACCGTTTCGAAACTCATTCCATTTATTGAACTCCGGTAAATCCGACATTCAGGGTCTGCATCGTCTTCATGGATCGCTATCCTCTCCGCATGCGCCCACTTTCCCGAAAACACTTCTTTACAATTTTTTTCCCTTTTTTTCTTCCTTTTCTTCTTGTTCAAAATTTACTCTATCTGTAGAACATCAGCAGGCCTCCGTTTCCCCAGCTTGCATCATTCTCGTTCATAATGCGTCCTTGACACTGCGCTAACGGTTTTTCGATATATCCACCGCCCAGCCCGGATTCGAAACCGGTTTGAAACTGCCGCGCAAACCATTAGTAAAATGATCCATTCAAACTGTTGTTGGCTATGTCTATCTATCGCTGATACTCTCGACTTTCATACTTCGAATTTGTGAATATTCTACCTTATTGAGTAACATGTCACACCATGATCACGCGCTAGCGCGTGCGTCTCGACCATGGCCGAGAAATATACCATTATCATATCATATCATATTGACCATTTTGTGCGAACTACGCCCTCCGAGAATCAGCGAACAAACATGGAGATTTGGTCCATCGGTCGGTAGTAGATAGCGTCAGCAGGAATTTCTACATCGACGACTATCCTGGGTCATTCGATGATGTGGAATCAGCTCCAGCGCAGTTCAGATGCCTAGCAAGATTGCTAGAAGAGGGCGGCTTCCATATAACAAAATGGATGTCGAACGCTTCAGAAGTGCTGAAGGTCATCCCGTATCACGAAAAGGCCGAAAGTGTAAGAGATTTGGACGGCTCTCCACTTCTTATCGAGCGCACCTTAGGGATACAATGGGACGCGGAAACGGACGATTTTGTTTTCGAGCTAAACGTTCCCGAGCTGCCAATAACCCGTCGTGGCATACTATCTGCCGTCTCAAGTTCGTTCGACCCGCTCGGTTTCGTCTCACCATGGCTGCTGCCCGGAAAGATCTTGCTGCAGCGGCTGTGCCGTAAGAAAGTTGATTGGGACCAGTCACTGGACCGAGGGGACCGGTTAGACTGGGAAGAATTTTTGAACACCTTGAGGAAATTAGGGGACATAAGAATCACACGATGTTTGACTCCTGGCCATGCGACATGGACTGGAGAACTACATGCCTTTTCCGATGCATCCGAAGTCGGTTATGGAGCTGTGGTGTACGGACAATGGTGTGCAGGAGATGGACAATATACCACGAGGATCCTGTTCGCCAAAGCCCGCGTTGCTCCACTGAAGTCGGTCTCAATCCCACCCCTTGAACTCAGCGCAGCCGTGTTGACAGTCAGGGTGGTGCAAGCTGTGAAGAGATGTTTCGATCTCTACATTTGGTCGGTGAGCTTCTGGACGGATTCAACGATAGTACTTTACTATATCAACAACGTCCGGAGCCGGTTTAGTACTTTCGTTGCTAACCCGCTCACGATTATGCACGACGAATCAGCCACGCGCCAGTGGAATCATGTCAGGTCTGGCGATAATCCAGCCGACCTGTGCTCCCGAGGAGCGAACAACTTCAGGCAACTGGACACGTGGACGAGAGGGCCAAACTTCCTACACTTGCCCAAACAGGACTGGCCCGTGTTCGAATTAAAAACCCCTACGGAAGTGGAACTGGAGATCAAAGGCGTAGTGATGGTGGCCAACGTCGTCGAAGCGACACCCATTCTATCGCGACTGGTCAGGTTTTCTTCCTAGATGAAGACGCTTCGTTCGCTAGTTTGGTCAATCAGGTTCAAGAGAAATTTACTAGTCATGAAAGGGCTACGGCCCTCAGGCCGGATACGGGTCTTCCCGATAGGTCCCGATGAGCTACAAGCGGCAGAGTACGATATTTTCAGAATGATACAATGCGAGGCTTTCGCCCGAGAACTCAAGAGGGCGGAAGAAGTGGGGCCGACCAATAAAGACATGCCATCTCCAAGAGGCGAACTGAAGCGTTTAAACCCCAAACTCATCGACAGACTGCTGCGGGTGGATGGTAGGCTGGCCAACGCCCACCTGAACTTCGACACAAAGTATCCTATACTGCTGCCTGCGAGACAACCTGTAGTAGAGCTAATGATCCAACACGTCCACGCCGTGAAGGGACATGCCGGGGAAAGTCACGTGACGAGCGTCATCCGAAAGCGCCTTTGGTTGTTGAGAGGACGAGAGACTGTAAAACGCGTAATCCGACGGTGTGTGCAACGCAGGAGACGCAATGCCACAGCAGGTAAACAACTCATGGCCCCACTACCAGAATGCAGGGTGACTACGGGCTGGTGGCCGTTCAGTGACACCGGGTTGGACTGTTTCGGGCCCTTGTGGATCAAGTGCGGGAAAAGATTAGAAAAGCGATACGGATGTATCATGACGTACATGAAATCACGTGAGGTACACCTAGAAGTCGCACATTCCATGACGACCGATTCTTTCCTACGGACTTTGCAAAGATCTATCAACCGAAGAGGCGTACCGGCCGATATATACTCAGATAATGGATCGAACTTTGTGGGCGCTCACCGGGAATTGCAGCGTTGGCACAAGAACATAAACAGGGACGAACTGCAGGATCGAACCGTGGCCTACGGCATACGATGGCATTTCAACCCCCCACAGGCCAGCCACCTAGGCGGCGTATGGGAACGCATGATCCGGTCCGCCAGACGGATGTCGCTGTCAATGATGGAGCAGCAGCCGCCTGACGACGAGACGCTGAACACCGTCATGACTGAGGTGGGGAGAATCCTGAACAACCGCCCCCTGGTTCCAGTATTGAACGGCGACCCCACCCACCTGGCGCTCACCCCGAACGACTCATTGACGTTCAGGTCGAACGAGGGTCTCCAAGGACCGGTAAACCTTCGTGGGAGCTACCTCCACGGATGAAAGCAAGCTAACTATCTGGCCAAGGTCTTCTGGAGGCGATGGCTGCGGGAGTACCTACCGGCTTTGCAGACTCGACAGAAGTGGCTGGCCAAAACAAAACCATTCAAAGTTGGGGACATGGTTATGATCGCCGACGAACGCGCACATTTCAGCACTTGGTCTTTGGGAGTAGTTACGGAAACCATCAAAAGCACTGACGAAATGATAAGAACGGTGAAGTTGAAGACAGCTAACGGAGTGCTCATTCGTGACATACGCAGTATTAACCTACTCGAGAGCGAAGACGGAGGAGCTGATAACCCTGAGGCCTAGTGAACCTTTTCACACCAGTCATCGAGGTGGATAAAGAAACACCATATATACCACACGGTCTCCGGCAAACACTTTACAGTGCTCGCGATATTTCGTTGACATTACAGAAGGTTCTTTCAGACATGTGGTGATGAATGCGATCCCATTGTACATCCCGATACATACACACATGCACGACGCACTCTACATCCCGTAAACCCATCAAACATGTGACAGTGTTCGTTGTTTTGCTTTTTGTTGACGTCACCGAATGCTTCTTGCATATTTGGAAGTAGCGGAGCTTAGGTCACACACACATGCTACATTTTACTCGTTTTCTTGCCACGCGGTCTTTTGTTGACATTGCAGAAAGTCCTCCTTTGACGTGTAGTCATACCTGTGACTTCATTGTGCACCCCGGCACACACACACACTCACACGCACACTCAAGCACATACTTCCAGGACCGGACGGCCCTTCACGAGGACAACATCTATGTGACCCTTCACGCCCGCCATCGGTCATTTGGTCTCGTGGGAGATGTAGACTAGTCTCACCTCTATGTAGCCAATGGGTTAGGTGCGTCCAGTAGTAGAACGTTGACGACGAGCATTAGACGCGCGCACTGACAGCAGGGCTTAGGCAGGTAGGAAGAATAAGTACCTTTATACCGAACCTTTGACTCTGCTAAGGATCCAGGAGGATTTTGGTGGGCGGTGTAACAGCCGGTCGTGGAAAATCCCCCTTTTTCCCTCGCGATTCAGTGTTTCTCCCAACATTACTCATTTGCCTACACTACTGACTTGTCTTTACGAACTGGTTGTTTTTCTGGACCAATTGTTGTTTATTCGCGCCCAGGGCGCTTCTTTGGCACATCCTTGTTCAGGACCTGCGTGACGCACGTGCTGTTTGCTCACACGCCGCTATTCGGTTCCTCGTTGTTGAGTCCTTGTGATCGTATTATTGAGGTTTGTATATTGTTTATGTCATTGTTCATGTAATAATCTAGTATCGTAGAATATCACGGATAATCGTCTTTTGATTTCGGGATCCGTTGCGAATTTGGCTACGCATTGCTCAAAGGTTCGTTACACCAGCCTACGGTCCAATTTCTTTATTGTTTAATATTCACAAATGTGGAATAAACTTCCACCGAATGTCCGTGCAATAAGCCACTTGCCGAGATTTAAGGAGGAATTTAACAAATGGCTTGATGTCCTGACACTCGCATCAAACATTGATCCATACACTTCGGAGGAGCGAGCGTACGAAGTTGGTTTGGGTTACCGACACGCGGGTCTGAGTCGATGGCCACGAGACCTACGAACTACACAAGTCGCCATATATACCGCTCAAGTTTTATTGATCTTTCGTGTATAACCTTGTGTTTCGCAAGGTCGAATCATTCACCAAGTAGTTCCCTTTCCTAGATACTGGAGGTTTCTCTTTACTACTGACCGTTGATCCTCAGCTGGGAGCACCCCATACTGCGTTCGTCTATTTTTAACTTCCCAGAGGACCACTGATGGAGCCTCCCCTTCTATGGCTCGGCAAAATACCTGGCCCACATTTACCGCTGAAAATTGGATACCTGCTCGTCATTTCGTCACTACCACATAGACCCTGCTGTCCGGGATCCCTCGCAATCCCCTGGACTATTCGATCACCTAGTGACAACGCTAATAGCACTCAAGCGGAGCCCGTCGGTGCGAGGCGCGGTCAGATACACCGCTTTGGCCGGCGCACATCGGACGTGCAGGAAGTCTGAAACGATGTGCAGGCGCAGCTAGGATGGCGGATCGCATCTCCTGTCACCAAAAATGGTTTCCGGTTGGGCGTCCAGCGCACGTTCAGCCCCACCCACCAGCACCGGCTGCAGCAAAAAAACATTTATTCGTCCGAAATGCTGCAAATATGAAACTATCTCCCCCAGTTATCGCCTATTTTTCATCGTACTTGTCTCCATCTTCGCCACCTTAACTTACCGCTTCTTACGCCGGGAAAAATCTACCTTCCCTAGAACATAATTATCGTGGGGTTAAAAGACCGTTTCAATACTCGGCTTACCGCTCATGAGCCTTTTTCCCGATTATTCGTGCCAAACCACCTGCTTGTCCCATAAGCAAACTTAACTAATCCCGAAGATAAAACCTGCTCTTATTTATCACAGTCATCGATATATTTGCAAAAAGTCACATTCAATGTTGTGATACACTTCCGTCCCACAAAGTCCAAACAATGTATTTCACTGAGGAATATTCGTCTCCAGAGCATCCCGACAGTCGGCGATTTTGTGATAGTTCGCTCTCTCTATCAGTCCTTCTGTTCGCCCACAAGGCTGTAGCATAGCAACATCCTCACCTTGCAAAGATTCATGCCCTACCCATATATTAACATCTGAAAGACATCCGTATAGCGGCGTTTTGGAATTTCGCCGTCACAGGATCCAGGTCTTGCGAAGAATACCGGCAGATAGTATTTCACCTGTCAACTACTTCACCGCCCAACTTCGCAACGGAACTCATCAGTTGTTTGATGCTTCTTCATATCCGGTATCCTATCTTGGCAAATCCTCTTAGACAATTTCGCTCCTTGCATCTTTCTGGTCTTCATGTTCAGCCCTTAGACAACGATAATCAAACGTAAATACTTACCTGCCATTTAAATACTCATCTGTGCAAACCGTGCATCTGTGACTATCATGGCTACGCATCACAAATTGATTTGTCGCCCAGTTCCCATTTCCGTTTTGGTGTATCACATTCCACCCTTATGAAAGTAAGCAATGTGCGCAACAATTTAACGGACTCAGCCGATATTTGGTCGCTGAACGTTACAAGGCAAATCTTCGAAAGATTTTGGTTGTTCTTTGTCTGCAAATTCATTCCTTTTATCGTCTGATCACAATCCAAAGCCGTGTCATACTCCGCGGAGCGCTATAGCTGGTTCATGTCTTCCTTAGAAACTTCTTTTTCCTCAAGGCGGACAAAACTTTCGTCAATTCTGTTTGATTCTCTCGTTGCATAGCCCCTCTTTTTGTACTATTTAAGGAAGAGTCTACTACCTCCGACCATCTCACCCTGACTTGGCCGGGTTGGCCACCCGACCTTGAGTTCAATTTTGCCGGGCGCCGCCTTAAAGAATAACTTAAATGCTTTCTCCTGTACAATATCGAGTGCATATACCTGAATCATCCTCTCGAAATTCGGACTCTACGTCCAGTTGTATCTTTTGATCTGGCATTACAGCATGCCTCGGGGTTATCCGAAATAAACCATTATTATTATTAATAATATTGCATATGAATCAGTCATAAATAAAAGTGAATTTATCTGCTTTCCATTTTCAAATCGATGGCTTCTGGTTCTTTCTTCTGTAAGCGATCCCATATTGTCCACTTCCTTTCAGTTGCGTACGTCAAAAAGGAGGGGATATACAACATCCGGGAAGGTTTTGGGCCTAAGCTCCGTACCCGCTAGATAAGTCAAGACTGCCCTTGCCGTGATTTTAGGCGGTGAGTTCTAATTTTTTTAGTTATCTCGCTGTGTCGATCGTATTTTCATTTGAGTGGCACACCATGTTGTTTCTCTCAAGTTTTAACAACTATTCTGACCATTTTAATTGTCAAGATGTCTGACGTTACTGAAAATGATGACATCATAACCGAGCATTAGAATGAGAGCACTCCTGGTGTCGGATTATGTCCTAGACCCATTCTGAGGTACTCTCCGGAGGCCATGGATACAGGAGAGCTGAGGGTTTACATCGGAACAATATCCTCATAAGAAATGCTGTAAGACAAAGGGACTAGAAATCAAGCAACGCTGAGCCAACTCACACGAATTCCACATCCAGAAAAGGACTGATTCTTCGTTTCTATGGTACTAAATTGAAATTCAAAAGAATTTCATATATTGAGAACAAAACAGCGTGGTGAACAAGCTCGTTTCCAGTTATTCGTACTCATACCAATACATAACATTAAATATGACTCAAACCAACAAAGGGGATGATCATCCAAATCTGTCTGTGCACGGCATCTTAGCCACAGCCGAAGCCGTGAGCATTCGACTCGACAATCCTCCCCTGTGCGCCCAGAAACAAATTGTGCAAGCACTTAAACTTCCATGGCCCACTTCTTGTTCCCGAACACGTGTGCAACCACTCGAACATTCTTCGCTGTAATCAATTTCACATGCATACACACACACACGTGCACAGACAGATTTGGATGATCATCCCCTTTGTTGGTTTGAGTCATATTTAATGTTATGTATTAGTATGAGTACGAGTAACTAGAAACGAGCTTGTTCACTACGCTGTTTTGTTCTCAATGTGTTCTGTAGGATTCTTCGTACAATTTCATATATATACGGACCTCAAGTATGTGGTCAGATAGACTTCACAGTAAAACCCAAGGGTTCAAATCCCGCGGCTCAAGCATGACAGTCAGAAACGGTTCAAGGCCAAATTCGAATGTCTCACATGGACAAGCAAACGTGCGAAGGTGTGGTGTGTGGAGGAGCTTTACAAAGTAATGTCAAATGTGGTCAAATTCACAAAGCACGTAGAACATCTGGAAGGATTTTCAAAATTTATGCCTTACACCACCGAGCGAAGGCCTTCCGTGAAAATATCTGTCTAAGCTTCAGGATGGGGCCGTGATTTTCACCCTACCTACCTATAACAAATTTTCAATGCCTGCTTGTACTAACTCTCTCTGTTGGCTGCGCGTAAAACAGGTATCCGTCGTGGTCATCATCTGCATCATTTACATGGAATCAGTTCCATTCCCACTACAAAACTTGATACCAGCATATTCATCAGAAAACGGACACATACAGTCAGACGTACTAACGGAAGGTACATATTCCAGAATGAATTATTTTGTTGCACGAGCCCAGTCTACATACCTCAAACAGAAAAATAAGGAAGCAACCGGTTAAGCTATGTTTGTTTACAAACTTGCGCGCCGAAGTTAAACATAGATGCAACGTTCAAATGACAATAGGAGATCGCGTAAAATTGAAGGGTCAAGAAACAGTGGAACAACAGAAAATTAATACACCAAAGTTTCTGGAAGAGAACTGAAAATCTGCTTCTGACCACAAATCAGCTCCGAAAACCAGTGTACGACGGGGTATATCATTGCACATATGAACACGGAAATTGATTGAATCTTGACAACTGTCAGTATTCCAAATATATTTTTTGAAGAACATGCGTGACAAAATATGGATAAATGTTCCCCAAAGGCAGGAATGATTTCAGAGTAATTTCAGCTCACAAGCCTCATTTGAGCGAATAAAGTGAAATCTTGGTGGTCTTTATCTTTTCACCTCTGTACGAGTTGTATAGAAGAATTGGAACTCGGTACATTTTACTATTAATCAATAAAACCGGGTCGAGCTGAATAGTTGTAGGGTATGAAATGAAATAAAACTCTTGATGAATCGGCACGAGGAGTTCTGAAACTTATTTTGTCCCTTGTGTATGGTTTCCAGTCCGGATCATCAACATGTTCATCGCTGTTTCCTGCTACCAGTGAAATAACTTTTGAAGTTTCGAACAAGTTCTTCATTTCCTCCGTTTTCTGAAACTCACCTGTAGGATCTGTCCAATGTGCAAACCTCAGTTCGATGGTGGTACATTTATCTTCTAGTATTGTTGCCACTTTAAAACTCAGTAAAAAGCAGTCGTTTCGAGTTCATTTGTGGATACTGACTTCAGTTCAAAAATTTTGAAACCGAGCGGGTCGAACAGACTAGAGACAGCGGATAGTATACCTCGACGGGTTGCTGGCAGATCAGGAACGTTTAGCTCGAAAACATGGTCGTCCGTTTCCGCGTCCCATTGTATTTCTATAGTGCGTTCGGTAGGCAATGGAAAGGCGTCTAAGTCTCAAGCCCTTTCGTCCCTCTCGCGGTACAGACTGACCTCGAGCACTTCTGAAGCGTTCAACATCCATTTTGTTATATGGAAGCCGCCCTCTTCCAGCAATCTTGCTAGGCATCTGAACTGCGCTGGAGCTGATTCTATATCATCGAATGACCCAGGATAGTCGTCGATGTAGAAATTCCTGCTGACGCTATCTACTACCGACCGATGGACCAAATCTCCATGTTTGTTCGCTGATTCCCGGAGGATGTAGTTCGCACAGAACGGTGACGATATGGCTCCGAACGAGTAGATGGTCATCCTATAATTTACCACTGCGTTGTCCCGGTCATTCTCTTCCCACCACAGGAAACGCAACGCATCTCGTTCTCCTACCGGTATTTTCACCTGGCAAAACATTTCCCTGACATCGGCGGACAAGGCCACTGTACCCACTCCGAAACGGCACAAAACTTCGATTACTGGTGTGGTCCATTCAGGTCCTTGCAGCAGGCGATCTCTTAACGACTTGCCGTGGAACTTGGTTGCACAGTCGAAAACCACCCGTAGTTTTTCGGGTTTCTTGAGGTTGATAACCGATGGTCGGGTAGATACCAGATACCCTTTCGGCCGTCGGTGTTGGCAGGCACTCTTTCAACGTAGCCGA
This sequence comes from Fasciola hepatica, assembly GCA_948099385.1. Lineage (NCBI taxonomy): Eukaryota > Metazoa > Platyhelminthes > Trematoda > Plagiorchiida > Fasciolidae > Fasciola > Fasciola hepatica. The sequence continues at coordinate 6,701,362 of CANUEZ040000063.1, forward strand.
GAGCTTCGTTTCGCTTCATTTGTTCTGCGTGTCGTTCCCACAGATCCTGGTCTCGAATGAAGCGTTCTTTTGGTCGTAGTAGTCGTTCGAGAACATGGTTTCTGTTGTCAGTCCACGGGTCGGCAGATGTGTGCCATGAAAGGGGAGCCTCGAACTGCATTTTTAGGCCTCTAGTGCCTTGCCACACCGTTTGTAAAGCAAAATGATCCTCTTGAGACAACGATAGTCCTTCGTCTCCGATACAACGAAACTCCTTTTAAAACAGCCGCTGCAGGTGATACTCCATGCGGTCCGTTTCGACGGATAAATAATCCACGGAACCTTACTGGATCATATAACAATAATCCCAGAGCCCTTTGTGCATCATAAGGTGCCTGGCGGTTGCCCACCCTCTGATCAAGTACCCAATGTGCCTCTGGCACGCCGCAACCGATGGGGAGATCCACTTCATCGTCTTCCCGGTCTACAACGGTTGCATCTTGCAGGTGAGGCCATCTAGTCAAGATTGCGTTCACCGGCCTTGGTGCTCGCATGAGGAGATCAGCTAGTGTGAATGCTTCCGTTGGTTCGATTTGCTCGTTAGTCCCTAAAGAGATTAGTTGCAACCTCAACCGGCCGGCAGTCATTACTTGTGTTTCTCCCACCGTGCTCACTGCTAACGACGTCGCACCTTTAGCCAATTGGTGTCTGCCGGCAAACCGCTCTTTTACTAGAGTAGTGTCAGATCCACTGTCGACGAGAGCCAATGCCTTGACCACCCCAGTTGGGGTCATCACTCCCAAGGCAACTACTCCTAAACGTACCGGTTTACTGGCAGGCCGCGACGTTGAACAAATCACACTGGGCTTAGTGTTCGCCTCGGGTGTAGTTTCTTTTGTCTGGTGTAACAATCGATGGTGTCTGCCCGTGCAGCCCTCCTGACCACATTTGTTCCTTGTTCTACAAGCTGCCGCCCGGCGCGTGGTGTTGAGACATATTAAGCACGCTCCTGCCATCCTCGCCATTCCCCATCGTTCGTCTATTGTGGCGTTGACGAACTTGGGGCATGCTGGTGGCCCATGGCTAGCATCGCAGGACCTGCAGCTTGGTTGCGCCGTAGCATCTCGTGAAATGACATGTGTATTGGTCCAAGGCTGGTACTTTGAATGTTCTCGTACAGGGGTTTGGACTTGGCTAGTACTGGGCTTGTTTGCTCGATTGCTGTTCCGGATGAGTCGGCCGAATCTGCTGTCAGCTATCTTGGTTTGCCTGTCCAAGTATTCAGTCAGGTCTTCGAAGTTAGCTTCCCGGTCGCCTCGGCTTATCCGTTCCGCTTCTTCCGCCCACCGACCCCGTAGTTCGGGAGAGAGGTGACGGACCATGCCTTCCAAGGTGTGCATTGCATCTAGGTCAGCCCTGTAACCTAAATGGTCGGGGGCTATTGGGCAGTTCTGCATCTTGATCACCAGGTCGGCCATTGTGTAGAAGTCGCCCTTGGTTCTTTTTGCCTCTACCATCACGTCCTCTATTGGGTTGCAAGCTACTTTGAAAGGTTGGCCAAACAGGTCCCTTGAAAACTTCCTTGCCCCTTGTGTAGCCTTGTTCCAGGTCGAGCATGGTACACCCGTCGATAGCTTCCCTTGCTCAGCCTCGACAGTATTGAGCCGGATAGAGAAGCTTTTGCCCGGGGTCGGTTATCTTATTTTCGACGAACGTTTCGAGCTGCTTGAAAAACTTGCTGTAGTGTTCAGATCGCCCGTCGAAAACTGTCAGTTCTACTCTTGGAAAATCGATCGATGGTGTTTTATAGTCGGCGACCGGCGTGGAGGTTTCTATGTTATTTTGCCCTGACCTATCGGAAGTGTCGTAGTCGTTGGTCTCATGCTCCCGCCCTTTCTGTCTACTCTTCTGTTCTGCTTCCTGGGCCTGTTGCCCAGCCGATAACAGTTGTCGTTCTAGGTCCAATATCATCAGCCTAATTCGATCGGCGTCCTTACAATCCATATTACCCTCAGCAACACATGAACTAGCACTGACAGGACTAAATGATCTAGCATTAACTAAAGAATCAAAGGTACCCAAAACATCCCCAGTGACATGCCGTATTATTTCCTGTTCAGATTCCAATAGCTTCGATCATTTTCTTGGCACTTTGCGTGTTTTCTCGTTCCAAATTGATCTATTGAGTATTGTAACACACGTTTGAGCAATGCGTAGCCAAAATCACAGCGGATCCCGAAATCAAAAGACGATTATCCGTGATATTCTGCGATACTAGATTATTGAATGAACAATGACACCAAAAAGATACAAACCTCAATAATGAGATCAAAAGGACTCAACAAACGCGAACCGAATTGCGGCTTGTGAACGAGGAGCACATGCGTCACGCAGGTCCAGAACAAGGATATGACATCATCAGTAGTGTAGGCGAGTGAGTGATGTTAAGAAAAACATGGAACTGCAACGGTTTAAGGGGGAATTTCCACAACCAGTCTTTACAGTACACACACCAGTTATGCATCCACCATTGCCGAGTGCATTTCGTCGAATCATCGCTGAAACTGAGAGGGAAACGAGAAGCCTCATCACACGTCAACTGTGATGATGACCCCAAGGTCTTTAGCCCTACTGACTGCTTCTACGGTGAACAGCCCTTGATTATGAGCGACAGTTAGGCCTTCCGTTGGCTTTGACAACAAATGCCTTTTTTCATCGTTCAGAGGAAAGTCCCACTTGTATGCCAAGTCCAGGACGGTACCCATATCCCCGCCCAAGTCCACTCTACCCTCAGATCCAGCAATCTTCACTTCACCCGCAAAAATAAAGCTGAACGATTGAAGAGTGGACTCCAGGTCATTAATAAATAACAAGAATGGGACCCAGCCTAGGAGGGATTCCCGAAGTACACCACTGGTGGCGTTCACCAAACTGGAACATCTGTCCCATACTTTGAAGTAAAACGTCCTGTGGGACAGGAAGTCAGCCATCCACCTAAATACTGGCCCACCTGTGCTGAACGTCCCCGGCAAAAGGCGGAAAATTACCGGCCGGTTAGCTTGACTTCAGTACTGTGTAAGTGCCTGGAGCGAATAGTCAGGAAGCAGATCTCTAGGCATTTGGTTCAACACAACCTCATATCAAATGCTCAGCATGGGTTTGTGGCAGGGCGATCCTGTCTGACGAATCTCCTGCTGTTCCTCGATGAGGTAACCAAGCGTCTGGACGAAGGGCAATCGATTGCGGTCTGTTACTTGGACTTCAGCAAGGCATTTGATTCCGTGAACCACAGATTTCTGGACGTCAAACTGCAGTCCATGGGAATTGTTGGAAAGGCAAGACAATGGATAAGTAGTTTCTTAGCAGGGCGAACCTTTAGTGTTAAGGTGGGGAACCATGTTTCAAAACCGGAAGGTGTAACAAGTGGGGTGCCACAGGGCTCGGTGCTCGGCCCTCTGCTCTTCCTCATCTTCATCAACGACCTAGCACGTGGGCTTACAAACCCCACCTTTATGTTTGCCGATGACGGGAGTAGATATAGAACTTGACGTGTTAGCAGTACAAAACTGGGCACGGAAATGGGACCTTCCACTAAACCTCATCAAGTGTCAATGCTTGACCACAAATACAGGGGCCAGTGAGAATAGTGTGGGTTCGTTGCAAGTGGTCTCGCAGGTCAAAGACTTGGGCGTTATAATGGACAACAGCTTTAAGCCGTCAAAGCAGTGCACCTCAGCAGCCAATACGGCCAGGAGGGAACTCTTTCGAGTTAGATCCATTATGTCGTGTAGAGATCCGGAGATATTCGTTCCGATATATCAGGCCATAGTTAGGCCGCATATGGAGTACTGCGTGCAGGCCTGGGCACCGTACTACCAGAAAGATATCGACTGTCTGGAGAAAGTGCAAGGGCTAGCCACTAGAATGGTGGCTGGGCAACGGGGGTTTAACTACACAGAGCGTCTCCGTGCCCTAGGCCTATTCTCGATGGAAAGACGGCGCATTCGCGGGGATTCGATAGAAACCTTCAAGGTAATGAAAGGACTGTCAGGAATAAGTCGAGAAGACCTTTTTTCGCTGATCCCCGAGAGAGGCACAAGAAGGCATAGCCTTAGATTACAAAGGAAACATTCGAGGCTCCAAATTAGGGCGAAGTACTTCTCAAATAGAGTGGTACTCTATTGGAATAAGCTCCCGGAAGAGGTCATAAATATCACAACAGTGAAGGCCTTTAGGAAAGCAGTAGACTTATGTTGGGTGGCAGTATACCCCGAGTTATGTTAAGCAGCTTTTAGGGTCAGATGCAATTTACTTATTGTTTCCACCTTACTCTGCCAGGGCTGATACTGCACAAAATTTCTGCCTTTCAGAAAAAGAAAATCACGCAGTGTTGGGAGCTACGGAAACGCGCCGACAACACAACTATCTGGACACACGATTGGCTCTAGCCACACCAAGTACTGTGCAAACTGAACTGAACTGAACTGAACATCTTGCATAGCAAAAGACGATGATTAACGGAGTCGAATGCCTTACTAAACGCGAAGTGCTGGGAGCCAGGGAAAATCGCTGACAACACAATGATCTGGAGGCTCGACTGGTCTCTGCCACTTTGGTCCAGTAGAAACTGAACTGAACTGAGATGATTGGATTTGACCTGATGTGATTTTGTTTTGACCGGTCGGGTAGCGTTACACCAGGCGGTCCCAATTTAGCGTGTTTTGGGGCTTTTTTACGCACTCAGGTCAGGTCATTTTTGGTGATCACGAAATTGAAGGAATAAAATACCATCCACGACTGAAATTAAAACAACAAAACATAGGAAATTTGTGAGATTTCTTAGCTGCAATGTATTTTTCAACAAACTTATGTCCACGAAGGTGATACCGCCTCGCAAATTCTTCCTCTCAGACCAAAAATTCAGCTCGCAGTGTTGGGAGCCAAGAAAAGTCGCTGACACCACAACCATCTGGACGTACGTTTGGTCTGGATCACTTTCGTCCTGTACGAGTTGAATATGGGCATGATTTTTAAAAATACCAGGTACAGTGGTCTTAAGGTTCACCGCACAGAAGAGGCAGATAGATCAAGAAATCGCCAAGATCATTAGTAAACGCGGCAAGGCACTTCTGAGCTTTACCACCAGTCATCTGTGTCGTTGGCGTGACATCCGCTTCTCCGTCAACGATCGTGCGTGCGCACTGTAGCAGTTGGACTAGTTATTTTTGGGATTCAGAAAAGTGGAAAATTTGGATGATAAAAGGAGACGAGCTGGAGTGTTCTCTTTGAGGACACAATTTAATTTCTCTTAAGTGACTTTAGATTTGCCTCCGGGATATGTGAGACTGTCTTTGTACCAGAAGTACCAGAATGAGGGCCGCTGATTGTCTTTCCAGCCGTACCACTGAGTGTCTCCCAGAAGGTACAGCCAGAGGACGGTCAACGATGAACCTTGAAACACATGCGGTCACAACATACTTCCAAGAGAACTAACTTTCACTGGTATTCAATGCAACAAAGACGTGTTAACGCTAGTCAGTAACTCGCAGGCATCACAGGAGGACTTGCGACCTGACCTGACTGTCTCTTGAGTATCCCTATTGGAGACGCCTGAACTAATGTCATAGATGAATGTAAGTCGTAGAAACTGAAGGATTGGAGTCTAAAACAGCCGGCATTTCTGGAAAATCCCATTTATTTTGCTGCTCGGGGTGCTTTTTACGGTTATTTGCTTACAGTCCCCTGAGTGCCTCCTTCCTTGTTTCATTGGAGGTCACTCCGTGGTACGGTTAAAGGGACACTCAGGTGCCGGTCAAGGAAACACTGGTGCTGTATGGGCAGGAGCCAAACCAGAGGCGGCGGTGGTGTGATTCTGTTCGTCAGGCAGGGTATATCACCATTACCGTTGGATTCTTTTTCCGACTCAGAAGGGTATGGTAAGTCTTTATGATGTCTTCTGAATCTGGCTGTAGGTGGGTATGAATTCGTTGGTGTCATCTATCGGACTCCAGTATTGAACTCACCAGACACTATTGGGCATACGCAGATGAGCGGTGGACGGCCACTGTCTCATTCTTGTCGACTTTTATTGCCCGAATGTTGACTGGGCTAGTCAACAATGTCTATCTGGTGCCGACCCATTCACTCGAAAACTCTTGACTCTGTAAGGTTGGTTAGACCTTACCAAGCTGTTTTCTTATTATGTGAGTCCTACGCGCTTGGACCACCTTTTATGTTACAGTGTTACTCTGCTATATGCCACCACAATCACCGGGGTAATGTTCCCCACAACTCATGAGAAGGAGAACACAATAGGTGGGGAAACAGCGGTTAGTGTATATCAGGAAAGTGTGCGTGTAGCGTGCACGAGCAACGTTCGAGTGGCCACCGCGCTTGATGGCGTGAGTTCAGATAAACAGTGATGTGTGTTTAGCAAAGTAACCAAAGTTGAATGCCACTACAACTCTTTAGGACCTATCGCTGTGTCAACATGTGACTCAATCAACGCGCACTCAATGGGACCACGGCTCCATTTTGGATTTGGTCATATCTCCCAGAAGCTCCGATGTTGGGAAGATCCTGTTTAGACCACCTCTTGGAAGCAGTGGTCATTCCGTTTAAGTCTTTTATAACTAGTGTTGCTCGTGTAGTCACGATTTCTCCATTTTTTTCAAATTCTAGCTCGCTTGTTTTCACTTTTCTGGGTTGTGCTTTTTCCTGATTGGAATGTAAAGAAATAAGTCGGTTCTTGAGTTAATTGCGAAAGCTTTTCGAAGTAATGTTGCTCGTCCACAATGGCGACGACATATATGGGAGGGTACATTCCCTTAGCTTCTACGATCGCATTCGCTGAGGAGATCAACGGGAAAGGACCGTGGAGTGCCAAATACGTGTATTATCACTGGGTCTAAGTACAAAGACCGCACGCTGGCTTGTGCCGAGGAAGTGTCGGATGTAGCGCCAGCGCTTGCGGCGCGCGTAAAACGTAGTCAGACAAATGGCAGACGGGGAAGGGGTGATCGGTTGATCACTATACAGACTGCTTATCTGCTTGTGGCATCAGTATATCTTTTCGTTTTCTTAGTCCCTTCAGTGCAATCGAGTGTTATCGGAATAATGAACCTAGGCTTTGGATAACAACCCTGCGGCATCTGTAGCAGCACCGGCACGATCTTAAATCCTTCAAGGTCCATTTCCGACACTAGTGATAGATCTCCAGTTTCACCCACCAGGTCGTCGGGCTGTGCCTCCAATTCAAGCCGGTCGTCTCGCTTTATGAGACAGCAGAATCTCCATCAAAGTGAACGGTCTTCTATCTGCATTGAAATAAGTGTCATATTGGTAATGTTATGTATGTATTTTTCCGGCTTTGTTGGAAAAGTAATCTGTAGTTTTATTGGAATAATATCGTTAACCAAGCGTCTATAAACAATCTGGACGTGGCACGCACAGATATGACTTACGAATTCTGTAGACGGACACTTCTGCTCGTCGGGGAAGTTATCCGAAATTCCGCTGTTTTCTTAACACAGAGTCACAAATATTTGAGGTTTTGTAGTTTGGGAATATCCGATCACAACGAAGCTGCTTCTGAAAATGTTTAGGATACTCGTTGCTGTTCCTACAGCATTTTAGACACTGTGCATGCGTGCTAGCCTCTGCAAGTCGAATGGAAAATTTAAGAAACGCATTCAGTTCGCTTACTAGAATGGGTGACTTGGCAGATTTCGATGGTTCAATGATAAGCCGGGTTCATGAATGTCTCTGATTGCGGCTGTTTGGCGATTGGCCGTGATGAGACGGCACCTTGATGTGGTGGGACGGCTTGCGCATTAACAACCCGACAAGCTATACCGTTTGGTTTACCTCAAGATTCAATCACCTGGAAGGTCAGCGGGTAGAGTACTGAAGAAGCACTCTCATGGTCCTCCTTGTTGGGGGTCGATTTACGCTGGCATCTCAGTCGGCAAAACCGGTTGGAGAATAATTGGTTCAAGCAGATAGACTTCCATTCAGCCATTCTCGATGCCTGTAGGATAGGTTCTTGTTAGAACTAAAGGCTTTGGATGAGAACCCTAATCGTTTTGCCTAGCTGCTGGACTCCCTAACAGTACCCGTCCAACACCTCCCATGAACTGCACGAATACAACGAATTTATACTATGTTAATCGTCGCTCAGGATAATCAGAATGGCGCTGCTTATTACATCGAGCGGGATGAGTAGTAGCGAGTGGGATACCGTTCAGAGTTCCCCATCTTTAATTCAACCTTTGTCTTCTGTCCCCGACAGCCTCTGTTTGCTTCTTCTACCTAGTCATAATGCGCCCAATGAAAGCACGACCGATGCTCGCCACGTTTTATTGTCAAATAGTGTTGTAAATAATGATCAGTCTAATAACTCACATTTTCTCAAGGCTCGTAAGCCCCTCAATCTCGGTTTGTTTAATGCATGTGCACTCATGCAAGTTGGTCTAGCAGGTGTGCCTAATGCCCACAATGGACTCTGTGGTGATTGAAGTCTGCTGCGTCTGTGAAACGCGTAATCAAGATTCAAGCGGTATGATTCAACTAACTGCTTCTGGTATCTCATCGAGGTATTTTCTGTGCACTTCATGAGACGAAACAGTTGGAGCTGCAGGTCAACGTGGTATAGGGACAGTCTTGACCGACAAAGCTGAAGCTGCCCTTTTAGACTGGATGCCGGTAATAGTCGTTTATGTGCTGTGAGACTTTAGGAGTCAGTTGGCGTTCGAAAAGATAGCTGTGTTGAGCGCAGTTTGTTTGTGATCTCGGCATGCGCCCTAACAGATTGCAGCTCTGATACACAGAAGAATGAGCTCTGTGATGATGGCCTTTTTCATTCGCAAGAGCAAAGGCTGTGACATTGTAATGTTAGTAGGTGATTTTAATGCACAAGTTGGCAAACTTAGTGCGTCAGAAGCCTGTTTAGGTGGACATTGTGCCTTATCCGTTCAGCGCACAAATAACGGGGATAGGCTTCTCTCTTCTCCGAATACTTCCAGGAGCAGCTTGGTTGACCGTTCGCTAATGTTGTAACTCCGATGTTAACAGCCGCGCTATCTTGGGGAGTATCACTTGAACCCCTATCGGAAGTGGAGTCATGCATTCGGTTACTGAAGCGGGGGAAACGGCCAGTCTCGACGAATTTGCTCCAGTTCTTTTCAGAGTGAGTGGTGGTGCGGTAATAAAATCACTTACCACCTTGATTTGGGACATTTGAAACGATGATCGTACTCCGCTGTCTTCAAGAAGAGAGTATGCAATGACTGTAGTAGCCATCGCGGGACCGGTTTAATCCTGATAATCACCAAGGTATTAGATTCGATTTTGCTGCATCTTCTGAAACGCGCTCGCGAGAGAAATGTCCGCGAACAACAGGTTGGATTCCGCCCAAATCGTGAATGCATGGAGCAGATTTTTGCTCCTCGCCAATTACTTGAAGTGTGTCACATAAGCCGTCGACCGACGATAATAGATTTTTCTACTTGAAAGGCGCCTTCGATTTAGTTGTACGAACAGTGCTATTCAGTGCTCTTCGCCGAAAAAGTGTGCCACCACAGTTTGTGAGTCTACTGCGATCATTTTATTCTCACACTTCAGGCCGCGTAAGAGTTTACGGCAGATTATCCAGTCCGTTTGAAACGACCAGTGGTATTCGACAAGGATGTCTCATTTCGCCACTCATGTTCAACTTTTTCATGGACGAGATAATAGAGAATGCCTTGTGAGATCTACAGGATGTGGGCATCGATCTAGCGGATGGTGAAAAACCATGTGATCTAGATTACATTGACGATCTAGTCTGTTTGCTTGAATGCACAGAGCATGCAGAGCGTGCACTAGGCAGACTCACAAGATTTGTAACTCCATTTGGCATGCGCTTTGCACCCTCAAAGTGTGAAGTGATGTTGCAAGCCTGGATGTCAGCGGTTCTGAACATGATGGTTGATGGGGAGGTGCTAACTATTGCCGACCATTTCAGTTACCTCAGAAGCAGTGTGACGACTGTTGGGAGCATGGTAGTGGAGGTGAGCACGCGCATATCCAAGGCTCGAGCGGTGTAAGCTGGACTAAAGCACTTGTGGGGTCGACCTGATATTTCACTGAAGCTGAAAAGTCATGTTTACTGTGTCCTGGTGTGACCAGTTCTGTTGTATGGTTGTGAGACATGGGGTCTGCGTGCGTGAGATACTCATCGTCTTGAGGTCTCGACCACCGATGTTTATGTAGTATCGCTAAGATTGGATGGAATGACCGAGTAAGCAATGCTGATGTCAGAGATCGAGTATTGGGTACCATTTCGTAGAATGTTCTATCACATCGTGTAAACTTCGCTGGTTGGGGCACGTGTTGCGTATGGCAAACACGTGTACCATACCGTGTCTCATTTTCAGTCGCTCCTCAAGAGTAGGAGAAGCCACGTGGAGGTCAACAGATGACGTGGCATCGGGGAATGAGAATATGTACAGCGACCTTAGGAAAATTAGGTTCTTCATGTCTTCCTGGTTGGGGTGCAAAAGATCCCTGAACCAGTTGGTTAGAGACACTGAAGGATATGGCAGCGAACCGTGAACAGTGGCGATAGTGTTATCACTTTCCGTGGGATCCAAATGGTTAATAAGTGTTCATTTTTACAGTTAGAATGTATATTCCGTGTGGCAACCTGACTCTGAGACTTGGAGGGAAGAACCACATGAGGCCTCAATAGTTTGGGCGTGGTAGTGACCCAGCCAGGTTTCGCAGCCATAGATGAGTACGGGCCGGATGGCGGCACGGTAAACACGAACTTTGGTTCTTAAGCTGATTTCGTTGCGAGTCCACAGCGTTCGTCTTAGCTGAAGGAAGACTCTGCTGGCGCTGTCGATCCGTAATATCACTTCATCTTTTGCCTGGCCGTTCTGCAGCAGAGTTAAGCCTATGTATTTGAATAAAGGGACGTATTCGACTGGTTGGTCATTGATCGACAGTTGCTGAATTGTCGGGCCTGGGTGGGTTGTGAAAGCTTTTGTTTTGGTCGAATTTACTTCAAGTCCAATGGACCTCGCGAAGGAATTGATTCGGTCGGGGATTGGTTGTAGCGTAGCGGGGGATTCTCCTAGCACGACAATATCATCCGCAAACTCCAGGTCTGAGATGTATATTTCCTGGTTAGGTTGAGCTCCAGGGTAGTCGTGTAATGCCTGTCGCATTGTCCAATCAATGGCGTAGTTGGACAGCACCGGTGAGAGGGGACAGCCCTGTCTAACTCCGGTAGTGAGTGCGAACTCGCGGGACTCTTCACCGTACATACGAACCCTAGCACCGGTTGTCGAGTAGTATCCCCTCAGCAGCCTTAAAAGCTTATCGGGCATCCTATCTGATTGGATTGTGGTCCAAAGAGACTCGCGGTTAACTGAATCAAAGGCTGCCCGGAAGTCAATGAAACAAGCTACCGTCAGCTGCTGGAACTTATAGCGGTGCTCCAGTATTCGGCGCAGTGTGAAGATTTGATCCACACAGCCTTTACCGCGGTGGAAACCCCCTTGGTTCGGGCGAGTGCGCTGGTCTCTTGCCTCGGAGAAATGGTTTAGTAACAACGCACCAAAGATCTTTGCGGCCACACCAATCAGGCTGATTTCTCGATAGCCTGTCAATCAATGACGATGAGCATGCTTTATACACTTTTGGAGGAATGCCATCTTCCCCAGCAGCCTTTCTGTCCTTCAGTTTGTTCATCATTTTTGTGACTTCCGCGGTGTCGGGCGGGTCACAGTTGATTTCGTACTGGACTGGAGGGGTTGATATTGGTTGGTCCGTCGGGTGGTGTGTAGGCCGGTTGAGCAGCTAACCATCGGTCCATCTTCTTACTCTGTTCGGACATTAGGTTTCCTGCCGCGTCACGAAGGAGGGAAACTTGTTTACAGAACTTATTAGAGGCGTTGCGAATGAGGCGGAATAGTTTACCGAAGTCACCAGTTCCAGACGCGACCTCCATTTTTTCAGCTATTTCTCTCCAAAATTTTTTGCGATCAGCCTTGACGAAGCGTATGACCTCTCGTTGCAGTCTGCGGCGTTCGTCACTATTTGCCAGTCGGGCTTCTTGTGCTTTGGTTGACAACTGGAGCGTGGTCTCCGAGATCCAATCTTCTGTCCGCCTTTTTGTTCTCCCGAGCGCTGTTCAAGTATCTTCCTTGATTGTCGTCTTCATTCGAGTCCACTGCCCTTCCACAGAAACTTCGTCTGTTTGTGCGTTGGTTGTGTCGATAAGTCGAGTTGTGATTGCTCTTGACAACGCTTCTCGCTTCTCTGGATTTTCTAGGGCATCAACCTTTATCCGAGGAGGGTGCAGACACTTCAGCACGTGTAGACAGATGAATTTTGAAACACGCGCGTAGTAGGACATGGTCGATGCCATTTGTGTTGCCCGTTTTTGCACCTCGGTACACTCGGCAATCCTCCACAGACGAAACCCAACGGGCTTTCACCGGGATGTGGTCGAGTTGGTGCGCAGTGTGACCGTCACCGGAGTACCATGTGAGTAGGGTGCTTCTTGGGCTGTTGAAATCGAGTGCTGCAGACAACCATTCTGTTGACGTCGGCTATACCGATCAGTCGGCCAACGTTCTTGCAGCGCTGATCGAGACCGATTTTCCCGAGAATATGACGAGTGGATTCATCAGTCGTACCCGTGTGAGCGTTTCAGTCTCCTGCGATGAAAAGTACTTCGCGCCTCAAAACCCGGTTGATCACCTCCTGCAAGTTATTGTGGAATTCGTCTTTGGTTTCGTCATCAGCCGAATTCGTTGGAGCATAGATCGCAATCACCATCACGTTGTGCGGCGAACTTCTAAGACGTGCCAAGGTGAGTCTGAATGAGACTGGTTCCCAAGAGATCATTGCATCATTAGCTGCCTTGTTCAGAGCAAGCGCGACACCGTAGAGACCGGAGTTGTCTTTCGGGCCACTGTGATGGAGTCAATAAGATGTATCCACTCCCAGGACCTTTATTTGTCGGCCACCTGAGTTGGGCAGACGGACTTCCGAGAGGCAAGCATTATCTACATCATAGTCATGTCGAGTCCGCATTGTGATGTCTAGAAACGTCCTTACATTCCAACAAGCTATGTGTTCTTTTCCTGCAATGAACAATCCCAGCTTGTTTTCTCATCACCTCGACCGCCGGGACACAAGGCGCATCGCTTACCGGGGACGCCGTAGCATGGTGAGCGCCTGAGGTTCCGCGAAACCTGGCCATTACGAGCTGAGGATACCAGAAGGCTGGAGGTTTTCGACCACTGGTGCATGCGGCAAATCCTCAAAGTCAAGCGGCGCGGCCGGGTGTCTGACGACGAGGTAAGAAGATGATGCTCTGATATCGATGCGCTTTCTGTCCTCCTCCAACGTCAACGACTTCAGTGGTCCGGCCATACGCTTCGGCGACCCGAGTCAGAGATAGCCAAGCAAGCACTGCCTCATTCCCTGCCCTGCTTGGTGTCGTCACCTTGGTGGGCAGCTCATAACGTGGACCAGTACAATAGAGAACGACTTAGAGCTTCTAGGCCTTCGATCGGTCCATGGAATCCGGCGATGAAAAAAGGACTGGATCAGGATCTGTACGGAGCTCGCCTCCGACCGCCGCGCGTGGTCAACAATGGTCCGCGATATCCATGGCGCCGACTTATCCTCTCGCAGGAGGTAGTCGCATAAAAGTAAAAGTAACGTTGTGACCCGGGCGACAGCGCAGCCGGGAAGTGGCTTCACTGTCTTTTTTCCACCGTTATTATTTTTGTCTTTGTTCATCAAAATCCGCTTCGGCAAGTACCCTTCCCATGACTTCCGCTCGTTTATCTCGCATGCAGGCGGCCAGTCACCTTCTCCCTAGAAGTCGAATCTCCTTTATTCCCCGTACTGCAAAGTTATTGAACACCCTCCGTTTTTCCTTATTTCCAACCTTTCTGCTTTCAAAAGCAGGGTCAACAAACTGAGTTTTACTTGGGTGTCCCCCCACACATTCATTTTACAGTACGTCTTTTGACTATGGGGTTTGCCCCCTTCACTGTTCTTAAAAGATGAGGTATATGGCTTTATCAATGTTGGGAACAAGGCCGAAAAAGAAAAAGAACACGCTAAGGTGTAACCATAATTGACTAGTGTGAACTAAAATGAACGACAGCCATCTGCTAATGTGAGGTTCATGGGATGTCTGATAAGAGTAGCACCTCAGACGGATGTCCAAGATCCAAACGAATACTGTCAGTAGTTCAAGGAAGTCTTGGACGTCGCTTCCGGTGCCACACAATACTCCGGTTTGTGTATGCCACCTAACCGAGGGGTATCTTCGACTTCGCCGCCGGTAGCTACCGGTAGCTCAAAGCGATCATATCGCCGTAAGCTACCGGTCGCGCAGTTCTGTTCAGAACTGCAGATCTTACTGGTCCACGTACGTAGAGTCGGACCATGCATTAGTTTTAATGCGATTATCTCTCCACCTCCATGGTAATCGTCGCAAACCGCAAACCTGGTTGCCCGTGCAACGTATGTGTGATCCAGAAGTACGCACCAGTTATGAACAGAAGTTAGCACATGAGCTAGGATCTACGACGAACAGTAATGTAGATGAGTATTGAGCCCATATCCAGCGGGCGATCCACGTTGCAGCAGGTTTTGCCTGTGGTCGTAGATCCGATGTTCATCAAAGACACTGGATCTCGCAAGAGTCGTTGAGTATAATAGAGCAAAAGCGTCAGCTCTCGAACTGTAAGATGAATAAAATACGAAGACATCTACAGAAGCAAGTTACGAAAAGTTTCAAGAAGGATCGTGAAAATTGGTGGGTCAAGGTAGCCGAAGAAATGGAAATCGCAGCTGCTTCATGTAACAGTCAAAGACCGTTCAAGCTTATTCTTGACACTGGTGGACGGCGCACCCAGGTCAGTTAGACGATTTGAGATAGGAATGGAGAACCCATCCATGGCAAACGGCAAAGGCTTGACCATTGGGCCGAATAATTCAAGAAACAGTTTAGCTGGCCGCACCCTAGTGTAGTTACTCCTGTGTCAACAACTGCGACTCCGTGGGTGTTACCACTTGAGCCCCCACCGGAAGTAGAAGTAGGGTCATGCATTCGACTACTGAAGCGAGGGAACGCGGCCGGTCTCGACGAACTTCCCCCAGTTCTTTTCAAACTGGGTGGAGATACTTTGGTAAAATCACTTACCCTGTTGCTCCGTGACATTTGGAACGAGGTGTGTATTCCGTTAATATGGAGCGAGTCGTCGATTGTTCCCATCTTCAAGAAGGAAATACGCAACGACTGTAGTACTCATCGTGGGATTAGCTTAATTCCGATAGTCACGAAGGTATTCGCTTCGATTCTGCTATACCGTCTTACACCCGCTCGCTAGAAGAACACCCTCAAACAACAGGCTGGATTCCGCCCAAGTTGGGGATGCATCGACCAGATTTTTACTTTTTTGCCAACTACTTGAAACGCGTCACACGCACCGTCGACCGACAATACTGGTTTTCTTACACTTGAAAGGCGCATTCGACTTAGTTGATCGAACAGCACTATTCAGTGCTTTTCATCGAAAAAGTATGCCCCAGAAGTTCGTGAACCTACTGAGATTATTGTATTCTCATACTTCTGTCCGCGTAAGAGTTTACGGTGGACTATCCGGTCGGTTCAAAACGACCAGTGGTGTTCGACAAGGATGTCTCATTTCGCCACTCATGTTCAACTTCGTCATGGACGAAATAATGGAGAATGCCTTGTGAGATCTTCAGGATGGGGACATCGATCTAGCGGATGGTGAAAAACCATGTGATCTAGATTACGCGGACGATGTTGTCTGCTTATTCGAATCCACGGAACATGCTCAACCTGCACTAGATAGGCTCGCAAAAGCTGTACCTCCATTTGGCATGCGCTTTACACCTTCAAAGTGTAAGGTGATGTTACAAGACGACAACAACGATGCTAGATGGGGAGGTGCTGACAGTTGTCGACCACTTCACCTACCTCGGTAGCAGCGTGACGATAGTTGGGAGCGCAGTAGTAGAGGTTAGCATGCGGATATCCGTGTCTCGAGCGGCGTACGCTGGACTGAGGCACTTGTGGCGCCGACCTGATATTTCACTGAAGTTGAAAGGTCTTGTAAACTGTGTCTTAATGCGTTCAATTTTGTTGTATGGTTGCGAGACTTGGAGTCTGCGTGCCGAAGATATTCGTCGTTTTGAGGTTTTCGACCACCGATGTTTACGTAATATCGCTAGGATTGGGTAGAATAGCCGAGTGAGCAATGCTGATGTCAGAAACCGAGTATTGGGTATCAGTTCAGAGAGTTTTCTGTCACAGCGTATCCAGCTTAGTAGACTTCTTCGGTTGGGGCACGTGTTACGTATGGCAAACACACGTCTGCCATACCGTGTCCTATTCTCCGTTCCTTTTAGGGAGTGGAAAAAACCACGTGGAGGTCAACAGATGACGTGGCATCGGGGAATGAGAATATGTACAGCGACCTTAGGAAAATTAGGTTCTTCATGTCTTCGTGGTTGGGGTGCAAAAGATCCCTGAACCAGTTGGTTAGAGACACTGAAGGATATGGCAGCGAACCGTGAACAGTGGCGATAGTGTTGTCACTTTCTATCGAATCAGAATGAT
This sequence comes from Fasciola hepatica, assembly GCA_948099385.1. NCBI lineage: Eukaryota > Metazoa > Platyhelminthes > Trematoda > Plagiorchiida > Fasciolidae > Fasciola > Fasciola hepatica. The sequence continues at coordinate 6,718,004 of CANUEZ040000063.1, forward strand.
TGATCGATGCATGTTTGTACAGTTACACTGTATTCCGTGTGTTGGCTAACTGGGGCATTCTTTCTTTTTTCCACCCCTGTAGGTCCACTGTCTCTTCATCTTGTATATTCATACTTTCTAATTCGATGTGGGACATGGTGAGAAAAGCAGTGGTCAGTGGGGCTTGCTCTACTGTTTAATGGTGTTCGTTGATGATGATTTGTTTTTTTTAGATGCCCGCAGATCCGTCTCTGTTGATGTCGAGGTGTGTCTGATAGGAGTAGCACCTCTGAGTTGGTAAACTTCCGTGCCCTTGAGATATCTTCCACTTCTTCGGTCTCCATCAGGCATCTAGCTTCCGCCTGTGGCTCCACCAAACCGAAGCATGCATCAGTGGTGTTATAGTACGCGATTGAGTCGTACCGTCCAAAAGGAAGTAAGAAGATAGGAAGCCTAGATATAAGGCTTTATTCGACAAATAAACGCGGCATGAGAGCTAAAATTCTACTTACTTACTATCTAATCCAACGGCTGTGAAAGATATCCGTCGAGCTACTAGAGCTGCATGGACCGCTCGGCTGGATTCAGTTTAGTCGAATGTCGAATGAGCTCCTAGAGAGCCACCAAAACCCATGTGACACGCTGCTGCCTTGCAGTTCGAACTCTGTTGGGTAAGGGCTAGAGGTGAGCCCTCGAAAAAAGCGTGTAATGCTGGGGACTACTCAAGTACCAAATGTCTCAATATGGTCGGGGTGAATGTCTCGCTCCAGGATGGCTACTCGTCCTGAACGTCTCTCAAAATGATCCCAAGTGACGGTGCGTCTTACACAGCTTCCGCTGATGAGGTCTTACTCACTGTCTTCTCGTGGCGAAGGTGTTACCAATCAAGTGAGAGAACGGAAGCGAGTACTCGGTGCTATCCATCGGGTTGGCCGACTAATAGTCAATCTAGGGAAGATGGCTAAACCCCGATTCCAAACCAGCCATTAATGGCGTATGGGGCGTACTGTGGCATGCTCACCGGCATCTGTGGTGGAGAAGTGCACTGGGCACCCAGGATGTTTGGCCTCATCCGAAGGGTGTATGAACTGAGCATTCTGTCACCGGCCTCCAGTGGGTTACGAACCCCACGTTCCGTCCCGCTGCCTTGCGGGTTAAGCTTAGGGTAGTTAAAGGCTCCGGTTGTGGATCCCTAAGAAAACCGCCTGCTTTGGCATAGGCAACCTAGCATTATCGCGCCCACAAACAAATCATGAACTCGAACTATCCACCCCTTTCTCTCCGATTGTATAGTGTATTGTTTTGGCACACAGTCTGAAACCAGATGGGTGTGAAATACCTATATGCATACATGCATACATACAACACACTGCTGCCTTTCAGTCCGAAACATCAAGTATGTGCTTCATTCACAGAATGAGAACATAATCGGTAGTAAGAAAATGTAAGAAGACTTCCAGTTGAAAATTACGGATAGTTTATACCTGGGAAACGACGAGAGACATGCGTCAATGTGAACGAATTAATCTGACAATAAGTATATTTGAGCCGCAAGTGTGTGTGGTGGTTCAACGATGTAGTGCACTGATGGCGGAGCTACGGTCGGGAGGATATTAGAGTCAGGAATATAAGCGTAGACACAACACCATACCACTCAACGTAAATCTATGCTGGGGACCATGTGTCTTCGTTCTGAAGTCTGGCCATGTTAACTGACGAAGTTGTTTCGGAACAATCACCGTGTGACTCTGAAAGTGGACTCTTCGTCCACGTGCGTTTCATACGATTACAGCTTTAAACCTGCTCAAGTACGAGAATGGTTGGGCAAAAGAGTGCCGGGTACGCACACCGGATGAACGGCCACAACCGCGAAACCGGTCGTGTACTTCGGGGAAATTTTGTCCTGTCAGGTGGACACAACCATACTACTCATATCTTATAAAAATGGAATGTTTGTGCAATGTGTCGTAAAACCAATAAAAACTGTCAGTAGGAAACGGATAAAATAGGTCATGGATGCTATCGGTTCATGACACATTTACGCGCTACTCGTGAGTAGACGAGGTGTGTGTCATCAGAACAAAAATTACAGAGAAGAAATTTATACTGCCCCTGGGGTGAGGGAATCTTACCAATCACATTCGTGATTGAGTGTCACATTCCAAAAGACATAGCGGTCTTGGATCTTGTAGATGAATACTGTTGGCCGTGTGCACGGTGGATCCTTTGAGACTAGATTGGTTTTTGATCAGCCTCGGGCACCATCTGAGCATAATCTTTCGTAATGCAGCAGCTGACTCTACGATGCCATGTTGAGCTGAATACATTTTGAATGCGTGATCGTTTCTGGATCCCTAATAATGCAGTGAGCCCTTGTGGCTATGGGGTATATACCACTTCCACTGGACTAATGCGCAAGCACGTAATAAAACAGCAGGTTTCCCTCTCTTACCTTCTGTTTTCTCCACTCCTCCTCTACTTTAATTTATGTTTTTTCTTTTGATTTCTCTGAAATGAAAGCCCGAATAACACTCACTCAAATCGAACAGTTGAATAGACTTTATTGAACTATGTAAAATGAAGCTCAAAATTTAATTTGTCTCCCAACTAAGTTTATCCTCTTTATTATGGATCTGTTGTTTGATCCAGTATACAAGTCCGGATATCAGTATCCGATTGTTGTTTGACAGCAACTTTTATGCCCATTTAATACCTCAAACGATGGAAATGGGTTCATTCACTTAAACGTATGATTCTTCGTTCCACGCTGTCAGCATAACTCAATGCGTATCACGATTTGATGACTTTTTTTGATAAAAACGTAATTACATTTTTCTTGTCGTCGTTGCAGCTCATTTCATGGGTAAGAGTGTTGGTTATCAGATCATATATCCTCATGGCTGCAAAGAGTTGGGTGAAAGTTTGAAGGTCGATGAGTTGCGCCGAAGACTGAATGTAGGGTACCAAATCACTGACTCATTTCCTCGTAGGATTTAAGCAACAGTTTTGACCAGATCATTGAGGAGGATTCGTACGAGGCGGATACTACCTATGATTTAGACAGTTCCGCCCAACTTTCAAAGCATGAAAAACTGAAAGGTCTTTTCCTCCTTTTGGTCTCTCCGGAGTATACGCAGCACAATGACATGGACATTCAATTGCGTGTCGGTGTTTGTGTTTGCAAAATGTTGAAGATATTTTGTCCAAATAATCCTTTTTCTGGGATGCTGGAAGAACGATCACTTACTAAGGTACGTTGTCTGTTATCTTGAAAATGATCATAGTGACTATACCCATAGAATACCCTTCTTTTCATATTGGCTTGCATCTCCAAATTAGTAAATGTGAAAAATAAAAGTGATATCAACTATCCGAAGCTACACACCATTCTCTACGTAATTCCTATCAGCTTGAGTTTTCACTTGTTCCCTGACAGATTTGTTGTCAGATTGATGTATTTTTGTGGTGTGCTTCCTTGGAGGACGAGGCAACTTTGTTCGAATGCATAAAGACCGCTTTCAGCATTGTAAAGTGAGTAGTCCGTACCTGAGTCTATCAGGCTGTCATGCTTTGCTCACCATTTTTAGAAATATCAATGATTGGGCCTGGACTGAACCCAGCGTTATTCGCCAGATGTTATTGGATATGGTGGTGAAGGTAATAGCCCAGGCAGAAAGCTTGCTGACGCGTGAGATTATAATCTATATCTTGGAACTGCTGATCGAGCCTGCCCGTAGCACTCAACCGCAGCAGCATACGTTCGCTCGTGATTTGGTTATCCGCACGACCAGTCACATGGAATATAATATACAGATGGTATGCTGACGATATGCTTGGCGGTTATTGGTCCTTTTTAGTTGTTACAAAATGCCCTCATTGCCGGTAATGTGGAACCACAAAAAGAAACCGGCGAACTGACTGAATCAAAGCAAGCATATGAAGAGAACGTGGAAGAAACAAGCGATTCGGACACAGAATCTGAAGTGAACGGTTCGCACCAATTGAATCCGCTGGGTGAACACACTTTTCTTATCATCTATGCGCTGCATACTATCCAAGAAAGTCTGGTAGCTCCAATACTACCAACTATCGAGCTGAAGTTGAAATCTCCTTCGGAACGAGAACGTAAACGTTCGTTTCGGCTTTTAGCTCGGCTGTTTTCCGAGCCGGTACGTTTTATTGTAAGCAACAAAACCCTGTGTTTTTTCCTTACGACAGTGAGTTTTTTGTGGTAGTACTGAATGAGAAATGCTCCATTTTAGCCAGTGGGATTTTATCCTTTTCTCGATTTTGTATGGGAGTTTGTGATGCGCATGTCACCTTTCCCCTCTCCCATTTACCTCTCTTTATCTCATATTAGGCCAAGGACTCTAGTCCTATTTCTTTTCTGTAATAAAGTATTCTGATCTACTGCAGGTTTATTACACATGCGGAAAAATTCCATGGCTGAAAACAAATAAAGTAGGTACTCTTTTATTGGGATGTTGCTGATCTCAAATTCAGAGTAAGTTCAGGTCGGTCAGCCATCAACCTCGCATTTTCCTGCTTTGGTTTTTTTTCCTACTTCACAGCATCGTCCAGGTGAGGGCAGGATGAATGGAAAAAAAGAAACTAAACGGAATACGAAGTATTGAGCGGAAATCACAAAAATGAAAACAGCGCCCCAGTGCAACTACGCCACAGGCTGTGACACCTAGCCATGTCACTTAATGTCTCCGACCATCTGCAATGCGGGCCTTGTGGACCTCAACCCGGAAGCTTAACACGTACTACCTGGCCAAGTTCACTTGTTAAGGCTTTCATACATTCTTGCCATATCATAAACTTACCATCTCGACGTACCTCTCAACCGCTACCTGCCTCGAAGGAAACCGTTCGCCGGAGAAGTCTGTAGATGGGCATGCGTAATGTGTCTTGGCCGTCTTAACCAGTTTCAGATTCAGTACTTGTTCCGGTGACTGATCACTGACTCCCAACATACTACACCTAACCTCAGCATTATTAATCCGATGTTTCCTCCATATTCGAACAATACCAAGAAGACATTTATACTGAAACACCGACAGTGTTTGTGTGTCTTGTACTGGTAACTGGTCCCGACCATGTCTCGGAGCCATATGAAAGTACGGGTCTAACTGCCGTAGTGTACACTCAACTATTGATGGAAAGCCGGATGTCATGCCGGCGCTACAGATGACTGATTTAGACAAGAGCCAAACGCGGATTTTGTGTTGGCGACAACACTTCATCTGATATCTGACCCCTTGGTGAAATGTAACTGTTCAGGTAACAGAGCTTAACTAGTTCTGCTAGAACTTCCTCTAACAAGCCATGGTTTGGTGTAGAGCTGACCCAGTCCGACAGCAGGATTTTACACTTTTAAGGTGCAGGAGGCATCTCATGCAATGCTACACTTGTTCAAACTACCTACAAAAACTGGCGACTTACCTGGATCTTCACCCATAAGAATAACGTCATCCGTTTATTCTTAGTCAGATAGTTTACTACTTGAAGAAGGGTTGGTGCCACTGTTCTCACACGAAGATATTGGAAAGGAAGGGTATCAGAGAGCAACCCTGACCCAAACCACGTGATGATTTCGGCTGGAAGATCGCCAGCGATTGTCAAACGGTCAACATTATAGGCTTTTAATCCTCCTTTCTCGGGTTCGAATCCAACTCTCGCTGCCGGTCACCCTCCTCGAATGGCATCATCTAATTGGCCCCAAATCCTTCCTGAAATCTGAGTATGTACACCAGCTTGAGATCAAGCAGATTGCCGACGCAACAACAACAATTACGAAAGAGGGAAGCGGAGTACAGTGCAGTAAAATCGGCAATCGATTAGAGAAAGAAAAATGCCGATATTTTGCGTTTCACCGTTTTGCCATTTTGTATGCCGGAGTGACGTTTTTGTGATTTTAGAGCATCATTATCATGATCATCGTACACCGTGAAACAGTAGAGCAAGCCCAGCTGACCACTGCCTTTCTCACCATGTCCCACATCGAATTAGAAAGTATGAATATACAAGATGAAGAGACAGTGGACCTACAGGAGTGGAAAAAAGAAAGAATGCCCCAGTTAGCCAACACACGGAATACAGTCTAACTGTACAAACATGCATCGATCAGTCATTCTGATTTGACAGAAAGTGACAACACTATCGCCACTGTTCACGGTTCGCTGCCATATCCTTCAGTGTCTCTAACCAACTGGTTCAGGGATCTTTTGCACCCCAACCACGAAGACATGAAGAACCTAATTTTCCTAAGGTCGCTGTACATATTCTCATTCCCCGATGCCACGTCATCTGTTGACCTCCACGTGGTTTTTTCCACTCCCTAAAGGGAACGGAGAATAGGACACGGTATGGCAGACGTGTGTTTGCCATACGTAACACGTGCCCCAACCGAAGAAGTCTACTAAGCTGGATACGCTGTGACAGAAAACTCTCTGAACTGATACCCAATACTCGGTTTCTGACATCAGCATTGCTCACTCGGCTATTCTACCCAATCCTAGCGATATTACGTAAACATCGGTGGTCGAAAACCTCAAGACGACGAATATCTTCGGCACACAGACTCCAAGTCTCGCAACCATACAACAAAATTGAACGCATTAAGACACAGTTTACAAGACCTTTCAACTTCAGTGAAATATTAGGTCGGCGCCACAAGTGCTTCAGTCCAGCGTACGCCGCTCGAGACACGGATATCCGCATGCTAACCTCTACTACTGCGCTCCCAACTGTCGTCACGCTGCTACCTAGGTAGGTGAAGTGGTCGACAACTGTCAGCACCTCCCCATCGAGCATCGTTGTTGTCGTCTTGTAACACCACCTTACACTTTGAAGGTGTAAAGCGCATGCCAAATAGAGCTACAGCTTTTGCGAGTCTATCTAGTGCACGTTGAGCATGTTCCGTGGATTCGAATAAGCAGACAACATCGTCCGCGTAATCTAGAGGAAGTTGAACATGAGTGGCGAAATGGGACATCCTTGTCGAACACCACTGGTCGTTTTGAACCGACCGGATAGTTCACCGTAAACTCTTACGCGGACAGAAGTATGAGAATACAATAATCTCAGTAGGTTCACGAACTTCTGGGGCATACTTTTTCGATGAAAAGCACTGAATAGTGCTGTTCGATCAACTAAGTCGAATGCGCCTTTCAAGTGTAAGAAAACCAGTATTGTCGGTCGACGGTGCGTGTGACGCGTTTCAAGTAGTTGGCAAAAAAGTAAAAATCTGGTCGATGCATCCCCAACTTGGGCGGAATCCAGCCTGTTGTTTGAGGGTGTTCTTCTAGCGAGCGGGTGTAAGACGGTACAGCAGAATCGAAGCGAATACCTTCGTGACTATCGGAATTAAGCTAATCCCACGATGAGTACTACAGTCGTTGCGTATTTCCTTCTTGAAGATGGGAACAATCGACGACTCGCTCCATATTAACGGAATACACACCTCGTTCCAAATGTCACGGAGCAACAGGGTAAGTGATTTTACCAAAGTATCTCCACCCAGTTTGAAAAGAATTGGGGGAAGTTCGTCGGGAACTGCCGCTTTCCCTCGCTTCGGTAGTCGAATGCATGACCCTACTTCTACTTCCGGTGGGGGCTCAAGTGATAACACCCAAGGAGTCGCAGTTGTTGACACAGGAGTAACTACACTAGGGTGCGGCCAGCTAAACTGTTTCTTGAATTATTCGGCCCAATGGTCAAGCCTTTGCCGTTTGCCATGGATGGGTTCTCCATTTCTCTATTTAATAACAGTCTTCATCCGTTGGGCCCTAACCAGGGAGGGGGTAAGCTCCAAACGAATCCAATGCTGGTGCTAGATTTTTTATACCTTTGCACCCAGTCATGCCCTTACCGCTGTCTCGCTTCTTTCGGCCTTGTTCAGCACGTGCGAACAGGGCACGGAAAGATAGACGATGGGCAAGCATTCATAAAACATGACCGAACCACCGGAGCGGAATACAGCGATCACTTCGTTCAGAGGACGGCCATCCGTGCTTAACACACGACGACTCACAGCGTTATTACTCACTTGAAGTTCCCACCAGACGTTACATCGGTTGTCGAACGCGAAAAGACGCCGAGCATCCTCAACGCGAGGTGTTGAGGAAGTATTGTATCATTATTACATAAGAAGAGGAAGTAAATAAATGATAAAAGTAACCGTGACTTTGACTTTCGTTGGAAAAGAGAAGGAAATTTCTGTGACATCGTTCAATGAGAGGCAGCGCCAGAGAACCCTGCGATCGACTAATTCGAATGCTGCTGTCAGCTCAAAGGAGGCAGATTGTGCCTGTGCTGTGTAGTTTGTTGAAGAGCGAAAATGTGGTCGATCCAATTCAGATCCGGTCAGTATCTTAGAAGATAACCACTCGCTGTCAGCTAATTATTTTTAACGTGACCATGACTGACGTGTTAATTGTTGTGGGAATAAAGTACACTTGTCCCGTGTTTCATGTGACCTGTCGGTACCTTATGTGGTTCTTCATCATTTTCAAGTCTCAGGGTTAGGTGGATGGTTATCCTTAGTACTGAAATAGCCCCATGGACTATGTCCCTTTCATTGCACTCATGCGTACGCATGTGATTAAGAAAACTTTCGGAGTGAGGCCTTTCAAGCACGCTCCCACTGAAGTTGGGGTCAATTGTTCAGAAAATAATAATTCACTCAGTGTATCATTTGTCTCAACAAGCCAGTTCAGCTGATCGATTGATTGATTGATCTGTTGTTTCAGGAATACACGAAATAGTCTCATACTCTAAATATTATAGGGTTTAGAAATATAGTTGATTTCAACCTACGTCAGGTGGAACTTTCGACTATCCAGAACATGCACGTTTACTCTCTCATCATCAAGCAAATTGCTTTCGTTGTGGTCACTACGTGATCCCAAACTAGCATGCATACGCATCTTTATTGCTTTCTGTTCATGTTTACCCTTCCCGTTGGATCCGTTCTGTTAATCGTCCACTTTAGAATTCATCGCTGCACGAGCAAAACCCCAGTTTGTGGGAGGCGTTTTTAGGTCGATTCAATGATATCGACAAAGAAGTTCGAAAACTATGTGTTCAAATGGTTCCGCAGTTGATGAAGAAAAATCCCGAATTGCCCGTTGATCGTTTACTTGCTTGCTTCAAACAGCGTGCCTACGATCCAGAAGAAGGTCAGTACTTTTTGGCTTTTCATTTTGATCACTTTGTCTGATGTCGGTCGAATGATATAAATCACTGAATACTACACTTGATGTTATGGTTTCGAAAACCGACCCCGGCAATCACCTTTGGTGGCAAGCAGCAGTTCACTCGCCCATTACTTCACGTTTGATCTGTTGAGGCCTTGTACGGTTCACCACTGCGAGTTTCAGAGTGTTGCTTTGTCGGCTCTTCAATGATGGAGTCCAACCTTTCCGCGGTGTCTAAGTCCGATCAGGCGATAATGTTTACTGTACAGTCGGACTGATGAGTCCCGGAACACTTCAATCCGGTCGAATTCCAATTTAGCTACTGAAGCCATTTCCAGTAGCCAAAATTCCCATTCCCAGAGGAAAAGTCCGATGGAATCTATTCGTAATCAAGGAAGCAGAGACGACATTCTTGACTACCACGGATGTCTTGCAAATAAATACATAAGTGTACCGAGATGCCCACCATCCAACCATAGAAAGAGAAGCGGCAAAATGAACTGGGCACATCAGTGTAGTGTGTTCAAGATGAACGAGCACATCCCGGGAGTTTCATATTTCTGTTTATGTTGCTGATACCGATGTTAGTAGTTGGCTTTTTTCCTCTGCGCTGATGCGTACACGTAACAAAACAGCATTACCCTGATGTTCGTTTGTGATATCTACTGGTCTTCCTAAACCACACTTGAAATTTATTTTGCATGGTCTAATGATGAACACTCGTGTTTCTTCTAATCGCCATTATGTAGATAGAAATTGGTAATCGCTATTCGTAATTTGAGTTTGTCCTTCTTCTTTATGTTCAGTTACTCATAAGTAGCGAGTGCGTACATCATGAACCTGGAATATTCGAGACGCATTTTTTCTGTTTTTAAGGTATGATATTGGTTTATACTCGAGTTTTACGGTGTCCATTACGTGAACAATTCACGTGTTTACCCATAACTTTGGTTCCTCAAGTATCTACATTTCTACTGTTATATAATCTTTCTGAGTGTTTCACCTGTACTGCCGAGCGAAAGCTCGAACTCTCAACCTTAGCGTTCCTGCCACTGCACTCCACCACCGGCCATCACGTCGACGGTGTTACAGATCCAGTGCCGAACTCGTCCATTCATGTTGGCACGTGCTCTTGTTTACTCCACAATGTAGCTTATTTGTACTTATTCAATAATAACTCTCTTTAGTGTTGCAACTGCAGTCTGATTCACGCCTTTGTAAATGATTTCTTAATTCGTGACGGTAAAAGCTTCCTGATTTACTGATTGTATCGCAACCGAACTGCGCTACAGTCTCGTTCAGCTCCTTGCTAAGTGAACCGTTTTCATTTTCTGCGCTGTCCCGATTTTCGGAAAGTTACTACACATTGTTCTTGGTTTCTCACCTGGCTGTGAGTCTTTTTGTTACTGCATATCTATGCTAATTGTATTGTTAAGAATCACGAATTATCGATAAACACGGTAATGCGATTGGGATTTGTGCTAATGCTCGTAAACTTGTCCTGTCCATATCGTGCGTATAGCAAGTGGGACTGAGTTTCCGTTAGATTCGCAGCCCGTGACATCGGGATAATCGCAACATAAATACTGAATCGTCATTAAGTTTACCCACAAGATACTGCTGGACAGTACACACCCGTAACACATCACGACGAGACTGCGCCTTGACGTGGTGTGATGGCTTGCGCGCCTCTGTGACCCAAAGGGCTACACAGGATGGCTTCTTTAACCCGGAGATGCGATCATGCCTGACAGGTCGATGGGCAAAGGCCAGACGAAGTTCAGTCTCCTGGTCCTCCAGGTTGGGTGTCGATTTGAGTTGGCAACTCAGTCGGTAGAATCAATGGAAGAATAATTGATCCAAGCAAATGGGCTTCCACCAAGCCATCTCGCTGCCTTGTGGATAGGTTCTTGTTAGAATTAAAGGCTTTGGATGAGAACCCTAATCGTTCCCCTGCTTTGTGGTTGCACACCCTAGCAGTACCCGCCCAACATCTCCCTTGAACTGCAAGACTCCACAGAATTTCATACTGCATCGGTCGTCGCACGGGATAATCAGGACCGCGCTGCCCGTTGCATCGGGCGGGGTGCGTAGTGATGAGTGGGCTAATGCTCAGAGTTCCCTCTCTTTTATTCAACCTTTGTCTTCTCTCCTCAACCACGTCTCTTTGCGCGCTCTATCCACCCATAATGTTCCCATTGACAACACGGCCGATACTCGCAACGGTTCATTGTCAAATAGTGTTGGGAATAATCCTCTGTCTGGTAACTCACCTTTTCTCAAGCCTCGTCAGCCTCTAAATTTCGGTTTGTTTAACGTATGTGCACTCATACAAGCCGGTCAGCAGGTGTGCCTAGCCTTCACAATGAACTCTATGAAGATTGATGTCTGCTGCGTAAGTGAAACGCGTGTCCAGGATTCGAGCAGTGTGATTCAACTAACTGCTTCTGGTATCTCATCGAGGTATTTTCTGCGCACCTCAGAAGACGAAGTATCTAGAGCTGTGGGTCAATGGGGTGTTGGAATAGTCTTGACTGACAAGACTGAGGCTGCCCTCTTAGACTGGATCCCGATTATCAGTCGTTTATGTGCTGTGATACTTTAGGGGTCGGTCGGAATTCGAAAGGATAGTTGTGTTATGCGAAATTTGTTTGTGACCTCGGCGTACGCCCCAACGGACTGGAGCTCTGACACGCAGAAAGATGATTTCTACCATGCACTCGCCACCCCCGTTCGCAGCAGCAAAGATTCCGACACTGTAGTGCTAGCTGGTGACTTCAATGCACAATTGGTAAACTCAGTGCGTCAGAAGCTTGTTTAGGTGGGCGTTGTACTTTGCCCGCTGAGCGTACAGATAACGGGGATAGGCTTCTTCAGTTTTGTGCAGACAATCGATTGTTCTTCTCTAGCAACAATTTCCGACACAGCTCGAGTCGAACAGCGACATGGCGCTCTAACTCTACAGGTACTCTAAGCCAGATTGATCATATCACAGTAAGCTACCGGTCGCGCAGTTCTGTTCAGAACTGCAGATCTTACTGGTCCACGTACGTAGAGTCGGACCATGCATTAGTTTCAATGCGATTATCTCTCCACCTCCATGGTAATCGTCGCAAACCGCAAACCTGGTTGCCCGTGGAACGTTTGTGTGATCCAGAAGTACGCACCAGTTATGAACAGAAGTTAGCACATGAGCTAGGATCTACGACGAACAGTAATGTAGATGAGTATTGAGCCCATATCCAGCGGGCGATCCACGTTGCAGCAGGTTTTGCCTGTGGTCGTAGATCTGATGTTCATCAAAGACACTGGATCTCGCAGGAGTCGTTGAGTATAATAGAGCAAAAGCGTCAGCTCTCGAACTGTAAGATGAATAAAATACGAAGACATCTACAGAAGCAAGTTACGAAAAGTTTCAAGAAGGATCGTGAAAATTGGTGGGTCAAGGTAACCGAAGAAATGGAAATCGCAGCTGCTTCATGTAACAGTCAAAGACCGTTCAAACTTATTCGTGACACTGGTGGACGGCGCACCCAGGTCAGTTAGACGATTTGCGATAGAAATGGAGAACCCATCCATGGCAAACGGCAAAGGCTTGACCATTGGGCCGAATAATTCAAGAAACAGTTTAGCTGGCCGCACCCTAGTGTAGTTACTCCTGTGTCAACAACTGCGACTCCTTGGGTGTTATCACTTGAGCCCCCACCGGAAGTAGAAGTAGGGTCATGCATTCGACTACCGAAGCGAGGGAAAGCGGCAGTTCCCGACGAACTTCCCCCAATTCTTTTCAAACTGGGTGGAGATACTTTGGTAAAATCACTTACCCTGTTGCTCCGTGACATTTGGAACGAGGTGTGTATTCCGTTAATATGGAGCGAGTCGTCGATTGTTCCCATCTTCAAGAAGGAAATACGCAACGACTGTAGTACTCATCGTGGGATTAGCTTAATTCCGATAGTCACGAAGGTATTCGCTTCGATTCTGCTGTACCGTCTTACACCCGCTCGCTAGAAGAACACCCTCAAACAACAGGCTGGATTCCGCCCAAGTTGGGGATGCATCGACCAGATTTTTACTTTTTTGCCAACTACTTGAAACGCGTCACACGCACCGTCGACCGACAATACTGGTTTTCTTACACTTGAAAGGCGCATTCGACTTAGTTGATCGAACAGCACTATTCAGTGCTTTTCATCGAAAAAGTATGCCCCAGAAGTTCGTGAACCTACTGAGATTATTGTATTCTCATACTTCTGTCCGCGTAAGAGTTTACGGTGAACTATCCGGTCGGTTCAAAACGACCAGTGGTGTTCGACAAGGATGTCCCATTTCGCCACTCATGTTCAACTTCCTCTAGATTACGCGGACGATGTTGTCTGCTTATTCGAATCCACGGAACATGCTCAACGTGCACTAGATAGACTCGCAAAAGCTGTAGCTCTATTTGGCATGCGCTTTACACCTTCAAAGTGTAAGGTGGTGTTACAAGACGACAACAACGATGCTCGATGGGGAGGTGCTGACAGTTGTCGACCACTTCACCTAATTCGGTAGCAGCGTGACGATAGTTGGGAGCACAGTAGTAGAGGTTAGCATGCGGATATCCGTGTCTCGAGCGGCGTACGCTGGACTGAGGCACTTGTGGCGCCGACCTGATATTTCACTGAAGTTGAAAGGTCTTGTAAACTGTGTCTTAATGCGTTCAATTTTGTTGTATGGTTGCGAGACTTGGAGTCTGCGTGCCGAAGATATTCGTCGTCTTGAGGTTTTTGACCACCGATGTTTACGTAATATCGCTAGGATTGGGTAGAATAGCCGAGTGAGCAATGCTGATGTCAGAAACCGAGTATTGGGTATCAGTTCAGAGAGTTTTCTGTCACAGCGTATCCAGCTTAGTAGACTTCTTCGGTTGGGGCACGTGTTACGTATGGCAAACACACGTCTGCCATACCGTGTCCTATTCTCCGTTCCTTTTAGGGAGTGGAAAAAACCACGTGGAGGTCAACAGATGACGCGGCATCGGGGAATGAGAATATGTACAGCGACCTTAGGAAAATTAGGTTCTTCATGTCTTCGTGGTTGGGGTGCAAAAGATCCCTGAACCAGTTGGTTAGAGACACTGAAGGATATGGCAGCGAACCGTGAACAGTGGCGATAGTGTTGTCACTTTCTATCGAATCAGAATGATTGATAGATGCATGTTTGTACAATTAGACTGTATTCCGTGTGTTGGCTAACTGGGGCATTCTTTCTTTTTTCCACCCCTGTAGGTCCACTGTCTCTTCATCTTGTATATTCATACTTTCTAATTCGATGTGGGACATGATGAGAAAGGCAGTGGTCAGTGGGGCTTGCTCTACTGTTTAACGGTGTACGATGATCGTGATGTTGACATCGAGTTATGTTCCTGCTACTAGTAGCAGGAAATAGGTTTTTATGTTCGACTTACCCCGCAGCGCTCTCTCTCGCATTAACACCTAAGTGAATACTCCTGTCCCGTATTAGATCCTTTCAATAATGAAGAGAGAAAGAGAGTAGTAGTAGTAATGGTTTTAGGAGTAGTTGTATTTGCAGGGGTGATTTCTGAGTTTTATGCTGATCTCTTTGTAATTTTTTTCTGTTCTCTTTTTATCGCCTGAATTTCGAATGCGATGTTTTTTTTGAGGGGGTGATTTTGACTGAGTCATGCAGCAGAATATATTTTCTTAATAAACTAGCAAGTTCCAACGAGCTTCGCGGTTTGAATCTGAAGTCATTGCGTCATAGCTGCGAACACCGTTTATAAAGATTTCAAATCGTTTTACATGTACGATTAAGAACGGTTAACGAAGTGTTACCTTCTTTCTGGATATCGTCGATTAAAAATACGTGCAGCTTCCGACTCACGCTTATCCTCGATGGACACAAGTGAACCCTCGGACTATCGCTTCACACGGCTGCGATGAAGAAAGGAATGGCACGAAGCGGGATTCATCGTGCAGTGTGAACGTTCAAACGTGAAAACTATGGAGGCTGTGCAGCTGTTTCATTCCTGTTGGGAGTCATCTGTGGTGCGCATCCATCGTGTCCGCACTTGGACTCGAACGAGTGGTGGACGAATGTGAATCGAACACCCTAACCACAAGGCCATCCAGGTCGGCTCACAACGATTGCCAGTGCCAGTAGACGGAATTTCCCCATCAGACACGTCTGAAATCAGTCGTCCGATTACGATCGATAATCAGTCACGCTCCATGTCGTTGCTGTTCATCACTTGTGCACATGAATGCACTCACATCCTCACTCAGCTTGTGTGTATGTGTCATTCTTTGACACAACTGGACCAAACGCAGCTGTTGTATCCGCCATTCCATCGGTTGAACGGACACGCATGCATTGAGGCACGTCTATACGGTAAGCGCAAGCACATGCGCGAACGTACGTGAGTCAGAGCTGTAGGCAAGCCGAAGACGCAGTCCGCGCATACAGTCGGATTAGGCTGCGCATGGCCTTGCAAAACGTAGTACGCTCTGATTGGTCAGTAAAATCCGGATGGGGCACAACCAACGTCGATGATGCGTGTGTGTGTGTACAATAGCAGGCGCGTGTGCGCTTGTTAGACAGACTTTGAATCAGATGCTCGCAGTGTGCGATTTGTGTGCGTGCGAGACTGTCTGTATAGTACATGTCTGCACTAGCCGAACACAGTAGTATCGTTGGCCGAAATCGATCGTACTGTAATTACGCTTCATCTCCGCAATGGTATGGTCTGCTGAGGAGCTATCGGAGCTTGCCTCACTGAAGGTCGGTGGTCTCAGCCTCAGGAAATCCTGTAGGGAGTTTCACGTGCGCCACCCGGATCGACCGAAGCCTTCCATCCACTTGTGCCGCAATGTTATAAGGAGGCTGATGAAAAATGGGAGCGTCGTGCCCGAAAAACCTTCCGGCCGTCGGCGATCAGCCACCACCAACGAACACTTGGCAAGGTTTACTGATTTGTTGTCTGAGAAGCCCGGCACATCACTCAGGGAGGCCTCCAGACAACTTGGAATCTCTCATGGCTCTGTTTCCAATATCCAGCGAGGTACTATGAGCTGATTTCGGTAGTCTTCCTATCGCTTTGCTATCGAGTTCGCTCGTCTCACTTGTGGAGTAACGAGAAGTTACGCTTGATCAGGTGGTAGTCAGTTCTGTAGAAACTCAGACTTTTCCATTCGTCACACTTCATCTACTACTCAGATAATCACGTGCGAGCTTCGCATCGCTAGTGTGATTGTCCTGTCAAGCTGACATATATATATATATATATATATATATATATATATATATATATTGAAATGATGAAGATGCACTGAGTACTGCCAATCAAATAAACCGATGTTTTCAATTTCAGCTCTTCTGGCATCTCTGTTTTATGGATACCTTTGTCTAGCTTTGTTTTCCGTCATTTCGAACTTTTCTGTTTATAACTCCATAATAGGAGGAAATTGTGAAGGCGAATTTCACACATGCTTCTCATGACAACAGTCGGATTTGTTTCTTTTTTCGTCGCTAAATATCTCAAGTGGAACTGTGAACTGTGGAAATCGTCGTTCACTCCAGCATTCCTTGATTTGTTTTTAGTAACGAATGAGTTCTCCTCCGATTTTACCACTCGCCGTGTCCTCGTTCTGTTCTCCTTGCAGAGGTACGGCTCCTCGTGTTACGCCTAGTGGCCACTCTGGTTAACGACTCAGCCGACGATGTGAATGAGTCGTTATTCGATTTGCTCAAGGAACGTTCACGTGATAAGGATCTGACGATTCGCAAAGAGGCTTCGACCGCCTTGGCTACCATTTACAAGCGCAATCTTCTTTCAGATGAACCATCCATGGAGAAGCTCGAGGCTGCTGTGAATACTATTTTGCACATGTACTATTTGCCCTCGGTGGATGATCGGTGAGCGTTTGTTCTATTGGCTCTTAATGATCATATATACGACGCAATTACTTACGAGTAGTAATGATCATGCTGTTCGACTGAGGTTGTTTTTAGATTGACTGTTGTAACAAGCGTTCTCAACGGCACAAATCACCGACGGAATCGTCAATGTTTGCATCATCCTAGTCTTGTTACCAGTGACCACAGTCTTATCAGAATCGTGCGCGGTGAAACAACTATTCTCTTCATCCATGATAACCGTTTGCGCTTCCCGTGTTTCCTTTGAGCCAAATTCACCATATATATTGTCCTTGAAAATGCACTGAGAAGCCAGGTGGTAGTCGAGTGGTTTTGGAGCGTTTACTTCCGGCAGGTAAGTGTTTATTGTTTGGTAACACAGCGGATAGTAAATTGGTCTTAAGAAAGATTACCCGCTATAACCGAAACGTCGGCTGACTATCATCTTTTTCGATAATGCTGAGATACCAAATAGCAAACACTTGCCTTTAAAATACTACGTGGCACATCTTTTTCCGATACGCTTCGAACTCATCTGGGATCTGATACGTTTACTTTCCACATCGGGTGTCGGAGGTTTGAATCCCGTCATCGCCGCTCTTTGGTGATAGACAGTAATCCGCTGTCACTCAGCCAGTAACCACTGATTTTTTTAATCACATGCTTGCGCATGAATGCAAGGGAAGGCGTGTAAACACCATAGCCACAAAGGCCAACTGCACTGTTAGTGGCAACCGGCAACACAACCCTAAAACTTGGAGTGAATAACCACATAAGGCTCCAATAAAACAGGTGTGGTAGTGAGCCGGACCACAGTGAAATACTGTGTACCACCAAAGTAACCTGTGATGGTGGGACCTTATACAGTTCTCTGCCACTCCGAATCTTACAGTCGGGTTGCTGGTTATCCCTGCCAGTGCAGCGAACCTTTGAGTTTATGTTGTATACTCCTTCGACTGCACTCATGCGTAAGCATGTAATAATATGTATAAACTAAACGTCGATCGATTAAGGACCCAACCGTAAAAGGGGACAGTACTGCTGAGTGAATGGTACCGCTCATCCGCCTTTCTGTACAATAACGGATTTTATACAGACGAACGCCGACTAGATTTTTACATGTCTGACAAATGTGACCCTCACGTTAATATAGGGCGATGGTCCGTCGGTGCTATGCTTTTTGTGTTGATCCGTGATCAACCGCATAAGTCGAGTTTCCAGGAACATGTCATTTTCTCAAAGTAAATCGTCAGTTACCCAAACGCTGTTTTCTTCGAAACTGCTGACTTTAGTTGTTTGACGGTGATAGTGTGAAGTGTGAAAAGCCAATCCATTCCGAAAAGTGGCTTTTGGCGCTTGGGTTTTGATGAATCATGAATGCTGGCAGTTTTTTTATACAGTCGGTCACTTTCATACGGAGTTGAACTCCGTCCTCTGGAGTACGAAGAAGATAACATTGAGTAATGTATTTATCCAACACAGAATTATTTTTCAGTCACGTTCATGTATGTGCCGTTATGGAGGTAATCCTGAAAAACGAACCTTTTAAGTGTCCACAGTTTCCCTAATGTAAAAGCGTATAACATGAATAGTCATGCCCACAGCTAGAAGGTATCCAGCCTCTGGCCCATGGTATTGCACATTACCCTTAGGTATGGTAATCTTCCTAGAAGAACTTGTCTGGCAGAATAAAACCATGGATTTTTGAGTTCAATGAAATCTGTTTGTTCAGGGTATCTTGGCAATGCTCCTCTGGCAAGGTTGGTCATGATTTGATGAAGTCCGTGTCGGTCAGCGAAACGCGTTTTGCCACTGCAGTTATTGGGACAGAATAGTTTCGGATATTCTTATTATAAGTCACGTTTTGGTAAGCCTTCTGAGTTTTACACCGCTGGTCATGTGAAGTAGATTACTAGCCAGAGATCTACAATGCTATCTGAATCCGTTCACGATTGGAAAATATGACCATCTTTGCTGAGTGCTTACTACCGGAGCATACTTTGTTCCACTTTTTTCGCAATGGAGCATGGGAATGTGCTGGAAAGTATCCTCGCTGTTTAGTTGTAATACTCTTTCGACATAGCCTTCTAATCAGAATGTAGGTAACAACATGATCCGAGTCGGCTGTGTTGGTTTTCTCCCTTCTGCGTCTTATTATTGCCATCATATCAGTAATGCGGAAAAATGTGTATTTGTTAGCGGAAACAATCCGAGAAACGTCCGTCACAGAAGCACGTGCCCGTTAGATCTACAGGATTCTCTCTCTCTCGCCTCTTCTTTTTTCTCTCCCTTTCTCTTTCTTTCTTTTTTTCTCCCCACTGTTTCTCTGTTTCCTTCGACTGGCTACGCTCATGACCTTGGTGTCGAGGTCATTTATGCGGTGTAATTGCCATCGACCGCTGTTGAACAGCGAGGTAATATAGTAGTCTAAATGTTTTTGTAATAATTTTACTTCAACTTAATTTCATAAATTCTTTTACGCATCCGATGTTGGGTGAATTTCTCAACACGTACGGGATTCACAGTAGAATCCAAAAGAGGAGAGTGCCAGGTCTGATTGAAAGGTGCAGAGGAAATCGTGGAATCAAAATGAAGCAGTGCATACATTGAAGTGAATGGCGAAGGCGAATAATGAGATCGTTGATTATTTGGTCGCGGTCTACGGGTACGCGGCCGAGGTAAGGGATGAAATGATTTGTGTACGTGGACATGCGTGAATGAAGTATTTTGAATTTCGAGCGAGTGAAAAAAGAGTCGGATTTAGAGAGTGTGCAGTGAAGACTATGGCTGGTGTCAGATAGTGACCTGCTTGTGAATTTGCCACAAGCATCATAATGCTTGCTATTGATAAGGGCAGTGAGAGCAGTTCTATTTATGTTACTACAACGTGAAGATTTTTTCGGGGATTTGGCGATAAGATCAAAATATTTTCCATTCAAAACGTGAAAAATAATAGGGGAAACACTAAAGCCAAATATATGGAATGCAGGTTACACACTCAAGTCCAAGATTATGAGGTGTTGTTAGTTTTCGTAGTCTGCACGATACCGAAGAAATCTGTCGCAATGTGACTACACGTGGACGTGGTGTGATGGCTTGTACGCCTCAACGACCCAACGAGCCATGCGGGATGGCTCACCTCAAGCCGAAGGTTGAATCATGCCTGAAAGGTCAATGGGTGGAGTAATGACGAAACACTTCCCAGGGTGGAAGTCGATTTGAACTGGCAACAGTCGGTAAAATCAGTGGCAGTTTAATTGATCGAAGCAATTGGGCTTCAACTCAGCCACGTCCCATCATCATCATCGTCACACACCATTAAACAGTAGAGCAAGCCCCACTGACCACTGCCTTTCTCCTCATGTCCCACATCGAATTAGAAAGTATGAATATACAAGATGAGGAGACAGTGGACCTACAGGGGTGGAAAAAAGAAAGAATGCCCCAGTTAGCCAACACACGGAATACAGTCTAACTGTACAAACATGCATCTATCAATCATTCTGATTCGATAGAAAGTGACAACACTATCGCCACTGTTCACGGTTCGCTGCCATATCCTTCAGTGTCTCTAACCAACTGGTTCAGGGATCTTTTGCACCCCAACCACGAAGACATGAAGAACCTAATTTTCCTAAGGTCGCTGTACATATTCTCATTCCCCGATGCCACGTCATCTGTTGACCTCCACGTGGTTTTTTCCACTCCCTAAAAGGAACGGAGAATAGGACAGCCACCTCCCGCTGCCTTGCGGATAGGTTCTTGTTAAAACTAAAGGCTTTGGATGAGAACCCTAATCGTTTTGCCTAGCTGCTGGACTCCCTAACAGTACCCGTCCAACACCTCCTATGAACTACACGAATACAGCGAATTTATGCTATATTAGTCGTCGCGCAGGATAATCAGAATGGCGCTGCTCATTACATCGAGCGGGATGAGTAGTAGTGAGTGGGATACCGTTCAGAGTTCCCCATCTTTAATTCAACCTTTGTCTTCTGTCCCCGACAGCCTCTGTTTGCTTCTTCTACCTAGTCATAATGCGCCCACTGAAAGCACGACCGATGCTCGCCACGTTTTATTGTCAGATAGTGTTGTAAATAATGATCAGTCTAATAACTCACATTTTCTCAAGGCTCGTAAGCCCCTAAATCTCGGTTTGTTTAATGCATGTGCACTCATGCAAGTTGGTCTAGCAGGTGTGCCTAGTGCCCACGATGGACTCTGTGGTGATTGAAGTCAGCTGCGTCTGTGAAACGCGTAATCAAGATTCAAGCGGTATGATTCAACTAACTGCTTCTGGTATCTCATCGAGGTATTTTCTGCGCATTTCAAGAAACGAAACAGTTGGAGCTGCAGGTCAACGTGATGTAGTGCTAGCCTTGACTGACAAGGCTGAAGCTGCTCTTTTAGACTGGATGCCGGTGATAGTCGTTTATGTGCTGTGAGACTTTAGGGGTCAGTTGCGTTCGAAAAGATAGCTGTGTTGAGCGCAGTTTGTTTGTGATCTCGGCATGCGCCCTAACAGATTGCAGCTCTGATACACAGAAGAATGAGCTCTGTGATGATGGCCTTTTTCATTCGCAAGAGCAAAAGCTGTGACATTGTTATGTTAGTAGGTGATTTTAATGCACAAGTTGGCAAAGCCAGTGCGTCAGAAGCTGAACGTTTTGAGTGTTGTGCAGCGACAGACGAATGAATGAATGGATGGATGAATGAAATGATGTTTCAACATAAATTATCCAACAAAGGTTGTTACTCACGTGCGACTGGAGAAAGAAGCTTTAGAGAGATGTTGGTTATCAGTGGAGAGATATGGGATGTTATTTGGAGCAGTTTGGTAACATGATTCACATTGAAGATTAAAGGGAAAGCGACGCATTTAAGGGAACCAAAATTCACTGAGGCTGTTGAAAGGGAAATTCGACCTTTTATTTCCGGTATTGGGACATCCAAGTACCAGATTATCGGTGTATTTGCAAACTGAGTTTAGGTGAAATGGGGTGCTCGTTATTATACGAGGGGAAAAGAAGCAGAGATAGAATAGCGCTCTGAAAAAGACCAAAGTTACCTTTAACAGAAGACGAGTGTCGGTTACCACAGTTAGAACAGTGGTCCCGAAGGGCGTTCGACTTATGGCCGTCAACCACATTATCATGTAGAATGTTCAGGAGAGTACCGCGATGAAGAGAACCAACGGCATCCGGATAGCCAAGATAAATTAGCCTGACAGTATGGTTTCCGGGATCAGGAGTAGAAGCAATAGAATTAACAGTGTAGTCAACGGCGTCGAGGGTTGAAAGGGATCGTTTGTAGGCAAATTGTTCGATCAGGAGAGTGAATTTGGGGAATTATGCGGTGCAGGGGTACATTCTCAAATAATTTCAGCAAAGCAGATGTTCGGGTTATTGGGCAAGATTTTGAATTGTTTCTTGGGTACATATGTGATGCGTACAGATTTCCAATCAGAACTCGCCCCGGAATGGACAACTGTTGAATAGATCAGCCAAAGAAGATGTGAGTTCGAAAGAGCAGGGTTTTAGTAAGAAAAATGATGGGGTCACCAGACTTATGGCACTTGACTTGTTGTAGAACTCTAAGGGCAGAGGCAGATGTAACGGGGTCGGATTCACGGGATTCAAGAAACGGGGAGGAAAGTGAGAATGTTTCGGAGTTAGCAGTGAACTGGTGATCCAAATCTTCGACGTTCAGCTTCTGCCTGAGCCTGGCACTAAACAACAACTGTTTCAGGGTTTTCCGCATCTCGCGGCGGGCCTTGTTACCTAGCACCATGTCTGCAGACAAATTATTCAGACTTCGTACTTCAGTTTTGATGGATGTGAACAGCTTTTTTGCCGCATGATGCCAACCAGATTTGCACACCCTCTTCAAGCGAAGAGAGGAGAACCTA
This sequence comes from Fasciola hepatica, assembly GCA_948099385.1. Lineage (NCBI taxonomy): Eukaryota > Metazoa > Platyhelminthes > Trematoda > Plagiorchiida > Fasciolidae > Fasciola > Fasciola hepatica. Next base: position 6,741,011 of record CANUEZ040000063.1, read on the forward strand.
TCGGACCGAATATAATAGGTTTCAGTGGGGCAACATGAGTCGTAGCAAAAGTTAAAGTAGTCAGTTAAGTGTTTACAGTATGAGGGTGCATCTTATGAAGGAAGAATAAATAAATCACTGGAGCCAACAAATGCCCTCAGCTCATCGAGATTCTCATAGGTACAAGCTCGTTTCATGACGGTTCGCCGATGTTTGCAGGTAGTTGGTCAAAGATTTGGTTTTGCAGTAAACTTGAGAATGAAGATGCAAATTACAATGATCAGAAGTGCTAATGGAGGCACGTTCGAAAACTGAACATGCTTGGATAATTAAGTAACACTGAATCCAAAAGGGCATCGAAGTGCGTTGTGAGATGCACAAGATTTAAAAACTCCAAGGCGGGTAAAAAGGATATATCAAGTCTTGAAATCACCAGCTGTTATGCACAAGGACTGATCAGGACTCGTAATGAGATAGTTGGAAAAACTGTCAGTTGACTGACTGATATCATCAGCAGGAGTATCTGGTACAACACAAGAATTGAAGAGGACATAATATCGAAATGAATTCACAAAAGCTGGCTTACAGGTAACTGCAATGCACTAGATCATCGTGTTGAGTTGAATTGAGAGATGAGAAGACTCGCCTCGACGTATTTTGATTCGTTTCTTAAGGTGATATTAAATACTTCAACATTTCCTCAAAGGGGGACAAACGTTTGAAGATAACATTGAGGTTATCGGCATTTTGAAAACAGTATGATGTCTTAAAGCAGCTGTCTAGCCAGCACGATGTCTTCTTGCGAGTGTTCATACACCAGAAGTTTCATACAATTTGTGACTTCATTCGATACTGCGAAGCACGAAGATCCGTTGGGAATCCAAAAAGGAACCGTTGTAAGGTACCATTTAGGCTTAAAAATTAGTTCAACTTTGGTATCAAAATAGTAGGAAAAAAAGATTCTTAGTTGAATCAGAAGCGATGGAACAGTGGTAGTCGAAGCACGGCCGATATTGAAAGGCGCCACCACATTTCCTCGGAGACACACATATGATCGATATTTCATGAAAAAAACTGCTGTCAAGATCAACATTTACTCACCCGGGTGATATATCGAGAAGAAATTCCTTCATGTCACAAGCTTTTTCACAAAAAACAACCTACGTTGAGTGTTATCTTCATAGTTTCGTTATCTATTCGTAATGGATATTTTACTAATTTTCATCCGAGCTTACGGCAAATTTAAAATGGTAAACAAGGTCACACGAATTGACCTACCCACAGATCACCGCAACACTTACGCAAACAGAATCAACCTATAAATTCATGTTTCCAGTTTTTGCTTGATATGAAAATAAAGCAGGGTGAAATTCGTTGTGAAGGGAGTAGTTATCTAGAATTGCAGAATTTCGAAAGCATCAACTGATATATCTGCTGTCGATCTGCAATCCTTGGTTAGTTTCTGTTCTACTTTTTCAGCTAGTCGTTGAGTTGTTTATACGCATACCGTTGACCGCGTCTTGTTTTAGGAATTTGTCACCAATAGTAGTGTTAGCCCTATGAGACAGCAGTAAGTTCCTGCAATCAATAAAAGAGGCAACCAATAGCACTTCGGTATCCGAGTGGTATAATTCTTCAACTCATAGTCCGGAACATCGTGGTTTGAACCTATCCAACAGCGGTCGGCTTCAGTGGTGAACAGCTTGTCATTTTTTGATTTAATGGGCCCTCTACAGTTGGCTACTACTGGTCTCAGGGTCAGTGTTACCTGCTGTGCATCGCCTGTGCTCCCTTGCAGCGATGAGATCTTCCAATACAATTGTAATCAAAGATTACCATGAAATAAAAGCACGTCATTGTTCACTGCCACATCACGGTTACCAATACCTTTTCACACTGAAAATAACGTTTGCCACCTCAGATTTTCCGCATGATCGATTAGTAAACCACAAAACAAAACAGATATGTTGGACAGATTGATTTGAGTAGTCTCCCTTGTGACTTCCAGGTTGATACATCCACCACCTCAGTTGTCTCTATTTGGATGTACCGCAAGAGTTGAACGCTCCCACTTGCTCTTCATTCATTTTATGGTTTGGCGAGTATTTTGATTGCTACGACAAAAGCAAAGTGCCTTTCGAACCGTTTCATATCGGTGCCCACGCTGTCTGTGGTGTTGGTGCATTATCCTGCAGCTTTTAAATTGCACTAAATAATCCCAGCAATCATGGCTCACTCGGTTCTTTCCCGTCATTCCAATCTTCAGCGTAGTGTGACTTAAATCTAGTAATATATTGACTTATTGCACACCTAAAAACAACTGACTGGGTTGTTTTCCTCATCTTTTTGCTCCAGGGTGACCGTGGAACGTCTGTTCAAGAGCTCCATCGTCCCGTATCACATTGATACCCCTGGTCGAGTGCGAGCGCTTTTTATTTGCTACAAACTGATGGACGAAGCTTCAATCCGAGCGACTCAGGAAATGTTCAAAATTCAATACTCGTGAGTAATTTTACGAAATTTGATTATCCTCACAAGCAGTTTAGTTCAGACATTGAAAAAAGTAAAATTCACTTCAAAAGAGATTCAGCAGAAATTTGTGTCCGATCATCTCCGGTACTCTCCCCATCTGATCGTGGTTTGACCGTTTTCAGTTACAACCGTATTGTTGCAATCTGCTCTTCCGGTGGTATCTTCTATATGAAGGCGTCTTACACTACCTACATTGATCTTATTAAGTGCAATTTTTCCTCGATGGTTTCCTCGGAATTCTGTCGAAAAATGCCGAATTGGTCATGATGAACGTTTCTTCTATCTGTGTTGGGGTCTCCAGCGGTCTCTAACAGTTCGTTATTCAGTTCACTTCACTCAACGATCAAACTCTCACTTCTGTGCTCTGGTTTTGGTCGCTACCTTACACCATCGTCCAGTTGAGGGGGCCATCGCGGTGAGACTGCACCTTGGCGTGGTGTGATGATTTGCATGCCTTCAGGACCGAAAGAGCTATGCAGGATAGCTTCTTTAAGCTGGAGGTGCAATCAGGCCTGACAAGTCAATGGGTAGAGGCCAGACGAAGTCCAGCCTCAGAACCAGTTGATGGGCAACATCTGGTTCCAACCACTATGCCCTTGGAGAGGACACTCCAGCGAATAAACACAGAGAGAAGCAGTTTACCGGTCAAAAAGCCTCTGCTAGATGATCGTAGGACTGGAGTACCTGGGGTTTCTCTCGACCATGGGAGAAGTCATCACACTTCATTGGGCAGTTATCGCCCGCCTAAGTTGGGCAGCCCCCACCGCAAAGGATGTTTCCCCGTCTACACTGCACTTGCTCCATTGGGTGCATGGGGCTGAGGACTTAATTCGAAAAGCGGATCGATAACACAGCACCAGCGACGACAAGACGGAACGTATGCAACAATGAGGTCTCACGCGATAGACCAGTGGAAGTTCCTTCACGGGTTCTTCGGTCACGTCCCCGTGTTGAGTTAACGCCCCACTGCCTTTTGGGTCAGACTTTTGAGTCGAAGGCTCCGGTTAGGATTCCCAAAGTGTTCACTTCACTTGGCTGTCTTTAACGTCCGCACACTATGTCAGATAGGGCAACAGGCTGCCCTCTTTAAAGCATTTGACACCTTTAAAATAAATTAAGGCTGTCTCCGAAACACGCATACAAGACCCCACTTCTGTGATCACTATTCCCACCCCAGATACAACCTTAGTCTCTCGCCTTACTCTTCGCGTGTCGGGTGATTCGGTGTCTAGAGCTCGTGGTCAGGCTGGCGTTGAGATTGCTTTGAACATGAGACAGGGCTGAGCGTGCACTGCTAGACTGGATTCCAGTCAGCAGTCGTTTGTGTGCAGTTCGGTTGGACGGTTCTATGCATGTCAACAGCCACAAACTGAAACGTCGATGCTTGTTCGTCGTGTCTGTGTATGCACTCACTCACCGCAGTTCCTCTGAAACCATGGACGAATTCTATCAGGATTTGCCTCAGGTGCTTCGAAAAGTACTTCCAACAGATGTGGTGGTCATTGCTTGGTATTTAGACGCCCAAGATGGTCATTTGGAGGATTCCGAAAGGCACATCGGAGGCCTGTTTGCTATCCCAACCGATCGTACTGATAACTACGATGGTCTCATTCAGCTTTGCTCTGACCACAGATTGTTTCTGGCGAGTATGAACTTCTGCTATAAGAAGCGGCATAGACTCACATGGCGTCCTCCTGCATCTTCACAACGTTGGACTCAGATTGACCAAAATGTGATTGGTCACCGGTGGCGTGAATCAAGTGAAGATTGTCGCTCATTTTGATCCACGTCTGTGAACCCAGATCACGCCGTGATACGCGCTCGCTTCTGTTTACGTTCCATCCATGGTCGCACCAGAGTAAGTAACACGCGTTCCGCACAGTTGCTTTTAGACGATAACCAACGATACATTTTCCCGAGGGAGCTGTCTACGCAATTATCGATGCAGCCAGATGTTCGGGACCCGAATGAACGCTGGCAACAGATCAAGGAAGCCTTGTATGCTGCTCCGAATGTCACCCAGAACTAGGGTTCAAGTCGGTTTCACAAACGATGGACATCTTCGACATCAGTTGCTCTGTTAGGTGCTCGCAGATCCTTACCCCCGGACGCCACGTTCAGTGAAGTGCGTAAATCCCTGAGATGCAAACTGACTAGGAGCCTGAGAAATGACCGTGAACAGTGGTGGGTTGCAAAATGTAAGGAAATGGGAAGGACTGTGTCCATTGGCAATGCTCGCAATCTTTTCCGTTTGATTAGAGGTACCGGTCCACGAAAGCCTGATGTAAGTGAGTTAATTAAGGAATCCGACGGCTCACTGATTCTCTCTCAGGTAAGCCATCTGGGTCTTTGAGCGGAGCACTTTAAGAGACAGTTCAGTGAACCTTCCAAATATACATGTCAGCGAAATGATGCAGATAGGTTACTTGAAAAAGTAGAAAGCCGCTGGATCGGATGGGTTGTCTTCATATTTTTTCAAGGATGGAGGCGAAGCTTCGGTTTCGGAGTTAACAAAACTCCGTATTGTTTGGGATAGCGAGCCAATTCCCTGGGAATGATGTGAATTGGTGATTGTGCCGATTTTCAAGAAAGGTGACAGGTGACAGGTCCTCTTGTGAAAACCACAGAGGAATTAGCTTGGTGAGTATCGCGTCTGAACTACTCACCGGTCTTATTCTCTACCGACTATCCAGTACCCGCGAAATGGGTACGCGTGAGAATCAAGTCGGTTTCAGACCCGGTCGTGGTTGTGTCGACCATATATTTACGGCAATCCTTCATCCAAGTTCACCACGGAAAGTGGTGTTCATCAAATTTGCCCTTTCACCCTTCCCCTTCAATTTTGTAATTGAATTGATTCTTGAGATAGCCCTAACCTCGTGTGAGAATAGTGACATCGATCTTTGCTCAGGCAGCACCGATGTCTCCGTAGTGTGGCCGAATATGGTGGGATCACCGTATCAGCAATACTGAGGTTCGGCGTAAGGTGTTGGGAATCAGAGGTCAGTCTCTGGATCAAGTACTGAATCTAGACAGGTTAGGGTGGTTGGGGCATGTGTTACGCATGCCCACGAATAGACTTCCTCAGCGTACGCTGTTCTCTAAGGCAAGTGGTGATTGGAAGATAGGTCGAGGTGGTCAGTGCATGACATGGCAAAAAGGTATGAAAACCTTGACCAATGGAATTGGCCGAGTAGGACGTGTTAGACTTCAAGGTTAGGGTTCACGTGATCCGCATACTAAATGGTTGGAGACATTGTGATATGTCTGGGTGTCGCGGTCATTGGTGTAGTTGCATTTGGACTCTCTCCTTGTCGTCTTGATGTCCCCTTGATACTTTGACTCTTTAGATCTTTATCACTACGCTTCTATTGTTTTCACCCTTTACTGGACGATGGTGGATGGTAGCAACCGAAACCAGATTGTAGAAGTGTTAGGGTAATGGTTGAATAAACTGAAACTGTTAATGAATGGAGACAAAGTGAAAACAGCCGAATACGGAGTAATAAGCGGAAATCACGAAAACGAAGAGAGAGAGTTCCACTTAGTCAAGTCCACCGGTCAACGTTTTCATACTTTCTTGCCACTACCTGCCTCGGAGGAAACCGTTCGTCGGGGAAGTCTGTAGATGGGCATGTGTAATGTGTCTTGGCCGTCTTAACCAGTTAAGATTCAGTACTCGTTCCAATGCCTGGTCACTGACTCCCAACATACTACACTTAACCTCAGCATTACTAATCCAATGTTTCCTCCATATTCGAACAATACCAAGAAGACATTTATACTGAAACACCGACAGTGTTTGTGTGTCTTGTACTGGTAACTGGTCCCGACCATGTCTCGGAGCCATATGAAAGTACGGGTCTAACTGCCGTAGTGTACACTCAACTATTAATAGAAAGCCGGATGTCATACCGGCGCTACAGATGACTGATTTAGACAGGAGCCAAACGCGGATTTTGTGTTGGCGACAACACTTCATCTGATATCTGACCCCTTGGTGAAATGTAACTGTTCAGGTAACAGAACTTAACTAGTTCTGCTAGAACTTCCTCCAACAAGCCATGGTTTGGTGTAGAGCTGACCCAGTCCGACAGCAGGATTTTACACTTTTAAGGTGCAGGAGGCATCTCATGCAATGCTACACTTGTTCAAACTACCTACAAAAACTGGCGACTTACCTGGATCTTCACCCATAAGAATAACGTCATCCGCTTATTCTTAGTCAGATAGTTTACTACTTGAAGAAGGGTCGGTGCCACTGTTCTCACACGAAGATAGAGCTGTTTCAAGAACCATTTGAAATAAGATATTGAAGAGGAATGGTATGAGGAATAATCTTGAAAAACACCACTTCTCTTGATGGATGGTCGCTCTTATCACGTACACGGCTTCGGCTGTTTGTGTATGAGCATTGGGAAGTTAAAATGAATTTCTCTGACACACCGTTCAGTGTGAGTCGGTGTCAGAGACCTGTGCCGTCAGCTGAGTCAAGTACCACTTTAAGATCAATAAGTACAGAACATGTGAGCCTACGGAAGGTGTGCTTATGCTCTAAAAGTTGGCGAACAGTAAAGATGCGGTCGGTACAACCCCCAACTGGTCTAAAAGTAGCTTGGTTCCCACGCGTGTATCTACACAGGCGCTCGATAATGTGTGGTGAATCGCATTTTTTCCGAAGAACCGCAGGTTATCTCCGTCGGTGAGTAGCTCAACCTCCGCAGCAAGGCTACAGGACATACGGCGACTGACTAAGCTGAAGCGAAGCGATCAGAACTGGAGACCGGAAACATAAACGAAATGAAAATTGAAATTGTCAAGTAATTGTATAATGGGATTTGCTCGGTTGGCCCTGAAACTTTGTCGCGTACAACACCCTCCGCTGGAAACTGAAATTCGTTCACGATTATGTGCAGTCCCTACCAGGTGTCTGAAGTATGCCACATGCACCAAATTACATTGGATTAACCGGGAATGCGTGTCCTGCTCGCTAACTCCAAGGAATTTGACAACGTCGGCGAAACAGTCAATTTGCTGCAAGCTTGAATGAGCCTGCCTACTCGCCGAACAATCAAATTCGATGGAAACCCCATGAAATAGGTTGGATTCATGAAGAATTTTCTGTCCACAGTCACCAGGTACGATAACGACCCCGCTCACTTGCTAGTCTTTTTAATTTCGGGCTGTGAGGGGGAGGATTATGAAAAAGCCCTACGCATCCTAGAACGCCGATTCGGCAAGCCACAGGTGATTGCCAGAAGATGGATGAGTTGAGTGATGGTCGCCAGCTGAAACAAACAGTAACCAAAGCTTCAGTAAAATTGGCGGATCAAAGGAAGGCGTGCTCAGCTACAATAAAGAGCCTCGGTTACCAAGCTGATCGGAATGCCTACCGCACGCTGAGTGCTATTATACAACGACTGCTGACTCGTGTTCAATGCAGGCGGTTCGACGGAGCATTGGCAATTCTCACGTCGGGACGTGAGGACACTTTCGATGAACTTGTTTCGTTGGTGATCGTAGTGGTACTGCCTTATTCCATCCTCGCTGACCTTTCGCGCTCGACCAGTTATGTTTATCAACTGCTTGAATTTCAAAAAATGACTAGCTGCCTACACTTCAGCGAACCAGTAACCGCAATTATGTTACTAGAGTCTTAGTCACCTGCTACCAGCTTCAAACCGGCCCTCAAAAAGGTTTGATCTGTGTAAAAACCTCAATACGTAGATCAGTGTACCTCATTTCATTGCTGAAAGATTACAAAGAGGCATGATACCGTGAAGGGATAGGCTGTTACTAAATACTGCCGTTCGCACATTACGTGTGACCTAAGTGACTGTGGCGGTTTACGCCACCCGAGGCTGCGTCGGCCAAAACCCGCAGATTCTAATCGTCGCCAAAACCTGCCAACGGACGACATTGCGTCAATTGGTCACGTATCGACACGAGAATATCGCTGGTCGTCGAATGTCTTTTGTTCTATTACCAGTCCGCCCCCGAGGTCCTCTAGAGGATGTTACAGTGAGTAAATGTCTGGACAGTGGGTCTGATACAACGTTATTGACTTGTCACTCATGATAAAAATGGTTCCCAATGGGAAAACTGATGCTCCAACAGTTAGGACCATCAATGGAGATTGTGTAACAGGCTAGTATCGTATCCTAGGTACTAACTTCACTAGATGGTCAAGATGTTATCCAGGTCCGCTGAGCATGGGCAGTGGAAACTTTGACTGAACTGAGGCAGCTCAACCTAAAGCAAGATCTAGAAAGCACATTGAGTGCTAGAACACAAAACTGGCAGTGCTGATGATCCTTACAGTATGAGATAACCACTCGGATGGGTCATGTAAGGTCCAACTTCACTCCACCGTCAAACTAACCCAACGACCCAGGTAAGTTATTTCATGTCCACCAAACGAACTGATCTGGAACCTGCTTCAAATGTTCCACGTCTGAGATTGATATGTTAGCATCCGTGTTACTGCCCATATCATGCTTCAAGTTGGTGGCACTAAGTTTCTAGCCGATCGACAACTAAAGAAATCGGGATAGATTCTGCAGATATTTTACTTTGCTGAGGCTGGCTCCTTGGAGAAGATGAGCCGGCTCCATGATGACGATCAAAGTTTCAAGAGTGTTTGGTACAAGAGACGTCCCCAGCGTTACACGGTTTTTTTTCAAGGGCTCACCTCTAGTCTTTACCCAACCAAGTGTGGGCTGCAAAGCAGCAGCGCGCTGCATGGTTTCCGGTGACCCAAAGCTCTTTCGCAATTGGACTGAGCTAAATCCATTCGAGAGGTCTATATAGCCCTGTTGGCTCGACGGATATCTTTCACAGCCGTTGGATTGTGTTGTTAATCTCATCTGCCTATTCAGGGGCAACTGTCTTCGCATGCCGAACACCATCCCGCCAAGGCTTTTGGGTCTTGGTTACCGTTAGCCTGGTTTATCCCATGTGTCGAGCGGTTTTTCGGGGTGTGGCCGCTCATGCATGCTTCAACTTGATGGAGCCACAGGTGAGAGCTGGGTACTGAAGAAATCAGAGGTATCTCGCGGGCACAGCAGCTTTCCAACTGAGGGGTGCTACTTCTGTTGTAGTTGGGATTGCTGGAGCAACAGAACGATGCGAATATTAACCTCATCAGGCCAACCAATCGAGACTCGCAAACCCAAGAACAGACGATGAGTTTGTCGGAAGCATCCCGCTGCAGACAAAAAGAGGTATACACACTAGCACCAGCAAGATGGCAAGTGTGATGGGCTACCGATCAAGTTGTCAACGGTCAGACCAACCAAATGGAAATAGCACGCAAAGGAAGGTTGCCTCTAGGAGATGGCAACCAAAGCCACCGCACTTAGTACGTGGGTAGTGGTTGTTTGAACGGAATTGCACTGTTAAGAGATAGAGTACCGCCTGCTTAACGAGATCTTCCATCAGAATAATGTTTTGTTCGAAATTTTCTAAATTTTACCAAACTTCTTGATCTTGATAACTCTGAAGTCCCGTTACTAAGAATAACAAAAAACTAATTGAGTCCATGTTCCTCTTTTTGTCTAACATTGTACTCTGAATGCTTTTTGAGACATTTACCTGCTCGGAAGTATCTGAGCGACTTGTTTCATCCAGGATTACTTTATTAATGGTTCATGGAAGGCTAAACATTTGATTCGATTAGTGTGTTTGCCTCATTGAGCAAACTTGGCACGTGCGTGTGTGTGTTCTCTTTGCTATTTTTTCCACGCATAAACACCAACCTCATTGCTCAATCAACACTGCTTTTTAGATTCTTAGTAGTCGCGTGTCGGTAATGCGTCAGCCGAATTTTCCCGTCCTTGTTTTCGTTTTACACATCAGCTTGGTGAAGTAATTAAGGTGCGTAATCTTTCTACCCGTAGTCGCACATAGTGCACATGGTTGATCGGGGATTGGTTGGTTATTCAGACCTGTAAATGCTGGGACTGAAAATCGATAAATGTCAGTACATGCTGTTGTTTCTTTCAGTTTTGTTTGTGCTATTCATCTGCTGAAAGTAGTTGGCTTTTATGCGGATCAGGCCTGCGTCCCGATTAGTTTCATTCACGGCCAGTGAGTTGACTGTCGTTAGACCAGATATCCATGATCTTGACAGTTCTTACAGAATTGCGCACTGTGCAGTCCTGCTAACACTCCTTTAGGTTTTGCATTTTTGCTTCATAAACTAGGATTTTTCCAAATAACGTAATAAACGGTTCGTTGGGATCAAAAATGCATGTTTTCAAGTCATTGATCGGACAGGTTTTCATTGGATGTACCAGATTGACGCTGGCGCTTTTTTTAAATACATTTTTAATCGTTATACTGACTCAGTATATCGGAACCAAGTGCGGAGTTCCAAAAATTCATCTGATGTACCAGTTCTCAACTCATTTGTGCTCACATCGTCTTACGCTTTCATCTTTGTTCATTTTAGTGCAATGAGTTTGTTACGTCAGATCGTGACCATTTTGTCAGCTCAATCGGGTCAGAAAATTACTGCGGATTCGGCCACAAATCTGATGGATCGAATTAATCACTTGGCCAGTGAGTTCCCATGTACTCATCGAGGAGCTCTTAGTAGTTTTTGATGGTGATCAAGAATGTTTTTTTACAACATTTTGTAATTCGGTTGCAGCATGCTTATATCCATCTCCTAGGCGGGGGAGTCTAATTACAAGTGTTTCAACCTCGTTGCACAAATGGTGTGTAGTCTCACGATGAGGTAGAGATGAGCACCAGGTTCCACATTGTTCTCATCATCTGTTCCATAACAGTTTGGTTGTGACGCCTGTGACATCCAAAACGATAACGTTTTTTCTATGTCAGTTGTTGTACAATTCCAGTGGGGTCTGTGTCGAATCTTTGCATTCCAACAAGATCCCGCACAAACGCTTGTCCTGTACGTAGCAGGACAATCATGGCTGTGCGCCAGCTATTCACCCGCCGTTTGTCAGCAAGGTTGAACATAAGTTTGATCAAGTGGCTCTCAATTTTACCAGCACAGAATGTTGATGCGCTTTTGTACCATCATCAACAGAGCATTGATTAGACTCCTGATATGTGAACAACACAAGCAGTTTAATCGGGAGTCGTTCTGCGTGTTACCACGGAACTGAGGAAAATTACACCTCATTCCATCCTCATGCCTTGGTTTCAAAACTATCTCGGTTACACATTTGTCACATTCTTCCTCGATCAAAACAATCTACAACTCTTTCTCTGACTCGTGTTTTCCATCCATCCATGACAGTTTATTCTCAAATTACCAGGTGTATCGAGATTGTTCGTATTTGCCGTCATCGTGGTCGTCCGTTGTGCTGCTGTTCTTCTGTTCCACGGGGACAGTTGAATGGGCCAAATCCCGTAGTCACAGCGACCCAGTACAACGCTAGTGAATCGGTAGCCGTAACCCTGGGGCTTGCAGTGCCAGGACATGTGAGAACGCGATAAGCTAGGCATATTTACCATCCAGTTGATGAAACCTGCCGGCTTACGATCAAAATTGACCAGTGGTGGTTGGGTCGAAATGAAACGTATTCGTCCGAATAATCCGACGGAGTACATAAAGAACAGCACAAGGTGGCGAACAAGCTCGTTTTCTGTGATTCATAATCATACCATTTCATCACATTTCATATGGGTAATGTTAACTAAGCAGAGCAAAAATCAACTTAAGGCGATAGGTGAAAAATAAAATGAGGGAGCACAGGCCGAATTTCCCATGCGTGACCTAGATCCATCTTTGGACCGTGAGGTAGGTGTTGTCGGTGTCTTAATCCGATCGACGGATCTGTGCTTTGTTTGGGGTAGGGGTAGGCCAAGGAAGCTTCAAAGCTTGCACGAACTGCTTTTTTGCTCAAAACGACGGATTGTAGAGACGAATGCATACCGCCTCCGCTGTGGCTAAGACACGGCACTTCACCAATTTTGATCACCCACTCTGAACTTTGTAAATTGGCCGGAGATGGAACTAAGTCACGCATGTGAAATTTGGTCTCCCTTCTCCCACTTTATTTTTGACCTATTGCCCTATCTTGATTTTTGTTCCGTTTACTTAACATTGTTCGTGACAAGTGTGTGATGTAATGGCATGATTATGAATCACTTGAAACGTATTCGCCTGTCTACGTTTCCTGATGTTCTATCGTGTGCTATTCAAGCGGGGCAATCACGGGAAGATGCAAGGCGTTCAAGATCAACAAACTTCATCGCCTAGATCAATAACAATCTTCCCTATGCTACCTTATTTTGAGACTTCACAAAAAGCTATTCGTACATCATTCCACTGGAAACGACTATTTTGTCTGCATGTCTGTCCTATTTCCTCGATCGGTCGTTCCACTCAGTGATCGATAAAATGAAGCAGTTTAAGGAGCAACAATGGATTGCGATCGTTGACAGCGTGTGTGATTACATCGCGTAACCAATTGTAACCAATTCGAGTAAAGAAAAATCTGACATAATGTACAAGACCGAGTCAAAAATGTGTCATCTTGCAGGAGAAATGTAACAGCGCCCAGTGCCGATCAGGCACAGTGATCCTACTTGTTCGAATCTGGCTGTGTCGTAAGATTTAAAACGTTCATAAAGTGTACCTGTTCAGTGCATATATCATAAAGCCGTGTCGGTGATCGGTTCCTTCATTTTCCTCATTATGTCTGCTCGTACGCGTGTGATTTCAGCTTGCTTTCCAAATACCTTTGATCGATGTGCAGCGCAGATAGCTCGTTCCAACCCCGTATTCAATGTGTTCGCGCAAGATGGTGCAAAAACTTGCTTGCCATGTGATTCCTCTTAGTTTGGATGTGAAAATGAAGTTCAAAATCCAGGAACAGCACGTTTCATGTTGACAGTGTGCAGACTCTTCCGTCCGACGTAAGGAATTCAGTTCACTGTGAATTCGGCTGTCTAGATACGCACACTGCTCGTATTTCCCATATTGAGGCGAAATGTCTGTGTAATGCTTCCACAGCTTTTCAGCCATCGTGATGTAGTGGTTCCCTTGTTTAAATATAAAATGGTCTCTCACAGTGCCCTGGAATCTGAATAGGCTATTTCAAACAAATTTATTTCTCATGTGTTTTGTTTTTGAACGAAATTGAACCTTCACTTTTACGCCATTCATTTAGCCGCGGTCGAACGGATGGGTTTCGTGTTAACTTTAAGGTATTATGTCAGCCAAATTATGACAAGTCTTTGATGCATAAAGCAGTCACTAATTCAAAACCTCGCGATGATTTACTGTTTATCAGTGGTAAATTTTTCTCGTAATATTCAGTGGTTACAAGGCTGATTTGCCCATGATGATTTCCACTAGGAATTTCTCAGCTCACCTGTTCTTTGCGTTACGCGCAGGGATCCAATAACCTACGTCTCATCCACAAGTAACATCACCCTCAGCCCCTCTATCTGCTTCCTTTGCTTTTTTCCATTACTCATCCAAAAGACCTTCTTCCGAAGTCGGATAAATCCGTGGAACACTTGAAACGTTTCTTTAAACACGCACATTCGGACAAGGCAACATTCAATCATTTGGTGAGGATAACAAAACCCGGTTGCTCATGCGTACAGGCAGCCAACAGTATGGTAAGTTAGCAGAACTGTACCTCCTGCGGTCAAATAAACATACTGTCCCATCGTTACACTTCTTCCGGAGGCGGTCATTCGTGGCCAATCATGCCTGTCGGCATAATGTTATATTTAAAATCAGTTCCATGGGGATTTGTGGACTGATGAGTACTATATCCGTAAACGACCGTCTTTCGTTTCTGCAATGTGCTGCGCGAATTTCATCACTGCGTGGTCGTTCTTTTTCTGTGCTTATTTATTTTCGTAGTCCTTTTTTGTCAAGACATCGACAAGAACCGTTGCGCCCTGCCAAAGGTTGGCGGATGTTCAGGAATCATGTGCACTCTGTCGTTTGACTTTCTTGATGATTGCTCAGGAGCAGACGCTACCGTCAGCACGTGGTGCGAGCTCCTTCCGGGCCACCCAACGTGTTTGCTTTCGGGATTTCGTTAGAGCTGATAAAATATACTCAACACAAAGTGTGAAAGTCGATGTGTCGCATCTCTTCGGCTTGAATCAGTGGCTGTGATGGTCTTATTGCAATTCCGTGACGAATGTTTCCCTTTCTTATTGCATAGCTACAGGCAACCTGACGCTGAGACTTGGGGTTGGAGAGTCACGTACGGTCCCGATAGCCAAACTGTGGTAGCTTTACGAGTAACAGTGGATTGCTGGCCGCTACCAATGTAACTTTCTAATTCAACGGGCAACATAGTGAGGAAGGCAGTGGTCAGTGGGGCTTGCCCTGCTGTTTGACGCTCTACGGTGATGATGATGATGATAACCGGCAATGGCGGCATTCGAACCTCTGATCTCCGAGACGGTAAATAAATAATGACCTAGATCACTCCACCGTCGCAGGTTGAAAAAAATCGTATACAATTACGCCGTTTCTAACGACCACTATATGGTATCCAGTGCAGTTGTTAAAAAGAAAGATTATCCCCGATGATCTTTCTATCCCATCCCGGTTGATCTTGTTCTGATGCCCGGGGTCGTTTTCTTTTTGTCATATAGTTTGTCACGAAAGTTTAGAACACTTATTATTTCTCCTCGTATATCTGGTTCTGTGTTCTCTAAGGAAATCATATCACGTCAGAACGACCGGATTCGTAGCATGATACAAGATACCAAATTTCAGAGTAAAACTCCTTACCATGAGCTTATTAGAGCGGAAAACGTGAACAAATTAAGGTATACCACCCGCTGTTCCGGTTGGAAAACTTCTCAAATCCAGAAGAACCACTAAGCCTGACAACAATCCGATTAGTTCAGTTTCTGGATTTGGCAACTCACAAATCCAGGAGAACCGGAATCACCTGAGTCATAAGCACCCTAGTTTTCCAGCCACTCCCGGTGACCTACATTTACATCGGTTACACGTATACACTCTACAGAACTCACACCGAGTTTTGTCTGCGCAATGACACACGAAAAGAAAGTAACAGGTTTCGAGAAATATCTGCGTTCTGCCGTATGTGACCCAGTTTTATGAAATCGCAACGCATGAGATCGAGAAGCGTCGTACGGCAGTATCTGGAACGTAACGTGCAATGTGCGCCTAAAAACGAATGAGTCGTCCCAAAACATTTACGAAAACGGTCGAACGCAGATTAACGCTCTACGTAGACGTTGAAAGCTTTGATCTGAGTCAGTGTTGCGAAGCGAACGTTACGAATAACGCTGAAGGCTGTGTCGGTAATGAAGTATATATAAATGAAAATATATTGCTCTCACCGCTGCAAAAAGGACAGCACTTATCTTGGACTGCAATAAACATAGTGAGGATAAACAAGTGGGAAATGTCCAGTTGAATGACGGGAAAAGTTTAATTTGAATGAACCGCATGCTTGGAATTATTTCTGGCGTAGTATCACGAAAGAGGAAATAATTTCAAGTCGAAAAAAGAACAACCACGGTTCAGTGATAGTTTCGGGCTAATGGCCAAAATGAACCAGTTATATACAATGTCGGCGTTGCCCTCTTTCTCCTTTTGTCCGTAATTTTTGTGGTTGCTATGGTCCTGGAGACCGCGCTTTTGTCGGGCGAGGATAGTGGCATTGAAGTTTTCCCGGGTGGAAAGGTAGCAGACCTTGAATATACGGACGACATAGTTCTTCTAGGTGAAGATCCAGGTAATTTGCAAGCTGTTGCAGGATTGGATTGGTCCAGCACCAAACCTTTCAGTATCCGGCGAAACTATAGACCTGGTAGACAAGTTCCGTTATCTGGACAGCTGAGTTTCATCCAGCGGTCGGATATCGGATGGGGTGTCTTTGTGTATACAGAAGGCTTGTTTGGCATTTGCCAACCTGAGTCATCTGTGGCGTCGACATAATATCCGTTTACTTATCACGGGTCGAGTGTACGCTGCAGCAGTCAGGCGCGTGCTTCTTTAAAGTTCGGAGACATGGCCACTGCGAGTGGAGGGCATACGAAGATTGTCGGTATTTGAACACCGATATCTTCGTAGTATTGTTTGAATCTGGGGGGAGCACCGTGTGAGCAATGCTGAGGTTCGGCGGAGAGTCTTAGACTCAAAGGTGAAATCGTTAGGTGAAACATTTAGGCTGACCAGGCATAGATGGTTGGGACACGTGTTACGCATGTCCCGTGACAGGATTCCTCGGCGTGGTATGTTTGCTGAGGCGTGTACCGGTTGGAAAATGAGTAAGGGTGTCCCGTCCATGACATGGAAGATAGGTATGAAAAGCCTAACTAGTGGACTTGGTCATGTAGGACGTGTTAGACTTCCTTCGTGGGGTTCGAGAGACCCTCCCGCTCATTAGATGATATGACTATATGTCGCGATCAGTGGTGCTCTTATACCTACAAAGCTTTATCAAAATGATATCAATATTGTTCCTTTACGTTATTTCCTGTTGAGATTGGCGTTAGGAGATAGCTACAAAAGCCACCATACGCAGTGCATGGTTGATGGTTGTCGGAACTGAACTAAACCATTCATGATTGCGCATAGGATGCGGAGTAAATTTGTCCCACTTTGTCATGTGATTGATATTGGATGACGTTCCGTGTAGCTGCTCATTGTAGTGGGTTTCCTTCGGCCTCTTTTTAGCATCTTTCAGGAACTGCAGTTCTATATGATAGTGCAACGGTTGCCCGTTGTTTTTTCATATGCCCCTTCCGCTTCACTGAGATCTAAGTGCGGAATAAAATGCCAAAGCCGCAGTAGCCGTGCTCATGTTTGATGATTTTTCCTACTCATTCTGCTCCATCCGGGCTGTCCGAAATGGAATCACTTCAGGCAGCATTATCCAACTGTTTGTCTCAATCACTTTGTTGTTTCTGTATTTCCTGTCTGCTCAGAAAATGAGCGGTAAATCTGCAAAACTGAAGCAGTGATGTAGTTAAAACTCAGTCGTATCCTGAGGTATGCTCACGCTACGATGTCCTTCTCTCCGCTGTCACTTCCGATAATAACCGGACAACAAACTCCGTTGAGCGGGTAGCATCTGTCACTTCATTATAGACGGTCCCGCTCTGGCCCACCTGGCTACTAGGCCTGAAATTTTAGGGTGTTCTGCAAATATCAGGAAATTCGGTTCTCCTCGATAGTGCAGTAGCTTCCCTATTACTGTGACGAGTAATCCTTCTATCATGTTGATGTTGAAGCAAAATAAAAACGATTGACCTGTCGGAATTTAGTTATTGTGAACTTGCAATAGCATAAGTCTGTAATCAACTTCTCGTCTGTTTTACAAATCGGACTTAAGACACTGTTCTCCTCTAAATCTGAGACTAAAAACATAAGATCATATACAAAAACGGTGACGGTTGACTTCCAAAGAAATTAAACGTCACAGACCAGATTGTCGGTATTCTCGCCGGCACAGCCTCATCAAACCAAAAGACCGCTGCGTTTGAGTAGCCGCAAGGTCCCGAATGCTGACTGCGTGGCCGCTGCATCGTTAGTTACCAGTTGGGGAGGATGAACTCGCCCTCTGTCGGCTGCTTTCGGGTACCGCGTCGGAATCCTTTGGTTGACACACTCTGAAACCAGTTTCATGATTCTTTTCCAGAGGCTTCGTTCGGTTCAATGAATGCATTGATCCCCAAAGTTACACAAAAGTCGGGGTATGTACTGTGTTGTGGAGTGAACCGTCGTAGGTGTCTTGTTGGATATTCTAGAGTGGTAATGACCTATGAATCTTTATCACTATGCTCCTATTCTTTTCGCCTTTTACTCGACGATACTGGAAGGTAGCAACCGAAACCAGAGCACAGAAATGCGAGGTTAATGGCTGAATAAACTGAAAGCTGAATAACCTATGATGGTGTACTTTGACATCAGCCGTTCACCGTCGTATTTAAGCTAATCGCCTCCGCGTTATTGGCTTGTAGTTGGAATGACAAAACGATCAAAGCTCCGTCTTTTTGCTTTCCCTTTGTGAATTAAGTCCGCTCATCAAATTCGATTATGATCCACAGCGTTGATTTTCAGCTGATTGAATTTCTACAAAAATCGTTTAATTTGATATCTGATGCATTGGTGTCTGTGTTGTTGTTCACTTGCCGTTCACATGTTCAACCACAATTTTTGATTTAAGTAACATCTACGGGCGGATGGACAAAGTTTCTGGGGTGCACACGACGGGTTTTGTGCCTACTACCGCTCATCGGATATACGTATCCGGTACTCTTCCATCCATCCGTTCCTTCTGATACGTGTATGTGATTTTTCACAGCAGTCTTATTTGTTCGTCAGAAGTATGAATGGATGCTCCTCTTAGGGGAGTTGTCTGAGACCGCAACGATGATTCGCCGATAGTTCGGTGTCGGTTAGTCACAGCCTACCTGGGGAACGACGACACTGCGGTCGTGATTTGTCCTAGCCCTTGAACGAGTGTACTCGGGTGCACAAAATTTGACCAGAAAAACCTCTATGTCGTGTTGTGATGATCAACATCTAACCGCATTTACTCTCGTTTGATGTTGCTCATGTTGTCCCGCTTCCTTATCTTTTTCACCTTGTTTTGCGCACAGCGTGAATTACTCAAACGCATTAGCCCTTCGTCTGGTGGGGCAGGGAATTCGGAGAGTCAGATGAATTATGCACGTTGTGTCAAGGTCCTACTTGAGCGATCGGCTCCCGTGCTTTTTGACAAAGACTTGGGACAAGAACTACTCACGCAGCTGGTTTTCGTCCGAGAGACGAGCGGTTCAACCACTGCCGTATGTCATGTTGATGTTGTACGCGGTATGCGTTTACTCTGGGCTTTGGCGGTTTACTTCAGAGTAAGTTTTTTACTGCCAGATTTCCGACTTAAACTAAATACGTTAAATGTTGTTTTCATTTTTTTGTCGGCCATCGAATCGAATACTTGACCCATTTCTAAATTTCCTCTTTCTATAACCGTCGATGCTTTCAGCATCATTATCTGTTCTCATGCCTTCATCATGACACGTGGTGTTTCCACGATTGGCGCATTTCGCTCTGCATTTTTGTTATGGAAACAGCCCTTCTTTCGAGTGAAAATAGTGGCATCGATCTATGCGCAAACAGTAAACTGTCTAATTTGGAATTCGCGGACGATGTTGTGCTTCTAGATGACGATCCGAGTAGGTTTCAAGTTTTTCTAGATTGTCTAAACAACAGTGTAGCTTTGTTTACGGTGCATTTTGCGTCCTCGAAGTGTAGGATGTCATTAGGACCGAGATGGCCTTGCGCCATACCTTATTATGACGGAGGAAGCCTTAACAAAAGGGAAGTTACATCTCATCAGGTAGTCGAATATCAGATAAAGTGTTGTCGCGTATGCAAAAAGCGCGTTCGTCCTTTGCCAGCCATCCTCAGTCGTATGTGATGCCGGCGTGGCAATCGGGTTATCCATTACTGGTCGAGTGATGGATAACCAGATCCGTACTTTTATGTAGCGGATGTAAGTTAGGCGAAGTTTGTCGCTGTCAGCCCGTAGATGGACTCATAGTATTGCTCCAGTGTTGTGGGAACACTGCTTTATCAGTGTTGGAGTTAGGCGTAGGGTGTTGGTAACCAAAGGTCAGTCACTGGAACAGGTACTGAATCTAACCGAGTTAATATCACTGGAAATTTCTTACGCATACGTCTTTGATGCACATTGCTCTCTGATATAGGTAAAGTTTAGAGGGCGATTTGAGGTGTTCAGTGCGTAACATGGAGAAAAGGTGTGATTACCTTGATTAGTGAGAATCTTGCCGTGTAGGCCATGTTAGACTCCCGGTTTAGAGTCCAGGAGGCCCGCCGACTGAGCGCTTGGAGACATTAGGTGAGATGGGTGAGTGCCGCAGTTTACGGCGTATTTTACATTCTAGCTCTTTATTCATCTTCGTGATTTATAATCATAGCTTTATTTTCTGTTTGTCTGCTCGTCATGCTTCTCGTTTTTCCCTTGACTCGTCGATATGCTACGAGGTTTCCACCGTTCAGTGCAAATTAAGTGGTTGAAAGAAGTGAAATGAACTTATGCTATCATAAACCGAGGTTTACTAATCTTCAATTCGAATTTTGATGTGATATTACACCGTATAGCTTGAAGATAATGGCATACGTGGAACAGAATAAGCCTCATTTGCTCGTGGATTCAAACCAACTCACGGCGTTTATTGGATTTGATGCTCTGCAGTGTGCAGATTTCCAGTTTCGCGGTTCCTAAGACAGTTCTTTGCTATCAAAGAATCTAGTCTGGTGTGACCATCTTTTTTACATCTATTGGTAAAAGTGAATCCGTAATCACTTTTATATTTCTGTATTCGTGCTGTGTTCGGCTAAGAAATGAGGCACCGAAAACGGTTTTTTTATCTTCTGATATAATGCTGTTTGTCATTTGTGTTGATGGAATGGTCAGTCAATAACCACAAGCCTTAAGTTACTTGAAGCAAGTTCGGTGATTCAGTCATAACGGGACACGTTCATCATCAGTCATCAGCTGTGCGTGTTTGTGTTAAGATTAAGATTTTCGTTCTTCGTCGCACGGTAACCGTTCTTGAAGCACTCTGTGCATTCTCCACATGATCAATAATACCCCCCCCCTCCTATTTTCTCGCTGTCCTGCTTTTCCATATCTGAATCGTCTGCTTGGTAATCCGTCCGAATTAACCACGAGATTACGAAACCGTTGGCTTGGATGTAAATCAATACAATGTCCGAACACGGTACATTTTTCCCGACTCCGTTTTTTGAATCCACAGATACGGTGTAAATGCTGAAAATCCACACATTCGTGTGCATAACGCTACTACTGGCTTGAATCGACTCGAACAACCGAGAAAGAACCATACTAGATACAGATGAGAGTATTATTGATTGATTGAAATACAACCTCGCGTTCCATGTCGCAAGCTGATAAATGATCAGTTCAAACCATGACAGGGTGCGTAAATGATCACAATTCTTCTTTTAATTGTCAGAAATGGTTTATCAAACACACAGCAAGGCTGTCCTTCTAGACTGGATTCCAGTTAATGGTCGTTTATGTGCTGTTAGACTCCACGTGTCCGTTGACTCTCGAAGGGATAACTATGTTAAGCTCAGTTTTTCTGTAGTCACGACGTACGTGCTAACAGACTGCAGCTCTGACACGCAGAAGGAGGAGCAAAGGCTGTGACATTGTAATGCTGTTAGGTGATTTGAATGCACAAGTTAGCAAACTCATCGCCAACCACTTGAAACGCCTCACGCCTACCGTCGACCTCCAGTAATGTTTTTTTTTCGACTAAGAATACGCCTTCAATCTAGTTGACCGAACGGCGCTATTCAGCACTCTTCACCGAAGAAGTATGTCACCACAGTCAGTGAATCTACTGCGATCATTTTACGCTTAAACTTCTGGTCACGTAAGAGTTTACGGCAAATTATCCAGTCCGTTCGAAACAACCAGTGGTGTTCGACAAGGATATCCCATTTCACCATTCACGTTCAACTTCGTCACGGACGAGACAATGAAGAATGTCTTATTAAATCATCAGGATGTGGGCATCGAACTAGCGGATAATGAACAGCCATGTGATCTAGTTCACACTGACGATCTAGACTGCTTGTTCGAATCCCCCTTATGTGGTGTGGGCAGCGGCGAAGTATGGTTCGCCCAAAAGTCCCCAGTATCTTTCCAATCCCCGGAACATGCGGAGCGTGCACTAGACAGACTCACAAGAATTGTAAATCCATTCGGCATGCGCTTTACACCTTCAAAGTGATGTTGCAAGCCTGGATGTCAGTGGTTCTGAACATGATGGTCGATGGGGAGGTGCTAACTATTGCCGACCGTTTCAGTTACCTCAGAAGCAGTGTGACGACTGTTGGGAGCATGGTAGTGGAGGTGAGCACGCGCATATCCAAGGCTCGAGCGGTGTAAGCTGGACTAAAGCACTTGTGGGGTCGACCTGATATTTCACTGAAGCTGAAAAGTCATGTATACTGTGTCCTGGTGTGACCAGTTCTGTTGTATGGTTGTGAGACATGGGGTCTGCGTGCGTGAGATACTCATCGTCTTGAGGTCTCGACCACCGATGTTTATGTAGTATCGCTAAGATTGGATGGAATGACCGAGTAAGCAATGCTGATGTCAGAGATCGAGTATTAAGTACCATTTCGTAGAATGTTCTATCACAGCGTGTAAACTTCGCTGGTTGGGGCACGTGTTGCGTATGGCAAACACGTGTACCATACCGTGTCTCATTTCCAGTCGCTCCTCAAGAGTAGGAGAAGCCACGTGGAGGTCAACAGATGACGTGGCATCGGAGAATGAGAATATGTACAGCGACCTTAGGAAAATTAGGTTCTTCATGTCTTCGTGGTTGGGGTGCAAAAGATCCCTGAACCAGTTGGTTAGAGACACTGAAGGATATGGCAGCCAACCGTGAACAGTGGCGATAGTGTTATCACTTTCCGTGGGATCCAAATGGTTAATAAGTGTTCATTTTTACAGTTAGAATGTATATTCCGTGTGGCAACCTGACTCTGAGACTTGTAGGGAAGAACCACATGAGGCTTCAATAGTTTGGGCGTGGTAGTGACCTGGGCGACAGCGCAGCTGAGAAGTGGCTTCACTATCTCTTCTCTCTCTCTTTGCTGTTAATACATTTGTGTCTATTCATCAAAATTCCCTTCGCAAGTACCCTTCCCTTGATTTCCGCTTGTTTTTCTCGCTACCAGTCACCTGTATCAGGTGCTTTTCTCTAGAAGTCGAACCTCCTTTTTTTCCCTGTACTGCAAGTTTATGGAACACCCTCCGTTTCTCCGTATTTCCACTTTTTCTGCTTTCATGTATTTTGCTTCATTCCTACTATTGTCTTCCAGTATCCGTTAAACGATCAGATTTGTGAGAATAGTTGTCACAAAAAGGGCCACTAACTTTGTGGAATAGCTGATACTACCCTTGCCTTCTGCTGCCTAACTTGACGCATTCAGTAAGACCATATGGAGTGAATATCCTCCGGTTGAAATTGCTGGCGTGCATTGACAAGTTGTTTATAATCCACTGTACGACCATGACCGGTGCTGGTCGAATGGTTTAGGGCGTTTGCTTACCACCACAGAGGTCAGAGTTTTCGTTCCCCGCCATCACTGGCTACTTTGGTGGTACACAGTAATCCACTGTCATCCGGCACATTACTACACCCGGCCTGTTGGGACCTTGTGCGGTTCTCCATTCCGATTTTCAGGCTCTGGTTACCAGTCATAACTGATAGTTCAGCGGTCTTTGTGACAATCGGGTATTCCCCTTCCGTTTAACTTCTGTGCAAGCATGTTATAAAAAATAGCTCCATAGCTTATTCGATTTCCGGCGAACATTCGCATTTCTTCGCGTGTCATTTGTGCTGTATCTTAAAGCCGGGAACTGATACCAAAAGACCAGGCGTCGAATCCACAACAGTCGTGCGTATGCGCGCTGTGCAATAATGTGCCACTCGATCGCCCAGTTTACTTAATGAAATGAATTCAGGAGATCTTATCCAAACGTTGAAGTTCAGATACTCAGAGCACCTGATTAGATTTTTCGGACATTATGATGATCTGAAATAACTTTTGCCAGGACTTCCAGAATACCACATTATTTCATGGAGTCCATACGCCAGTTAAGATCTCGAACATCGGCGTTTCACTCTCTCTTGCTTCGTGGAAACGCGGTAACGTTGTACGCATCTCCAAAGGAACCGGTCTACTTCACAACTCTGTCTTCATCCAAGTTGTCGTTGTTCTCTTGTGTTGGGGCTGGTGGTGATTGGGTAGATTACACGTTTCCACCTCGGGGTTCAGAAGTTTTAGTCCTATCACTGTTGTTCAGTATAGTGGTGGATAACAGTCCGCTGTTGCACGGCTCAGTACCACACCTGCCCTATTGGGACGGCATATGGTTCATCACTCCAAATCTCAGGGTCAGATTGCCGTTTATCCCGAACAATACGGTGAACCTTTGAGTCTATGGGGTATGCCCCTTACACTGCACTCGTGCGTAGGCATGTAATAAACGAATTTATCACTTATCTGACCGTTTGTCCATTCCCTTGTTTGCAGAAGATCCTTCCCGTCGATGAGGTGTTGGATTATTTGATCACGATTCTGCAAGAATCCCAAGATGATACGCCAGATGCTAGTGTCCCCGTAAACGTACCCAACGGACCAACTTCAGAACCCGATACACCCGCGATACAAGAACTGGCCTTAAACGTAAGCGGAGATACATAATACATGTATGCGTCGAAATTACGTTTTATTCCGTGGTGTAACAAACCGGACGTGATTGAGTGACCGAAAGAAAATAGAATGGTAGTCCCGCTTTTCTTGTCGTGTCGGTCTATCTGTTTCCTATTTCTCGTCACGAACTCTGATACACAACTTCCCCATCCAGCTAGTGTGGTTCATGATGGTGAACGTGTCTGAATTTCACACAAACAAACTGAAGTCCTTGCACACCACATTAGACTGTGTGTACGTTCTTACAGTTGATGAGATGCGTTCATGTCTGACCATGGGTGCAGTTCGGATGATCGGTGGAATAGCACTCCGATCGATCACTGCTGCAGTGTTTTTCATATCATGCCAAGACGTGCATTATCACCGATTGTTTTCAGTCTGGATATGAGAGTTAAACGAGCTCATGCAAATGAACAATAAGTTAAGATAGTAAGACCACACTGAAAGACGATCTTATAAATAGCTGATTGAGGTGTCTGAAAACGCATTAGTTTCTCTGTTTAATGAGATAAACCTCTCTGTTTTCCATCACATTATTAAATGTGAAGTTTTGTATCGTAGAATATTATCTAAATCAACTCCCAATTACGTGGCAGTGCTCTAGGTGAAGAGTTGCAGAAATAAAATCTATTCAAAAGAGGGAACAGGTAATGCTGGAAATACTTTCAACGCGTTTGGAAGCGGTTCAGTTTCTAGTCGAATCCGGTTGAAAGGTCTTTTGTATGAGATATGCTTTCAGTGAATATCCTAGAACCAAAGTGGTCGAGGATAGCGTTCAAAAAACAACATCGTCGGTGGATAGGATGGATAGGATTCCAGTAAGTCACCACTATAAATGGGTGACGCTTTACGCAACCGATGTCATTGGCAACGAATCCGGTTTACGCTCGACCAACATTCTACGGTTCTTGCATACCACTAATTTTGCCCGTCAGCATCCTATAGCACGGCTGCATTCACGAATTTTGCACGCATTAACGCGAACGAATATCGTTCGTATACCTTTACCTCCCTAACATTTATCGAAAGCCTTCCGCGCATTCTAGTGGGGTGGCTGCTGTAGTGTCCTTGATCATTCGGAGAAAATGGGCATTCTCCGGACATCATTTTGGAGTTATTTTCCCTGCAATCTTTTCTAACGCTTGGTTTTGACTGCACTGTTTTTCGTCGGTTGCGTACGTTTTACTTAACTGACCTTCTCGTCCTCACCTTTTCTCCGACTGTACACTCACGGTCTCCTTTTTCGCTTTGCCGTTGCCTCCGTTTGCTTTCCGTGTGTTTCTCGTGTCGGTACTATTTCGGCGCCGCGATCTATGGAATGCACAGTCGCATGAGACAGAAAGCTTTATTCATTTGCTTGAGGGGATCTCGTTAGTAGTTTGCTTCGAGACCTGATAGAAGGCACGTTACGAAGTCGCTAGTCGAACGTCTTTGAGAAAACAGAGATACGGCTACTGAATCAATGGCTAATGAGTAGTTGACAGTGACGCAGTGGATGGTTCGCACAGATCTGTTCAAGGAGTTGGTAGTAAAAGTGACAAGGATATGGGTTTGAAGACGACTAGGAATATCCTTCTTTTATTGCAGCCGATGTGAAAGCTATTAGATAACTGTTTTTCTGTGCCAGGTGAATTTAAGCTGTTGCAAATCAGAATGATGATGAATTGGTAATCAACAGTTGAACACATAACCAGGTAAACGTTTTCAAAATTTGGCATGGGTGTCGCAAACCGGTCATCGGGATATTACAGACAACTGCCGACAGCACATGGGAAATTTCCTGAACAAATCACGGTTCAGTGGTGCGAGTCCGTGGACCCAGCTATGCAAACCGTGCACTCTGTTTGGCTGAGTTTTTCTTCATCAAAAGAATTACAAGGTAAATTGTTGTCGGATATATGCAAAATCGGTATAAATGTGTCAGTTGTACCGATTGACTGGCAAAATAGCTGTATGGAGTGCGGTAGTTGACAGAAATAATCACACCGAATTCTGAATCTGTTCCATTTTGGATAAAATTAGTTAACACTGCGAATTTCCCTTGTCTCCTGTTCGTTTTGTTATTCACTGCATCATCGAGATTTCGTGCAGCTCCAACGATATCCCGATAATAGTATTTGCCATTCCCCCCGCAGATCTTATGCTGTGTCTTGGACGGTTCATCGAGCAGCGTCTCTGCCGATCCAGACGGATCGCGAGACTCTCCGATTGTCAGTAACGCTTTGCTAAGCGAGGCGCATTTTCCAGGCTCCGAATCTCATCTGCTGATTCGTTCGGATCAAATTTTACCCATGCTTCGTGAATTTTGTTGTCATGGTCTGACCAGAGCCTGCCCACCGACCCCCTTGCCATCGGGCTCGGTCCATCCTACACAACCGAATGGGAATCATCCGATCTCAAACACTAACCGAACCTCTCGAAGTGAGTGTGCCGGGTATGTTTTGCTGAGATAAATAAGTATGGTAAGCCACGAACCGAAATGAAACATTTCTCATCGATCTTGCGGAATGCAGTTTTGTGCAAAAATCAGTTGGCCATTGTAAATTACTTTCCTCGGAATAAAATAAATATACCTTATCC
Source organism: Fasciola hepatica (assembly GCA_948099385.1). Lineage (NCBI taxonomy): Eukaryota > Metazoa > Platyhelminthes > Trematoda > Plagiorchiida > Fasciolidae > Fasciola > Fasciola hepatica. Next base: position 6,768,384 of record CANUEZ040000063.1, read on the forward strand.
GTACGCATATGCATGGTTTTTCTGTTCACCCCCAACATCCATTAGCACCCTGAACGGCATTGAAGTTTGGCCCTGTGGCGAGTTTGGCTTCACATTCCCGATACGTTTGTATCCCATCGTCAAGCCGGCTTTTGGTTCAGTTTTACTCGGTCAATAACCTGGCGCTTACATTACAATAACCCCCAGTCAGAATTGAAGGAGATCGACGTACGAGGAGAGAATAAAACAAACTGGGAAACCAACAAAATCTAGGGGGGGGGGGTTGCTTGCAAGTATGCCTCTTCGACACTGAACTATGTAGCACTGTGTCTCCAGTCATGTCGTACGCTATCACTGAGTGCTTCAGGAAACCGTATGCACCGAACAGGTCTATTTGGAGAAATGTGCGACAGGTGTCCCAGCTGACGTATAATCTCTTCAGATTGTTTGCTTGTCCAGAAGCTGCCTTGTCTCATCGTTTCGGATACGATGTTGCCACAAAAACCGACCGATGCCCCGAAGACGACGAGGGTCAAACACTGATAACTTGTGCGACTTCCAACCATTTTCTTCTTCATATTCTTGACTTTGTTTTTAATTTTCGATTGAGCTTCCCGCTAAGAAATAACACCCAGACGCACCGCACCCAGTTCATGGTTAATAGTTAATCGAACGGAACTGTTTTGACTGGCTTTCTAAGCCATTTGGCAAAACTGTCCTAAGGTTGTCGGGGTACGTTAAGCTACGCAGTTGAACGAGTCATTTATAATCGGCCTACGATGTGATTCTAGGTTGTTGTAATACAGTGTCACAGTAATTGCAGGCAGAGTCAACTTCAAGGGCATTTCATGCTAACGTCCCTCTGAGGGTGTCGGAGATCGTTGCACGCGTAACATGATTTGACCGAATAGTTTAGTCCCGTGTTTTATAACATGCTTTCCCATAACTGTGGACGTCTGTAGTAACGTGACGTCCTCTGGAATTGAAATGTTATTTGAAACTCATTTCAAAAGTTTAACTAAATGCTCTTTTAGATTTCTGACATTTGTCGGCGTGACCGATTTCCAATGGATGAAAATGTGCGACGAACGATAGTGAGACTCATAATGTCGAAGGATTAGTGTTCCATTTCTTCTACGATGCGGTCGCATTTGTTAACCAATCATAAACTGTCTAACCCGAGAAACTACGGTGGTGCAAAGAATGAGATGACCTTTCATCCAGCCTGTCCTCTGAATTAATCAGATTTAGCTTTGTTATTTCCGAATGCTGTCAGCCTTAGCCTTTAGCCATCGACATTCGCTTGTGACTCATTCCTTCCCGTTAGCCTCAAACTTGCGCATCCAATATCTGTCTGTAGCACACTCACGTCTTCGTGGTTGGGGTCCAAAAGATCCCTTAACCAGTTGGCTGGAGACACTGAAGAATAAAGCACTGAACCGTGAACAGTGGCGATCGTGTTGTCACTTTCTGTCAAATGAGAATGATTGATCGATGTGCGTCTGTACATTTAGACTGTGTATTCTGTGTGTTGGCTATTGGGGCGTTCTCTCCTTTTCCCACCCCTGTAGTTCCACTCCCTGTCCATCTTTTGTATTCATACTCTCTAATTCAACTTGCAAGATGGTGAGATAGGCAGCGGTCCGTGGGGCTTGCCCTACCTTTTAATGCTGTACGATGATGATGATGATGATGATCACCACACTCTTCACAGCCCTATTCCACCAATCATGCGGTTAGCTCCGCGTAAGACTGATATTGATTGACAACTTTTTTTCGCTCGCTTATGCGTGCTTTCCCGATGCAGCAAACGTATTCGCATCTTCTGTTTTCTGCGATACTCACTGTGATGGGGCTTCGTCTACCTCTCTTTCTCTTCTTAATCGGGTTCAACGGAAGGCCTTCCGGCTGATCGACAACCCTTTTTTAACTTCCAATCTGCAGTCACTGGCCCATCGTCGGGCTGTTGCTTCGTTGTCCCCCTTTAACCGATACTATTTTGGTTTTGGTTTTTCTCAGCTTGCTTTGGCAGTTCCCCTTCCATAAGCTTTTTCCCGATCATCGTGTACCGAGACAGCTAGTCATCCTTATCACGTTCCTGTCACTAGATGTCTTACTTCTATCGGTGCCCGGACTGGTAAACCAGCCACTTCCAACCTCTCTTTGAAAGCAGGGTCAATAAACTGTTTCTTACGTGAATGATCCCCGCAATCCACTTTTACAATGTCTTTGTCCACGGGGTTTAATTCTTATACTCTGTTTCACTACGTGTAGTAAAATAACATACCCTGATAGGTACTAACCGGTGTCGCTGGAAAAATCTTTCAAGCACAGTGTATTTAAATTGATGGAAATCGTGTATTCAATGTTGGGATAGTCTCGACAAAGTAACCGGTGGTGGTCGAGTGGTTTAGAGCGTTTGCTTACCATCTCAGAGGTCCGAGGTTCGAATCCCCGCCACCACCGGTTACTTTGGTGGTAGACAATAATCCATTGTCGTCCGAATCGGACCTTATGTGGTTCTTCGCCACTCCAGGTCTCAGGGTTCGGTCACCGGTTACCCCCAAAAGTGCAGTGGGCTCTCGTGGTTATGAGGAATGCGCCTCTTCCATTGTGCTCATGCGCAAGCCCGTAGTTAAAAAAACAGACGAAATCAGATGGAATTTTCTTGCGGTTACTGGATGGGGTCGAAGAATGTCAGTGACGGTACGTAAAGACAATATCCGTAGGATTTTGCCATCTAAAGTTATGTTCTCCGTCACTTATGTATTGTTCCTTGCCCATTCGTTCAACAAATCTTCATACGCAGTTGTATATGATTTAACCTACTTTTACAAATGCCGTAATCATTTCTAGTCAACTGTAAATGTGCTTGTACACTCATGCGAAGAGCTTTTAATGCGAGAAAGCTTGTTTTCGGTATATCACACATCTACCCACACCACACTGGGTAACTGTTAAACTATAGTTACTAACCTTGTGTTCGTACTCCTCTGTGCTGACATTTTCTATTCGCAATACAACAACGGGACATCGTTGAACTCTCATCTCATCGATAGATGTAACTAACGAAACGCGGTAATTGTCATTATGCGATCTTTTCGCGTTGGGATACTCTCTCTATAGACAAAAAATCGGCGACCACGAATCGTTCAAATCAGTCTGCTGCAGCAACTTCCAGTGATGTTTTGGTGTATCGTTCTGGATTAGCGTGGCGCCGGGAACGTCGACGTGCAAAGTTGGCCGCAAGAGCAATAATCTATATGTATCGGATTGCCCAGAGACCAGCCAGTCCGCGATCCAAGGCTTCTAATCGAGCTACCGCATCTGTTGCCTGCAAACCGGATGGTCTGAGCTCAATGGATGAGGACGTGGATATGGATATGGATATCAAAGACGTAAACAGCATTGATGCGACAAACGAACAGCGGCTAAGCGGCAAATTGGGTTCACGCGTACAACTGGTTTTGGACGAGATAGTGGAAGTAAGAGGATTCGAAGTTGCTCTCACTTTACCGTTTTACAATTCTATGCAATTCTATAAAATGCGTTGCTTGGGTGCAAAAAATTGTTTCTGCTATTTGTCCGTTATCTAGAAGCTTCAGAATTATCACTACGTTTTACTCACTAACTGGATTTTACGGTGGATAGATCATTCTGGTATACTCGTCTTATTGTCTGCTCTGTTTCACACGTACGCACAGAAAATCAGATTGGCCCGGTCGACAAATGCATTTCTTTTTGAAAGCAAACGAAAAAAGAATGAAATCGCCTTCACTGACACGGTTCGTGTAATTTCGAAGGCAATTTGAGAAAAAAACGTTGGTAACAGCGTATATCCGCGGGGCAAAACTGCCCCGGACACTGCACGTGCCAGCTCATCACCTAGGTGAGCTCGGAGGCATGTGTCAAACGGTCCTTATAAGGCAACTTTATCTGGCCATATCGGTTGGTATGTGTTTGTGCCTATGTATATGTATGTTTGAGTGTGTGTGAGCCTTCTGGTTCTGGGTGGACATTGATCATGAATCGGCGGCGTGTATTGGTTGAGCGGACCAGCATCAACGCAAAAGCGGACTTTTGATAATGATGCCGATTCATTATTTTGACCTTGAGTTAGTCACGGGCAGTCATACCACTCGGGCTGATGGTTGTGTTTTGTGTTCACATGGCCAACCGTGGGTGCCGTCGAAGCTAAAATTTGTCGAGGAATATTGGCTACAGCAAATGGTCAACAGACCTTCGATCGATATGACCATGACCACTAGTCTGATGGCCAAGTTATCGACGTACTTGCCACATAGGACGCGCAGCCATAAAATATCATACTTGTGGATATCTGTACGTACTGAGTTTACCGTGCAAACGATTGTGAAATAAAATCGGTAGTTATGTATGTAGATTCTGTAATGAATTTGAACAGAATACAAATGCTGCGAGAGGAATTCCTTTTATATAATCTCATCGGTCGCGAACGTATAACATTACACAGAAAATATGAGATGAGTTGATCGGAAATGTGGCAGTGATTGATACAGGTGTGTGTGCGTGTCGCAGTCTGTGTGCTTTGCTCGTGCATGATTGGTTAGAGCCATGGTAGGTTAAGGGTAAAATTCAAGCGTTGTTTGAGCGCACAATGAAGGGCTAAGCTGACTGATCGATAACGCCTCTGTAATTCTTGGGCGTTGTGGCTCACGGGTACGTAGGATGACGAAGAATGCATTGGTTGGTATCACGTTTTGCCCACTATCGAAGTGGATCTACTTGTCGCAATCAACGCTGGGGCATTGGGGTGACTCATGGCGTTCTGTACATACTTGAGTGTGTCCGACTATTCTAATGCTTTGCATTCTGTAGGTTCTGCCGATATATGCTTCCTTGCAGCTAGAAGAGAAAGCGTAAACACAGTGAGATGTAAAAGCAACAGTGATGCGGTCCTTGTATGAAGGCGTGGGAGTGCGACGAGTGACTGACAGTAGCCCTGATGTTGCGGCACAGTAGGTTCTCCGTGGTGAGCTTTTAATACGCGTTGCAGTGAGTTGCACCAGCCTGTCCTGTTTATAAGAGAGACCTGAATGCACTTTTCATCACTGTGTCGAACGATCTAGACGCTATGCCTTTTTGTCTGCTCTGGAAACGAATAGAGGAGCCGGGGTACCCACTAAAGCGTATAGTGGGAAAAAGATTTTTTGTTTCAGTTGTGAGGGTTCCTCGGTACAAATCTTGCTGGCCCCAGTAGATGAGGTTCCATCTAGTTTGCATGTGTTCGACAGAGAAACTAGTGAGATGGAGGTATTTTTCGTACCATGTTTGCAAAACACAGATCGTTGGATAAAGCTATACGGTCCTCGTGTTATTAAAACATACAAGAAGGCCAACAAGTTGTCGGGTTCAGTTTCAAAAGTGAATTTTAAGTTCCGATAGGCTGCATTAAATTTCGCCAATATTGGTTGAACATCATCTGGCTTGTTCAAGGTGAGGAATGTGTCATCCACATACGTTTTGTAAAAAAAAAACTCTTTAATTACCGCATCCAACCTCATTTTGAGCGTTACCATGACAAAGTTTGCCGGGATGGGGTCGAAGGGAATACCAATAGCTGCTACGTCAATTTCTGTGCGAGCTCTTCCCTGAAAATGAATTCGAATGTTATCTGTGCACGGAAGGATGAGGAGGTTTGATAATATCCAGTGGTAAAGGGAGCCGGATGCTCTTTTTTCAATGAAATCTACTGTTTCGTGTACAGGTGTGCCCAGAAGTGGCCCTCAGGATATGAGCACATACCGAGGTGGATAAGAGCAAAATCCGAGCGGGCAAGCCCCAGTTGAACTGAGGGAACAAGCTTATCTCTCTAATCACGCTTGCGGGAAGACTGATTGTCGTAAACAAATCCGGTTAACCAAGCGATCGATTTGCAATCATTTTGCTAAAGCAGATGGACATTTGCAATTAATGATGCAGCGTCAAACGAGCACATTATTGTGATGGATATGTGAGCATTGTTTACGGATTCACATAATTGGAACGAATCGCGCGAAATGTGAGTACGAAGACATTTCTGCACTGGTTGAAGCACTTCAATCGGCCATTGAGGATAAAGGAAAACAAGCAAGGGAGCGGACTCAGGGAAAGCGGACATGCCATGCCCAACGATTGTTCGAAGTAAGGACAATCAGTCCAGGATTTCCGAAAGTGGTTATGGAACACACGTTTCCTTTATCTTATTTGTTGTACAATAGGAGTAAATAACACATTTAGGAGAAAAATGTTCTGCATATTCTTAATTCCCGTCATGAGTTGTCTGCTTCACCCATCGGTTCAAAATTAATCTTGATTTCAGATAACTTTCTATAATATCTACACAAAACCGCTTCGTTCTAGACGTGTTTAGCTTGTCCAGTGGATTCGGCTGACTATGTGACCTGCTTGACCAGTCTCAGTCGAGTTGCATTACTCTTGCCCAACGTCTACAATCGTCAGTTCAAAAAACTTATCACCAAATCCCTGGTACAACAAGTTCTCGTTCGAGATTCACCTTCAGCGGTTTCTGCTTCCGGGGACGCGATGCCGGAAGACGCCAAATCTCCGCCAAAATCCGGTCGAAATTCGATCAAAGCCCGACTGTCTTCTTTGAGTGTCTGGCTTCCTGACGGCTGCATTTCACAAGTCACTCGTGCAAAGGTCAGTCACTTTATAACGTCGAGTATCCATTTTCGTGGAATAGGATCAAGCTTCATCAAACCTCTAACGTACAGTAGTTTTTAGGTCGTGAAAAAAATTCTGGAGGCTTCTCCCGATCTATCTACACTGCATTCTACACCGGACGACTTTTATGCTTCTCAGTAGGCAAATCATCGAAAAATCCACCTGGGCTCTGACAGTTCGACCTGATTGCTTAGACCGTACATTTTTGCGTTCTGATAAAATTCTCGCCCAGATTATCGACGAACGGATATCAGCATTTAGTCGATTCCTCGGTGCTCTGCAAGGGATTGATCTAGTTTAAATGTTATGAAGCTGATGGTTCAGGCTGTTTTCCGACAGTCGCATTGCATGTAGTAATAAGCCAATGTTGATAATACCAATTCCGTCTGAACATATCGAACAATTAGAAACTCGAATCTGTAGCGCTTGTGAAAGAATGAAAAATACGATCCATATGGTACACATGAAATACCTTGAAGGCATGTAAATTCTTATTTCAGAAAATTCCCTAATATGAACCACTAGGAGTATTACCACTCAGACAGCGAACCAGATATCGTAGCCCCTTTAACGCCATATTTTTCCTATCGTTCATCGAAATGTATTGTATTTCAGGGTTGTCCTCTTTCAATTTTCGTCTTCAGTTTTGTGATTGAATTGATACTTGAGATATTCCCATCCTCGTATGAGAATGGTGGCATCGATCTTTGCTCAGGCAATAAACTATCTGACATTGGATGTGCGGACAATATTATTCTTCTGAGTGAAGATCCAGGCAAGTTGAATGCTTTCTTAGATAGCCTAAATAACAGTGTAATAATGTTTAGGATGCGTTTTGCACCTTCAAAGTGTAAAATCCTGTTGCAGGACTGTGTGCAGTTCGGTTGGATGGTTCTGTGCATGTCAACAGCAACAGACTGAAACGTCAATGACGGCATTATCACTGCTCATCGCTGGCGTGGATCTACTGGAGATTGTTGTTCCCATGAACGAAAATTTAGGTTTCAACTTGCCCCGTATGATGTGCTACAAGCAGATCGGTTCCTCTCATACCTCATTTTTCCTGGATTAAGCAATCTTTCTTGGGAATGCAGCGTTTTGCCACACGTCTACCGTAGGTGTACTGCAGTCTGAAGGCATCGTAACAGAGCCTACCAGACGATCGGCGGATTGCACACACAATGCTCAAAGCTCAGGCAGGTGCGCTGCCGGCATGGTTATGAGTCTTCAGCAGTGAGATCACTGTTACCTTGATTTTGTTGACAGTTTTTCACTCGAAGGGTATATCCTTGATATCAAGAATCGTGGCAACACAACAAGCAAGCACTGCGATAATTGCTGTTCGTTATAACTAACACTCAATAGATTCCTTGACTGAAGGTTGAGAAATATAAAAATAATAGGTCTGTGAGGGAGCGATATACTGGTACCCTTATAACAGCAGAATGAATTCATGGTATCACGCTAGGATAAACTAGAGGTTGAGAAGCTCAAAAATGATGTTAGTCTGTCAGAAATTCATCGTTTTGTGAAAGTACCGATACCGGCGGGACAGACTGAAATAGCAGTGATGTGCATTCGCGCTGACCGTGTGATTGGATCATATCTAGCTGATGAAAGTGGTTTACTCAATACATCTTCATTTAATCAGGGCAGTTGCGATTACATGATGAACAAGTGCATATCATAACAACTAAAACTTAATTCAGTTACTTCGATCGTTCTCTCCGTGCTTCGAAAGACTGTCTGAAGGGATTTTGTCAAGCTAAGTCAAATTGTGGTATTGCTGCAAGATTCGTCACACGAAGCAAAGTGCTCCTCTGGTAGGAAACTGAATAATTTGAAGCAAAGGATACCTCTGGATCGTGATATGACTTTAATGGACCTTTACGAAATGACAAAATGTTTCACTGAATTACCGTCGAAAATGATAGGAGAATAATAAAGTCAAACAGAATTTGCCGGGAATGGAGTGTAACTATAAAACTCCACTCTAAACCGATTGCAGTGTTGCTTGAAACGGGATGATTTTGCAACATTCGTAAACATTTTGGTCCATCAAAGTTGAGCTGCAACGTGATTTGGTCTCGAGTTGGATCGGTACAACCAGGCGACCTAAAGAGGTTTGGGATTAGGTTATCAGCCTGCGTGAGGACGGGTCAGATAAGAAGGACCACCGTCAGTGTCCAAGTGAACACCCCGTGTTTTGTGTCCTGGAAAGCGATTAGGGTCTTCTTAGAGTACGGACCGACTGACAGGTTTCAGCGAAATTTTGAGGAAGGGCATGCAATTTATCACCAGAAAAAATCACGAAATTTCAAAGAATTGTCATGAAAACAAAAAAAGTTATTGAATTTTTCCTACCACCCAGTGTCCCCTTGGACTCTTTCGGCGTTCTCATGCTAATTAAGAGGCAAAACGAAATATGTCAAAAGTTATACCGTAAGTGCAAATGATCGTGCACACAATAATTGCAGTTCCGGTGGACTCTACCAGAACAAACTTTCTACTATTTTCCAACGTGATCATTCTAGGGAAGTTGGAAGGGAGAACCACCGCGTGTGTAGTGATTATCATTCATTTCTATCTGGCATTGTGATAGAGCCTTTTGAATTACACTGTTGCAGTCAACACACAGTAGACACATTTGACTCGTAGCCGGATTGGTGGTGTTGATTTGGCCAATTAATAAAAGACCGTTCTGAGCGGAACACCAGTTGTATTTCAGTAATCGGTAGTAGACCGTAAGCATGTGCGTGAAAACAAGCGTGTATTCAGGTGCGCCGTACGGTAATTGGTAGTTTTGACTGCAACGACGTGTTGTAATACAGTCGGTTAACTGATCTCTGGTTAGGAGTGGGATAGTGCATGTCGCTGGAGTATGTAGCCAGTTTTCTTGCTGACACGACCGAATCCATCGGTTTATTATTCCCGATGAACGATAGGAAAAATATGGCGTTAAAGGGGCTACGATATCTGGTTCGCTGTCTGAGTGGTAATACTCCTAGTGGTTCACATTAGGGAATTTTCTGAAATAAGAATTTACATGCCTTCAAGGTATTTCATGTGTACCATATGGATCGTATTTTTCATTCTTTCACAAGCGCTACAGATTCGAGTTTCTAATTGTTCGATATGTTCAGACGGAATTGGTATTATCAACATTGGCTTATTACTACATGCAATGCGACTGTCGGAAAACAGCCTGAACCATCAGCTTCATAACATTTAAACTAGATCAATCCCTTGCAGAGCACCGAGGAATCGACTAAATGCTGATATCCGTTCGTCGATAATCTGGGCGAGAATTTTATCAGAACGCAAAAATGTACGGTCTAAGCAATCAGGTCGAACTGTCAGAGCCCAGGTGGATTTTTCGATGATTTGCCTACTGAGAAGCATAAAAGTCGTCCGGTGTAGAATGCAGTGTAGATGGACTGGGACAGCTTACCGGAATTATTTCACTACGTTGAAAGGTCATTTCGTTTGCAATGGTCAAAATAGTTCTCTGCCGCTAATAAGCCCGGCCGCTGCAGGTGGAATACTCGTAGATGATGGGTATATGAGGAATCATGTATTCAGGTAAGTGATGGAGTTTGATTGGAAAGCTGATACGTTTAACACTGAAGACGTAGAACAGATCAATAATTCTGCGGACCACAGGTAATAAGCCATGCGTGTATTCACCATTCCGGCGGCTTAACTTTCTTACTTTACATTTTTTCATGAAACACTTTTGAAATCGGATGATGAGTTTGATGGTCCGTACGTGATCGTGCGTCTCGTTTTTCAAAGTAATTCGACAACCACACCATTATTTTTTCTCTATTCATTTTTTATCGTTTGTTGCACCCCACACACAAGCACAGATCTCCGCACTCAAAATGATGGTTAATTGGCTACGTGGACTGAAAACCGAAGTGAAACCGGTCGCACAGGCTGTGATCCGTCTTTTACACCGGATCATCGTTCACGAAGGTGATCTGACTCGAGGGGGAAAGTTGACGTAAGTCCCGCTGTGCCCGTTGTATCCTGACCCCTCCCAATCAGATTGATTTTTCGTACTTCGCAGACTTTTTTTTCTTTATCTTTTCATGTTCCTTCCATGCCATAATTGATCCATGGAATACTGTCTTCAGTTTTCCCACGATTGCATTCCTTGAGCGAGAAAGAGATCCTAAGTCTAAACTCACCGGTTTACAGAAGCATAATGCCCGACTGTAGGTCCCCGTAACCACGTTGCACTCAACTGACTGCATGATAACCACACAGTGCACGGCGTTCCGACAGCTAACCCGATCACTAGCTAGTGAGGTAGCGCATATTACGACGAGCCGGAAGCACGTCACGATATGCACTCCGGCTCCGCTGTTTAATGGTTTAAACACAACCTCGAAAGTTGATGCAAAAGTAATGCAGGCGAACAAAATAGGTGCATGGAAATAATTAATTCAAAGTGCTTGAAACTAAAGCCAGGAAATATTTAAATAATTTCAGTAATCCTAGGAAATCATTTCGTTTTACCGGATTCAGCTACACAAATTGGAGAGGCCTGGTTAGTTTTCACCCAACACCCATGAGATCTGAATTCTGGAGTTGGTCGGCTGTCATCGAACGGCGCATCTAGGAAGCCCTCTTGGGCCTGTGCCCGCACTCACCCTTTGTGGTGATTAGCTCGAGTCAGTCGACCTTGAGAGCTTGATAACAGCTTAAGGTGGTGTCGGGGGGGAGGGAGATCAATTCACACATAACGAGAGCTCGAGCATCTTTCGCAAACGTGCAACACCTGTGACGTCGCCGTGACATCCGAGTCTCTTAAGGGACGAGTGTACGTCGCCGCTGCTCACAGTGTTTTACTGTCGAGTTTCGAGACCTGGCCACCTCGCGTTGAGGATGGTCGGCGCCTTTCTGTGTTGGACAACTGATGTCTCCAAACCATTGCTCGCCTCTGGTAGGAACATCGAGTGAGTAATGACGAGGTGCACCGTCGTGTGTTCGACACGGAAAGCCACCCTCTTAACGAAGTGATCTCTACACCGCCTCCGGTGTCTCGGTCATGATTTATGAATGCCTGCCCGTCGTCTACCTATCCGTGCCCTATTCGCACGTACTGTAGAAGGCCGGAAGAAGCAGCACGGCGGTCAGGCCATGACTTGACGTAGAGGTTTCAGAAAACTAGCATCAGCATTGACCTCGGTTGGCGTTTCCCGCCTCTCTGGTTGGGGCCCAATGGATGATTATTGTCGTTGGTTAGAGACGTTGAGGGACATGGCTCAGAATAGAAGTCAGTGGTGCGAATGTTGTGCGGTCTGTCTGTCGAACTCCTGTGCTCTGAAATCAAAAAAATGTTGTTTCCAGAAACAAAATGACAAAAAACATCAAAAAGTGTACGATGAAAAGCAAGAAAATCGGCATTTTTCTTTCTCTGACTAGCTGTCTGTTTTACTGTATTGTACTCACCCTCTCTATTTTGTAATTGTTATTGCGCTGGCACTTTGCTTGATCTCAAGCCGGTGTGCATATATATATATATATATATATATATATATATATATATATATATATATATATACTGACATCTTTTCTCTCCGAAGTACCAATCATTGGACTGGTTCTTTCATGATTGGTCTCACAAAAATCCTTTCTTGCGGAATTGAGCCAGGATCGTCGTCTGTTTTGTGATTCCCTGGTTTGTGCGTTTTAAAAACTCACGCCTGCCCTTTGATTGCGGGAATAAACAAGACTTCTGAAACGCCTAATCTACGATAAACCGGATCTGTCTGCTACTGGTGCACTCGTAAAATCCCAAGGTTTTGTCTCACTTGGGATTTTTCTCCTAGACATGTGACGCATTTTTGATGACATTCTTCTGACCTGCATCGTTGTCAAAGCAGCTATTCGGTTCATTTAAAGGTCTCTTCAGTGATTCTGTTTACCGGTCATTCGCTGCATAAATGTATCATTTTTGCTGTCAATTATAGAAGACATTTCTCTGTGCTGTCTGTCGTGTATTGTCCTTCTCACTCACACGCTTGTTCCCTCTTCTCGCGATTCCCATCAAGCCCCGGCGAAATGTCTCGGATGCGTCTGGCGGCGGCTACCGCATGGTTGAAATTAGCCCATTCTCAGTGCTATGCGGAGAACATCGAGGTCGATTGGTATCAATCTATGACCTATATTATTTGTGTGAGTTAAAAGTTTATCACCCAGGTTTGTTACCAGTTGTTGGTGCTTTTGCGTGTACCTACATGACGCTGATTGAGTTGTACCCTCTCATTACTCTACGAGATATGGGTTGTGACCTTTTTAGTCCGGAGTGTCACCTGATTCAGTGTGAATAGACTCGTAAAATCGAGAAACTGTCGCACTCGCACGAATAATACCTCATGCTCCGGCTCATCGTATTAGCTGATTGTTTTGGTGTAGTTGTGATCGCCAGCTGTTCCAACAACGCTTTTGTCTTTGTCGCATTCGTAGATTGGTGTTGAGTTTGTCTTTTTGACAAATTATTTTGCCATATTCCCCTGTAATGTGAAGTTTCTACAGCGTCCACGTGAATAACGTAGGTGATCCTGTATTTGTTCCCCTATATTTGACGTTTATGTGACCCATTGTGATAGATACCGTGGGATCGTCTATGACAGGCGTATGCGTGCACTGTCCGTCATTATTAGTCTGAGATAAGATTTTTGATTCAGTTCCGTCTTCTGTGTTGTTGTGATTTCTGTTGTTGTCTGCACAATTTTAATCATCTAGATCGTCAAAAGCCTCTCCGTTAACAAACAGTATCTTGTCATATCGGGTTATAGTAGTCTTTTTCGATCTGTTTTCCATTCAGGATCCCTGTCCACATGTCCGCTCGCGTTTCCTGACAAAACTCAGTCAAGGCTTGTTGTGTTTGAAACTACCCCTCGAGTATATGGCAATGTTTGCTCACGCGGCGGATGTGGCTGACCCAGCATTCAAACAACGCGCGAAACAGCTCTTAATCAACAATGTGCAACGCAGACGTGACTTTCTAGCTCGTCATCCCACCTATATGAATGATACAAGTAAGTGTCAATCTGTCTGTCCTGTTCATTTGACCGATAGGCTGGTCCGCCGTCACTAGGCTTGTAATTCATGGAAGATTGAAACAACCGGATCTCCTTAGTCTGTACCACATTGAGATAAATTCCACTTTTCTGTTGTCTGTTGATAGGATCTTAACAAAAAGTTATGGGTGATTTCATTTTAAGCCAATGACAGTCACATTTATATGAAGCGAAATAAGGGGAGAAAAGCACACGTAGTCAGTCTGTCTGTCAATCGATTGGTTAGCCGGCCAATCAGTGGATGAACGGGAAGCATGGTAAAATAACGCGTCACAGTCAGAGGCCTGAATCAGCATCACATTCCGGAATGACGTCATGGGCCTTCGGCCACGGAATTTCAAGTGCTTGGACCAACTTCTTTTGTGATCAAAGCTTTGGCCGTAGTAGCCGGATGCTGATTCCCTCGGCCGTCGTTAATATTCTGTATCGGACTGATTTTGACTCATTCGACTGGATCCTGTATAGGACGTTGAATGATGTGATTGGACCCACCTTGTGACCTGAGTCTAACAGATGAGCGAGGATAGAACTTGATACAGCTTCTCTTCCTCTCTGTTGAAGCCAACATGTTAGGAGCTCTCTGATGCGTCGTTCGACTCACATAAGTGGCACCACAGGTGCACTTGGTAACTGATTATTGAAGAGATCAACAAAGGCGTTTTATCCTTGTTCTCACATTTTATGACGGTCGATGTCGCAGCGTGGAAAGTGGTTTTACATGGGGCGGATAAAACCCTGCTAACTCTCGGTAGCAGCATCCCCCATGTAAGAGAGTTTGAGGAATAGGGTTTTCTTTCCCACCTGTGATATCTTTTCTGACTCTGTTCGGTATTTTATATTGCTTTCAATGAATCTCTTTGGGTAGCCGTTTTCCGACAGGATCCGGTGACTCGTTCTTGTCTGAGTCTCTAGTGCATCATATGAGCAGATACGTGTAGCTCTGGATACTGAGCATCTACATGTGTACTTTTCTTCCGTTATTTTGTTTCATATTATTTTAATTGTAATTGGCTTGGGAGTGAAATCGCCGTAAACATTCGTTCACTTATGCCTTGTATTCTGATGTAAGTCAAGAACTTCAAGTTTGTTCGGCCGTGGAAGACGCATGCAAATAGTCTGACGTTTTCGGGAGTTTGTTGTCTATCTGGTCGATGTAAATAATTCATATTGGTTGGCCCGCTCATGTTCTGTGTAATTGCATGAAATTTTCAATTCCCGTGTTCATCAATCCGCTGACAGTTCAGAACAATTGGAAATCCCTGGGTTTGCAGGTAGTATTTAATCTTCGATATGACCTCGTAGCTCAGTTGATAGAGTGCATGCGGTACTGGAACATCGGTGATCACGTGTGGATTCGAGGCCCGTAGAGCTTTATGACCAATTTAATATTCGTTAAATCTATCAAACAAAATTCACTACGTAAATGTGTCATATTAGTTCGGTAGATTCATCTACGATTTGGTTCCAGCTGCTGATTCACAGCCATGTTTTTCAGGCTGAGAAAGTTCGGTGCGGATATTTCAGTGACTTAGTATTTATTCTGATGGTTAACTTTATTTAAATACCCTAATGCGAACTTGTTTTTTCAAATTATTCTTTATTCGTTCACCTTATTGTTTTGGCTTCGATTTCATTGATATGTACGTCACTCTTGTCCTTCTCGGATTCACTCACTTTTTCCCTCCGTTCACCTTCGAACACAGAATTCCTCTACGGTTTACTTCCGGATTTTATTCTGCCGTATCTGATCTACTTGCTTGCACACGATCCCGAATGGACTGATCCGGATGACATCAACCGTCTTACGCGGATCAAAAGGTATGTCGAACTTTTTAATAGGAATTTTTAAGATTGAGTCTTTGCTTGTCGAATCACGTGGGTAATTCAACTGTATGCGCGTATTTCCGGTGGCGAAAGAGTTGACGATTGTTGCACTTCGTTTCATGTTCACGTAGTTATGTGAAGCAGTCAATGGGGTATTTTTCACTTAATTTTTAGCAAACACTCAATACATGGAGCGTGACGGTTTTGGCTGTTATCTCTTATAGATCTGCACGATCATTGATTCACACCAATTTTTAGCGTTGGCGTACTGTCTGTTTATCTTTCAGGCGTCCAGTATACGCTGCAGCAGTTAGGTCAGTTCTTTGTGGTTCAGAAACATGACCACTGCAGGTGGAGGATGCACGGAAGTTATTGGCGTTGAAACACCAATGTCCACGTGGAATTGCTCGAATCTGATAGGAACATTGTGTCAATAACATTAAAGTTCGGCGCAGAGTAATGGGTGCCGAAACACTAAAACTCGCCAGGCTAACCGGGACGGAATATTTGTTGCATTCAGTGTAGTCGCATGAATTAACAACATGGTATCGGAAGAAAAAACCTAACATTTGTGAACTTGGGTGTCCAGTCATATTCCTGTTCTGTCGGGTCGATTCGGTCAATAAAATGCCGGTCAGCCTGATTTATTGATCTTCAACCCAAAATTTTATCTGATTGCGGACAGCTGTTTGATTAGCCAGAGAGGTTAAGCCTGACGTGGTCTTGCGGCTTATTGACTATTGGTCAACCAACCCGGCCTGATATGCTTGAGCTGATTAGTGATTTGCCCCGGGTGAGGTTTTTGGAGACTTCCTAACAAATCCTGACCAACTGGACGTTAAGAAATATGGTAGGTTCCATGACCGGTGATACTATTACTGGTTGTTCAGGCTGGATTCTCGGGAACTCATTTCTTTATCCATATCAGATCGAGGACTTTTGACACCTCCGACATCGAGCTGCTGTCTTTGAAAGTGAATGGAGGCAACCCAGTTTGGTCCGGCAGCCTTATTTCTCGGAGAACCCGCCCTTGGAAACGCTCCGTCCAACGTTCCAGAAGAGTCGTTATTATCGGAATCATTGAGCTGCCCGCCCCGTTCGTCGGTTCTCTTAAGCCTGATTTCCGTTTATCGGTATTTCTTAACCGGCGGCAAAGATTGCTGCAGCTCTCAGTTAGTGAGTCAGCAAACTGCTGATGATGATCATCAAATGTTTTTCACTATTTCGCAGCTCTATGTTCAGTCATTTTCTTTTCAAACCAATGAGAAGCGTTGCACATTCACGCGCACATCACACGGACTCGTTCTGTTCACAAACAACGAGATCGTTGATCGACACAACCGTCTTAAAACTAAGCGTGTTGTTCGCGTTTAATTTCAGTTAAAACACCTGAAACTGACAAACAGTTCACCTTGTTCACATCTGCTCAACTTTTTACTACAAGACTCATGTTGTCAACAATAGTCGTCATACTGTGCACATGGTATTTGGCAGTTTTCGTCGCATCTTGACAAACGAAATCATCTCCCCACTACATTTTACTTTAGGTGACGTGCAAATCATGCAGATGCATTGAGTAGCTTCCGCAAGCCGGAAGAGACAGTGATGAGTAGACAAAAAAGAGATGAAATACGTACAAAAAGTGCGCACAGTCGTAGAATTAGACGATCCAATCTTCCTAAGCGGACCGATGCGCACTGGAGCGATTTGTGAGTGAATGGCAAACACTGAGACAAGGTGGATCAGACTTGTCTTGCTCGTTGCAAACAGGTTGGTGTTGTGTTCGGTGCAAGAGACTCGTGCACCCACGCATGCTACACGGACCGTTACACATACACACACGATGTTGGTGTTGGCCACGCTTCGGTCTGGACATTGTTGACTAATCAGGTCTCGGTACTCGTCGATCGGCCTTGCTTGGCCTGAGCCGAACGCACGCGTGGCTTGCGCATGCACATATCTCGAACTGAATTGTGTGCACGATTTCTCTCCATTTTGTGGACTGGCCACGTGCGCACACTGTCCATGGTTCAATCCCGCAAAACGTATTGTTTTTCCATCATTTAGAGAACATTGGAAGTATGAACGACTTGGAATGAAAATGGTTCGCGCATCATCGATTATTCACTTGCGTTATTCACACCCGATTGTCCGTACAGCAATACCTCGGTTGGTAGAGCATCTGCCCGATAAGCGGAGTGTCGGGGATTCGATTCCGGTTCGCCGGGTCCGACTTATTGATGTGAAAAATGCAAGTGGATTTTCCATTACATAAGATTCAGGCTCCTCCTGCGAACAATAGATTCTATGAATGATAAATTATCATTTCATTTTGAATCGTGCCAGGAAATTAAACCATGATTGTAGCATTTTACTGAGCATACCGTACCGCTGTTCTATATGAGCTACCGTTTCCGATCAACCCTATTATTACTTCTGCAGTTTTCGACGTTGAGCCAGTTCACCCGGGGTGTCCTTTATTTGAGTGACGTTTTATTCAACGGGCGAGCGAAATATTTCAATATGGAAGTGCCGGAGCATCAATATTTTCCTTCGAATAAAAAAATAGTACGCACGCACGCCACTGAAACATCAGTCAAATAGAATAGCGTTGCGCACCCTACCTGTTCATTCTAACCATAAATAGCTGAGCTACTCTTGAATTTGGTATGGGTATATTTCATGCCTATTCTTCAGCATTGAACTTCATTCCAAAGCCACTGTTACCACAGGAGCCCTTATTCCTTAGTATATCGGCACGGCATGCCGATCATATTTCGGGACGTATCCCAAACACGATTTTCTGGCAAGTTGTTCAGACTCCTAATTAATAACTCGAGTTCTTCAAGCTTTTGTGTCCATTTTTCGCACTTGAGTTAGCAACCTCCCTTTTGGCTCAGCCGGAACTGTTGATATCGCAACTATTTGTCATGCTGTTTCAACCGAACCCTTCTTAGTTCTCTGAATGTATCTTCACCCTGTATCGATCAGCTTTCCCAAATGATCAGTGCACTCCGTGTACTATTCAACTAAACAGAGTTGAATCTTTTAAGTAGCTCAGATTGACGTTAGAAACTGATCTCATTTTGTCCGTTGTGTGCCCGCATTCCGTTACCTTATCTTTCAAATTCGATAGGTCAGGCAGTTCTGCGTTAAATCTACGACTATATCTTTATTTCTCAATGCGCTTTATCGGATGTACTCTTTTTTCCACAACGTACTGTTTGCATTTCGGTTTTATTTCGAGGTATTCACTGAATCAGTCGTGTATCTCCCAAACCATTGTTTGTACTGATCAGCAAGACGACAGTCGGGTCGCGTAAAAATTCAGCGGCACCGTTTCAATTCCTGTTCGTCCAACATTGCACCGCTTTTAGGGTTGTTGTTATAATGACGACCAACTAGTTATGTTGAATTTAAAGTACCGTTTTATTCGGGTCTGTCGTCCATTACGGTATGTTCCAAAATTTCAACCATTTTTTCGCCGCCATTTTGCAGTGCTCTCTGGTTTGTAATGGAACCCATTGTGATGCGGGGACAGAATTTCACATTCCTGCGAAAAATCATAGAGAAGATAAAGCATACTCGGGATGCTTTAGCTCCTGAAGACCCCGCTGCGAATCTGGTAGGTTACGTGCATCTTATTATCTATCTCGCTCATGCCATTGTCCATTTTTCCCAACCTAATATCTTACTGCAGTGCCGTGTCTAAAGGCTAGATCTCGCGGCAACGAGTACTCGTTATAGTGCGAGCTAAAAGCATCAGTGCTGATGTTTGAGGTGTGCTGCAGTAATCACGCAGTGATAGCATTGCACATGACGGTAGCCATTCCACATAGCCGTGAAAATGCCTGGCTTCTTTCTCAAATCTGAGTGTGACACTCACCCAAGCACTTCGCATGATCAGGACAAACAAATGGACAGTGTGGACGTCTTCAGTACCGTGTAGGCATCAATTAAAAGCCAATATGGCGCTCAAGAGCCTACAAGTCACAGTAACCTTGATGAATTCTGAGCTCACTGTTGTTTCAGATTGGCCCACTAAGGCGAGGAAGGACGGTCCTTTGTTCGCGAACTGTCTTGTTTTATAACCGTAAAACGATGATTATATGGGGTATTGGTCATTGTGCGCAGTCGTCACAAAATTTTCTGGTCCGACCGGTGCGGGCGACCAAACCTAATGGGCTGGTGTTGATGCTAAAGACCGCTTCATAGGACTCATCTCATTCTGTCGATCAGCCATCCTGTCGCTCGCGATTCCGTTATCTCAAGCCTTGGGCTTGGCACCGAGTAGGTGCTGACGTGTTGACTGCTAACGCGACTTGACTGTATACCGAACGAATCAGCCCACACTTACAATTGTCATTTCAGTTGCCATGTCCCACTGCAAAAGACTATCTGAATTTACACCTTCACTTACTGAATCATTCTTTGTCGTAATTCCAGAAACTTTATACGGCCTGTGACATCGCCCTCGGGCTCTTGCTCACGCGTTGTCCGAGTTTGACGATCAAAGAGTATCCCGTAGAGGTGAAACTTCCTCGGTCTTTGTTTGCTGCTGCCCCGGCTTCATTCCGAAATCCAGATTTTGCCCAGCTGTTGGACACAAGTGAAAATGTTCCGACAGATCAGGTTCCATCTGCGGGTGCAGATTTACCAGCAGCTGCTCCAGGAAAGGCGCGCATTCAGTTCACTCCGGTCAAGCACGGGCGTGCTCTGAAGGATGGATTGATGCCATTGCAATTGCTAAAAGGCCAAGCCTCTAATCCAAGCGTGAACAAGTATGTTTCTGTGACAAAAAACTATCTTCCCTGTGTAAACCCTGTGTTTTTGTAGGGAATTGTTTTGGTTTTGGCTACCACCTACATTGGACATAAAAGAAACACAGCATCGAACTTTATGAAGTTTGGCGAGTCACTTGTTCAACGTCGTGGCATTTGTCGTCCATGAGGGCTAACCCACTTCCGTGGTCGTTTTCATTGTTTCAGCTTCTTTGTTGTATGTCTATCTTATTTTAATCACCGCAACCTCTAATACGATATTCTAATGAAGTATGAAGCAGTCACGTATTGTGGATATTGAATAAGGATCGCGAATTCCGAAATCTTACTTCATCATTTTTCCACAAAGCATTCTAAAACCGTTAGCTCAAGTTTTATTGCGAGAAATCGGAGTGCTTCTTGGCGTGTGACATACAGTCCTGTGCTTAGGATTATTGTCGAAAGTTCGTAAGGGGAAATTGGGCCATCTACTTGGTAGAGTAGCCTCATTAACTTTCTTATTTCACACGTGGCGAAACTCAACAAGCCAACTCTTATCACTGCCAACGCAACAGCCTACCAAGCTGCGACAACACTTAAATTTAAGCACATTGCTGTCGGGCTCTTTCCTGAGTGGATACACCGTAGAAGAGGCCACCGTTTCACATCGCCTACCTGGTATCCTACTGAAATTCGCCTTCATTCGGCTAGGGTTCTTTTGTATAATTTGAAACGCTTCCGAAGTTTCTTCAGTCTCTCGGTTGATTGAGACAATCGCCTTGTTCAGTAGTAGTAGTCTCCATTACAACCGCTCTCCCTTGAAAATGTTCAGTTCGTGTACACTATGGTGCTTAGTCACCTCCGTCAACAATTTTCCCTGGCGGTCTTTATCTGATTCGGGAACTGGCGTTTTTTTCTTTAGAGCAGTGTACAGTCCGTCCTATCGTCTCTGGATGTCAAGCCCGTCACTCTGATTTTTCTGGGATTCTTCACTCCGGTGCTTCCGTTTTTGCGATGGGTTTCCGTTATATCTTTTTACGACTCTGGTTAGCATTCGTCCGTGTATTCGTCAGTTGCTTTCGGTCATAGGTTCCAATGGTTGGTCGCTTCTAGTGTTCAGCCACACATATCCAATAAAGTCCCGGGTGCCTTCCCAAAAACTAACTCAAACGGTGTCGTCCCCGTCGTGGAGTGGTTTGTCTTGACCCTGAGCAATATTCCCGGCATTCCATCTTTCCAGTCACTCCGATGATTACTTAATCACTGTTTTATTATTTTGTTGATTCCTTCTGTCATTCTCTTTATTTTACGGTGGCTGGGTCGGGTTCACACATTCCCGATGTTTCAACATGTCTCGGAATTTCTTCGATTCGAAACATGGGTCCTAGTCATTGATCATCGTTTCAAATATGCTAAACTTAGCCGCCACATACACGAGACCGTTTCGCACGTTTGATGCGGTATTGAGAATGTCTCTACCCTCCCCCCCCCAACATATGACCAACCATCGTCATAATGTACCAGTTTCCGATTGAGATCACCGTTGAGGGACCAAAAATAACCAAACCTCAGTCCATAGAATTCGCTGCGCTCCTAAGGACTGACCGCATTGGTGGTGATACCGCCACGGACTGTCGGTTCGGCTGAAAATGAGGAGGATTTTGTGTTTAGCAACATAGTGGTGTACTGTGCATCAAAACAGCTCGAAAACCCGTTGTCCCATGTCATCGCTATCATGTGCGAGTTGTATATTACCTCACGTAGAGAAACAATGGTAAACGGCAGTTCTCTGGATTTCAGACCGTGTTCCACATCGATCATTAGCCGGCTATCATTCGCCTGCAACTGATCTGTTATTTTCAACAAATCGCGGATGGGATCGCTGTTCGGATTCCGGCTTCAGGATGTGTGCATACCGCGTGCATGAGACTATCATCTCTTCAGAGGCTGGAAACTGTATCACTCGGCATCAGCCAATTCACTGATATTTCTTCGGCTGGTAATTGGTCGTCTGGGATCGGGCGAAGCAACGCGTCAGATATCTCGTTCTCTCTGTTATAAATGTGCTTGTTTGTGATGTGTGGTTCTTAAAAGTGGTACGCCCGCTGCGTCTGTCTTCCTCTTAGATCCCATGTTGTCGTTAACCGAATTACCGGCCTATGGTCAGTTTTGACACAAAAGTCGTTGGTAATCGGATATGTCCTCCACTTCCCCAGTGCTCACACCGTGGCCAAACATCCCTCATAAGTGGTGGCACATTCTCTTTCGGCAAACGCGATCAGCAGAACCGTAGATACTTTGAAGTAGTCCAAGGTTTTCACTTACTACTTTTTGCTTATATATATATATATATATATATATATATATATATATATATATATATATATATAATGTTTGGATTATTTCAGTGTGAAAAAAATCTGGTTTGATTCTCCCCCAGAGGCTCATTTCGTCATAGCTGAGGCCCACGTGTAGTGGCAAAAGTATGGTTTCTTCTGCATGTTGACTGCAGCTATTCACCGCATAGGTTTTTTTCCTAAAACGTTGGAATTACTTGTTAGCTACGGTACGTATAGAGTTATGTAATTTTCTATCAATTCTGTCGTGTACGAGCACAAAATGTGCTTATCGGACACCCGTATGCATCAGGTTTGACACAGCCCATGCCCTCCGCATTTTCTCATTATGACTTGCTTACTGACACATTGCACTAGTAGCTTGCAGTCTTCGACTTCTTCAAAGTGTCTACGGTACCATGGGACACCACTAAATGTGTCTTTGTACGTAGCCAACTGATTCTTCAGTGCTAAGGTGAAAGTTAGCGTAACGTCATCGATATCTCTTCTCGGGAGGAACCAGCGTCGGATTTCTGTTTTTGTCTTGAATGTCGTTTTGGGGAAATACTATCCCTCTATTTTGTTTAGTTCAACAATCGCACACATGGTGTGATCAGTGATCACTAAAATAACTATCTATTCTCTTCTTTATTGGTTCAATCTTAATTTTCTGGGCTTTGTATTCGTTCTTTCAGACCACCCGAACCACGCGCAACAGAACACAGTTTTGTCGAATCTGATCCACTCCGCGTGGTAGTTGCACAATTGGCAAGACAATCACCACCATCGTCACCGACACCACAGCAGCAACATTCCGTAACAGTTACGACCAAACAGACTAAGATAATCGGCGTCACGTCGCAGGTTCTTGCTATCAAAGAACCCAGTCAGTCTGCAGAGATGGCAGAAGTTAGAGTCGAAGAACCCAAACCGTCAACTTCAGCAAACACAGCCAGTGTAGATCACACGCTCAACAGTCCAAAAAAGCATACACAAATTGTGCTTGGTACACCGGAGATTGAATCGGACAGTACAAACAGTCCGATTTCACGAGTTAAGAAACGAGGTCGACCTCCGAAGTCCACACAGTGCACCACGGACAAGGTCAGTTCAGTGTCTCCGAACGGCCATGTTGCTAAATTTCGAAAGCTTGACTTCACTCCACCTCGGCCAAGGTTGTCCACAAAATCTCCTGTTCGCAAAAATCAGTCTTCTACGAAAAACAAGTCTCACATCTCCCAAGATGCATCGGCTTCATCCGGCACTCTAAAAGCGCGCACGCGTCTTGCGATGCCAAAGAATCGTCGGACCGTTCCCAGCACGAAAGCGAATGTCCTGAAGAAAGTCAGAAATTCGCCTCCAGTTTCCAAGTCATCTAAGCTCCTTGCCAGCATGACACCAAAGTCCAGAAAAAATCGGAAAATGTCTCGATCAAGTGCAGTGAACGCGAAACAACGATTGCTTTCGCAATCTAGTTCATCCTTTTCGTCCAATTCCAGATTGACTTTGAGATCACCGGTGACCAGAAAGTAAGTTTTGCCCCTCCCCAACCAAAAAATTTTCGATTGATATTGTTCTCGTATCTTCTACTTATTGTTTGTCCCCGATTTGAGTTGCATCTTTCTCCGTGTCTGATCAGAAGCGAAATGTTTCTTTGTACTGAATATATGAGAAACATGCCGTTCTCAGGTGTTAGCGTCACTATTTGATTGCGTAAATACAAACCTCATCAGTAGAAGAGGGCATTCACTTGTATATAAAGGAAATAAATTTTCGAATCAAGAGTGGGTGAGTGTTTATACTCATACAAACATCCTTAGGGACCTATTTATACCGAGGTTAGACCGAACGGGTTTCATGTCAGCATTTCGGTTAAAGAATTCGCGTAACATGTGATCACCTCCCATGTTCGTTTTGCTTGTCCAGATGATCCTCCGAGCGAGGAGGCGGAAGAATAGAGTGGGAAATCCCAAGGATAGTAGTCTGAGTAGGACGGTTGTTCAGCGGACTTCCTTTCATTTGGAATTTCAGGAACTCTGAATAAAATTATCCACACACCGAGTCGGAGACTTGCTAATGGATAGATGTCTGACAGCGAAGTTTCTTGTTAAGATTCGATAAATCTGAGTACCGTTCGGATGAACAAATGTAAGATTCTCGGTCCATACCGGGTGACGGGCATCTCGTTAGGACTTTCTGTTTTCTAATTTTTGGCATCAGTTTGTACAATCGCCACTTTTTTATTACTTGGACTGGTTATGAGGTTTCAGTCTTATTGCATTCGTATGAGAAGACTGATGTTCAGGTTACCGTATTTCTGTAGCTGTATAACGTGAGTAGTTTTCTCGATCTCACTCAGAAAATTGCCTGAACCAAGTTCTCAGGGCGGATTTTTCGATTGCGGATTCAAATAGAACCACGGCTTTATGCGAAGACTGTGGTTGGTCAAACAGACGAAAACTAGTGAAGTGCGCGCAATTGTTTCTTGTGTCATTTGCGGAGAATCTACATGTCCTACCGTGTATTTCGGTGTCTTTGTTTCAGAGTCGTCTAATGACCAGAATTTTGACTGAAACTTTCTCCGCAGTAACCTTGAAGCAGCTGCTGCATATTGGTCGAATGAAAACTCTAGCTCCAGGTTGAGACTTTTCAAGTCATTCACCGCTGGGATGTTGATGAGTAAATGCTCTAGTCCGACGCTTTTGTTTATTCCCTGTGTTATGTGCAGGCGAACCACACTTCACAATAAGCCTACTATATTCACCGTAGTTTAATAGCCATGAATCAAAAAACCACTCGGCTCCATCCCCTCAAGTTCGTTTGCCACCCACGTGACGAACTAAACGGGCACAGCCTTCCATCCGGCCAATATGCATCTAGCTGACCAGAGATTCATCAAAGTGATGCATACACTTTGCAGTTATCATTAAATCGTGCGCTCGAACCAGCGCTGTTTGCATGGGAACAGTGAAGGGAGCACACTCGTAACCACTGGTATTTGTAGGAAAGACTCACCACAGTTCGTGCGTGTTAACTACATAGACATCAACGAAGTGTTGGTTGACTGGCTGTGGTCGCGGGGTTTTAAACGTCACAATGCGGATCTGATAGTTAGGGCGTCGCTGCACCATCACCACTGCTCGTAGTCTGTCAACCGTGGTGTTTGCCTCCTTAACAATAGAGGATTGTGTACCTCATCTTTGCCTGCATGATAGATGCAGTCTTTCCCGAAATGAACGCGCAAAGAGAACTCAGAGCAATGTTGTACAATTTATACTCAGATAGATTTCGCTTCGTCTCATTATGTGCTAGCAAAAGGAGTTATTCTTTGATGACAGCATGGCTTCTGTGAACCTATCACCGCTACTTTCATTTTTTTTTACTATTGCAGTGGTCAGTATTATATAATCTGGTGTATGCACCTGATGAGATACAGTGTAATTTTTCCGGATGGTAATTGTGCGACGTTACCCGGTTGTTTTCTTTTTAAGGTAAATGCAGTGCCAGTAAAATCACATTCTTATGTCCAAGGTTTTATGTTTTGTCATCGCACCAGTCGTTATTCCGTTTTATTACATTTTATTCACAGATGTTCTTAATCAGTCCGCGGTGGCAAGGATATCCATTCGGCCACCAATCTCACAACTGCAGCACATGGATCGGTTACGCTTGTTTTTATTATAATACGCACTCGACCAGGATCTCTTTGCTAACTTACGCATTTTACCATTCCCTTGCTGACAGATCGAACCAAGATTTTTTCTGTGTTACGTGTTGCTGGTTTCTGAATACACGTGCACATACACAAATACATATATAAATATAGATACATAAACTGGTCGCTTTTCTTGTACCCACTGGTCTCTGCTGTTTTCCCATGTACAGTTCTCACTCTTAATGCGGTCTTTATTGTCACAGAGTTACGCCCTATCCAATGTTGTATTATTCCGCTTTTGTTTCCCATACGATAATAAACGAATCCGCATTTTTCGAATGTATCTCCTATTTCGTTTATTGTACTGAGATTTACATCAGTACTATTTACACGCAATGGAGATCACTGTGTTGAACACCCATGCAGGACTCACGGACCGCGTCAGTTCAATCGATAAACTCCTATGGAACTTCATCAAAGTGATGTCCAGTGAACCATACCGTATTCCTAGTATGAGATTGTTGGTCCCATAGAAAGAAAGATTGGGGGCTTTGGTAACTGTGATGAAGCAGACCGAATCGCTGCAACTTTCCTGGTCCGAAACTTCGACGCCTGAAACTCGTGGTTTGATGCAGATTATAAGAACAGAGATGTCTAGACATTGTCGTCGACAAGAAGAGAACTAGGCTCTCCTGCTTGTTACTTGCTCGCGGTTCAGTGGGCAGTCATGAGACCCGCGTGCAGTGGGGATTTATCGGGACTCAACGCCAAACAGAAATGAATTACGAGTGATACTGTCGCAGTCGGCGTTTTTAAACACTCATCATGAATACCAGTTGGATAAAATGGAATCTAAAAGGAAAATTAGAGAAGCAATGAAACCAGTATGCTCTGAATTTGTACTCCTCTCCCCCCCCCACACACACACACCATTGATCAACTTCTCTTATTCGTCGCGAGATAGCCATGGTATAGTCGTTGGTGTGCTGAAATACCGACCCCATTCACTTAATCACAGACGGTTTCCGAACTGCATTTAAGCATGCTCTTACGTATGGAAGACGTGTAATGTATGGGGCAATTGGCGTGATTCAGACTATTCAAGGTGTTCGAGTTCAATATCACCTTGATCATCACAAGGAAGCAGTACCTTGACGTGGTGTGGTGTCTTGGGTGCCTCCGTGACCCAAAGAGCTACACAGGATGAACCCCTGAGCCGAGGATGTGGCCATGCCTGACAGATCCATGGGTAGAAACCAGACGAAGTCCAGTAACCGAGCCAGTTATTGGGCAGCTTCGGTTCGAGTCACTATGGCGAATAAATAGAGGCAGTTTACCAGTCAAAAAAATCTCCACGAGATGGACACAGGGGTGCGGTACCTGCGGCGAACTTAGGAAAAGTAGGTGCGTCACGTCTTCGTGGTTGGTGTCCAAAAGATCCCTGAACCAGTTGGCTGGAGACACTGAAGGATATGGGAGCGAACCGCGAGCAGTGGCGATCGTGTTGTCACTTTCTGCCGAATCAGAATGATTGACCAGCGTGTGTTTGTACAGTTGGACTGTGTATTCTGTGTTGGCTATTAAGGCGTTCTTTCCTTTTCCCACCCGTGTGGTTTCACTCCCTCTCCATCTTGTATATTCATGCTTTCTAATTCAACGTGCAAGATGGTGAGAAAGGCAGTGGTCAGTGGGGCTTGCCTTACTGTTTAACGCTGTGCGATGATGATGCCTGCGGTTCTTCCAGACGGTCGGAAAAGTCATCGTATTTAACTGAGCAGCTATCGCCCGTCTAAGCTGGGAGCCCAAGAGATGGTGCTGCGTTCATATTCTGCTTGTTCCATCGGGTGCACGGGTCTAAGAACTGAATCCGAAAACAGATCGATACCAAAACAACAGCAAGGACAAGACAGGATGCGTGCAACAATCGGGTCTCGCGTGACAGGCCACAGGTTCCTTCGCAGTGCTGTGGTCGCGTTCCCCTGCTCGGTTGATGCCCCACTACCTTGTGAGTCAAGAGCTCCAGTTAGGGTTCCCAAGGAAAACCTTTCCGCGGTGTGGGTAGTCGCGAAGTTCGATCCGGCCGGGGATTCCCAACGGTTCCTCGGAAAATATTTCGTATCTCTTCACCGAGGGGTTAATAACAGGATAGGTATAGCTATACAGATTCGTCGACCAAACTGTATCCATCCAACGAATCAGCTCTGTCACGAATTTTAACCATCGATTCTGCTGACAAGACACTGCCTGGTAAATGCGTGAAATTCGTCCAATGGTAACGTCATTCGACTTCGGGCTGTGCCAATCCGCAGATCATTTGTAGTGTGGACGAAAGCGTTGTGTGCACCTATCTTACTACTTAAGTGCTTTCCAGTACAATGGTGCAGGATCCACAAAACTGAAAAAGGAGCTAGCCCAGCCGTGTACACTAATCACCAGAAAGTGTCCGCGAAAGTTAGACGGTGAGGCGAATTAGCGAATTGAATCAATGTGTCTCCTAGACCCTGGGTTCTACGCTTCATATTGGCACTAAACGAAGACTGCGTAACAAGACGCCTATTAATGATTTACTCCTATCAAATACATAGTCACCATCGAGTTGCGTACAAAATCCTTCTAGGTCAAATCGCATTTTCCAGTCATCACCCTTACTGATATCCTCTTGTCCCAATCAGCATATTACTTCATTATTTTAATTGCTGCACTGTGAACCTAACGCCCGCACAGGATTCATAATGAATTAGAATACGCCAATTTGCAGCGAGCTGATTCGAATACTTTCTGAGACTCCACGTGACGCAGTTTTGTTGCCAACCTTTTTTAGTCGATTTAATATCTCTGTGCTTAGCGCTCCTGATTTGCTGTCAAAGCGAAAAGATTGCGGACCGATATCCCCCGAGTGGGCAGTCATCTAGCCGATGCACATGTAAGCCCCAAAGTGTTCGTGCGTCTGGTTCTAGTCATCCAGTTCGGTTAACCGGGCCAGAAGAAGTACGTTCACGGGTTCTTTCGTCACGTTCCCGTGCTGCGGTAATGTCCCACTGCCTTGCGGGTCCAAATTTTGAGTCAAAGGCTCCTGTTAGAGTTCCCAAAGAAAGACTTCTTCTGCTGTGTGGGCAGCGGCGAAGTACATGCCCGAAAACTCCCAGCAGTCCCTCGGCAAACGTTTCTTGTCTCTCTGCTCTTCATCATTCGCATCCCGATCCTGAGTAGGTACGAGAGGCCATAATGAGTCGTGACTATGAACTCCTAACTCTCGGTGAAAGTAGCAAATTAAAGACAGGGGAAAGAAAGTTGGTCGACTCTCCAACCTAGGCGTTCTCTTCGCTTAGTTGCTCTCAACTTCCGTGCACTTTGCCAAACGGGGCAACAGGCTTCCCTAGCTAGGGCTCTTAAAACCGTTAAAATAAATGTGTTTCGTCTCCGAAAGACACATACAAGATCCAAATTCAGTGTTAACACCTCGCTCCCAAGATAAAAACTCGGCTTCTAGTTTCACACTTCGCGTATTGGGTGATCGGTGTCCGTGATCAGGCTGGTATTTGCATCGCTCTGAGCATGAGAGCTGGACGTGCACTTCCCGACTGGATCCCAGTCAGCAGCCGTCTGCGTTCGGTTCGGTTGAATGGTTCCGTGCCTGTCAACACCAATAGACTGAAGCACCGATGCCTGTTTGTCATTTCTATGCATGCCCCAACTGACTATAGCTCTCCTGAGGCTAAAGACGAATTCTACCAGGATTTGTCTCAACTGCTCGATAGCGTGCGCTCTACGGACATCGTGGTCGTTACTGGTGTTTTTAATGCTCAAGTCGGAAGTCTAGACGGGACGCAGAGGAATATGGGAAGTCGATATTGCGTTCCAGCCGATCGAACCGACAACGGAGACGGACTCATTTAGCTGTGTTCCGACCATGGGCAATTCTTCGCATAAAAAGCGACATCGGCTAACCTGGCGTTCTCCTGCTCCTGTACAGCGTTGAACTCAGATCGACCATACTGCTATCGGTTACCGCTGGCGCGGATCAATTCAAGACTCGATCATTTGGGTCCACGTCCGTGGACTCTGATCACGCTCTTTCCCGCGCGCTCCAGCTTGCACCTCGTGGGTGGCCAAAGCGAACCGTCCCCCGCAGCTGCTACTGAGCAATAACCAACGATCTGCTTCCCGAACAGAATCATCCATCAGGTTGTCGATGTATCCAAATGCCCAGGATCCAGAAGAACGATGGACAGAGATCAAACAGGCTCTATTCGAGGCTGATAATGCTGCCCAAGGTTCAACATCCAGACGCACGGAAACCATGGATATCTGCATCCTCAGTTGCACTGTTAGATGTGCGTAGATCGATTCCCCTGGATTCGAGATACGATGAGGCACGGAGATGTCTTAAACGCCAACTGATTCGAAGCCTGAGAAATGACCGTGAGTAGTGATGGATTGCGAAGTTATGGAGATGGAAAAAGCGGCGGACGTTGGCAACAGCCGCAGCCTTATCTGTCCAATCAGAAATAACAGTCCCCGGAAGCCAGGGGTTAGCGAATTGATCAAATAGGCGAACGGCTCACTGATTCAAACCCAGGAGCGCATTCTAATTCGTTGGGCGGAACATTTCGAGAAGCAGTTCAGTTGGCCTCTATCCATGACAGGCTTAATAAGTAGCACCATAGCTCCGGCTCTGGTTGTAGATACCAATCCACCGTCAGAAGCGAAGGTTCACCGTGAGATAGGCTACATTAAACGACAAGGCTGCCTGACGGGATGGATTGCCTCTGTCTATTTTTACCTTTCCTCGGGCGGAAAGGTATTAGACCTTGAATATGTGGACGACATTGTTCTTCTGAATGAAAATCCAGGTAATTTGCAAGCTTTTCTGGACAGACTGCGTAGCAGTGCTCGGTATGCGTTTCGCACCTTCAGAGTGCAAGTTGCTGTTGGACGATTGGGTTGGTCCAGTACCAAACCTTTCAGTATCCGACGGAACTATAGACCTGGTAGACAAGTTCTGCTATCTGGGGAGCTGCATTTCACCCGGTGGGATATCGGACGAGGTGTCTCTGCGTACACAAAGGGCTCGTTTGGCATTTGCCAACCTGAGTCATCTGTGGCGTCCACATGACATCCGTTTACCTATCAAAGGATGAGTGTACGCTGCAGCACTCAGGCTTATGCTTGTTCAATTCTGAAACATGGCCAATGCGGGTGGAGGTCTTTGTAGCGTTGCTCGAATCTGGTGGGAACATTGTATAAGCAATGCTGATGTTCGACGAAGAGTCTTCTGTTCACGAACCAAATCATTAGATGGAACACTAAAGATCACCAGACTGAGGTGGTTTGGACATGTGTTACGCATGTCCCGTGATAGGATTCCTCGGCGCACAATGTTTGCCGAGGCGTGTAACGGTTCGGTGATAAACAAAGGTGCCCAGTCCATGACATGGAAGAAAAGTATGGACTTGGCCATGCAGGGCATGTTAGACTTCCTGGATGGGGTCCATAAGACCCTCCCACTCAGTGATTATTTACATTAAAAAAATGGCTGGGTGTCGCGATCAGTGGCGCTCTTGTATTCACAAACTTTCTTGGTCGACTTGATGTATTCTCGTCCCTTCTCATTGTTTCCGATTGAGGCTGTCGCTAGGATGTTGCAACCAAAACCACCGCATCCAGTGCATGGTTAATGGTCGCCTGAACTGAACTGTTCGGTTAACCGGATTTCTTTAGGGCAGTCAATTCTAATGCAAGCGTGTCTGCAGAGACGAGTTCACTCCCTCGAAAACCACCGAGTGGAACACACCTATTTGGCTCGACCATGATCTATGCACCATACTCACAGACTGACGGGCACTTCTGGACTTACATGCATTTGGGTAACTAATCACGGTTAAATGTGACAAAGCCGTTGGTCCACGAAGGTGCCAACTGAATTCATTCTCATTTCGTCTTCCGTGTTAACAGATTTATTCGGTCCACTGTCAGTCCACAAAATACCACGGATTATGGATTATTGTGGTATCCGTGACGTGGGCCCCAAGTTGTTCCAGGTTGCTTTATTTCATCAATTGTTCTCTTTATTTGGCCTCAGTAATTGGTTATCACCTACTATATCTGATTATGTTGTTGATTGGCGAAATCGCGTGACTGTTTCTATTCGCATTCATCCATTTATCGATACTCTGTGTCAACTGTCATGTGTGCGACTTAGTAGGCGTACCGTATTATTCACTCAGTATTTCTGCGAACCATTTTTCGATCTTTAGCGGGTTCTTTTTACACTGAATAAACGTCGAGGTATGATTTAGTCCTCAAAAGCCAAGATTATCCGTCCCACACTTCCCATTGTTTCCGATTGAGGCTGTCGCTAGGATGTTGCAACCAAAACCACTGCATCCAGTGCATGGTTAATGGTCGCCTGAACTGAACTGTTCGGTTAACCGAATTTCTTTAGGGCAGTCAATTCTAATGCAAGCGTGTCTGCAGAGACGAGTTCACTCCCTCGAAAACCACCGAGTGGAACACACCTACTTGGCTCAACCATAGTCTGTTTCTATTCGCATTCATCCATTTATCGATACTCTGTGTCAACTGTTATGTGTGCGACTTAGTAGGCGTACCGCGTTATTCATTCTCTATTTCTGTGAATCATTTTTCGATTTTCAGCGGGTTCTTTTTACACTGAATAAACGTCGAGGTATGATTTAGTCCTCAAAAGCCAAGATTATCCGTCCCACACTGTCTGGCTGTGGCGTTAATAGACGCATTCGGTTGGACTAGTAAATGGGCCCAAACAATGGAAAGGAAGTATCCGATGCGCATAGTGGCTTTGATTCAGTCCACTAGATCCTCACATGACTAAACCCCTGATAAACATCATGGAGCTGAACGAAAACCCCTCCACAAAGCGTCCCAGTGCAGTCGGCCGCTTCACTGATTCGGTTTCCCAAAGCGTAATGGTTCTGAGTGTCCCATGTCGTGCCCTCATCGCTCATATCAAGGGTACTTTATTGAATGGTTGTGGAATGGAAAATACTCCATGCATCTTCACAACGTCACATGAGAAAACATAGCATGACACACCCGATTTTATTCAAACTTCCACGCAAGGCTAAATCTAGTTTTTATTAAGCTGCGTATCATAAAATCGGTCTCCTGCTATAAAACAATTGAAATATCTGACGATAACACTCCGCTCCAAGGAAACTGGTTTATTCGGAAACGTCAGACTCTTAGTAACACAACAGGCTGACTTGCTCACAACAATCAGGAAAACCTGTTTTTGCTCCTCTAAAATGCGGTCATTGGTGATGCACCAGTTCAAAGCGTCCGAAATAATTCTCAACCTCGAACACGGGATCAACCCATACACTGTGAAGTAATATAGCACTTAACAACCCCTCAGTTAAGGTTAGAGCAATCACATTCCATTGAATATCGGTCAAGACTGCTATTTTACTTCACTGTCATCTAGTTTTCGGGAGCATTTCTCTTTACGATTCAGTATGTGGTGCCTGTGCTGTTTTGCCTGCTAACGAGCTTTTGAGTAGTAAGCTGCGAAATTCGACTTCTCATGGGTTTACTCATTTTGTATATTGTTCATACGCTGCTGTGTAGTCAGCACGTGTCAATGGCATCCACACGTGATTTCCGTCCCGTTCGTGTTACACCCGCAGGTGCAATGTCTGTTTGTGCCACGCTCTGTATTGTTTCACTCTACCAATCACATGCGGCCAGCACCGAGTGAGACAGGCAGTGATTGCTCTCGTCCGTTTGTCATTCTTTCACTCTTGCGCTCACCGTATGCCGTACCTGAATATACACCCGTTCGTACGCACGTGCTTTCGATCTACTACTGATTAGTGAACAACAACACATGCTAGTGAAAAAACCGAAGAGGTTGACAGTCGGATAACGAAAGTTCGGCTCGAGGTCTGGAATCGTCACATGAAGAGACAGCGAGGTTGTTCTGCCCCGCTGAAAGGAAGTGCACAACGCTGTTTCAAACACTGATCTCATTTACGATTCTCAACCTGTTCGACCGGCGTACGCTGACAGACTGCGGATTAGCTGATGAGCTTGACTGCACCATGGAATCAACAACTCTGTAGTCCGTTTATCATCCAACAAACAGTTCAGTTCAGTGTAAACAAACAGCGCTCACGGAGTATTTGCAGCAGAATGACTTACTATCCGAACAAGATCCGAGTGGCTGAGTTGAAGAAAGGAAATTTCCAGTAGAAATTCGCCAATGTTATCGAACTCACAATCACATCTACCAACTACTCGAACCGGTGTCAGTCAGTCGCACGGAACTCGTCAGGGAAGACCAGCACGCCCTACGCGTATAAACCTATTATTCAGTTTGTTTACACTTATCGCATTTTATCTACTTACTCAATTTGCCTCGACCACTCACCATGTCCCAACGAACGCTACCAGCCGAGGAAGACCGCCTGCTGACATGAGAAACAATTTTTTTCTACTTCATGCTTCCGCATGAGTGTAATGGAGACTCCGTAGCCACAAAGGCCCACTGCACTATTAGGAATAACCGGCAACCAAACCCTGAAACTCGGAGTGGAGAACCATATGTCAGGTGTGGTAACCAGTCGGACGACAGTCGACTGCTGTCTCGATCAGCACAGTTTGAAATAAGGACCTACTTGGAGCGAAAGACAGTGAATCATGCCTCACTTGGAGGACTTTAAAGGTGGTATGGGCAACAAAGACGATTGAATGAAGAAAAAAAAACACTCCGGTCACCATAACGACTACACAGCCTACACTTGTGTAAACATAACGATCACCAAAGTAACCATCTTGATCAAAATCCGAAGTGATTTGATGCGAAGTACGTGAGGGAAACCAAGAAGTTGACCAACTTTATTTTTCGGGTCAGTGCTAAGTAACTATAATCTGAAGCTGTTATATTATATATCTCAGACATTTGAGCCTATAAGCTACTGACAATCGATTTCTTCCTTGTATCTTTACTCGCTCATTGTAGTTACAAAACCACTTTTTAAAATAAGTAACAGGTTGTTTTACATACACAACCGAGGAGAATAGATGAAATGTTAATAGCCAATAGTATTCATCATGGTTGTGTACTAACAATGACAAAATCAAAGACGCGTTGAGAAGTCTGAGGAGTATCTCACTGATCAGTACTAGCCGCACTAGTTAGTGAAGTCCAGATTACCCTGCCACGTCAAGGCGTGGTCTCTGTGATGATAATTTACCTTCTCTTGAAACCCTATGGACAAAACGCTCGTCATGGAAATCGACCGCCATGTGTGGCCAGTTATCAGCGTACCAAACCCAGTGATGAATGGGCAATATCATGTAGCGCTGACCTGAAACAGATCGTTGAGGGTCAGAAAGGATAGCTCAAAAGCTGACGTGACATCCGCAATGCCGCACGCAGGGACGGTTGTATATTCACCCACGGTAGTTCCTTCCAAGGACAAAACAGTTGGGTCTTGGTTATTACGGGCGTGGCACTAGCACTGCATGATAACCCATTTCCATCTAAGATATGTCGCTGCATGTCTTAGGTGTGCAGACGACGTTTTTTGGCACAGACAGTCTAACCTGGGATTTTTATGTTCACAACGTTCCGATTCATCCTGATCCAATTTGAGGATAAGTCAAATATTACGGATTCGTTGTCTCCATAAATCTCTACCAGTTTCTTGGACACGCTGTCATCTTTAAATCGAGCCTCTTGTAAAGGTAAAATAAGTGAAACGGTTTCATACCACGCTGAATAACAGGTTGTACAAAGCACTGTCGGTAAGTTGTAACGTGCCGTTTCAGATCCCGAAACTGAGGCGCTTTATTGCTCCATAGTCTTAATCTTAAACTGTGACCCCATCGTTTTTCCACGTTTGCTAAAATAGGGCTCGATCACGCTCCCTTGTGGTCTCAATACTACCAACTGCATCCCCTGATTAACCTTAAAGACGCCATAAACGATTAACTTCTTGTCGTACCGCTTGTGTATACGGTCTTTCACACTGGCTTATCAATCGCCAAACACGTCGCGGTCCGGTTTTCGTCTTCGTCCCCGACCAGCTAGTTTTTTTTATCGATACGAATTGTGTTAATTCCCCTTCGACTCGCGTTTCATTAAACAAGAATTTAGTTTTATCTTTAAATTTCAACCTGTCCACCAGTCTGTTCTAAAAAATTTGGTAACTTGTATTGGGGATTTTCATTAAGCGCACTAGTGCAGTAGAAGAGGCATCACTCAGTCTCAAAGGCCCACTATACTTTAAAGCATAACCGGCAACCATGATTCCGAGACTTGAAGTGGGAGATCACATAGGTCCCAATAGATAGGCGTGGTAACGAACCAGGATTGTGATAATAATGTGTTAATGGCAGCACAATTGTTCTTACATGTATTAGAAAGATTAGGACAAACTTCAGTGCGTGTGAAAACCAGATTGAGTATATTCGGGCAAGACGGTCGATTTCAAATTGGTTTTTATTTATCACTTGATGTGCGGTGAACAAGACGGATTACTTGGTGCGGGTGAGAAGTCGATTTTCAACATCCGCTAAAGCCCATTGATGCTCGATCACCTCCAACGCTTCCCATTCTGCTTTGAATGCTTTCTGCATATCTTGTGGAGGTTGCCCAGATGTAGGCGGCGCCTGGTCAGTCAGGAACATAGGCTGTTCCGCAGCGTTATCAGAACCAAGTACTAGACCATACATGCTGCGCAATCCAAAAATATTCAAAAAGTACCACGAGGCTGAACTGACCCTAAGAAGAGAATTGCGATGCACTTTGAACGGAAATCGTCAATTTGAACCTACCAAGAAGCGTTCAGTGAGCTTAGCGATTCACAACCACGTTGTAACATTGGTTTGAAACGATAGGTTAGTGGGAACGGAACTTTCGTGGTAAGAAAGCCTGAGAATGCCCAGTTGATCCAGCTACCAATAACGATCATTGGTACCATGTTTAGAGCATTACTTTTGAGCATTTCCGATGCCATAGAAGGATCTAAAAGAAAATCAACGAATGAGATTATGCTACCTGTCATTGGATTTCCCACTTGACTTTCACGCTTCTGTGTTCGGAAGAAACCATGTTCTTTGTGATTGAAAAAATATTTCCTCATCCTGAAGGCCTATTAATGGACGGGAATCTGAAGTACAACGGAGAGTACTTACACGGACAGGAAGATACTTCCCATTTTCCCGTAACAAACGACTTCGAAGCAATGCATGACTGATCAGCATTTCTTTATTACCTGAAAGTAGAAAGCTTACCTGTCACTGATATTCTCCAGTTCACTCTTTTTGTCGCTTGCAAAAATAATGGTCGTATAGTGTCGGATAACACCGAAAAGGAATGTGATGATCACGAGTGGAAGAAACACCCAGGAGCGAATAGCTGGGTCAAGAAAAAGCTCTGCCATTCGAGCTGCGTTTGGTTAATTACGTCCACTGCAGGTTCTATTTGACACGGATAAGTCTGTAATTGTAGAAAATGCATCGAATTTGGTATCAAGGAAACATGCGCCGAAGCTTGAGTTTGAGCAGATTAAAAATGGCAAGATCGGCAAAACCGAGATAACCCCGTGATTCTGAAGTGGTTTGTCCCTGGCGGGTTTGCGTCACCACCGGCTGATAGAAAAAAACAGTACAGCGCAGCTTAATAGGCATATCTTTTTCGCTACTAATAAGGGCAAAGCTTGACGGCAGAAGGAATGTGGGTCGGTGTACGAGTATAAGTACACTGGCCAACGGAGGGAGTCCCACAAAGGCGCACAAACGTGTGTCTCCGATCGCCATTCAGGCCAGATCAGTTCTAACAATCACTGCGTGCAATGATGGCCTTACTGAAGCACAGGAGTAATTGCATTCAGTACCTTCAACTGGTAAATGACGGGATCTTTCAAGCGTCAAGCAAGATAAATCACATCGAACTCAGAAAGCATTCGCTACCTGATATGGTGACATCATTAGCAAGCCACTGCTTGTCAATTATGAAGATGGGTTCACCATGAATGCAAATTAGAATGTAAAACGACTAGAGTCACAAAACCGAATATCACAAATGATGTCCCAGGGTATAAAAGAGTAATTTATTCCGTTGTTTTAGGTGATCGTAGAATGTTCCATCTCAAATCTTTGTTTTTATCACCCCGGAGAGGGGGACGGGGTGGAGTCAGGCATGATGCCAATACCACAAATGGGGGAAGGGGTAACAAGGAGGTGAACACAGACCTAGACAAATGTCTTTTAGGTTGTTTTACCAAACTTATGATTGTCTTTTTTAATTCTATTCGATATTGATGAGGCCCGAGAGTTTCCTAAGCACACCACACAGCATTCCAGCCACTGGCTTCGGTCCTCTAGCCAACGACAATCCCAATTTCTAGGGCCTATCAACTGAGAATAGTGTCGAGTTCGGCATACGTCTACAACAAGTCGGTCTGACGACTAGATCGCTTCTTTGTCATATCCAGAGAGCGCAATTGGTGCACCGTGAGATATACGACGGGCAAGCATGCATAAGACAGGCCTAAGCCATTGGGGGCGGTGTAGAGTGGTCACTTCGGTCAAAGTCTGGCTACCCACATCCAACATCCAACAAACGACGAACCTTATTATTGCACACGCCGTCTTCCCATCACACGCAAGCAAATTTTTGGAGGCGTCGGTGATCGAATAAGGAGTGGATGAGCTGCATCAGCGAGCAGCGGTCAGAATTTACAACCGTAGAGCGAAACACCGCACACTGCGGCATTTTAAACCCGTCCATTGAAGGGGAGACGGATGTCGTGACGGCACCACAGGTGATGTAAATTCATGCAAGCCAGTGTGGCTTTCATCTCTCGTGATGTGATTTGCTCTCTAACAACATTCTTTGCTATACAGCTCGCGATAATGAAGCTAGTGACTAATTTCAACTGGCCGTGAGCGCTAGCACAAGCTCCTGTTGGTCTTCTATATGCCCCTCGCATTTACACAGGGCAAAGCACATACCGTATATGTACAGAGTGCTTCTTAGGTCGTGAAAAAAAATTGTTGGGACTTGTCCCAGTCCATCCGAACTGCATTCTACACCGGACGACTTTTATGCTACTCAGTAGGCAAATCATCGAAAAATCCACCTGGGCTCTGACAGTTCGACCTGATTGCTTAGACCGTACATTTTGCGTTCTGATAAAATTCTCGCCCAGATTATCGACGGACAGATATCAGCATTTAGTCGATTCCTCGGTGCTCTGCAAGGGATTGATCTAGTTTGAATGTTATGAAGCTGATGGTTCAGGCTGTTTTCCGACAGTCGCATTGCATGTAGTAATAAGCCAATGTTAATAATACCAATTCCGTCTGAACATATCGAACAATTAGAAACTCGAATCTGTAGCGCTTGTGAAGGAATGAAAAATACGATCCATATGGTACACATGAAATACCTTGAAGGCATGTAAATTCTTATTTCAGAAAATTCCCTAATGTGAACCACTCAGACAGCGAACCAGATATCGTAGCCCCTTTAACGCCATATTTTTCCTATCGTTCATCGGGAATAATAAACCGATGGATTCGGTCGTGTCAGCAAGAAAACTGGCTACATACTCCAGCGACATGCACTATCCCACTCCTAACCAGAGATCAGTTAACCGACTGTATTACAACACGTCGTTGCAGTCAAAACTACCAATTACCGTACGGCGCACCTGAATACACGCTTGTTTTCACGCACATGCTTACGGTCTACTACCGATTACTGAAATACAACTGGTGTTCCGCTCAGAACGGTCTTTTATTAATTGGCCAAATCAATACCACCAATCCGGCTACGAGTCAAATGTGTTTACTGTGTGTTGACTGCAACAGTGTAATTCAAAAGGCTCTATCACACTGTCAGATAGAAATGAATGATAATCACTACACACGCGGTGGTTCTCCCTTCCAACTTCC
Organism: Fasciola hepatica; assembly: GCA_948099385.1. Classification (NCBI taxonomy): domain Eukaryota; kingdom Metazoa; phylum Platyhelminthes; class Trematoda; order Plagiorchiida; family Fasciolidae; genus Fasciola; species Fasciola hepatica. The sequence continues at coordinate 6,808,684 of CANUEZ040000063.1, forward strand.
CTAGAATGATCACGTTGGAAAATAATAGAAAGTTTGTTCTAGTAGAGTTCACCGGAACTGCAATTATTGTGTGCACGATCATTTGCACGTACGGTATAACTTTTGACATATTTCGTTTTGCCTCTTAATTAGCATTAGAACGCCGAAAGAGTCCAAGGGGACACTGGGTGGTAGGAAAAATTCAATAACTTTTTTTGTTTTCATGACAATTCTTTGAAATTTCGTGATTTTTTCTGGTGATAAATTGCATGCCCTTCCTCAAAATTTCGCTGAAACCTGTCAGTCGGTCCGTACTCTAAGAAGACCCTAATCGCTTTCCAGGACACAAAACACAGGGTGTTCACTTGGACACTGACGATGGTCCTTCTTATCTGACCCGTCCTCACGCAGGCTGATAACCTAATCCCAAACCTCTTTAGGTCGCCTGGTTGTACCGATCCAACTCGAGACCAAATCACGTTGCAGCTCAACTTTGATGGACCAAAATGTTTACGAATGTTGCAAAATCATCCCGTTTCAAGCAACACTGCAATCGGTTTAGAGTGGAGTTTTATAGTTACACTCCATTCCCGGCAAATTCTGTTTGACTTTATTATTCTCCTATCATTTTCGACGGTAATTTAGTGAAACATTTTGTCATTTCGTAAAGATCCATTAAAGTCATATCACGATCCAGAGGTATCCTTTGCTTCAAATTATTCAGTTTCCTACCACAGCAGCACTTTGCTCCGTGTGATGAATCTTGCAGCAATACCACAATTTGACTTAGCTTGACAAAATCCCTTCAGACAGTCTTTCGAAGCACGGAGAGAACGATCGAAGTAACTGAATTAAGTTTTAGTTGTTATGATATGCACTTGTTCATCATGTAATCGCAACTGCCCTGATTAAATGAAGATGTATTGAGTAAACCACTTTCATCAGCTAGATATGATCCAATCACACGACCAGCGCGAATGCACATCACTGCTATTTCAGTCTGTCCCGCCGGTATCGGTACTTTCACAAAACGATGAATTTATGACAAACTAACATCATTTTTGAGCTTCTCAACCTCTAGTTTATCCTAGCGTGATACCATGAATTCATTCCGCTGTTATAAGGGTATCAGTCTGTCGTTCCCTCACACACCTATCATTTTTATATTTCTCAACCTTCAGTCAAGGAATCTATTGAGTGTTAGTTACAACGAACAGCAATTATCGCAGTGCTTGCTTGTTGTGTTGCCACGATTCTTGACATCAAGGATATACCCTTCGAGTGAAAAACTGTCAACAAAATCAAGGTAACAGTGATCTCACTGCTGAAGACTCATAACCATGCCGGCAGCGCACCTGCCTGAGCTTTGAGCATTGTGTGTGCAATCCGCCGATCGTCTGGTAGGCTCTGTTACGATGCCTTCAGACTGCTGTACACCTACCGTAGACGTATGGCAAAACGCTGCATTCCCAAGAAAGATTGCTTAATCCAGGAAAAATGAGGTATGAGAGGAACCGATCTGCTTGTAGCACATCATACGGGGCAAGTTGAAACCTAAATTTTCGCTCATGGGAACAACAATCTCCAGTAGATCCACGCCAGCGATGAGCAGTGATAATGCCGTCATTGACGTTTCAGTCTGTTACTGTTGACATGCACAGAACCGTCCAACCGAACTGCACACAGTCCTGCAACAGGATTTTACACTTTGAAGGTGCAAAACGCATCCTAAACATTATTACACTGTTATTTAGGATATCTAAGAAAGCATTCAACTTGCCGGAATCTTCACTCAGAAGAATAATACTGTCCGCACATTTCATTGCAGACAGTTTATTGCCTGAGCAAAGTTCGATGCCGCCATTCTCATACGAGGATGGGACTATCTCAAGTATCAATTCAATCACAAAATTGAAAACGAAAATTGAAAGAGGGCAACCCTGACAAACATCACACTTCGTGGTGAACTTGGGTGAAAGACCGCCGTAAGCGCGCTATCGGCTCACAAGAAGATCTGTCACCCTTCCTGTAAATCGGTGCAGTCACCGATTTACACCATTCTCAGGGAATCTGTCCACTAAACCAGATTATGCGGAAACATCTTTCTAAATCCAAAACCGAAGCTTCACCTACATCCTTAAAAAAGATGGAGACAACCCATCCGGTCCAGCGGCTTTCTACCTTTTCAACTAACACATCTCCCTTATAACCTCCACTTCTGATGGAGTAGTGATTTCTACCTTCATCGTCTCCCTTGCAGGTATATGCGGAAGGTCCGCTGTTGAAGTGGGCCATCTGAAATGTCTCTTAAAGTGTTCCGCCCAACAGTCCAGAAGAACTACCTGAGAGTGAATCAGTGAGCCGTCGGATTCCTTGATTAACTCACTTACACCAGGCTTCCGTGAGCCGGTGCCTCCAATCAAACGGAAAAGATTGTGAGCATTGCCAATAGACGCAGCCTTTTCCATTTCCATACATTTCGCAATCCGCCAATCCTCGAGGTCATTTCTCAGGCTCCTAGTCAGTTGGCGTCTCAGGGAATCACGCACTTCATTGAATGTGGCATCTGAAGGGACGAGCGTGCAGGCATCCAACAGAGCAGCTGACGTCGAAGAGGTCCATCGTTTGTGAGCCCTATTTGAACCGGAGTCCTGTGTGGCATTTGTAGCAGTATATAAAGCTTCCTTGATCTGTTGCCAACGTTTATCTGGGTCGTGAACATCCGGCTGCATAGATAATCGTGTGGAAAGCTCCGCCTGAAAAGCAGATCGTTGGTTATTGTCCAGAAGCAACTGTACAGGATGGGTGGCATAAACAGAATTGAGCGCGTATCAAGACGTGAGTCCACAGGCATGGACCAAAATGAACGACCATCTTCACTTGATCCACGCCACCGGTGACCAATCACAATTTGGTCAATCTGAGTCCAACGTTGTGAAGATGTAGGAGGACGCCATGTGAGTCTATGCCGCTTCTTATAGCAGAAGTTCATACTCGCCAGAAACAATCTGTGGTCAGAGCAAAGCTGAATGAGACCATCGTAGTTATCAGTACGATCGGTTGGGATAGCAAACAGGCCTCCGATGTGCCTTTCGGAATCCTCCAAGCGACCATCTTGGGCGTCTAAATACCAAGCAATGACCGCCACATCTGTTGGAAGTACTTTTCGAAGCAGCTGAGGCAAATGCTGATAGAATTCGTCCATGGTTTCAGAGGAACCGCGGTAAGTGAGTGCATACACAGACACGACGAACAAGCATCGACGTTTCAGTTTGTGGCTGTCGACATGCATAGAACCGTCCAACCGAACTGCACACAAACGACTGCTGACTGGAATCCAGTCTAGCAGTGCACGCTCAGCCCTGTCTCATGTTCAAAGCAATGCCAACGTCAGCCTGACCACGAGCACTTGAAACCGGATCACCAAACACACGAAGAGTAAGGCGAGAGACTGAGGTTGTATCTGGGGTGGGAAGAGTGATCAGAGAAGTGGGGTCTTGTATGCGTGTTTCGGAGACACAGCGTAAATCTATACTGAAAGTCTCAAGAGTTCTAGCGAGGGCAGCCTGTTGCCCTATCTGACATAGTGTGCGGACGTTGAAGGCAGCCAAGCGAAGTGAACACTTAGGCTTAAGGAATGCATTCGATTTGTGCCCAACTCCAGGACTACCGCTTTTGTCAGAGCCGCAATAACCCGTGGCGTTTTGTATCGACCTTGAACTAAGGGACGAAAAATTGGTAAGGCCATTTACAGCAAAGACACTAGAGGTTTCTGGGTGAATCGTGCTTCGTATCTGCCCACACCGCAGAACGGGTTTTTCTTTGGGAACCCTAACCGGAGCCTCTGACTCAAAAGTCTGACCCAGCACGGGAACGTGACGGAAAAGCCAGTGAAAAAACTTCTGGTCCGTCACATGAGATATGGTGTCTTATCGTCGCTGATGCTTTGTTGTCGATCTCCTTTCATCAGCGGGGTAGATGTATTTCCCCTGTAGATGAGGTTACCACCAGAACAATTTATAGAGTATTTCCCTGTGTAGTCGGGTTGCGCTCGCATTATTCTATTCGTGAGTCTAGCAGTTTCGTCCGATGCTGCGAGGAACTTATCTCTTAAAAGTGGGTTCCCAAATTCCATTAACACAGGCCCAGGGTCCTGATTCTCTCTTGGGTTTGCTGACCGGGGACCCAGCCAAAAAACTCGATTCAGAACAGCGTGCTTGGACACACCAATCTGCCTTAATAGGCTTGTAACTTGGTGCCTCAGATCCCTGAATCGCTGTCTAGCTGGCAAACAGGTCGGCTCAGGTATCCTCTTTACAACGATATCCCTCTACCTTCCTGTGGTAATTTCTGCTATGTTCTCAAACTTCAGTTTCATCACCACAGCGACCGTTTGATCTCTCTTTTTTTACTTCGCAATCATTATTGTTTAACGTACTCTGCAGTCCGGATATCTTGTTCACAAGAAACTTCTCTACGTTACTTCATATGAAGGGAGAAACAGTACGGGCTCTGCATACACCCCAGCGATGGAGACAACAGACAAGTTATATTTGGGCTTACCTTGTGCATACGGTTGCTAGTAAGTTCAGGTCAGGCCAGATCACAGGACTTGCAGCTTGACCAACGAGTTCAGATTCTTTCGCGCGTGAGCTTCAGTATCTAAGCGTGCTTCGACTGCAAAAGTATTTTCTTGGCACTTTGGGGTTGACGAATTCGACTTCAGAGCGTAAAATCGGGTTCACTTACGGAAAAAGCAGAGACTCACAATTTGTACAGACCGAAAGCTAGAACACAGCACGAACGCACACTGGGTTTAAGCGGGCGAAACAAGGTCCAACCCATGAAACTAACTGGAATGAAGAGTACTGCATACAGAATGAGAACCAGAAGGACTAAATAAATACATAATAGAGCAAGAGTTCGAGACTGGTAGACAGGCGGAACTGGGATGTGTAAGAGGAATTGCAACAGTTGTAAGTGATAAGAGACGTGGGTACTTTGGATTTTGTAGAAGGGCCGTTGCCTACAAGTGCTATTGTTAGGCGGTAGATCCCAGGTTACTGAGCACGTGTGGAAAGTGTCCACGTCGGATTGCACACCACTGACATTTGAGTTTCCGACTATCTTGGCATTATCTGTGAACAAATAGCAGGGAGACTTCAGCTCTCTCACCAGGTCATTTATGAAAACGAGGAATAGCAATGGCCCTGAGACAGACCCCTGTGGAACCCCATTACATGCGTTCGCAAAGGATGAGGTGGAACCTTCTACCTTGACGTAGAATTCCCGGTTTCTCGGGTGGTCCGTTAACTATCCCACCACTGGGGGAGTTGTTTGCACCACCGCCAATTTAGAGGTGGAAGACAGTGGCTTACCGAGTCAAACGCCTTCTTGAAGTCCAGGCAACACACCTCATCATCATCATCGTACAGTGTTAAACAGCGAGGCGAACTCCACTGACCATTGCCTTTCTTATCATGTTGCACGAAGAAGCAGAAATGAATATACAGTATAGGTAGGGAGTGGACCTACAGGAGTGGAAAAAGGAAACAACGCCCTAATAACCAACGCACGTAATACACAGTCTAACTGTACAAACACACATTGATCAATCAATTGGATTCGACTGAAAATGACAACATGATCGCCACTGTTCAAGGTTCGCTGCCATATCGTTCAGTGTCTCCAACCAATTGGATGACGGATCTTTTGGACCCCAACCACGAAGCCGTGAGGCACCTACTTTTCCTAAGTTCGCTGTACATTTTCTCATTCTCCGCTGCCACGTCATCTGTTGGCCTCCATGTGGTTTCTTCCACTCCCGAGGAAGAACGAGAAACAAGGCATATCATGCCAGACGTGTGTTTGCTATACTCAACACATACCCCAACCAACGAAATCTACTAATCTGGATATGCCGTGACAGAACATCCTGCGAAATGGTATCCAATACTCGGCTTCTGACATCAGCATTGCTCAATCAGTTCTTCCACCCAATTTTAGCGATACTACGCAAACATCGATGGTTGAAAACCTCAAAACGACAAATGTCTTCCGCGCGCAAACCCCAAGTCCCGCAAACACAACAAAACTGAACGCACCGTGGCACAATACACACGACCTTTCAACTTCAGTGAAATATCGGGTTGGCGCTACGAGTGCTTCGGTCCAGCGTACGCCGCTCGAGCTTTGAATATATACGCGTGCTTACCTCTACTATTGTGCTCCCATCCGTCGACACACTACTGCCGAGATAAGTGAAACGGTCGGCGATTGTTAGTACCTCCCCATCGAGCATCATGTTCGGAACCGTTGAAGTCCAATCTTGCAACATCACTTTACACCTTGAAGTTGCAAAGCGCATGTTGAATGGAGCTACAGCTTATACAGGTCTACCTAGTGCACAATGTACATGTTCTGTGAAATCGAATAAGCAAACAAGATCGTCCGCGTAATCCAGGTCGCACAGCTTCTAACTCTGTTAGTTTGAATATTTTGCAAGGCATTCTCTATTATCTCGTCGACGACGAAGTTGGACAGGAATGAAGAAATGGGAAATACTTGTCGAAGGATCCGCGATCACACCTGTCCAGATGTTGTCACTTTATCTAGAAAAGATTGCAGGTTCGTCTGGCTTGACACCCTTGACGAACCCGTGCTGCTCCACTCGCAGTAGGTCATTGTTATTTAGATGACCATAAATCTTGTCCTTAATGCATCGCCCCATGACAATTAAAACGATTGGCAGAAGGCTTACGGAGCATCAATTTGAGGTCCGGTCTCTTCGTCCACTCTTGTGAATCGGGGCAACCTGTGTCACTCTCCAGTCCTCCGGTATCTTTCCCTTTTTGATGGAAAGGTTGAATAATGCTGCTAGTTAATGTGAACCGACCTCAGCTAGGAGCTGTAGGATGGCGGGATGATTGCCATCAGGCCCCTCAGCTTTAGGTTTACTCAGGCTGCAGAGCATTAATCTTACCTCCTCCGGCGTGATGGCCGCATCTAATAAAATAGGTACCTCTGGATAATGGGGATGCACTGGCCGTCGACCTGGGTCTTTGATGAAGACCGATCGGAAGTACTCCGGGAAGGTTTAGGCCTTTTGCCCTGGGATGCTGGGGTGATCACCTGTCACAGATTGCATGTTTCCAACGACCACCCTCATTGTCCCCTTGGGCTGTACACAGTTTTTTTTATTACATGCTTGCGCGTGAGTGCGGTGGAAGGGATATATACCACATAGCCACGAGGGCCCAGTTGGTCAAGTAATCGGACTCGGGACTATTTTACTGGTTGCTATTTCGATTCCAGTGAGCTATTGTGGGGCCATGTGTAGCTGTACGCAAAAATATGAATCAACTGGATGCTCCCTTGAATCATTCTCGCCGAGTGATTGGTCCCATAGACATCCCTCTCCCTTCCACACAAGACTGTAGAGACAAGATTCAACCTTCCAATCAGATATATGCGCATCCGACGAGACTGCACCTTGACGTGGTGTGATGGCTTGCGCGCCTCTATGACCCAAAGAGCTATACAGGATGGCTTCCTTAAGCCGGAGATGCAATCATACCTGACAGGTCAATGGGTAGAGATCAGACGAAGTCCAGTCTCCTGGTCCTCCAGGTTGGGGGTTGATTTGAGCTGGCAACTCAGTCGGAAAAACCAGTGGAAGAATAATTGATCCAAGCAAATGGGCTTCCACTAAGCCATCCCGCTGCCTTGCGGATAGGTTCTTGTCAGAACTAAAGGCTTTGGATGAGGACCCTAACCGTTCTCCTGCTTTGTGGCTGGACACCCTAGCAGTACCCGTCCAACATCTCCCATGAACTGCACGACTACAAAGAATTCCATACTGCATCGGTCGTCGCGCAGGTTAATCAGGACCGCGCTGCCCATTGCATCGAGCGGGGTGGGTAGTGATAAGTGTGCTACTGCTCAGAGTTCCCTCTCTGTTATTCAACCTTTGTCTTCTGTCCCTAACCATCCCTCTTTGCCCCATCTATCCACCCATAATGCTCCCATTGATAACACGGTCGATACTCGCAACGATTCACTGTCAAATAGTGTCGGGAATAATCATCTGACTGGTAACTCACATTTTCTCAAGCCCCGTCAGCCTCTGAATCTCGGCTCCTTCAACGTGCGTACACTCATGCAGGCCGGTCAGCAGGCGTGCCTAGCCCTCACAATGAACTCTCTGAAGATTGATGTTTGCTGCTTAAGCGAAACGCGTATCCAGGATTCGAGCAATGTAATTCAGCTAACTGCTCCAGGTATCTCATCGAGGTATATTCTGCGCACCTCAGGAGACGAAGCAGCTAGAGCTGTGGGTCAACGTGGTGTAGGAATTGTCTTGACTGACAAGGCTGAGGCTGCCCTATTAAACTGGATCCCTGTTAACAGTCGTTTATGTGCTGTGAGACTCCAAGGGTCAGTCGGCGTTCGAAAGGATAGTTGTGTTAAACGCAATTTGTTCGTGATCTCGGCGTACGCCCCAACGGACTGCAGCTCAGACCTGCAGAAAGATGAGTTCTATGATAACCTCGCCACTCTCGTTCGCAGCAGTAAAGGTTCCGACATTGTAGTGCTAGCTGGTGACTTCAATGCACAAGTTGGCAAACTCAGTGTGTCAGAAGCCTGTTTAGGTGGGCGTTGTGCTTTACCCGCTGAGCGCACAGATAACGGGGATAGGCTTCTCCAATTTTGTGCAGACAATCGATTGTTCTTGTCTAGCACAAATTTCCGACACAGCTCGCGTCGCACAGCGACATGGCGCTCTAACTCTACAGGTACTTTTAGTCAAATTGACCATATCGCCGTAAGCTACCGGTCGCGCAGTTCTGTTCAGAACTGTAGATCTTACTGGTCCACGTACGTAGAGACGGACCATGCCTTAGTTTTAATGCGATTATCTCTCCAGCTCCATGGCCATCGTCGCAAACCGCAAACCCGATTAGCCGTGCAACGTTTGTGTGATCCAGACGTTTGCACCCGTTATGAGCAGAAGTTAGCACATGAGCTAGGATCCACGGAGAACAGTAATGTAGATGAGCATTGGTCTCATATCAAACAGGCGATGCACGTTGCAGCAGGTTTTGCCTGTGGTCCTGGATCCGTTGTCCATCAAAGACACTGGATCTCGCAAGAGTCGCTGAGTATAATGGAGCAAAAGCGTCAGCTTTCGAACCGTAAGGAGATGAATAAGATGCGGAGAAAGCTGCAAAGACAAGTTACGCGAAGCCTTAAGAAGGATCGCGAAAATTGGTGGGTCAATATAGCCGAAGAAATGGAAGTGGCAGCTGCTTCAGGTAACAGTCAAAGACTGTTCAAACTTATTCGTGACACCAGTGGACGGCGAACTCAGGTCAGTGAAGCGATTTGCAATAGGAATGGAGAACCCATCCATAACAAACAGCAAAGGCCTGACCGATGGGCCGAGTGCTTCAAGGAACAGTTTAGCTGGCCGCACGCTAGTGTAGTTACTCCCGTGTCAACAACTGTGACTCCTTGGGTGGTATCACTTGAGCCCCCATCAGAAGTAGAAGCAGAGTCATGTATTCGATTACTAAGGCGGGGGAAAGCGGCAGGTCCCGACGAACTTCCCCCAGTTCTTTTCAAACTGGGTGGTGAGGCGTTGATAAAATCACTAACCGCCTTGCTCCGTGACATTTGGAAGGAGGAGCGTATTCCGTCCCTATGGAGCGAGTCATTGATTGTTCCCATCTTCAAGAAGGGAATAAGCAATGACTGTAGTAATCATCGTGGGATCAGCTTAATCCCGATAGTCACCAAAGTATTAGCTTCGATTTTGCTGCACCGTCTTACACCGGCTCGCGAGAGGAATGTCCGCGAACAGCAGGCTGGATTCCGCCCAGGTCGAGGATGCATCGACCAGATTTTTACTCTTCGCCGACTTCTTGAAACGCGTCACACGCACCGCCGACCAACAATAATGCCTTTCTTAGACCTGAAAGGCGCATTCGATTCAGTTGATCGAACATCGCTTTTCAGTACTCTTCATCGAAAAGGTATGCCCCAGAAGTTCGTGAACCTAATGAGATCATTGTATTCTCATACTTCTGGCCGCGTAAGGGTTTACGGCGAACTATCCGGTCGGTTCGAAACGACCAGTGGTGTTCGGCAGGGATGCCCTTTGTCTCCATTCCTTTTTAACTTCGTCATGGACGAAATAATGGAGTGGGCTGCAAAATCTTCAGGATGTAGGGGTCGAACTAGAAGATAGTGAAAAGCTATGTGACTTAGATTACGCAGACGACGTTGTCTGCTTGTTCGAATCCACGGAACATGCTCAGCGTGCACTAGATAATCTCGCAAGAGCTGTAGCTCCATTCGGCATGCGCTTTACACCTTCAAAGTGTAAGGTGATGTTACAAGACTGGACGTCAACAATTCCGAGCTTGATGCTCGATGGGGAGGTGCTGACAGTTGTCGACCACTTCACCTACCTCGGTAGCTGCGTGACGACGGATGGGAGCACAGTAGTAGAGGTGAGTACGCGGATATCCAAAGCTCGAGCGGCGTACGCTGGACTGAAGCACTTGTGGCGCCGATCCGATATTTCACTGAAGTTGAAAGGTCGTGTATACTGTGCCACTGTGCGTTCAGTTTTGTTGTACGGTTGCGAAACTTGGAGTCTGTGTGCTGAAGATATTCGTCGTCTTGAGGTTTTCGACCATCGATGTTTACGTAGTATCGCTAGGATTGGGTGGAATAGCCGAGTAAGCAACGATGAGGTAAGAAAGCGAGTATTGGGTACTAATTCAGAGAACGTTCTGTCGCAGCGTATCCAACTTAGTAGACTTCGTTGGTTGGGACACGTGTTACGTATGGCAAACACACGTCTACCGTACCGTGTCCTATTCTCCGCCCCTTCTAGGGAGTGGAAGAGACCACGTGGAGGTCAACAGATGACGTGGCAACGAGGAATGAGAAAATGTACAGCAGACTTAGGAAAAGTAGGTGCTTCACGTCTTCGTGGTTGGGGTCCAAAAGATCCGTCTACCAGTTGGCTGGAGACACTGAAGGATATGGCTGCGAACCGTGAACAGTGGCGATCGTGTTGTCACTTTCTATCGAATCAGAATGACTGATCGATGTGCGTTTGTACAGTTAGACTGTGTATTCCGTGTGTTGGCTACTAGGGCATTCTTTTCTTTTCGCACCCATGTAGGTCCACTCCCTGTCCATCTTGTATATTCATACTTTTTAATTCAACGTGCAACATGGTGAGAAAGGCAGTGGTCAGTGGGGCTTGCCCTACTGTTTAACGCTGTACGATGATGATGATGAGGGCCCACTGCACTATTGGAGATAACCGGTAACTGGACCCTGAGTATTGGAGTAGTGAAGATTCACATAAGGTCCCAATAAGTCAGGTGTGGTAACGATCCGGACGACAGTGGATTACCGTCTAGTTGATGTTTTCGCGCTTTTTGCGATGGCCAACTCGAACGTGATTTTTACGTCTTCCGTATTTTAACCGCTGAGTCTCGCACCCTTATGTACTGTGGGTATCTGGCGTGACCTTGATTTTCCTGGAAGTGCTTCCAAGCCTGGAGCACCTTCTGCTGAGCCTTAGTCACGGCACTGTTTTAGCAAGCAGGACGACCCCTAAGTGGGGCGAATTCATCAGCTAAAAGATTGAGATTGTTTTATGTGAAAGACAGTAATCTCCACTGTCGTCCGGATCGTTACCACACCTGACTTATTGAAACCTTACGTGGTTCTCCGTCGCTCCGAGTCTCAGTCTGATTGCCGGCCATCCCTAATAGCACAGTGGGCCTTCGTGGCTGAGGCATATACCCTTTCCTCATCACTCAAGCACAAGCATGTAGTTAAAAAATGTTTCCGTACGCCATCTATATTGCCGGATAGACAATTTCAGTTTAACGAATTAGACCCTAATACGTTATGGTCCCCGGGAAACCTGCGCACTTGATCTCAGCTTGCACATCCGATCGCTCCAGCCGACTACAGTAAATTAGAAGACAACAACACAACTGGCCAGAAATGTCCTTCACAGAAATTACTTTGCGGTATATAAAGTGAAAATCGAACATTCCCAAACTCGGGCGTCCAGTTAGGTTCAAGCTCTGTTGTGCCGATTAGGCTGATAAAAAATGTCTTGCCGGATTCATTATTGATTCGTTGACCCAATATGTGACGGACTGTAGGTGACTGCTCGATCAGCAAAAAGGTTACGTCATGAGTGATCCGATAATTTATTGGACATTGATTGTTCAATCCGGCCTGGCACGCTTGAGCTGGTTAATGGCTTGCCTGGAAAGTTTTTTTCGTTTTAACCTCCAAACAGCCCTCAACACTAGCCTGCTGACATCTAGCTGCCTGAAGTTTCTCCTCCACTTGCGTTAGTATACTACCGCCCATTCCGCCATCCTCTTTGTTTAGCCCATAGTTGGGGATGGGCAAAGTGGTTCCATGTTAACCATGTTTTTCAGACGCCAACACAATCTGCCTCGGGAGCCTCTTCTTGAATTTCCTTCTGCTTGTTGCGTACACTACAGACATTACCACAGAGTATCAACAGGCTCTTCAATGTTTCTGGCCGGCTTTCCTTACTAGAGCTTCTGCGCTCGAGCGTTAATCCCGAGTGCTTCGCTCGTCTTTTGGCAAAGAAGTTAACGGTTGGTAGATGGAAGGGCTACGACGTTGTATAAGGCTGTCCATAGGTGTTCCGCTTTGGGCAATTTGATTCCACGGCGTGGTGGTTTTTTGTAGAGTACCCTGCCGAGGACCCACGTCCTGACCACGCTTAGTTGATGGATTATTGGGGATTTTTAATACCTGGTTGTGCACTTATTTTCTACTGTTTGATTTTGACACGCCGTCCTTTGCGAAGAGTCTGCGAAGCCGTGCTTACGCTGAGTGGCCTTGTCGGGTTTAATTTGAATACTCCAGCCGTCCTAAGAAGCATTACCATACGAGCCCCGTATGGACGAACTTTGGGAAAGTCTTTGGCACTATTATTACAATGTCTAGGGAGAGAGCGGGAAATCAGTACCCTGTTTACGACCTTTAACTGTAAATTTCCACTGCTTTACTTGAATAAAAATATGCTACTCTCCCGATCCTGTAATTCGAAACCCCTACTTTCCGAATTATGGTCCAAAAGAACACCACAACTTATGAAAAAGCACATATTATGCAAGTTTACGAATTGCGCTCATTAACGAATACGGTTTGTTCATTCCTGTTATTTCGGTTGGTTGTTGGTGTTTTTTCATCCCGTACACGCTGTTGGTATCTGCAAAGGAATTTTAAGGGAACTGGTAGCTATACATATTAGCGTACTTACCAGTTCCCTTCACTGATACCAACAGCGTACACAGGACGAAAATACGCCACCAACCAACTGAATTAACAGGAATCTACATATCGTATTTGTTAATGAGCGCAATCTACAAATTTGCACGCGTTTTTTATAAGTTATGGTGTTCTCTCGAACATAATTCGCAAAGTGGTCATTCAGAACTACAGGATAAAAGGATTTACATAGGTTTATTTAAGTAAAGCAACGGCTTTTCCTTTGAAAGCTATAAACAGGGAACTAGTTCCCCGCGCGTTTTTCCTCCGAAGTGCAGGTATGCCCATAATGGCCGTGATAGCGCTGCTCAAACATTGTACTGTTAGTGCCCACAGCTTTCCCAAAATGCCCATATGGGAGTGATGCTTGGATAACGTTTACGCACTTCACATAGGCAAATTCAACTTGTCAGAAAAGCCAATGATAAATAAATTATAGACAGTGAAACGGGGCTGGGTAATTGTCATGAGTCTTCAATCTTTAAATGCACCTTATGTAGCGAAGGACGGCTGCATAATGAATTCTACTACGGTTTACGTGATGACTGCAAACTAATAGCAACAATGGCCAGTAAATAAATTATAAGTCCATAAATTCAATATGGTAGGCAATCTCCACGCTTATTCACAGCACTGTGGGCCATCCCAACGCTGTCATACATTTGCCCACGGTGTGCAATGTGCTGCTTCGGACGGAGGTGGATTTTATCGGCTGCTGCTAAGATCCATAAAGCCGGGAATTCCCGATTTTTACTAGGTCGTGTCGTGCGTAATTTTGTTTTTTCTGCGTCAGGCCTCCACTTTCCTAGCCGCATGACCCGCTTCAGTAACACGTGCAATGGGATACCCACATGTTATAAGAGATCTACCACATGTTATCAGAGTTCCGTTGTCCTTGGTTAGATCCCCTACAGAATGTTTCGTGAATGCCCTTAATTACATCATTTTTCCTGCTAAGTGCTATCTCGACATATGGCTCAAGCCGTGAGACTGCTCTGGTGGGGGTCTGTACCCCTTCAATCTTCATAATAGAGGCAGTGGGTATCCCCCCCCCCCCCGTGTAAGCTTCCTCACTACAGCTCAGTGACATAGACTCAAGCGTGAGTCTCAAGTCACCACCTCTTCAGAAATACGTCCAGTAATCGCTTGAACAAAATGTCATTAGGCTCTTCCACCACTTCGTCTGGCAGCTCTTTCCATAGACAGGCCACCCCCCCCCTCCCGAGATAGACGATACACCAGAGGTAGGCTCACCGAGTTAGCGGGTGTTCCCTCGTGCAATCAAGTTCACGAAGAGGAAGCTCTGCACGTAATCCTGGGCCAAAGTCGCCTCGGATGATATACTGGAAGATCAAGTCTCCTCGGACTCTCTGATATGCCACTGAAAACAACCCAGTAATCTTCAGCCGCCCTTCGTAGCTGACTCCGCGTAGCCCTCCAATAAGGCAGGTTGCGCTTCTTTGCACTCGTACCAACTTTTCCACTTCTACAGCCGCACAAGGGGAAACAGCTGGTCCCCCTTATTACGACCTAAGTCGTACATGGAATGCATACAGTACCTTCAAAGCGTCGAGTGAGGGATGGCCGAACGATCGATTAATCGGCCCAAGGATACTCCACGCGGACGCACAAACCTTGTCGGTGTTATTCTTCGTTTTTAGTGACGAGGCCACCATCACTCCCAAATCCTTCTCACAGGCAGAACGGTGAAGGGGTGCCTCGTGCACACAGTACATCCCATTACTGGACGGCACCCCTACTTGCATGTGTGCACACTTATCGGTGTTAACTGGCAGTGACCACAGATCAGACCATCTTTCACGGGCCTTGATATCCTCCTGAAGAACAAGCTCATCTGCATTTGATGGAATCGTACGCCAGGTCTTGAGGTCGTCTGAATAGAAGAGACGGCGATTAAAGAATCGCTGGTAGATCATTGATACAGGCCAGGAAGAGGAGCGGGCTTGGAACGATCCTTGTGCAACACCCTTGGTAGCCACTTGACAAGCTGACATCGGATGTACTACTCGTATTGCAAAGGTCCTCCGTTCCAGAAAGTCCACGATCCACAGAACCAACCCTTGCAGCACGCAGCCCGTTCCCAACATCGGTTTTCGAACAGTTTGTTTAGCAGACATTTTATACGGATCAAAAATGAATTGATACGAAGAAAATCGACCACCGGAGTAATGTGCCGCGCTTGGTTGGCGTTTTATTTAAATACATCGGTCTAATTCATCGAAATGACCTGAAATACCTTTGTAAAAATCGCTCTAACTTATTCCCTCGAAATGGGTAAAATAAGGACAATTATTCCGGAAATCATAACTTGGGTGATAGAAATGAGCAACATAAAATGTAGTTTGGGAAGAGTGGCGGAAATTAATGAAGTATATTACGTATATCAAACGACCGGCACAGACCGGTCGGAAACCGTTTAGAAATCGTCTAGAAACCACTCAGAAACCGCTCGAAAACCGATCGGCGTAATAGTATAAACTCTTCGAAAACCGGTCGAAAACCGATCGATATCGGAGCCCTTTTCCAACGATTTTCGAAGAGTTTATACTATTACGCCGATCGGTTTTCGAGCGGTTTCTGAGTGGTTTCTAGACGATTTCTAAACGGTTTCCGACCGGTCTGTGCCGGTCGTTTGATATACGTTTTATACTTCATTAATTTCCGCCACTCTTCCCAAACTACATTTTATGTTGCTCATTTCTATCACCCAAGTTATGATTTCCGGAATAATTGTCCTTATTTTACCCATTTCGAGGGGATAACATAGAGCGATTTTTACTAAGGTATTTCAGGGCATTTCAATGAATTAGAACGATGTATTTAAATAAAACGCCAACCAGGCGCGACACATTACTCCGGTGGCCGATTTTCTTCGTATCAATTCATTTTTGATCCGTATAAAGTGGCTGCTAAACAAACTGATTGAAAATCGTTTGAAAACCGATATCAGGAACGGGCTGCGTGCTGCAAGGGAAGGGAACTACAAGGCCGAATGTCTTGAGCTTCCCAAAAGGCGGTCGTGCGGAACTATTCCAGAAGCTTTGCTAAAATTTACGACGATTACGCCCGTAGGGCGTCCTTCTGTAGTGGCATTCAACCTTGGTTATTTGTGTTTATCTGAATTCGCAACACCAAGCGCCGTAGCCACGGCCGTTGCCCGTACAAGCTACATGCACACCTTTCCAATATACACTAACCACTCTCCCATACTCATAGTGCTCTGCTTCTCATGGGCTGTGGGAGACACTGTCCTGGTGATCGTGGTGGCATAATGCAGAGAACCACTGTAACGGACGGGTAGTCCAGGCGTATTGGGAAGGAATGGCGGACGCAAGCAGTAAGGAAACAGTTTGGAAAGGTTAAACTAACCTTACACTTAGACCTTATTCTTCGTCCAGCCTTCAAGTGCAATTAGCAAGTTTGTCAGGCAGGATTTACTTTTCCAAAGTCCATGTTGTTGTCAGCATAGTAGGTCTTTTACACCGATATGCTTCTAGATTTGCGTGGTCGGCAGGCGTTCCAAAGTCTTTCCCACCACCGATGTTAGAACGACAGGTCGACCGTTGACGGCCACGGCCCCTTTCTGGAGTTTCTTGACTTCATTCTGCTGGCTGACCCTTTACCCAACCTCTTGATTCTGATGACTAACTTATGCGGAGTTTTGGTTGGTGTATTCAAATTAATTACGTTAGAAAACGGCAGTACGGACGGGCTCAAGCTGTACATATATACCGAACAAGGCCTGTAACGCAAGTAGCGGACGTACAAAGGGTATTCCTAGAAGCACCCCTAAGTCAGTTCAGTTCAGATTGCACAGTTCAGGTAATGGCCACGGCCAATCGAGCGTCCAGAATTCCTGCGATGGTATGCACACCCGTTATGCACCCACCACTGCCGAGTGTATATCGTCGAATCCCCGCTAAAAATGAGAGGGAAACTGAAAACCTCGTCGCACATCAACTGCGAGGGACATTATGCATCGTGAGCTCTCACTGAGACAGTGTGCAATGAGCGAAGAATTCGACTAAAACACTCCAGAAGGACCAGCGCTCCCCATCGTCCATCTAGTTAACATACCAGAAGCTCACTACGAGGAAATATCTCACACCACTTGCGATCTAGGGTACCTTTGAAAGATCGGATGGTCTGGAGATCTGTCATTCCACCAGGTGGACAATTCCAACTGTTCTTGACTCTGTTACCGGAGACGTGCGATCCAGCCATCAACCTAGCTCGGGCTTTTATTAGTTTCTTTTCATGTACCTTTGTTCTGGAATCTAAGGGCACTTGGAACAGACTGTAAAGTACATGCGTGGAAATCCTCCCTAGCCGTTGTCATATACTTGTACTGTTGAGACCATGCTCTTTATTTTATAAACCTTCGAGCAGGTAAAACATGCATCAATCACCACACTTCAAAAGTTGTTTATATTTTGCACACGTGAAGTTGCATAATTTTGATTCGAACTTGGACTGCCGTGACGGTGGTACCTGACAGTGACCTTTGTTGAACTCTGGTCCTTGTTGTTAGACGTTATGGCCGTACGGTTGAGGTTTGTACATAATTGTGCGTGTATAACTTGTTAATCCAGTACCGTAGGAACTACGAATCAATCTTGTTGTGGTTTGTGGGTTCGTTTTTGAATTGGCTACGCGTTACTCACAGCCGGAATAACTGTAACAGTACTCAAGTTGGAATCTCCAGGAGGAAATCAATCAGAAATGCCAGGAAGAGAACAGAGAGAAACCGAATCTGGACAGGAAGTAACCCGGCAAGTCCCTGGGGTATTTTTGGTGATAATGATTCCTTAGATATTTCTAGGTCTACTGGTCTTGTCAGTGCAATTTTACGTACTTCAGCTAGTGGTATAGAATTCAAACGTGATGATATCTATCGATTGAGAAAAGTTGAAATATAAACCCAGTTTAGGTGTGCTAGAGAAGATGCTGAATCGGCCAGGGAAGAACAACTCCGAAGGCGGGAGCAAGGGGTGACTTTGGAGACAACGGAGCATACGGCCGTTCAGCCTAGCGGCTCTGTGGAACGATTAAAATCGACTTGTACCAGTGTAACCCAGTCTATTGACTTACCAAGAGTGGAACTGTCCCCATTCGAGAGGAGCACAGAACAGTACTGTAAGTTCGTTAAACAATACCAAAACTCCGTGGAAAGGAGAGTATCCGATCCAGGGCAGTGATTCTTGTATTTACTGCATTACTGTCGTGGAAGAGCCAAGGGATCAATCGACTGGTGCTCGATGCTGGATCCCGAAGAAGGTTGCACTCGGGCATGTGAAATCCCAAAAGACCTATTTTGGGCAACACTTTAAAGTCGCCCGGAGTTTGATCGGTGGTGTACTATCAGACGCAAAACATTCCAAAGGCTAGTCGGCCTCTCTAGCCAGCTGGGTGATAAAAATGTAGAACTGCAGCATGGCTTCGAATCACCTAGATTACCGATCGCACCCGAACGCACTACCCACGTTGGAGACCACAGTTCGCAGTTTACCCACAGAACTACAGGCCGAGGAAGCCGAAGGGATCAGTAAATTTGGGCGAGAAACCACGTTTGAAGTCCCGACGCAGTTTATAGACCGTCATGCCCGAATAGCAAACAGTCGTCTCGGTCAGCTTGTGTGCGAGACGAGCAAGTCACCTAGGATCGCGACGACACAAAGCTGGATCAGAGAACCAAGTAGAGGCCAACCATGGGCAAAAACACAAGCACTATCCGCGAAGTTGAAAATTTGCCGGTGTGAAAGGTTTGTGGGGCGCGTCATCGCTTAGTGAGGTGCCCTTGCTTCCGCAACGCGGACGTCGACGAACGGTGGGAAAAGTCTATGAGACTGGGCGCGCGCTTCGTTTGTCACAACGATTCACATCGAGCAGCGGTGTGCCGAACGAAGCCCAGTTGTAGTCAGGATGGATGCCATGGGAAATACCATTACCTACCGCAGAAGCCCAAGAAATTGAATGCCGAAGAGACCTCGGGGCCAAGTGTGGTCTTCTCAGTGTCTCGCTCCACTAACAAGCCCTTTTGCCTGGGAGTAATGGCAGTCGGCGAAGAAACCCCAACTGGGGCCATAAGGGCGTTGGCCTTCGTAGATAGTGGCTGGGATACCACTCTAGTAAGGAAGGAGTTTGCAGAGAGATATGGGATCAGAGGAAATCAGTTTTCAACAGCGGTGAGTGGTTCCCAGATCATCCAGTCGACCAAACTGCATCTAAAACTCGCTTCCTTGGTCAACAACGATAGATCAGAAACTCTAGAAGCATTCACCATAAAGGATCTGCCGATGAGAGCAACTCAGTCAGTGCAATCGATTCTGACTCAGTTGCCGCATCTCGACGGGGTTACGATCGAGGGGTGGCAGAAAGATGAAATTGATCTGCTGATTGTTTGTGATGTACCGGAAGCGCATTGGGTCCTGGATCGAAGAATAGGAAGCCGCAAAGTACCCTATGCAGTACGCACTCCATTCGGCCGGATTTATATGGTATTACAGATGGAAGATGCGGCAAACAAATCCAAATCAACTGCACTTCGGTGGAAACGGTGAACATTGAGCAAACATTCCAACAGCCATGTAACGCCGAATTTGCCGACCTGGCCACTGATAGAGATGCCCCTTCGCGAGAACATAGGTCGGTTTTGAAAATGACAGCCGACAACGCTAAGTATGTAATAGATCGTTCCGAGGTTCCTGTCCCGTGGAGACCCAACATGAAACCTACACCAAACAGCCAAGAATTGGCTCTGAAAAGATTATGTTTCTCCCAAACCAGGCTAATTCGAGAACCACAATTAAGGATAGAATACACGCAAGCCATCCAACCTAAGATAAACTTGGCTTATATAGAAAGAGTGGATACAGCGGTACTCAGCGTAAATTTGAGGTGGCACCTACCCCATCACCCGGTCGGGAACCCAAAGAAACCGGGGAAGGTCAGGGTGGTTTTCTACTGTGCCGCGAAATGTCAGGGTGTGTCACCCAACGACCATATACTTCAGGGCCCAGGCTGGACGACACCACTAATCGAGGCTTTGTGTCGTTTTCGGCTAGGAGAAGTGACCGTCTCCGCGGACATGCATGAAATGTTCCCACGAGTGGGGATGCCCGTTGAAGATAGGGACGCCTTTCGTCTTCTCTGATGGCCTAAAAGCGATGTCAATTTTGCACCGGACGAGCACAGGCTGACCGTGCATCTTCTTGGGACGGTATAATCCCTTTGTGTGCTAATTTTGCCCTCTGGGAATCCCTCAAGATTTTCGGCGTCACCAGCAATCCGTTAGGAAGAGTAATGGACCACTCCTACGTGGACGATTTTCTGTGTTCCTTTGACGACCCAAATACTGCTATTCTATATATGATCGAACTGATCGCCACTCTAAAGTCGTAGAATTCGACCTCACTAAGTAGACTTCAAACAGCCAGGAAGTGCTCAATGTTATTCCGAAGTCCGAGAAAATGGAGTGCGCGAAAGAGACTTTGGGACCCTCTTCACAAATGAAACGCACACACGAATTTCATTGGAAATCCGAAGGTGACGAATTCATATGCACTCTGAACCTACCCAAACGACCAGCCACACGGAGAGGAATCCTATCATCAGTCTCAAGCCTCTATGATCCCCTAGGTTTCGCTTGGCCATGGTTGTTACCGCGAAAGTGCTTGCTGTAATCGCCGTCCCAGAGAGGGGTCGGTTGGGACGAACCTCTCCAGGATGACGATGACAAGCGATGGCGCGACTGGTTGCACAGCCTAGATCAGCCTGCCGAGCTTTAAATACAAAGATGCTTGACAGGAATCAAGTGTGCGAACGATGCCCAACTACACTTATTTTCTGATGCTTCGGAAATAGGCTACAGGATAGTGACTTACGGCTGCTGGGTGGACGAAAATGGTGGGCGGCACAGTCAGATAGTATTCGCAAAGGCGAGGTTGGTCCACTGAAAACGGTGTCCATTCCGAGACTGGAACTGACTGCAGTGGTGCTGGCCGTGAAAGCCGCGACGCTGATTAGGAGATGCTTCAATCGGAAAAACTGGGAAACACTTCCGGACGGACTCAGCCGCGGTACTACATTACATAAACAATATTACCACTCGCTTTAACACCTTCGTGGTTAACAGACTCACTACGGTCCATGAGTCGACTAAGACCGATCAGTGGCACTATGAAAAATCCGTCAGTAACCCTGCCGATGTCTTCTCAAGGAGCCTGGAAGCACTAGAAAGGCTTCGGATGTGGACGATGGGACTAAACTCCCTAACTGCATCTAAAGCGATGTGACCAACGCCACAAATACCCAAGCCTGATGATGGCGATGCCGAGACCAAAAGACTGGTACTGGCTACAAAATCCACGGGAAGCGTAAGCCTAATAGAAGAACTGTGCCACCTCTCAGACTGGATAAAAATTCTAAGAGCCGTGGTCTGGTGTGTACCATACAAACTACTCCTATTGATTATTAAAGGCGCGAGATCACAGAACACATTAAATGTGGGGACGATACTACCGAGCGGGCTGAACCAAGCCGAACTCGACGTTCTACGCCTACTACAACTACACGCCTTCCCGTTCGAGGCCCGCGAGCTAGACAGGATAGATGATAACACCAAAGGAAGCGGGCTGTTGTACGGCAGTATCCGAAGACAAAACCCTATGCGAACCAACGGACCACTGAGAGTTGGAAGGCGGCTGACGAATTCAAATCTAGAGTACGAAACAAAATACCCCATAGTAGTCCCTGGTGACCACTACATAAAGAGATGCGTGATAGGCGATGTACATCGAGAAGAGGAACACGCAGGTTTGAACAGCTTATTGAACAATATAAGTCTACAATTTTTTGTGACAAAGGGACCAGCGACGGCCAAGCGAGTCAAAGGCAACTGCATCACTTGTCGTCGCCGGAGTGCGGTAACAGGCCAACAGAATATGGTCCTCCTTCCAGCCGTGAGGGTTCGACCGGAATGGCGCCCGTTCGTGGAAACTGGCGTCGGCTGCTTTGGCCCGTTACTTGTACGACAGCAAGTGAGCGCGCAAAAGAGGTATGGCTGCCTGATAACATGTTTACAATCCAGAGCAGTTCATCTTGAACTAGTGCATAGTACGACCACGGATTCATTTCTGATGGTCTTTGAAATGCTCAACGCGAGGCGGGGCGTCCCCGAGAGCGCATACTCAGACAAATGCTCGGACTTCGTTTGGGCTCATAGGGAGTTAGGGAAATGGTGGACCACGCCAGAGTACAAAACAAGACCGTAGCAAAGGGGGTAGAAATGGCACTTCAACCCTTCTTATGCCAATCATCGCGGAGGCGTCTGGGAAAGGCTGATAGGATTGACTAGAAAAATACTCACAGCCCTGACCTCACAGCAAAACCTTGATGACGAGACTTTGACTACTTTACCAGCAGAAGTAGAACGCACACTGAACAACAGACCCCCTGTGCCGATCGTCCCAGACCCGGAAGGCGAACCGGCTCTAACTCCCGACGATCTGTTATCGTTGTGGTCAAATGTAGGAGCAATCACACAGAAAACCCTACGCAGAACGTACATCGTGGGATGGGAACAAGTGAGCCACCTGGCACAAGCTTTCCTGAAACGTTGGACGAGGGAGCACTTACCGACCCTGCAGCTAAGCAAGAGTGGACCTCCAAAGAGAGGTCGTTCAGACGTGGCGACGTGGTCGTCCTCCTAGAGAGCCACTTACGTAAAGACGAATGGCAGATTGAAGTGATCAGAGACTGCCGTACAGAAATCGATGACCTCGTGCACACGGTGGAGGTGAGAACGAACAAAGAAGACGTATTGCGAGATATCCATAAAATGTTTGCTTGAAGGTGACAACGGTGATGGCGACGTGGACGCCACAGACCAAGCTAAAACCAAGTCTGCTGATACCAAATGAAGCTGACTTTATTTATTTATCCCTCATGCTCCCTCCTGTAGAGCCCGACCATTAACACAGTCTTTGGAGTGCATTTGTGTCTTATTTCACAAGGTGTTCCTAATTTACAATGGAGTTAGTTGTCGAAACCCCGTTTTACCACACGACACGGCATCGTTTGTGAAGTAGCGAAAACTCTTGAACAAACACTTATTGACCGTTTGTGGAAACACCTTTATTTCCAGGACCTCTTATTTGTATTATTATCCAACCTGTGTCCAAATGGATATAAGTTGTGAGTCAAAAATACTTCTAATATGATAACACCACGCGTTGAGCCCCTGATGTTCGAGTACTCTGTAGCCATCTCGATTTTTCATCATGAATTCTCGGTCTTCATCTTGCCACGTACTTTACTTTTGTTCGGGCAGCCTTTTCCTCCATATTCCGTAATCTGTCTATGAATCCCGATCACATCGAAGTCCGTTATTCGTATACGGATAACGTCGTATAACTCTCAGAAGAAACTCTTAGACGTCGAGTTATGGAGCATAAACTCAAGAAAAACTGCCAGCGTGTCTGCGACTTGCCAACGGTGGATGAAGCCCATAGCGAGCTACGTATGCACTGACTTATGATCTAGGTAGGTTAGAGCGAATGAGTACCCCTATTTACTCCTTGGATGTTGGCCGTTTCATGAGAGGATTTGGTGGGCGGC
Source organism: Fasciola hepatica (assembly GCA_948099385.1). Taxonomy (NCBI): domain Eukaryota; kingdom Metazoa; phylum Platyhelminthes; class Trematoda; order Plagiorchiida; family Fasciolidae; genus Fasciola; species Fasciola hepatica. The sequence continues at coordinate 6,832,651 of CANUEZ040000063.1, forward strand.
ATAACGTACATACGTGGAAATCCCCCCTAGCCATTGTCATATACTTGTACTGTTGAGACCATGCTCTTTATTTTATAAACCTTCGAGCAGGTAAAACATGCATCAATCACCACACTTCAAAATTTGTTTATATTTTGCACACGTGAAGTTGCATAATTTTGATTCGAACTTGGACTGCCGTGACGGTGGTACCTGACAGTGACCTTTGTTGAACTCTGGTCCTTGTTGTTAGACGTTATGGCCGTACGGTTGAGGTTTGTACATAATTGTGCGTGTATAACTTGTTAATCCAGTACCATAGGAACTACGAATCAATCTTGTTGTGGTTTGTGGGTTCGTTTTTGAATTGGCTACGCGTTACTCACAGTCGGAATGACCGTTACATATGCTATCTGGTTGAAGTCCGGAAAAGCCTTTCTTTTCCTTGAAGACTTCTATGAGACCTCCAACTAAGGTCCACACTTACATATTTCCACTACTGCCGCGACTTTTCAGTCCTGAGGCGGCTTCCTTTGATCCAAAGTGGACCTGCACAGCCTGCTTACAGTTTGAGCTATAATGCTCGCCAACTGCTTGATGATAGCTGGATGGATGAAATCTGGGCCCGCTGACTCGTAGCTTTTCAATTCCTGTAGGTACTTAAGCACTTTTTCCTCTGAGAGATTTAGCTCGTTTAACCGAGGAGCAGGATTCCTCGGAGCCAGATTCACTTGTACCCCACTATCTACCCTAAGTACACTACCAAATTATTCCCTCGGGGCGTCTGCCTTGCCCTAATCATCAGTGACAATACCGTGGTTCGCAGTGGATAATGGACCCACGGCGTTATTTGTTGAGCCTTTCGACTGCACATAGCCGTGGAAGTTCTTCGGCTGTCGTCTCACGCACTGGGCCAGTTTGAGCTCAAATTCCTGCTTGGAAGTTATCAGAGGGCTCGCAGTTTCGCTTCTCAGCTTTGTATAGCGGTTTCAGGCTAGCTGACTGCCGAAAGCTGTGTGTTACGAACGTTTGAGCAATGCGTAGCCAAATTCGCAACGGATCCCGAAATCAAAAGACGATTATCCGTGATATTCTACGATACTAGATTATTAAAATAAACAATGACATAAACAATATACAAACCTCAATAATACGATCACAAAGACTCAACAACGAGAAACCGAATAGCAGCGTGTGAGCAGACAGCACGTGCGTCACGCAGGTCCTGAACAAGGATGTGCCAAAGTAGCGCTCTGGGTGCGAACAAACAACAATTGGTCCAGAAAAACAACCAGTTCGTAAAGACAAGTCGATAGTGTATGGGAATGAGTGATGTTGGGAAAAACAGTGAATCGCGAGGGAAAAAAGGGGGATTTTTCACGACCGGCTGTTACACCGCCCACCAAAATCCTCCTGGATCCTTAGCAGAGTCAGAGGTTCGGTATAAAGGTACTGATTCTTCCTACCTGCCTAGGCCCTGCTGTCAGTGCGCGCGTCCAATGCTCGTCGTCAACGTTCTACTACTGGTCGCACCTAATCCATTGGATACATAGACGTGAGGCTAGTCTACATCTTCCACAAGACCAAATGACCGATGGCGGGCGTGAAGGGTCACATAGACGTTGTCCCCGTAAGGGGCCGTCCGGTCCTGGATGTACGTGCTTGAGTGTGTGTGTGTGCGTGTGTGTGTGTGCGTGTGTGTGTGTGTGCGTGTGTGTGTGTGTGTGTGCCGGGGTTACAATGAAATCACAGGTATGACTACACATCAAAGGAGGACTTTCTGCAATGTCAACAAAAGACCGCGTGGCAAGAAAACGAGTAAAATGTAGCATGTGTGTGTGACCTGAGCTCCGCTACTTCCACATATGCAAGGGGCATTCGGTAGCGTCAACAAAAAGCAAAACAACGAACACTGTCAAATGTTTGATGGGTTTACGGGATGTAGAGTGCGTCGTGCATGCGTGTATGTATCGGGATGTACAATGGAATCGCATTCAGCACCACGTATCGGAAAGAACCTTCTGTAATGTCAACGAAAGGACCGCGAGCACCTTAACGTGTTTGACGGAGATTGTGTGGTATATATGGTGTTTCTTTATCCACCTCGATTACCGGTGTGAAAAAGGTTTACTAGGCCTCAGGGTTATCAGCTCCTCCGTCTTCGCTCTCGAGTAGGTTAATACTGCGTATGTCACGAATGAGCACTCCGTTAGCTGTCTTCACCTTCACCGTTCTTATCATTCCGTCAGTGCTTTTGATAGTTTCCGTAACTACTCCCAAAGACCAAGTGCTGAAATGTGCGCGTTCGTCGGCGATCATAACCACGTCCCCAACTTTGAATGGTCTTGTTTTGGCCAGCCACTTCTGTCGAGTCTGCAAAGCCGGTAGGTACTCCCGCATCCATCGCCTCCAGAAGACCTTGGCCAGATAGTTCGCTTGCTTCCATCCGTGGAGGTAGCTCCCACGAAGGTTTACCGGCCCTTGGAGACCCTCGTTCGACCTGAACGTCAATGAGTCGTTCGGGGTGAGCGCCAGGTGGGTGGGGTCGCCGTTCAATACTGGAACCAGGGGGCGGTTGTTCAGGATTCTCCCCACCTCAGTCATGACGGTGTTCAGCGTCTCGTCGTCAGGCGGCTGCTGCTCCATGATTGACAGCAATATCCGTCTGGCGGACCGAATCAAGCGTTCCTATACGCCGTCTCGGTGGTTGACCTGTGGGTGGTTGAAATGCCATCGTATGCCGTAGGCCACGGTTCGATCCTGCAGTTCGTCCCTGTTTATGTTCGTGTGCCAACGCTGCAATTCCCGGTGAGCGCCCACAAAGTTAGATCCATTATCTGAGTATATATCGGCCGGTACGCCTCTTCGGTTGATAAATCTTTGCAAGGCCCGTAGAAACGAATCGGTCGTCATGGAATGTGCGACTTCTAGGTGTACCGCACGTGATTTCATGCACGTCATGATACGTCCGTATCGCTTTTCTAATCTTTTCCCGCACTTGATCCACAAGGGCCCGAAATAGTCCAACCCGGTGTCACTGAACGGCCACCAGCCCGTAGTCACCCTGCATTCTGGTAGTGGGGCCATGAGTTGTTTGCCTGCTGTGGCATTGCGTCTCCTGCATTGCACACACCGTCGGATTACGCGTTTTACAGTCTCTCGTCCTCTCAACAACCAAAGACGCTTTAGGATGACGCTCGTCACGTGACTTTCCCTGGCATGTCCCTCCATTGCGTGGACGTGTTGAATCATTAGCTCTACTACAGGTTGTCTCGCAGGCAGCAGTATAGGATACTTTGTCGAAGTTCAGGTGGGCGTTGGTCAGCCTACCATCCACCCGCAGCAGTCCGTTGATGAGTTTGGGGTTTAAACGCTTCAGCTCGCCTCTTGGAGATGGCATGTCTTCAGTGGTCGGCCCCACTTCTTCCGCCCTCTTGAGTTCTCGGGCGAAAGCCTCGCGTTGTATCATTCTGAAAATATCGTACTCTGCCGCTTGTAGTTCATCGGGACCTATCGGGCCGACCCGTATCCGACCTGAGGGCCGTAGCCCTTTTATGACTAGTAAACTTATCTTGAACCTGGTTAACCAAACTAGCGAACGAAGCGTCTTCATCCAGGAAGAAAACCTGACCAGTCGCGATAGAATGGACGACGCTTCGACGACGTTGGTTGCTATCACTACGCCTTTGATCTCCAGTTCCAATTCCGTAGGGAGGTTTAATTCGAACACGGGCCAGTCCTGTTTGGGCAATTGCAGGAAGTTTGGCCCTCTCGTCCACGTGTCCAGTTGCCTGAAGTTGTTCGCACCTCGGGAGCACAGGTCGGCCGGATTATCGCCAGACCTGACATGACTCCACTGGTGCGTGGCCGATTCATCGTGGATAATCGTGAGCCGGTTAGCAACGAAAGTACTAAACCGGCTCCGTACGTTGTTAATGTAGTAAAGTACTATCGTTGAATCCGTCCAGAAGCTCACCGACCAAATGTAGAGATCGAAACATCTCTTCACAGCTTGCACCACCCTGACTGCTAACACGGCTGCGCTGAGTTCAAGGCGTGGGATTGAGACCGATTTCAGTGGAGCAACGCGGGCTTTGCGAACAGGATCCTCGTGGTATATTGTCCATCTCCTGCGCACCATCGTCCGTACACCACAGCTCCATAACCGACTTCGGATGCATCGGAAAAAGCATGTAGTTCTCCAGTCCGTGTCGTATGGCCAGGAGTCAAACATCGTGGGATTCTTATGTCCCCTAATTTCTTCAAGGTGTTCAGAAATTCTTCCCAGTCCAGCCGGTCCCCTCGGTCCAGTGACTGGTCCCAATCAACTTTCTTACGGCACAGCCGCTGCAGCAAGATCTTTCCGGGTAGCAGCCATGGTGAGACGAAACCAAGCGGGTCGAACAAACTTGAGACGGCAGATAGTATGCCACGACGGGTTATTGGCAGCTCGGGAACGTTCAGTTCGAAAACAAAATCGTCCGTTTCCGCGTCCCATTGTATCCCTAAAGTGCGCTCGATAGGAAGTGGAAAGCCGTCCAAATCTCTTACCCTTTCGGCCTTTTCGTGATACGGGATGACCTTCAGTACTTCTGAAGCGTTCGACATCCATTTAGTTAGATGGAAGCCGCCCTCTTCCAGCAATCTCGTCAGACCCCTGAACTGCTCTAGAGCTGATTCCACATCATCGAATGACCCAAGGTAGTCGTCGACGTAGAAGTTCCTGCTGACGCTTTCTACCACCGTCCGATGTACTAAATCGCCATGTTTGTTCGCTGATTCTCGGAGGGCTTAGTTGGCACAAAATGGTGACGATATGGCTCCGAAGGGTTGGACGGTCATCCTATAATTCACCACTGCGTTGTCCCGGTCGCTCCCTTCCCACCACAGGAAACGCAAAGCATCTCGTTCTCCTACCGGAATCTTCACCTGATGGAACATTTCCCTAATGTCAGCAGACGAAGCCACTTTACCCACTCTGAAACGGCACAAAACATCGATCAGTGGTGTGGTCCAGTCAGGCCCCTGTAGTAGGCGATCGTTTAACGACTTGCCCTGGAACTTGGCCGCACAGTCGAAAACCACGCGCAGTTTATTGGGTTTCTTGGGGTTGATAACCGGATGGTGAGGCAGATGCCAGATACCCCTTCTGCTGTCGGTGTTAACAGGCACCTTTTCAACGTAACCGAGGGCCTCGTTTCGCTTCATCAAATCCGCGTATCGTTCCCACAGATTCTGGTCTCGAATAAAGCGTTCTTTTAGTCGTAGTAATCGTTGGAGAACATAATTTCTGTTGTCAGTCCACGGGTCGTCTGGTGTGCGCCATGGGAGGGGAACCTCGAACTGTTTTTTGAGGCCTCTAGAGCCTTGCCGCACCGTTTGTAGAGCGAAGTGGTCCTCTTGAGACAACGTCGGTCTTTCGTCTCCAATGTCATGAAACTCCTTTTCATACAGCCGTTGCAGATGATACTCTATAAGGTCCGTTTCGGCAGATAAGTAATTCACGGAACCGCGTACCTCTACTGGACCGTATAACATCCATCCCAGGGCCGTGCGTACGGCATAGGGTGCCTGGCGGTCGCCCACTCTTTGGTCAAGCACCCAATGCGCCTCTGGCACGTCGCATCCGATGAGGAGATCCACCTCATCATCTTCCCAGTCTCCAACGGTTACATCCTGCAGGTGGGGCCACCGAGTCAAGATTGCGTTCACCGACCTTGGTGCTCGCATGGGGAGATCCGCTAACGTGAATGCCTCCGTTAGTTCAATTTCCTCGTTAGTGTCTAGAGAGATGAGTTGCAGCCTTAATCTACCGGCAGTAATTACCTGTGTTCCGCCCACCGTGCTCACTGCTAACGACGTCGCACCTTTAGCCAGTTGGTGTTTGTCGGCAAACCGCTCTTTCACTAAAGTGGTGTCGGATCCACTATCAACGAAAGCCAACGCCTTGACTATCCCAGTCGGAGTCACTACTCCCACGGCCACTACGCCTAAACGTACCGGTTTACTGGCAGATTGTGAAGTTGAACAAGTCACGCTGGGCTTGGCAATCGCCTCGGATATGGTTATTCTCGCCTGATGCAGCAGCCGATGGTGTCTGCCCGTGCAGCCCTCGTAACCACATCGATTCCTTGTTCTACAGGCTGCTGCCCGGTGCGTGGTGTTGAGACAGATGAAACATGCTCCTGCCATTCTCGCCATTCCCCACCGTTCGTCTATTGTGGCGTTGCCGAACTTGGGGCATTCTGGTAGGCCATGGCTAGTACCACAGGATCTGCAATTTGGTTTCGCCGTTGCATCTCGTGAAATGACGTGTGTGTTGGTCCAAGGCTGGTACTTTGGATATTCCCGTACAGGGGTTTGGACTTGGCTAGTGCTGGGCTTGTTTTTCTCGGTTGCTGTCCCGGATGAGTCGGCCGAATCTGCTGTCAGATATCTTCGTTTGCCTGTTTAAGTATTCAGTCAGGTCTTCGAAGTTGGCTTCTCTGTCGCCTCGGCTTATCCGTTCAGCTTCTTCCGCCCACCGACCTTGTAGTTCGGGAGAGAGGTGACGGACTATGCCTTCCAAAGTGTGCATGGCGTCTAGGTCAGCCCTGTAACCTAAATGGTCGAGGGCTATTGAGCAGTTCTGCATCTTGATCACCAGGTCGGCCATGGTGTAGACGTCGCCCTTGGTTCTCTTTGCCTCTGCCATCACGCCCTCTATTAGGTTACGGGCTACTTTGAAAGGTTGGCCAAACAAGTCCCTTAGAATCTTCCTTGCCCTTGTGTAGCCTTGTTCTGGGTCGAGCATGGTGCACCCGTCGATAGCTTCTCTTGCTCGGCCTCGGCAGTAGTGAGTAAGGTAAAGAAGCCTTTGCCCAGGGTCGTTTACCTTGTTTTCAACGAACGTCTCGAACTGTTTGACAAACTTGCAGTATTGCTCAGCTCGCCTGTCGAAAACCGTTAACTCCACTCTAGGCAGATCGATCGATGGTGGTTTGTAGTCGGCGACAGGCGTGGGGTTCCCTACCTTATTGCACCCTAATCTATCGGAAGTGTCGAAGTCACTGGTCTCATGCTCTCGCTGTTTCTGTGTACACTTCTCTGCTTCATGCGCCTGTAGTCTAGCCGAAAGTAACTGTTGCTCTAGTTCTAGTATTCTCAGCTTATATAAATCGACATCCTTACGATCAATATTGTTCTCAATAACACATGAACTAGCACTGACAGGACTAGGCGATCTAGCAATAACTAAAGAATCATATGTACCCAAAACCTCCCCAGAGACTTGCCGTATTACTTCCTGTCCGGATTCGACTGCTTTTGATCCTTTTCTTGGCATTTTGCGTGTTTTTCCTCGTTCCAAATAGATCTATTGAGTATTGTTACGAACGTTTGAGCAATGCGTAGCCAAATTCGCAACGGATCCCCAAAGCAAAAGACGATTATCCGTGATATTCTACGACACTAGAATATTAAAATAAACAATGACATAAACAATATACAAACCTCAATAATACGATCACAAGGAATCAACAACGAGAAACCGAATAGCAGCATGTGAGCAGACAGCACGTGCGTCACGCAGGTCCTGAACAAGGATGTGCCAAAGTAGCGCTCTGGGCGCGAACAAACAACAATTGGTCCAGAGAAACAACCAGTTCGTAAAGACAAGTCGATAGTGTATGGGAATGAGTGATGTTGGGAAAAACAGTGAATCGCGAAGGAAAAAAGGGGGATTTTTCACGACCGGCTGTTACACTGTGTACTGGTTCTAGCTGAGGTTTCTGCATTTGATGGTCTTGGCTTTTGCAGTCTTCCACCGCATGGGTTTTCCCTCCCCACTCCTTCGTTATAAGGGTGCCAACTCCTCCTGTAGAGCAGTCAGGGATCCCTTTATGGCCTGCCAGCGCCCCTCGACAGTAGCCTCCTCTCTCGTGTCCCAGGTCAAACCCATCGCCCTATTACGAAGCCTGTCTATGTCCATACTACCGAAATGTCCGACCGGCCTTGAGGGTACCTTGGGTTGCCGCATGCATAGAGCGATTTTGACGCACACGTGGTCACTTTCGCCCAGTGTTGCACAGTAACTCGGTCCAGACACATCGTCGGGGGGGGGGGGGGTTATTGCTAGGCCAAGCAAGGATGGAAAGCATCCAGTCCTGTATCTGGTATTTTCCCCAAAATGCTAAGGCAAAGCTTGGGCACTTAGCCGTTCTGGGTAGGTTTGCTCCTCCAATCCCGGCACTCAGGCCTCAGCCGTCCAGCCGATGTGCGGAGAAGGAAATCACCCACCATAAGGGTCTTTCGAGCGTCCTTAACTAGTTCAGTCAAAGTCCGCAGTAAATAAACATCCTCTTCACGGTTTGTACTTGGTGCCCTGTAGTCACAGAAACGTTGGCCCTTCTGCGAGGAAGGATGATTTTAACGGCGCACAGCTGGACACTGCGAGCACACATCTTAGTTTGGGACTCGAGGTGGTTTGTGCCTGACCTAATGAGGATGGCTCCCCATCCACCAAGGAGATCGTGTTCTCTATCCTGCCCATAGACCGTGTTTCCGTAACGGCAACTGTCGACGCTTTGTGCTCCCCAGCGAATTTGTTGAGTTTAATCCATTAGTTTCTTATACTACACGCATTAGTATGTAACACCACCGAGTTTGCTCCGTCACTTAGGTGTTTCTCATTATTTACTCCTGTCCGGTTCTCAGGCGCAACGCCTGAGATGATGACAAGTTTTTGCATCGTCTCTGCTGGTGTGCATGACGCCGGCTGATGATCCAGACTTCCGACGACTCCCAGTCCATCTCTATAGGAGTAGCCATTACATCCAGGCCGACGAGAGTAGTGCTGTCCTCCACCTTTGGACAGCTAAGTTTAGTTTGCACACGACAAATCATGACCACGGCCAATCGAGCTTCCAAAATTCCTTCAACGGTGTGCATACTAGGCTTGAGCCGGCCATTGCACAGGTTATTTCCTCGAATCCGGGCTAAAAATAGAAAGAAAACGTAAAACCTCATCGTGCATCAACCCAAGTAGCACATCGTCCAGCCCTGTTGAGCACTGCCGAATGGGGCGCTGGGTGGCGTACGACAACCATAGGCTTGAAGTCTTGAAGTACTACAAGGGCTCGAGGCTCTGAGCCTAATTGTCCCGGTTCTCGAGGGAATTTTTCACCTTCTGTCGGATTTAATCGAGCTGAAACGAAAGTAAAAAGGATCTGGGAGGGGGGTTGGGCGAGGGCTGCAACAACAAAATACAGATTACACCAGAAGCGCCTCGCTGTAGACAATACCTTGGGCGGAATGGGGGTGCGACAATCATGAACAAAAATGCAATTAAAAGCATCTATTTCACTTGTATGGACAAGGAATTACTGGCAGAGACCCAGGTAGAGGTCTAACTTTTCTTGAAGATAGCTTTGTTCCGCGAGAGAGCATTATCTTCCGGAATTTCGCTCCACAGAGTAACGACCATATAGCCAAAAAGATAATTCATTGTGAAATGCTTGGTCTCGGTTTGAAAACTTTCCTGCTGTGACCACGGAGAGGAGAGGCTAGACAGACGGAGAAGGAGGAATAGCTTTAAACTGATTCAAAAGGGTGAAACAAAAACAAATCACCTTTTACGCGTCTTAAATCAAAGAGATAGGGATTGGGGAGTGAGGGGCGGACGGAATAAGGTGGGCGGGACACACCCCATATTGCTTTGCTAGAGGCCCTATGAACTCTTTCCGGAATCTTACGGTCTCGGACAAGACCGGAGTGCACTACCTGACTACTGTACTCCAGCAGGGGACGGATATACTTGTCGGAAGTTACGGGGAAATCCTCCCTAGAGATGCGCGGAAAGGACCTCCGAATCATATTTAGTACTTGAAAGGCAGACTCGCTTGCAAGTTGAAGATGATGAGAGAAGGACAAGACACGACCTAACCAGAAACCGAGCACTTTTTGTCGGTCAACCCTAGGCAGTGCGGTTGCTCCGTTATTGGAAAACGTGTGACTAGTTTCCCTCCGAAAGACATGTTCACTCATTTGTCATCAATAACTGGGGAGTTCCAATCCTCGGACCAGAGTTTGGTTTCATTAACTGCAATCTGCCGATTTTTAACGCCTGAACTCCAGAGGGTTACGTCGTCTGAGTACATGACAATGTTCGCAGGAGGGGCTTTCGGAAGACCGTTCATGTAGATAAAAAAAACGGGAGGACCTAAGACCGACCCTTGGGGGACCATAGTTGTTACTGGAGAGGGTTGGGACAAAATATTCCGCACCTTAACCACGAAGGTGCGGTCGGTAAGGAAGCTGCGTAGGATGGCCAACAAGGAACCTGTAGTCCCGTATGTCTGTAGCCCATAAGGAAGAGGGGCATAGGAGGCCTTGTCGAACTCCTTAGCAAAATCGATGAATACAGCTTGCGAATGCTGGCCATCATCATAGGATTTCGTCAGGTTATCCATGACGGTAAGCATATTGATGATGCATGACCTGCCAGGAAGAAATCCATGTTGGGATGGGGAGAGGATCCCATTTCTATGCAGATTGGAAAAACCTGCACTCTTAAGAATTCGCTCGAAAGTTTTGCTGGTGGTGCTAGTTAGACTTATGGGTCTGTTACTAGATGCAAGATATCTACCACCCTTCTTATGGATGAGCGTGATGGCTGCTTTTTTCCAGCCACTGGGGGAAACTCCATCTTAAACACCGCTGAAAAAGAGAGGCATAAGGAAGGGCTAGTGTGTCCGCGCTTTTCCTGAGAATGCTGGGGTGGATTAAGTCAGGACCCATGGAGCGGTGTTGTCTGAGTCGTCGGAAACCTTGAGCGACTGCAACAATGGGAGCGGTGACGCCGTTAAGGGTAGAGGCCAAAGATATCGGGTGCATGGTAGGGTGGGACTATGTGGGCATGGAGCTAAAAACTGTACGGGACTAAGAGCTGCAGGCTTCGGCTACTTGGCTGATAGAACTGATTGGGGATCCGAACCTATCTTTGAGAGCTAGTGGCGTCGGAGCTGTTCCCCTTAGACGACTCATTTACTAAAAGAAAAATGCTTATTGGTCCCTGCTCGAGCAAGTACAGATCGTTGGACTGCATTCTGATAAGAACCAATCTTTTTTCTGCATATTTGCGCATAACCCTGAAACTTTCTGCATTGCGGGCAAGACCATGGGCCTTATATTTAGCAAAGAGGCGTGCGCTTTCGTCTAGAATGTGCCTAATGGGGCGAGGGAGGGGTTGCTTACCGGTCTGTGGAAGATGAATTCTGGGGACAGATGGCCTACCAACTAAGGGGGTCAACTTTCTGAGATTTTCTGCCATTTGCTCAGCAGAGAAACCTAGGTTGGCTGAAGTTAGCTAGGAGCGAATAAATGCACTAGCTAAGTCAAAACTGGCCTTTCTGAAGGGTCTCAAAAGTTTGACTCCTGAGGGAAGATGAGGCCACTCCACAATATATTAGAACCCAGTGAGACTGTGATCACTTTTGCCGAGAGGCGGCAAGTAGTGCACCAGGCCTATTCGGAACCGTTCGTTGGTGATGACCCCGTCTAGTAGGGTCAGAGAGTGTCCTGCGGGACATCTGGTCGGATCTTTTGCTTTCTTCACCCATGAGTTCTTGAGTACGAGATCTAGGAGGGGTTTACCAAAGGTGAATTCAGGGGCATCAGCTCTTTGCCAGTTGATACTGGATGAGTTGAAGTCGCCAGTGACTAACAGATGTGTGAAGCCTTTGTAGCTTTTCAGAAAGCCTATTAAGTCCATGAGGCCTAGGCTATCGGTTGAACTGCATGCGGGAGGACGATAGACTACACCAAGTAATAGGGTGTCTGTCCCAGAGCGGATGAACACAGCCCACAAACAATCAGCAAGTGAAAAAGTAGGGTTTGTCAGTATAGTGGAAGGAAGGATGGACTCATCGTAGTTAATGATAACCACGCCGGCACAAACTCTGCTGGAGTCCTGCCTTATTGTGAAGCGGCCCGGAATGGGTATTTTGGCACCAAGTATATCAGGAATGAGCCGGGTTTCTGTGAAGGCTATGATCTGAGGCTCCTCATCCATTATACAAGCTGCCGAAGCTCCGGGATCTTGTTCAGCACACCCAGGCAATTGCAGTAAAAACACTTGAGGATATGCTGAGGAGCAGTTGCCGAACCGCCAAGGACAACTGATTTTGGGTTTGAGGAAGGGGACAGGGGGGAGTTGTGGGTGGAAAGGGGGACCTGGGGAGTCGGGGTCTAAAGATAATGGGGGGCTAGATAGCTAACTGACTGTCGAGGAGAATGGTAAGCTTTGACGTCTGGTAACCTGGGAGGTATCATACCAGGCGGACGGTCTACATCCTTCAGTCTCCGAAAGGGGTGAGCTGCTTTTTGTGGTTTACCTTTGTGCTTACTGGGCGATTCACAGCTCTGAGTTTTCTTGTTAGTGATCCCGTGTTGCATGACCGCACCAGATATCTTTTCTTTTGCTTTAACCTCCTCACAGCAGCTTTCAGCAGAAACAGGTTGCAGGTTTGTGCCTGGGCTGAATAACGGGTGAGTCTCACCGGGTAATGCAGTCTTATTAGCAGTGTTTGGGTCTGGGATACTTTTTGTGGCGCCAGATGTTTAGTAGTACTAGGTCTACTACTGAGGGTACCTTCCACGGCGGGAGACGGGGCAAGTAAGGAAGCAACGGATGGTGGACATGGAGCTTGATCCTCAAGGCGAGTTACCTGGACAACTGGCAGCACTCTGAGCTTAGGATCGGCCTTTTGTAGTGTTGTTGGCTTGGACTTCTCGCTGCGGAGCCTTAGATGAAGTGGGTTGCCAATGGACACTCCCTTGAGCGCTTTTGTTTCCTCCTCGAGCTTGGCGGCTGAGAAAACAATCTGTTTGGTTACCTCTGCGGATCTCATTTCTATTAGAATGCCATGTACCCGGTTGGGGCTTTTGGTTACCAGTCAAGCAGACCGACTTTTAAGTGGGAAAGTGAGCTTAAGGCCGTTAAACAGAAAGGCATAGGTGCCATGAGGGTGATCCAAATTGAGAAAGCGACCCCAAAGGATAGCTCGCTTAGAGCATTTCTCGGTGTCTTGCAAAATCTTGGCGACGTCAAGAATTTGCTGCTCAGATACTCTACACACCTTATCGGCTGCCTGGGATGGAGGGAGGTATTTGAAAACCAAGCTTCACATGCTAGTCAAATCATCCTTAAGAGTGCGGACAGTGGACTTCAGCTCAACTACCTCTGCAGCCTGACTCCGGACTCCACATTTTAGTGCTTCCGTGGCCAGCACATTATGGAGGACCTTCTAGTCCGGAATGAGGAATGAGACATTGGCCACAGAGAGGGAATCTGGTTGCCTTATGAGGAAAGAAGCCTCGTCTGAGGAAGTGGTTATATCGGAGGGGGAGGAAGTTGACGTTATTCAGGATCAAACCAGTACAGGTAAAGATCGACTTGAATAGGTGGGAGGGGGAAGGGCTGTGTGTTTTAAAAATTTCAAAAACGGCTACACTCACCGGAGGAGACAACAGCACGGCTGGCGTACCACGGTCCAGTTCCACGTAAATGGCATAGATCTTCCCGGACTGCAAAGCGCCATTTATATACGTAAATTTTGCACAAATAGGTAAGAAAATTAGCATGACATTTGCACACTTTTTGTTTTACTGCATGCCCTCGTGACCGGGTGGCCCTTATTGGTTTCGCTTGTTGTTTGTAGGTAGGTGAGTTTTTTCAGCCGTGCTTAGTTACGGTTGGTATTATAATTGTCTGAGTGTCATGAATAATTAAAGTTTAGGCTGTATTGTTACTGTCCCGTCGTTTAATTCCTGTATCGTATGTATTAACTGCTTGAAACATTCCATACTTCAAACAAAAGTGGAGTTTTCTTCCGACTTTATCAATATAGAGGTAACCAGTATTTCCTGGAAAATAAATCTCATTATTAAAATGGTTACCTACTGAAACCCATTCTTTCGCCTTTTCTCAATCCTATAAGAAACATCTTGTTATGCCCGAAGAGGGCAAGCGGCAAAGGTGTAGGAGGAGAAAGATGGAACTGGGCCCCAATAAGTATCCCATATATCACGGTGCCAGTTTGTGGGAGTACAGAACTTCTTGTCCCAAAGAAGGAATCCGGAGTATGCTCTTGCAATGGATTTATTTACTTCAGTTATGCAACAGCATTTACAGCTAGTACCTCCGGTGCATTTCGCGAAGCGGAGCCACGAACGCCGGAGGTGGAAACAGGAGTGCCTGAGGACCTGATAAGTGGAGATACGCTTCCCATTGCGCGCACATCCGTGGGGATTCTTCCATCGGATAAGTTGGTATTGTTTCTATGTTGAGGTATTTTCAAGCGATGGAAGAAGTACAAACGGGGAGAAATATATATAATAAAGTAAACAAGGACGTGGAGAAGCAGTCACTGTCTGATCCATTCGTCACCGTCAACCTAAGCATGAAACAGCGGCGAGACGTATCTTCCTGTGAGGGCAAGTTTTCCGCGATTTGTTCGATGCATTGCGCATGCCCGACCCTAGCCCAACTAGGCTATGGTAGCTCTGCCCAAAGCATGTCAAGGGAGCTGCACAACTTTGCGGTTGGCCAGCATAAAGTTTGCCCAACCCAAGCCCAACTGGACAAACGGTGAGTAGTGCGGCTGGGGGATTGCGAGAGTCACTAAGCATCTTGATGTTTGACTGATCCATTACGTAGCAAAATGGAAAAGTTCATTATTCACACAAATCACATCTGTCTGTCCAGTAACACGTTCAAAATTCACCGTCAGAAATGATTTCATTCTACTTACGATCTACGGCCCCTTTAAATGCCTAGCAATCTCCAGTTATATTACATCTTCCGGCAATCTATTCCAGTAGTTAATCACCCTACTGCTAAAGAGGTGAGATCTAGCTTTCAGCCTCGACCAAACTCCCGCCAGCTTCTTCCTATGGCCTCTTGTTTTGGAGTCTGTTGCCATTTGGAACAGACTCTCTGGTCTGAGTCCAGAAAAGCCTTTGATCTCAAATGTCTCTATGGGATCCCCTCGTAGTCTCCTCCTTTCCGTAGAGAAAAGCCTGAGGTCCTCAAGTCTCTGCTCATACGCCCTGCCCTTCTGACCTTCAACCACGCGCACTGCAAGACTCTGTACGTTCTCAAAACAGGTGACATCCATTTTGTAGAAGGATGACTATGCCTGAACACAATTCCAAAAGAGATCTTACTTTGGGCGTGTATGCCGGCATGAAGGCCCGGGATTGTCCGCACGAAAAAACCGGCCTCAACCTGAACAGCTCACCATGTGCCTTTATTGAAGCTGCTGCACACTGATCTAACCACCGAAGATCAGAAGCCACCAAATTCCGAGGACTTTCACCGCGTTCACCGCTTCTGTAGTAAGGGTACCTTCGTCATGTGCAGCCATCAGACTTGTGAGTGTCCTTGACAATCAGTGGCTCTACCCAGCATTGAGAGGTAAGTCCCACTTCCGTGCCCAGTTAAGAACTTCAGATATGTCTCTTCTTATATCCTCTCTCCACTGAGCTCCCAATGACTTCAAGCCAACTCCGAAGAAAAAGCTCGGTGACCGTAGGACAGGAGCTAACTCATTAACAAACATAAAAAATGGTAGTAGGCTCAGTACGGAGCCCTGCGGTATGCCACCGGTGACGTTCTCTAGTTTAGACTTCTTGTAGTCTACTCTCACGTAGAACATTTTACCGGTAAGGAAATACCCTAACCGTTCCTGAATTTGCCCGTTGAAACCTGTAAAGACCTGTTGTGAAACATCCCCCGAAACCATTGCAGTTTCATGTTTCCCTAACATCACCCACTTATTTACATTATTGACTTGTTTCAGCACTGTTTGTTTTTACGGACAAAAGCTTGTTTATTTGGACTTAGCACGCCGCTTTGTCATATCCTTGTTCTGGACCCGCGTGACGCACGAGCTCCTTTCTCGCACGCCGCAGTTCCGTTCGGCTTTTATCTGTTTCGTGTCATCGTTCATTCAATAATCTAGTATTGTAGAATTTCACGGATAATCGCTTTCTGATTTAGGGATCCGTTGCGAATTTGGCCACGCATTGCTCAAACGTGTCTTGCAATGCCAAATTACTTCAACTTGATTAGTAGAGGCCGACGGTTTACCGAGTCAAATCCCCTACTAAAGTCAAGGTAACATACTTCTACCTGTTTGCCTTCATCCACTCTTTGAGTGACTTCATCTAGAAACCTCAAGAGATTGTTCAAGCACGACCTATTTTAGCAGTCCATGCTCGGCTGGGCGAAGCACAGAATTCTCTGGCAGGTGTCGCAGACGAGCGCAAGGATGGTATTCCCTAACACTTTGCGCAGGATGCAGGTTAGGCTAACAGGCCTGTAGTTTTCCATTTTAGAGCGGGGTCCGCCTTTATGTACAGTTATCACTGCTACGTTTTCCCGGTCCCGTGGAAATCTTCAATGGTCCAGGGTGGCCTTGTATGTTGAAAGGGATAGGATATCAGCAAAAGGCTTATCGATCTCGGAGCGGATATCATCGGGCCCGGCAACCTTATGGATACCCAAGCCTTCCAGGTGTTTGCGTGCGATTTCTTCTGAAAGGTTTGTCCGTCAAGCCCGTTGGGGGGAGAGAGGGTTACTTCCTCGAAACTTATCTGCACACCTTTATTTTTTCTGTGCGTACTACTAAGTTACTCACTCGTAGCATCTGCTTTGCCTTGATTTTCTTTTTCTACTCCATGACCATGGGTCGTCAGTGGTCCCAATGCGTCTCTCAAAGAACCCTTGGGCTGCACGTAGCTACAGTACTTTACTGGATGCTTTTTCCCACACTGAGCCAGCGTCGTTTCATATTGGTGCTTAGCAGATCACAAGAGGTCCACCTTCCCGTCTCTATGTTCGGCACATCGGATTCAAGTCTGGCGACTCCCGGAGGCAGCTCTCCACCACCAGGGTGCATGGAGTCCGCCGGTTATTCAGGACTGCCGAACACTCCCAATCCATCGCTATGGGCGCTATCTTGAAGCTCAAGTTGACGACGGTTGTGTCATCCTCCAGTGGGCAGCACTGCCTATTTCCGTCTTCCAGTGCTCCCTCAATTACCACAAGCCCTGACGGCTTTTATGGCTTACTTATAACTGTAGGTAAAGTAACCGGACCGCTGAATAAGGCATTTTGCTTTCCCTGGGACCTTGCTTTAACACCCTCAAGGGTTTATCCACTTTCCATCTACGGGAAAACCACCCGGTATTGCTCTACGTTTGTCAGGTGTAACCTGATATCTTCCCTTAGCGAAGTAGGTTATCAGTGCGGCCTTGTCGGATAGGTCGTCTTGAAGTCTAGAAGTAGTACGTGTCCACGAGCCTAAAGCCCAAGTTTTCCCGGATCTTATGATCATCTTGTTATCTGTCAGTCACCAGTGAGCTGGAAGATAATTCGCTGGATAATGGGGCGATGGGAGGGGGAAAAGGGTTCAAAATACAAATTACGACAATGTCTTGCATGTGGTATTCAATTCAATTCAACTCAATTCCGTTCCGGGACCTGACGACGGGATGACCGAATGTCCACTGGTAAGCTCCTTGGATCCCCTTGTGCTATGAGAGTTGGAAGAGACAAAGCTTCTTCAATACTTGGCCGTAACCAACAAGGGTTCGCGTTAGATCCCCAACCCCGTTTCTCTTTGACAACTCTCCGGATCACTGCCGCTAGTCACAAGCTCAGCACGGTAAGTCTCCCCGGTAATAAGGATAGTAAATTAGGGGGTGGAAGTTACTCGATAAGGGTTTCACGAGGGTTGAAGTGGAAGAAACTAGTCAGTTATCCGAAAAAAGGGAGGTAGACTCCTGGCCAAACTTCTCCAAAAACAGTCATCCGCACCTCATCTAACTTCCTTTGAGCTCAGTCACCGTGCTGGCTCTTATAATATACCCTAGCAACCTCTTCGAGTCATTAACCACCCTAACTGCAAAGGACTGACTTATGATGCCGGTCAGGGTTCTCTGCTTATTAACCGTCTTTATATTCCCCCTTAGGCATCCATTCCCTCGCATTTCAAATGAGGCCTCTCGGTGGCCTCGTGATTCTGTAGATCCCTTTGGTATTTCGAAGTCCACCATGAGGTCACCTCGTGTTCTTCTTCTTCCTAGGGAAACTTACCTTAGCTGCTCCAACATCTGTGCGCCGCACCAATGTCTGTATTCTCCGAGCCATCGAGTGCATCGCCTTTGCAGTTGCCCGACAACCTTGATGTCCTTTCACCTACTATGGCTTCCATGCTTGGACGCAGTTTTTTAGATGAGATCTCACAAAGCCGTGCAAAGGGAGGAAGACCCTCGGTTTCCTTGAGCTGACCGCCCTTCTCAACGGGTGCAGGGCTCCACGTGGTTCCTGCCTTACTTTCTGGAACTGGTGACTTGGACTAGGGTCAGTGCTTTCCATCACCCCAAGTCCCGGGCTTCTATGGACTATGATAGCGCCTCCCGATTGTCTGGTGGCCCCATATATAGGGCGGTCCGTGGTCCTACCCCCCTGATGAGATGTTGGCATTTGCTCAGATTGAAGGAAGGGTCCCGTGCCACTGACCACTGGTGTGCCTTTTCTAGATCACGCTGATCCACTGCATCATCTGGTGATCCTACTGCATAGAAGTCATGCGCGAGCAGGAGGCACGGGTTTCCCAGCCCGTCTACCAGATGGTTAACGTAAATCACGAAAAGCAGGGCTCCCAGGACGGACCCTTGCGGAACGCCAATATGCGGCCTCCTATCGTCCGACAGGCAGCCTTCCACTCTCAGTCGGAAAACTCTCTCCTTTAAGCCTTGTAAAACCCAATCCTGCATTTTGGCCGTAGGTTAAAACGAATCCACCTTTGCTTCGAGCAGTCTGTGATTAACCAGTCAAGTGCCTTTTGGAACTCCAAATAGCGGACTTCCGCCCTTTCCCCTCGATTCAACCGACTGGTTACCCCACCCAAAAAACTCATTAGGTTGGGCAGACGGATGCGCCTGTGCCAGAACCCATGCTGGATGGCACTCACAAGCTTGTTCCCCCCTAAATGCCTCACTATTCTGGCTCGTAGTACTCTCTCGAGAGTTTTGAGCACCAATGATGTCAAGTTAAACGGCCTGTAGCTGGTACGTGTGCCTCTTTCTCCGCCTATCTAAACGGGTGTGGTGGTCTATGCAAGCCACTCTTTAGGTAGCGCAATATTGTCCAGTGAGGCTTTGGAAGGCTCAGCTAGGGGTTCTGCCAGGATGGACTCTAGTGGCTTCAGTATTGCTGGGTGGAAGTCATTCATCCCCGCCGCCTTGGATACGTCTAGCTGCTTCAGGCTGTTCAACACCCCTCCTGTGCTGATTTCTCCGTCCTCCATTTCCGAGACTTCATTGCCTGTGGTTGCAGGTAGCTCCTGAGCACCCTGACGCTGTCTGAGCACCTGCTGAAAGAATTGCAACGGGGTCTCTGCTTTTTCCTGCTGGCTCGTTGCCCGCACTACCTGTGAGTCCCTGGCCCCGCCTACAGCTTTCCTCAGCCCTTCCTTAGGTTGAACGTAGTTGTAGTATGCTTTGGGATTGCTTTTGACGTTTCGTGCAATACTTTCCCCGTAGTTGCTCCTGCACCTTTCCTGTATCTGGGGTAGCCTAGTTCTCGCTACTTTGAACTGTAGAAAGGCCCGGTGGCCGCTGGTACATCTTACTCTGCTCGTCCGCGACGGAGGCAATCCCCTTCCTTTGACACTTCTAAGTGATGCAGCAGACTCCGTTTTTCCTAACCGTCTGCGCTTGATCCAACTTTACTGGTGTTCTACGTTGTAGCCATCGATCGCCATATCCCAATCTATCCAGAGGCGCAGTTCTATCAAGCTGTTCTCGTCTGTCTTTGAGAAATTCCCCCTGAAATTATCAGGTGCACTTATTCCCCTAAGGTTTCGCCGAAACTGAGGTACGCCATGATCACACTTCTCTACGGGTTCCCCGATTTCTAGGTGTTCTCGGTCATTTGGGGCTGTGGTCAATACCAGGTCAAGGATTGACGTTGACCGACCAAACCGCTGTCTTCTCACCCGATTAACGTGTTGGACAAGAGCTTTCCTGCGGAGAAGTTGGGGTAATCTCCCCCCAAGTTGGCCCTCTGGAGCGGTTTCCGAGGTCTAATCTGCTTTGAGCACGTTGAAATTACCCATAATGATCAACTACCTTCGGCATTGGCTACCGTTGTGAGGAAATCAAGCAGATCCCTGTCCTCAGCGTCTTCCCCTCCCGGGCTTTGATGGGTGCAGACAACCGGCGCTTTTGATCTGCCCGTAGCTATTTCAACCTCTACCGTTTGCGCATTCAGCCCAACAAGTCGGCTGCTCTCAAAGCCGTCATACTTCTTCATCAGGAGTGTTGCGGTTATTACGACCATGAGTAACGCGAAGCTTATTCAAAATGAATCCACAAACCATAACAAGGTTGATTCGTAGTTCCTATGGTACTGGATTAACAAGTTATACACGCACAATTATGTACAAACCTCAACCGTACGGCCATAACGTCTAACAACAAGGACCAGAGTTCAACAAAGGTCACTGTCAGGTACCACCGTCACGGCAGTCCAAGTTCGAATCAAAATTATGCAACTTCACGTGTGCAAAATATAAACAAATTTTGAAGTGTGGTGATTGATGCATGTTTTACCTGCTCGAAGGTTTATAAAATAAAGAGCATGGTCTCAACAGTACAAGTATATGACAATGGCTAGGGGGGATTTCCACGTATGTACGTTATGCCGCCCACCAAATCCTCTCATGAAACGGCCAACATCCAAGGAGTAAATAGGGGTACTCATTCGCTCTAACCTACCTAGATCATAAGTCAGTGCATACGTAGCTCGCTATGGGCTTCATCCACCGTTGGCAAGTCGCAGACACGCTGGCAGTTTTTCTTGAGTTTATGCTCCATAACTCGACGTCTAAGAGTTTCTTCTGAGAGTTATACGACGTTATCCGTATACGAATAACGGACTTCGATGTGATCGGGATTCATAGACAGATTACGGAATATGGAGGAAAAGGCTGCCCGAACAAAAGTAAAGTACGTGGCAAGATGAAGACCGAGAATTCATGATGAAAAATCGAGATGGCTACAGAGTACTCGAACATCAGGGGCTCAACGCGTGGTGTTATCATATTAGAAGTATTTTTGACTCACAACTTATATCCATTTGGACACAGGTTGGATAATAATACAAATAAGAGGTCCTGGAAATAAAGGTGTTTCCACAAACGGTCAATAAGTGTTTGTTCAAGAGTTTTCGCTACTTCACAAACGATGCCGTGTCGTGTGGTAAAACGGGGTTTCGACAACTAACTCCATTGTAAATTAGGAACACCTTGTGAAATAAGACACAAATGCACTCCAAAGACTGTGTTAATGGTCGGGCTCTACAGGAGGGAGCATGAGGGATAAATAAATAAAGTCAGCTTCATTTGGTATCAGCAGACTTGGTTTTAGCTTGGTCTGTGGCGTCCACGTCGCCATCACCGTTGTCACCTTCAAGCAAACATTTTATGGATATCTCGCAATACGTCTTCTTTGTTCGTTCTCACCTCCACCGTGTGCACGAGGTCATCGATTTCTGTACGGCAGTCTCTGATCACTTCAATCTGCCATTCGTCTTTACGTAAGTGGCTCTCTAGGAGGACGACCACGTCGCCACGTCTGAACGACCTCTCTTTGGAGGTCCACTCTTGCTTAGCTGCAGGGTCGGTAAGTGCTCCCTCGTCCAACGTTTCAGGAAAGCTTGTGCCAGGTGGCTCACTTGTTCCCATCCCACGATGTACGTTCTGCGTAGGGTTTTCTGTGTGATTGCTCCTACATTTGACCACAACGATAACAGATCGTCGGGAGTTAGAGCCGGTTCGCCTTCCGGGTCTGGGACGATCGGCACAGGGGGTCTGTTGTTCAGTGTGCGTTCTACTTCTGCTGGTAAAGTAGTCAAAGTCTCGTCATCAAGGTTTTGCTGTGAGGTCAGGGCTGTGAGTATTTTTCTAGTCAATCCTATCAGCCTTTCCCAGACGCCTCCGCGATGATTGGCATAAGAAGGGTTGAAGTGCCATTTCTACCCCCTTTGCTACGGTCTTGTTTTGTACTCTGGCGTGGTCCAGGCGGCTCCACCATTTCCCTAACTCCTTATGAGCCCCAACGAAGTCCGAGCATTTGTCTGATTATGCGCTCTCGGGGACGCCCCACCTCGCGTTGAGCATTTCAAAGACCATCAGAAATGAATCCGTGGTCGTACTATGCACTAGTTCAAGATGAACTGCTCTGGATTGTAAACATGTTATCAGGCAGCCATACCTCTTTTGCGCGCTCACTTGCTGTCGTACAAGTAACGGGTCAAAGCAGCCGACGCCAGTTTCCACGAACGGGCGCCATTCCGGTCGAACCCTCACGGCTGGAAGGAGGACCATATTCTGTTGGCCTGTTACCGCACTCCGGCGACGACAAGTGATGCAGTTGCCTTTGACTCGCTTGGCCGTCGCTGGTCCCTTTGTCACAAAAAATTGTAGACTTATATTGTTCAATAAGCTGTTCAAACCTGCGTGTTCCTCTTCTCGATGTACATCGCCTATCACGCATCTCTTTATGTAGTGGTCACCAGGGACTACTATGGGGTATTTTGTTTCGTACTCTAGATTTGAATTCGTCAGCCGCCTTCCAACTCTCAGTGGTCCGTTGGTTCGCATAGGGTTTTGTCTTCGGATACTGCCGTACAACAGCCCGCTTCCTTTGGTGTTATCATCTATCCTGTCTAGCTCGCGGGCCTCGAACGGGAAGGCGTGTAGTTGTAGTAGGCGTAGAACGTCGAGTTCGGCTTGGTTCAGCCCGCTCGGTAGTATCGTCCCCACATTTAATGTGTTCTGTGATCTCGCGCCTTTAATAATCAATAGGAGTAGTTTGTATGGTACACACCAGACCACGGCTCTTAGAATTTTTATCCAGTCTGAGAGGTGGCACAGTTCTTCTATTAGGCTTACGCTTCCCGTGGATTTTGTAGCCAGTACCAGTCTTTTGGTCTCGGCATCGCCATCATCAGGCTTGGGTATTTGTAGCGTTGGTCACATCGCTTTAGATGCAGTTAGGGAGTTTAGTCCCATCGTCCACACCCGAAGCCTTTCTAGTGCTTCCAGGCTCCTTGAGAAGACATCGGCAGGGTTACTGACGGATTTTTCATAGTGCCACTGATCGGTCTTAGTCGACTCATGGACCATAGTGAGTCTGTTAACCACGAAGGTGTTAAAGCGAGTGGTAATATTGTTTATGTAATGTAGTACCGCGGCTGAGTCCGTCCGGAAGTGTTTCCCAGTTTTTCCGATTGAAGCATCTCCTAATCAGCGTCGCGGCTTTCACGGCCAGCACCACTGCAGTCAGTTCCAGCCTCGGAATGGACACCGTTTTCAGTGGACCAACCTCGCCTTTGCGAATACTATCTGACTGTGCCGCCCACCATTTTCGTCCACCCAGCAGCCGTAAGTCACTATCCTGTAGCCTATTTCCGAAGCATCAGAAAATAAGTGTAGTTGGGCATCGTTCGCACACTTGATTCCTGTCAAGCATCTTTGTATTTAAAGCTCGGCAGGCTGATCTAGGCTGTGCAACCAGTCGCGCCATCGCTTGTCATCGTCATCCTGGAGAGGTTCGTCCCAACCGACCCCTCTCTGGGACGGCGATTACAGCAAGCACTTTCGCGGTAACAACCATGGCCAAGCGAAACCTAGGGGATCATAGAGGCTTGAGACTGATGATAGGATTCCTCTCCGTGTGGCTGGTCGTTTGGGTAGGTTCAGAGTGCATATGAATTCGTCACCTTCGGATTTCCAATGAAATTCGTGTGTGCGTTTCATTTGTGAAGAGGGTCCCAAAGTCTCTTTCGCGCACTCCATTTTCTCGGACTTCGGAATAACATTGAGCACTTCCTGGCTGTTTGAAGTCTACTTAGTGAGGTCGAATTCTACGACTTTAGAGTGGCGATCAGTTCGATCATATATAGAATAGCAGTATTTGGGTCGTCAAAGGAACACAGAAAATCGTCCACGTAGGAGTGGTCCATTACTCTTCCTAACGGATTGCTGGTGACGCCGAAAATCTTGAGGGATTCCCAGAGGGCAAAATTAGCACACAAAGGGATTATACCGTCCCAAGAAGATGCACGGTCAGCCTGTGCTCGTCCGGTGCAAAATTGACATCGCTTTTAGGCCATCAGAGAAGACGAAAGGCGTCCCTATCTTCAACGGGCATCCCCACTCGTGGGAACATTTCACGCATGTCCGCGGAGACGGTCACTTCTCCTAGCCGAAAACGACACAAAGCCTCGATTAGTGGTGTCGTCCAGCCTGGGCCCTGAAGTATATGGTCGTTGGGTGACACACCCTGACATTTCGCGGCACAGTAGAAAACCACCCTGACCTTCCCCGGTTTCTTTGGGTTCCCGACCGGGTGATGGGGTAGGTGCCACCTCAAATTTACGCTGAGTACCGCTGTATCCACTCTTTCTATATAAGCCAAGTTTATCTTAGGTTGGATGGCTTGCGTGTATTCTATCCTTAATTGTGGTTCTCGAATTAGCCTGGTTTGGGAGAAACATAATCTTTTCAGAGCCAATTCTTGGCTGTTTGGTGTAGGTTTCATGTTGGGTCTCCACGGGACAGGAACCCCGGAACGATCTATTACATACTTAGCGTTGTCGGCTGTCATTTTCAAAACCGACCTATGTTCTCGCGAAGGGGCATCTCTATCAGTGGCCAGGTCGGCAAATTCGGCGTTACATGGCTGTTGGAATGTTTGCTCAATGTTCACCGTTTCCACCGAAGTGCAGTTGATTTGGATTTGTTTGCCGCATCTTCCATCTGTAATACCATATAAATCCGGCCGAATGGAGTGCGTACTGCATAGGGTACTTTGCGGCTTCCTATTCTTCGATCCAGGACCCAATGCGCTTCCGGTACATCACAAACAATCAGCAGATCAATTTCATCTTTCTGCCACCCCTCGATCGTAACCCCGTCGAGATGCGGCAACTGAGTCAGAATCGATTGCACTGACTGAGTTGCTCTCATCGGCAGATCCTTTATGGTGAATGCTTCTAGAGTTTCTGATCTATCGTTGTTGACCAAGGAAGCGAGTTTTAGATGCAGTTTGGTCGACTGGATGATCTGGGAACCACTCACCGCTGTTGAAAACTGATTTCCTCTGATCCAATATCTCTCTGCAAACTCCTTCCTTACTAGAGTGGTATCCCAGCCACTATCTACGAAGGCCAACGCTCTTATGGCCCCAGTTGGGGTTTCTTCGCCGACTGCCATTACTCCCAGGCAAAAGGGCTTGTTAGTGGAGCGAGACACTGAGAAGACCCCACTTGGCCCCGAGGTCTCTTCGGCATTCAATTTCTTGGGCTTCTGCGGTAGGTAATGGTATTTCCCATGGCATCCATCCTGACTACAACTGGGCTTCGTTCGGCACACCGCTGCTCGATGTGAATCGTTGTGACAAACGAAGCGCGCGCCCAGTCTCATAGACTTTTCCCACCGTTCGTCGACGTCCGCGTTGCGGAAGCAAGGGCACCTCACTAAGCGATGACGCGCCCCACAAACCTTTCACACCGGCAAATTTTCAACTTCGCGGATAGTGCTTGTGTTTTTGCCCATGGTTGGCCTCTACTTGGTTCTCTGATCCAGCTTTGTGTCGTCGCGATCCTAGGTGACTTGCTCGTCTCGCGCACAAGCTGACCGAGACGACTGTTTGCTATCCGGGCATGACGGTCTATAAACTGCGTCGGGACTTCAAACGTGGTTTCTCGCCCAAATCTACTAATCCTTTAGGCTTCCTCGGCCCATCTCCCCTGTAGTTCTGTGGGTAAACTGCGAACTGTGGTCTCCAATGTGTGAGCTTACCCTGTATGGCTGCTCGTACAGGTCTTTCAGAATTTCACGTGCCCGAGTGCAACCTTCTCCAGGATCCAGCATCGAGCACCCGCCGATTGCTTCCCTGGCTTTTCCACAAAATTGATGTAGCAGATACAGGAATATTTGCCCTGGATCGGATACTCTCCTCTCTTCCTAGTTCCTACGGTACTGGATTACAAGCTATACAGGCACAATTATGTACAAACCTCAACCGTACGGCCATAACGTCTAACAACAAGGACCAGAGTTCAACAATGGTCAATGTCAGGTACCACCGTCACGGCAGTCCAAGTTCGAATCAAAATTATGCCACTTCACGTGTGCAAAATATTAACAAATTTTGAAATGCAGTGACTGATGCCTGTAACAGCCGGTCGTGGAAAATCCCCCTTTTTCCCTCGCGATTCACTGTTTTTCCCAACATCACTCATTCCCATACACTATTGACTTGTCTTTACGAACTGGTTGTTTTTCTGGACCAATTGTTGTTTGTTCGCGCCCAGAGCACTACTTTGGCACATCCTTGTTCAGGACCTGCGTGACGCACGTGCTGTCTGCTCACATGCTGCTATTCGGTTTCTCGTTGTTGAGTCCTTGTGATCGTATTATTGAGGTTTGTATATTGTTTATGTCATTGTTTATTTTAATGATCTAGTGTCGTAGAATATCACGGATAATCGTCTTTTGATTTCGGGATCCGTTGCGAATTCGGCTACGCATTGCTCAAACGTTCGTAACAATACTCAATAGATCAATTTGGAACGAGGAAAAACACGCAAAATGCCAAGAAAAGGATCGAAAACAGTAGAATCCGGACAGGAAGTAACGCGGCAAGTCTCTGAGAAGGTTTTGGGTACATATGATTCCTTAGTTATTGCTAGATCGCCTAGTCCTGTCAGTGCTAGTTCATGTGTTATTGAGAACAATATTGATCGTAAGGATGTCGATTTATATAAGCTGAGAATACTAGAACTAGAGCAACAGTTACTTTCGGCTAGACTACAGGCGCAGGAAGCAGAGAAGTGTACACAGAAACAGCGAGAGCATGAGACCAGTGACTTCGACACTTCCGATAGATTAGGGTGCAATAAGGTAGGGAACCCCACGCCTGTCGCCGACTACAAACCACCATCGATCGATCTGCCTAGAGTGGAGCTAACGGTTTTCGACAGGCGAGCTGAGCAATACTGCAAGTTTGTCAAGCAGTTCGAGACGTTCGTTGAAAACAAGGTAAACGACCCTGGGCAAAGGCTTCTTTACCTTACTCACTACTGCCGAGGCCGAGCAAGAGAAGCTATCGACGGGTGCACCATGCTCGACCCAGAACAAGGCTACACAAGGGCAAGGAAGATTCTAAGGGACTTGTTTGGCCAACCTTTCAAAGTAGCCCGTAACCTAATAGAGGGCGTGATGGCAGAGGCAAAGAGAACCAAGGGCGACGTCTACACCATGGCCGACCTGGTGATCAAGATGCAGAACTGCTCAATAGCCCTCGACCATTTAGGTTACAGGGCTGACCTAGACACCATGCACACTTTGGAAGGCATAGTCCGTCACCTCTCTCCCGAACTACAAGGTCGGTGGGCGGAAGAAGCTGAACGGATAAGCCGAGGTTACAGAGAAGCCAACTTCGAAGACCTGACTGAATACTTAAACAGGCAAACGAAGATATCTGACAGCAGATTCGGCCGACTCATCCGGGACAGCAACCGAGCAAACAAGCTCAGCACTAGCCAAGTCCAAACCCCTGTACGGGAATATCCGAAGTACCAGCCTTGGACCAATACACACGTCATTTCACGAGATGCAACGGCGAAACCAAATTGCAGATCCTGTGGTACTAGCCATGGCCTACCAGAATGCCCCAAGTTCGGCAACGCCACAATAGACGAACGGTGGGGAATGGCGAGAATGGCAGGAGCATGTTTCATCTGTCTCAACACCACGCACCGGGCAGCAGCCTGTAGAACAAGGAATCGATGTGGTTACGAGGGCTGCACGGGCAGACACCATCGGCTGCTGCATCAGGCGAGAATAACCATATCCGAGGCGATTGCCAAGCCCAGCGTGACTTGTTCAACTTCACAATCTGCCAGTAAACCGGTACGTTTAGGCGTAGTGGCCGTGGGAGTAGTGACTCCGACTGGGATAGTCAAGGCGTTGGCTTTCGTTGATAGTGGATCCGACACCACTTTAGTGAAAGAGCGGTTTGCCGACAAACACCAACTGGCTAAAGGTGCGACGTCGTTAGCAGTGAGCACGGTGGGCGGAACACAGGTAATGACTGCCGGTAGATTAAGGCTGCAACTCATCTCTCTAGACACCAACGAGGAAATTGAACCAACGGAGGCATTCACGTTAGCGGATCTCCCCATGCGAGCACCAAGGTCGGTGAACGCAATCTTGACTCGGTGGCCCCACCTGCAGGATGTAACCGTTGGAGACTGGGAAGATGATGAGGTGGATCTCCTCATCGGATGCGACGTGCCAGAGGCGCATTGGGTGCTTGACCAAAGAGTGGGCGACCACCAGGCACCTTATGCCGTACGCACGGCTCTGGGATGGATGTTATACGGTCCAGTAGAGGTACGCAGTTCCGTGAATTACTTATCCGCCGAAACGGACCTTATAGAGTATCATCTGCAACGGCTGTATGAAAAGGAGTTTCATGACATTGGAGACGAAAGACCGACGTTGTCTCAAGAGGACCACTTCGCTCTACAAACGGTGCGGCAAGGCTCTAGAGGCCTCAAAAAACAGTTCGAGGTTCCTCTCCCATGGCGCACACCAGACGACCCGTGGACTGACAACAGAAATTATGTTCTCCAACGATTACTACGACTAAAAGAACGCTTTATTCGAGACCAGAATCTGTGGGAACGATACGCGGATTTGATGAAGCGAAACGAGACCCTCGGTTACGTTGAAAAGGTGCCTGTTAACACCGACAGCAGAAGGGGTATCTGGCATCTGCCTCACCATCCGGTTATCAACCCCAAGAAACCCAATAAACTGCGCGTGGTTTTCGACTGTGCGGCCAAGTTCCAGGGCAAGTCGTTAAACGATCGCCTACTACAGGGGCCTGACTGGACCACACCACTGATCGATGTTTTGTGCCGTTTCAGAGTGGGTAAAGTGGCTTCGTCTGCTGACATTAGGGAAATGTTCCATCAGGTGAAGATTCCGGTAGGAGAACGAGATGCTTTGCGTGTCCTGTGGTGGGAAGGGAGCGACCGGGACAACGCAGTGGTGAATTATAGGATGACCGTCCAACCCTTCGGAGCCATATCGTCACCATTTTGTGCCAACTAAGCCCTCCGAGAATCAGCGAACAAACATGGCGATTTAGTACATCGGACGGTGGTAGAAAGCGTCAGCAGGAACTTCTACGTCGACGACTACCTTGGGTCATTCGATGATGTGGAATCAGCTCTAGAGCAGTTCAGGGGTCTGACGAGATTGCTGGAAGAGGGCGGCTTCCATCTAACTAAATGGATGTCGAACGCTTCAGAAGTACTGAAGGTCATCCCGTATCACGAAAAGGCCGAAAGGGTAAGAGATTTGGACGGCTCTCCACTTCCCATCGAGCGCACTTTAGGGATACAATGGGACGCGGAAACGGACGATTTTGTTTTCGAACTGAACGTTCCCGAGCTGCCAATAACCCGTCGTGGCATACTATCTGCCGTCTCAAGTTTGTTCGACCCGCTTGGTTTCGTCTCACCATGGCTGCTACCCGGAAAGATCTTGCTGCAGCGGCTGTGCCGTAAGAAAGTTGATTGGGACCAGTCACTGGACCGAGGGGACCGGCTGGACTGGGAAGAATTTCTGAACACCTTGAAGAAATTAGGGGACATAAGAATCCCACGATGTTTGACTCCTGGCCATACGACACGGACTGGAGAACTACATGCCTTTTCCGATGCATCCGAAGTCGGTTATGGAGCTGTGGTGTACGGACGATGGTGCGCAGGAGATGGACAATATACCACGAGGATCCTGTTCGCAAAGCCCGCGTTGCTCCACTGAAATCGGTCTCAATCCCACGCCTTGAACTCAGCGCAGCCGTGTTAGCAGTCAGGGTGGTGCAAGCTGTGAAGAGATGTTTCGATCTCTACATTTGGTCGGTGAGCTTCTGGACGGATTCAACGATAGTACTTTACTACATTAACAACGTACGGAGCCGGTTTAGTACTTTCGTTGCTAACCGGCTCACGATTATCCACGATGAATCGGCCACGCACCAGTGGAGTCATGTCAGGTCTGGCGATAATCCGGCCGACCTGTGCTCCCGAGGTGCGAACAACTTCAGGCAACTGGACACGTGGACGAGAGGGCCAAACTTCCTGCAATTGCCCAAACAGGACTGGCCCGTGTTCGAATTAAACCTCCCTACGGAATTGGAACTGGAGATCAAAGGCGTAGTGATAGCAACCAACGTCGTCGAAGCGTCGTCCATTCTATCGCGACTGGTCAGGTTTTCTTCCTGGATGAAGACGCTTCGTTCGCTAGTTTGGTTAACCAGGTTCAAGATAAGTTTACTAGTCATAAAAGGGCTACGGCCCTCAGGTCGGATACGGGTCGGCCCGATAGGTCCCGATGAACTACAAGCGGCAGAGTACGATATTTTCAGAATGATACAACGCGAGGCTTTCGCCCGAGAACTCAAGAGGGCGGAAGAAGTGGGGCCGACCACTGAAGACATGCCATCTCCAAGAGGCGAGCTGAAGCGTTTAAACCCCAAACTCATCAACGGACTGCTGCGGGTGGATGGTAGGCTGACCAACGCCCACCTGAACTTCGACAAAGTATCCTATACTGCTGCCTGCGAGACAACCTGTAGTAGAGCTAATGATTCAACACGTCCACGCAATGGAGGGACATGCCAGGGAAAGTCACGTGACGAGCGTCATCCTAAAGCGTCTTTGGTTGTTGAGAGGACGAGAGACTGTAAAACGCGTAATCCGACGGTGTGTGCAATGCAGGAGACGCAATGCCACAGCAGGCAAACAACTCATGGCCCCACTACCAGAATGCAGGGTGACTACGGGCTGGTGGCCGTTCAGTGACACCGGGTTGGACTATTTCGGGCCCTTGTGGATCAAGTGCGGGAAAAGATTAGAAAAGCGATACGGATGTATCATGACGTGCATGAAATCACGTGCGGTACACCTAGAAGTCGCACATTCGATGACGACCGATTCGTTTCTACGGGCCTTGCAAAGATTTATTAACCGAAGAGGCGTACCGGCCGATATATACTCAGATAATGGATCTAACTTTGTGGGCGCTCAACGGGAATTGCAGCGTTGGCACAAGAACATAAACAGGAACGAACTGCAGGATCGAACCGTGGCCTACGGCATACGAGGGCATTTCAACCCCCCACAGGCCAGTCACCGAGGCGGCGTATGGGAACGCATGATCCGGTCTGCCAGACGGATATTGCTGTCAATGATGGAGCAGCAGCCGCCCGACGACGAGACGCTGAACACCGTCATGACTGAGGTGGAGCGAATCCTGAACAACCGCCCCCTGGTTCCAGTATTGAACGGCGACCCCACCCACCTGGCGCTCACCCCGAACGACTCATTGACGCTAAGGTCGAACGAGGGTCTCCAAGGGCCGGTAAACCTTCGTGGGAGCTACCTCCACGGATGGAAGCAAGCGAACTATCTGGCCAAGGTCTTCTGGAGGCGATGGATGCGGGAGTACCTACCGGCTTTGCAGACTCGACAGAAGTGGCTGGCCAAAACAAGACCATTCAAAGTTGGGGACGTAGTTATGATCGCCGACGAACGCGCACATTTCAGCACTTGGTCTTTGGGAGTAGTTACGGAAACTATCAAAAGCACTGACGGAATGATAAGAACGGTGAAGCTGAAGACAGCTAACGGAGTGCTCATTCCTGACATACGCAGTATTAACCTACTCGAGAGCGAAGACGGAGGAGCTGATAACCCTGAGGCCTAGTAAACCTTTTTCACACCAGTAATCGAGGTGGATAAGGAAACACCATATATACCACACGGTATCCGTCAAACACGTTAAGGTGCTCGCGGTCCTTTCGTTGACATTACAGAAGGTTCTTTCCGATACGTGGTGCTGAATGCGATTCCATTGTACATCCCGATACATACACGCATGCACGACGCACTCTACATCCCGCAAACCCATCAAACATTTGACAGTTTTCGTTGTTTTGCTTTTTGTTGACGCTACCGAATGCCCCTTGCATATGTGGAAGTAGCGGAGCTCAGGTCACACACACATGCTACATTTACTCGTTTTCTTGCCACGCGGTCTTTTGTTGACATTGCAGAAAGTCCTCTTTTGATGTGTAGTCATACCTGTGATTTCATTGTAACCCCGGCACACACACACACACACGCACACACACACACGCACACACACACACTCAAGCACGTACATCCAGGACCGGACGGCCCCTTACGAGGACAACGTCTATGTGACCATTCACGCCCGCCATCGGTCATTTGGTCTTGTGGAAGATGTAGACTAGCCTCACGTCTATGTATCCAATGAATTAGGTGCGACCAGTAGTAGAACGTTGACGACGAGCATTAGACGCGCGCACTGACAGCAGGGCCTAGGCAGGTAGGAAGAATCAGTACCTTTATACCGAACCTCTGACTCTGCTAAGGATCCAGGAGGATTTTGGTGGGCGGTGTAACAGCCGGTCGTGAAAAATCCCCCTTTTTTCCCTCGCGATTCACTGTTTTTCCCAACATCACTCATTCCCATACACTATTGACTTGTCTTTACGAACTGGTTGTTTTTCTGGACCAATTGTTGTTTGTTCGCGCCCAGAGCACTACTTTGGCACATCCTTGTTCAGGACCTGCGTGACGCACGTGCTGTCTGCTCACACGCTGCTATTCGGTTTCTCGTTGTTGAGTCCTCGTGATCGTATTATTGAGGTTTGTATATTGTTTATGTCATTGTTTATTTTAATAATCTAGTGTCGTAGAATATCACGGATAATCGTCTTTTGATTTCCGGGATCCGTTGCGAATTCGGCTACGCATTGCTCAAACGTTCGTAACAATGCATGCTGTACTTGTCCTAGGGTCAATCAGATAAGGAGCATGTTGCGAACAGTACGGGTATGTGACAACGGCTAGGGAGGATTTCCACGCATGTACTTTACATGGAGGGTCATTGTTCCACCTCCGACTTGACAGTCCTGCCTATCCGCCATAAAGCCTAAGTGGATGCCTTGGATCAGCGCACTGTCGCTTTCGCCTGGCACATCACCTCCTTTGGAGCTTCGGCAAGGGTCATCTGTCTTTATTCTCCTCCCTCGGAGTTGCGACAGTCCATTCATTTAGTAACGGGGCTGAACATAGCTCCCCACACCCTGGCCTTGGGCTCCACGGTGCTTAGCTCCTTTATCTTGCTTGCATCCACTCTCGAAGACTTTAGAAATTCCATGGTAAAACCCAGAGTTTCGGGATTTTCACCCCTCCCTGACTGACTACATCTGCTTTATCATCGGGTACCACATCTATTCCCCCCTTTGAGATGTCCCTTTTGTGCCCGGCTGCAACAGAGAAGGTTCCTCCGTGAGCAGGGTTGGCAAACTCGACAAGCATAGGTCCCTGTTCGAACCATTTCGAGTCAGTCCCCCCTCCCCACGGCCCCAGTCTCATAACCCTTATCATGGACACACGCCCGGGGATTTCCTCTGCCCGAAGCAAGATAACCAGATGGTACCTCATTGTTCTGTCCCTCCGCTTTACAGCTTTCATAAGCGGTTTCGGAATTCCGTGAACTAAAACATTTCAGATTTTGGCAGGGCAATATCACTTTTTATCTTAAGCGCAGTCAGAATTTAGTGGTATCGGCAGTGTCTTGTTTTAACATACTTACCCTTTCATTTAGAACTCCCAATTCCTCTACTTTGCTGCGAGTCGGCAGAATGACAGCTGCTTGCTATCCCGGTTTTGCCCCGGGTGTTCTTTAGGTTTACACGCGTTGCCTCATGTTCATTGCCGTCCCTAATTGGTGTCAAATGTTCTTCGGAGGGTTCGGTTGTTTTCTTTCACTTCCTGGTGAACCCTGTATCCTTGATGGCTTTATTATCTGACCTAATTGGCTTTTTGCATTGAGGGCATATGCAGCTAAGTTTATCGTATTCAAAGTATACCTGATGAGACTTCTTGACTAACCCCGAGCGCCTCGTGTGGAACCATGTTTGACAGGTGTCACACTGAAGTCTCGCGGTGCCCGACGACATATGCCTCTCAGAAAACCAAGGCCTTCCACACTGTTCATCTACCCAGCCTGTTCGTTCTGGTGTTTTAGAGGTTAGGGGTTTTTTATTCGCTAGTTTTCCCACGTTGCCAGTCCAACGGAAAAATAGGAAAAAATGAATAGCCTGGGTAAGCTGAAGGATGTACAGTAGGACTGATTTCAGATGGAGGTCGAGCAAAATCGAGTGGAATGGCCGACTGACACGTCACCACAAGCCGGCTCACCTTGTTGTCATTTCGTCACTGGGCACAGCCTTTTATTGTTTATTGCTCCTTCCTTCGTTGACTTGGTGTCACTTCTTTCCATATGGTGGTTCTTTTTCTGTTTCTGTTGAATAAGTATGCTATTTTATTTCCCCTGTCTTCCAAGTAGCCCAACTTCTCGAGGTAGCACAGTCCGATTACCTCTTCCAGCAATCTATTCCAGTAGTTAATCACCCTACTGCTAAAGAGGTGAGATCTAGCTTTCAGCCTCGACCAAACTCCCGCCAGCTTCTTCCTATGGCCTCTTGTTTTGGAGTCTGTTGCCATTTGGAACAGACTCTCTGGTCTGAGTCCAGAAAAGCCTTTGTTCTCAAATGTCTCTGTGGGATCCCCTCGTAGTCTCCTCCTTTCCGTAGAGAAAAGCCTGAGGTCCTCGAGTCTCTGCTCATACGCCCTGCCCTTCTGACCTTCAACCACGCGCACTGCAAGAATCTGTACGTTCTCAAAACAGGTGACATCCATTTTGTAGAAGGGTGACTATGCCTGAACACAATTCCAAAAGAGATCTTACTTTGGGCGTGTATGCCGGCATGAAGGCCCGGGATTGTCCGCACGAAAAAACCGGCCTCAACCTGAACAGCTCACCATGTGCCTTTATTGAAGCTGCTGCACACTGATCCAACCACCGAAGATCAGAAGCCACCAAAATTCCGGGGACTTTCACCGTGTTCACTGCTTTTACAGCAAACGGGCCCTGGTCGTGTGCAACCTTCTGGTTTGACAGTTCCCGTGTAAAGATCGATTGTAGAAAGTCCTTCAAAGGCAATACAAATTCGAGTTTCCGTGACTTCAGTCACCTACGTAAACCATTTAGGTGTTTCCGTACACCTTTTTCCTTTATGGATCGAAGTTTGTTTCTTCGCTTCTAACGGGCTACCGTGTCATGTCCCGTCTTGGACCTGTGTGAGGCAAGTATCTGTCTCTCTATGGATAACGATAGATCAACTAGCACTGTCAGTGCTAGCACATACGTTACAGTGGGTTATATAGATCGCAAGATTGTTCATTTATTTAGGTTGAGGTTGTCAGATCTAGAACAGCGGTCGTTGTTCGCGAGGTAACAGGGGGCAGAGGCAGAGGAAAAGTGTAGACGGAGCTAGCGTGAGCTTGAAAAGAGTGACAAGGATTCCTTGATCAGACCAAGGCAAATAGAAATGGGAATCTATACTCCGGCCGGCAAACTATAAATACCAATGCCACCAAAAGTCGATGTACAGAGGGTAGAGCTGACGGCTTTCGGCACACGACCTGAGCAATGATGCAAATTCATCAAACGATTCGGAACCTTCGTCGAATAAAGGATTACCGACCTCGGACAAAGGCCTCTCTCTTGGCCCATTATTGTCGAGGCCAAAACAGAGAAGCTATTGATGGGTATGCCATGCTAGGCCCAGGACGCGGCTACACACGGGAGGGGAAGAGTTTGAAGAATCTGTTTGGCCAACCATTCAAGGTTGCCCGCAATCTGATAGGAGTCGTGACGTCAGAGGCCAAACAAACAAAGGGCGACGTTTGCGAAATAGACGATCTCGTAATTAAGATTCAAAGTCGTTGGACAGCGCTCGAGCACTTAGGGTACGGGACCGATCTCGACATGTTGTGCATTTTGGAGGGTATAGCCCGCTGCCTCCTGCCCGAGCCACAGGGTCGTTGGGCGAAAGAGGCGAAAAGCATAAGCAGGGGTGACCGTGAGGCCAATTTCGAGGACCTGACCGAATATTTTGACGGGGGAACCAGGACAGCCGACAGAAGATTTGGTCGATTCATCAGCGATAGCAACAAGGCAGACAGATTTGGCACTAGTCAAGCTCAAAATGCTGCACCGGTACACTTTAGACAAGAGCCCTGGACGAACACGCACGCTGTTTCACGTGGGGCCGCAGCCCACCCAAGCTGCAAGCCCCGAGACGCCAATCCCGGGTAATCAGACTGTCTGAAGTTCGTCAAAGTCTCCGTAGATAAATGTTGGGGAATGGCAAGAACGACAAGAGCATGTTTCATCTGTCGTGACGACTTACACCGGGCGGCAGCTTAGCGAACAAGAGCTATATGTGTTCGCGAGGGTTGTCCAGGCAGACGCCATCGATAACTTCACCAGATGAAAGAAGCTACGCCAGATGGGAACTCAAATACCAGTGTGAGGAAATAAACTGCGCAGTGGTGGGTGCCTGCCCAGTGTGCATACTATCGAAGGAATTCTGGACGCTCGATTCGCCGCGGCCATTATCTGTCTTGTGGAAACTGAACCAAACTGAACTGATCTGCTCAGCGTCACGGTCTATCAGCAAATCAGTACCATTGGGGGTGGTTGCTTTAGGAGTGATGACCCCGAATAGGGTGGCCAAAGCCCCGTCTTTGTCGACGGCGGATCGGACACCACCTTGGTAAAGGGGCGGTTTGCCGATAAAAACTAGCTCGCGAAAAGCACGACGCCGTTAACTATGATTACTGTGGGTGGAACCAAGTTAATAGCCACAGGTCGGCTGAGATTGCAGCGCACCTTCCCGGACACCATTGAGCAAATCAGGTCAACAGAGGCTTTCACATTTACTAATCTTCTCATGCGAGCACCAAGGTCGGTGAATGCTATCCTCCCTGGGTGGCCCCGTTTACAGGATGTCAGCGTCGTAGGTTGAGAGGATGAGGAAGTGGACCTTCTCATCGGCTGCGACGTGCCAAAGGCACATTAGGTGTTAGACCGGAGGATGGGCTAACGCCAGGCGCCCTATGCCGTACGTACGACACTGGGATATATATTATACGGTCCTTCCGGTGGATCTGGCCCTATAGATTTTGTCAGCAGAAAAGGACCAGTTGGAGTACCAGTTGCGGCCACTATACGAAAAAGATTTTTATTAACATCGGAAACGAACTACTACCGTTTTCTTCAGAGGACCACCTCGCACTGCAGATAGTGCGGCAAGAAACCATAGGCCTTTAAGCCCCGTTGCAGGTTCCCCTTGCTTGGCTTGCACAGGCCAACCCTTTGATCGACAACAGAATTTGCGCTCTTCAAAGACCACTGTGCTTGAGAGAACGTTTCAGCCGAGATCGGGGTCTCCGCAAACGGTACTTAGATATGATGATGCGAAACAAAGCACTTGGCTACGTTGAAAAGCTGCCCCCAACCACAGGCGACCAAACAGTGGTATGGTCCCTACCTTATTACCCGTTTCTTCATCCCAAGAAATCCGAAAAAGTGCTGGTGGTCTTCGATTGCACGTCGAATTTCCAAAGAAGGTCATTGAAAGATCGTCTGCTACATGGGCTTGATCGGACCAGGCTGTTGATTGAAGTCTTGTGCCGTTTCAGGTTGAGTGTAGTGGCCTTGTCAGTCGGCACCAGGAAGACATTTCTTCAGTGAAAATACAGGTAGAGGAAGGAGATGCGTTACGATTCCTATGATGAGACGAGAACGACCTGGACGTGTCGGTGATAAATTATAGAATGAAAGTCCACCCTTCGGAGCGATGTCATCACCCTTTTGGACGAACTACTCACCGCAAGAAACCGCGAATAAACATAGGACTCTGGTCCACGGGTCCATAGTAGATAGGGTCAGCAGAAATTTCTACATCGACGACTACCTTGGGTATCTCAATGATGTAGACTCGGCCCTGGTGCAGCTTAAATGCCCAAAAAGGTTACTAGAAGAGGGCAGCTCCCATCTCACGAAATGAATGCGGAACGTTTCAGAACTGCGTTAGGTCATTCCATACCATGAGAGAACCGGAAGAGTTCGAGATATGGACAGCTTCCCACTCCCCACCGAAAGCACGCTACGAATACAATGGAACGCGGAAACAGACAACTTTGCTTGCAAACTAAAGGTTCCGGCCGAACCGGTTACTCGTCGCGATACACTGTGAGCTGTGTGGCCTATTCGATCTTCTCTATCTTGTCTCTTCCAGATTGCTCCCCGGAATGTCCCTGCTTCGGCGGCTATGTCGTAAGAAAGTCGATTGAGACGAGCCACTTGATCGAGAAGATGGGCCGGAATGAGAAGAATTTTCGATAATTTAGAAGAAACTGGGAAAGTTACGGATTCCTCGGAGCTTGCCTTCTGATCATAAAACACAGACGGTGGAGCTGTGGGCCTTTCTGACGCACCCAAATTCTGACACCGAGCCGTGGTGTATGGACCGGGGGTGTGCAGGAGATGGAAAATACGCTACGAGAATCCTGTTTGACGAAGCTCGCTTTGCCCCGCAGAAATCGGCCTCCATCCGGCTAAGAGCGGCCGTGTTAGCAGTGAGGGCGGCACAACCGATAAATAGATGTTTTCACCCTCTGTATTTGGCCAGCTGGTTTTTGGACAGACTATGCGATAGTGTTGTACTATAGCAAGAACCTCAGGAGCCATTTCAGTACTTTCGTCGCTAACTTATCCTCGATCACTCACGAGGAAACCGCTATGAACCTGTAGAAACATATCGAGTCCGTCGACGACCCCGCCGATTTGTATTCCAGAGGTGCAACCAACTTCCGGGACTGGACACTCGGAATGGAGGGCCTTAATTTCTGCACAGGCTTCAACAGGACTGGCCCGTTTACATAATACGGCGGCCCCTAGATTCAGAAGTGCAGACCAAAGGCTCGGTGATGACGGTGGCAGCCGCCGAATCGTCATCTAGTTTGCCTCGGCTGGTCAGGTTTTCCCCCTGGATGAAGACGCTTCGATCACTGGTGTGGTTGTCCAGGTTGAAGAGATACCTGTTGTTCATGAAAGGGGTCCATCCATTCGGCGGTGCACGAGTGATCCCCTATAAACCCTGATGAAATACCAGCCTCGGATTATGATCTATTCAGTATGACCTCTCGAGGCTTTCCCCCGGGGAACTGAGAATTCCAGAACAGCGGGACTAATCGACAAAGGTGCCACTTCCGAAAAACAACTTGAGACCTCTAAATCCAAAACTCATTGGTGAATTTCTAAGGGCAGGTTTTTGACTGACCATCTCCAACCTGAGTTTTGCCGCGAAGTACCCCATACAAATACCGGCTCGGTAACGTGATACAGACGATGAGTAAATACATATATGCATTGGTGGGACACTCTGGGGAAAGCCACGAGACAAGCGTCATTCAAAAATGTTTCCCGTTAGTGAGAGGGCAAGCGAATGTAAACGCGAAGGTTGACGTTGCGTACGCTGTAGATGGCGAACGGCTGTTGCGGGAAAATACATGCCTGCATTGCCAGAATGAAGAATGACTCCCGGGTGGGGGCGGTTCAGTGAAACCGGATTGGACCCTTTCAGATCTTTGTGGGTCAAGCGCGGGGATAAGGCTGGAAAAATGATACGGGTGCATCATGACGTGTATACAGTCTCGAGTGGTTCACTTGAAAGTTGGTCGTTCGGTGACCACTGACCCTTTCTTCCGGGCCCCACAGCGCTGTACCAACAGAAGAGGGGTACCATCGGACATTTATTCCGGGAATGGGTCGAATTTTGTGGGCGTTTAACGGGAACTGAAGCGTTGACGCCAAAATGTAAACCGAGACGAGCGGCAAAACCAAGCCGTAGCATATGGAATCCAATAGTTCTTCAACCCCTCGTAGGCCAGTGACCGCGGTGGCGTGTGGGAACGCTTGCTTAGGTTCACCAGGTGGATACTGCTGTCGGTAATTGAACAACCACCAGGTGATGAAACTTTGAGCGCCTTGGTGACCGAAGTCGAGAGGATCCCCAACAACTGCCCCCTAGTTCCGGTGTCTGCCAGCGAATCTACCGATCTGGCACCCACCCCGAACGACCTGCTGACTTCAAGGTCAAACGCTGGATACCAAGGCCAGTGAGTCTCTGTGGCAGCTATCTACACGGGTGAAAATAGGCGAACTAATTGCCCAGGGTATTTTGGAAGCGATGGATACGAAAACACCTGCTGATCCTATAAACCCGGTAAAAGTGGCTCATCAAAGGAAGACCATTCAAAGTTGGTGATATGGTAATGATCTCTGATGGGCACGCTCATTTTGGCACCTGGCCCTTGGGTATTGTCACGGAAGCCGTGAACGGTTCCGACCGGCTGATGAGAACGGTGAAGTTGAGGAAAGACAGGGGAATGCTGACTCGTGATGTGCGCAGTTTCAGTCTTCTGGATAGTGAAATCACACCTTTGGGAGCTCCTGATTCGATGGCCCAATAGCACTCATCTGTAAGCTTGAGACCAAGCAAAATCTCAGGCAACTGCGGCATAGCG
This sequence comes from Fasciola hepatica, assembly GCA_948099385.1. Taxonomy (NCBI): domain Eukaryota; kingdom Metazoa; phylum Platyhelminthes; class Trematoda; order Plagiorchiida; family Fasciolidae; genus Fasciola; species Fasciola hepatica. The sequence goes on from CANUEZ040000063.1 coordinate 6,873,299, forward strand.
CACCTTTGTGTAGGTACGATTCCCCGCAAGTTTGCACAGACATATCCACTTTGTTTAAGTAATGCCCTGTTAATGATCGGAACGATCATCGCCGAATTTCAGCGGATCGTTATAAAGCCATGAATGCCCAACTATAGCGTGCCACCCACGAGAGAGTTCCACGAACTGTGATTGTTTTGTTCACACGAATAAACTCCCACTCCCACTCACACACCCGCATGAGATGCGGTTTGCCCCACACCTCCACCAAGACAAGACATTGTCTCACAAGTCCCTGCTTTTTCTCTTACTGTAGTGGCTTGCCGCCTCACGAAAACCGCGAAGCCTATCAAGTCAGCAGTCACACTCCTAAGGATGTCAGCTACGGTTTGACGAAAGTGCTGTGCCTGGGTTAGAGCGGGATGTGTAACATCAGCTCCGAAAACCATTATGAGCTCATCTTTACTCCTTAAGTCTTGTCTTGTTACTGATATTTTTGGAAGCATCTCCGTACGTGGCAGTTGTTGTGGTTTCCTCGCCTATCCAAATACACGTCCCGTCGCACTCACTCAAACGCGCATGAAAAGCATTTTCGCCCACACTACCATCGGGATACTACGTCTCAAGATTTCCCGTTTTGTTACTGACACAGAATAAAACGATTCCATATGTGGTCACCATTGTGGTTGCTTGGCACACACACACCCACGTACACCTTTCTCGAAGACGGCACATGGACTTGGAGTCTCCATACACCCTCTCCTCTCGTGCTTGCGGCGGAGTGGCGGCTCTTGCGGACGGCGTAGAGAAACAGTTCGTCGGACTGATTCCCGGATCACGTGGGAGCGTGGGTGTGCGAGTAGAATCTGGATTTCAGCTGTAGTAGTTACCATCATTGAAACCAAGGACTAAGTGGTGAGGGAGAACCAGTACCCTCATTCCAAACCTTTGACTCTGCCACGATTCGGAAGAATTTTGGTGGGCATTATGACAAATGTTTGTGTAAAATCCTCCGAATCACTACAATATCGCGATTTCGTGGTAACACTTACCCACATATATTAGTTGCGTGTTTCGTACAACTTACATTCCTATTAACTAACCTTTGCTTTTTCGCGCCCGACGCCTTACTTTGTCATATCCCATCTTGGACCCGCGTGACGCACGTGCTTGTCACTCGCGAGCTGTGAACTGTTTCTCGTTTTTGAGTCTACGCGGCAGCACATTTGAGGCTAGTATACGTTCTGTGATATAGCTCAGCAAATAATTCGGTATTGCAGAAGTTGACAATCAATCTTCTTCTGGTTTCGGGGTGTGTTAGAATTTGGCTACTTATTGCTAAAAGAGTGGTCTACCATTAGCCGGTTGCCTCGTGCGGCTCAGGAGGTGTGAAGGCTTCCCCCGGGGGGGGGAATTCCACAATGAAGCTGACGAAGATCGTTTGAGTCGGAAACCCTGGTGCTTCCTTGGATAGCCTGGCAAAGCACATCACGTCTCTTGTCTGTGGGTGGATTAGAGGCGTCATCTTCGATAACCCCTGGGATATTTGAAGGAAGTTCAGCAACGAGATGCACATACATCTACTGCTGTGAAATGATGCTATGAACAGCACCCCGTGCTTCCAGATGAGTCTCAATGCCTTGAAGTGTTGCACGAGTAGGAGAGAGAAGCCTAGATTTTCCCGGATCTAGGGATTATCTCGTTGTCTGAATGTCATCAGCGAACTGGAAGATAGTCCACAGGATAATGGGCCAGCGGAAAAAATGGCTAAAAATACGAATCTTGACACGGCCTTAGATCTGGTATCGCCAGCAAACTGGATGATAGACCACTGGACCGTGAGGGAGGATTAAGGACACCAATCGTGACGGCTTCTAGCTTCTCCTATTGCGGATGATCTAAAAGATCGATCCGTGGTCAGTGGGAGAATGTTCAGCTTTGCCGCATTCCTTTTAGCTTGAGAGGCACGAAAGATCCTGTGATGGGAAATCCGTGAAACATCAAACGGCAAGATTTTTTAGCCTCCCGCTGCGCCGTTGAACCAGCCCCCGGAATAAATGGCAGTACATTCACTGAGCGGGCAATATAAAGCATTTCAGGCTCCATAGGCTTGTATGTAATGATTATGGATTCTTTCATAACGAAAGGGCTAATAGAATAAGTATATAAAAACAGAAAGAAATCGACATCACAACAATCTTGATAAGTAAAGACACAACGAAAACGAAAAAGCCGTAACTGACAGAGGAGGGCAGACCATAATTCGGAACGGACCAACCAATTTAAACTCATGAACGAAGTATGCGGGTCCAAGTTCCTTTCAGTGGGTGGAACACGCAGGACGGTGTCAATTGGTGGGTCTTGGTGGTTAATAACAGTAATGGTTTATTTCGGGGATACCAGAAGCATGCTCGATTGCATGATCATATGATACAAGTGAGGTCACAAAGAGGTTCCTTGGATATTTATTTGCATAAATGCAGCCTAAGAGTGTACAGGTTTTAGTGGTCGGACGAATGGTTGCCCGGCAAGTTCGAGATAGAAGGTCAGATGGAGGCATCTTTGCGAAATGGTTTTCTCGTATAACTGAGAGCAGATAGGAGATTGAGTGCGTTAACGGCCGAAGGTGACGATCGGGAGTGCGCCTTGCCTCCAGGGCCACGTGAAGTAATTTGGCAATAATGTTGTTGTGTACTGGTACCAGGTGGACTTAAACACACTGACTTCAAACAACCAGTCGATTGGAGGAACTAAGGCCAACCTGAATTCCTGACATATCGAAGAGCCTTGTCAACGTTTGCCTGATCAGACACGTACCTCAACGAATGACTGGTGAGCATTATTCAAATGCACTACAGGACTTCTAAAATAGTCCCGTGTCCGACCGAGGAAGGTTATCATACCACACCGGTGGAATCGGGTCTGGAAGTGTGAAAATTACTTTGAAGTGCAACCGTCCTAACTATGAGCCACTCTGTGCAACTGAGGAGAAAGATTAGAAAAAGCAGATTGCCTTTAGTTGAGGAAAGACCTAGTATGGGAAGTGAATGCTCCAGAGATCGGTTATCACTCCCAGGCAGGCTGAGTACATATACCTATATATGAACAATGGGCACCTAAGCTCCAGGCTCGCAAATGCGTTTTGGTGAGTTTGGTATCTGCGAAGCCGCTACCCTGTCATCTATTTTACAGGGAAGTTGGACCTTTCGTGGATACGAGTATATCCTGGAGTACCAGTGAGCCAGCGGATATCATCAATGAAACTTCCGTTCCAAGTTCTTTTCTTCTCTTCTTTAGCTTCTTCCCTTTAATAATTTTTGTTTTATTCATTCATTTTCCCTACTCATTGACCTTCATCCAGGCCTCCCTGATACTCATTTAACCCTCTAGTCCTCTAGTTTTACGAGCGACCTTACTATCGGATGACTGACATTTGCATGACGAGTGATACTGCCGAATATGGATGATTTGCCCCATCGGAAAGTTGCCCTTGGTGCCCTCTCCAGAGGCGGCCCGACAACTGTCTCTTTACTTGGATTTCCTTCTACTGACAGACAGGGGTTGCAGTAAATTGAAGCTCTTTGAGACTCGGAGTCTCACAGAGGCAAAAAACTGGACTATCGTTGGCTTTGGCGGCCAGTCCTGTGCTTCACGCAACTTGTGGTTCACGACATCAATAAGCGGCCAGAGGAAGTGGTTGAGGCGGCCACGGTTGCTGATTTCACGTAACACTGGGACAGGACCTAAACCTGAGAGTTCCCTGGAAGGTTACAATGACCAACAACATAGCGCTGCGTGGATTGGTGATGGATCTTTAGATCTTCTGTTTACTAGGTTTCCCATCTTTCCACCCTTAAAGCTCCTGTCCTTGTTCTGCTGTTTGATTTCCTCCCACTTGCTCTCTTGTTCTTCCCTATCTGTGGCCATCACTCTCTGATCACTTAATTTTTCGTTTCACCCTCTACATCTCCACGCACCAGCATTTTGTCATTACCATTGGCTTTATCCCTTTCGCTCTATCATCTGATCCGCCATCTCCGCTTAATTTATCCCGATCCTGACAGACGGGTCAGTCCACACGGTGGTCCACTGTCACAAACTGTGAACAGCACGTGAATGGACACAAGAGCCGAAGCTCGAGGAATTTGTCGCTACAAACATTGTACCATTTGGGAATCTGTGGGGCCTACCTGTGCAAGAAACTGGACGCATTGACCATATGCCTTGCAGCCCTGCAATCAGCCGTTGACGATCCATGGTCATGGAGTAGAAAAAAGAAAACCAAGGCAAAGCAGATGCTATGAGTGAGTAACTTAGTAGTACGCTTAGAAAAAATAAAAGTGTGCAGATAAGTTTCGAGGAAGTAACCCTCTCTCCCCCCAACGGGCTTGACGGACAAACCTTTCAGAAGAAATCGCACGCAAACACCTGGAAGGCTTGGGTATCCATAAGGTTGCCGGGCCCGATGATATCCGCTCCGAGATCGGTAAGCCTTTTACTGATATCCTATCCCTTTCAACGTACAAGGCCACCCTGGACCATTGAAGATTTCCACGGGACCGGGAAAACGTAGCAGTGATAACTGTACATAAAGGCGGACCCCGCTCTAAAATGGAAAACTACAGGCCTGTTAGCCTAACCTGCATCCTGCGCAAAGTGTTAGGGAATACCATCCTTGCGCTCGTCTGCGACACCTGCCAGAGAATTCTGTGCTTCGCCCAGCCGAGCATGGACTGCTAAAACAGGTCGTGCTTGAACAATCTCTTGAGGTTTCTAGATGAAGTCACTCAAAGAGTGGATGAAGGCAAACAGGTAGAAGTCTGTTACCTTGACTTTAGTAGGGGATTTGACTTGGTAAACCGTCGGCCTCTACTAAGCAAGTTGAGATCATTTGGTATAATTAGGCAGATTCAGGAATGGTTAAGGGATTTCCTTACCGGTAAAATGTTCTACGTGAGAGTAGACTACAAGAAGTCTAAACCAGAGAACGTCACCGGTAGCATACCGCAGGGCTCCGTACTGAGCCTACTACCATTTCTTCTGTTTGTTAATAAATTAGCCTCTGTCCTACGGTCACCGAGCTTCTTCTACGCAGACGACTTGAAGTTTTTGGGAGCCCAGGGGAGAGGGGAGCTGGGAAGAGGCACAACTGCCGTTCCTTACTTGACGCAGAACTGTGACTTGACTCTCAGCGCTGAAAACAGCCACCTGTTTTCGTGCACTGCAACAAGCTTTTAAGCAAAGTGTAGCCGAGTTCAAACAAATCAAAAAAAACGAAGCCCGACAGAACGGTAAATTCCACAATACTGGATTAATAAATGTACAATAACAAATCATATACTGACCTCAGTTGTGCTGTCACACAGACTCAGAAAATGGAAACGAAGTTTACGGCTCTTGAGGGACAAGCACGTGCATCAAGCAGGTCCAGAAAGGGATACAATAAGGTGGAGCTTTGAAAGCAAACAAACGAAGGTTGGTCCATTAGGACCTGAAGTGTATGGAAGCACGCAGAAGCCTATGTGAGCAAGTAATGTCAAGAAGATCTGGGACCCCACCCACAAAATCCTTCCGAATCCCAGCAGAGTCAAAGGTTTTGAATAAGAGTAATGGCTCTCCGTCACTAATTAGACACTGCCGTCAGTGCGGGTAACTGCAACTACTAACGTCTATGCTCTGCTCGCGTACTTAAGCTCTCACGTGATCCAGTGGACAGGCCTGCGAGGTTTTTCCCTGCATTGTTCACGAGAACTGCTACTGGCCTGCAGGAGTGAAGGGAGACCTTTGGATTCCAAAACACGTGCTGTCTCCGAAAAGGCCGTCGTGAAAGAATAGGTGTGTGAGTTTACGGGTGTGCTTACATGCTTTTTTGTGTATGGGTGTACGTGCGCAAAGAAAACCACAGTAGCTAACACAAACATAATTGTCATCTTCGAGGTCAATAACGAAATGGGAAAGGGTAAACCATGTCACGTCTTGGTGAGAGTACAGAAAGTAAACGTTTTTTATGTGCACGTGGGTGATATGAGTGAAGGTATATTTGTTTATATGAGTAAGTCACAACTGATACCACATACGGGAAAGACCTTCAACAATGTCAGTGACAAACGAGAAACAGTGAGCACTATGACACGTGTTGTCGGATTTGTAGGGCACGAACGTCGAAAACAAAAACCACAATTCGTAGAACTGTTCCACTAATGACACGAGATTTTTGGGCACTCGGAGGGCCATGCTATCTACAGGGATTCTGTGGCATTTTCTGGTCTGTCTTCACCATCTGATACTGCGCACATCGCTAGCCAGCTTTCCCCTGTCTTTCCTCAACTTCACCGTTCTCATCAGCCGGTCGGAACCGTTCACGGCTTCCGTGACAATACCCAAGGGCCAGGTGCCAAAATGAGCGTGCCCATCAGAGATCATTACCATATCACCAACTTTGAATGGTCTTCCTTTGATGAGCCACTTTTACCGGGTTTATAGGATCAGCAGGTGTTTTCGTATCCATCGCTTCCAAAATACCCTGGGCAATTAGTTCGCCTATTTTCACCCGTGTAGATAGCTGCCACAGAGACTCACTGGCCTTGGTATCCAGCGTTTGACCTTGAAGTCAGCAGGTCGTTCGGGGTGGGCGCCAGATCGGTAGATTCGCTGGCAGACACCGGAACTAGGGGGCAGTTGTTGGGGATCCTCTCGACTTCGGTCACCAAGGCGCTCAAAGTTTCATCACCTGGTGGTTGTTCAATTACCGACAGCAGTATCCACCTGGTGAACCTAAGCAAGCGTTCCCACACGCCACCGCGGTCACTGGCCTACGAGGGGTTGAAGAACTATTGGATTCCATATGCTACGGCTTGGTTTTGCCGCTCGTCTCGGTTTACATTTTGGCGTCAACGCTTCAGTTCCCGTTAAACGCCCACAAAATTCGACCCATTCCCGGAATAAATGTCCGATGGTACCCCTCTTCTGTTGGTACAGCGCTGTGGGGCCCGGAAGAAAGGGTCAGTGGTCACCGAACGACCAACTTTCAAGTGAACCACTCGAGACTGTATACACGTCATAATGCACCCGTATCATTTTTCCAGCCTTATCCCCGCGCTTGACCCACAAAGATCTGAAAGGGTCCAATCCGGCTTCAATGATCCGTTTCCACCCCGAAGCCAAACCACACTCCGGCAGAGGGGCAGATACTCCTTGTCGCCTACAGCCGTACTTTCACATTTTACGCAAAGTCGGACCACACCTTTCGCTGCTGTTGTTACCCCTCGGTTTCCAAAACCACTTTCAGATGTAGCTCGCCTTTAGGTTTTTCCCAGCTTGTTCCAACACGGCATGTATGTGTAGAGCTAACAAATCTAACGCCAGTTCCTGATCTGGCAATGATACGGGAAGCTTTGCGGTAAAATGCAGGTCAGAGGTCGCCAGCTTACCATCTATCCTTAGATGATCATTGATAATTTTTGGGTTTACAAATTTCGAGTTGCTCTTTGGAAAAGCTGTCCTTTTGTCGCTTGATCCCATACATCCGTGATTCCCCGACTCTTTGTAGAAAGCCTCGGGTTGTGTCATCTTTTATGGATCGCGTCCTGCGAATAGCAGGCCATCAAGAATTATTGCTCCCAGAAGCACATGGATGAGTGGGTGGACAAATTTCATGATCAACAGATCCCTCCTCAACCTGGTTAGCATTACTGTTGACTGAAGCTTCCTTATCCAAGAGAACAATTGCGGCGATTCAGCTTCCGTCACTCGTGATGCTGCTAGGTACAGATTCGTAGCCACGCACACAAATGAGCTTCAACCAATCGAGATCACCGTGGACAAGCCCGACAAAAGCTCCTCGTAACTGGTCATCTTCAAGCCTACCAGCTACCTCCGATTTACCGTATTTATGGAAATGCGTTCTGCAGTACATTTAATGCACTATTTTGCAGCCTTGACCTTCTTGTCACTTCCTTTCGTGCAGACTGAGTGCAGGCAATTTCAATACATCCCGACAGTTCAGTTCATTGCAATTATTGCAAACGTCTTACCAATGACGCCAAGATAGATGTCTGTTTAGTGGCTGCTATCCTTCCTACGGCGCCTTTATTCTTCATCTTCGATTCAAGAGGCGGCTTCATTTAGTAAACGTGCCAGTCCTGTTTGAGCATGCACGGGAATTTCGGCCCTCTCGTCCATCAGTCTAGTTGCCGAAAAGTGTTCGTGCCTCGGGAGCAGTGATTGGCTGGGTTGTCGGCGGACTTAACATGCTGCCACTGATTTACAGTGACCCCGTCGTGTACAGTTGTGAACCGAGTAGCAATTAAAGTACAAAAATGGCTTCTGACTTCGTTTATGTGATCCAAAACCGAGTTGATCAATTGTGGGAGTTGAAACACCTCCTTATCGACCGTACCGTCCTTACAGCTGACACGGTTGCGCTGAGTTCGAATAACGGGATCGAAGCCGATTTCAGTGGGTTAAAGCTGGCTTTGGCAAACAGAATCTCGTAGTGTAGTGTCCATCACCCAGGCACCGTTATCCAAATATTACAACCCGTTACCCGGCTTCGGAAGCATTGGAAAGGGCATGAACCACTCCCGCCTGGGATCGATGACCATCAAAAGAGCACCTGAGAATCTGTAAATCTCCTAATTTGTTTTAGTGTCCAAGAACTCTCATCATTATAGCCTGTCTTGGCGGTCGGGCGGCTCGACTCGGTTGAATTTCTTTCGACAGGGCCGCTGCAGCCGGTTCTTTCTGGGCATCAGACAGGGAGGAACAAGACCGGAATCGTCGAGCAGGCTAGAGACGGCGGACATTATGCTACTGCACGTCATTGGTTGGTCGAGGAAGTTCAGATCGAAAACGAAATCGTCCTTTTCCGCTCTCCGTTTCTCTCCTAGGGTGAGCTCCGATGACAATGGAGACCCATACAGACCTGGAATACTTTCTGCTTTTTCATGGTGCGGGATGGCTTCAAGAAACTTCGGTACTTTCGATATCCATTTCGTGAGAGTGAAACCGCTCCTCCCTAGCATTCCCTCAGGCTGATGAATTCTGTTATGGCTGAGTAAACTTCATCGAAGATTCCAATTTAGCCTTCGACGCGGAAACTTCTGCTGGCACTATCCACTACTGACCGGTGAACCAGAGCTCCACACTTGCTTACGGTTTCCCGCAGGACGCAGTGTGCCCAGAATAGCGATGGAACCAATCCAAGGGGATGAACTGCCATTCTGTAACCTGTCGCCTACTTGTTCAAATCGTTCTCGCTCCGCATAATAAAAACAACGTACCTCTTTCCTCTGCCGGTATGCTTGCCAGAGGAAACGTCCCTCTAGTGTCGGCTGACAAAGCCATCCAACCTAGCCTGAACCGACACGAGGCCTCAATCAGCGCTGTCACCCAATGGGGCCCTTGCAGTAAAAACCTTTAGATACTTTCCTTGAAACTTGGATGAGCAGTCGAAAACCGCCCGCAGTTTTTCCGGTTTTCCGCTAGAGAACCGGGTGTTGAGGCAGATACCATTTCCCTTCTCGTTCTGTGGTAGTTGCAGGCACCACTTCTACGTTACCATGCACTTCATTTTGCATCATCACCTTCGAGTACCTTTTCCAGAATCTTCATCCCGACCAAAAAATTCTTTCAAGCGCAGCCATCTCTGGAGAGCATAGGGTCTGTTTTCAACTAGGCGGTTGGCATGTGCACACCACGGGAGTGGCAACTCAGATAGGGTTATTGGGCCTTCGGTTCGCTTCTGCACCGCCTGCAATGCGAGATAGTCCCCCAGAGATAACGAGAGTCCGTGGTATATGATGTCATAAAACTCTTGACATATAGACGCTGCAGCTGCTGCTTTATCCTTTCCGAGGGCAGTTATTGGGGATCCTCTCGACTTCGGTCACCAAGGCGCTCAAAGTTTCATCACCTGGTGGTTGTTCAATTACCGACAGCAGTATCCACCTGGTGAACCTAAGCAAGCGTTCCCACACGCCACCGCGGTCACTGGCCTACGAGGGGTTGAAGAACTATTGGATTCCATATGCTACGGCTTGGTTTTGCCGCTCGTCTCGGTTTACATTTTGGCGTCAACGCTTCAGTTCCCGTTAAACGCCCACAAAATTCGACCCATTCCCGGAATAAATGTCCGATGGTACCCCTTTTCTGTTGGTACAGCGCTGTGGGGCCCGGAAGAAAGGGTCAGTGGTCACCGAACGACCAACTTTCAAGTGAACCACTCGAGACTGTATACACGTCATGATGCACCCGTATCATTTTTCCAGCCTTATCCCCGCGCTTGACCCACAAAGATCTGAAAGGGTCCAATCCGGTTTCACTGAACCGCCCCCACCCGGGAGTCATTCTTCATTCTGGCAATGCAGGCATGTATTTTCCCGCAACAGCCGTTCGCCATCTACAGCGTACGCAACGTCAACCTTCGCGTTTACATTCGCTTGCCCTCTCACTAACGGGAAACATTTTTGAATGACGCTTGTCTCGTGGCTTTCCCCAGAGTGTCCCACCAATGCATATATGTATTTACTCATCGTCTGTATCACGTTACCGAGCCGGTATTTGTATGGGGTACTTCGCGGCAAAACTCAGGTTGGAGATGGTCAGTCAAAAACCTGCCCTTAGAAATTCACCAATGAGTTTTGGATTTAGAGGTCTCAAGTTGTTTTTCGGAAGTGGCACCTTTGTCGATTAGTCCCGCTGTTCTGGAATTCTCAGTTCCCCGGGGGAAAGCCTCGAGAGGTCATACTGAATAGATCATAATCCGAGGCTGGTATTTCATCAGGGTTTATAGGGGATCACTCGTGCACCGCCGAATGGATGGACCCCTTTCATGAACAACAGGTATCTCTTCAACCTGGACAACCACACCAGTGATCGAAGCGTCTTCATCCAGGGGGAAAACCTGACCAGCCGAGGCAAACTAGATGACGATTCGGCGGCTGCCACCGTCATCACCGAGCCTTTGGTCTGCACTTCTGAATCTAGGGGCCGCCGTATTATGTAAACGGGCCAGTCCTGTTGAAGCCTGTGCAGAAATTAAGGCCCTCCATTCCGAGTGTCCAGTCCCGGAAGTTGGTTGCACCTCTGGAATACAAATCGGCGGGGTCGTCGACGGACTCGATATGTTTCTACAGGTTCATAGCGGTTTCCTCGTGAGTGATCGAGGATAAGTTAGCGACGAAAGTACTGAAATGGCTCCTGAGGTTCTTGCTATAGTACAACACTATCGCATAGTCTGTCCAAAAACCAGCTGGCCAAATACAGAGGGTGAAAACATCTATTTATCGGTTGTGCCGCCCTCACTGCTAACACGGCCGCTCTTAGCCGGATGGAGGCCGATTTCTGCGGGGCAAAGCGAGCTTCGTCAAACAGGATTCTCGTAGCGTATTTTCCATCTCCTGCACACCCCCGGTCCATACACCACGGCTCGGTGTCAGAATTTGGGTGCGTCAGAAAGGCCCACAGCTCCACCGTCTGTGTTTTATGATCAGAAGGCAAGCTCCGAGGAATCCGTAACTTTCCCAGTTTCTTCTAAATTATCGAAAATTCTTCTCATTCCAGCCCATCTTCTCGATCAAGTGGCTCGTCTCAATCGACTTTCTTACGACATAGCCGCCGAAGCAGGGACATTCCGGGGAGCAATCTGGAAGAGACAAGATAGAGAAGATCGAATAGGCCACACAGCTCACAGTGTATCGCGACGAGTAACCGGTTCGGCCGGAACCTTTAGTTTGCAAGCAAAGTTGTCTGTTTCCGCGTTCCATTGTATTCGTAGCGTGCTTTCGGTGGGGAGTGGGAAGCTGTCCATATCTCGAACTCTTCCGGTTCTCTCATGGTATGGAATGACCTAACGCAGTTCTGAAACGTTCCGCATTCATTTCGTGAGATGGGAGCTGCCCTCTTCTAGTAACCTTTTTGGGCATTTAAGCTGCACCAGGGCCGAGTCTACATCATTGAGATACCCAAGGTAGTCGTCGATGTAGAAATTTCTGCTGACCCTATCTACTATGGACCCGTGGACCAGAGTCCTATGTTTATTCGCGGTTTCTTGCGGTGAGTAGTTCGTCCAAAAGGGTGATGACATCGCTCCGAAGGGTGGACTTTCATTCTATAATTTATCACCGACACGTCCAGGTCGTTCTCGTCTCATCATAGGAATCGTAACGCATCTCCTTCCTCTACCTGTATTTTCACTGAAGAAATGTCTTCCTGGTGCCGACTGACAAGGCCACTACACTCAACCTGAAACGGCACAAGACTTCAATCAACAGCCTGGTCCGATCAAGCCCATGTAGCAGACGATCTTTCAATGACCTTCTTTGGAAATTCGACGTGCAATCGAAGACCACCAGCACTTTTTCGGATTTCTTGGGATGAAGAAACGGGTAATAAGGTAGGGACCATACCACTGTTTGGTCGCCTGTGGTTGGGGGCAGCTTTTCAACGTAGCCAAGTGCTTTGTTTCGCATCATCATATCTAAGTACCGTTTGCGGAGACCCCGATCTCGGCTGAAACGTTCTCTCAAGCACAGTGGTCTTTGAAGAGCGCAAATTCTGTTGTCGATCAAAGGGTTGGCCTGTGCAAGCCAAGCAAGGGGAACCTGCAACGGGGCTTAAAGGCCTATGGTTTCTTGCCGCACTATCTGCAGTGCGAGGTGGTCCTCTGAAGAAAACGGTAGTAGTTCGTTTCCGATGTTAATAAAAATCTTTTTCGTATAGTGGCCGCAACTGGTACTCCAACTGGTCCTTTTCTGCTGACAAAATCTATAGGGCCAGATCCACCGGAAGGACCGTATAATATATATCCCAGTGTCGTACGTACGGCATAGGGCGCCTGGCGTTAGCCCATCCTCCGGTCTAACACCTAATGTGCCTTTGGCACGTCGCAGCCGATGAGAAGGTCCACTTCCTCATCCTCTCAACCTACGACGCTGACATCCTGTAAACGGGGCCACCCAGGGAGGATAGCATTCACCGACCTTGGTGCTCGCATGAGAAGATTAGTAAATGTGAAAGCCTCTGTTGACTTGATTTGCTCAATGGTGTCCGGGAAGGTGCGCTGCAATCTCAGCCGACCTGTGGCTATTAACTTGCTTCCACCCACAGTAATCATAGTTAACGGCGTCGTGCTTTTCGCGAGCTAGTTTTTATCGGCAAACCGCCCCTTTACCAAGGTGGTGTCCGATCCGCCGTCGACAAAGACGGGGCTTTGGCCACCCTATTCGGGGTCATCACTCCTAAAGCAACCACCCCCAATGGTACTGATTTGCTGATAGACCATGACGCTGAGCAGATCAGTTCAGTTCGGTTCAGTTTGCACAAGACAGATAATGGCCGCGGCGAATCGAGCGTCCAGAATTCCTTCGATGGTATGCACACTGGGCAGGCACCCACTGTTACGAACGTTTGAGCAATGCATAGCCAAATTCGCAACGGATCCCGAAATCAGAAGGCGATTATCCGTGATAATTCTACGATACTAGATTATTAAAATAAAGAATGACATAATCAATATACAAACCTCAATAATACGATCACAAAGACTCAACAACGAGAAACCGAATAGCAGCGTGTGAGCAGACAGCACGTGCGTCACGCAGGTCCTGAGCAAGGATGTGCCAAAATAGCGCTCTGGGCGCGAACAAACAACAATTGGTCCAGAAAAACAACCAGTTCGTAAAGACAAGTCAATAGTGTATGGAAATGAGTGATGTTGGGAAAAAACACTGAATCGCGAGGGAAAAAGGGGGATTTTTCACGACCGTCTGTTACACCGCCCACCAAAATCCTCCTGGATCCTTAGCAAAGTCAAAGGTTCGGTATAAAGGTACTGATTCTTCCTACCTGCCTAGGCCCTGCTGTCAGTGCGCGCGTCTAATGCTCGTCGTCGACGTTCTACTACTGGTCGCACCTAACTCATTGGCTACATAGACGTGAGGCTAGTCTACATCTTCCACAAGACCAAATGACCGATGGCGGGCGTGAATGGTCACATAGACGTTGTCCTCGTAAGGGGCCGTCCGGTCCTGGATGTACGTGCTTGAGTGTGTGTGTGTGTGTGCGTGTGTGTGTGTGTGCGTGTGTGTGTGTGCCGGGGTAACAATGAAATCACAGGTATGACTACACATCAAAGGAGGACTTTCTGCAATGTCAACAAAAGACCGGGTGGCAAGAAAACGAGTAAATGTAGCATGTATGTGTGACCTGAGCTCCGCTACTTCCACATATGCAAGGGGCAGTCGGTAGCGTCAATAAAAGGCAAACAAAGAACACTGTCACATGTATGATGGGTTTACGGGATGTAGAGTGCGTCGTGCCTGCGTGTATGTATCGGGATGTACAATGGGATCGCATTCATCACCACATATCGGAAAGAACCTTCTGTAATGTCAACGAAAGACCGCGAGCACCTTAACGTGTTTGACGGAGATTGTGTGGTATATATGGTGTTTCTTTATCCACCTCGATTACTGGTGTGAAAAAGGTTTACTAGGCCTCAGGGTTGTCAGCTCCTCCGTCTTCGCTCTCGAGTAGGTTAATACTGCGTATGTCACGAATGAGCACTCCGTTAGCTGTCTTCACCTTCACCGTTCTTATCATTTCGTCAGTGCTTTTGATGGTTTCCGTAACTACTCCCAAAGACCAAGCGCTGAAATGTGCGCGTTCGTCGGCGATCATAACCACGTCCCCAACTTTGAATGGTCTTGTTTTGGCCAGCCATTTCTGTCGAGTCTGCAAAGCCGGTAGGTACTCCCGTAGCCATCGCCTCCAGAAGACCTTGGCCAGATAGTTCGCTTGCTTCCACCCGTGGAGGTAGCTCCCACGAAGGTTTACCGGCCCTTGGAGACCCTCGTTCGACCTTAGCGTCAATAAGTCGTTCGGGGTGAGCGCCAGGTGGGTGGGGTCGCCGTTCAATACTGGAACCAGGGGGCGGTTGTTCAGGATTCGCTCCACCTCAGTCATGACGGTGTTCAGCGTCTCGTCGTCGAGCGGCTGCTGCTCCATGATTGACAGCAATATCCGCCTGGCGGACCGGATCATGCGTTCCCATATGCCGCCTCGGTGACTGACCTGTGGGGGGTTGAAATGCCATCGTATGCCGTAGGCCACGGTTCGATTCTGCAGTTCGTCCCTGTTTATGTTCGTGTGCCAACGCTGCAATTCCCGTTGAGCGCCCGCAAAGTTCGATCCATTATCTGAGTATATATCGGCCGGTACGCCTCTTCGGTTGATAAATCTTTGCAAGGCCCGTAGAAACGAATCGGTCGTCATCGAATTTGCGACTTCTAGGTGTACCGCACGTGATTTCATGCACGTCATGATACGTCCGTATCGCTTTTCTAATCTTTTCCCGCACTTGATCCACAAGGGCCCGAAATAGTCCAACCCGGTGTCACTGAACGGCCACCAGCCCGTAGTCACCCTGCATTCTGGTAGTGGGGCCATGAGTTGTTTGCCTGCTGTGGCATTGCGTCTCCTGCATTGCACACACCGTCGGATTACGCGTTTTACAGTCTCTCGTCCTCTCAACAACCAAAGACGCTTTAGGATGACGCTCGTCACGTGACTTTCCCTGGCATGTCCCTCCATTGCGTGGACGTGTTGAATCATTAGCTCTACTACAGGTTGTCTCGCAGGCAGCAGTATAGGATACTTTGTCGAAGTTCAGGTGGGCGTTGGTCAGCCTACCATCCACCCGCAGCAGTCCGTTGATGAGTTTGGGGTTTAAACGCTTCAGCTCGCCTCTTGGAGATGGCATGTCTTCATTGGTCGGCCCCACTTCTTCCGCCCTCTTGAGTTTTTGGGCGAAAGCCTCGCGTTGTATCATTCTGAAAATATCGTACTCTGCCGCTTGTAGCTCATCGGGACCTATCGGGCCGACCCGTATCCGACCTGAGGGCCGTAACCCTTTCATGACTAGTAAATTTCTCTTGAACCTGGTTAACCAAACTAGCGAACGAAGCGTCTTCATCCAGGAAGAAAACCTGACCAGTCGCGATAGAATGGACGACGCTTCGACGACGTTGGTTGCTATCACTACGCCTTTGATCTCCAGTTCCAATTCCGTAGGGAGGTTTAATTCGAACACGGGCCAGTCCTGTTTGGGCAATTGCAGGAAGTTTGGCCCTCTCGTCCACGTGTCCAGTTGCCTGAAGTTGTTCGCACCTCGGGAGCACAGGTCGGCCGGATTATCGCCAGACCTGACATGACTCCACTGGTGCGTGGCCGATTCATCGTGGATAATCGTGAGCCGGTTAGCAACGAAAGTACTAAACCGGCTCCGTACGTTGTTAATGTAGTAAAGTACTATCGTTGAATCCGTCCAGAAGCTCACCGACCAAATGTAGAGATCGAAACATCTCTTCACAGCTTGCACCACCCTGACTGCTAACACGGCTGCGCTGAGTTCAAGGCGTGGGATTGAGACCGATTTCAGTGGAGCAACGCGGGCTTTGCGAACAGGATCCTCGTGGTATATTGTCCATCTCCTGCGCACCATCGTCCGTACACCACAGCTCCATAACCGACTTCGGATGCATCGGAAAAAGCATGTAGTTCTCCAGTCCGTGTCGTATGGCCAGGAGTCAAACATCGTGGGATTCTTATGTCCCCTAATTTCTTCAAGGTGTTCAGAAATTCTTCCCAGTCCAGCCGGTCCCCTCGGTCCAGTGACTGGTCCCAATCAACTTTCTTACGGCACAGCCGCTGCAGCAAGATCTTTCCGGGTAGCAGCCACGGTGAGACAAAACCGAGCGGGTCGAACAAACTTGAGACGGCAGATAGTATGCCACGACGGGTTATTGGCAGCTCGGGAACGTTCAGTTCGAAAACAAAATCGTCCGTTTCCGCGTCCCATTGTATCCCTAAAGTGCGCTCGATGGGAAGTGGAGAGCCGTCCAAATCTCTTACCCTTTCGGCCTTTTCGTGATACGGGATGACCTTCAGTACTTCTGAAGCGTTCGACATCCATTTAGTTAGATGGAAGCCGCCCTCTCCCAGCAATCTCGTCAGACCCCTGAACTGCTCTAGAGCTGATTCCACATCATCGAATGACCCAAGGTAGTCGTCGACGTAGAAGTTCCTGCTGACGCTTTCTACCACCGTCCGATGTACTAAATCGCCATGTTTGTTCGCTGATTCTCGGAGGGCTTAGTTGGCACAAAATGGTGACGATATGGCTCCGAAGGGTTGGACGGTCATCCTATAATTCACCACTGCGTTGTCCCGGTCGCTCCCTTCCCACCACAGGACACGCAAAGCATCTCGTTCTCCTACCGGAATCTTCACCTGATGGAACATTTCCCTAATGTCAGCAGACAAAGCCACTTTACCCACTCTGAAACGGCACAAAACATCGATCAGTGGTGTGGTCCAGTCAGGCCCCTGTAGTAGGCGATCGTTTAACGACTTGCCCTGGAACTTGGCCGCACAGTCGAAAACCACGCGCAGTTT
The DNA here is from genome assembly GCA_948099385.1 of Fasciola hepatica. Classification (NCBI taxonomy): domain Eukaryota; kingdom Metazoa; phylum Platyhelminthes; class Trematoda; order Plagiorchiida; family Fasciolidae; genus Fasciola; species Fasciola hepatica. The sequence continues at coordinate 6,890,732 of CANUEZ040000063.1, forward strand.
ATTGGGTTTCTTGGGGTTGATAACCGGATGGTGAGGCAGATACCAGATACCCCTTCTGCTGTCGGTGTTAACAGGCACCTTTTCAACGTAACCGAGGGTCTCGTTTCGCTTCATCAAATCCGCGTATCGTTCCCACAGATTCTGGTCTCGAATAAAGCGTTCTTTTAGTTGTAGTAATCGTTGGAGAACATAATTTCTGTTGTCAGTCCACGGGTCGTCTGGTGTGCGCCATGGGAGAGGAACCTCGAACTGTTTTTTGAGGCCTCTAGAGCCTTGCCGCACCGTTTGTAGAGCGAAGTGGTCCTCTTGAGACAACGTCGGTCTTTCGTCTCCAATGTCATGAAACTCCTTTTCATACAGCCGTTGCAGATGATACTCTATAAGGTCCGTTTCGGCGGATAAGTAATTCACGGAACTGCGTACCTCTACTGGACCGTATAACATCCATCCCAGAGCCGTGCGTACGGCATAAGGTGCCTGGTGGTCGCCCACTCTTTGGTCAAGCACCCAATGCGCCTCTGGCACGTCGCATCCGATGAGGAGATCCACCTCATCATCTTCCCAGTCTCCAACGGTTACATCCTGCAGGTGGGGCCACCGAGTCAAGATTGCGTTCACCGACCTTGGTGCTCGCATGGGAAGATCCGCTAACGTGAATGCCTCCGTTGGTTCAATTTCCTCGTTGGTGTCTAGAGAGATGAGTTGCAGCCTTAATCTACCGGCAGTCATTACCTGTGTTCCGCCCACCGTGCTCACTGCTAACGACGTCGCACCTTTAGCCAGTTGGTGTTTGTCGGCAAACCGCTCTTTCACTAAAGTGGTGTCGGATCCACTATCAACGAAAGCCAACGCCTTGACTATCCCAGTCGGAGTCACTACTCCCACGGCCACTACGCCTAAACGTACCGGTTTACTGGCAGATTGTGAAGTTGAACAAGTCACGCTGGGCTTGGCAATCGCCTCGGATATGGTTATTCTCGCCTGATGCAGCAGCCGATGGTGTCTGCCCGTGCAGCCCTCGTAACCACATCGATTCCTTGTTCTACAGGCTGCTGCCCGGTGCGTGGTGTTGAGACAGATGAAACATGCTCCTGCCATTCTCGCCATTCCCCACCGTTCGTCTATTGTGGCGTTGCCGAACTTGGGGCATTCTGGTAGGCCATGGCTAGTACCACAGGATCTGCAATTTGGTTTCGCCGTTGCATCTCGTGAAATGACGTGTGTGTTGGTCCAAGGCTGGTACTTCGGATATTCCCGTACAGGGGTTTGGGCTTGTCTAGTACCGGGCTTGTTTGCTCGGTTGCTGTCCCGGATGAGTCGGCCAAATCTGCTGTCAACTATCTTCGTTTGCCTGTCTAAGTATTCAGTCAGGTCTTCGAAGTTGGCTTCTCTGTCGCCTCGGCTTATCCGTTCAGCTTCTTCTGCCCACCGACCCTGTAGTTCGGGAGAGAGGTGACGGACTATGCCCTCCAAAGTGTGCATGGCGTCTAGGTCAGCCCTGTAACCTAAATGGTCTAGGGCTATTGAACAGTTCTGCATCTTGATCACCAGGTCGGCCATGGTGTAGACGTCGCCCTTGGTTCTCTTTGCCTCTGCCATCACGCCCTCTATTAGGTTACGGGCTACTTTGAAAGGTTGGCCAAACAAGTCCCTTAGAATCTTCCTTGCCCTTGTGTAGCCTTGTTCTGGATCGAGCATGGTGCACCCGTCGATAGCTTCTCTTGCTCGGCCTCGGCAGTAGTGAGTAAGGTAAAGAAGCCTTTGCCCAGGGTCGTTTACCTTGTTTTCAACGAACGTCTCGAACTGTTTGACAAACTTGCAGTATTGCTCAGCTCGCCTGTCGAAAACCGTTAACTCCACTCTAGGCAGATCGATCGATGGTGGTTTGTATTCGGCGACCGGCGTGGGGTTCCCTACCTTATTGCACTCTAACCTATCGGAAGTGTCGAAGTCACTGGTCTCATGCTCTCGCTGTTTCTGTGTACACTTCTCTGCTTCCTGCGCCTGTAGTCTAGCCGAAAGTAACTGTTGCTCTAGTTCTAGTATTCTCAGCTTATATAAATCGACATCCTTACGATCAATATTGCTTTCAATAACACATGAGCTAGCACTGACAGGACTAGGCGATCTAGCATTAACTAAAGAATCATATGTACCCAAAACCTCCCCAGAGACTTGCCGTATTACTTCCTGTCCGGATTCGACTGCTTTTGATCCTTTTCTTGGCATTTTGCGTGTTTTTCCTCGTTCCAAATAGATCTATTGAGTATTGTTACGAACGTTTGAGCAATGCGTAGCCAAATTCGCAACGGATCCCGAAATCAGAAGGCGATTATCCGTGATAATTCTACGATACTAGATTATTAAAATAAAGAATGACATAATCAATATACAAACCTCAATAATACGATCACAAAGACTCAACAACGAGAAACCGAATAGCAGCGTGTGAGCAGACAGCACGTGCGTCACGCAGGTCCTGAGCAAGGATGTGCCAAAATAGCGCTCTGGGCGCGAACAAACAACAATTGGTCCAGAAAAACAACCAGTTCGTAAAGACAAGTCAATAGTGTATGGAAATGAGTGATGTTGGGAAAAAACACTGAATCGCGAGGGAAAAAGGGGGATTTTCCACGACCTGCTGTTACACCCACCACTGCGCAGTTTATTTTCTCACACTGATATTTGAGTTCCCATCCGGCGTAGCTTTTTTCATCTGGTGAAGTTATCGATGGCGTCTGCCTGGACAACCCTCGCGAACACATATAGCTCTTGTTCGCTAAGCTGCCGCCCGGTGTAAGTCGTCACGACAGATGAAACATGCTCTTGTCGTTCTTGCCATTCCCCAACATTTATCTATGGAGACTTTGACGAACTTCAGACAGTCTGATTACCCGGGATTGGCGTCTCGGGGCTTGCAGCTTGGGTGGGCTGCGGCCCCACGTGAAACAGCGTGCGTGTTCGTCCAGGGCTCTTGTCTAAAGTGTACCGGTGCAGCATTTTGAGCTTGACTAGTGCCAAATCTGTCTGCCTTGTTGCTATCGCTGATGAATCGACCAAATCTTCTGTCGGCTGTCCTGGTTCCCCCGTCAAAATATTCGGTCAGGTCCTCGAAATTGGCCTCACGGTCACCCCTGCTTATGCTTTTCGCCTCTTTCGCCCAACGACCCTGTGGCTCGGGCAGGAGGCAGCGGGCTATACCCTCCAAAATGCACAACATGTCGAGATCGGTCCCGTACCCTAAGTGCTCGAGCGCTGTCCAACGACTTTGAATCTTAATTACGAGATCGTCTATTTCGCAAACGTCGCCCTTTGTTTGTTTGGCCTCTGACGTCACGACTCCTATCAGATTGCGGGCAACCTTGAATGGTTGGCCAAACAGATTCTTCAAACTCTTCCCCTCCCGTGTGTAGCCGCGTCCTGGGCCTAGCATGGCATACCCATCAATAGCTTCTCTGTTTTGGCCTCGACAATAATGGGCCAAGAGAGAGGCCTTTGTCCGAGGTCGGTAATCCTTTATTCGACGAAGGTTCCGAATCGTTTGATGAATTTGCATCATTGCTCAGGTCGTGTGCCGAAAGCCGTCAGCTCTACCCTCTGTACATCGATTTTTGTTTGCCTCGCCGTTAGGCGCCCGACAGCCGGCGCAGGACTTCCCATTCTAGTTGTCTTTGTGTGACAACGAGATCGTTGTCACTGATTCTATGCTCAGTGTTACTTCGCGATATTGTAGTGCCTTCGGAGGGTTTTCCACAAAAGATAAGTAAAAAGGGCATCAAATTCGTCGGCATGGTTTTGCCACAATAGTGGACACGGTGGCTACTCGAACAAGCGCAGTACAATCTGGTGTTTCTCGTAGATGAAGTGCCACTACAAAAGATTGCCTCGGATGCTGACCTTTTTGTGGAAATCGCCTGCGCACAAGTTGGTCACAGCTTTCGTCAGTCTGCAGCCAACACGGATGCCTCACTGACAGATTTGGCAGCGCAACTCATTGCCTTTCAGGCGGACGTGACCGTTGTTCACTCGTCACTTTAGGCAGGTCTTATCCTCTTCCCGGCCCGCACTAGCGGTCACACAGCTTCTCATAGACCCCCAGGCCAATCCCTTCCGATGTGCTTGCTTCACCGCTAGTATCCTGCCAGCCCCCGGACGAGTATGATTTCTGTGAATACCAGAGAGACTTGCCGGACGACAAGTAGGTCCGACAGTGCTCGTTGGCCTCCCGTCCTCTCTTTATCAGAGGCCACATCTCACGGCTTCAGATTTTTGATTGACTCTGGCGTTCACATAACTGCCTTTCCCTCCAACCTCTGACCGTCAGCATCGTGATACTTGAGAGCTTCAGGCTGCCATCGGGTCCTGTACGTCGGCTTTTGCGCCAGGTGGCGCAAATTAGATCTTTGATTCCCTACGCCCTTTTCAGTGGGCCTTTGTTGCTGCAAATGTTTCGAAGCCCACCCTAGGTGTGGATTTTTGCACCAACTCAACCTTTCGGTACATCCGGGTTCTCGTAAGTTAACCAGTTCAGGTCGCCGAAAAAGGGCATTCCAAAGCGCCCTCACCACTCCGTTTGGTCCCTTAGAGTTTCTTCGTATGCCCTATGGCTTGTGCAACGGGTTCCAAACTTTCCATCAGTTTATTGACGAAGTCACCCTCGGGCTACCCTCCGTTTTCCCTCACATCGATGACACCATTTTGCCAGCCCCGTTGTCACCGAGCGTCAACTGCGTCTTCGACAGCTCCTGCAGCTGTTAGCGGAACGTGGTGTCACCATCTATGACGCTAAGACCGCATTAGGGGACCCATCACTGCCTTCCTCGTTCACATTGTCCACGCCAACGGCACCCATCCGGGCTGAATCTAGGATTAATGATAGTGATGAATTTCCATTACCAAAGTCCTTCAAACGGCTGGAAGGTTTTAGCAGCCTTGTTAGTTACCGTCATTAGTTCAGTCCGCACTGGGCCGCGTGGACGCTACCTCTCATCGACCTTTTGCGGAGCAAACAACAAAACCCAATCTGGACCGATCAAGTACGGGAGATGCTTTCCGGGCTCAAACAGGCATTGGAGTCCGCGGTTCCACCTCGCCGTCCAAGTCCCAAAGTTCCCTGTCGGTATCTTCGTCGAGGCTTTCAATGTTGCTGTTGGCCGAGTCCTCCAGCAGGCTATGCATAGCGCCTGGAAGCCGCTGGCCTCTAGCTCACGCTGTCTGTATTCCACGGAGTCCAAACAATTGCGCTTGGTCGTGAATTGATTGCCGTCTTTACCATCACCCGTCACTTTTACCATGCCCTAAAAGGACGGGAATTCATCATTTTTGCAGACCAAAATCCAATAATCTGTGGTTTTTGCAAAGCGTCGGATCGTCATTCTCCACATGAAATTCGGGAACTGGATCCCATATCACAATTTTCAACCGACGTTTGTCGTGGATCTACTGCGCTACACCGGGTCGCGTTGCTTGCTGTTATCGGTATCATTTCCACTCAGCTATCTTAGGCTTTGGGAGCGGAAAGAACAGATTTTTTGGATTAAAGCACTTCAGATGTAAATTCTCAGCTTCTGAAGTCAGAAGATACTGTATCTAAACTCGCTCTCCCTACCGTGCATCGCTGAAAGCACCAAACAATCTACTCTACAAAACCTAACAGCGGCTAGCCACTTTATTGATCCTGTTGCGTCCGGAGTTCTCATAGGAGCAAGGAACTCCGGTGAAGTAGTCGTGTTTGATGTCCCAGAAAGAATAATCCTCGAAGATGTGGAGCATACATTGTTGAATGCTTTTGGTGCGGCCCACCTTCCTCGTCAAATATCAAGACCGCGTTAGCCCATTAAGCGATTTAACTGTCGAGGCCTTATACAGTTCGTAGATGATCCATCCACCAAAGAGTCCGGTAAAATGCGTAATACTATAGCTTCTAATTCCCCGTACAAACACATGAGAATAACCTTAGATAAGACTTATTTTCATAGGGAAATTACTAGATCCCTCTCGACTTCCCTCACTAGAATGACGCCCGATAATTCTGAGCCTTTGACACAGACAGCGGATCACTCCACCGCCTCTTTTCACGTCCCCCTGCTTCATCTTCACACACACATTTCTACCCTTCACAAACACTCGCTGCTTTCTCATATACTTCCACCCTGGACTTTTTGAACTTAGATCCCAATATTGTTGACGTAGACATATCCGTTTCTCCCCTCTTACTGCCACCCAGTAGAAGAGGGTAACTGTTGCCTCGCTCTCACACTTCGTCGCCTGTTGTGCATACCCCAAACTTTGAGTCGCTCTCTGTTCCCTCCGGTGATAAGCTGCTCGTCGTCCAGAGGTCTGTTAGTCTCCCTATCCCCACAAACCCCTCCTTCATCCAACTGTCTCCTGTTCAATCAACTAGACTTTACTCACCCATTCTGTTTTCGACCTTGAAAATTATCCCCTGCTCCTATGCTTCGGTGGTCCCTACCAATCCGCGTAATTCGGGCATACGGAAATACGGCCACCACATGCCGTTCACTCTGCCGCACGTCACACTCCGCACCTGAAAACTATCTCCACTGCCCCCGATTCCACAAGCTTCATATTCTGTCTTCCACCCAACTTGCCTAACCTCTCCCATAAAGTGCAGCTTAATCTACTTCTCTACACCCCTACTACACAAATAGTTTCAACCCTTCCCTCGGCAACCCTCATCAGTCAATACTCAATTCCGACTGTCCGATTTCTCTTAGCGGCTCCCAATCACCCTTGCCTGCTATCGGCCCGCCAAATTCCACAGGTTTTTCCCTTTGCTCCGACAAGCCCCCCTTTAGACGCCCAGTATTCCCACCCTCCAGCAGTCCCTCATATTGCACCTCTTACTCCAGATTGGCCGGAAGCCACCCCATATGGACCTCCACCAGCTTCAACATTCATAAATTCCCCTTTGACTCTGAACTCCACTCCTCCCAATTGCGATAGCTTGCACTCTCTCAACTTACACCGCCTCCGATGCCCTTATACCACCTCCCACAAATGACGTATCTTTAGTCATAATCAAATCGTTCTGTTCTCGGTAAACTCCGGCAACTAAAAGAACTTGTCCTTTCATATAATTACGAGTTTATCGTGATGACGGAATCCTGGATGTCTGAAAGCGCTTCCAATGACCGAACATCTTTGGTGGGGTACAAACTGCTAAGGACCAACTGGCTGAACCAGCGTGATGGTGGATGCCCAGCCAACTTCAAGGAAACCCACAGTACGAACCCCTTTCACATACTGCGCCTGATTCTGTTCCCCATTCTCTCTGGTTCACTATCAGCCCCCAAAACCGCTCTTTACATTGGCTGCTTGTCTCATTAGAACAATCCCCCTAGTTCCTTGTCGCCACTTCTTATTAGATCTTTGGAATAACCCTCTTTCCTTTCTTCCGGAATCAAGCTCATTGAGGGTGACCCTATTCTCCCTTAAATTTATGGCTCCCCTCCCGGCTCCTCACAGTCTTATGGACATAATTACTAGTATTCACCTTTGTGGTGGAGCACATCTTTCCGAACCTACCGGAAATGGGGATATACTAGAGCTGATATTTATTCACAATATGCCTCTCATGGATGTGTCAATAACACAATTTCCCCTGCAGCGACCATAAAATGGATATCTGCCATCCTCCCTCAGTGGTCCTCTTAATCCCCTACACCCCTCCAAAAATACTTTTCTATGCGAAAATTGGACTCAGCTAGTCATGCTTAATCTCCAAAATGACTGGGGTGATATTTTCTATTCCTTCTTTTCCGTCTGTCTGAACAAATGGTCTTTAACTTTGCAGCAGCGCCAAAAAATGTTCCCCTGTCGTGCCACTCCACAAGAAGTATCATAAACTTCCCAAGCAACCAACTAATCCAAAAGACGTTTAAATGTTTGTTCGTTTAAACCGCCTATCAGCACTTGTTCGGTGACAAGCTAACATTCGACATCGTGACCAAGAAGTAAGGGCGCTGAACCATCCAAACAAGTCGCAACTTCTCTCGATTTCGCAAAAATCTAGAAACGCTGATACGGAAGCCGGCTTCTAGCTCCTGATTTTGGATAAAACTCATCTATCCCCTATACACCTTGCAAGGCCGAAGCCTTTACTAAATTCTTCGCCTCAACCGTGGCTCTAGCTACTGTTATTGCCCCTCCCCTCCTTACCAATTACTGAATCTGTTACTTTCTATGATACCCTTCGATGCCAGGATTAATGAAACGATACTATCCATCAGCAAACTCTCCCCTCAATAAGGCCCTCATAGCCGACTACCAGTTGTCCTCGAAACTGGCGGACCGAATTTCTCCCTCTTGCTGACTAACCTCTTCACTCTCTCGCTTAATGGTAACTCCGTACCTGCCAATTGGAAGCGCTTGGTAATCCTTCCCTGTAATAAAAATGGAACTTCACAGGAGGTGTCCAATTATTGCCCTATAAACCATATCCCCACTTCATCCAGAATGATGGAAAAATAGTTCACGATCACATTATTAACTTCTTAATAAGCCTCTACTTTATTAGGGAAAACCAACATGGATTCCTCCGTTCGGGGTCCTGCACGACTTATCAGTATGCTTTTCCGAATCTCGTCACTGACTCTGCTGGAAGTGGGAAATTTTTGGTTGTTCTTTATCTTGACTCGTTTAGGGCACTTGATCGTGTACCTCACACTCACATTTTGACAAGGCCGCGATCATCTGGCATTATCGATGCACTACTTCCCTGGCTTTTATCTTATTTATCACATCGTTCACAGGTTGTCTTGAATAACCGATACACCTCTGGCCCTAGGCCTTTTCCAAGAGGTGTTTTTCGTGGCAGTGTTTTAGGCCCCTCCCTTTCGTTCTATACGTGAATGATATGCTTCCGACAATACCTAATGGCACGACGTCCTTGTTTGCAGACGACATCAAGATAGTTTATACTCTTCCACCCCGCAACCTCAGTACTGCCGTAATCAAGATCTTTGCTGGCTTAGCCACTCTTGACGAATGGTGCTCAACCTGGGCAATGAAACTCCCCGCCGACAAATGTGTTTTTCTTGATTACAGAGGCCAGGTTCCTCCGGGTTCCTTACGCATCCGCGGTTCAACCATCGACAGCCAGCCCCTAGTAAGAAATATTGGTATAAGTTATCTCTGCCCTTTTAACTTCTTCAAACACGCCTTCCAAATGGCGAAGGCTGAAAAGTGACTTGGTCTTCTGTTCAGATACTTCCTTTTTAGGGGGAGTAAAAAATACTTTTGAGCCCGGCTGGTAAACGTAACTTCTTTTCGGTCTGGCAGCGAGATACCGGCGTAATCCCCTCTATCACAAGAATGGAAAAGACTCAAGTCGGCTTAGGGAAGCAAAGATGTGTTACAAAAGACCGTGGCACCGAAACAGTACCGGCATGAGAGAGGCAACGAACAGATATGAACACAGTGGCTGAGCAGAAAGCGAACCGCGACATTTACCATCAATGGAGGACAGAAAGCGAAAGTGATTCAAAGCCAGGTCGACGGAAACCTCGGAAAGGTCAGTCCAGTAAAAAGTTCCCTACCGAAAAATGCAGTGGGGTCAATGCCAACAGTCAGAAAAGATGGCAGAGAACACAGACCTCAGGTGATGTCCAGAAAACGGTAATTTTTTCAGGATGATCGAGGTTACTACAAGAGCCTTCCCTACATGTACAAACTACAAGCAAGGCTCCTTCTCGAATATTGTCTCTTAATGTTTTCTAGTATGCGCGGAACCAACAAGATTAATATTGAAGCTGTTCAGAGGGGATTCACAAGACATCATATAGGTTGGTCGCCAAATTTACACTACAGGGAACTGTGTTTACCTCCAAAAGTCAAACCATCGTGGCTTCGCCATGTTAAGCTAAACCTCATGAGAATTCTATTAAATTAAGTGAGAACATGCTCCCGTAATGAGTCTATAGCCCCTGATCCTCGTTTTATGACACTTTAGCGAATATACTCGGCAGCGCGCAAAATAGCAGAAGTCAAAACGCTGGAGTGGGACAACGTGTGTATTGGAGGAACGCAAAGGCGTGCGTACGGTGTACACGGGCGAAGCAAGTGGCACGAACAAATTCGGTAATTGTTCAAGTAGACAAATTTGTTAGCCCTTTGTAACCGTGTATCCTACCGGGAGAGCTGTCGGGGTCTCCTACAAAGAGGTCGACGCAAATGGGCTCCGACCCGTGATGGCTGAGTCGGCTTTAATGGCGAGCGACTTTTTCATGTCTCCAGCTGAGATCGAAAACAACAACAAAGCCAGTACAGGCCTTTATCCATGACTCACATGGGTTGCTCTGCGTCAGTCGTAAAATTGTGTCCTCCCCAACATTGCATACGACCTGTGTAGACCCAGCTTGTGACTTGGCAGTGGTGATTGTGTCGTAGGGTGTGTCGTTGTCAACATAAATCAACGTTTCTTTTGTTTGTGGTTGTTGTTGCCTTCGTAAAAGAGCCAGCTTGCGGCGTCTAATGAGTCCAGTCGCGATACAATGAGCGTTGGTTTTGAGATGTGCGAGATCCTGGGATCCCATATGGATCTTTCCGATGAGACGAGATGGGAGGCAGGAAGCACAAGAAGCTGCATTTCGGGGCTCGGACGGATATTAGACTGAGAGGCACATACTGGCACATAGAGGCTGCCGCTACCCTTGTCATGATAACCACGTGGTAGTGTATTCATGCATAACAAACCTGTGTACAAGCGGAATATAAAGGGTAAACTTAAATATCTGCAACTGCCACAAATTCAAAACACCTCGTTTGCTGTCTCAGCTCGTGGCAGCGTCGATTTTTCTTGTTGACGGGTTCTGCTGTATCTTCCGTGGAGTTCGGTGTTGCAGCAGGTTTTGAGGAGTCGTTGGTGGAAGTAACAGGTGCCGACTAAGGGCAACTAACCAAAGATTGTGGGCCGGAGGGGACATTGGATAGGTTGTTCGGGGTGGGTTTTACCTCAACGAAGGCCGGTTTAAGGCGATCTGTGCTGATGGTCTCTTTCCTGCCTTTGACGTCTACCCCCAATTTCTTTTCCTTCCGCCGAGAGACGCGGAACGGGCCTGATGCACTGCACCCACTGGAATAAACACATGGATGGCTGTCGATAGAATGGTGGGTATGCAGGTGCTGAGAGTTTGTTCCAGTGGCTGGGTGGACTTCGGCCCCCGCACCTTGTGTGACAGCCGTTTTGCGTAATAGCCGTAATAAAAGCTCACAGGTGATTATGGAGAAAGCAACTCTTCTGGAAGTCGTAATGTGCAACCGTAAATCAGTTCAGCCACCGTAACACCCAGGCTGGCTTTAACGGTGGTTTGCTGTCCTAACAAAACGATCGGTACAACTCCACTTCATAAAGGGTTCTCACGGGCACGAATACCAGCTTTCAGCTGGCGATGGAACCGCTCCACCGTGCTTTCAGTCTGAGTCGAGCCTGCGACCGAGTATGCTCCGTAGCTCGTGCAAGGCACCTTCGAAATGAGAACCGCAGTCAGTGGTCACGACACCAGGGCAACAGAACTGGCTAACACAAACAGTTAGAAAGCTTTTGCTGCATCCCCTGAGGTAGGACGGGGAAGAGGTGTGGTCTGTGGCCAGCTGGTGAAACAATCCACACAAGTGAGGATGTACATACAGCCGTTGGATGGTGAAACGGGGTCCACGAGATCTAAATGCGAGTGGTGAAAGCATGCGGCCGGCTCGCAGAGTGTGCATAGCGTAGATTCAGTGTGACGATGCATTTTAATGCGTTGGCATTGAAGACAAGCTCGGGCCCAAATAAGTACGTGAAGCGTGACGCGGGGCCATAAAAATAGCTTGATGAATAGTTTCACTGAGGTGGTTACACCAGGGTGCCTTGAGTTGCGGAGGCTGATTAAAACTCGCTGGCGAAAGCAGGACGAAACCACTGGTCGGGGTCGAGCCCGTGAGACCTCGCGAATAATGGATGGATGGAAGGGTTACTGGCGCTGGATGCAGGGAGCCCCCATTTTTGAGCTGCTCGACCTCAGAATCTGTTGTTCGGACTGAGGAGATGGCTTCTCTGACTACGCCCATGGGTAGTGAGTGGTCGATTTTGTGGACGCGTTGGAATCCCTTTGCCATGGGATTGTGTGCCCCAGAGGCGTGTCGAATGTCCGTAGTAAACTGCAAAACATAGTCTAAGCGGCGAACCTCGCGTGGCAAATATCGATCAGAAGCTGAAGGGAAAGTGCACACTGGTGGTTTATGATCTGTGAACACTGCGAAAGTTTGGCCCTCTAGTGTGTGCCGGAAGTGTCGGATACCCAAATAGATTACCGATAGTTCTCTGTTGAAAGTACATTATCAGGGTTGCGCAGGTTGGAGACGCTTGGAGAAGGGAGCTGTTGGTCGCCATGATTTGTCGACGAACTGCTGCAACACTGCTCCAACAGCCGTGTCCGAAGCATCTGTTCCTGATGCAAGAGAGCACAGGGATCAAGATGTGAAAGGAGCGCTATGTTGGCAATAGCTTCTTTGATCGAAGTAAAAGCTGCCCGTTACGTGTCGGGGGAAATTACTTACCTTTTACCTCCACGTAGGAGGTCTGTTAGAGGTTGCAATATTTCGGCAAAGTTTGGGACACATAGGCGATAAAACTCACCAAGCCAGAAAATCGGCGCAATTGCCGGTAAGAGTGAGGCTCGCGGTAGTCGCGAATAGTCGCCAACTTGTCAAGCCGGGGCTGTCTGCCCGAGGCTGAGATTTCGTGACCTAGGAATGTGATGGTTTTACTACCTAATTTGCATTTGGTAGGATTAATGGTTACACCATGTTGGCTAAGGCATTCAAAAAGAGCGAACGGGTGCGCCACATGCTCCTTTTCTGAAGAACTTGCCACAAAAATATCGTCCAAGTGCACGTGGATATCTTTCAAATCGTGTACCGCTTCGTGCATAAACCTTTAAAAGGTTTTGGGCTCCATTGCTGAGCCCAAACTGCATGTGAAAAATCTCGAATAGTCCGAGTGGAGTTGTGACAGCAGTTTTGGGGATGTCAGTCTCAGCCACCGGGATTTGGTGGTTGGTGTTTACGAGGCCAATTCGGCTGAAATAGAACAACCGGATAGGGAAGAAGTTAGATGTAGAATATGTGGAATGGGGTACCTGTTTGGGGTAGCGGCCTGATTGAGGGCCCTATAGTCGCCACAATGGCGCCAGTACCCATTTGGTTTAGAAACCACGTCAAGGGGCAAGGCCAAAAGGCTACTGGACGGGCTTACTATGCTCAATTCTAACACGTGCTCGAACTCAGCCTGTGCTACTCTGGGCTTACCTATTGCCAAGCTACTTGGTCGGCTAAATGCTTGAGGTCCTTCAGTGACAGTATGGTGGGTGACCTTGGTGGTCATCCCTGGAAGGGGCCCAGATTGCCTAAGCACTGCCGGGTGGGCTGGAGGGAGGTCTGCGCAGAGGTGTTCGGCATGAGGTTCGATGTATAGGGGCATGATGTGATTCACGGAAGGATATGAACCGGTTACTTGAAGAGGAGTCTGTCCGTCGACAACTCCACGGCATGATGCATTGACCACGAGGTAGTAATGGCCAAGAAAATCAATACCTGCTATGGGATAAGGGAAGTCTGCTTATACAAACACGCAGCAGAAGGTGAGCTGTATGCCTTAGTTGAACTTAAGTGACTTATGGCCGTAAGCAGAAATGGCAGCGCCGTTTTCAGCACGAAGTTGTTGAATTGATGGAATCTTTGCATCACCGGCTTTCTTCGGAATGACACTAAAAGCTACAGTGATGTAAATCAGGAGCAGGTAATTGGAAACTAAATCTCTAACGTGCAACAAAGGATTGTCATTATGGCTGCTGACCTCGTTAGTCGTCGAGACGGGTCGGGATATTATTTTCCGTGTCTGCCACCTATGAAAGTAAAACCGGCTTCGCAGTGCCATGCCCTCTCCACAAACGGTTTTTGATATCGACAGTACCTAGAACGAGATGGGCTAACGGGTCGGTCAAAGGAAGGGCCTCTGGGACGTTCAAGTCGGCCAATGTCGTGACAACGTTCCTGGTCTTTACAGTGAGAACAACTAGGAGTGGAAAAGGTCTGAAAGCCCGCTCGAAAGTAGCCATCATATCGTCCCCAGAGTGTGTTCCTATGGCGGAAGCAGTGATCTGGGAGCTGTTCGAGTTTGTGACGGGAGTAATTTGTGAATGACAACGTTTCATGATACCGTCAGCCAATTATGCTGCTTCCGTGAGCTTAAGATGGCTGGAAACCTCAAGCAGTGCTTGAATATTAACTGGTAACCGCTGTATCCACAACTCTTTTGGACTTTTCCTCTAAAAGTTGCTCTGCCAGATGTTGCATTTCCCTCGGCAACGCAGAGGGCCCCTTACTGCCCAACTCCGTCCCCTGGGTCAACCGTTTCCGCCTGGATGATTCTTACGGCAAAAGACGAGAGATTACTGAGACTTCTACTGCTGCCTAATGATAGTCATTGAATATTAACAGGCGTATCTTAATAGAAACTACACAGAAAAGGCAACCGATGGTCTACGAGTATCGAAAATGCTCGTTTTTGATTCCCTGTGATCCATGTTAAGTCTCTGACATATGAAACAAGAGTTGAGAGTCATCAACAAAAACTCAGGGACTGCTGGGTAGACTTTGAAAACTGACGGTTCCGGATCAGGCTTGTGGCTGTTGCTAGCCATAAGTACTATGACATTTCAAATGTAAAACGATATGTCGAGATCAGTTCAGAAGCCTAGAAGCATTTATAATATCGATATAAGGAAAATATAAAAAGAATCTGGCAGCGAAAATTGGAATTCACATTTTTGTCGGAAAAACTACATGTGTAAACGAATGAATGTGACTGAAGTGCTTACGAGTGTCCCTGGTGGAACAAATTTGTTGCTCGGGCTCATCGTGTCAGGATTCTCCTAAGTCAGGTAAGGACGTGCTCCCGTACAGAGTCTATAGCCCCTGATCCTCGTTTCATGACACTTTAGCGAATATACTCGGCAGCGCGCAAAATAGCAGAAGTCAAAACGCTGGAGTGGGACAACGTGTGTATTGAAGGAACGCAAAGGCGTGCGTACGGTGTACACGGGCGAAGCAAGTGGCGCCAACAAATTCGGTAATTGTTCAAGTAGACAAATTTGTTGGCCCTCTGTAATAGTGTGTCGCGTTGGTAGCAATGCACCTAGTGTTTCTTCGTGAACTATTGACTAAGCAATTTTATCCCTAAAATGAATTATGGTTCTTCCCGGATACTGGATATTCCCCCCCCCCTAATAGACAGCTTGCTATTACGACATCTCATGCCAAGACTGTTCTACACTCTAAGTTCTTTCTCTTCAAGTACTCCAGAACGAGGAACAAACTCCCTTTGCACACCAAATCTTCTCAGCCAAAGTTCGCATTTGTGCATGCTATAGATAAATTCCTTTCTGTTTCAAATATTTTGCCCTTATTTATCGTCCACATAACCGAAAGTCCAGCTTACGAGAAAAACCTCGACTCTGAAGCCGTTACTCTGCCTTCTCGAATTACCTTACATTCCAATATGATTTGACCACTTTTGAATTATGAATTCTCTGGTTGACCGTTTTTCTTCGAACTTTACCATCGATCTATTTAAAACATGTCCCCTTCCACTAAACTCTCCTCCATACCGACATGTCGGATCCTGCCAAATTCAATTTGAACCAGGTCCCTCCCAATGCCTGCATGTATTTAGGAAGGCCACCGTAGTACTCCTCCCACGCTGTCAATATGCCCCATCTGAGCCACGATCCATTATCGTTATATAGTTACATCATATATGTGGTCCTGAAACCGGTCTCAAGGAAGCTACAGGAACTGCATGAGCAACTACAGTTTGGTCCACTAAATATACATGTATATTTATATAAGTATATACATAACTCTATGTATTACTGCCGCGTAATTATTAGCAAAATCATGATGAGTAACAAAAAGCTGCTCGATATCATCTTGCTTACTTTGCCCCTTTTCCACATCATGGTCCACCACATATACTTTCATCAACAAATCTGCGATTTTGGATGGAAAAACTCAGCCTCATTTCTCTCACCTGGCCTGACTCAATATCTGAACTCAACATCCATTTATGAGGTTACCCATTCTGCCCTCACCCTATCCCCAGCTATGTTCCTTCCATAACTTATTGCGGAATTTATTTTTTCTATTTCATTGGTTGATTAAAACAAATCAATTCCTATCTCCTCACTGAACCTTTTAGCTCTTACCTATCCGTTTCTATTTTTAGTCATATGTTCCGTGGCCTCAGTTTGTCTTATGGACCCGCTGCATCGATGTACACGAGCTTCACTTCTGTTCTCCTTTCCTTTAACCTCAGTCCTCAGCTGGGCCATACCCAGGCTGCTTTCCTCCTCTCCAGTGATCCTCCATGCTGGTCAACCACCTCGGGCACTACACTGATCACCTCCCTGGCTGGTGAACTTGGATGACTATGCCTTATGGTCATCGACCAATAGCTGTTCCCGTTGGCACTCTTGTCCAAGTTCTCACAACCTGACTAAGTGATCCTGGATAGAATACCCTTATCATGGTTGCCCTGCTCTCTGTACAACCATCAACGATCATTCACGCCAATACAAGGGACCTGGGCGCGGTCAGACCCCCCGCGTTGGCCAGCTCAAATGGGGCATGCAGGCCGTCTGCAACGACACGCGGACGCGATTTGGCTGGTAGGTCTCACCTCCTGCTTCCACCTCACAAAATGTTTCTCAGGTCGGATGGCCAGCGCACGGTCACCCCCATGCACCAGCAAAAGGTCAAAAATTACATTCTCTAGCCCTCCCCGCCCTACCGCATCGATCACTGCCGGTTGCAAATCGCATGCTCCCAGCATTCTTCCGCCAAGATTCACTAACCTATCGTTCTTGTCAGCACTCTTATCACTTACCTTCTTTGTCATTCTACCTCTTTATGCACACTTACCCATGATGTTTTTGTTCCAATCTTTCCTCATCTTGACATCCCTCAAAGCATGATGTCATTCTAGCACCATCCACTTTACTCTGCCTAATCCCTCAATACCTCCTTTTCCGCCCACATCCCTTTTGTGTCATTTTACGTCAGTACGCACACTTACATATTCTTTACTTGTTCTTATAGCTTTTTACCATGGCAGCCCTCACTGCATGACTTCACTGCCGCCCATTCCATTTAACCCAGCCCAAGCCCAAAATGTTTCCTTCTCCACCCATTTCGCACTTGTCGGTTCCTAATCTCCATTCACTTCGCACGTCTATGTACCCTTTAAGCCCATTTATTACATACCTCACTAGCTACCATTTTATCATGTACTTTTTTGTCCATCCATCTCATTACATGATCATGCACATGGCATGCTTCGGGCGCTTCCGAAATAAACCATTATTATTATTATTATTATTATTATTATTATTATTATTATTATTATTATTATTTATCTCCCAATATTACGCACCAGGCATATCGGTAACCATGACCAGTCTCCATATAGGAACTCGCCATTCCAACCTTTGCATCTTTTGTAACCAAATTTATTATCTTTTCACCTCTACCATATTTCACCTGCTTGACTCCACAATTCTTTCACGGATCTCCCTCTTAGGCAGTGCCCCGATTAGCAACTTCGGGCTCAATCCATTCGTGCAATTACCTGCAGGCAGGCAGCTCTTTGGCTCCATTCTCCCAACTCCGACGCCTACGTATTTTTCGTGCCCTTTATTCCATAGCAGGTTTACCCGTCCGAATAATCCGTTTCTTCTTTTTTCTTTTCGGCCCTCATTCTGTTTTGTCTGCAATAAAACGATCTGATCGGTCATCTCTTACCTGTTTTCCTTCGGTCAGTACTCTCGTATGTCTCGTATATTGCTCGCCAAGGGCATTTTCAGTGCGCAGTTCAGGCTGAGCTGTTTTCCTCGTTCCATCTAGTGTAAGCTCACCTTTACGTCATTATTTCCAAGTACAGTTTCAAACCATATGAACGTCCATTACCCGATCTTTCTGATCCTTTAGTTCCCCTTCCCCACCTATGTTATTCGCTGTTACTACTGGTGTATCTTTGTACCGCAGTTTGTCTTACCTCCAAGTAACCCTTCTCCACTGATATTTTACACTGCTCCAACTACTCTGTACTTTTACTCGCTCTTTGTTATACGTGCATTTTTTCACGGCCATCTTGTTCCTTGATGTACGTACATTTATAAGAGCTTCACCTATTTTTGACCGTAACAACTTGTCACACCTGCTTTTTTCGGATCTTTAGACACCCCCTTGCCTGCTTTCGTCGATCCTTTCCTTCGCATTCCTCTCTCGTCACCTCTTGCTCACAGCCATCACTTCTGTGCTTCCACAGTCGTTCCCGTTTCTCTGTTGTTCCCTCACCCTCAGTTGTCATAAACGAATTCATCAGAATTTGTTCAGGTTAATTCTGTACCATTTGAACTAACCCCACATGTCTCTCCCAGTCACTGCCACTTCCGTGTCTTGTCACTTCAATGCTCCTTGTTCCTGCCCTTCTCATATATACACACACATAAATGTATAAGTGTACATATATATATATATATATATCCGTATACTTTCTGTGCCTCCCTCCAGCCTTTGCCGGCCAGTACTCTTGCCGCCATGCCACCGTCCCTCGAGATATGCATCAACTTCGTCCATATCTGTGACTCAAATTGACAGTCTCTCGGTCCTTCCAGACCCTCGTTACCCATTGACCTATTCTTTGCGTCTTGCATTGCTCGCCACTGGTTTCAAACTGACACCTTCCATTTATTGCAATGCGGCATACTTCATAGCTATCCAACCCCTTGCAAATATAACAACTTTCCGTTCTTCTTCCCTTTACTCATTTCTTCTATTTTCTTCATCTTTTTTCGCTGCCATGTTGTTTTATGCCGATTTTCAGTCTTCCCCATGTAAAACTCCCAGGTTCCAATACCCTCCACTTGGCTCAACCACTTCCCCTTTTTTGACCTTGACTTTCGAATCGGCCGGGCACACGTTTGAATCCATCCTTGGGTTCACTTAAACCGCCCCATAATTTCTTGATTTGCCTACATTTACCTCACCCTCATCTCGCCTATAATTCTACCTGCCCTTCGTTTGTTGTGCGTAATTCTAGTTTTTTCACCAACTATGTGCTTCCATTCTGTCACTAATAAAAATGTGATCATACTTCTGGTATGCTTTGGGCGTCTTTGAAATAGACAATTAAAAATATTATTATTGTTATCATTATTATTGTCTCATCAGTATCTAGAGCCTCTTAGATGAAGTCACTGAACGACTGGATGAAGATGAACAGGTCGAAATATGTTACCTTGATATCAGCACGTTTTGCTCTTTTAATACCGCCATTTGCTGAGCCATACAGGGGTGTTCAGGATAGGGGCTCGGGACACAGGTGACTGGCAGACCTCCTCTTCCCTAGAACGTTTTACGATAATCTAGGGGCAGTTACTTCAGTTGGCCGAACGTCACCCGTGGTGCACCATCAATATCAGTCTTAGGCCCAACACTGCTCTTATTTATTAACGACCCGGCATTCGCCCCTCAATCGTCTTGTTTCAATCTTGTGGACCACGTGTAATTTTTAGTATCTCAGGGTAGGAGCAATCTAAGCATGGTAGCGGATAAGACTGTTCGCGCAAGGCCTGAAAACTTTATCTGCTTTCAATGGCCACAGGAAGCCCATTTGCTTCCAGTGACCAAGGGCAGCTCACCACAGAAGCATTTAGTAAGGCTGGAGACCTTGTGGCCATCACGAACAATTATTTCAAATGGTCGGGCCAGTAAAAAGCAGCTGAACAAAGAGCTGGTAGTGAACCCTTTAGACAGCACTCAGCGCTACTGAGCCGGAGGCTGGAATTATTTATGTCCAGACGTGCCTGAAGTATGCCCTCACTAAGAAAGGTAGAGTGCTGCACAGTTCGCCCTCCTGTAAAATGTAAGTCGCCTGCCTGAAGGAGGTTCAGCCTCCAAAATTCTGAGAGGCTACGGTATGATGGGTCCGAATATGTGAACAGAGACTCCGTGGTCTCGAAATGTTCTCGTTTGGGGAGAAGAGACTTCGAGAGGATTTTCGTGCTCTCAGAAGGGATTGGCTATTCGAGGTGGCCTTAGATCCCCGCAAAAAGAGACACGGGAAGAGAGTTGCGAAATGTCGGGTTAAATCGATGGCTGGATGGTACTGTTTCAACAGACTGGTGAGCAGCTGGAGCAGTCGTGCCTAGAGAGAAAGACAGATATGCGAACTGTTCAGTCCTTCAGGGGGAACCTGGATCTTGAGTGGTACGAGATTGTCCCCCCTCGAGGCTTCTGAGTATGCCTAACGGATGGATGAAGGGTGACTCTCTGGCTCGTCTGAGGTGTACCATAAATGATTATTTTCTTTTAGCCTGCTGACCCAAAGAACACCCACGGTCACTTTCGTCTCTCAGCTGATGTACCATGAAATTTTGCGTTCCCCTCTCAGTTTTTGGCGGGGACTTGATGAGATACACGGTGCAGTGGTGGATGAATTACTGGTAAGCATACCATCAAAAGAATTCTGGAAGCTCCATTGGTCGTGGCCTTTACTTCTACTGCGCAAAAGGGACCGTCATGGTATCCTGTTTGAAAATGGAAGTGATAATGATAATGATAACGATAATGATAATGATAATGTTTTATTTCGGATAACTCCCAGGCATGCCGCAACACAAGATCAAACGGAACAACTAGACGTAGAGTCCGAATTCCAAGAGGGTGTTTCAGGTATGTGGACTCGATGTTCAGCAGGAGATAGTATTTGAGTTACTCTTTAAGGCGGCACCCGGCAAACTTAAACTCAAGGTCGGGTGGCCAAGCCGGCCAAGTCAGGGCGGAGATGGTCGAAGGTAGTAGACTCCCACTTAAACATTACAAATAGAAGGACTACAATGAGAGAATCAAACAGAATTGACGGACGTTTTGTTCACCTTGAAGAAACAGAAGTTTCCGAGGGAGACGCGAACCAGCTATAGCGCTCGGCGGAGCATAGCAAGGTTTTGGGTTGGAAATTGGACGATAAAAGGAATGAACTTGCGGACACAGAAAGAGAATAATCTTTCAAAGATTGCCCTTGCAACGTTCAGCGACCGGATATTGGCTGAGTCAGATAAATGCCCAGAGGAGGACTCATTTGTAGAGGAAGATTGCCTGGGTGATGGTGAGAGAGGTGGCCGGATGTAGACATATAATCGTTGCGCGCATTGTTTACTTTCGGAAATGGAAATGGGAACCGGGCGACAAATCGTTCTGTGATGCTTAGCCATGATAGTCGCACATACACGGTTTGCAAAGATGAGTACTTAAATGACAATAAGTATTTACTTATGGTTGTCATTATCTAAAAGCTGAACACGATGACCAGAGAGAGGCAAGAATCAAAATTGTCTGAGGAGATTTACCAAGATAGAACACCGGATATGAAGAAGCACCAACAACCGATGAATACGTTTGCGAAGTTGGGCGGTGAAGTAGTTGACAGGTAAAATACTATCTGTTGGTATTCTTTGTAAAAGGTGGATCATGTGATGGCGAAATTTCTAAAAGCTGCGATGCAGATGCCTCTTAGATGTGAATATATGAAGAGGGCATGAATCTTTGCAAAGGTGAGGATATTGCAATGCTACAGCCGTGTTGGCGGACAGAAGGACTGATAGAGAGAGCGAACTGTCTCAATATCGTCGACCTTTTGGAAGCTCAGTCGACGAATATTCCTCAGTGAAATACACTGTTTGGCCTTTGTGAGACGGAGGTGTATGGCAACATTAAATGTGAATTTTTCAAATATATCGGTAGTTTTGATAAAATAAAGGGCTAATCTTATCTTGGGGATTGGTTAAGTTTGCGAATGCGACAAGCGGGTGGTTTGGCACGAATCCTCGGGAAAAAATAATCATGAAAGGTAAGCCGAGTACGGAGACGGTCTTTTAACCCCGCGATAATTATGTGTCGGGGAAAGTAGATTTTGCCGGGAGTAAGAAGCGGTAAGTTAACATGGCGACGATGGAGACGGGTACTAAGACTTGCTTATAGCTGTATAGAGGAAAGAAAGTGCTGATCGCGACAGAATAGTCTCAGTCAAAAAAACAGTTTGTACAGCAACAATCTGATGACTTGAACACTTTCACTTCGAGTAGGACAAAGAGGTACGCTGAAGACGAGAAAAACTGATTGACAATTGAATAGCAACAATCAAAAAGTTGAGCTTACGCGCTAGCTTGTTTGCATCAGCGTGGCTGCTGAGCCATCAGTTAGACGCCCTCGGTTTCAGCTCCGCCACCATTGCCTCTTACCGATTTTTCAAGGGAGCCACTTTTTGAGGTTTCAAGTGGCTCAAATTTTCAACAAGGCTCATTTTTCGGATGAAACTCAGTATCTGTTATCCTTGATAGACCGGTGAACAGCACGGATAATAATTCGTCCATAGGTCTGAACCCTCGGTAAGACAGACTGCCCGCGGGAAGTCGCAGAGTGGGATGCAGTTTTAGTGTGGAAACACTGGTCTTTCTCTAGATGACCAGGACGGTGTTTGCCGCAACATTTGCTTAAATTGGCTACACCGGGTGTGAAGCTAGACAGCGAGGAATGTTTTGCTGACCCACCAGGACAATGACTGCCCAGCCCGGTTTGCTTTGGGTGTATAGTAAGTAGGGAAAAAATGTCTCGAGGGCCATCCGCTGAGGAAACAAAATAAACAGGGGAGCATACCAGGAACTAGCTTGTGCACACAGACCGGTGATATCAACGTTATCCCACTTCTAGACAGCGACATCACGAGGACTGCCCTCTTCCTGATACCGGCTAGTATACCGTCTTCCGCTAATCTTAAATTCTAAAGGTGGAAAATGAAGGAAACGGAGACACGTAGAACTTCCAGAGTTGAATTTGAAAGGGAGGTAAGTCTTCTGGTGGACCCCGCTCAAAAGCAGCAGAGGAAAACAAAACAGATGTGGGTACAAACTGTTTTGAATTTATGTGGTTATTGTCCGGACGATCAGCGGAATAGGTGTCAGGAAGCTCTCCTTAGCATCTTTACGTGCAATCTTGATGACCAACTCACCCATTGTTTTACGGTGTCACACCACTTAGACTTTTCTGACTTTGGCCGCTGAAGTGTGACTGTTGTTTGTTGACGCCGCACTTTTCCCACTTTTGTTCCTGGATGGTTTGTCCGAAGGGATCATTGTTGTGTTTGGTTTTCATATGTTTATGGACTGTAGTTTGTGCAGTACGGTACCGTTAATTACTTGGCGGCTCCCAACTCTACGACTAGCTTTTGATTTCGGCCAAGTACTCGGGTCGGACGGATTCGTGATTGCGGTTGCCGTAATTTATTGCTGACCAGGGAGACCGATCAAGTGAAAACGAAAATTGAGACTGGACCACGCGTTGCTCAAACTTAGTTTTGCAAGCAGGAACCAACAAGCAGCTCCCGCAGCGCTCGCCGTCAAGGAACCCAGGCTCACGAGAAGGTAGTAGTAGGGCTCAATGTGAATGTAGTAATAAAAGTTCTGTTCGAGCATTCCCGTAGGGAGGCACGAAATAGGAGCGGAAGTTAGGACTGAGAGTAAAGAATATTCTTGGGGAAAGAGGAGAGCTAAACCATACATTGGTTAGGGGTTTCACGACCAGGTGGATAGGGACTCAAATCCGACGAGCTTACACGAGGAAGGCCTGTCCTACTCGATAATGGCAACCTTAGGTCTCGGGATGTGGTTCTAGCAGTTGCGGGACAGATCGATACGAAATCCAAAGAAATCATAACCATTTAAACGGGGAACCCGACATTATGGAGGGCCCGGATATCTTGGCGAGGCACCAGAATGCACAAACCGTCCTCTCTAGCAGAGGTTTCGAGCCTGCCGTGTACAACGCAGCCAGCTTTGCGCCTGACTCCGTAGGTTGTCTGAAGGGCTCAGCACAATCAAAGTGGTCTGGTGGCTGCGAGAAGCCCACTATAACCAGTATTGCAGCCGATACTAACGGCCGAGTATAGATATCAGTGGAACCACGGGAACCTGATGATTTCAGAAACCCCATGGAAGGTGGTGGCTAGCGAGAGTATGGCAGCAGCGCAACTGAGAAACTAGAATTTAACCAGAGGGGAAGAAGCGCCGAGGCGTAAACCTGGAGTGCAAAAATGAAGCTTCACAACCCAGTGAGTTACAGGCCGGCGGAAGCACATTGGTGATGTAGTGAAGCATATGCTGCATTGGGAGGAAATGAGGGGATAAGAAGGGAAACCCAGGGGTATGGACTGCACAGCTGTTACGCAGTCGTGTTTAAGGATCGGGGGAGAAGGTCAGTCCGGCCTGCTCAACAGGTTTTCGTACAGACCGAGCAAAAACAATTGATGGAGGAATAGGACTGGTGGAGTTAATTCTGGCTGCAGAGCACGTGGCCCAATAAGATACTTGTATCCCGCTTCCAACATACGGCGGTCTCGGTGCGGATGAAAGTTTTGTCAGGGTGGGTGGCACCGGTGAGAGTCTACAGGGGTCCCTTAGAAATTCCTGAGGATAACAGAAGTCTTCTAGGGAGCCAGTGACCGCAACCAGGAATGCAAAGATTCCTGATACAAAAGGACTTCAGTGCCCCCGAGAATGACTGGCTTTTGACAGGGGCACCTGCGGATTCATTTGGGAAATTTCTGGGGGACCAAGCTTAGGATATGGCCCTGGCACAGTTCTTTCACCGGGCTACCACGAGGCCATCAATTTTTACTTCCCGGATGGGAGAGGGAAACCATCAGATACGTGGCGAAGAAACCTCCTGGGGGTGAACTGAGTTGAGCCGCGGCAAATGGTAGCATCTTCGGTGTGGGACCGTGAAGATACTGTGAATAAGGTGTAGTTAGGCAACATAAACAACCCACTTCGGATGGCCGAAGATGTAGCCCTCACGCCTGGTCTCCTAAGTCAGAGGCTGCCACCTTCGTGGAAAGGCGGTACAAAGCAGGCAAGGGGGGAGTAGCAAGCCCGTAGGTATCGAGAAACCAAGAAGCGAAATCGGCTCCTCGAATACCGGAGAATGAATAAGTCCCTTTCTGGACGACAGGGGAGAGGTGAGATAACATGCAATAGCAGCCTGGCTAGGGTATACTTTAAATATTTCCGAGCTGAAGCAAGTACCTGAGTAAACGTTGGAGGCGTAGGAAAGGAGAACGGAAACCAGGCGGAGAACACTGAACAGAAGGAGGAAACCCTCCAAGAACTTCCAACGCCCCCACAAGATTGATGAGGGACGACAGCCTCTGACCTTAAATTTGTCTAGAACTGCTCCCGTGGGAGGAATGGGAATACCATGAGGAGAAGCACGGTCAATATTAGAAACCTTTACCACCGGCCACGCTCCGGGACCAGGTATGATCCGTCCAGCCATTTTTAGATCGCAGGCCCGAACACTGGCAGGGCCTTTGGCCACACTGTTCAAGAAATCTCTCAGGGTGACTAAGCTACCCAGTAAATGGAAAAATGCGGAGGTTTTGTCAACTTACAAGGCAGTTTTAGGAGACCGGGTAGCGAGCCGTCGGCCTGTTGGTCTGCGGTCAGTAGTACAAAAGGTAACGGGACAAAAATCCAAAATGCTCTGACAACTAAGCTGGAGGAAGACAACCTAACAGCCGCTGAACAGCATGGCTTTAGAAAGAGCGGACTATGCCCCGGCAACTAGCTGAGCTTTTTCGACGGGACAACCAGGAGAAGGGACCATAGACAGAAAGTACAGGAATGCTATCTGGGCTTCCGCAAATAGTTCGACAGCCAAAACCATAGATTTCCGCTCCGTAAGCTGTGGAAGGGGCCTGACCGTAGGGCTAGTAGAATGACTAAAAGCTTACCTAGCTATCCACAAATTTCACTACAAGTTAGAGAACGCGAAGTCCCCGGTGTCTTCAGCACCTGGTGCAGCCCCTCAAGGAGTGGGGCTGGGTCTCGCTCCTTTCATGATTTGCGTGAATGGCCAAACACTGGCCAAATTATCAGTCTGCTTCATGTCACAGACGGTATGGAGTTTCTTGGAAGCCTAGAGCTTGACTAGCTCCGGATGGACCAAGAGGCTCTCTATAAGTGGTCTGTGGCATGAGGCCTGTCTCTGAATCTGCCAAAATTCTCCCATCTGGTGGTCGAGGGAACGTGCTAAAAGCGGTATTTAAACTCAGAAAACCCGGAATTGCTCGCCCAGAGATAAGAGAACAAGGATTTGGGAAGGATCTTTTCAAGTGATCCTAGGCCATCGGAACAGTTTTGCAGGTTGCTAGGAAGGCAAATACAGCCATTTACCAGCTGCGCAGGACACTCATATCAAGGCACTCCAGGATGCTGCTGCCACCACATGGGACCCCTGTCCGACCCCGCTCAGGAAAAGTAGTCCAAGTCTGGGTTCCTTTATTATTGAGGGACGCCCGCTCTCTGAAAGGTGGCCCGAGGGGGGTGCACAAGAACCGTATTATTGCTACGAGGACTGCTGTACGAGCGAAGGATAATAAAGTCAGGGTTTCTCCCGCTAGAGCGCAGAAGAGTGCAGAAGAGCGGGGCAGGGGGTGGTGACACAATGAAGCCAATAAAGAGTTGTCAGCCATGAACAAGCGGTTGTTCACTCGCGAAGGAAACCCCGCTCTTCGAGGACACAAATCAAACTAATCAAGCCAAGGGTCAGCTAAAGCAGCAGAGTCCAGTCCTTTGCTCACAGAGCAGTTACCAACCAGAAAACAATTTCCGTGAAGATGGACGAAACTAACAGTGTAGCAGCGTCCAAGAGGAAATTGGAAACCGCCTGGGCTACCCGTGAGGTTAAAACTTGAGCTTGAACTCCCCCCTACGCCCTTCTCTTATTCTTCTCGTTTCCTCCTCCTCCGCCCTCTCCAGTTCCTTCCAGTCTATCTAAATACCTCTTCTAAACACTTCTTGGTTTCCCTAGACCTTTTTCCCCTATCTTACGGGAGCTGGAGCTGGAGGGATTGACCTCCGCATGAAAAGCGAACTTGCCTTTGTCGGGGCCTGCTCTGTTGTGATCTTGTAAGTCCAGCGCTAGCTGAACATTTGAGAGACCGTGCTTTATTTGGCTTTGAAGTCTACTGGGGAGTATTGGGTTTAAATTGCGCCACTGCGGGTGCTGGAGTAACCTAGAAGTATGCTTTCCGAATAGAAGAATATTTTTGTTTTCTTCTTCTTATACACTTTTGGGGTCTTTCTGTTATACGCACCAAATGTATACTTAGGTATTTGTAAATAACAAAATTTTTTTGACAAGTACCGCTTTTTGTCTGCGTCTTGCAATTATTCCACGAGCACCACGGCCCGCGGAAGTTAGCCCTGTTTTGCCGTTGGATGGGGGAAGCGAGCAGGCGAAGGTATCGAATGGAATCCATGCAGTAGGTTGGCCCATGACGACTGTTCAAGGATTAGTGAAGAAGTGTGTTCCTCATACTCTAGAAACAGCCCGGTGGACTGGGTTTTTGTGGCCCTCTCAAGGTTGGCCTAGCCAAAGCAATCTAAGAGGAACGACGTTCGACTTCTTTCTGGGGGCTGCAGAGGAGCTGAGCACAAGTCACGGCTACGCGGTGTGTCAACCAGTTCACGTGGGCGGGACCATAAAAGGTCCGACAGAATGGTAATTGGGCTAGCACGTGGACCGGGCAGGTGGATGCCTCGAAACAGCTGCTTTCACCCCTGTGCGGCAAATTACTACGAGGGAGTGGGTGGCTAAGGGACCTGGGGTACTAGTCAAAAATGGGGGCAGCCAGAAAAGGATGGCAGACAACACCACGAAGACGGACGAAGACGGATACCGTAATCTTGAAATCTGGCCAAAAGATGTGCTGAGGCGTATCTAGTCGCTGGAGCAGACTTTAAGTAGTGAGCTTATGATATTACACCGATAGGGACCGTTCATACGGGAATCGAAAAGGAGATGGGATATCAATGGGAGACGGGTGTGTGACACACTGCGGCTTGCACGTATACCAAAATCCGCTTCCCCTAATGGAGTCCACAGAGTGAGGACGTGGGAATCTCCGCATGCGGAAGTACGTGGAGATATAGCGCGGCCAATGCTGGTCGAATTTTCTGACGAGTATTGCAAGAACGTGGGGCTAGCCAAGGTGGCATCGGTAGATATCCCATTACAACTGATGGGCCTAGAATAAAGTCGGAGGGTTTGCCCATAAGAGGGAGGGTGACCAAGCCCGCAGAAACACTAAAGAAAGTTCACCGGGGATGACAAATTACCTCACCTAACTACCGGGCTGCTTCATCTACGGCTGTGAATGAGCCATATAAACCGTTGAGTAATCGAGGGGCATCAAAAATTGAAAATTGGTGGAGCCGCCTGGTGGAGAACGAAGTGACATTCGCCACCTTAAGTGTTAAGACAGAGTTCAGAGGGATTGGCTGGGAGTGTTCGGTGGTCACAGATAACCAGTGGTCTTCATGCACTCTAGGTATAAAAGCCCCTGCAAAAACCTGCTACCACCATAAGAGTAGCCCCCGAGACACGGCCAAGGAGGAATAACGAAGCAGGTAGGAGCCGGATCAAACGTGGTGGAGCTATACACCAAGTCACGTAGTGTCAAAAACGAGAGCATGAAGCTCTTCAGCAGCGCTGGGGATCAGAAAGCCTCTCGGAAACATGGCTCGCTAAAAATGACCACATGCCAGGAATAGTACAAAATGAATTTGCTGCCTACTAGCAGGAAATGGAGCGCGACTGCTTCGGGAGAAGAGTGGCAGCACTCAGTAGGACGCGTGAAAACCATCTGAAATGGCGGACCGTATTTGTTACTGAGACCTTGTAGATGTGCTGGGTTATGTTCACACTCCCGCTTAGAAAGCTAAATGTGGTCCGTGTGTATAAGGACCCGGATACAAACAGAGATGAGAGTTTTCGACTTCTGCAGGTCGTTAAAAAGGCTAACAGGACCGTTGTGGATGAGGAATTTAACCCATCACATAGCATGGGTTGCTGAGGCGTGCACGATGGGACGACAAGAGAGGCTATATCTACAGTGACTGACCTCAAAAGCTCTGTTCCCACAAATGAGGTAGGGCACCAGGTATAGATCTGACAGTAAGCCGACCTTGTTGGATCCACAATACTAATGGTAGTATTGGTATATTCCTCTACCGGGTTCAAGGAGCATGCCCAAGGCATGATCACGGAGTGTAGTGTCACACAACAGGATGAAGTATTCACAAATTTCAAAGGTCGGATCTGTACTTTCCGGTAACAACACGATGGGACTTAGCGGTGTTCAAATTGTTTGAAGTAAGAATGGTTAACGCGGGAAGTGCGAAGCTGTCTTGAATTCGGGATCGAAGCATTTCGGAGAGTTTCTTAAACGCAAAACCGCTGAATAAAATGTTAATCAAGTGTGGGAAAGATGTAGTACATGCAAAAAGGGTTTAAACAGTCGTCTGTCGAGAGATCGGAGGAAAATCGGGAGGCTAGGAAAGGAATACTTGGAAGCACCCGATGGGTGTCTGAAGGGTCTTTATCGAGCGAGTGGAGGAAGATTTCCACCAACGAAAGTCCAAACACGGTTATCAGTCATTCGTGTCAACGGCTTTCTGAGTGATGCGTTTATATTGACCTCACTCGGACAGGTCCGTGGGCAGGTGGGTAGCGGTTTGAAAAACATAGTAAGGGAGGGGGCCCGTGGGGCCAGATAAATTTGTTTCGATTGCCCCTTTTAAGGTAATCCCATTGCCGTTTGGGGAGAACGACTTTTCGTTCAAGAGTGAGCATGGAGAAGAACAATTCACAAAGAAATTTACTTGCTGTAGAAGCAGTGTGAATGGCGGTTGGAGGCTCAGCTGAGGATTTCATCATGAGGTCATTGGAGAAGCAACCAGCTGGAACCAGAAGGTGGAACAGATGCTTCAAAGCAAAGACAAAGAAATCAAATATGGGTGCCCAGGCCCCATGGCAGGTGGTTGCAGAGGACCAGATCCGAGGCAACGGCGGATAATGTGCTGGATGTAACGATGAACTTTTCTGTACATACAATGAAATAATAAAGAGACAAGTTTGGACCAGAAACGAGTAACGGTTATTTTATTCCATAAAGTTCATGTTCGTCACTGGCGGAGGGCCACGAACTAAGTTCCTGGCACGGGCTGGCTCGTCTGACACGAACGACTGTTCATGAGGAAAACGATTGGGTAGCAGTCAAAAAGGAATAAGATGGCCTTGGTTGGCAAAATCGGGAGGGTACGTTGAAGATGCAACGGAGATGGCCGGATTCCGGTCATGATTTAGGTGCCACAACGTAGTGTGAACGACCGATTAGTGGGTATACTCGAAGTAATTGTTGGGGCCGTGCATGATGTCGTTTGGAGTCGGGAACTCGCATTACGGTCCGCTGAAACTATTATGGTGGCTTGTGATCCGGATAACATTATTGTGATGGCAGTGGTGTGCAACGTAAGAGGCTTCATTTAGCATCGGCTAGCTTGAGTATAAGTTTGAACCGTGGCCGTCCAGCGTGGAAGGTAGCCCTGTCCCATCGGTCGAACTCATTTAGTCCGTGCCCTGACCCAAGAGTAACCGCTGGTAGGCTTATAGCTTCCAAAGTGGCCCTCATGATCTGAAAGGAGGCTGGATACGCGGCAGTCTGAAGGAAGTTCCAGCCAGGGGTTGCGATTACCGTTTCAGTAGGACTCCAACGATTACAATTTCAGGGAAAATCAAGGCTTAGCATAAATGAACAGATCGGCAATCTGGAATTGGTTTCAGCTGTAAGATATAACAGCAGATGATGGCAATATATGATGGGTCAGGAGTATTCGTATTAATATGGCAAGGGTAAGATTTCATTTTGGTGGTTGTTGGCACAAGATTCATGACGTGATCAGGACTTTGAAGTAAAGTGTTGACAGCAGAAGTTCGAAGTGAGTGAGTTGACCGGGACAAGCCATAGGTTCGATAGAGTACAAACGGCAGCAAGCTAATTAAGCCAAGGTGTGGAGGGGCTTTTCATGCGTGACGAGGTCTGTTACAACGGGAGGTTGGTGGACCATTCTTGATATGTGGCAATAGGGCGACGGAGAAATAGATCAGTTTTCTTTGGATCATGCTGACAGTTCAATCATAAGTCGATAGTTGACCACGGGCGTCCGCTTGATGGCGAGCATCATGTTATAGATGACTGCGATTTGTACTCTTTGTCTAGGTCCTTAATTTCAGAGAAATATTATTAAGGCGACGGCAGGTTACGTACTGCGCTCGCGTAGCGGAATAGACAAATCGTTTGTTGGGAAGACTGCTAGGTTGATATATGAAATCATATAGTCTCAACAGGACGGCTTTAGATACTGCGGCTATCGAGGCATCTGCTTTCTAATATGTCTGAGCGCCAGATAATCATGTTGTTTTGCTCGGATAGTCAGCGACTAGGGCCAATGGTGTGGGGGTTTATGTTCCTGATATACGAGGTGTAGATATTTTGTACCTTGTGCAGTTATATGTTTGGAGGGAGAAACCAGCAGCGACCGCCCAGGAGGCACGTGTTCACACTTTATTTGCGTTAAAAATCAGCGTGGGCACATTAAAACCTAAGTAGGCGGCAAATATCTTATGAGTAATAATCCCAGGTTTGGCTTTAAAGAGATTCGGTTTACAGGTTATTCTTGTGCCTTAACTAGTCCTGGTGGTAGTCGGTCTATGTGGCAACCGGAGAGATTTTGAAGGGAGCAGACAACACATGGATAAACTTTGGAAAGTCAGTAAAAGCAAAGCAGTTTGGCATCAACGAGCTGGCCGGAGACGGAACAAGGAATCCTGAAGGGTTCAAACTTGGAAAAGGAGATCGGTTTGTGCGTGGATGGCACATTCAACAAGTTTGTCACCTCACACAGGGTCAGGCAGGAGTACTGAGGGCTCAGCTCGTACTTTCCATTTTTTGGAGCACCTCATGCGCAAATTCGAATCGACGCTACGGAGGGAATTTCGTCTTTATTGGAAGGGGCGTAGAGCATGAATCCGGTACCATTGCAGCCATAAGTACTTCTGGTAATGGTTTTTACTCAGGGGAGCAGGGGAGCATGCTTTCCCGGCAGGCAGTACTTCCCATTTTTCCTCCTCCCGCCTTTCTTTACGCTTGACTCTTGATCATAGTTTCGCTACTGCTAGGGTTGGCCGTTTTTCACCCCATTATAAGACAACCACTGACTTGTTGCCATTTTCCCATCGGTGATGTAGCGGCTTTCAGCTACGGAAGAGAGAAAATGTGTGAAGGGAGATAGCGAACTGTTTCAACACCGGGGGTGCATACTTGACCACCTGCTTCTGAGAAAGCCTGAGTCCGACGAATTTCTGTTGATACTTGAGCAGGCTGTTTTTGGCACGAACTTTGGCAATACACCGGGAAGACCCGCGGATGTTTTGCTGCTTCTTAACCAAATATCCGATTTTGTGGTGACCACTCACGGGCTGATGCCAGAGTTTTATGCTAGGGATGGAAGGTTAGCAATGATCGCCTAATGATTTAATTCAGGGTGACCACTAGATGAAGGATGAGGAGTTTGACAGTTGCTGCATTTCGGATTAGAGACCGAAGCGGAGACTAAACCAAAGATGGTCCTGGGAATGTTGAAAAGTTTTTGTTCATGCAAATAGCCAAATTAAGTATATTCGAACACCATTTCAGAAGCCTTGGCCTCAGTTATAATGGTAACTAAGTTGGGGCTTTTTAATCTGCTGGATCTAGTTTAAGGTGAAGACTAAGACGGTGAATGGTGAGGCACATCCCAGAGATTATCGGGGGCTCAGGGTAGTATCCAACACTTTTCTCGTAGAATCTATCGTTAGTTGCATACGGATTCAGTACTGCAACCAGTTTTTTGATGTCCAGAGCTGCTCGTGATCTAGATTTAACTCTGGTGACAACGATTCATGCAACCAGTGCAGCGGAACTCCAATTTTACCCTTAGTTGGGTAAGAGCGGCCACGCGAGGGTCACTTTGCACGCGTCAATCCGAAGTAGCCTCGAGATCAACTAGGATCTTCTCAGATATGGATAATGCAAGGCCTCGCACCTGAGTGGCGGATCCACTATGGGTTAGCGTGTAACATGCTAGCATAGGGGAACGCTTGCAGCTGAGTAAAAGGTCTCTTATTCACCGACAGAACAAGTTTACCCCTTGTAATCGTGGGACTTGCGGGGGCAAACCAGTGTGATGGGAAGCTGTGTGTGCCAAGTCAGTCAAGCTCGGGAAATATAGGTTGGCTTTTCTTAAGGCCAATGGGACTCACCGGATCTAGATTCGCTTTACAAAACATAAGCACGAGAAGATGGATCTCTTATGACCTGATGAGCACATATACTCAACAAAATTCACCCTACATGTCGAAAAGCCTTCAAAAATGTGCGACGGTCATTTGTGGGATGCAGCAGGACATTTGACAACCCATGATCATGGAGTGGCATCAGGAAGCCAAAGTAAGGCAGATGTTCTGGGTGGTTGGTTCAGCAGTGCGCACGGGATAGGTAACAGTGTGCAGGTAGATTTCGAGGAAGCGGCTCTTCCAATGGCCATAATAGCTTTAAATCTTCCGAAGGAAATCGAGCACAAGCTCCTGGAAGGGCTAGTTATCCAAAATTATGCCGGGCGAGATAATATCCATCAAGCAGTCGCCAAGCCGCTGGGAGATACCTTATCATTTCCGGTGTGAAACATCAGCTTCCGCCAATCAAGTTGGGTTCAGCAGATATAGAAAGCAGGTTCAGGAATGGTTACCGGACTTCTTTGCCGGTACAAAGTTTTGCGCTAGAGT
Organism: Fasciola hepatica; assembly: GCA_948099385.1. Classification (NCBI taxonomy): domain Eukaryota; kingdom Metazoa; phylum Platyhelminthes; class Trematoda; order Plagiorchiida; family Fasciolidae; genus Fasciola; species Fasciola hepatica. The sequence continues at coordinate 6,924,572 of CANUEZ040000063.1, forward strand.
TGGTGACAGTAGCTCCAAATTGGAAAATGCCACCAGTAGAGTGCTGCAGGATTCTGTGTTAGGCCCACTAACATGGCTTCTGGTTATAAGTGATTTGTCCTCAGTCCTTCAGCCGCCATCCATCTATTCTGAAGGTGGTGCGAAACCGATGGGGGCTCAGGGCAGAAATCAGCTGAGCAGAGACATGTTTGTCATTCCATTGTGGGCCCTGAAGTGGGATCTACTTCTCAATGCTGGAAAAAGCCATTTATTTCCACGGAGAGCGACAAACCAGTTGGTTGTAAGCAACCAAGACCCATTTACTATAGAGGCTGTAAACAGGGTGTAAGGCTTTGGGGTTTTGTTGATTTCAGCTCATAACTGATCAGATCTATGCACAGCAGCTGCACGAAGGGCACGAAGTGAGTTTTTCACGTTGAGATCAGGGTTGTCGTGCCGATAACCAAGGGTTTTCACGTCAGTGCATACGTCTGTAGGCAGACCTCTTAGAAAACTGTGCCCAGGCAGGGTCACTCTTCTTCAAAAAAGAAACCGCCTATTTGAAAAAGGTACAGCATGTTGCATTACGTGTAGTTAATATTGCGAAGGGAGGGACGTACAGGAGAAGGCTTCTAGGGTATAAGCCTTTCCTTACTGAAAGCAGGAGACTGAGAAGGGATCTTATACAGACATAAAGATAACAGAAGGATTTTCTGGGCTTACACCGAAGAGCCCAATTTATGTGGCCCCAGGCTTCAGAACAAGAGGTCACGGGGAAAAGCAGGCGGAAATTCGAATAACGCTGGTAGTCAGGTAGCAATTAGCAATAGGGCGGTGGGCTACCGGAACAGACCAACAGAAAAAATGGTAGTAACAAGGACCCCCTTGCCGCCCAAGGAGGCATTAGATAGCGGGTGGAACGAGGTAATTTCTGACAGCGTGCTCTGATGACGCCACTAGAAGGACAGGTATGAAAGCTAGAGTCAGTCAGACGTGATCCATTTTTGCATGTTTTTCTTTGTTGCGCGTCAACCCATTGAAAGCTCATGATGCATAACGTCCTTCGCAGTCATTGTCTGATGAAGCTTTGATTTCTTCTATTCTTACCTCGAGTTTTTCGAAATGAACTGCACAAAGATGGGTACGTACCTAGTGTGCATACCACAGAGCTTGAATACAGAGCCCGCACGCAGGCGTATACCGGGGGGGGGTGTCGAAAGTAGCTCTCGCGTTTGTCGCATGCGCCAAAAGTACAGCTGAACAAGTGATGGGCAGGGTGTGGTCGGCCGGTCACTATAATGAGACGGTTAGGGAGGACACTAGGCGCTCTAACCTGGTGGGTGAGAAAGGTTGTTCGGAGGGAGGGATGTTGAAGGAAACAACGGAACCATCCCTCGTGAAGCTCGTGAACGGAGCTGAAGAAAACAAGTTCACCGGTACGAACAGAACGGGGTACAAGAGCCTACACAGTCCCTGGAAATTCCCAAAGAAGAAAAGTCTGCTGGCTTCCGGGGGGTTGTCGACTATAAACACGAATCGCTTCAGCATTCACAACAAGTGGGACGAAAAAAGCAGCCATTTTAGACAACGCCAAGATCCTTTCCTTCACCGGGAAGTGCAATATACCGCTAGATGTCGTCAATCACCCTTGCTAGGGGGCCTCTTGCAGTACAGGAGGGATGGAGACAAGGGCAGATTAAGTGGCGGATTGCTGTGGCCAGTTGCCAAGACCTTGTGACAGCGAGAAGGAGCGAAAATTGGTTTGCCTAATGTTCTGTGAGTTAGCTGTATAATTCGAAAGCAAATAAGCCCCGTGACTCTCCTTTGCTTTCACCGAGGCCAATTCTCTACCGAAGAGGAGGATACTGATTTGATGGCGGCAACAGGAACTCTCCTCGTTGAAAAGAAGACTTCGAGAGGATCTTCCAGAAGAGTTCTTTTAAACGGAGGGCAATCCTGGACTTAAGCCAGATAGTCTATTTTAATTAGCTGCATAAACGGCTCGTGGCATGCTCTTTAAAGTGCGATCGGCATTGTCATGTCGACAGTCGGAAATATTAGTACCCGTTTACATGGCTATAGTACGACCTCACTTAGAAGGTAGCGTACAGGCTTGGTCACCCTTCTACAAAAAGGACGCTGCCTACTCAGGGGAAGTTCCACGTCTCGCTGAGTTAATCGTTGAAGGGTAAAGGAGTAAGAAGTACGAGCAGAGACTCTGTGATCTGAATCTCTTCTTGTTGGAAAGGGGGCGAGGGCGAGGGATCCTATAGGAGAGTCCAAGGTAATGAAAGGCTCCTCTAGCATAAGGCCAGATAGTCTATTTCAGGTAGCTTCAGATTGCAGAATGAGGGGACACTAAAAGAAGCGGAGGAAAGCTCGAGCTAGTTTGATGACTAGACCGCACCTGTTCAAAAACAGGGTACTGAACAGTTGGGACAGCCTGGCTGGTGGGATGATGGACCTGCAGACCGTCCAGTCCTCCAAATTTGTCCGAAGGTGTTAGTGGTACGGAGAAAAGTTTGGTAGTCAGCTTCTGGTGTGTTCACCGGATGGATGACAGAGAGCTTTGCGGTTCGTCTGAGGTGTGTCGTAGTTGACACCTTCGTCTGTTGCGTACTGTCTTCATGAACGCTCACGATGTATAATATTGCTCGCAGCTGATGCGCGATGAGGTTTCACGTTTCCTTCTCATTCTTAGGGGGGATTCGACGAAATACAACGCGAAGTGGGGGGCGCATATCTGGTATGCATACCATCGAAAGGATTCTGGACGCTCGATTTGTCGTGGCCATTACCTGTCCCGTGAAAATTGAGGTGAACTGAACTGAACTGAATCTGACTCACCCTCTACCAGAGTGGAGGATACTGAAATGATGGTGATAGTTGATACGGTCAGTAAAGATGGAGCAGTGTTCACCATGGGGGACTTCAACGCCTCAGAATTAAATCGGGAATTGGGGGATACACCACCTAGATCTTTTCGGAGATGAGCTTCTGCAATCTCCACGGGAAAAAGCGCTCGTCCAAAATGTGCAGCAGGAAACGTGTCGAAGGGTAAACCAGAACTTTAAGAGGCTTGATTCAGTAATGACGAAGTATGGAGTGGAGTTAGGTCCGGTGATTATGACAGCACCACCAGGGAAGAGAGATCACGGGGAGGTAAATGTCGAACTGGTTGAAGGTGGAAGCGCATTGCCGGAAAATGGCCGCAGTAAGCTAGGTGGTCAGAAACCCCAGCGCCAGTGGATGCAGCGACAGAACTGAATTGTGAGATCATTTAAGGCAGCGTGAAAGAGAAGTGGAATCATGTCAAGGGGGACTAAGCACACATCTGGATGCTTTTGCAACGTTAGTGAGGACCAAACGAAATGGCTTGCCGCTGTTGCGGATGTCCATGTTGCGGAAAGCACGAATTAGTGGTTTGGCAGCTTTCACACTTGATACGGCCAGGTACAGGCTCGTAGCCACGCACACGGATAAGTTTCAGTTCATGAGGATTGCCGCAGACAAGTCCAATAAGAGTTCCCTTGATAGGCCGTTTTCGATTTTACTTTCGTTCGCGCAGTTCTGAGTGAGGGAAACTTCAATACTTCCCGCCAGTTCAATTCATTACGAATAAAACAAATGACGTGGCTTCGTGGGGATGACCAGTAATGAACAGCTGATCCTGCGTGCTATTGCATCTGAAATCGAAGACTGGATTTAATGTTTCGAGTTATGGTGTAGCGCACGAAAGGATGTGAAGAAGGAGAACCACACTGCATTTTTCTCGACAGTTGTCGGCCGTTCATAGTACTCGCTGATGATAGACCCTTCATATCCGAGACCATCGGTTGCAGTTCCGTTTGACGAGTAGAAGCCTCTAGTTGGGCACATTGGTTCCGATCTACTTGTAGAGGGTGACCAAAAGTGCAAAGTTTCATTTGCTGGTTCGTAACCCGAACATGAATTTCTATGACTTCCTCCTGACACTACAAATACATGCTGAAAGGTGCACTTTCGACGATCATTTAGAGACCCCTTTGCGAGACCGACTCACTGCTGGTACAAGTCATCCGGAATTGGAAAGGAAGCTTTTTCCGAGGCTAGACCGTACCCTCTCCAAGGCCCGGTCAACCTGCGAACAATTAAATGATGTGACCATAGTGCACTACCAACACGTTCGCCCCCGCAAGCCGACCCTTGAAAATCAGACGCCTCAACAGAAGCCTACTAACTAAAGGGTTCCTGAAAGCAAATCAGAATGAACGAATCGGTGCTTCTCGTGCGGCGAATTTCACCTGCGTTCCATTCGCCGCTCTCGTAATTTGTCAGTTATTTCTTGAAAAACCTGGTCACATTCGCAAGGCGTGCTGTCAATCCAAGTGCAGTGTGATGTAGCCAACCCCCGGGGGTCCGAAAACTGATGACAGTCCGGTCTACACACTGAAGGTTTCAAGTGAATCAGGCCAATTCATGTATAGATCAATCCAGTTTTAATGCTGCTCGAGACATCAGTTCATTATGGATGCCGGCAGCTGCAAGCCCATTAATAGGAAGTCAGCGTTCGACCTGATTCGGCCCAGTGCACGCGTACAACCCACTGCCGTGCGCCTTCACGGTGTTGCCGGACATCAACTTCCACTGCCAAGTCAGACCACAATAAAGGTTCGGATCGGGGGGCGAATATATCCCGACACGATTTCCGATTACCGTAGGCAGTCCATTGATCCTGGGTTTGAAGGGCTTGCTAGCCTTGGAGCAGTCGGTAGCCCTGAAACCGACGTCCGACAATCCGGTTAATCGGCTTGTTATCCAGCAGTTGATTGCACAGTGTTTCATCAGCACAGGCGGTACCATGATTGAGCCCGCGAAGTGGAAGTGGATGGTGATCGGGTATTCCGGAGATGCCGGGTGTTTCCTACGAGCTACCTCGTCATACCCCATCTTGAACCTGTGTGACGCAAATGCTTGTCTTTCGCAAGCCGTGAACATGGTTATCGCTTTATCATTCTGTATATATTTTACTTCTTTGTTTATTTAATAGTCGAGTATTGTAGAATTTACTGGTCAATCGTGTTTCGGTTCTGAGATTCGTCCGAATTCAGCTACGCGTTGCTCAGTAGCGTGTAGCAATATTCAACTTGATCAATTCTGAGCGCGAAAACACGCCATGTGCCCAGAAAGAGATCGAAGCAATCGAAAACCTTAGGGAAAGTAATGTGGTATGTCACCGTGGCGAGTATGTGTACCTTTTCTTCTATGGGTTATGTTGGATCACCCAGCACTTTCACTGCTAATCCATGTTTTGCCCTGGGTACTACTGATTGCAAGAATATTCATTTATTTATGTTGAGTATATTATATCTAGAAGAGCAGTTGCTATCCGCTAGGTGACAAGCCCAGTAGGCAGAGGAAAAGTGTAAACGGAGCCAGAGTTAGCATAAAACTAGTGACGACCATCCCTCCATCGGACCAGAGCAAATAGATACAGGAAGCTCTAAGCCGGCCGGCGAACAAAGAGCACCGGCACAACCAACCATCGATTTACCAAGGGTAGAGCTGATGGCTTTTGGCAGACGACCTGAACAATAACGCAAGTTCATCAAACGATTCGGAAACTTCGTTGAGAACAGGGTAACCAGCCCCGGGCAAAGGCAGCTCTATCTGACTTGTTACTGTCGAGGCCAAGCAAGGAAAGCTACTGATGGGTGCACCATGCTCGACCCGGAAAAAGGCTGCACACGGGCAAGGAAGATTCTAAAGGACCTGTTTGGCCAGCCATTCAGGGTAGCTCGTAATCTAATAGAGAGCGGTGTTAGAAACCAAAAGAATCAAGGGCGACGTCTACGCAATGGCCGATCTTGTAAATAAGATGCGGAATTTCTCGATAGTCCTCTACTATGTGAAGTGAAAGGCTGTGTTTCGAGGCAATGCACAAATTAGAGGGGATGGTTTGCTGCCCGTCGTCCGAGCTACAGGCCGTTGGGCAGAAGCGGAAAGCTTATGCAGGGATGACCATGAGGCCAATTTCGAGGGCCTGACCGAATATTTAGACAGCCAAACCAGGAGAGACGATAGCAGATTTGGTCGACTAATCCGTGATAGCAACAGAGCGGACAGAACCAGCACCAGCCAAGCTCAAAAAGCTGCACGGGAACACTCGAAACAGCAGCATTCGACAAATGCGCACGCCATTTCAGGCGACGCTATAGCTCATCCAAGTTGCGGGACCTGCGACGCCAGTCATGGCCTAATAGAAAGTCCGGAGTCCATAAAAATCAGTGTAAACGAAAACAAGAGGGTTGCGAGGACGACGATAGCGTATTTTATCCGCCCCAACATCTCACACTTGGCGGCAGCTGACCGAACGAGAACCAGATGTGGCCACGATGTCTGTCCAGGCGGACCATTCGGATTATTAATCAGAGTGAAAGGATCTAGGCCGAAGGGGTACACAAAGCCCGGTATGATTTGCTCAACATCATGATCTGCCAGTAAACCAATACGGCTCGGAGTAGTTGATGTATGAGTGATGACCCTTAATGGGGTGGCCGAGGCGCCGGCTTTCGTCGGCAGCGGATCAGACACTACATCCATGAAGGAGCGGTTTGCCGATAATCCCCGGCTCGCGAAAAGCAGGTCGTCTTTAGAGACGAGTACATTGGGCGGGACACAAGCAACGGCTGCTGGCCGGGTGAGATTACATCTCATCACCCCAGATAAAGAAGAGCAAATCGAATTAACTGGGGCCTTTATATTGACCGACCTCCCCGCGTAAGCACCAAGGTTGGCGAAAGCAATTTTAACTAGGTTGCCCCACTTGCAAGATGTAACCATCGTACTCTAACAGAACGGCAAAGTAGAACTTTTCATCGGCTAAGACGTGCCAGAAGCTCATTGAGGGTCAGACGAGAGGGTGGGCGACCGCTAGACACCCTATACCGTACGCACAACGTTGGTATATCTATCACACAGCACTGCAGGGGTAAATGGCCCCATTAAACTGTATCAGCAGGAAAGGACCAAAGAGAGTACCATTTGCGGCCTGTATACGAAAGAGTTTTATTGACATCGGAGACGAACGTCTACCGTTATCTTCAGGGGACCACCTCGCACTGCAGATAGTGCGGCAAAAGGCCAGAGGCGTTTAAACCCAGTTCCAGGTTCCCTTTGCTTGGCGTGCACAAACAGACCCTTTATCGACAACAGAATTTACGCTCTTCAAGGACCACTGTCCTTGGGAGAACGTTTCAGCCGAGATCAGCGTCTCCGTAGACGGTACTTAGATGTGATGATGCGAAACAAAACATTTGGCTGCGTTGAAAAGCTGTCCGCAACCACCGACGGCCGAAAAGTGGTATGGCATCTGTCTTATCACCCGGTTCTTCATCCCAAGGAACCCGAAAAAGTGCGGCCAGTTTTCGACTGTGCAGCGAAGTTCCAGGGCAAGTCGGTAAGCGACCGCCTGATACAGGGGCCTGAATGGGCAACGTCATTGACGGAAGTTTTGTGCCGTTTCAGGGTGAGTATATTAGCCTTGTCTGCCGAAATCAGCAAGACTTTTCTCCAGGTGAAAATACAGTAGAGGAACAAGATGCGTTGCGACTTCTGTGGCGGTAAGAGAACAACCGGAACAAAGCAGTGATAAATTATGGGGTGACCGTCCACTCCTTCGGAGCGACGTCATCATCGTTTTTTGTTAACTACGCCCTTCTAGAAACCGCGAGCAAACGTGGAGCTCTGGCCCTCTGGTCGATAGTAGACAGAGTCAGCGGATAATTCTACCCCAACAATCACCTTGGTTCATTCAGTGGCGTAGACTCGGCCCCAGAGCAGCTTAGAAGCCGTACAAGTTTGCTGAGGGACGGCGGCTTTTATCTCATGAATTGAACGCCGAATGCCTCAGAGGTGCTAAAGGTCATTCGACACCATGGGAGGGCCGAAAGAAATCGAGATCTGGACGGCTCTCCACCCCCCACCGGAAGCACGCCAGGAATACAATGGACTGCGGGGACAGGCGACTTTTTCCAGCTAAAAGTTCCCGATTAGCCAGTAACTTGCCGTGGCACGCTATCTGCTGCCTCTAGTATGTTCCATTCGCTTTGTTCTGTCTGTCCCTGGCGTTTACCCGGAAAGATCCTGCTGCAGCTGCTCTGTCGTCAGAATAGCGATTGGGACCAGCCACTGAAACGAGAAGGCCGGCTGGACTGAGAAGAATTTCTGAAAACCTTAGAGAAACTGGGAGACATACGGATTCAACGACTCTTGCCCCCTGGCCATACAACAAAGGCGGACGAACTACACGCCTTTTCTAAGGAATCCGAAATCGGTTACGGAACCCCGGTATACGGACGATGGTGCACGGGCGATGGAAAACATGCTGCGAGGATCCTGTTCGCCAAAGCCTGCCTTACCCCAGTGAAATCGGTTCTGATCCCGCCCCTTGAACTCAGCGCAGCCATGTTAGCAGTCAGAGTGGTACAAGCAGTAAAGAGACGCTCCGACTTCTACGCTTGGTCTGCTAGTTTCTTGACGGACACCTTGATAGTACATAACCAAAGTCGTGAGCTGTCTCAGTACTTTTTTGCTAACCGGCTCACGATCATCTACGACGAAACTGCTATGAACCAGTGGAAACATGTCAAGCCGTCGACAACCCAGCCCATCTGTGCTCCTGGGGTGGGACAGTTTTCCGGCACCTGGGCACGTGGACGGGGGGAACAAAGTTTCTGCAAATGCCTCTACAAGATTAGCCCGTGTAAGAACTGAAGTCCCTTCTGGAATAGGAACTAGAAGTCAAAGGCACAGTGATGGCGATGACGGTCGCCGAAGCATCATTCATCTTGTCATGGTTGGTCGGGTTTTCTTCCTCGATGACGACTCTTCGGTCGTCAGGTTGCTTGGCCATGTTCAAGAGACATTTGCTAGTCATGAAAGGAGTCCACCCCTCCAGCCATTTACGAGTGGGTCCGACAAGCCCCAAGAAAATACGAGCAGCGGAACACGACTTATTTACGATGATACAACGGGGGTCTTTCATCCGAGAACTCGAGAGGAAAGAAGAAGCAGGACCAATCGACAAAAGAATGTCATCTCCGAAGGGCATCTGGAAAATTTATGCCCCAAACACATTGAAGGATTACTACGGGTTGGTGGTAGGCTGACCAACTCCCGCTTCAGTTTTGACGCCAAATATTCCATACTGCTACCGGCCCGACAGCCTGTGATAGAATTACTGATTCAACACGTTTACGTCTTGGAGGAGCATGCCGGGGAAAATCACGTGACAAGCGTCGTCCGAAAGAGTCTTTGGTGAATGAGAGGAACAGCAACTGTAAAAGGCATAATTCAAAGTAGTGTGCTTTGTGGGAGACGCCACGCCGCAGCGTGCAAACAGCACATAGCCCCGCTGCCATAATGTAGAGTGACTCCGGGCTGGCGGCCGTTCAGCGGCACCGGGTTGGACTAGTTTGGGCCTGTGCGGATCAGGTGTGGAAAGAGGCTGGGAAACCGATACTGGTTTGTCATGACGTACATGAAGTCACGCGTAGTGCACTCAGAAGTTGCGCATTAGATGAATGTTGACTCTGCCTTCCGGGTCTTCCAACACTTTATCAACCGAAGTGGTATACCAGCAGATGTATACTCCGGAAATGTGTAGAACTTCGTAAGCACCCATCGAGAACTGCAGCGTCGGAACAAAAAAATGAACAGGGAAGAACTGCAGAATCGGAACGTGGTTTGTGGCATGCTGTGGCACTTCAATCTTCCGCAGACCAGTCATTGCAATGGCGTATGAGTACGTCCAATCAGGTCCACCAGGAGAATATTGCTGTCGATCACTGAGCAACAGCCGCCCGACGAAGAAACGTTGAGCGTCATTATGACTGGTTTCGAAACAATTCTGAACAATCGCTTACTAGTTCCAGTAACCAAAGGCGACCCCACCCATCTGGCTCTCACCCCGAAAGAGTTATTGACGTTAAGGTCGAAAGTGAATTTCCAAGGACGGAAAAACCTTTGTAAAGTCCAGCCACTGGAACGGTCTAGTGACGTGCAGCAACCAGTTTCGTAACAATTCAAAACAAAGTTGATTCCAAATATCTACGGTACAATATACAACAAATTAATTAATTTTACAATGATGAAACCTCAGCAGTTTTCCTTCTTGGCTCTTACGCTCCATATTGAACGACAAATCAACAACTGAATAACGTAAAACGTTAGATGCAGAAAATGAGATTGCTGAACACAGACACAACGAAGTTCAAGCTGGGCGACTCACGCCCGTGGCAACGGTAGGAGTCCGGTTTGAGACGAAGATTTAGAGGAATAAAAAAACAACCGGAATTATGGCAAGGATATTTCATACGAATGAAAAATGTCGTTTGTAACATGGATGCTAATGCATAAAGCGGTGTATCCTGATCTCCCCTAAAACCTTCGTGGGAGCTGCCTTCATATATGGAGGCAGGAGCATCACATTACACCTTTCTGAAAGTAAACAATGCGCGCAACGATTATATGTCTATACCCGGCCACCTCTCTCACCATCACCCAGGCAATCTTCCTCTACAAATGAGTCCTCCTCCGGGCATTTATCTGACTCAGCCAATATCCGGTCGCTGAACGTTGCAAGGGCAATCTTTGAAAGATTGTTCTCTTTCTGTGTCCGCAAGTTCATTCCTTTTATCGTCCAATTTCCAACCCAAAACCTTGCTATGCTCCGCCGAGCGCTATAGCTGGTTCGCGTCTCCCTCGGAAACTTCTGTTTCTTCAAGGTGAACAAAACGTCCGTCAATTCTGTTTGATTCTCTCATTGTAGTCCTTCTATTTGTAATGTTTAAGTGGGAGTCTACTACCTTCGACCATCTCCGCCCTGACTTGGCCGGCTTGGCCACCCGACCTTGAGTTTAAGTTTGCCGGGTGCCGCCTTAAAGAGTAACTCAAATACTATCTCCTGCTGAACATCGAGTCCACATACCTGAAACACCCTCTTGGAATTCGGACTCCACGTCTAATTGTTCCGTTTGATCTTGTGTTACGGCGTGCCTGGGAGTTATCCGAAATAAACCATTATCATTACCATTATTAACTTACCAGGGTCTTTTAGAGGCGATGGCTGGGGAGGTGCCTACTGTCTCTGCAAGCTCGACAGAAGTGGCTGATCAAGGCAATACCGTTCGAGATTGGGGATGAAGTGATGGTCACCGACGAACAAACTCATTTCAGCACCATACCTATGGGCTTTTTAATGGAAGCTATCGAAAGCTCTGACGGAATAATAAGAACTTTCAAGTTAAAGACCGACGAGGAAATACTAACTTGCGAAGTACGCAGTATCAGCCTCCTCGAAAGTGAAGACGAAGAAGCTAACACTGTAGAACCCCGAGAGACTGTTCCTCGTTCGTTGATGAGGTGGTTAGACGCACCTCCCGTGTTTGGAGGAATTTATGACATACTGACTTACTGAACTACACTTACACCTAAAGACACAAGCATGCAAGACACCTTCCTGCCACACGGTTTCCATCAAACATGCCACCGTGTTCACCGCCTCTCGCTTGCTATTGACTTTATGGAAGATATTTCTCATAAGTGGTAGTAGTTGTGATTTATTCACAAAACCAGAGGCACGCATTTAGATGAAACACGTTTATGCTCGGCGATCTCCATCAAACATGTTGCAGTGCCAACCTTCTTCGTTGACGTTCCGGAAGGCCTTTTCCGTATGTGGTAGTAGTTGTGATCCAATCAAACACCTAGACACAATCCCTCAATTGCACACACGTACACGATATATATTCATGCTCCATGACCCGCATCGAACGAGCGCAGTGCTGATTCTTCCTCGTCTATCACTGACATTATGGAAGATATCTCCCGTGGGTGGCAGTTGGTATAGTTTGCCCATATATCAGATTGAGACCACTACCATGACACCCACACGCATACACTCACACAAGCACATACAGCCGATGCACGATGGCTCTCCCGAAGACAGCACTTACTTTTCCCGTTCATACCCGCGGTCGATCAGCCGTTCTCATTGACGATGCAGAGTAACATAGCGCCGGTGTAGCCACCGGATCAAGTGGGATCGCCAGCAGAATGCTGACGCTAGAAGCATTGGGCACGCGCACTGACAGCAGGGTCTGGGTGGATAGGGAGATTCAGAACCCTTATTCCAAACCTTTGACTTTGCTAAGGTTCGGGAGGACTTTGGTGGGCGGTGCAACGACCGGTCGTGAAAAATCGCCCCAGAAACGCTGCAATTTCGTGTTTCCTTGACATTACTCTTTCATTCACACCATTTAAGTATTTTTATGTCCTATCCTATTTTGGAGCTGCGTGACTCAAGTGCTTCTTTCGTGCAAGCCGCAATTTGGTTCTCGTTTTCTGAGTCCCTGTGAACACATAATTGAGGTTCTTATCTGTTTTATGTCATTGTTCACTTCACAATCTAGTATCGTAGAATTTCGACGATAATCGCGTTCTCATTTCGAGATGCAGTTCGCACTTGGCTGCTTATTGCCTCAAGGCGTCTTACGCCCACTAAACACCACCAGAAGCAAGCAACTCACCGATGACAACCATCAGTTCAACCCGAGGGAACTTGCGGCTGGAGATACCAGGGTGGCTTGGAAATGACTGGTACCGTCAAAGATCTCGGGATGTCTTCGACTGCTGATTCCAAATTCCAGAGACAACGCTTGGAAGCCGCAAAAGGAGGGCAATAATGTCCCCACTCGGTTAATGAGAGCCGTTGCCTCGCGAAAGCCGTGGGTACTTTTACCTTCCTTCAAAACACACATAAGGCCGCTTCTGGAGTATGCCGTTCAAGCTTGACATCATAATCTTATTCGGGACAGGCAACTACTTGAACGCGTGCAAAGGAGTTTCACACAAATGTTTACTGAACCCCGAAACAGGCTCTACGAAGAAAAGCTTAGAGAACTAAAGCTGCTCCCTCTCGAAAGAAGGGGGGTAGGAATTGTGGTGGGCTTCTTGGACTTGGGAGGGCTTTAGTTTCTCCCAAGAAACATGAGTGATAGGCTCAGGGGGCACAAGACTAAGCCCGTGAAACGCCGTTACAATACGGTGGTGGAGGCAAGTTTCTTCTCCCAACGAGTAGTTAATCGATGAGATAAACTTCCGTTCCCGTTAGTGGAGGCCTAGACGGTTGCTGATTTCAAGAGAAGGTTAGGTGACCACTGGGGCAGCTTGTTTGGGGACCTAGTGTAGAAAGCCAGACTACCTCATGACATCATGAGCAACAGGGCACATAGTGAATGAAGCTACAACGAAAAAGGTTTTAACCGAGAAACAAATGATCTGGGCCGTGCAGTGACGCTCGCATGTGGATGATGCTGGGACCCAACTTCTCTTGCTGACCTACTAGAATAAATTCAAACCTAGTTTCATAGGCTAGCCGGGCAAAGCTGAATATACCTATCTTCAAGCCTGTTTTCTACACTCTTGCAAGACGCCACTTCGGGCTGAAACACCTGTAGTCGCGCACACATCCCAATCGCTGCAACATTTGAGGCACGACCACATGGGAAGAGACCGGTATAAATCGGAATACAAGGCGCTAAGCATTACCTCTTTTGCCCCCCCCCCTCAAAAAAGAAGAAATGTCACTATAATGGGGCATTGATCATCATCTTGGCGGAGGGTTCCTACAAAACTACAAAAACAAAGGCTGGTGTGTTGTACTCTCCGGTTTGCCCCTATATTGGCCAATCGCGGTCAGAATGTGACGCGTTATAGAGAGCCATCGAGCCCCGACCGCGGAAGCCGACAGAGGTGTGAGGTGCGATACTAGACTGTCAAACGTTTATGGTTTTGAAGGAGGCCTGGAGAATTCTGAGGAAGCATAAATGCTTAAAAGTCAAAGGTCAGAAGGAAAAGAAGAATTGAGATGAGCTACTGAGCAAAGGGGTGCGAACATGTGCCTCCTTGTCATCACAATACACGACGCAACTTATAACCTGCAGTCACCCAACGCACAGCTGGCCCCTAACCCGTTATGGAATCAAACTGAATATGCGACATAGATTGGCTTGTGTCGTGTTGCAGGTAGAGTCCTATTACGTTGAAGTGTCTTATATCTGACATCATAAGTTGTTACATTTTCACTCCCGCCGAAGCCGGCCTCGCTGTCACTTCTAACCCATTTCCAAATCGTTGCACTTCTCTTCCTCGTTTTCCTCTACTTTCGTATGATTTTATTTTGTTCTTCACCATATTTCGGTTTTCTGTTTTTCTCCTTAGTTTTTTCCTTCTCCGGCCTTTCAACTTCACCGCCACATCCTCAGTCGTGTTTGTAAACGCAAGAGAAAGATAGAGAACCTTCGGTACCATCCAAGGAGGCATCGCCACGGCCGTCTAGATTGAGAACCAAATAATGTGAGCCTTCAGGTCTTATTTTCAAAGAAATCCTCTTGGAGTGCTGCCATATCTTATAGTTCAGAGGGGTCTGAGTTCGCTGGTACTTTTAAAGGAGTTCTCTATATTTTGGGGAGAGGAAATGAATGGTCAGACAACAGGAAACCCGCTGCATTGTCACGATTACTAGAAAAAATATCGTTTTAGTTTTTTGTTGCAGCACTTGAGGATCCCTGGAGACTCAGGTGCAAGAAACTGGATGCAAATTTGGCTTAAGTCTCTTTACCTTCTAATGTCATCTGATCTGACCTGATGCTCCGAGTGGTCTGAATTTTTGCAATGCTCTGTTCTGTCCTTATTTGTTGGCCCTGAAAGTGAAGCAACAACAGTCATTCCACAGAAACTTGGTTTTGCGGTATTTACTGAAGTACACCTTTTATTCGGGGAATTTTTCCTCCCTCCCCCCAAAGGTTCGTTTTTGGTAAGGTGCTGTTTTGTTGGCAAACGGTTTTATTCCTTGTGAGCTAGATAAGTACTTTTATTTACACCATTACCACAACCTCCTAGCTATTTTCGGTATACTCCCTTGACGTTTTTCCTGGTTTGCACGATTGTGATCCCTCTGATAGCTCGACGACCATTTGCAACGAAAATTCATGAGGGGTTAGTAGTTCATAAGGGCATGTTAGGGCTGGTATGCGGTGTGATATGAGCTGCATCTGCTCTGCCCCGTTCAAGAATATCTATGAGCTGCCCAGGAAACACGAATCTTTGAAAATGATGCGTTTTCCGTGTTACTCTGGCAGAGGAGTGCTGGAGTATACTGTGAGGATCGCTAGTCTGGAAAAACGGGGCCGCAACAGGAAGCTTACGGAACGGAGTACCACGGAGCCCGGTAATAGTAACGTGCATAGCTACCAGAAAAAACTAGCAGAAGGCAAAGAAGGGTAAGCCGGACAAAGCCAAGACTCAGAATAAACCCAAAGAAGAAGCACAGACGGAGGTGCCTAAACAGAGGATAGAGAGGCATAAAAAAGACTAAAAAAAGGAAGGTCATCCCGGGGGGAGTTGTTGGGAAAAGCAAGCGTCTACTCGGGA
Organism: Fasciola hepatica; assembly: GCA_948099385.1. Lineage (NCBI taxonomy): Eukaryota > Metazoa > Platyhelminthes > Trematoda > Plagiorchiida > Fasciolidae > Fasciola > Fasciola hepatica. The sequence goes on from CANUEZ040000063.1 coordinate 6,940,025, forward strand.
ATAACTGTGCACAACCGATTATTAAAGGAGCTCGGGTCAGAAGGGAAGCATAACACCGGCACATTGTAAATGTACTTAGAATGGCGGGGCTACCCACCGAATTGATGTATGCATAGTGACACAGAGTGTGGCATTGGAAGGCAAAAGAAGAGTTAAAGTCTACGCCTTTGTTTATCGTGTTTGCCAGCACATGGAACAGGGACCTAGTGCTAGGCCGGACATCAAGGGTACATAGTGATCACGTCGAATACACCCTTCATTGGAAAAGTGGCACCGGTACAAAAACCGCCGAGTCCGCTGAAAACCGGAACTCAGGTGACCGGTTCTCATGATAGCTAAAGTTGAAGTCCCACTTACAGGCAAATCTATGCCTAAAGCCGCAGTCATTAGCAGTAGCCTGGCTGAAAGGCCAATGGTAAGAGTGCCTGCTAAAAATCGAGGTGAATGAGGAGGTTGGTAAAAAGTACACACATGGGGTAAAGAACAACTGAACTCTCAGCGACTCCGTGCCATTGACAGAGAGGGTGTGACCTAAGTGGAAATGGAAGTGGCGGCGACGCCAAATAAGGTCAAACGAAACTTCGCTAATACGGATGAAAGCTGGGCAACAGTCATTTCACGATTACCTGCCCCTTCGAGCAGAAGTAGGCCCTGACGACCTGGAGGGGCAACAGAAGGCCGAGTAATGAAACAAAGGAAGCCTCATGAGTGTCATTCGACTGCAGCACAAATATTATGCATGGTGGGGCCTTGAAGGTTCAGAAAAATACGGGCCTAGTGGCTGTTGATGGGAAAAATGGGGTGTCCCCCCGGGATTTGCGCCCGAGAGAACGACCTCCTATAAGGGAATAATCAAAGTAGATCATATGACAGAAGGTGCTGCCGTATGTCACACGAATGTCTGTAGCTTAGGAGGTGTGTGGGGGGAACTACTGACTCGAACGAATGGATCTTTGATTATAGCTATCGCGGAGAGATGGCCGAAAATGGACCAAAGTGCGGTGTAAATTCGTGGCTACACTGCCCACGGACGAGGCAGAGTAGACGGTAGGCTGGGAGGAGGAGCACCTCTTCTCGTGAGAACTGATTATAATCAGTGGGAGGTCTAGCTTACACCTGTAACACCCAACATAAGAGCCGCTGCCTGTTGCGTTCGCCTAGGCTGATGGCTCGTAGGGACAGTCTGTATCTATACGGCCCCGCAAGCGGATGGGAAGAAGATACTGAACTATTCCAGCTTGTACAGATGGTGTGGAGTAGGGCACTGAGCTTTATTGTGTTGGAGGACATGAACCTCCCAGAAATAAGTTCGGACGGCGAATGTGCCCCCAGGGGAACCACCGAAAATGCTCTGGAGATGTGACTTCACACCCATGCCCTCACACAACCGGGATCTAGGTTGGTGCGGAACCACGCTAGAATGGATGAGGATCAACCTACGGTAAAGGCGCGAAACATATATCGGTGCCCGGAAGTCCCGGAGCCACTTGTGGAGGATAGTTGGAGGGCAATAAGGGCCGGGCTAATAGGCTTGATAAATGAGTTTGCTCCGTTAACACAACAGGGAAATGGGAGCCGGCTGCTTTGGTAGAGGCCCGGGATTGCGAAGGCATTAACCGTTCGTAGAAGGCTTTGGGCTCTTTACAAAAATCATGGCACGCACTACGCATGAGCAGCTTACAAGACAACCAGAAACAGGGCACAAGCATTGCAACGAGAAGCAAAGTACGAGTCTGAGAAGAAAATAGTCATCCACGTGAGGGCAGACACAAAGAAATACTTTGCTCGTGTGCAGTCCAAGGAAATGACATGTGAGGGGGTGGGCATCTTGGAAATGCCTGGGGGAATCACTGCTATAGGTGATGAGGACAAAGCAGAAACCTTACTTGCTTTCTTTAAATGCTTGTATCGTCAGGACCAGATACTCAGAGCGGCGGGACAAGATATAGGGAGAATGCTAGTGCCCCAGGAGCTTACCGTAAGTGAGGATGAGGTGCACTAGGCAGCCGGACCGGATAAAATACGTCCGACGATTGTGCAGCCCCTTTCCGATATCTTGCCAGGAGCCATTGTCTAGCTGTACGAAGTGCCTCTAAGGATGGATAAGGTGAAAGAAAGGTTATTGTAGCAGCAATACATAAGACAGAATCCATGCGGGAGGTGGAGGATTATAGACCGGCAGGCCTGACATCAGCGTTGCGCAAGTGCTTGGGGAGTATAACCAGAAGGCAATTCAGACTGCATCTGGTGATAATGACTCATCGGCACCTGCACAACATGGATTTGTTAGTACAGATCGTGTTGGACATACCTACTGATGTCCTAAGACGATACCACAAGACCAGCAGAACAGGGTTTCGAAAGTAAAGGCTTGATACGTGTATGGTTGCGAAATTCGAATGGTTGATGCCTGGAATTTAGGCCCCATTTGAAGTACAGCTGAACGATGCGATCTGAAATCAATAAAGCAGAAATCTGTTGGAACAACAGCATTAAAACTAAGTTAGATAGAGAATAGTAAATGAAAAGGGCATTTACATCCCCAAACTGTTTCGATTGAGAACGGCTGGGTCGGAGATGTTTCAAACTTTCCCAGTTCTTAGGGTACAGGGGTGGACTCGCTGCTGTGCTTTTAATGAATGGTGTGTATTGGATTTGGTAATGTGAGAAGATGGGTCGTTTGTAGACTCGTCCCGCAAAAGGACTAAACACGGTATCAGGTGAAGGTGGACAGTCATCATTTAGAGTCGGAGGTTGATTTTCGGCAAATTCCATGGCCTTCGGTTATTCTGAGGCTTGGCTTTTAAGTGCCAAATGATGTATGGAGATAGTGTTTTCCCATCCGTCGGGGAAACGAACATGAGCTTATTTTGATTTGCATTCAATCAGTTCAACTTCATCTGCCAATGGATAGCATTTTGTTGACCCCGCAGAACGACGCAACAAGACAAATCCTGGACTACTCAGCCAGGTAGTTATTGAGACCCCTGATGTTGGTTTACGGGGATAAGTGAACAATAGGTCGTGTGGTGTTCCATTTTTCGCAGTGCACAGTAGTGACCCGATGGATTGGAGTTCGTCGGGAAGAACATCCTCCCACTGGGTGCATGGCAGACCTCTTGGCAGGGCTGCAAGAATAGTGGTTCTCCAGAGGGTTCCATTGAGTCTCTTGACTTGTCCATTTGGCTGAGGATTGTATGCCGATGTTCTGCTGGTTGCGATACACTTGTGATGGAGGACGTTCTTTAGTTATTCAGACATAAAAGGAGAACCCCAATCTGAATGGATGTAGGACGACATACCGAAGATCGAAAACAACTGGGAGAAGCAACGAATGATTGTAGCCGTTACCGATCTGAGCAAACATAAGCAACCGGGAACCTGGAGTGCTCATCTATGATAGTTAATAGATATCGATTTTTGGACATCGAGGGAAGCGGTTCCCTGAAATCAATGTTTAGTCTTTCAGACGGCAAAGTGGCTCTGATCAGACTTCCGGTAGGTTACTTGCAAAACTGTGAATTCCATTTGACACAAAGTGTACAACCACCGGAGACAGGTTTCATATCGTCGACTGAGTATGGCAGATTTTTTCCTAACGAAATGAAGCGTACTGTCAGCACTCGGGTGGCAGAGTAAGTTGTGTAGTTCTTTGAGTGACGCGAGTGACGTAGACGCGGAGCAGAAGTTGCGAGACAGTGTGTCGGCTGCGACATTCTCATGATCGGGGGGGGGGGTAAATGATGTCGAAACTGTAGCACGATAATTCGGTTCGCCACCTGTAAATCTTATCATTTATGATCTTCCAATGATGTTGGGAGTCGAACATAAAAGCGACCGACTTTTGGTCCGTGATTAGTAGGAAGTGTGTACCCAGCAAACACTGCCTCCACTTCCGGATAGCCTCCACAACAGCGTTTGCTTCTTTTTCTACTGATGAATGATGCTTTTCGCTCTGAGGCAGAGTCCAGGAAAATTATGCCACCGGCCTGTGATTTTGTGACAGTGTGGCTGAGGTGGCTACATCCGAGTCATCTGATTTGAAGAAAAGTGGCACCTCAGGATCGACAGTGGTGACGGCGGCAAGTTTGAGCTCACTCTTGAGTGTTTCAAAAGACACTCTGACACCATCTGGTCAGGAAACACGTGGTTATGGACCGTTGGATGAACCCTATCCAAGGAGCGTGATATCCATTGAGAATAGTATGAAAATAAACGTATAGCTCGTCGCTGAGATTTCATATCTTTGGAGGAGGGAGTTCTTGAAGAGGTCGTAATCTTTCAGGATTGGGCTTCGTCAGACCATGCGAAACTTCATAACCCAAGAGTTTACGTTCTTTCGTACCAACGATATTCTTCTCTTCCTTCAAACTAAGCCCGTATTTTCCCACAACATTAGGAAGGGTAGTAAGATTCTTATCGTGATCATCTTTGTTTGTACCACACAAATTTATATTATCGATGCAGGCAAACGTTCCTTTCAAGTCTTCGCGAATAATTTTGTCCATAGCACGCTGAATACAAGCAACACCATTCGTCGCTCCAAACGGTATCCGACAGAATTGAAATAAATTCACACAGGCTTCAAAAGCAGTGTATGGCGTCTCTTGTTTTCCTATGGAGATTTGGTGGTATGCGCTTCGCAAGTTCAATGCGCTGAAAGTAGAATATCGAGATATTTTAGATACCATGTCATCGATTCTAAGCAGTGGATAAGCGTCCAGTAACGTGTATCGGTTGATAATTTGACTGTAGTCAACTGCCACGCGTCTTTTGTGTTCTCAGTATGTTGTAACAACGACTTGAGCGCGCCAGGGTGTCGTTGATGTCTCGGTGGTGTTATTCTTCAGAAGTCGCTGAATTTCCGATTGAACGAATTTCTCATCTCCAGGAATGTGGAGTCGTGATTTAGTTGCGATGGGCTTGCAATCTGGTAGCAAGTTCCCGAAGAGAGAAGGAGGTTCAATGCGTGAATCTGTCACACTACAAAGGGAGAGAGTTGGTTTACTGCCACTGAATGGAATCTCAACTGCTCTGTGGAATTTCAAAAAATCGTGCTCCAGTAATACATCTGCGCACAGATGAGAAAGTTAAGAGGGTTCAAAGTTACTTTTCGAATTATCCTTGAGAAATTCTAAGAGATCAGTCACCCTTCGTTTGACTGGTTAATCTTATGGAAGCCATGACGATGACGCTGGATGAATTTATGATTTTAGAAAGTGACGCTGTGCCACGGATTCGGAGTGAAGCTGTCGGAACTCTGCGTATCTATCAGAACTTCCACAGGGATCTTGTTCACAGTAATCGTCGTTAGCTCATTTGAGAGGCGATCTGGAGAAGAGGCAGCGAAGAAGGTAGACAGTAAATGTGTTGTGGCAGAGACTACTCGTTTCTCCGGAGGTGATCGGCAGACAAGTTTGAAGTGTCCTTTCTTTCCGCTGCTACTGCAGAACTGCATCCTCAGCTGGACAATTGAATCGGGGATGTCTGTCATCCCCACAGAAATAGCATTTGGTTTTTGACGCCGCTGATGTTGTTCCCATGAGTAAGTAGCCACCCTCCCTGTGGTCAGAGGGGCAATTATCAGTTGATTCAGTGCGTGTTGGCGCCGAAGCCGTATACGATATTCATAGTGTCTGGAAGGCGCCGGATTTTTGTTGGGCCAACTCGAGCCATCGGGCCAATTCTAGGGCAGTTTGTAAATCCAGAGTTTTATTTTGAAGAAGTCACTGCCGGACAATGTTCAACTGCACCCCCCTTGTGAAAGAGTCTCAAATAGCGTCGTTTTGATTTTCCTCGGCTGTCAAGGTCCGGAAGTTATAATCCCGTGCTAAGGATTTAAGTTTTTGGTAGAACTGATTGGAATTCTGACCCGTTTCCTGTTTGTCTTTTACGAGTAGGTAGCGTGCAAAGACTTCATTGGGAGGCCTGATAAACAATGTTTCAAAGATTTGAATGGCATCGTCGTATGCAGTACATTCAGCCACACAATCGTATAAAGTCGAGGAGACATAGTTGTATAAGAAGTCAAGCTTCTCGAAATTGTCTAAACCAAATTTGTCAGAAATTTATCGAACTTACGCAGCCAGTAACGCCAAACTTTTGAAGCAGCAGTCGAGTTTGGATCTGCGTCGAATCGTGCAGGACGTAGGTAACGCTCCATTCTGGGATGGTGTGCATGTAAAATACGTTGATGCTTGCATGGATATAAAATCCGAATGGATGAGTCAGGTAAAAGGCAGAAACCTGGTATTTAGGCTTTATTTGTCATATAACTGAACGGAGCGATCTGAATACAATAGAACAGAAATCTGATGGGATAGCAATATTGAAACTACAGTAGATAGAAAATAGTAAACAAACATGACAAGGCTTACCATTTGGACTTCAGTAGGGCTTTCGACACTGTGAGCCACCGCCTGCTGGATTATAAATTGCGGACTCTTGGGATAAGCGGAGGAGCAAGCGACTGTGTAGCACACTTTCTAGGGATTCGTAGCTTGTGTCAAGGTGGGCGATTACCTACCGTGACCGGAGAGGATTATCAGTGGTGTGCCACAGGGTCCAGTACTGGAGCCTTTACTTTCCGCTTGTATATAAATGACCTAGCCGAAGAAATGTGCAACCCGTGTTTCATCTTTGCAGATGATGTGAAGATAGTTGAGAGTGATCTATCACGTGATATAAATGTGGAGCTCACGTATGCAGGACGATGGGATTTACCGCCGAATCTCGCCAAATGCCTAGTGCTAACCGCCAACATAGACAAACCGAGCAGTATTCTGTTTAAAAGATTGTTGGAGGTAAGAGACCTAGGAGTGATAGCCACACAGGAATTCATGCCCTCAAAGCTGTACAAGAGAGCTGAGAATGTGGCCAGAGGGGTATTGTTCAGGGTGTGCAGTAATATCACATGCAAAAAACCAGAAGCCTTCACCCATTTTGCAAGGCTTCGGTGCGACCTCTACTTGAGTGCCGGGTGCAGGCATGGGCTTCTTATCATCGCGAGGATAAGAAGTGCTTGGAAGGGGCACAAAGATTGCAACTAGAATGGTCACTGGTCAGAGAGGGAAACCTTACACTCAGCTTCTAGAGGACTTTAATGTCTTCTCTTTAGAGCGGCTTAGGGACCGGGGTGACCCAACACAACCATTCAAGATCAAGATCTTTCGGGTATATAAATGGGTGATTAGTTCGTTTCTGCCCCTGAGTGGGGCACCAGGGGGCACAGCCTCAAGCTACAGAGGGCATACTTAAGGTTGGACATAGAGAATAATTTTTTTCAAATAGGAATGTATCTTTGTGTAATAGAATATCAGAGGATGCTGTACCAACTTCCAAGAAGGCCCCAGAATCAAGCCGTAAAGCAGCATTCCTAGAGCTAGCAGTATAAACGAGAGATGAGGTAATGAGTCCTTGGTATTCTTGTCAGTGAAATTACGTCTTTCAATTTGGCACTGCCTCGCAAATTCTGCCCTTCAGACAAAACATCTGCCAAGCAGTGTTGGAAGCCAAGGAAACTCGCTGGCAACACAGCGATCTGGACTCTTGATTGGTCTCGGCCACTTTCGTCCTGTGGGAACTGGGCGGTTGAAGCCTGCTTGCTGGGACCAAAGGAGGTAATGTAGTTAAAGTGGCTGCATGCAAATGTGCTGCACCAGCGTACTAGAGGAAGTGCTAGATATAGGGCCGGATGCTTTCCAACCTCGCTAGATCTAGCAATACCAATTCTACCCAAAGAAGTGTCTAGACTACATTACGTTGGACAGCTGGACGAGAGTGACAACGTCCGTGTCGAAATCACTTTATGAATGCGGCAACCCAAGGTAATCTCAAGGCTGGCTAGGACTTTCGGTTTCGTGGACATATACAGGCCTCGCAATAGGGCGACGGAGCTGACGCGGGACACGGTAGAGGAAGCTGCTGTCGGAGAGCGCTGGCGGGTCTCAAAGAGATCTCTGATTGCCCTCCAGGAGGAGTTCGCACCCTCGAAACGGAGGAGTGGGGAGGGCAAACCTGTGTGGTGGAAGGCTGCAGCAGCCAGTGCCATCGATAGTAGAAACCGTTGCCAGAACCAGTACAAGGGTTTCGGCAGTCGGCTTGCCTGAAGCCCTTATACAAAGCTTAGAATCGCGGCTGTGAGCCTTCTGCGAACGTCTAAGAGAAAATGTTTTGTCCGGCCTCATTTCACTTTTCTTAATTATCCCATTCCATAATCTCTTATCCCAGAAACCCGCCTGCTAGTACCTACTTGGTGGCCTATCCTCTCGTTGCATCTCTGTATCTACCGTCCGCCAACTACTATCATATTCCCTCTTATACACCACACTATTTCCCATCAGCAGAGCTAAACTCATCTACATCAGCTAGCCCGGAAAGATCTCTGATGGCCTTAGGCATGGTCTGGCACTGTGAGACTGATACACGTATGCTAGCTTGTGCTTTAAAACGTTCGTTGTTCTACTCCGTGTGTTTGCACAGCCCCACTCTGCATTCTCCCAGCCCATGCTAGCGAAACCCCTGATATCAACGGCACCCATACCATAGCGTCCTCCGAACGTGGGAAAAACAGACCACCCCCAGCAGTTGCGAAAAAAGGTAAATACGCATAAAACTACGATCGGGCGGAGAGGCCATGGAAAGTTCCTATATGGGCTCTACCACCTTTCCGTTAGGAACAAAAAAAATAAAACTAAGAAAAATAAAAGTAGAAACAAATAAGGATCTCGTGCGATCGATTCGGTCTCCAAATACCACTGACATTGGGCTTTGAAGGGATTAGGCAAACTTCGTCTATGGGTATGTCTCCCATCAGCTCAAACCTGATCCTGCCAGGGAAAAACCCCACATCTCCCTGTTTGCTCGACAATCTTTTGGTTTTTACGCACGAGACTGACTGGGGTGACAGCGCACTGGACCCTCCACATACGCTTATCCACCCCCGTTTTAAGTTTCAACCCCCCCCCCTCATACCCTCCTTAGGCGCACCTAGCACGCATATCGACGTCAAATGCAATCGCTACCATAGCCCTGACTTTCAACTTGTTGACCTGGACAGCGTGTAGACGTGCCTGACAAACAACTGCAACCGCGGTGAAGCCCGGAAAAAGAATAAAGAGAAAAGAACATAATGAAAACCGGTCACCTCTTCCATCCATACCCCTCCATCTTCCGTCATCTTTCTTAGAAAGCGGCCTTCTAGATGTCCTAGCATCCAAGCCACGCATAGGTTTACAACCCTACCTAACAGTAACCACAGCCCCCTGCCAACTACAATCACTACCGCAGCCTGGAATTCAAGCCCACTGACATGGATAACATATGGAGGCAACAGGCGTCCAACACCTGCCTCACTTAAGTTTACAAAAAATAAACACGGGGAACTGTTCATATTTTTCATTTCCTACCACTTATTTCTCCTCACTTCTATAACAAATATGATATTCATGCAGCCACCACGTCATGAGATTTCCCTGCTCACATTTAAGTTTAATCTCAGTAGGAGCACAGACGAACTTACTTCCACGTTTCTCTGCATGATAGCAGTTTTCTCTAACGCATCACTATGGATGCCCTAGTGGTTCTTCCTGCAACCTTGCTTAATTGCTCTCCAGAACTTCTAATTTCGTGCAGACCATTTATCCTTTGAAATGCAGAGGCAGCAGCCCACCCGGTTTACGCTATCTTGCTAGCCTGTAGTCGTACTTATCGACCCCCCCTGCAACCCTATCTTACTTAAACTCTCGAATTAAAACCCAGATCAGAGTATGGAATGTGCCACTGACAGTTCGCATAAACCCAACCAGTTCATTATTAATTGCCGCCATTTATTATCATACCTCACAGCTGAAACCACCTCCAGACTGCTAACATCATTTATTTCAGGTTTTTCGCCGCCCACTCTTTCAGGCTCCACTTTCGGTGACCAAGGTCCACACTTTGCCCCGTACCAACGGAGACCTAAATGGAATCGTTCATGCCAAACGGCAGTGCAATCGAGCAACACGACCCAAAAGACTCCCGACTGCTTGCCAGTAGATTGCTAGGCGTCTTCTAAAGCAACAATTCTACTACTGATGTCACTGTTGGAGTCTTCACAAATAACAGTTCACAAGCAACCTTCCACTGATTGACTGACACGTCCCTTACCCCGCTCGATGAACCATACCCGCGGGATGCTGCACCCCACCTTGGTCTCATGTGAAACAATCCAATGACGGAGCCAGAATACGCAAGACAGGTATTAGTTACTCATTAAATTTCGATACGCCATCCAAACGCGAGTTCACTTATCCCCCTCATCCGTGGTTCCCGATAATGACGCCCAATATCACTGAGAATCAAAAAGTCAACATATTCTTGTCAGCGTGACAGAACAATGAGGCGCGAGCCTGCGCGGAGGTTCTCCACTCAGTTTTCTGTTGCATGATTTCATTTTTCCTTCGAACGGTATCCGGCTTGAAAGTGATTCTTCACCAGTTCAAGGCCTTCAAGTAGGCACTCCTTTTTTCTCTGAATGATACGGGTTATTGATCCTGAACCATAACTCACCTTTTATATGGACTGCCGCTTCCTCCACATTCATCAACCTTTCCTAGTGCACTTCCACACAGTTTTTTCATGTCTCCACGTTTCATGACACACCCCGTTTATTGAAACCGGGAATATCCGTCATTCCGGGCCAACATCGTCTTCATAGGGAGCCGTTCTCTTCATATTCATCAAAGTTCACGGATGTGCTCCCATACATTTCCCTCATCTCTCCAGGTTCATAACTTATTCTGTTCGTAGAAACCCAATAAACTTCCGTTATCCACAGCTTGCATTATTTTGGTTTATAACGCATCCTTAGCGCTATATTTTTACGACATATTCTGTATTTCCACGGGCCCCCACCAACCAACTCGGATTCGAAACCAAACCGTATTTGCCGCGCAAACCACTATCACTTCGGTCGATTCAAACTATCTCTAGCTATATTGTTTTGTTTCTCACGTTTTTCGCCCCCTTTCTTGAAATTCGTGTATAGTTCGTCGTTTTGAGTAACGTTGTACACTATGATCATGCGCTTGCCCGTGCTTCTCGAGGGTGGTCAAGAAACATACCAATATTATTATTTTATTCTTATACAAAGCCTAGAAACGCGGCTATGAGCCTTCTGTGAACTTCTAAGAGAGAATTTGAGCCCATATTGGCCCAGTGCGCGAGACAACAGCCGAAAAATTCTATAGTCATGTTCGGTCAAAAGGCTGAACAAAGGATGCCATAGTTCCACTCTCCACCAGGGACCACGGTCGTGCCACTAATTACCAGGGCAAAGCATACACCCTGAAAAAATACTTTGGTCGCGTAAATATGGCAGATAGCGGGGTACGGGTCGATATGACCCTGGTGCATACTCCTCCGCCGTTAAGCGAGCTGATTCTATCAGAGTGAATCATGCGTAAGTACCTGCAGGAATTCAACAGCCAAATCTCAACGGGTTCGGATGACATCCACCCAGCTATCATCAAGCCGGCGGCGAATATCATAGCTCCATCAGCATGCAGGCTGTACAGGTCCACGTTGTACCAAAGTGAGTTGCCTTGGAGCTGGGAAAGTGCGGCCGTGGTAGCGATACAAAAAGGTGGATCTAAGTCGGCTATGCGTAACTACATTCCGGTAGGCCTAACTAGCATCCTATGTAAAACTCTTGAGAAGATCATTCGCGCCCACATCTGTCAGCACTTGCTGGAGCACTCCATGCCAAGTCCGGCCCAGCGTGGACTCTTGAAGAATAGATCTCATCTGACCAACCTCTTGTGTTTCTTAGATGGAGTAACTCCACGATTGGATGAAAGTAAGCGAGGTGAGGTGTTACCTTGACCTTAGTAAGGCGTCGAACTCAGTTACTCACTGGTTTTGCTGTGCACGATGGGGACGTTCGATATTGGTGGGCCAGTCTATGGGTGGCTGGTGGACTTCCTCTCCCACAGGACGTTTTACGTCGAAGTGCGGGGCAGGTGCTCTGGTTTGGTGAATGTCATCAGTGGTGTACCCTAGAGATCCGTCCTAGGCCCGGTCCTATTCTTGTTGGTATATAACGACCTGGCGTCCGCACTTCAATCGCCTACTTTTATTTTTGCGAATATTTTGAAGATTGCTGGATCTTAGGGTAGGGTAGACCTAGGCAATGATATAGGAACCGTCGTGGACCGAGCATACAAGTGGGACTTGCCCCTGGATGCGGCAAAAGTCATTTGTTGTCAAGGCCGGAAGGTCTAACTGTCGTCCATGACCAGGGAATGTTCACCATAGAATCAGTCAGTAGGGTCAAACACCTCGGGGTCATCATAAACAATGACTTCAAATGGTCGGAACAGTGCAACGCTGCCGCACAACCGGCTCGTGGCATGCTCTTTAAAGTGCGATCGGCATTGTCATGTCGACAGTCGGAAATATTAGTACCCGTTTACATGGCTATAGTACGACCTCACTTAGAAGGTAGCGTACAGGCTTGGTCACCCTTCTACAAAAAGGACGCTGCCTACTCAGGGGAAGTTCCACGTCTCGCTGAGTTAATCGTTGAAGGGTAAAGGAGTAAGAAGTACGAGCAGAGACTCTGTGATCTGAATCTCTTCTTGTTGGAAAGGGGGCGAGGGCGAGGGATCCTATAGGAGAGTCCAAGGTAATGAAAGGCTCCTCTAGCATAAGGCCAGATAGTCTATTTCAGGTAGCTTCAGATTGCAGAATGAGGGGACACTAAAAGAAGCGGAGGAAAGCTCGAGCTAGTTTGATGACTAGACCGCACCTGTTCAAAAACAGGGTACTGAACAGTTGGGACAGCCTGGCTGGTGGGATGATGGACCTGCAGACCGTCCAGTCCTTCAAATTTGCCCTAGATAGCTGGTAGTGCGAGATTTTCCTTGTAGTGAGCGTTAAGTAAGTTAACTACTTGATGATGAATGCTACTTGATCGTTCCGGAGTACGTTGCATCCGATGTCTTATTTTATTGCATACTGTCTCAGTGAGCCTCACGATGCGTAGTGTCTTTCGCAGTAGGTCTCACTTGGGGACAGCGGTGAGTTTAGGCTCCGAACCCATATTGGTGTGAGGTCGCTGTTCACGGTGGTTAGCCTGTTTCTTTTCCTTCCTCTCGGCTACTAAAATACCAAATTGTGTTGTGTACCTGGAAGTGGCAGCACAGAGGGAACTCCTTGGGCTCGCGGCGAAAGAAAACGGACCTTTACTGGCTCAAGCCGCAAGTCCTGTGAACTGCTGCTGCCGCACTGCCCTGTAACTCGGTCTTTAGTGGTGAAATGGATGAAGCACGGAGTTCCTTCAAATTAGGAAATGCTGCACTGGTGGGGTTTTTCACCTCCTCACAGGCGACCAATTCATGCTAAGGGACTGCCACGGTTTCGCAAGGAACTACGCTGTCAGCTGCGAAAAATAAACCGAGCTTGGCCGCATTTTCGGTCCTCCGGCGTGGGATACGACAGTGACAAGTTCATTCGAAATTGGCTTTCGAGCCGAGGACTGCGAAGAGAAGCGAAGAAGAGCGACTAGCAGCCAATTCCGTCTCAGCACCAAAAAGGCTGTTTGTATGCCTGAGAAAGAGGACTAAGTCTCACCCGGGCATCCCAACACTGCTTCCTAATGAACTCACCACGGACTCCGATTGGGATGGAGAAGAACTATAGGATGGTCACTACGGTGATCTTTATGCCATGGAAGGACCATCCTCGCCTCAGCCTTCACACAGCACAACCACCATGTATGGTGATCGTTAGTGGTGGAAGAGGTTTCCAAAGCTACGCACGGGGTACGGCCACATCCATCGCCTACTCGGGACGGGATCCTCCCACTAGACCTTCGGAAAGTAGCTTAAGGTATCACGCCTCCATTCACGAGAGTGTTTACCATTTCAATGGAATAAGTAAACTACTATCCGAATGGAAAAAGCCTTTGCCTTTCCGATGTGCAAGAGCGGCAAATAGGCGGAAGCTGCGAATGGTTGTCCAGTAGGTCTTACGTGTGTAGTGGGAAAGGTAATGGAACCCCTGGTTTCGGCGCGGCTGCAGCAGTACCCCGAGCTTCATAAGCTCCTCAACCGCCAGCAGCATGGCTTTCGGAAGAGTCCTCCCTGTCTGGTAAATCTGCTACTGGCATGTGAACATCGGGCAAAACCTAGAGAGGAGGGCCACCCTATGGTCGTTATCTATGCTGATTTCTGCGAAGCTTTCGGCACAGTGCCTCACAATCGCTTGCTCCACAAGTCGAGACCGCCAGGAATGGCAGAACAATTATTCATTTGGACGGATGGCTTCCTGAAAGGGGGGTCCTTCACTGTGAAGGTAGCTCCATCTTTCTGTGAGTGGCACTAGGCCTCCAGCGAGGTGCCACAAGGCTCGGTCTTAGGCCCACTGCCGTTCCTAGCGTTCATCAACGACTTGCCAAAACAACCGGCGTCCACCTGCTTGGTCTACGCCAATGGTAGTAAAATCTGGCTTTTGATCAAAACTACGGCAGGTCACGAGGCAATTAAGGCTGATCTGGATATTCTAACACAGTGTCCAAAAGCGGGCTCTCTCGGTCAATTTGAAAAAGTGTGCCCGGTTGCAGCTAGGGAGGCCGGGGCCTGAGGAAACCCATTCTTTTCAAGGATCTACTCTTCGAGTGTCCACCGCTGAAGGAGATCTGGAGGTGATGATGTCGTCTGCGCCGAAAAACAAAAGTCACACTGACAAGGTGTGCACCTCCTCGCGGAGCATCTTCGATGCGATTCATCGGAAGTATGGGGAGCTACTTTACGGTGCTTTCAAACCCCATTTGCTTCACATATTCGTCCTCGACTGAAGTGCTGCGTAGCGGCTGCTTTTCCCTGCACGGCTTCTGACCTTAATAGGCTGGACCGGGTGCAGAGGGCCGCCACTCGTCTCGTTGCTGGACTAAGCGGAGTTAGTTACGACAGGAGGCTGGAATTCACCCGCCTGTTTTCGGAAGCATACGGAAGAGTGTGAGGTGATCTGATATGCATCCGGCCGATACTCCGGAGTGAATTGGGCGCCGAATGGCAGGTATTATTCCCCCTTCGTGGCCACTCGAGCACAAGGGGGCGCTCGACGACGCTTATGAAGCGGCAGTCGAGGGCGCTACCGCCGGTCTACCGTCTTTCTGGGAGGGCAATCAAGCTGTGGGACTCACTGACGTGGTGGGAGAGGACAACTGCAATCTGTTCGAAAGGAAGCTGGATGCACATCCAATAGAGCCTTGGCGTGAAGCACTGTCGTGAGGCTAGAGCCAAGAGTGGATGAAAATGAGACTATTCGGGAAATGTCCCACTGCCCTTAGTTCAGTTTGCGTGTTACTGCCTCGCAAACTCTGCCTTTTAGACAAAATATTCAACGCTCAGCGTTGGAGGCCGAGAAAACTCGCCGATATAACTAGGATCTTGACGCTGGATTGGTCTCAGCCACTCTCGTCCTTCTATGCAAAATGGAGAACTTCGGCATAGGTGTGCCAGTATTTAGGTGGATGGAGGACTTCATTGCCCGCAGGACGTTTTACGTCAAAGTGGGGGACAGGTGCTCCAGTTTGGTGAGTGTCAACTGTGGTGCACCTCAGGGATCAGTTCTAGGCCCGGTCATATTCTTGCTATTTATTAATGACCTAGCATCCACTCTTCAAACGCCCAGATTAATTTTTGCGGATGATGGGAAGATTGTTAGATATGAGAGTAGGGCGGACATGGGCAGGGAAATAGGCACCGTCCTGAACTGGGCATACAAATGGGACTTACCTCTAAACGCTCAAAAAAGCCATTTGTTGGCAAGGGCAACAGAGAGCCTAACTGTCGCTCATGATCTAGGGCTGTTCACCGTAGCGGCAGCCAGTAGCGTTAAAGACCTGGGGATCATCATGAAAAGTGGCTTCAAATGGTCGGAGCAGTGCAACGCTGCTGCGCATAAGGCTCGTGGGAAGCTCTTTAGACTGCGATCAGCTTTGTCTTGCCGGAAGCCGGAGGTATTCGTACCTATTTACATGGCTATAGTACGACCTCACTTAGAAGGTAGCGTGAAGGCTTGGTCACCCTCCTGCAAAAAGGACGCTGACTGCCTCGAGAAAGTCCAACGTCTCGCCACGCGAATGGTTGAAGGGCAGAGGGGTAAGACTTACGAGCAGGGACTCCGTGACCTGAATCTTTTCTCGTTGGAAAGGAGAAGTCGAGGGGATCTCATAGAAACGTTCAAGGTAATGAAGGGCTTTTCTGGCCTTAGACCAGATAGTCTATTCCAATTGGCCGTAGATTCCAGAACGAGGGGACATCAAAAGAAGCTGATAAAAGCCCGATCTAGGTTGATGGCTAGATCGCACTTCTTCAGCAACCGGGATGTGAACAGTTAGAACGGTCTGCACGGTGGAAAGGTAGATCTTCGGACAATCCAATCCTAGATCGCAAGTGGTACGAGATCTTTCCTTGTAGTGAGCCTTGAGAATATCAACTAGATGGATGACGGGTAGCAATGTGGTCCTTCTGGAGTATGTTTTAGCAGACTTTTCCCCTTATTGAATACTGTCTCAGTGAACGCTCACGATGCATAATGTCTCTCGCAGTTGATGTGCGATGAGGTTTTCCGTTCCCCTCTCATTTTTAGCGGGGATTCGGTGAAATACATTCGGCAGTGATGGGTGCATAACTGGTGTGCATACCATCGAAGGAATTCTGGACGCTCGATTGACCGTGGCCATTACCTGTCCTGTGCAGACTGAACTGAACTGAACTGAAGTCCTGTGACGTAAAGCGTCCTGTGGGAGAGGAAGTCCTCCAGCCACCTATATACTGGCCCACCTATACCGAAAGTCTCCATCTTGCATAGCAAAAGACGATGATTAACGGAGTCGAACGCTTTGCTAAAGTCGAGGTGGCATACCTCAACTTGCTTACCTTCGTCCATTCGTCGAGTGACTTCATCTAAGAAGCACAGGAGATTGGTCAGGCAAGATCTATTTTTCAGGAATCCATGCTGCGCCGGGCTTATCATGGAGTGCTGCAGTAATTGCTGGCAGATATGGGCACGGATGATCTTCTCGAGAACTTTACAGAGAATGCTAGTTAGGCTTACCGGCCTGTAGTTCTGCACATCCGACTTAGGCCCACTCTTATGTATTGCCACGACTGCCGCGACTTTCCAGTCCTGAGGCAGCTTACCCTGGTCCAACGTGGATCTGTACAGTCTGCATACCGATGGAGCTATGATATCCGCCAACGGATTGATGATAGCTGGATGAATGCCATCTGGGCCCGCTGACTTGTGGCTGTTTAACTCCTGTAGGTACTTACGCACGCATTCCTCTGAAAGATCTAGCTCGTTTAACTGAGGAGGATGCATCAGAGCCAGATCTACTAGTACCCCGCTATCTATCCTATGTACACTACCAAAGTATTCCCCCAGGGCGTCTGCTTTGCCCTGGTCGTCAGTGACAATACCATATTCTCTAGTGGATAGCGGACCTACGGCATTTCTTGTTGAGCCTTTAGATTGTACATAGCTGTAGAACTTCTTCGGCTGTTGTCTTACAGACTGGGCCAATTTGAGCTTAAATTCCCGCTTGGAAGTTCTCAAAAGGCTTACAGTCTCGTTTCTCAGCTTCGTATAGCGGTTCCAGGCTACGTATAGCGGTTCCGGGCTGAACTGAACTGAACCAAACGCGGTGGTGTTATATACTAACGCGTGTAGTATTAGAAACAAATGGGCGGAACTTGCCAAAACCGCTGACGAACAGAAAGCATCAATAGTTGCCGTCACGGAAACGTGGCTTTCTGAAGAAGACCATGTGCCAGGCCTAATAAGTAACAGCTTTGCAGCCTACAGGCAGGATCGAGAACAGGATTGCCTTGGTGGTGGAGTAGCCATCCTCGTTAGGTCAGGTGCAAACCACCTTGAGTCCCAGACCAAGATGTGCACTCGCAATATCCAGCTATGCGCCGTTACGATCATCCTTCCAGGCAGAAGGGTTAACGTCGTCTGTGTCTACAGGGCACCAAGCACAAACCACGAAGAGGACGTTTGCTTGCTGCGGACTTTGACTGAACTAGTTAAGGATGCACAAAAGACCCTCATAGTGGGTGACTTCAATCTTCCGCACATCGACTGGGTGGCTGAGGTCTGCGTGCCGGGATCGGAGGAGCAAAGCTACTTAGAATGGCTGCATGACAATGCGTTGCATCAGCGTATTAGGGAGAATACCAGATATAGGACTGGATGCGTTCCATCCCTGCTGGATCTAGCTATAACGAACTTCCCCAACGATGTGGCTGGACTGCATTATTGTGCACCGCTGGGAAAGAGTGACCACGTGTGTGTCAAAATAGTTCTATGCATGCGGCAACCGAAGGTACCCTCAAGGCTGATTAGGAATTTCGGTAGTATGGACATAGATAGGCTTCGTAATAGGGCGATGGGTTTGACCTGGGACGCGCCAGAGGAGGCTACTGTGGAGGAGCGCTGGCAGGTTATAAAAGGATCCCTGACTGCGCTACAGGAAGAGTTCGCACCCCTAAAACGAAGGAGTGGGGAGGGCAAGCCCATGTGGTGGAAGGCTGCAATAGCCAAGGCCATCAGACGTAGAAACCGCTATTGGAACCAGTACAAAGCTTCCGGCAGCCAGCTAGCCTGGAATCGCTATACGAAGCTGAGAAACGAGACTGTAAGCCTTTTGAGAACTTCTAAACGGGAATTTGAGCTGAAATTGGCCCAGTCTGTAAGACAACAGCCGAAGAAGTTCTACAGCTATGTACAATCTAAAGGCTCAACAAGAAATGCCGTAGGTCCGCTATCCACTAGAGAATATGGTATTGTCACTGACGACCAGGGCAAAGCAGACGCCCTGGGGGAATACTTTGGTAGTGTACATAGGATAGATAGTGGGGTACTAGTAGATCTGGCGCTGATACATCCTCCTCAGTTAAACGAGCTAGATCTTTCAGAGGAATGCGTGCGTAAGTACCTACAGGAGTTAAACAGCCACAAGTCAGCGGGCCCAGATGGCATTCATCCAGCTATCATCAATCCGTTGGCGGATATCATAGCTCCATCGGTATGCAGATTGTATAGATCCACGTTGAACCAGGGAAAGCTGCCCCAGGACTGGAAAGTCGCGGCAGTCGTGGCAATACATAAGAGTGGGCCTAAGTCGGATGTGCAGAACTACAGGCCGGTAAGCCTAACTAGCATTCTCTGTAAAGTTCTCGAGAAGATCATCCGTGCCCATATCTGCCAGCAATTACTGCAGCACTCCATGCTAAGCCCGGCGCAGCATGGATTCCTGAAAAATAGATCTTGCCTGACCAATCTCCTGTGCTTCTTAGATGAAGTCACTCGACGAATGGACGAAGGTAAGCAAGTTGAGGTATGCCACCTCGACTTTAGCAAAGCGTTCGACTCCGTTAATCATCGTCTTTTGCTATGCAAGATGGAGACTTTCGGTATAGGTGGGCCAGTATATAGGTGGCTGGAGGACTTCCTCTCCCACAGGACGCTTTATGTCAAAGTGGGGGACAGGTGCTCCAGTTTGGTGAACGTCACCAGTGGTGTACCTCAGGGATCCGTCCTAGGCCCGGTCCTATTCTTGTTATTTATTAATGACCTAGCATCCACTCTTCAATCGCCCAGCTTTATTTTTGCGGATGATGTGAAGATTGTTGGATCTAAGGGTAGGGCGGACTTGGGCAGGGAAATAGGCACCGTCCTGAACTGGGCATACAAATGGGACTTACCTCTAAACGCTCAAAAAAGCCATTTGTTGTCAAGGGCAACAGAGAGCCTAACTGTCGCTCATGATCTAGGGCTGTTCACCGTAGCGGCAGCCAGTAGCGTTAAAGACCTGGGGATCATCATGAAAAGTGGCTTCAAATGGTCGGAGCAGTGCAACGCTGCTGCGCATAAGGCTCGTGGGAAGCTCTTTAGACTGCGATCAGCTTTGTCTTGCCGGAAGCCGGAGGTATTCGTACCTATTTACATGGCTATAGTACGACCTCACTTAGAAGGTAGCGTGAAGGCTTGGTCACCCTTCTACAAAAAGGACGCCGCCTGCCTCGAGAAAGTCCAACGTCTCGCCACGCGAATGGTTGAAGGGCAGAGGGGTAAGACTTACGAGCAGGGACTCCGTGACCTGAATCTTTTCTCGTTGGAAAGGAGAAGTCGAGGGGATCTCATAGAAACGTTCAAGGTAATGAAGGGCTTTTCTGGCCTTAGACCAGATAGTCTATTCCAATTGGCCGTAGATTCCAGAACGAGGGGACATCAAAAGAAGCTGATAAAAGCCCGATCTAGGTTGATGGCTAGATCGCACTTCTTCAGCAACAGGGTTGTGAACAGTTGGAACGGTCTGCCTGGTGAAATGGTAGATCTGCAGACAGTCCAATCCTTCAAATGTGCCCTTGATCGCAAGTGGTACGAGATCTTTCCTTGTAGTGAGCCTTAAGAATATCAACTAGATGGATGACGGGTAGCACTGTGGTCCTTCTGGAGTATGTTTTAGCGGACTTTTTCCCTCATTGCATACTGTCTCAGTGAACGCTCACGATGCATAATGTCTCTCGCAGTTGATGTGCGATGAGGTTTTCCGTTTCCCTCTCATTTTTAGCGGGGATTCGACGAAATACACTCGGCAGTGGTGGGTGCATAACTGGTGTGCATACCATCGAAGGAATTCTGGACGCTCGATTGGCCGTGGCCATTACCTGTCCTGTGCAGACTGAACTGAACTGAACTGAACCACGAAGCGGACACGGCACGCTGTCGGCTTTTCTCAATTTTCTTTTCTTTTCATTTCATTTCGCCTCAATAACCCCGGTTAATGGGGCGCATAATATTCCTCCAGTACTAAGATACAAGTCATAAATCCACCATGCGTTGATCCTCTGCGTGGATGGTGCCACTAGATCTGTCGAAGTGTGTTGTCTTGAAGTCTTGAAGTACTACACGGGTTCGAGGCTTTGAGCCCAATTGTCCCGGTTCTTTAGGAAATCTTTGATCTTCTGTCGGATTCACCGAGCTGAAACGAGAGCAAAAAGAAGGGGGGGGGGGAGGCGGGGGTGGCAGCGAAAACGAGATACATATAACCTCATTCAGTGTCACACTGTGGACAGTGCCTTAAGCTGAGTGGGGGTGCGGCATTCATGAACATATATGCGATAAAAGACAACTATTTTTTTTTTTGACAAAGGGAATTATTGGGAGAGACCCAGGTAGAGGTCTAGCTTTTTCTTGAAGATAGTATTGTTCTGCGAGAGAACAATATCTTCCGGAAGTGCATTCCACATAGTAATAACCCTATAGCTAAAAAAGTTAATCCTTAGTGAAGTGCGTGGCCTCGGTTTGAAAACTTTTCTGCTGTGACCACGGAGAGAGGAGGCTGGACAGACGGAGAAGAAGCAATCGCTTTGACCTGTTTCAAAAAGGTGAAACATCAAAAGCAGATCACCTCTTACGCGTCTTACGTCAAGGGGATAAAGGTTGAGGAGTGAGAGGCGGACGGGATAAGGTAGATGGGATAGACCACTTACTGCCTTGGTGGAGGCCCGCTGAACCCTTTCTAGGATCTCACGGTCTCGGACAAGACCAGAGTGCACTATCTGACTACCGTACTCCAGCAGAGGTCGGATATAAGTGCCGTCTGGGTCGTTCTCAGCTGCCAGTGAGTCACTGCCCGCCTAGGAACCTGCTTTGGACGGTAGATTGTGAGCGCGATCTAAGGGTTTTTATTTCCACCTCGCTGGAAAGCAAAGGTCACGTACCAGAGGACACCCTGATGCTTCATAAGGTGCATTCTACCGGCTTACCGGCCATCTATCGATTGTCAAGGAGAGTGACCAGTCTCTGGAACGCTCTACCGACCGAAGTGGTGCAAGAGGAAACCGAGACACTGTTTAAGAGGAAATTGGATCACACCTCGAAGGATTATTGGCGGAGCACCGACATCTAGCCCAGTCAATGGAGTACTATGCGATGGGGCTCATACGGGATGACTCCCCACAGCCCTTTACCTGAAAACTGAAGGCTGACTAAACTGTATGCTTCCGCTTGGAGTATCCTTGGTCCAGTTCGTTGGATGTTCGGGAAACTACCGTACAGTGCCTTCCGTATGCTGCAGACCCCCCATGTACGTCCTTGACTTGAATATGGTGATGCGGTTACGTATTCAGTTGCAGCTGCAAAACCAGCCACGTGAGAGAGCGAGGGAGAGAGCTTCCCGTCTCATCTGTGGACTGCACTGGGTCAACTATAACGGATGTCTCGAAGCGACTGGTTTGGTTCCAGAAGCCTATAGGCGAATGCGTGGTGATCACATCCGCATCCGTCGTATCATTCGGAATGATCTGGGACCAGAGTTCCAAATGGACTTCCCGCTTCGTGGGCCATGCCGCGTGCGCGGACGTTCAGTGACGCTGGTGAAGATACATTCTACTGGTTTTTCGTTAGTAGGTCACTTGTCTCGGATGGCCACAAAACTTTTGAATTCTTTACATGCTGATATGGAAGAATTAAACGATAATGCAGTCAAGAGGAGACTTGGCCAGTCTTTGTTGGGCCTATGGCATTCTACTCAAAGTCGTCTTAATGCCAACGAGTGGATTGTGACAAAACTTACACAGAAAGATCCCCGCTGTCTCCATGAAGCAAGGAGAATGAAGGCTATTCTGGGCCCATGAAGAGTTCTAAGATTAGTAAAGACGTGTATCCGTTATGTTACCAGAACAGCTGGGTCAAATGTGTCCGTAGCCTCTGCAAGGAAGCCGCAAGGTTGGCCCATTATAAAGCAGCCCAAGAGGGATGAGGTCCAGTTTTCTGAAGACTGCGGAGGCGCTGGGCATAAAACGCCTCCGCGTGGTGCGTTAAAGCACCATCTTGATAAGTGTCAAGATCATATGCGGAGGTCTTAAAAGCGCCCAAGAGAAGTAGTTAGGAACTATGTGAATGGTTGCCCTGTTGTGGCTGCCTCCGACCCCGTGCAGCAACTCCCAAGCAGCACTGCCCAACGTTTGCCCAAACCTAGCCCAGTTGGTCAGATGTTGTGCTGGTTCATCGGAACGTTAAGCGTCCCATTGTAAAAAGACGGGAAGCACTACCGGTCCCCAAATCGGACAGCGTTGGGTGCGCTCGACGCATGGAAAAAGCGCTCGGAATTGGTTCAACCTTTCTGCTATTTACTCGTAGTTCGTTTTGACGTTCAATCTAACGTCATTCCCCACCCATTCCAAATTAACCACTGTTACCAACACTCGAAAAAAATAAGAACACTACATCAAGGGGAATAAGTGTAATGCATAAAAGTGCAATGTTTATGTGTACAAAGAACTGGTGATTGCTCGGTTTCTGTCATTCTCGTTTTCAGTGCGATGCTCCATATCTTCAACTTGTAGTCTGTAAACTGAAAGTGCAAGTGTTATGTAAAGTTATGTAATTGAAGAGAAAATTGCATTGATTAATAATGAGGCACGATGGGACAGTGTAGAACTGCTGAAATGAAAAACCACGAGAAAACATAGTAATTCCGATTATAGAATATTACACATGGAATTAAGGTAGCGAAAGGGGAACGAAGATGTGAGTGAAATGTGATTATATATATATATATATATATATATATATATATATATATATATATATATATATATATATAATGAAGAAACATTATCGCAGATAGTGGGATTACCATCTTAACTGGCGGAACAATATAGCAATAGGCGAAAAATTACTCACCCGCATATTTTTCATTCACTGCGACCTCGGGTTCTGTTTAACCAGCACTTGTCTGTGTATGAACATGGTTCTTCCGCAAAAAATCAATACTGTGAGCAGCATCTGGTAGTTGGATGATAATAAAGTTGATCAACTAACCGCTGACCGCTGCGATTGTTTTATGATCACAAAATGATTGTCGTTTAGGGCTTCCTAAATAACAACAGTTCATTGCAACTTGCTTGCGGATGAATGCGGTCGACAAGTTCCGCGCAGTCTAAGCCAAATTTTCGCAGAAAACGCTTGAGCGTTGAAACCTGAAGACTGTTCATGTCGGTTTACAATCCTACCATGCCCGATCCCAATACCTCTCCCATTTGCTCTCTTTGCGCATTACAATATACGTCTTACTGGGACGATTGTAAACGATCCACATGGGCTGTCTATATATCATGAAAAAATGTGTAAAACTAAATAATATGCTATATTTGTCACGTACATATGTTTTGAGGTGATCCAAATGTGGAAAGTCTTTGGCCCCGGCGGGATTCGAACCCACGCATGGTCACCACCCTCGCTTTAGTACCGCGAGTGCTCTACCAGCTGAGCTACGAGGCCACGCCGGAGGACCTTCGACTTTCTGCATATGGGTGGGTATACTGTGTGATCCATATGCAGAAAACCGAAGGTCCTTCGGCGTGGCCTCGTAGCTCAGCTGGTAGAGCACTCGCGGTACTGAAGCGAGGGTGGTGACCATGCGTGGTTTCGAATCCCGCCGGGTCCAAAGACTTTTCACATTTGGATCACTTCAAAACATTGTCAAAATCTGCCAAACATCAATACACGTAC
The DNA here is from genome assembly GCA_948099385.1 of Fasciola hepatica. Taxonomy (NCBI): domain Eukaryota; kingdom Metazoa; phylum Platyhelminthes; class Trematoda; order Plagiorchiida; family Fasciolidae; genus Fasciola; species Fasciola hepatica. The sequence continues at coordinate 6,964,601 of CANUEZ040000063.1, forward strand.
ATATGATAACAAGGGTATTTGCTACTGGACTACGTTCTTTTGCAACAGGCAACCACCTACCATCACCATTTGAACCGAGCCAACATGACACTGCCTGGTCACAAGGGCAACGAATAAAACAATTGAACGTTATTGGCCCATAACTTGGTCTCGGGAATTTTAACGAACATTATTGCTTCATAGTGTTTGCAAATCTACTGATAGGTTTATGTACTATTTCGTGAAATCTACTGCTTCGGCGTGCCACCCAAACGCTACGTCTGGAAGCACCCAGCGGTGTTGGGATTTGTGCTGTTTGGACTGCTGCAGGTGAGTGGATGATGTGGAAATTGAAGGAAAAATAAAGTAATAATAAAACGAAAAAGAGCCGGCGGACGACACCTTAAAGAGAATGGAACCAAGTTATCGGACTGGTCATTCTTGGCCAGGAACGGGCACTAATAATACACGACCAACACTAGTCGAATTTTCTGATGTGCTTATCAGGGATGCACCGCTAGCCGCAAATTCAGCGGTTATTAGTACTCCATTAGGAATGAATTAGGAGGTCTCTGTGGTCTTAGATGACCGATGGTCTCCGTGCACCCCAGTGATGGGCACCGTTGCAAAGAACTCGCTACCACCTCGAGCGTTGCTCCCGAGACCGAGGCAAGTTTGAAAAAGGTATACCTATGCGTTGAAACGAGTGCATTTAGCGTTAGAAACGAATGAATGGAACTCTTCGAGGCCGCTGGGAAGCACAACGCGTCATAAATTGCCTTTACTGAAACATGGCTTTCTAGGAAACGTCATGTCCCAGGATTAATACGTAACGATTTCGCAATATATAGGCAGGATAGAGAACGTAATTGCCTTGGAGGAGGAGTAATTCTCTTTATTAGGTCAGACACAAACTATCCTGAGTCTCAGGCCAAGATCTGCACTCGGAATGCCCGGTTGTTCGCAGTTTCGATTATCCTTCCAGACAGAACGATTAAGGTTATCTGTGTCTATAGGGCGCAATGACGAGACTGCACCTTGGGGTGGTGTGGTGGCTTGCATCCTCCATGACCCAAAGAGCTATGCAGGACGGATTCCTTAAGCCGGAGATGCACTCACTCCTGACAGGTCGACGGGTAGAGGGCAGACGGAGTCCAGTCTAGAACCAGTTGGTGAGCAGCATCTGGTTCTAACCACTATGCTCCTGTAGAGGACAGTCCAGCAAATAAACACGGAGAGAAGCAGTTTAGCGGTCTAAAAACCTCCACTAGGTGGACGTAGGAGTAGAGTACCTGGGGTTTCTCCTGACGGTAGGAGAAGTCATCGCACTTCATTGGGAAGCTATCGTTCGCCTAAGCTGGGCTTCCCCAAGCCCAAAGGATTCTGCCCCATCCACGTTCCGCTTGCTCCATCGGGTGCATGGGGCTAAGGACTGCATCCGAAAAGCGGATCGACAACAAAGCAACAGCGAAGATAAGACAGTCTTCAGTTGCAGTTTATTCAACCAATGACCTCGCACTTCTGTGCTCTGGTTTCGGTTGCTACCTTCCAGCATCGCTGAGCAAAGAACAAAGAAAGAAAAGAAGCATAGTGATAAAGATCCAGAAAATCCAAAGTATCAAACGGACATCAAAAGGACAAGGGAAGAGTCCGAATCCCACGACGCTGCTGGCCGCGACACCTAGCCATATCACTTAACATCTCCGACCATTTGGTAAGTAGATCTCGTGGACCCCAACCTCGAAGTCTAACACGTCCTACGTGGCCAAGTTCACTAGTCAAGGCTTTCATACCTCTGTCACGTCATGGACTGACCACCTCAACCCACCTTCCAATCACTACCTGTCTCAAAGAACAGCGTGCACTGAGGAAGTCTATCCGTGGGCATGCGTAACACATGTCCCAGCCACTTTAACCTGTTTAGATTCAGTTCTTGGCCCAGAGACTGATCTCTGGTTGCCAACACCTTACGCCCAACCTTAGCATCGGTGATACGATGTTCTCACCATATTCGGGCAATGCTACGGAGAATTCGATGCTAGAACACCGAGAGTCTTCGCGCATTTTCTACTCCTAATGGCCATGTTTCTGAACCGTATAAAAGAACGGACCCGACCGCCGCATTGTACACTCTATCCTTAACAGACAGCCGGATGCCACACCAACTCCACAGATGACGGGGGTTGGCAAAACCAGTACGCGCCTTCTGTATACAAGACAAGACAAAACGCATGCAGTAGTAAGGTCTCACGCGACAGACCAGAAGTTCCCTCACGGGTGCTTCGGTCACGTTCTCATGCTGGGTTAACGCCCCACTGCCTTGTGGGTCAGACTTTTGAGCCAAAGTTTGCGGTTGGGGTTCCCAAAGAAAAACCCTTCTGTGATGTGGCAATCGCGAAGTACGATGTGCCCAGAAATCTCCAGCGGTCAATCGGGAAACATTCCTTATCTCTCTGCTTCTCATCCTTTACATTCCGATTCTAAATGCGTACGAGAAGCCACAGTGAGTCGTGACTGTTAACCTGTAGCTCTCGGAAAGGGTAGCGACATAGAGACAGGAGAAAAAAGAGAACCCATTCTCCGACCTAAACATTCTCTTCACTTAGCTGCTTTCAACGTCCACGCACTTTGTCAAACGAGGCAACAGGCTGCTGTAACTAGAACTCCTAAATCTTTTAGAAAAGACGTGTTGTGTCTCCGAAACATGCATACAGTACCACACTCTAGTGTTAACACTCCACTCCCCATATACAAACTCGGCTTCTCGCTTCACTTTTCGCGTGTCAGGTGATTTAGTGTTTACTGCTCGCGGTCGGGCTGGTGTTGGCGTCGCTCTGAGCGTGAAGGCTGAGCGTGCACTGCTCGAGTGGATCCCAGTCAGCAGCCGTCTGTGTGTAGTTAGGTTGAATGGTTCTGTGCATGTCAACAGCAATGGACTGAAGCGCCGATGCCTGTGTGTCATTTCTATGTATGCCCCAACTGACTGTAGCTCTCCTGAGGCTAAAGACGAATTCTGCCAGGATTTGTCTCAACTGCTCCGTAGTATGCGCTCTACGGACATCGTGGTTGTTACCGGTGATTTCAATGCTCAATTCGGAAGTCTAGACGAGACGGAGAGGTATATGGGAGGCCGATATTGCGTTCCAGCCGATCGAACCGATAACGGTGATCGACTCATTCAACTATGTTCCGATCATGGACTATTCCTAGTGAGTACAAATTTCGCGCACAAAAGGCGACACTGGCTAACCTGACGTTCTCCTGCTCCCTCACATCGTTGAACTCGAATCGGCCATATTGCTGTCGGTTATCGCTGGCGCGGCTCAATTCAAGATTGTCGATCGTTTTGTTTCACATCTGTAGGCACTGATCACACTCTTGTCCGCGCGCACTTCAGCTTGCACCTCGTCGGTGGCCAAAGCAACGACAAGGCGAACCGTCCCCCACAGCTGCTACTGGACAATAACCAACGATCTGCCTTCCGAACACAACTATCCACCAGGTTATCGATGCAATCAAATGTCCAGGATCCAGAAGAGCGATGGACAGAGATCAAACAGGCTCTACATGCGGCTGCTGATGTTACCGAAGGTCCAACAACTAGACAAACACAGAAACAATAGATATCTGCATCCTCAGTTGCATTGTTAGATGTGCGCAGATCGACTCCTCCGGCTTCCAGATACGATGAGGTACGGAGATGCCTTAGGCAACAACTGATTTGAAGCCTGAAAAATGATCGTGAGCAGTGATGGATTGCGAAGTGTAGGGCGATGGGAAAAAACTGCGGCGATTGGCAACAGCCGCAACCTTTTCCGTCTGACTAGACAAACCGGTCCACGTAAACCAGGCGTTAGCGACTCGATCAAAGAGGCGAACGGCTCACTGACTCAAACTCAGGAGCATCTTCTAATTCCCTGGGCGAAGCATTTCGAGATGCAGTTTAATTGGCCTTTATCCTCTTCAGGTTTGATCACTGACGCAATGGGTACAGCTCTTGTTGTATATACCAGTCCTCCGTCAGAAGCGGACGAGATAAACTATCTTAAACGACATAAGGCTGCCGGACCGGATGGGTTGCCTTCGTCTATTTTCAAACACGGTGACCCAGCACTTTTACTGGAGTTGACAAAACTCCTCGGTTTGATATGAGAAAAGGAACAAGTTCCAAAGAGTTAGTGTGAATCGGAGATCGTACCGATTTATAAGAAAGGGGGAGACAATAGACGAGATAGACAATTTCTGTTATCTGGGGATCTGTATCTCACCCGGAGGTCGGATATCGGATGAAGTGTCTTTGCGTATGTAGAAGGCTCGTTTGGCATTTGTCAACCTGATTCATCTGTGGCGTCGATATGACATCCGTTTATCCACTAGGGTCGAGTGTATGCTGCAGTAGTCAGGCCCGTGGTTCTGTATAGTTCGAAGACATGGTCACTGCGAGTGGAGGACATACGAATATTGTCGGTATTTGAACACCGATATCTTCGTAGTATTGTTCGAACCTGGTGGTAACACCGTGTGAGCAATGCTGAGGTTCGGCGGTAAGTCTTAGGTTCAAGGATCAAATCATTAGATAAAACATTTAGGCTGACCAGGCTGAGATGATTGGGACATGTGTTACGCATGTCCCGTGACAGGATTCCTCGGCGTGGTATGTTTGCTGAGGCGTGTACCGGTTGCAAGATGAGTAAGGTGGTCAGTCCATGACATGGAAGAAAGGTATGAAATGCTTAACTGGTGGACTTGGTCATGTAGGGCGTGTTAGACTTCCTGGGTGGGGTCCAAGAGATACTTCCACTCAGTGGTTAGATACGTTGTGGGATATGGCTAGCTGCCGAGATCAGTGACGCTCTTGCGTCTACAAATTTTCTTCGTCGACTTAATTCCATTAGTGTAGTTCTCCTCTTACCCCTTACATACTCTCTTTTCCTTTATTATTTGTTTTTGAGGTTGCCGCTAGGAGGTAGCAACCAAGGCCACCGCACCCAGTGCATGGTTAATGGCTTTCTGAACAGAACAGTCAGAACAGCCTAGCAGTGCCCGTTCAGCGTCTCCTATGAACTTCACAAATACGAAGAATTCCGTACTGTATTGGTCGTTGCGTGGGGTAATCAGGACCGCGCTGTCCGTTGCATCGAGTGGGATGGGTAATAATAATTGGGCTACTGCTCAGGGTTCTCCCTCTTTTATCCAACCTTTGTCTTCTGTCCCCAACCTCATCTTTTGCCGCTTCTTTTCACCCATAATGCTTCCATTGATAAAGCATCCGATACTCGCAACGGTTCATTGTCAAATAGTGTCGTGGATAATCACCTCTCTTGTGATTCACATTTTCTCAAGTCTCGTCATCCCCTGAATCGGTTTTTTAACGTGCCCACTCTCATGCAGGCCGGTCAGCAGGCGTGCCTAGCGATCACAATAGACTGTTCGGCGATTGATGTCTGTTGCGTAAGCGAAACGCGCATCCATAATTCGAGCAGTGTGATTACTATTTTATTGTATACTTGCGCATGAGTACAGTGGGGTGGGCTCCATTATACTCAGCGACTCTTGCGAGATCCACTGTCTTTGATGGGCAACAGATATTGGACCACAGGCAAAACCTGCTGCAACGTGAATCGGCTCATATCAAACAGGCGATGCACGTTGCAGCAGGTTTCGCCTGTGGTCCTAGATCCGTTATCCATCGAAGACACTGGATCTTGCAAGAGTCGCTGAGTATAATGGAGCAAAAGCGTCAGCTCTCGAACCGTAAGGAGATGAATAAGATGCAGAGAAAGCTGCAAAGGCAAGTTACGAAAAGCCTCAGGAATGATCGCGAAAATTGGTGGGTCAAGGTAGCCGAAGAAATGGAAATAGCAGCTGCTTCAGGTAACAGTCAAAGACTGTTCAAACTTATTCGTGACACCGGTGGACGGTGCATCCAGGTCAGTGAAACGATTTGCGATAGGAATGGAGAACCCATCCATGGCAAACAGCAAAGGCTTAACCGTTAGGCCGAATACTTCAAGGAACAGTTTAGCTGGCCGCACGGTAGTGTAGTTACTCCTGTATCAACAACTACGACTCCTTGAGTGGTATCACTTGAGCCTCCATCGGAAGTAGAAGTAGAGTCATGCATTCGATCACTAAAGCGAGGGAAAGCGGCAGGTCCCGACGAACTTTCCTCAGTTCCTTTCAAACTGGGTGGAAATATTTTGATAAAATCACTAACCGTCTTGCTCCGTGACATTTGGAACGCGAAGCGTATTCCGTTTATCTGCAGTGAGTCGTTGATTGTTCACACCTTCAAGAAGGGAATACGCAATGACTGTATCACCCATCGTGGGATTATCTTAATTCCGATAGTCACCAAAGTATTAGCCTCAATTCTACTGCACAGTCTTACACCGGCTCGCGAGAGAAATGTCCGCGAACAGCAGGCTTGATTCCGCCCAGGTCGAGGGTGCATCGACCAGATTTTTACTGTTCGCCGACTACTTGAAACGCGTCACACGCACCACTGACCGACAATACTGATTTTCTTAGACTTGAAAAGCGCTTTCGATTCAGTTGGTCTAACATCGCTTTTCAGTGTTCTTCATCGAAAAGGTATGCCCCAGAAGTTCGTGAACCCACTGAGATCATTGTATTCTCATACTTCTGGCCGCGTTAGAGTTTACGGTGAACTATCCAGTCGGTTCGAAACGACCAGCGGTGTTCGACAGGGATGCTCTTTGTCTCCATTCCTGTTCAACTTCGTCATGGACGAAATAATGGAGAGTGCGTTGCAAAATCTTCAGGATGTAAGCGTTGAACTAGGAAACAGAGGAAAGCTGTGTGACCTAGATTACGCGGACGATATTGTCTGCTTGTTCGAATCCACGGAACATGCTCAACGTGCACTAGAAAGACTCACAAAAGCTGTAGCTCCATTCGGCATGCGCTTTAAACCTTCAAAGTGTAAGGTGATGTTACAGGACTGGACATCAACGATTCCGAGCTTGATGCTCGATGAGAAGGTGCTGTCAGTTGTCGACCACTTCACCTACCTCGGCAGCAGCGTGACGACAGATGGGAGTACAGTAGTAAAGGTGAGCACGCGCACATCCAAGGCTCGAACGGCGTACGCTGGACTGAAGCACTTGTGGCGCCGACCTGATATTTCACTGAAGTTGAAAGGTCGTGTGTACTGTGCCGCAGTGCGTTCAGTTTTGTTGTATGGTTGCGAAACTTGGAGTCTGCGTGCTGAAGATATTCGTCGTCTTGAGGTTTTCGACCACAGATGTTTACGTAGTATTGCTAAGATCGGATGGATTAGCCGAGTGAGCAGTGCTGAGGTCAGAAATTGAGTATTGGGTACTAATCCGGAGAACGTTTTGTCACAGCGTATCCAGCTTAGTAGACCCTTCGGTTGGGGCATGTGTTACGTATGTCAAACACACGTCTACCGTATCGCGTCCTATTCTCCGTTCCTCCTAAGGAGTGGAAGAGACCACGTGGAGGTCAACAGACGACATGGCAGCGAGGAATGAGAAAATGTACAGCAGACTTAGGAAAAGTAGGTGCTTCGCGTCTTCGTGGTTGGGGTCCAAAAGATCCGTCTACCAGTTGGCTGGGGATACTGAAGGATATGGCAGCGAACCGCGAGCAGTGGCGATCGTGTTGTCACTTTCTATCGAATCAGAATGACTGATCGATGTGCGTTTGTACAGTTAGACTGTGTATTCCGTGTGTTGGCTACTAGGGCATTCTTTCCTTTTCCCACCCGTGTAGGTCCAGTCCCTGCCTATCTTGTATATTCATACTTTCTAATTCAATGTGCAACATGGTGAGAAAGGCAGTGGTCAGTGGGGCTTGCCCTATTGTTTAACGCTGTACGATGATGATGATGATGGATGGCCACGAAGACCCACTGCATTATCAGTGATAATCAGCAACCACACCTTGAGACTTGGAGTGACGGACAACCACATGAGGTCCTAATAAGTCAGGTGTGGTAATAATCCGGATGACAGTGGATTACTGTCTACTACCAAATTAGCCGGTGGTGGAGGGGATTCGGACTTCGGACCTCTGAGGTGGTAATAAGACGCTCTAAACCACTCGACCACCACCGGTAACCCATCGGGATATTTCCTGCGCACTTCAGGATATGAAGTAGCTAGAGCTGCGGGTTAGCGTGGTGTAGGAACAGTCTTGACAGACAAGGCTGAGGCTGCCCTTTTAGACTAAATCCCGGTAATGGTGGTTTGTGTTGTAAGACTCGGGGGGTCAGTTGGCGTTCGAAAGGATAGCTGTGTTAAGCGCTGTCTGTTTGTGATCTCGACATACGCTCCAACAGACTAGCTCTGACACACAGAAGGATGAGTTCTGCGATGAATTGGCCACTGTTGTTCGCAGGAGCAAAAGTTCCGACACTGTAGTGCTAGTCGGTGATTCCTGTGTACAAATTGGCAGACTTAGATTGACAGAAGCTTGTTTTGGTGGGCACTGTGCCTTACCAGCTCAGCGCACAAATAACGGGAATAGGCTTCTCCAGTTTTGTGCAGACGGTTCGTTACTTCTGTCCAGTACGAATTTCCGACACAGCCCGCGTCGCACAGTGACATGGCGCTCCAACTCTACAGGTACTCTGAGCCAGGTCGATAATATCGCAGTAAGCTATCAGTGACAGTTCTATTCAGAACCGTAAATCTTACTGGTCCACGTAGGTAGAGTCAAACCATGCATTAGTTTCAATGAGATTATCTCTCCAGCTCCAAGGTCATCGACGCAAACCGCAAACCTGGTTAGCTGTACAATGTTTGTCTGATCCAGAAGTTCGCACCATGTGGGCTAGGATCTACGACGAATACTAACGTACATGGGGATTGGGCCCATATCCAGCAAGCGATTAACTTGGAAGCAGGTTTTGTCTGTGCTCGTAGATCCGATGTCCATCAGAGATACTAGATTTCTCAAGAGTCGTTGAATATAATGAAGCAAAAGCGCCAGCTCTCGAAATGTATGGAAATGAATAAGATACCAAGACATCCACAAACGCTAGTTACAAAAAGCTTTAAGAAGCATCGCAAAAAGTAGTGGGTCAGGAAAGGCTAAGAAATAGAAGTTGTAGCTGTTTCAACTAACAGTCCAATACTGTTCAAACGTATTCGAACACCCGAGGGTGCGGTCAGTGAAACGACATGCGATAGAAATGAAGAGCCCACTCATGGCAGAAAGAAAAGGCTTGACCGCTGGACCGAATATTTCAAAGAGAAGTTTGGTTGGCAGCGCACCAGTGTAGTAACTCCGACATGAACAACCGCGGTTCTTTGGGGAATATCGCTTGAGCGCCCATCAGAAGTGGAATTAGAATACAGCATTCGATCACCAAAACGTGGAAAAGCGGCCGGTCTCAACGAAATTCCATCAATTCTTTTCAAGGTGGGTGATGATTCGTTGATAAAATCAATTACCACGTTTGCTACTTGGCATCTGGAACCAGTAGCGTTTTCCGTTTTCATAGGGCGAGTCATTGATTGAAACCATATTCAAATGTGAACATGCAGTGATTGTAGCAATCATCGTGGGATCAGCCTTATTCCGATAGTCACCAAGATATTAGCCCCGATTTCGCTGCGTCGTCTTACGCCTGCTCGCGAGAAGAATGCCCGCAAACAACAGGCCGGATTCTGCCCAGGTCGAGGATGCATCGACCAGATTTTTACCCTTAGCCGATAACTTGGAACGCGTCACGCACACCGTTGACCGACAATAACGTTTTTCCTCTACTTGAAAGGCGCCTCTGACTCATTTGATTGAACAGCTCTGTTCAGTGCTCTTCACCGAAAAGGTATGCACCAGAAGTTCATTAATCTACTGAGATCATTGTATTCCCATACTTCAAGCCGCTCAAGAGTTTTCAGTGAGCTATCTGGTACATTCGAAACAACAAACGGCGTTCGACATGAATGACTGATTTCGCCATTCATGTTCAACTTTTTTATCGACGAGATAATGGAGAGTGCCTTGTGAAGTCCTCAGAATGTGGGCGTTGAATTAGGAAACAGTGATAAGCTATGCGACGTAGATTAAGCCGACGATCTTGTCTGCTTGTTCGAATGCACGGAACATGCGCAACGTGCAGCAGATACACTCACAACAGTTGTAGCTCCATTGGATATGCGCTTTGCACCTATAAAGTGTAAAGTGATGTTACGAGACTGGACGTCAACGGTTCTGAGCTTGATGCTCTTTGGGGAGGTGCTAGAAATGGTCGACCACTTCACCTACCTCGGCAGCAGCGTGACGACAGATGGGATCACAGTAGTATAGGTTAGCACACGTATATCACAGGCAGCGTGTGCTGGACTGAAGCACTTGTGGCGCCAACCTGATATTTCACTGAAGTTGAAAGGTCTCGTTTACTGTGCCGCATTGCGTTCAGTTTTGCCGTGTGATTGCGAGATATGGAGTCTGCGTGCAGAAGACATTCGTCGTCTTGAGGTTTTCGACCATCGGTGTTTGCGTAGTATCACTAAGATTGGATGAAATGACCCAGCGAGCGATGCTGAAGTCAAAATCGGGTATTGGGTACTAGTTTAGAGATGAATCTATAGAAGACGTTCGAGCGCGGCTAGTGAACGTGTCTCCTATTCGGTCTGGCAGCGAAATATCAACGTTATCCCCTCTATCAGACAAATAGAGAAGACGCAAGTCGGTTTACAGATGCAGAGGTGTATTCTATATATCGTGGCACTGAAACAGTACCGATACGAGAGATACACCAAACGGTTATGAACGCAACGGCTGGGCAGAAAGCGAACCGTGAGCGCGTACTATCGGCGAAGGACCGAAAGTGAAAATGATTCAAAACGAGGCCGACAGAAACCTCGTAAAAGTCATTCCAGTAAAACGTACGCAACTGAACAAAACAGTGAGGTCACTATCAAACTTCAGAAAAGATCGTAGAGAAAATAGATCCAAAATGATGTTCAGAAAACGGTCATTTTCTCAGAACGATTGAGGTCACTACAAATCTGTCACAGCATATCCAGCTTTGTAGACTTCGTTGGCTGGGACACGTTTTACGTATGGCAAACACGTCTGCCATAGTATGCCTCGTTTTCGTTCCCTCCTACGGAATGGAGGAAGCCACTTGGTGGTAAACAGGTGACGTAGCAGCGGGGAATGAGAAAATGTACAACGAACTTAGCAAAGGAAGCTGCCTCACGTCTTCGGGGTTGGGATCCAAAAGATCTGTCTACCTGTTGGCTGGAGACACTGAAGGATATGGTAGCGAACCATGAACAGTGGCGATCGCTCTGTCACTTTCTGTCGAATAGGGAAGGGTTGATTAATGTGCGTTTGCACAGTTGGACTGTGCATTGCGTGTGTTGGTTACTGGGGCGTTCTTTTGCTTTCCTACCTATGGAGGTTCATTCCTTGTCTTCCTTGTATATTCATACTTTCTAATTCAACGTGCAACATGGTGAGAAAGGCAGTGATCAGTGGGGTTCGTCCTGCTGTTTAACGCTGTACGATAATGGTGGTGGCTAGTGGACTTAGCTAGATAGTACCTGTTAGACCTCCGGGTTGGAGTTCACGCAACTCGCCTATCAGATGACTGGAGACCTTAGGTGATATGGCTAGGTGTCGCCGCTAATGGCGTAGCTGCCTTCGAACTCGGTCTTTGCCCTCGTGATACCCTCTTCTTACTTTTCTTTCGGCTCTTTCTCATTTCATGGTTCTATTCGTTTTCCCTTGATTCGACGATGGTGAATGGTAGCAACCATAACCACAGCACAAGACTGTGAGGTTAATGGTTGAAATAACTGAACCGATTCATTTTTCAGCGTACCAGCTAGTTTGAACTTTCTTATAACAAATTAAACTGTACGGAGTTTGGGACTGAATCCGAAAAGCGCATCAATAATGAAGCAACATTGAAGACAAGACGGAATACTTGTAACAGTCAGGTCTCACGTGACAAACCAGAAGAGAAGTTCCTTCACGGGTGCTTCGGTCACGTTCCCGTGCTGGGTTGACGCCCAACTGCCTTGTGGGTGAGACTTTTGATTCAAAAGCTGCGGTTGGGGTTCCCAAAGAAAAACCCTTCTATGGTGCCCAGAAATCTCCCGTGGGCACTGGAGAAACTTTGTTTATCTCTGCTTTCATCCTTATTATCCCAAGTCTAAACGAATACGGGATGCCACAATACGTCGTGATCGAGGATTTGAGACTCTGGGTAGGGATAAATATCTGGATACAGGGAAAATGAAAAATTGATTCTCAGACCAAGGCATCATCATCACAGCTACTTTCAACGTCCACGCACTTTGTCAAACGAGGCAACAGGCTGCTGTAACTAGAACTCCTAAATCTTTTAGAAAAGACGTGTTGTGTCTCCGAAACATGCATACAGTACCACACTCTAGTGTTAACACTCCACTCCCCATATACAAACTCGGCTTCTCGCTTCACTTTTCGCGTGTCAGGTGATTTAGTGTTTACTGCTCGCGGTCGGGCTGGTGTTGGCGTCGCTCTGAGCGTGAAGGCTGAGCGTGCACTGCTCGAGTGGATCCCAGTCAGCAGCCGTCTGTGTGTAGTTAGGTTGAATGGTTCTGTGCATGTCAACAGCAATGGACTGAAGCGCCGATGCCTGTGTGTCATTTCTATGTATGCCCCAACTGACTGTAGCTCTCCTGAGGCTAAAGACGAATTCTGCCAGGATTTGTCTCAACTGCTCCGTAGTATGCGCTCTACGGACATCGTGGTTGTTACCGGTGATTTCAATGCTCAAGTTGGAATCTTAGACGAGGCGGAGAGGCAAATAGGAAGTTGATTCGGCATCCCCGCCGATCAAACCGATAACAGTGATGAACTCATGCAAAGACGATGCCTAGCAAGTACAAGTTTCTCGCACAGAAATTTTCGCCGAAAAACGTGGCGTCCTCCCGCGGTTTCGTAGCGTTGAACTCAAATCGGCCATATTGCTATCGGTTGTGGATCACTTTGACACACGTCTGAAGACACCGGTCGCGCTTTTGTTCGTGCACATTTCAGTTTACATCTCGGCTTTGGTCGAAACAATGCAAATGCCAACCACCCCCGGAAATCCCACTAGACGATATCGATCGATCTGCTTTCCAAGCAGAATTATCCGCCAGTTTATCGATGCAGTCAAATGTCTGGGATCAGAAGAGTGGTGGATAGAGATTAAGCGGGGCTCATTTGAGGCAGCCAGTGCTACCCAAGGTCCAAAAACCAGACACACACAGGGACGATGAATATGTACATTTTCATTTACATTGTAAGATGCATGTAGACTGATTCCTCTGTGCCTCAACTGATTCGGAGCCTGAGAAATGTCCGTGAGCAGCGTCGTCTAGTTCCTTGGGAAGGGGAGCCTTTCGAGAAAAGTTTTAACTGGTCCCAGTCCATAACAGGTACATCTGGGTATCACGATGGTTGAAATTCTGCATGTAGATAAAAATCCTGCCTCAGAAGTTAAGGTTCTCCGTGAGATAAGCTATCTTAAATCATGAAGCAGCCGGACCAGATGGGTTGCCTCCATCTGTTATCATAGATGGCTGCTCAACACTTACTAGAGTCGAAAAAACTCCTCCGATCGATATGAGAGAAGGGACAAGTTTCGAAGAGTTGGTTGGAGTTGGTGATCTTACAGATTTACCAGAAAGGTGACAGGTACTCCTGTAAAAGCCACACTGAAATGAGCCTGATTAGCATCACCACTAAACTGCTGGTTGGTATTATTCTCTGACGCTCACGAACAATGCTCGCAGGAGAATTAAGCTGGATTTAGACCTAGCCTATGTTGTGTTGGTCACATCTTTACTCTTGGCAAATTTTAGAACGTAGGCTCACCGTTTCTGTTTTTTGTGATCTGAAAGCGGCGTTCGACTCAGTTGACCGCACAGTTTTTGGCGGTTCCTCTTGTTGAAGCGTGCACCAGAGGAATTTGTTTCCATCATAAAGTCCTTTTACCTGAATAACCAAAACCGATTTCGGGCTCACGATGATCTTTCACTCTAGATTATTGGAGGAGCTCACTCAGCATCTGCGGCCGCGTTCGTCGAGATCGGATTGAAAAGACCGTGTAGTGCCGGCCGCGTGGATTCTCGCTGGGCTCAGGTACAAAAACCGCATGCTGACTTGTGCCGAGGCTGCGTGGTAAGCAGCGTTTGCGGTTGCCGCGTGCGTGAAACGTACAGTCAAACAAGTAATAGACTGGGGGGGGGGGCAGGGATGATCGTCTGATCACTGTGAGTTCACCATGGAAGTGGTGTACGCCAGGGTTATCCCTTTTCTGTTTAAGTTTGTGGTTGGTGTCGTCCTAGAGACGGCTCTTCTGTTGGGTGATGAAAGTGACATTGAACTTTTCGCGGGTGGGCAAGTGTTAGACCTTGAATATGCGGACGACATAATTCTTTCAAATGGAAACCCAGGAAAGGTGCAGGTTTTTATGGACGGCTTGACAATGTTCGGTATTCGTTTTTTATCTTCATAGGGAAAGATGCTGCTGCAGGACTGGGTTGGTGCAGCACCAAACCTCAGTATCTGGAGGGATTGTCGACCAGGTAGACAAGTTCTGTTATTGACCGCGGCACCGTTCTGGAATTGTTATACATTGTTGTAAAATAAATATAAAAAAGTATACACAATATTTAGTTGGTGCAAATAGTTGTTAGGGCTGAAACTACTGAAAGTAGATGAGGCAAGTAGTTTTCCGATTCATGGACAGAAAAGAAATACTACGTTAACGAACACAGGGCTTGATGATGTGTGTTCGTATGCACCTCTGACAGTTTGACTCGATAAAAAATGACGAATAAGTTGCTACCTTCGTTGGTCTGCTGTCATACCTCGTGGTTTTGTTCAACATCTGGACCCCAAGCAAGAGTATACAGAGTACCTGCTCGCACTAGTCTTCCACTTCATTGTTCCAAACTTTTTCGCATCATCCCTTGACCTCCAGGTGATTTACTCTATTTTGATGCGTGGATCGCGAACAGTACACTGTGCGGCCGCCACTTTTCCACCATACATGAAGTGTCTGCCGATCAATGGAATTCGCTTTATTTATTTGGATGGTATACAATGGATACCGGGCGTACTACCCTAATATTCAAACCCTGTCGTTCCACTCTACCTTTGTCAGACTTTGCAAACAATGGTGATCGAAAACCTTCATTCGGCGAATGACTTACACACGCAGAGTTTAAGTTTCAGCCATACAGCAGAATTAGTCGAATCATCGTACAGCAGACACGGCTTCCCTACAACACCTAATGTTTAATATCAACCGCAACAGCCAAAGTGAAATTCTGCGTCCTAAACGAAGACCTAGCGACAATAGTTTAACACCATATCTTTTAGAGGACAACTAACCAGTTGCATGTGGGGCCTATGATCTTATCAGCGATCCCACAATAAAATAAACTTTGCTGGTAATATCCCATCAACGGGCAGTTGTTTTTCTCTTTCTCTTTTACCAATAATAATGTGGATGCCGTTCTTGTGAGTTTGCTTGTGGTCCCGATTCTCCCTTGTTTTCAGTCTTTACCTTCATCTAACAATAGACCGTCCATAAAAGTGACTGCGCAGATCTGTTGCAAATTTTATCTCTAATTTTTCCAATAACTGCGGAATCGTGGGACACTATCTTTATCGGACTCTGGTCCAGTGGTTGAGTGACTCAGAAGATGAATCTCGAGTCCTTAGTCAAAGAACGCGAAGTCGGTAAACTACGTGTGCAATAAGAGAAGAACAGTCAGGCGGGGATAAACACATGCCTCGGTTTGTGGGTAGTTCAGCCACAATATACAGACCGGTTAGTGAAGATGAATTCACTCGCCAAAGGGGATAGCAAGCACACGTAGACAAGGTGGAGAGCGGAGTCAAATAATAAGTAAAGGGGCATGCAATTATGTGACAGGTGGGAAAGGATAACCAATCACGATCTGTGGCCAGTGACAGTGTAAAACCGCAGTTCACGTCACGGGACACAGGGACGGGAGGAACGGGAACGAAAGTGGCTCTGATCAATGAACAACACAAAGTTAATTCAACGGATAGCATGACGGTAATGAATTATTGGAACGGGAGCTCACACGGTGAAACTAATAGTTCGAGTGGAAGCTAGTGGATCGGTGAGTTTGGATGCACAGCGTGAGCAACTGTTGATAATTGCATTACTTGGAAACCGGGGCTCAGTGGTAGGCAACACATGGAGATAGATAGGTAAGTACATGAACTAGACGAGAGTTAAAACAGGTCAATAAGAGAGCGACACAGTGTAAATGGACAAGAAGCAACACGTGAATGGGGACGAAGTGGCGTAACAATGACAACATTGGACTGTACGTATAAACCAGGTTTCGTAGATGAGCGATCAGGTAAGGTCAGCAAATGGGTCGAGCTCAGATAGGAGTTGAAGGCATAGATAATATCGATCAGCGCTGTCAGAGGAACAAGGCTAGAAAACGTGTGACACATTGGGAGTGGGCAAATAGATTAGCACTCGCAAGTGAAAGCGGGTTGAATGCAAGAGCAATCCACTTGACCCAAATTACTGAGTTAAAGGCAGTCGGTGGTAGCAACATTGCAGATGGCTCACAGGAGTTAGTGGAAAGTATACATAGTTGACCCAAGCTTGGTTCAGAGTGAGAATTCCGGACAGCAAGTTGGAATCCGACACGCTACCCTTTCTTGTCTTTCACATGGTTTTCACACTTTCAAGCCAATTTTACGACTGTCCTCCAACCCATTCCATGTTGTACCAATAACACGAGCTCGCATATCATTTAAAAGCCTTCAAAATTCCTCAGTATGGTCGGTGGTGGGTGTCTGAGGCTCCGAGCTGGCTAGTCCCCTGAACACTTCTCAAAATCCTCCCAAATGGCCGCGTGTCCCACATAGCTTCTGCCGAGGAAGCCCTACACACTGCCTTCTCGTGGTGAGGGTATTTCTACAAGAGTGTGAAGGCGAAGGCGAACGCCCAGCGCTCTCCACTGGGCTGACTGGCTAGTAGTCTAGAGGAGCTGGCTAAACCCTGATTCCAAACCAGCCAAGGGTGGTGTATGAAGCGTATAGCACTATGCTCACCGGCATTTGTGCTGGAGAAGTGTACTGGGCACCCAGGATGTTTAGTCCTATCCAAAGAGCGTATGAACTGAGCAGCCAGTCACCCGCTCCCAGAGGTCCCCGGAAGAGGTGAATGAATAACACAATTGGTCACCGGCCCATCTCGACCAACCCTGCTGCCTTGCAGGACGCGCTTGACTGCCTACTCTGGATCAAGCGACCGAATAGTACAATAACTCACAGCGTAAATAACAACGCAACGGATGGATATCTTACAACTCGATCGTTTCGCTCGTCAAAGTCATGCTCGCACTGATGCTCACACAACGTGCACACACGTCGATTTCTCTAATTCCACACCTCACCCCCACGGACACACATTTTCATATTCTTCGGGAACTGCAGTCGGCCGTACTTGTGGTAGTTTCTCT
Source organism: Fasciola hepatica (assembly GCA_948099385.1). Taxonomy (NCBI): domain Eukaryota; kingdom Metazoa; phylum Platyhelminthes; class Trematoda; order Plagiorchiida; family Fasciolidae; genus Fasciola; species Fasciola hepatica. The sequence goes on from CANUEZ040000063.1 coordinate 6,982,084, forward strand.
GAGGGAAGTCCTGTTCCTGTTCTTTCGCATCTTCCTTCGTCTAATACCCAAGAATCACGAAATTCGCTTCCACCAGCTAATACTCTTCTTTGCCTCAGCCGTTCCTTTAAACTGACCGCAGTTAATGTGCGGACGCTGATGCGTACACGGCAACAGCCATATTTAGCTCGTACGCTGGAGACCCTTGCCATCGACGTGTGTTGTACTCAAGAGACTCCCATCCAAGACTCTAGCTCGGTCGTTCGATTGATGCCCCCATCCAATCCTCCGAAGAAGTTTCACTTGCATTTCTCTGGGGACTCTGCAGCTGCCGCTGCTGATCTTGCTGGCGTAAGTGTAGCTCTCATTGAGAGGGCTGAGGCTGTGCTACTTGACTGGATCCCAGTTGGCAGTAGGTTGTGCTGAGTGTGACTGAGAGGTTCGTACAAAGTAAGCAAACGCCGTCCCGATAGACGTGACTTGTTTGTCGTCTCGACTTGCGCCCCTACATATTGCAGCCTAGTTGCAATCAAAGATTCTTCCACCAAAAGTTACATGACCCTCTGCATAAAGAAGTGCGGGGCGAAATCGCGATTTTAGCTGGAGATATTAATGCTAGAGTCGGCCGGCAGTCTTCGAACGAGGCGCATTTGGGTGGCCCTTTTGGCCTCGATTCCTGTCGTTCAGAAAACGGAGGACGGTTCCTGGTTGTGTTCAGACCACCGCCTGTTTTACATCAGTACGAAAGTCAGACGTTCCAATCGCCGGTGAGCTACGTGGTGTCCGCCCTCTTTGAGCCGGAAACGGATCCAGATAGACCACGTCGCAATTAGCTACAAATAGCGGGGTTGTATACAAGACTACCGGTTGTACTGGAGCACTCCCCTTGACTCCAACAACGCGTTAGTCTGCACTAAGCTGTCCATGTCCTTCGCTGGTCGTGCCAAACGTACGATGCAACAACGGTTAGACGGCGATATGCTGTCTGATCCGTCTTGCCTCTCAACTTTCCGAAACGCTCTAGCTGAAAAAACTAAGATCAACGCCACCGGATAACATCGACCAGCACTGGCCGCTTACTAAGAGTGTTGTGTATTCTGCTAGCATAGTGAGTTGTGACCTGACTCGTCGTGTCGTTACACCGTCTGTTCTGCTGAGTTCCTACGCCTTCTTGATGCACGCCAGTCCATTTCACTTCACGGTGAGCATAATGAAGTACGGCTCACAACAAGGCGTGAACTCAAGGCAAGTCTTCGTAGGGATCGCAAAATCTGGTGGTCTCAAAAAGCGTGAGAGATGAAACGTGCTGCCGCTGTGGGAAATTCACGCAAAGTGTTTCATCTTATCCGAGTCATTGGTAGGATGCCATCAAGTGTGAGCAGAACGACCTGTGAAACTGACGGTTCCCCTGTCGGCAGTCTGCAGCGGCGTCCTATACGCTAGGTGGAACACTTTAAAGCCCAGTTGAGCTGGCCTCCAGCGTCAGCCCCTCCCATAACTATTCCGGCACACGTCCCGTAGTCTGTTTCTGGAGATCCATCTTCTGAAGCGGTGATCCGCAAGGAAATCCAAGCCCTAGGACGTCACAAAGCGCCTGGCCCCGATGGCCTTTCCTTAGCCCCATCCAAAGATGGTGGAATGAAGCTTGTTAGAGAACTTCAAGCTTTGTTCTCTAAGGCCTGTCACTTTCAGAAAGTTCCCTTCTTGTGAGAGGAATCGATCGTTGTCCCCATCTTCAAGAAGGGCTCACGCAGTGAATGCGCCAACGATAGGGGATAAGCCAAGTCCCGATAGCGTCTAAGATGCTAGCGTCTGTCTTTCTTCGCAGGTTGTACAACACTCGTGATGAGTAAACTCGCGATGGATAGGCTGGATTTGGCGCCGGTCATGGGTGCATCTGACGGCTTTTGGAGACCGGTTACGCCTTCCAAAGGTCAACGACCGTTGTATTTCTAGATATTCCCGCAGCCTTCGACTCTGTCGATAGGTCCGCACTGTGGCACTGTTGAGGAATGGTGTACCTCAGGAGTGTGTCCGTCGTCAAAGTGTTGCATCGTCACACCTCAGGTCTGTTTAGGGCTTATGGCCAGCTTTTGCCGTCTCCAGTGGAGTACGACAAGGTTGCCTTATACCTCCGATTCTTTTTAACTTTGTTATAGAGGATGTACTACGGAACGCTTTGCCTGGTCTTCCAAACGTTGACGTTGAACTCCTCCCAGGGAACTGCGTGTTTGACGTAGAGTATGTTGATGATATCACCTTGCTGAGGGACAATGCACAGGCATTTCAACACGCATTGGACCGCTCGGCGATTGAGGTGTCCCGATATGGTATATGCTTTGCACCTTCAAAATGCAAGGTACTTCTTCAAGACTGGCAGGAGCCTATGCCTGCACTCACTCTTAGTGGTGATCGGTTAAAGGTAGTTAATAGCTTTAAGTACCTCGGGAGCAAGATTACAGCGGGTGTTGGTGTTGGAGAGTAGATAACATTACGAGTTGCGAAAGCTAGAGCAGCTTTCGCGAACCTGCGCCATCTGTGGTGCCGCCGTGACATCTGGCTTTCCCTCAAGGGAAGAGTGTACAGTGCCACAGTTCGTAGCGTTTTTGTTGACGGTTGTGAGACCTGACCCCTCCGTATTAAGGATGCTCAGCGGCTTTCTGTATGTGGCCACCGGCGCCTCCGAAGCATTGCTCGTGTTTGGCGGGTCCATCGCGTAAGCAATGACAGGGTTTGCTGTCGTGTGTTCGGTGGTCATCATCATCATCGTACAGCGTTAAACAGCAGGACGAACCCCACTGATCACTGCCTTTCTCACCATGTTGCACGTTGAATAAGAAAATGTGAATATGCAAGATGGACACGGACTGGATCTACACGGGTGGGAAAGAGAAGGAATGCCCTAGTAGCCAACACACGCAATACACAGTCTAACTGCACAAAGGCACATTAATCAACCTTTTCCTAATCGACAGAAAGTGACAGCGCGATTGCCACTGTTCATGGTTCGCTGCCATATCCTTCAGTGTCTCCAGCCAACTGGTAGTTGGATCTTTTGGACTCCAACCACGAAGACGTGAAGCACCTACTTTTCCTAAGTTCACAGTACATTTTTTCATTCCTCATTGCCACGTCATCATTTGACCTCCACGTGGTTTCTTCCACTCCCTAGGAGGAAGGGAGAATAGGACACGGTATGGTGGACGTGTGTTACGTATGACAAACACACGTCATATATATATATATATATATATATATATATATATATATATATGCATGATTAAGTAACTTCACCGCACCTGATCGGTCGGAGATACACCGCAGGTGATCTGATCTAATGCTTACGAAAATAGCCACCGATAATGAGTGACTAGCTTTTTCTCAGAAACATTGAGGGACAATTTGTAACTTCTTCTATTACACAAAGTGAATCACAGTGAAAAAGGTTAACTTTATCTCGAATAGATTATACTAATCTCCTGACAAAACACAGAAAACGTGTTGAACGAGGCTTCCGATATACTTGTTTTATGGTTCTTGATATGGCTCATCGCAGAATGCTTTGATAGCCCGTTACTCTCGTTTATGAAACTGATTCTTTGCTTGAACTGTTTCTATTCCAGCTGCGATTTGGTTGAATGACAATATGGATGTCTATCTGGCGGTTAAAAAGTATCTGTCCAAAATGCTAAGTGTGGCCGGGAGCGGGATGAAAGTGTTACTTCTGGATGACGACACTCTGAAGACTACCAGTCTGGTTTCTTCCATGTCTGAGATTATGAAACAAGAAGTGTATCTAATCGATCGCATCCAGTTGCCTCGTGAACCTTTGGAACACCTACGTTGTATATGTTTTCTCCGACCCACAAAGGAAAATATTACGCTGCTGTCCCAAGAACTGCGAAAGCCGAATTATTTTGCTTATTATATCTTTTTCAGCCATTCTTTAACCAAACAGCTGTTGAAGCAGTTGGCCGAAGCAGACGAACACGAAGTTGTCGCTGAAGTTCATGAATACTTTGCCGACTTCATGCCTTTGTCGCCGTTCGTATTCGAACTCGACCTACCCTCCATAATTCAAGGTAGCCGAGATCTTCGACCGGGTACCCTTGAACGTTGCATGGAAGGAATCACCTCAGTCCTATTGGCATTAAAGCAGTGTCCGGTCATTAGGTATCAAAACGCATCTGAATCCGCGCGCCATCTAGCTGAGTCCGTTCGTTCACTGATTTCACGTGAAACTGTCCTGTTTGAGTTCAAGCCGTCTGACAATAATTCAGTTCTCTTAATAGTTGATCGAAGACAAGACCCAGTCACCCCACTTCTTACTCAGTGGACTTATGAGGCTATGATTCACGAACTGCTCGGGATTCGTCAAAATCGAGTGGATCTCTCAAGGTCGCCTACTGTTAGACCGGAGCTCAAAGAGGTCACCTTGAACAGAGAGTTTGATGAGTTCTTCCGAGCCAATCAGCATGCCAACTTTGGAGAGATCGGACAGTCGATAAAAAAACTTGTAGAGGAGTTTCAAGCAGCCTCCAAGTCGGTCGATACGAAAAACGTTGAGTCGATTTCCGATCTTAAAAAATTCTTGGAACATTATCCCTCGTTTCGCAAGGCTTCAGGAACTGTGGAGACTCATGTAACCATTGTGTCCGAGCTCTCTCGACTCGTCAAGGAGCATGCCCTTCTGGAGTTGAGTGAAGCGGAGCAGGAACTTGTTTGTCACGACAATCATTCCGCCAGTTTTTCACAGATACGGGGTTTGATTCATGATCCCCGCGTACGTCTATCAGATGCTGTTCGCCTAGTCCTTTTATACGCACTGCGTTATGAAAATCAAAAAAACGAGCTGAAAGATTTAATGAGATTATTGATGCAGCGGGGCGCTAGTGAAGATGACGTTCACAGAGTACAAGTTCTCCTGGATTACACTGGGCCACGCACACGGTCTGACGGTTTTACGTTATTTGGTGCAATGAAAAATGTTGCTGGAGGCTCGCACACACTGAATGGACAAACTGCATCCAGTGCGGTTGCTTCGTTGACCAAACGTTTGGTTAAGGGCCTCAAGGGTGTGGATAATGTGTATACACAACACGAGCCATTGCTGAGTGAGATTCTGAATGATTTACTGAGAGGTAAACTAAGGGACACAGCGTTCCCTTTCTTATCATCCGGCACATCTTGGGTATCTGTACAACCTGGGCAACGTCCGAGAAAGATAATCGTTTTCGTTATTGGCGGTGCCACTTATGAGGAAGCATACGCGGTACATAAACTGAATGCTACTACACCAGACGTCGATATTATTCTTGGCGGCACTTTCATGCACAACTCACGTACCTTCTTAGAAGATGTATGTTCCGGAGCATTACTGAACCGCTCGGGTCATGCTTTGCAAGACACAGCTCAGTCATCATCAAATGTCCCTTCACGGTCATTCGGAAAGGAACGAACACATGTGCGCTACAACCTGCTAAAGTCGAGCTAATTAATATATCATTCTGACCGGAATAATCATTGGTCCCCAATATGTTGATGCATTTTCCATCCAACAAACACTGCTTCCTTAAACTCCTACTTTTCCACACAGAATCTCTTGGCTGATGGTTCCGTGATACTAATTTGTCATGTTTTATATTTGTTGTCATTGTCATCCCATGATCTGTTTTGACCACAGGCCTATTTTGTGCAGTCTTTCTGAGTATGTTTCCAAAGTTGACGAAAGAAGATCTAGCTTTAATTTCAATTTAACGGACTTCTGTCCCAAGAATTAGTGTTTTCGACTGATTCAAGGTAACACCAGTATTAAAACCAAAGTTAACATTTCATTGTTAATCATTTTGAGCTTATTCCCGGTCGTCTGGTTTCCTGCGCGTTCTTCGAGTCCATTTTCTTCCCAATAGTTGGATGAAGACTGGCTCTTCAATCATTGAATTCACCAAGAATGTTGTTCCGTAAGGAAACCAACTCAACGTGATTTGAAAAGCGCAACTGTTTTTCTGAATGTGTATTGAATTGTTTGCGAAGCAAGTCTAAAGATGACAACAGATACCAGTAATATTTACATATATAACGAGTAAACAGTGTTTTCGGTCAGTTCCGTGCAGAGATTTAGTGAGACTGAAGGTGGACAGGCTTCCTCAAACTGCCGAAATGCAGTGATTTAACCGATGTACCATCACTCGGATGATGTGCTCCAGTTTCGGATTAGTTTCGCAACGAACAGTCTGGCGAAAAGGAGATAAAAATGTCTTTAAAAGTGGATGGTTTTCTACTCAACTGCTGGTACACAATATACCCAGAGTAAACAGATGAAGCTAGAACTATACTTGGCGAAATCAACACCATACAGTCTGTAAAAACTGTTGGTCGACAGAAGTTAAACAACAGGACTGTCTGGTTGCTGCTACAAAGTTGGTATACATCAAAAATAATCCTCCAGAATGGGAAGTGAAAAATTTAAAATCGGACGCGATCAAGGATCCAGTTAGACGAATACAGCATAATATTGTTTAGCGGACAAGTTCCAAGACTCGGTCACATCGGTTGACCGGTTAACATGCGCGTTCGTTACAACTCAATGCTGATCTATGGGTCGCTTGCGATTCGGGTGTACGCCACAAGTTTCTTCCTCATTGACAGCTTCATTCATCATCCGGTCATTCTAAGCCATCTCGTTCACCATCGAGCCATGCGCTAGTTTGGTTCCAGATAGGTTAATTTCTGGTCGCTGCTGGTTCCTCGTTAGGACGCTTTCTGAATGACACTGGTCGAGTGAATTTTTAGCGTTTTGTACAGAGTCTGAATATAGAAACTTGCCTTAAGAAAACAAGTACACACCAGTACGTACAATACTGAAAAGAATCCAACCAAATAAACACGTAGTTCAGTGGCGATTGTCATAAGGTCAACATATGTGGTGATATGCCAAGAGGAATGACAATACATAAGTAAGAAAACGGGACTTCACAAACATAGTGGACGCGGAAGAGGCTTTTTAAAAGCCAATACATGAAGGATGAGAAATGTCAGTCGCTCTCGTTTCGCTTATATTCCCTGAGGAATTTCACGTGCAGGCCACACGAACAAGCAGTCGATACACTATTTAAGAGACAAACGCGAGAAATATTGTCTACCGAATTCCTTTTGTCTCCAACTAGATGAGTAAGAATCTGATATGGTCCAGTAAGCTCTATTTCAAAGTAGGTCGTGGTTTCAGAAAATCCTTGAGTATCAGCGGAAATACCGTTATTGACCGAGGATGCCAGCCGACTAGGTGTTAAAAAAAACTATTCTGATACGAAAACAATTAGTCATACAACTGAAAACCTTGGGATGCACTCCGGTGGATTTGCGTTGGTTTGCGACGACGCTACGGTGGACGAGGTTTTTCGATCAATCTGTCTTGGTGTGGAACACGTTCTTTACTCCTCAAGTGTAAATTGCTGCTACACGACCAGCAGAAGTCCATTTTTCTATTCGCATTGAGGCCTACTTGCGAACACTAAACACGACACACAAGTAATCGCAGTTCGACTTGATATTTGACAGTCGATTGTCAAACACAAACGCTGACAACCTGGTTCACCTACGACACAAGGAAACCAGGTTGATTCAGTTTTTTACATCTAGTTTATAACAGTGAAAAGTCTTGAACCCTCTTGACAGTTTCTTGCATTCTGTAAACATCTCAACTGTTGACAATAGTCTTGATTAAAAACATGAGCAAGTGGTGACTAGCAGAGCCTGCAACTTGTACGGCAAACGATACATGCACATGCATTCAAGCAAATAGGTCAACGGGAACGGTTACACTGCGATTATTAAAAAGTGAACGCCTACACTCAAGGTGATAACTAACACTGAGTGCGTGAACACAAAGACAGGAAGACGACGTTTGTTGTACATCCACAGCGCTTTATATGAGGCAAAATGGACCTACTAAATTGTCCAAGTCGATCTCTGCCACATGATAATCGACAACAACCTGCACCGATTTGGCGTCTGGGTCGATTTGCTCTGTCTTCAAACAATTTGTCCCGAAAGCGTCTTGCAAAGTGACCTCTAAGGCCATACGAATTTGTTGTTGATCAGGTTCGACCAGTTGGGGCAGACCTACAACGGTACGAGGAAAATAAAAATACACGTGTGCTTGTGTAAATGCAACGACTTATCGGATCTTTTACTCGGTAGCACGTGTAGAGATTGTCACAAGTCAAAAGATTGGAGAGACGTTAGAAGAGCATAGGACGTTCTTCCTCATATCTGGAGTCTCAAAAATAAGTGCTGGTTTGGTTGTCCAACTGGGTAATGGAAATGCAAACGTTTCTTCGTCAGCTGAAGTGGAAGCCCGCAGTCAGTACTCAGCCGTCTGCAGATCAACACGCCCAAAACTGAAATTTTTTCTGAAACGCACTTTTCCCACCAACAAGTAAACGACTGGACTGATGGAATAATAACTGACCCGGTTGGACAGACTAAAGATGAAGTTCCGCGCTGCGTTAATACCACGGGGACGTCCTTCGTGTACATACGGAAGACGTTCTAGTTTCACGATGGAACAAGCAGCCGCGCTCAACCACGCGTCTACTTACCTCGTGCTTGTGTAAGCAAGTGAAACCAGACCACTGAAAGGTTTGAAACATTCGACCACTAGTATCTCCGATGTGACGTCATCCTTACAAGGTTATTTGCAGCATCATGCCCAGATTTGAACGTTTACTTTGGTGGTGAACTAGACTGGTTCGGGAAAGGTACATGCAAAACGCATAGAATTTAAGTTTGTTTTTCAATTTCCGTTACTGGCACAAGAACTGAGTTTCCACATGTGCCGACTTGGCCATCAATCAGGACGCGTGAACAATGGCTACCCAAGCGGCTGACCTGTCTTTCCAGAACAGACAGCCACGGAATTGAAAGAGCCGGTGGTGGTCGAGTGGTTCAGAGCGTTTGATTACCACCTCAGAGATTCGAATCCCTGCCGTCACCGGTTACTTTCATGGTAGACAATATTCGACTGTCGACCGGCTCGTCACCAGACCTGACCTGTTGGGATCTTATGTGGTTTACCACTCCAAGTCTCAGAGTCTGCTTGACGATTTACCCTTCCACCGCACTCATGCGCAAGCATGTAGAAAAAGTAACGCCCCCTGCACCTCGGATGGTGTGAATACATCATCAAACACGCGGATCTCATCTGGAGTTCTTAATCACAGCTGAGCCTCCTTAATAGTCTTGGAAAGGCTCAACATGAGAACGTGGCTTTCTAATTTCCCCAAACAATCACACCAGGTCACGTACACAGAAGGATGAAAGCAATCTGGGGTCGTTCACATCGGACCGACGACTAACATTCCTTTTCCAATGAACGACGAGACTGTTCGCCTATTCGTTGCCCTTGTCGTCTTTTGCAGGTGAATCCCAAACTGTTACGGTGCGATCTCTGAATGATCGGTCGAGATGCTTGGGCAGCCCTGCGTTATTTACCGAGGTGTGCGGAACAGTGAGGCTGTTAATTGTTGCGAGGATCTTGTGCCATAACTTTCATGCGACTCTCTTCGTGTCGTACACATCCCTCAACCGAATTCCATGACGAACTAGTTACCACTCGCACTACTCTGTAAAAAAAAATTAGTTTTTCAGCCCATCTAAATAATAATCAAGCAGTCCATTGGCTTTGAAAATCATCCACAAATACTTATTTATTACTAGTTATGTACATTTGTCGAGTCATGCGATATCTAAACTGAGAACAATAAAACCTGAAGACATTCACAGAATGACTAATTTTAATGTATTAGTGCTCAACTAATCAGTGAAAATACAACTAACCAACCAGTAGTTGTCCCATCTCTCGTGTCATAATTCATCGGCGGTAATTCAAGCTTATCGAATATCACTGGGACTCGAACTGGGCAAGCAATGTTAGGTTATCCCTGACTGTGTTCGTCAGGGTTGCCCTCTTTCAACCTTCGTGTTCAATTTTGTAACTGAGCTGATTCTTGAGATAATCCTATCCTTGCGTGGGGATAGCGGCATCGCTCTTTGCTCAGACAGTAAACCGTCTGATTTGGAATACGCTGGCGATATTGTTCTTCTGGACAATACATCCACTTCCACAGCTTCGTGCCTCTTAAGTTGAAAAGGAACCTAATTAGGTGCCTCGTAAACAGAGCAAGACGAATATGTTCGGAGGACACAACTGAGGAGGAACTCCGAACGGTGCGAAGGATTTTCACGCAGAACAGCTACCCGGACCGTCTAGTTGATAAAATGATGCAGATAGAGCGGAAAACGCCAAGAGAGTCCATGGTGAAAAGGAAGCCAGTATACATAACTTTGCCATTCAAAGGCGGCGCGTTGGCAGAGAAGGCCCAGAAAAGATTGTCCGGCGTCATCAGCAAAACGTTTGACGCAGCTAATCTGCGGATGTTGTTCCAATCCAGACCAGCAGCGACTTTGCGGTTGAAAGACAAAATACCCGATTCTGCAGCCTCATTCTGTGTGTACTCATTCACTTGTTCCTGTGGGACAATGTACATCGGCCGCACAACCAGGAGTTTGTCTGAACGTATCCGCGAACACCACCCTGCATGGTTGAACACTGGAGCAATTGAATCGCTCACTAGTGCAGTCGTTTCACACCTAGCTGAATCCAGTCACACGGTGAACGTGTCCGAGGCTTTCCATGCTCTGTATAAGATCCGGGGTCGACAATCAAGACAAGCGAAATGTCGCATCCTGGCCACTGCTGAGGCTGTCGGCATCCGCCTACACAACCCCCCTCTGTGTGCCCAAAAATCAATTTGTGTGTGCTCTTAAGCTGCCCTGGCCCTCCCTCCACTCTGCAACAGGCCACAGGAGAACTGACATAATATGCGAGGAACAATCCACATCCGGTCTTGATTAAGCCTGGATTATAATTATTTTCCATCCTTTTTTGTCACCAATAATCTCTATGACTTCCTGTTTCTCTAATTGGTCCAATTCCTCAACTTTTCGCATATTACTCTGATTTTCAGGTCTTTTTCACTTTATGCTTTCTGCCCTTTGCTGGACGATGTTGGAAGGTGGCAACCGGAACCAGAGCGAGGTTAATGGCTGAATAAACTGAAACCGAAAACCTGATAGAGCAGTGGACGTTTGTGGCTACGGCTTAAACCCCTTCTAGTGTACTCATACACAAGCATGTAATAAACTGAAAAGGTATGTAGTATTACCGTGAACAGCAAGTTGTTGAACCATCCTAGATGGGGCGTGTAATTTCCACCAATGTGTGGGACCGACAATAATGCACGCTTGTGATTCGCGTTCCCGTTGGGGCTCCATCGATGCAACGACTGATTTCCAACAAGTGAGGTGAAACAGTGTCTCACAGTGATGTTTTCAATGATTCTCACTAGTGGGTCGAACATCGAAAATGGAAAATGTATTATTCTGTACCAATTCCAATATCTTACTACTCCTAATTCCGCTTATCCAACGGCTGAGTTTCGACACACGTAACTCAATTTCTCTGTAGTTTTCTCCCCCGAAATGATCCTAACAGGATAAAAGTCCGGTGTCTTATTCAACAGTGTTTAACATCGAGCAGGTCCCGATTGGTGTTATTAGTGAGTAATCCAGTAGGCGAAAAAATGATGGCGATAGAGGATCGTGTATAGGAACTACTAGTCGACCCACCTCGGGGAGGCAATCCTTGCATGGCCGCACGGAGAACCACATTCTGTACGGCATCTGCGTACATATCATTGGTTGGATTTGATTGCCACTAAAAATGCGAGAAAATGGTCGATCATTCGATTGACGGGGAAAAAAGGGTAGAAAACCAACAACGGGTAGAAGAATGATTGTATAAGTATCATGATCATTACTCACAACAATTGATCTCAACTGAATGTACACTGTTAGACAAGGAATGAAGCCATATGATTTCTGTACATTAATAATCTAGAAGAAACCTGGAGCGCTTTATTGAGCGGGACTGACTACGGGAGAGGTTTGGGTGCAATGGGTGTGAAGAGCGACCTTTTCCGCAAACACGATGAATGCGGCTATATGACTACTACGTAATTTTATACCAGAAACAGGACTAATGATGTGTAAACATCTGCAACGTTGGCAAAGTGATACAAAAGAGGCGCATGAGCGAGTACTGGAAACCAGCTCGTGCGGAACATTCATGCAGTTAGCACTCGGTTGTGCGAAGGCTAAAGATGCATCCTCAAACAAAAAGGCCAGACAAGGTTCCACCAATCGTCCTCGTACTCCAAACTGGGCGACCGAGCAATACAAGAGCACACAATACCTCCAAGAATTTAAGTGGATTCAATTCCTTCGCGAACATCCTTTACATTTTTCTCCATGTTATCCCCTTCCGTATTTGTGATGTTGATATTATGCTTGACTCCAGGTCAGGGGCATTATAATAGCAACAACAATACAGAAAAGCGAAGAACAGTAAAGTCCGGTTCTAGCAGAACGGGAAAATAACGGCAGAACAAAAAATAATTATCGGGAATATACGCTGTTGCACGGGGGACAAATCAGCAGACTGAGGAGTGCCAATCTGTCATAGTTTCCGAGTTCGGTGGGGGGAGGGGACAATGGACGCAGCTTCCCACATAAACTGAGATATGTAAGGACCAGTTATCTCGTAGAATAGCACCGAGAAATTTCACGAGGTCTACCGTTGCAAGGGCATCCGAGTTTATGGTGGTCGTGCCTTCTATAAACCGCGATCAGAAAGTGGAAAAGTGCACTTGTGCCGCCTAGCCGTGTTTAACAAAAGACTAGTGATAAAAACGACAACACAATCTACGAGTGTAAACAGCAAGTGACTGACGTACTTCCAAGTGAACCTGTTGTGGCCGCCACGTGACGATTACCGCACCGAACACACAAAATTGAACCACATTTTGCTCTTCCGTGAGTAGTTTGACAGTACCCGCTAGCAGAGTTAGATGAAATTTGAGCAAGTTTGCGCTGCCAGTGAACGGAATGGAGATAAGCTGACCAACAGTCGTGGTAGCCAATTCAGTATAGGCTAGACAAGCAGAGATAGGATGTATCAACGTAAAGTATGTCTTTCGAACGGAGGCAACAGATTTTAGCATTTGAAAAATACGAGACCCCGAATACATTCTTCTACAAAAATGCAAAGACTAACGAGTGTTTAGTGCAGATCGACTGAAAATGCGACATTCCCAATACGACGCATGATTTGGTGATGCTTAGAGCTACTAGAAGACCATAACCACTAAGGTACACCAGAAAATACAAACCCCATCTAGCCTGCTGACCACCGAGATCATAAATGGACCTACGGAGAAATGGCAGTTTTACATCCATCTCCTTCTCAACTTAACAATTCGTGGATTTTTACGCTTTGTGGTCAATTACATCAAACACAAACGACCAAAATAAAAGGCTTATTATGTAAAGTCGACCTACGTGAAACTTCCTTAATACCACAGACTGTTGCAATCAAATCATTGGACAAACAGAACAGGATTAATTTGATGTACCACGTATACCGCGGTGGCATTCAGATCAATCGTTAGCTTGGTCACTTAAGCCTTTTGTAAAAAATCACTACGGTAAAAACGGAGGAAATGACTCCAAAGCCATAGAATGAACTGAAAAGGTATATCAGACGATATCTAACCTACTTGGTAGTTCTTTCGGTGTTAGAATGTGATAGGCGAAATTCTTCTTCACCAACACGCCGGAAATTTGTTGACCCTCTTTTGGTGGATTACGAGCCAGACTGCCCAACACTTTGGCAATTTTCTCGCCACGAAATCGCATTGTCACGGGGACACAGTTCTTTGGAGTGAATATTTCCAAGCGGCACGTTTCGTCATCTTCGTACTCACGTTGAAGCGCACCAGCCAAACGAAGCATTTCGTTTTGCTCTCCATGCACGAGAATCTGAGAATGAGAAAACGGTGACAAGGGGGCTGAGCATCTGTGCTCTTGCACTGAACATCGCGTGCTCATAGTTAATGATAGCAGTACACTGAACGGGGGACAGTTTCGGGGTGTGGTTGTTGCGCCAACGCGGTATGAACTGATCGCCACTGAGATCACAAAGTAGTAATAGAGTAGTGCATTTTTGAAAGGATGGAAAACTGCTACATCACCAATGACAGACACTGAGGAGCTACAGAGCGAAACATAACAGATCATGAGAGAAAACAGCAGTCTAAAAGGTGGCCGAGAGAACGGAAAGACAGACGATCGACAAAAGTGCATTTAGTGGTTTAATAAGAGGTTAACGAAGGAAGGATTCTATCAACTTATCAAATAAAATAGTGCGATACGGTTGGTATCAGTGAAGTGATTTGCCTCGTTTTTTTATTACATGCTTGCGCATGAGTGCAGTAGAACGGGCATTACCCCATAGCCAGGAAGGCTCGATGCGCTAGTGGGGATAAGCTGCAACCAGATCCTGAGACTTGGAGTGGCGAAGAACCACATAAGGTCCCATAGGTCCGTGTGGTAACGATCCGGACGACAGCGGATTGCTGTCTATCACCAAAGTAACTGGTGATCACGGGGATTCCAACCTTGGACCTCCAAGGTAGTAAGCAAACGCTCTAACCCACTCAATCACCGCCGGTCGGTGTTTGGTTTATCATCGGATAATTTTCTATCCCATCCGATCAAACGAAGCAAACTCGACTGGTCGGAAAACGCTTTTCGTATGTCGGAAGAACGTCTGCTGTGTAGTGCACTGCGCGCGATCCTTCCATCGGGATAGACAAAACGATGACGTCTAGAAGAGAACTGAAAAGCGCGCGTGGAGAACAGATTATGTAAGTGTTCCACTTCTCCCGGGTTGTGGTACAAAAGATCCCGTTGCCAGACAGTGCAAGAAACTGAGGGAAATGACAGCAGACCAGGAACAGCAGTAGTTCTGTCTCAATGGTTTTAAATATTTGTGTTGGTTGTAGCTCAGGTTGTTGGTTGCCATGATGTTCTGAACGCTGTGTTTGGCGTTTAGATCGCAAGCGTTTCATCACCAGTCGAGGTGACATCGTCAGTAGTTTTATCACTTTCTATGGAGTCAGACTATTTGAGGATGGATATGTGCATACGACCAGACCGCATGCTCTGTCTGGTGTTCACATTTCTTTATTGGCCCTCATCCATTCACGAGTACAAAACCCGTTTGTCACAGATGAGTGCCGTAGTATTCGGTGAAATAAGCTTCACTGTCCGTAACAGTGCGATGACGATATGTGGAGTTCGAATGGGCCCGAAATTGCTGCTTAATCTCCGGAGGAAAATGCACTTTATGATAACTGGCACGTAGAAAAAAATTAACCAGAGTACCAAATATTGAATATGCATCTACTTACCTAAAACAGCAAAGCGTTAAACCGAAGTTGTCATCCGGAATACGGCTGCATGAATATACATCCGAAATCTGCGCAAATTGTGTAGACTCTTGGCGGACTGGTCGTCTTCCGTTTTCCGGTTTCAGTGCCCCTAACATAACCGAACGCCTTGCGCTCGATCGGCTTGACCGCACCATTAGGTAACAAAAGGCGAGACGACAGCTAGCTACTGCCACACAAATTACAGTGTTAAAAAGCCGCGTGGCATTTTGTGCAAGGGCGATAGTGGACAAAGGTCGTTTACTATCCCGGCCCAACTATTTAGTTCAGCTTTCAATTTTTCGGAGGTATTTAGAAAAAACTGCGAAATCGTCTAAACAAACACAGGATAATCAACTGAAATCCAGGGCAAAAGGACAACCATACACCAAGGCAGCGACAGTTTAGATTACAAACCCAAGCAACCCTCATTTGAAACTCGATGACCGGTCAATAAAACGTCGAAAACGAGCTCTGTTTCATGCTATCTTCAAGTGTAGTCGCCTATTCGAGATGTGTAAAGTAGCCTCTCGACATAAGACAATTCTGCGTGGCCTATGTGCCGAAATTCTTCGGCCTAGCCTCGTCACTCAGCTGGTAGAGTGCGCACGGTACTAAAGTGTGGGTAGCAATCATGCGTGGATTTAAATCCCACCGGGGTCACTGACTTCTAACGTCTAGATCATCTCAACATCCATTAAATTTGTGAAACCTCACTTCAAAAGCATTTTAACCGAAAAAATTTGGATCTCTTCAACGTATTCTGAAAATCAAAAGAATGTATGGAACTTACCACATAGCTTGGCTTCAGTTCACGGATGAATGCGCTTGTTTGTTGGTAGTCTGTGTGTGCCGAAAAACTGATATAATCCACCGAACATTTCAACGGTAACGTTTGTCCAGACATTGTGGGAATCTCGGCTGGAAGAGAGAGGATTTGCTTTGCCGGCGTACCCTCAACACAATAGCCCGCGATGATTACACCGTTTCGTTTGTCGGTGCACCAGTTCTCGAACAATTCCCGACTGAGACCAGACTGCATCATACCCGGACTAGCCATAACAACGCATGGGCCGGAATCATCGAAATGTTCAATACTCTATATAACAGGTCACAGCATAGGATTCGGAACAATGATTCGGAAACGGTTTTTGATCGATCCGACGAAACCACTTTCAAGTAGTAAACAGTGAAGGCGACAAAATCCCTTACGGATACTTTCAAATGAATATCCTACGGTAACCAGACTAGTAAAAGGATAATGAACAAGATGAGACGTTTGTTCTCACTGCACAGAGGGAGGGCATTGCGTGCCGGCAGCTTGCGGGTAGTTCCTTCCATATATACTCTTGTGTTCGTAATCAGTGGCAGCAAACCATGCAATTGGTGTACTCCATTTATTTTTAAGAATGTAAATGCAACAAGACGGAAGCCGGCGAGTAAGCAAGTAGGCAGGTAAATGAGCTGAGCTACGTGGGCGTTACCACGAGAACAAGTAAAACCAATCGATACACAGCAAGATCGACCAGTACATACTACTCGCGCTGAATCATGATTAAAGACCAACATCAAGCAGGCGTATGTCCATGAGTGAGAGGAATATTGATTGGTTGTTTGCGTGATTTCAACCAGACAAAACACATACCAATAATCGATCACAGAACCTGGTGAGGTATACAAATGTACCGGACACTCAACTACATTAAATGTGATATAAGGTAACTAGAACCCCGGAATTATTTTAGTCTCCGTACGTCCCGGGAATATATTAAAATTGCACACAAATGTGCATCGGTGGAATGAATCAGGGTAATGCGGCAGGAACAGGGGACTAGGTGAGACAGCTAAGTGTCAAGACTCGTCGTCTTGATGTATTGACACTCCATTTTTTCATCTACCTGATACTTTGCTGCGTATGTTGAAGAGGGTGAGCGACTTTTTAATTTCAAACACGATGTCGCAATGATCTAACATCCAGATGCACCAACACGTCGTCAACAAGGTCGCTGCTCTCAAAACACACCCACCAACAAAGAAACCACGCGTATCTACCCACTGTGGACCAACTAAACCACTCTCTCCGTGCAGACACTGTGATGTGGCATTTCCATAGATTCCATTTATTCAGGAGCAACCGATGCGAACGCTGTCGCCAATTAGAACACAAGAATGGTTTCTGTCAACACTAGGATTCCAAAAAAGAATGTCCAACCCACTCAGGCCACGTGCCAATGCCGACCAGCTGTCTGTGCACTCCTACGACTTAGTCATAACTTCCAGACTGCAGATAGCTGGACGTCGGAAGTTTGTTGTTCAGACCAATGAACATTATGTTCGCCTTCAACCAGACACCGCATCTGACATTTCTGTCATACCAGGAAACACATGGACGAAGACCGGCCGGCCAGAAATCCAGCCTACTTCACTGACTGCAACTAACGCTTGCGGCGGCTTATTAAAGCTTACCGGTTAACTTCGGTGTACTGTAACTTTTAGTGACAAGACAGTCTCCGTGGCCTGTTTCGACACCAAACTCGACATTAACCTACTGGGAGCAGACTGGATTGACTAGGTAGGTTTAAATCACTTCTCGGTCAACAGTGTTGCGGCCAAATCTAAGCGACGTCTGGAGTTCCGTCAACAGATTAACTAATTCAACAATTCGTCCGTTTTCCAAAACGGTACAGGCTTGTGTACACAAGTCCAAGCCACGCTACAGCCCAAACAGAACAGTCAGCCGGTGTTCCGCCCAAAACACCCAGTGCCAGCCACTGATTGACCGAGAACTTAAACACTTCGAGGACCTTGGAATTTTGACGCGTCACGTTGTTGGTAGAAAAACAACCGGAGCCATAAAACTTTGCGGTGGTTTCTTTACAGGCCTTACCGTCACTCCAAACTCCGACTATTATGTACTACTTGTTTCGGAGGGCATCTCTACAATACTGAACGGTGGCACCTATTTTGCAAAGGTCGACGTAGTCGAACCGTACTCTCAAATTGGAGTCGCACCCTAACTTAGACACCTGCTGACAAATAACACTCACCGTGACCTGTACCAATTCGCGCGCCTGCCATCTGGAGTTAAAATCGACCCAGCTATTTTCCAACGTGTAGTGGACACCACGTTAACAGGACTAGAAGGAACGACTGTATATTTAGATTGTGAGACATATACAGAGATCGTTGTGACCGGATACTTCACCGACAAACCTAACAGCCGCTTGGAGAAAGCCCTATAACGCAATCAAAAATCCGGGTTCCGATCACGTCAAGAGAAATGACAATTTTTCTTGAAAACGACCAAGTACCTTGGGTTCTGGTAGAAATTTATTGCTCAATAACACAGCGTAGTCGAGATCGTTGGTAGGTTGTCGACGTTTCGGTCACCACGGGTAACCTTTTTCAAGACTGGTTTTGCAACCGAATGAAACTGGAATAATAGCTTAGGGCAATTGGGTGTTAGTCACAGTGTGTTCGTGTGTTGGTCTGTGTGTTTGTGATGTTGTTTTAGTGTAAGGGGTGGGTGGGTGGGTTGAATCTTCGTCCATACTATGTGTCCGTGTTAGTGGGGTCATTTGAGGTCAACAAGGTGCTATGACCCGTTTTGGTGTTTATCCATCCGCGTCGTAAGTGCCATCCATATACTTGAAATCTCTGCCCCATCGTTGCGATTGAGACACGATTGGTGGGCGTTAATTGCCAGAGCCTCCGCGTAGAGACGTTCGGTGTACGTACGGAACCCACATTGGAGGATTCTTGTGTTTTCGTAGTCGATGGTGTGGTTTTCGGATATGGCATGAAGTGCGATTGCAGAGTCGCGTTCTAACTTTCTTAAAGCCATTTGGTCCCTCGGTCTGCATTTTTTTTTATTTTTGTGTTCTGCGATTCTGGTTTTGACCTGTCTGCATGTTTGCCCAATGTACTGAGCGGGGCATTCTTTGCAGTTGATCATGTAAACACAGTTGTTCTGTTCGTGTATGTGTTGAGAGGCATTGGTTCTTGTGAGATGGCGTCGCAACGTGTCATCTATTCGGAAGAAAACGCGAACACCATACGCACCAAGTACTTTCCTGATCGCCTCCGATGTGCCCGATCTGTACGGGATGCCAACGGAGGTTAGCCAGTTTACGTCCTTCTCGTCGTGTGTTGCTGATTTGTTTCTTAACACATCGGTTATTAGTCTTCGTGGGTAGTTGTTGTTTTGAAGGACCGTGTGTAAGCGTTGCATTTCCTGTTTATGAGTGACACCGTCGTTGCACAATTTATCGACTCTGTTGGCTAGTGACGATACGAGTGCCCGTTTTATGCATTGTGGATGGGCTGAGTTAAAGTCAAGATATCTGTCGGAATGTGTAGGTTTCCTGTGAATGCTCACTGTAAACCTACGGGAGTAGTTTACTTGTAGTCGACAGTCAAGGAAACTGATGACTCTCTCAGTGCTCTCAGTCTCCATTGTGAATTGAATTGAGGTAGACTGATTATTGAGACATTGTAGAAAGTCATGCCTGTGTTCTGATTTCAGAATTGCAAACGTATCGTCTACATATCTGACATAGATTCGTGGTGGATTGTGAAATGTGGCCAATGCTTTAGTTTCGATCGAGTGTAAGAACAGATTAGCTACAATGGGTGATACAGGAGAACCCATGGCTACGCCGTCAGTCTGTCTGTACAATGATTGGTTAAATGTAAATAAGGTGGAAGTGAGGCATAGCTCAACGCCAGTGATAATATCAGTTGGATTCAATGGACATCTATGTTCTAAGGTGGTGTCATTGATCAATATGGAGTGTAGAAATTCCAAACTGTCTTTAATGGGCACGCTTGTGTAAAGAGATGTCACATCAAAGCTCACCGCTGTTTCGTCTTCTCCTAATACGACAGACTTTAGAATGCGGGAGAAATCAAAGGCGTCATTTATGTGACTTACCACCATTTTTTGGTACGGCTTTAGTAGTGTGCTGATGTACTTGGCTAACATATAGGTTGCACAAGGGGTATAATCCACAATTGGTCGGATAGGTGTGCCGACTTTGTGGATTTTTGGTAGTCCGTAAAATCTTCCAGGTCTGTTCGTCTTAGGATTCAAAGCAAACCATAGAGACTTCCCTAGCTTTTCTTTCAGCCCAGAAAGGTATTTGCTTATCTGTGCCTTTGTTTTGTTCAGTGTGGCGTTGGCTTTCTTTTCTTCAATTCTTTCATATGGTCCATCTTCCAAGTGTTGTCGAACTTTTGATTCATAGTCGGACCTATTAAGAACGATTGTAATGTTGCCTTTGTCAGCTTTGGTGATGTGAATCGATTTGTCACTTTGCAGTGTGGTTAGTGCCTTCTGTTCGTCTTTTGATAGATTTGACGAAATTGGTTTCTGATTCCTGAGAATACTACATATTCTGAGTCTGATTTTATTGGCTTTTTCGAGCGGTAGTTTTTCCAACGCACCTTCCAGTGGAGGGACTATTTCTTGGGGCGTTAGAGGTTTCTTGTTTAAATTGAAATTTAGACCTTTCTGTAGCAACTGTAGTTCCGCAGAGGTCAACATTCTGTCTGATAAGTTTTTGACTGCATTTTTAGGGTCAGTCGGTTGGAATATTCTTAATTCCGGGTTTTGGTTTTTTACGGAGGTGTTCTTCTGGAGTAGCCTGTCGTATTTTCTTATCTGGCGCGATTGACAGGTTTTGAATGCGTGTAAACGTCGGCGTTCGGTGATGACATTGATCTCATTGAGTATGTTTGGCGGTAGCAAACAATTCAAGCAGTCATCCAGGTTTCGTATTCTGTAGCATATGGAACTGATTTTGATTGTGCAGTCGTGAATACGTTGTCGTAGAAACGTACGAGAAGCGACCAAAGCTGCCTTTACGGAGCGCACAGAATTGTCAGGCGGTTTCACACGAAGCGAGGCTGGAATGATGTTGTTGTGGAGACATCGCTGATTGAACACACGGTGATTATTCCAATTTGCAAGCTTTTTTTCCAGAGTAATCCGATTGGTGATAAGGATTAATGTGTCAGAACCGAAATCGGTTCGGAGTGGGTTCGTTTTTGACGCTGATGGTCGCCATCCAGACCCAGAAAATGTATGACCAATACAACGAATGCCAGCGCCAAAGGACGTACCGTCGATCTGATCCTTCCTGGGCCTCGATAGACACCACACTGCTTTTCTCGCAGAACTACATCGCTTGCGGGCACCACTTAATCAACTCTAACGGAAAGACCATCTTTGGCGTTTGTCGCAACAGGACCAACCAACAAGTGACCAACTACAACCTCAAATTACTAATCAATGTGGAAGCTGATGCTCCCAACTACGGTGCCGGCACCGTTAACTCCCAAGTGTCTCCCGACGGGACAGACAAACTTGTGGCTTATGCTTCCTACATACTGAACTCTGTAGAAAGAAATTGCGGCCAGATTGAGAAAGAAGCCCTTGGCATCATTTTTGACATCAAAATGTTCCACCAATTCATCCACGGTCGCCATTTCAAGCTTCTCACAAAGCATAAACCGTTGATATCAATTTTTGGATCCAAAAAGGCATTCCAGTTCACTCTGCCAGTCATCTACAAAGGTAGGCTACGATTTCAAAATACTATTCCGGAAAACAGAGGACTTCGGTCAAGCAGGCGGCCTACCTCGCCTAATAATAAATCATCATGGGTACGATGATGAAGCCGTTATCACAGCCATTCCAACCGAAGATGGTGTCCTCGAAGAACTATCAGATACTGTGCGTGCTACACTTGTCACCTTAGAGCAAGCCCGCAACTCGATTCTACAGCAAGTTATCACATTTATCCAACATCGTGGCCTGGGAGGACATACTATGGAGACATGCTACATCTTCACCGCCGACGTGAACCCCCTTTTGCTGTTGACGCATGTCTCATGTTATCCCACAGAGTAGTGGTCCCAGTCTCACTAAGTCGTGTCATACTGAAACAATTTGACATTGGTCATCCGGGAATAAGTCGTATGAAGGCAATAGCCAGAAGCTACACATACTGGCCCGGGATGGATGATGACACTATCAGTGTACTTCATCAATGTTCGCAATGTCAAAAAGCATCAAAATTGCCGCCACGTCAAACACCATCTCCATGGCCAATCCCAGAACACCCCTGGTCAAAAATTCATGTTGATTTTGCTGAATCCATTGGCGGTACATCCCATCTCCTGGTTGTCGACGACCTCTCGGAATGATCAGGAATAGTGCCGGTCAACCCCGCCACTTCACATGGAACAGCAGCAGTCCTGTATCGAATATCTGCACAGCGTGGATTACCTGACCAAATAATGCCCGACAACGGATCTCAATTCACATCGGCGGTTTCCCACGATTTGAGCCAGAAACTCAATATTAAACATTCTCGCAAATGTACCACCAACAATCTAACGGACAGGGGAGATGCTTTGTGGGTACATTCAAGCGGACACCACTCAAGTCAAAAGCGAGGGGGGGGGCACGGATTTTTATCCCTGTACCTAACAACACTAAACGCCAACACTCCACGGGGTGTATCCCCGGCTGAAATAATAAAGGGTCAACAACTGAAGACTGTTCACAACACCCTATTCCCATCAAAAAAACTAGCCAACGAAACAGAAAGATGGCTTTCACGTTGGTGCTTCGGTCTATGCAAGCGACGACAGAACGAGGAACCTGCACTGGGTCAAAGCTGTAATTACTGATCGGAGGAGGACCATACTTTACGAGGTGGGGACAGATAACAGAACATGGATCGGCCACGAAAACCAGCTGCACAGACGATACAATGGGACCCTAAACCGGTCACGTGAACAAGGAGTTCCACTAGAAACCATCTTGAATACATTCAGACTGTCAACACTGGCACTACGGACCAAAGAACCGGAAAAAAGCTACTACCACGTCGTTGGCCTGATCGACCATAGAAACCCACTGCACGACTGTAACTGGATCGTAGTCGTTTAAGCTACAATTACCAACCAAAAAGAGAGGTGTTAGGAAATTAGAAATGAAAGACTTTTTCCAGGCAAGCCATTGATCAACTCGAACATACCAGGCCGTATCGAATAAACAAGAATCAATAATTTATCGGATCACACAAGTTGTAACCACTCTTGCTAATCGAGCAGTCATCTGCCGTTGTTTTGACGAGATGAGTTGTCGTCTTATGACATGTTATAGTGGGCTGGAGCGATCTCCCATGAACTTCACGACTACAAAGAATTCCATACTGCATCGGTCATCGCACAGAATAATCAGGACCCCGCTGCCCATTGCATCGAGCGGGGTGGGTAGTGATACGGGGGCTACTGCACAGAGGTCCCTCTCTTTTATTCAACCTTTGTCTTCTGTCCCTAACCACCCATCTTGGCCCCATCTATCCAACCATATTACTCCCACTGATAACACGAACGATACTCGCAACGATTCATTGTCAAATAGTGTCGGGGATAATCCTGTCTGGTAACTCACATTTTTTCAAGCCTCGTCAGCCTCTGAACCTCGGCTCTTTTAACGTGCACACACTCATACAGGCCGGTCAGTAGGTGTACCTAGCGCTCACAATGGACTCTCTGAAGATTGATGTCTGCTGTGTAAGTGAAACGTGTATCCAGTATTCCAGTAGTGTGATTCAAATAACTGCTCCTGGTATCTCATCCAGGTGTTTTCTGCGCACTTCAGGAGACGAAGTAGCTCGAGCTGCGGGTCAACGTGGTGTAGGAATAGTCTCGACTGACAAGGCCGAGGCTGTTCTTTTAGACTGGATCCCTGTTAACAGTCGTTTATGTGCAATGGGAATCCAGTGGTCAGTCGGCGTTCGAAAGGATAGTTATGTTAAGCGCAATTTGTTTGTGATCTCGACGTACGCCCCAACGGACTGCAGCTCAGACGCGCAGAAAGATGAGTTCTATGATGAACTCGCCACCCTCGTTCGCAGCAGTAAAGGTCCTGACATTGTAGTGCTAGCTGGTGACTTCAATGCACAAGTTGGCAAACTCAGTGTGTCAGAAGCCTGTTAAGGTGGACGTTGTGCTTTACCTGCTGAGCGCACAGATAACAGGGATAGACTTCTCCAGTTTTGTGCAGACAATCGATTGTTCTTATCTAGCACCAATTTTCGACACAGCTCGCGTCGCATAGCGACATGGCGATCAAACTCTACAGGTAATTTAAACTAGATTGATCATATCACCGTAAGCTACCGGTGGCGCAGTTCTGTTCAGAACTGCAGATCTTACTCGTCCACGTACGTAGAGTCGGACCATGCATTAGTTTTTATGCGATTATCTCTCCAGCTCCATGGTCATCGTCGCAAACCGCAAACCCGATTAGCCGTGCAACGTGTGTGACCCAGAAGTGTCCACCCGTTATGAGCAGAAGTTAGCACATGAGCTAGGATATACGACGAATAGTAATGTAGATGAGCATTGGGCTCGTATCAAACAGGCGATGCACGTTGCAGCAGGTTTCGCCTGTGGTCCTAGATCCGATGTCAGTCGAAAATACTGGATTTCGCAAGAGTCACTGAGTATAATGGAGAAAAAGTGTCAGCTCTCGAACCGTAAGGAGATGAATAAGATATGAAGATATCTACAGAAGCAAGTTACTAAAAGCCTTAAGAATGATCGCCAAAATTGGTGGGTTAGGGCATCCGAAGAAATGGAAATAGCAGCTGCTTCAGGTAACAGTCAAAGACTGTTCAAAGTTATTCGTGACATCGGTGGACGGCGCATCCAGGTCAGTGAAACGATTTGCGATAGAAATGGAGAACCCATCCATGGCAAACAGCAAAGGCTTGACCGCTGGACCGAATACTTCAAGGAACAATTTAGGTGGCCGCGCGCTAGTGTAGTTACTCTTGTATCGACAACTACGACTCCTTGGGTGGTATCATTTGAGCCCCCATCGGAAGTAGAAGTAGAGTCGTTCATTCGATTACTAAAGCGAGGGAAAGTGGCAGGTCCCGACAAACTTTCCTCAGTTTTTTTCAAACTGGGTGGAGATGCTCTGATAAAATCACTTACCACCCTGCTCCGTGACATCTGGAACCAGAAGCGTGTTCCGTTAATATGATAATAATAGCAATAATATATGATTGTTCCCATCTTCAAGAAGGGAATACGCAATGACTATAGTACCCATCGTGGGATTACCTTCATTCCGATAGTCACCAAAGTATTAGCTTCGATTCTGCTGCATCGTCTTACACCGGCTCGCGAGAGGAATGTCCGCGAACAGCAGGCTGGGTTCCGCCCAGGTCGAGGATGCATCGACCAGATTTTTACTCTTCGCCGACTACTTGAAACGCGTCACACGCACCGCCGACCGACAATAATGCTTTTCTTAGACTTGAAAGGCGCCTTCGATTCAGTTGATCGGACATCGCTTTTCAGTGTTCTTCATCGAAAAGGTATGCCCAAGAAGTTCGTGAACCTAATGAGATCATTGTATTCTCACACTTCTTGCCGCGTTAGGGTTTACGGTGAACTATCCGGTCGGTTCGAAACGACCAGTGGTGTTCGACAGGGATGCCCTTTGTCTCCATTCCTGTTCAACTTCGTCATGGACGAAATAATGAAGAGTGAGCTGCAAAATCTTCAGGATGTAGGCGTCGAACTAGGAAATAGTGAAAAGCTATGTGACCTAGATCAATCGCCGACGATCCTGTCCGCTTGTTCGAATCCGCGGAACATGCTCAGCGTGCACTAGAAAGACTCACAAAAGCTGTAGCTCCATTCCGCATGCGCTTTACACCTTCAAAGTGTAAGGTGATGTTACAAGACTGGACGTCAACGATTCCGAGCTTGATGCTCGATGGGGAGGTGCTGTCAGTTGTCGACCACTTCACCTACCTCGGCAGCAGCGTGACGACGGATGGGAGCACAGTAGCAGA
This sequence comes from Fasciola hepatica, assembly GCA_948099385.1. NCBI lineage: Eukaryota > Metazoa > Platyhelminthes > Trematoda > Plagiorchiida > Fasciolidae > Fasciola > Fasciola hepatica. Next base: position 7,008,341 of record CANUEZ040000063.1, read on the forward strand.
GGTGAACACGCGGATATCCAAGGCTCGAACGGCGTACGCTGGACTGAAGCTCTTGTGGCGCCGACCTGATATTTCACTGAAGTTGAAAGGTCGTGTGTACTGTGCTGCAGTGCTTTCAGTTTTGTTGTATGGTTGCGAAACTTGGAGTCTGCGTGCTGAAGATAGTCATCGTCTTGAGGTTTTCGACCATCGATGTTTACGTAGTATCGCTAGGATTGGGTGGAATAGCCGAGTACGTAATGATGAGGTCAGAAAGCGAGCATTGGGTACCAGTTCAGAGAATGTTCCATCACAGCGTATCCAGCTTAGTAGACTTCGTTGGTTGGGGCACGTGCTACGTTTGGCTAACACACGTCTACCATACCGTGTCCTATTCTCCATTCCTCCTAAGGAGTGGAAGAAGCCACTTGGAGGTCAACAGATGACGTGGCAGCTAGGAATGAGAAAATGTACAGCAAACCTAGGAAAAGTAGGTGCCTCACGCTTTCGTGGTTGGGGTCCAAAAGAGCCATCTACCAGTTGGCTGGAGACACTGAAGGATATGGCAGCGAACCGCGAGCAGTGGCGATCGTGTTGTCACTTTCTATCGAATCAGAATGACTGATCGATGTGCGTTTGTACAGTTAGACTGTGTATTCCGTGTGTTGGCTACTAGGGCATTCTTTCCTTTTCCCACCCATGTAGGTCCACTCCTTGTCCATCTTGTATATTCCTACTTTCTAATTCAACGTGCAATATGGTGAGAAAGGCAGTGGTCAGTGGGGCTTGCCCTACTGTTTAACGCTGTACGATGATGATGATGATGATGATGCTGGAGCGATCGAGTGCGCAGGTTTCGATTTAGATCGTAGAAAACAACCTATGGGCCGTAACAGATGGTTACATGATAATTCATACTACAACATTAGAAGCAAAAACCAGGTTAAAATCTTCAGATTAGGAAATATCTAGCAGGAGAAAGTTGGACGAGCTGACGTTTGAAGACTTACTTTCAGATTGGATATGTGGCGAAAACAAAACGGATTGTTATTGGCCAACTGATTTCGAATACGCTCGTTCATGGCATGAATGTACGTTTGGTAAACGGCCATACATTTTCGAGCCAATTGGCTGGCATAATAGATGGGAACATCATGCAACTCCGGATGTGCAGCCCAGTACTCGTCAAGAATTAACATCAACTCCTGGGCCCGGCCGAGAGCAAACGCAGGAATTAGACATCGTCCGCCTCGACCCACGATATCGTGCACCAGGCGAGTGAAACGAGCTTCCCTTTCCTCACGTTTGTCGTGTATATGAATGCCATAAGTCGACTCTGTGATGAGAACATCGGGTCTCACGGGAGGTACCTCTGCGCACATCAGGTGCCTATCCTCCTGACGACTAAAATCACCCGTATAAAGGATCTGAGTGCGGATACATGGAAAAAGGAAAGGCGGGATGGTAAGCGATTCGGCTGTTTGTCACAAAACGGGTCTTTCTGGTTTACTGTTTTGTTGTGGTATCATGCTTGAGTATCCTACTAGGTTGTTGGTAAGTCAACATAACTTCCCACGTATAAATTTTCCCATACATTGTTTCTATTTATGCCAATTCTGACTGGGCGACATTACGAGACAGCAACCGAAACCAGAGCACCGAATTGCGAGATTATCAGTTAATGAAACTGAACTGAACGATTACCAGAAGAAGTGCATTCCGGTGATTTTTTCCTAGTTGGCACAGCAATCCTGACGGTAAAATCTAAGGCACAGTTGTCAGGTTATCTGAGTTTAAAACCGTCTCACTAACTCCAGTGAGAAGACTTTCCTGCCCTAGAATCACTTCGCTTATTGGGGCAAAACACGGTGAGTATATAGGATGCTGGACCATGGAACCAGTCATTCCAACCAAGGTATCGGTCGACTGGAATGGGCAACCAAGCCTTGAAGCTTGAACATCGCTGACTGGCTTCAACTCGCATTCTATGATCCACACCATCGATCAGCTATCCAGGGTCTCAAGATTCCGTTGTCCCAAGCCTTGGGCTTGGTACCACACAAGTGATAACGGCTAACGTGACGAGGCTGTCCATGGAAAATGAGTCAGCCCATACCCTCACAAGCTGAAGTTACGATCTGAGAGAGCGACACAAAAACCACTACAGATTTAAATGTCAACAGCAAAAAACGACGATAGTTGCGACTGTTGTAACGTACATCAGGTATTCAGTGAGTAAATGAGAGACAAAAGGAACACAAGCTGACCTACCTTAACGCCTGCGATTTCAATTAGGAACATTGCAGCTCCGAGGACGTGACCAGCATGGTACGCGGTGAATTTGATGCCGTTTACCTCGAGTTCCTGGTGAAAGTCCAACGTGTCGATCCGTTCCAAGCTGGCCAGAATGTCACGATCAGTGTAGAGTGACTGGTCCGGTACACCAGATGAATTGCTTAGAGAATGATTTTATGAATGAACAGCTTATAACGTACCTGACGCGGACAAAATCAGCCAACAGATAACGATAAATTGCCTTTGTAGCATGAGTCGTGTAACATTTTGATTTAGTTCCTGTTTTCAGCAGTAGGTGTGGTAATCCACCAGAATGATCTAAGTGGAAACTAAAATGTTCAAATGAGATCTGTGACGGAAAAAACTTACTGACTGATTAATACAAGATCTGTGGTTTCAATTTCCGGGACAGCATCAATGAACGGAAGACTTTCCTTGTTCCGTAATCCTGGATGAATTCCACAATCCAACTAAAGACAATGGGTAATTTTACGTAATGAGACAATATTACATACAATTATCTTCTTTCCCTTGAACGTCAGAAGAATACAAGAACGTCCAACTTCTTGCCCAGCACCCCTAGAAGAGAAGAAAAATTGCATGAGTCGGAGGAGATCTCCCCTGTGCAAGTTCTCAATAAATCAATGTTTTGCGGTCACTTTTAAACTAATTGTGAAATCAACTGAAAATTATCTAACTGGTTCTTCAACACAAGAGACGATGGCAGATATACATTCCAACTAAACAGCTTTCACAGGGCTTTTTTATAAAAAATTACAGCTGAAGAATCATGCCATAACTTAACTTCATCACTATTGTAATGAGTCTCAACATCACCGTTGTCGCCGTCTATTCGGGTACACCAGTGAGATCCAAACAATGTACATGTTTACAGTTGTTATCTCATTTGAATCGAATGGAGCGTGCACGGACGAGGAGTCCATTTTTAGAATCACACGGTCATAGTTCCAAAGTTAATTGATCGGTTAACACGGCTAACGTTCAGGACGAGGACACACAGTCCGAAGTATGGATTTTCGATATTAGTAGCATGGCACCGTATCTGAATGACGGGAAAAAAGTTGCCCCGAAGCACACGACCGACTTGGCGGTTGATGCCGCTCATCAGGTATGCGTACCCGGTACTCTTCGGACCATGCGTCCTCGTTCTGAACGTTAGCCGTGTTAACTGACCAATTAACTTTGGAACAATGACCGTGCGATTCTAAAAATCGACTCTCCGTCCATGTACGCCCCATTCGACTCAAATGAGATCATAGCTGTAAACCAACTGTGAAGCACTCAATTATAAGGAAGACTGAGCGAAAGAGTACCGGGTACGCATACCTGATAAGCGGCAATGACCACGAAACCGGTCGTGTGCTTCCGGGGGAAATTTGTCCTGTTATCCAGATACAACGCCATAGTACTCATATCGAAAATGTACATGTTTGTTCAATTCAGCTGTTCACGGTCCGTCCGTAATTTTTCGTCGCAAAGGGATTGCACCGAGACGTAGTATAGTGGCTTACGCGCACCCGCGACCTAAAGAGTTACGCTGGATGGCTTCCTTAAGTCGGAGATGCAATTTGCCCGCTAGGTAAACGGGTACACCAAGTTCAGTCTGAACGAGCCAGTTGATGAGCAATATTCGGTTCTGCACAACCAGCCACCTAGTTCGTGTATAGGACACTCCGGCTAATAAGCATGCACAGAAATTTACGGTTAAAAGCCCTCCCCACTAGATGGACGTAGGACAGCAGTTCCTAGGGTCCCCTCCGACGAAAGAAGTCACTGCACTTCATTGTGTAGCTATCACTCGTCTAAGATGGGTAGCACCTGGCCCAAGGGATGCAGTCCCGTCCACCTTCGGCTTGCTCCATTGGGTGTATGAAGAAAACGACTGAATCCAAAAAGCGGATCAACAATGGGGGCACCAACGAAGACAGGAAAGAAACAACAATCAGGTCCCATGAGAAAGATAAGAAATTCTCTCACGGATGCTTTGGTCACGTTCCCAGGCTGAGTTGACGCCCCGCTGCCTTGTAGGATAAAGTACTGAGTCAGAGGCAACGGTACGGATTCCCAAAAACAAAATTCTATTTTGAATGTGGGTAGCCGCAATGCCCCATTCGTCCAGGAATCTCCGGTGACCCCTCAGAAAAATATCTATTTCCTTACCATCCCCAACCTCCATCATTCCAATCGAAGTGGATGAGACAAGCCACAAAGAGTTGGGACATTAGAACCATAGGTCATGATTAGAACAATAACTTGACAACGGCAGAGAGATAATCCTGGTCAGCATCACATTTGAATTGCTCGCTGTTATTGGTTTCTGCCACTCATGTAACACTAGTGAGTGTTCGCGCGAGAATCAAGCTGGGTTAGGACCTGGTCGAAGTTGTGTTGGCCTTATTTCTACTCCTCGACAAAATTTAGAACACAGGCAAACTTTCTGTAGGTTACAATCTGTCCTTCTTGATCTAAATGCTGCCTGTAACTCCGTCGACCACACACTTCTTTGGGGTCACCTCTCAATGAAAGGTGTGTCAGAAAAACCTATTTTCATCATAAAATATTTGTACAAGAATAGCCGAAGCCGAATTCGGGTTAAAGGCGATCTTTCACCAAGACTAAGCACCAGCAGCGTTGAACGTCAAGGTTGATCTCACTATCTGTCCATCTACCTATATATCTCTTCATTTTTCTATCAATCCCTCGACGTTTTATTTGTTTGTTTATTAGTTTTATACGTTTACGGGAAACAGGAGTCCAACAGAGAGGCCGAACAGCGTTCGCGCCACTGAATTCTGTTTTGAGCCACATCTCAACGTTTATATCAGCGGCAAGCCTCATCCCTTGGGACCCGAACCTGGAAGGCGAGAAGCTCCAACCGAAGCCACTGCTGATGCTATCTTTTGCATACATCTACACCAAACTTTAGTGTTCATTAGTTGTGATGTGATCCCCTCCCCAACACCACTACCAGTTGTAATTCAACTCCCGTGGTAGTCAAAAGTATCGATTACTTTAAGCGGATTACTACAAAGGATGAGTGGAGGCATAGGCGCCTGCCATTCTTGCAAAAACACTTAACACTTGGAAGGCGCAAAGTGTATATCTGGGCACTGCAATCTCCCAGCGGTCTAAAACGTGTTGCATTGCCTGTGCATTGTCACTCAGCAAGGCAATATCATCGGCCTATTTTAAGTCGGAAGTTATGTTCCTTGAGAGAAATTAAACTCCACCGTTTGATAGACCAGGCAATTCGTTCTGTAGTACATCCACCATGACAGTGTACAAAAAATGTCGTACTCCGCTGGAAACGGCAGCAGGTGGCGAAAGCTGGCCCTAAATCCCAAACTGCCCGGAAGTATGACGATACAACTCTTTGGGGATCGACAAACTTCGCATGTATTCAGATATGTCTTGGAGATGGAGACAGTATGCAGTGACCCAGGGTTTCAAGACTTGAAGTGTAGTGCCACATCTCACTGTACAAGAATGACCGGAAAAATTAAATGAACCAAATCTTTAGCGGCATGCCACACTTTTCCTGATAAGCGCTTGACTCTCACTGGAATGCATGAGACTAACAATTTCTTTTACATAAGCCAGATTTTCGCGTTAAAGAAATACGGCAAGTTGCGTGAAACTGTAGAAACAGACGCGGAGGCTTTAATAATCAGACCAGCGCAAAAGATTACAGAGAATTTTATTGGCCTCTTATTACGTGCTTGCGCACAAGTGCAGTGGGAGGGGTATATAATCCCATAACCACAAGGGCCAACTGCACAATCGGGAATAACCGGCATTTAGACCCCGTTGTGGAGAACCACATAGGGTACCAATAAGTCAGGTGTGGTAACGAGCCGGACGACAGAGGATTACTGTTATGTGAGTCTCAGCAGTACGGTTATATCAAGTAGCGTCGATGATATCGCCTTGCTGAGGGACAATGCACAGGCATTTCAACACGCATTGGACCGCTCGGCGATTGAGGTGTCCCGATATGGTATATGCTTTGCACCTTCATAATGCAAGGTACTTCTTCAAGACTGGCAGGAGCCTATGCCTGCACTCACTCTTAGTGGTGATCGGTTAAAGGTAGTTAATAGTTTTAAGTACCTCGGGAGCAAGATTACAGCTGGTGTTGGTGTTGGAGAGTAGATAACATTACGAGTTGCGAAAACTAGAGCAGCTTTCGCGAACCTGTGCCATCTGTGGTGCCGCCGTGACATCTGGCTTTCCCTCAAGGGAAGAGTGTACAGTGCCACAGTTCGAAGCGTTTTTGTTTACGGTTGTGAGACCTGACCCCTCCATATTAAGGATGCTCGGCGGCTTTCTGTATGTGGCCACCGGCGCCTCCGAAGCATTGCTCGTGTCTGGCGGGTCCATCGCGTAAGCAATGACAAGGTTTGCTGTCGTGTGTTCGGTGGTGATAGTCACCCCCTGAATGAGATAATCGCTCTACACCGCCTCCGATGGTTCGAGTACGCTTTGCGTATGCCTGCCCATCGTTTAGCCCTGCTTGTTTTTTTGCGCGTGCTAAACAAGGCTGGAAGAAACGGCGCGGTGGTCAGGCTATGACTTGGCGCAGGGGCATGGAGAAGTTAGCTTCGGCTTTGGCTTCGATTGGTGCTTCCCGCCTTTATGGCTGGGGTCTGAGAAATGAGGATTAACGCTGGTTAAAGACTCCAAGACATATAGCTCGGAACCGAATCCAGTGGCGCGAATGGTGTGTGGCCTGTGGGTTGACTTCCTGTTCCTCATAAACAACCGAAAAGCAGATAAAAAAATTACAGAACGTGTACGGGGAAAATATTACGAAAAACCTTTTGCTTGTTGTAAGCTTTATGTTGACTCTTAAATCCCTCCGACTTCAAATTTCTGTCTATGGTTGCTGCGTTAGCACCAGGTATATTCCTAAGCAGGTGTATATATATATATATATATATATATATATATATATATATATATATATATATATATATATATATATATATATATATAGAAAGGGAGAAAGAGGAGGTAAATAAGTGCTTACAATGGCATTACCGTCAGTTTATCACTTTCATCAAATCCTTCGTCGGAGTCCATCGTGGAACCCTAAAAATAGAAAAACGAGAAAGCAGAATCAGAGAGTGCATTTACTGGTCGAAAACTATCATCCATAGAGTAGGAGTCCTATGCGCTAAGTGTGCACTATTATCCATAACAAAATCTGGAAAAATAAATTGAGGACCCAAATCCCAGAAGCCGTTACATGAAAAGAAATCGGATTACCTGTTCAGCAGGTTTTTGTGAACCTTAACTTCAAAGAAAATTGACAGTTAAACCTGAAACTGCTCAATAAATCGAAAAGTTGAGGTGATAACGACTCTGGGTAAGAAACGAGGTAGGTGGAGCTTAAATGCATAGATCACCAATAAACTGAAATAAAGCAGTAATACCCAGCTTTCATCAAATTACTGGATAGATGATATGGCATCCAGTGAATCAGATGCTCTTGAGATTTTATCCGGAGAGCTAAAAAGACCTCAATGATGCCCACATTCTAGCCACCAAAATTGTCGATCACAACCTTGCCACAAAACCAACAAGAATCACACTAGGTCTTACGGGTTACGAGTTGGGTGTACTGCTTTGGAACATTTCCGTTGTTCATCAAGAGTTCTGTATCCCTTGATCCGAAAGCGATATTAGGTACAGTCGCCTTCACAGTTTCGTGGGACTATCAATCACTGAAGAGTGTGTCAGAGAAACTTACTCATCTTTTCTTATCCTTGTATCAATGTGCGTACGGGTACGTAGGGTGAAGGGTACCGGATGCAGTGTATCGCATTGGAAACTAATCACATCTGATATCATCATGTGAACAAGACCCTAGGGTTATGCTCTTGTCATCCATTAGGACTCAGGATCACATGTGCTAAACAGCTCGGCTATCGCCCGGCTCGCAACCACATCCAACCTATTGATGCCTTAGGTGGTTCTTCACTCCAAGTCCTAGGGCTGGGTTGCCAGTTCTCTCATTAGGTATGGACTACACAAATCACATGATCAATCGTTTTCGTCCAACTGCGCACACTCCCTCACAGAACCTAATCGAGCCCTCACTGTCCTCACTAACATTCGTGGTTTGAACTGAAATGTTGACTCTGTGCACTACTTTCTTCAGTCTTTCTCCCCCATTGCCCTATTTTTGACCGAAACCCAAATTTCTCCCTCGTCAAACATCAGCTACTTCAGTCCTGCTTTTTCCCCAGAGCTGGCGTTCGCAACTATATCTACCAACCGGACGCATCTCGATTTCTCCAGCCGGGACTTTCAATTCCTGTAGTTGGAAATTCGTTTCCCTTTCTTTACCCAATGTTTGTACTGTTTACCGCTCCCCCAACAGCAATAACCCTTTGATTTTTGAGTTATTATCTTCAAACACCGGAACATTGACTTTAACAGACTCCAGCTGCCAAATTACCACTCTTGGTGATTTCAACGTTCACAACAAGGACTAGCTACTGCACCCATCGGACACTTCAACCATGGGACGCAAAGCTCAGGCTTTCATTCAAGTCAACAGTCTTTGGCAACTGGTGGACCTCTCTACAAATCCTCAATCGTACTGGCGACCGCCTGCACACTCTTGACTTCACACTTACATTCATTCCATGTTCGTTCTCTGACATCACTCCCTGTCTCCCCTGGGTTCATCGGACCATTGCCTCACCTCATTTTCCACCGTTTTCTCATCCCGTCCAAACCGAACTCTAGAAGCACCTTCTCACGTTACAATTCTGCTGACTGAGATGGTTTTCGTGACATTCTCGTCTGTTACCCTTGGAACGAATGTTGTTTTGTCCGCTGTTTCCGTGTCTGTTTCTAATACCACTAAGACCATTATTCAAGGTATGCACCTTTACGTTCCTCTACCAGGATCTGTCTCAACTGCTCCGTAGTATGCGCTCTGCGGACATCGTGGTTGTGGCTGGTGATTTCAATGCTGAAGTCGGAAGTCTAGACGAGACGGAGAGGAATATGGGAGGCCGATAGTGCGTTCCAGCTGATCGGACCGATAACGGTGACCGACTCATTCAACTATGTTCCGATCATGGACTATTCCTAGTGAGTACAAATTTCGCGCACAAAAGGCGACACTGGCTAACCTGACGTTCTCCTGCTCCTTTACAGCGTTGGACTCAGATCGGCCATATTGCTGTCGGTTATCGCTGGCGCGGCTCAATTCAACATTGTCGATCGTTTTGTTCCACATCTGTAGACGCTGATCACACTCTTGTCCGCGCGCACTTCAGCTTGCACCTCGTCGGTGGCCAAAGCAACGACAAGGCGAACCGTCCCCCACAGCTGCCACTGGACAATAACCAACGATCTGCCTTCCGAACACAACTATCCACCAGGTTATCGATGCAATCAAATGCCCAGGATCCAGAAGAGCGATGGACAGAGATCAAACAGGCTCTACATGCGGCTGCTGATGTTACCGAAGGTCCAACAACTAGACAAACACAGAAAAAATGGATATCTGCATCCTCAGTTGCACTGTTAGATGTGCGCAGATCGATTCCTCTGGCTTCCAGATACGATGAGGTACGGAGATGCCTCAGACAACAACTGATTCGAAGCCTGAAAAATGATCGTGAGCAGTGATGGATTGCGAAGTGTAGGGCGATGGGAAAAAACTGCGGCGATTAGCAACAGCCGCAACCTTTTCCGCCTGATTAGACAAACCGGTCCACGTAAACCAGGCGTTAGCGACTCGATCAAAGAGGCGAACGGCTCACTGACTCAAACTCAGGAGCGTCTTTTAATTCGCTGGGCGAAGCATTTCGAGATGCAGTTTAATAGGCCTTTATCCTCTTCAGGTTTGATCACTGACGCAATGGGTACAGCTCTTGTTGTATATATCAGTCCTCCGTCAGAAGCGGACGAGATAAACTATCTTAAACGACATAAGGCTGCCGGATCGGATGGGTTGCCTTCGTCTATTTTCAAACACGGTAGCCCAGCACTTTTACTGGAGTTGACAAAACTCCTCGGTTTGATATGAGAAAAGGAACAAGTTCCAAAGAGTTAGTGTGAATCGGAGATCGTACCGATTTATAAGAAAGGGGGCAGGTCCTCCTGTGAAAACCTCAGGGGAATAAGTCTGGTTAGCATCGTATCCAAACTCCTCGCTGGTATTATTCTCCACCGCTTATCTAACGCTCGCGAACAGTGCTCGCGCGAGAATCAAGCTGGGGTTAGACCTGGTCGAGGTTGTATTGATCACATCTTCACTCTTCAACAGATTTTAGAACTTAGACACACCCTCTGTAGGCCCACTATTTCCGTTTTTACTGATCTTAAGGCGGCCTTCGACTCAGTTGACCGCAGTTCTCTGGCGCTGCCTCTTGTTGAAGGGTGTACCAGAGAGATTCATTTCCATCGTAAAATTCCTTTACATTAATAGCCGAAGCCAAGTTCGAGCTTACGGTGATCTTTCAGCCGAGTTCACCACGAGAAGCGGTGTACGTCGTGGTTGCCCTCTCTCTCCTTTTCTCTTTACCTGTGTGACTGATATAGTCCTAGAGACCGCACTTTTGTCAGGTGAGGACAGCGGCATTGAACTATTCTCATGCGGAAAGGTTTCAGACCTTGAGTATGCGGACGACATAAATCCAGGTAAGTTGCAAGCTTTTCTAAACAGCTTGACGGATTGCGTAACAATGTTCGGTATGCGTTTTGCATCTTCAAAGTGCAAAATGCTGTTGCAGGACTGGGTCCAACGCCAACCCTTTCAGTGTCTGGGGAGACAATAGACGAGATAGACAATTTCTGTTATCTGGGGATCTGTATCTCACGCGGAGGTCGCATATCAGATGAAGTGTCTTTGCGTATGTAGAAGGCTCGTTTGGCATTTGTCAACCTGATTCATCTGTGGCGTCGATATGACATCCGTTTATCCACAAGGGTCGAGTGTATGCTGCAGTAGTCAGGCCCGTGGTTCTGCATAGTTCGAAGACATGGTCACTGCGAGTGGAGGACATACGAATATTGTCGGTATTTGAACACCGATATCTTCGTAGTATTGTTCGAATCTGATGGTAACACCGTGTGAGCAATGCTGAGGTTCGGCGGTAAGTCTTAGGTTCAAGGATCAAATCATTAGATAAAACATTTAGGCTGACCAGGCTGAGATGATTGGGACATGTGTTACGCATGTCCCGTGACAGGATTCCTCGGCGTGGTATGTTTGCTGAGGCGTGTACCGGTTGGAAGACGAGTAAGATGGTCAGTCCATGACATGGAAGAAAGGTATAAAATGCCTAGCCAGTGTAGTGAGAAGGCTGTTGGCAGCCATATTATCGTTCCAGTGATGTAAGTGTAGGATCTCTGTGATGCACCTACTGAGTCTTTGCGCTCATGGAGTTTTCTATTTTCCCCGTTTCAGATCGAACACAACCAACTCTCCGTGGAGGAATACTGACCTTTGCATACTACGCCAGTGGACTTGGCCATGCTGGGCGTGTCAGACTTCCTGGGGAGTCCAAGAGACCCTCCCACCCAATGATTAAATACACTGCAGGGCATTGCTAGATGCCGCGATAAGTGGCGCTCTTGTATTCACGAACTCTCTTCATCAACCAGATACCAATACCTGTAGTTTTTCTACTGCTCCTTTGATATTCCCGCCGTTTCTCACTATTTCGTTTTGAAGATACGACTAGGAGATAGCAACCAAAGCCACCGCACCCAGTGCGTGGTTAATGGCTGTATGAACTGAAGTGAACTGAACTTGGTCCAATTTGTTGTTCATTTGAGCCTCTATCCCTGGATGCCTTCCGATTGCTGTTGCTTCATAAGTATGTCCCCGCTTGGAATATGGCGGACGGACTAGGTGGTATCAACTACGAAGAACATATGGGAGTCACTGTGTTGTTCCCGACTGCCCATAGCCGTATTCGTGGCGGTTTCATCCATGCCGGGCGAGGTATCCATGGTGATTTGGGTCCAAGCCTGCAGTCGCAAACAGTGACCGTACCCCCATCACGACGAGACTGCACCTCAACGTGGTGTGATGACTAGTGCGCTTCTATGACCCAAAAAGCTATACAGGATGGCTTCTATAGGCCGGAGATGCAATCATTCCCGACAGGACAATGGGTAGAAGCCAGGCAAAGTCCAGTATCCAGTACTCCAGATTGGGAGTCGATTTGAGCTGGCAATTCAATCGGCAAAATCAGTGGAAGAAAAATTGATCCAAGAAAATGGGCTCCCACTATGCCATCCCGCTGCCTTGCGGATAGGTTCTTGTTAGAACTAAAGGCTTTGAATGAGGACCCTCGTCGTTCTCCAGCTTTGCGGCTAGACACCCTAGCAGTACCCGTCCAACATCTCCCATTACTAATCAATGTGGAAGCTGATGCTCCCAACTACGGTGCCGGCACCGTTAACTCCCAAGTGTCTCCCGACGGGACAGACAAACTTGTGGCTTATGCTTCCTACATACTGAACTCTGTAGAAAGAAATTGCGGCCAGATTGAGAAAGAAGCCCTTGGCATCATTTTTGACATCAAAATGTTCCACCAATTCATCCACGGTCGCCATTTCAAGCTTCTCACAAAGCATAAACCGTTGATATCAATTTTTGGATCCAAAAAGGCATTCCAGTTCACTCTGCCAGTCATCTACAAAGGTAGGCTACGATTTCAAAATACTATTCCGGAAAACAGAGGACTTCGGTCAAGCAGGCGGCCTACCTCGCCTAATATTAAATCATCATGGGTACGATGATGAAGCCGTTATCACAGCCATTCCAACCGAAGATGGTGTCCTCGAAGAACTATCAGATACTGTGCGTGCTACACTTGTCACCTTAGAGCAAGCCCGCAACTCGATTCTACAGCAAGTTATTACATTTATCCAACATCGTGGCCTGGGAGGACATACTATGGAGACATGCTACATCTTCACCGCCGACGTGAACCCCCTTTTGCTGTTGACGCATGTCTCATGTTATCCCACAGAGTAGTGGTCCCAGTCTCACTAAGTCGTGTCATACTGAAACAATTTGACATTGGTCATCCGGGAATAAGCCGTATGAAGGCAATAGCCAGAAGCTACACATACTGGCCCGGGATGGATGATGACACTATCAGTGTACTTCATCAATGTTCGCAATGTCAAAAAGCATCAAAATTGCCGCCACGTCAAACACCATCTCCATGGCCAATCCCAGAACACCCCTGGTCAAAAATTCATGTTGATTTTGCTGAACCCATTGGCGGTACATCCCATCTCCTGGTTGTCGACGACCTCTCGGAATGATCAGGAATAGTGCCGGTCAACCCCGCCACTTCACATGGAACAGCAGCAGTCCTGTATCGAATATCTGCACAGCGTGGATTACCTGACCAAATAATGCCCGACAACGGATCTCAATTCACATCGGCGGTTTCCCACGATTTGAGCCAGAAACTCAATATTAAACATTCTCGCAAATGTACCACCAACAATCTAACGGACAGGGGAGATGCTTTGTGGGTACATTCAAGCGGACACCACTCAAGTCAAAAGCGAGGGGGGGGGGGGGGCACGGATTTTTATCCCTGTACCTAACAACACTAAACGCCAACACTCCACGGGGTGTATCCCCGGCTGAAATAATAAAGGGTCAACAACTGAAGACTGTTCACAACACCCTATTCCCATCAAAAAAACTAGCCAACGAAACAGAAAGATGGCTTTCACGTTGGTGCTTCGGTCTATGCAAGCGACGACAGAACGAGGAACCTGCACTGGGTCAAAGCTGTAATTACTGATCGGAGGAGGACCATACTTTACGAGGTGGGGACAGATAACAGAACATGGATCGGCCACGAAAACCAGCTGCACAGACGATACAATGGGACCCTAAACCGGTCACGTGAACAAGGAGTTCCACTAGAAACCATCTTGAATACATTCAGACTGTCAACACTGGCACTACGGACCAAAGAACCGGAAAAAAGCTACTACCACGTCGTTGGCCTGATCGACCATAGAAACCCACTGCACGACTGTAACTGGATCGTAGTCGTTTAAGCTACAATTACCAACCAAAAAGAGAGGTGTTAGGAAATTAGAAATGAAAGACTTTTTCCAGGCAAGCCATTGATCAACTCGAACATACCAGGCCGTATCGAATAAACAAGAATCAATAATTTATCGGATCACACAAGTTGTAACCACTCTTGCTAATCGAGCAGTCATCTGCCGTTGTTTTGACGAGATGAGTTGTCGTCTTATGACATGTTATAGTGGGCTGGAGCGATCTCCCATGAACTTCACGACTACAAAGAATTCCATACTGCATCGGTCATCGCACAGAATAATCAGGACCCCGCTGCCCATTGCATCGAGCGGGGTGGGTAGTGATACGGGGGCTACTGCACAGAGGTCCCTCTCTTTTATTCAACCTTTGTCTTCTGTCCCTAACCACCCATCTTGGCCCCATCTATCCAACCATATTACTCCCACTGATAACACGAACGATACTCGCAACGATTCATTGTCAAATAGTGTCGGGGATAATCCTGTCTGGTAACTCACATTTTTTCAAGCCTCGTCAGCCTCTGAACCTCGGCTCTTTTAACGTGCACACACTCATACAGGCCGGTCAGTAGGTGTACCTAGCGCTCACAATGGACTCTCTGAAGATTGATGTCTGCTGTGTAAGTGAAACGTGTATCCAGTATTCCAGTAGTGTGATTCAAATAACTGCTCCTGGTATCTCATCCAGGTGTTTTCTGCGCACTTCAGGAGACGAAGTAGCTCGAGCTGCGGGTCAACGTGGTGTAGGAATAGTCTCGACTGACAAGGCCGAGGCTGTCCTTTTAGACTGGATCCCTGTTAACAGTCGTTTATGTGCAATGGGAATCCAGTGGTCAGTCGGCGTTCGAAAGGATAGTTATGTTAAGCGCAATTTGTTTGTGATCTCGACGTACGCCCCAACGGACTGCAGCTCAGACGCGCAGAAAGATGAGTTCTATGATGAACTCGCCACCCTCGTTCGCAGCAGTAAAGGTCCTGACATTGTAGTGCTAGCTGGTGACTTCAATGCACAAGTTGGCAAACTCAGTGTGTCAGAAGCCTGTTAAGGTGGACGTTGTGCTTTACCTGCTGAGCGCACAGATAACAGGGATAGACTTCTCCAGTTTTGTGCAGACAATCGATTGTTCTTATCTAGCACCAATTTTCGACACAGCTCGCGTCGCATAGCGACATGGCGATCAAACTCTACAGGTAATTTAAACTAGATTGATCATATCACCGTAAGCTACCGGTGGCGCAGTTCTGTTCAGAACTGCAGATCTTACTCGTCCACGTACGTAGAGTCGGACCATGCATTAGTTTTTATGCGATTATCTCTCCAGCTCCATGGTCATCGTCGCAAACCGCAAACCCGATTAGCCGTGCAACGTGTGTGACCCAGAAGTGTCCACCCGTTATGAGCAGAAGTTAGCACATGAGCTAGGATATACGACGAGGTCAGAAAGCGAGCATTGGGTACCAGTTCAGAGAATGTTCCATCACAGCGTATCCAGCTTAGTAGACTTCGTTGGTTGGGGCACGTGCTACGTTTGGCTAACACACGTCTACCATACCGTGTCCTATTCTCCATTCCTCCTAAGGAGTGGAAGAAGCCACTTGGAGGTCAACAGATGACGTGGCAGCTAGGAATGAGAAAATGTACAGCAAACCTAGGAAAAGTAGGTGCCTCACGCCTTCGTGGTTGGGGTCCAAAAGAGCCATCTACCAGCTGGCTGGAGATACTGAAGGATATGGCAGCGAACCGCGAGCAGTGGCGATCGTGTTGTCACTTTCTATCGAATTAGAATGACTGATCGATGTGCGTTTGTACAGTTAGACTGTGTATTCCGTGTGTTGGCTACTAGGGCATTCTTTCCTTTTCCCACCCGTGTAGGTCCAATCCCTGCCTATCTTGTATATTCATACTTTCTAATTCAACGTGCAATATGGTGAGAAAGGCAGTGGTCAGTGGGGCTTGCCCTACTGTTTAACGCTGTACGATGATGATGATGGCCGTCGCGGCCAAAGCAAAACGGGCGCTCTATCAACTGCTGTGCACATCAGCACCAAGAAAGGCTCATGCACTACTATCACACTGCAAAACAATAGTCAAGCTATACCTCGGATGATAAGTCTAAGCATGGGCCCCTGCTCTGGTGCGAGACACTGCAGTATCGCAAAAAAGTTCAGCATCATTTCCCAAGGATGGTAGGTGGATTGAGGAACAAACTATATACAGAAAGACCCACTGCACTGAACCTCTTCCCCTTAAAGCGTAGAAGACTGAGATAAGCCCAGAAGTCTTCAAAGAGAGCAAGGGTCTATCCATCCTAACAAAGCCGGTTGTGGTGGCAGCAATGGAATCCCAACTTACGAGCCATGAGTACAAACTGGTGAAGACAAGAGCACTAAAAACAGTTACAGCATTATACTTCGCGTGCCGCATCAACAATACTTGGAACGATCTACCGGCCGAGACGGTGGCTGAGGACTCGGAGGTTGTTTAGCGCTTGTCGGGACCGTTGATGGTCGGACGTATTCCTTGAGGGCAACTAATCTGACGTGCATAGGGCGAAATTGGGTGCAGCATCCCTCCTAACTTCGTATCTACCTTTGTCCTTATACCCATCACTCTCTACTTTCATCTTTACACTCTACTCCCCTCCAAGGCCCTCCGTATCCCCCTCCTTCTCACGCCTGACCCATAATTAACTGTATGAATTACTCTCTTAGTTGGAAGACACACCTGGGCAAATGTTATATCGCACAAGACTTACACACAATTGACACAAAGTCTCAGGTTACTGAGACGCGATGACACAAGATAATTGGCGTTAAGATGCCAGACACGATGAAGGCCCACGGCTAAGTAGACAACACAAATCACAGCACGATACAAAATGAGCGAGCTGTACGGAAAGCAGAGGGCACGAGGCCACGTAGAATCAGAGCGCAGAACACAGGCCAAGTAGGCACACGAGACACAGCACAATCACGGGCAATAAGTAATACCTGCGACCTTCACGATTGCCAAAAACAGACCACTCGGGTCAAACCCCCTGGACTCGTAGCCGCACAACGAAGATCAGTTCAGATCAGTTCAGTTGGTCTTGAAGGTCTTGAAGTACTACACGGGTTCGAGGCTTTGAGCCCAATTGTCCCGGTTCTTGAGGAAATCTTTGATCTTTTGTCGTATTCACCGAGCTGAAACGAGAGTAAAAAGAAGCGGGGGGTGGGGGTGGAGGGGGTGACAGCGAAAACAAGATACACATAACATCATGCTGTGTCTCATTGTGGACAGTGCCTAAAGCGGAGTGGGGTGCGGCATTCATGAACATATATGCGATAAAAGACATCTATTTTGTTTTTTTGACAAGGAACTATTGGGAGAGACACAGGTAAAGGTCTAGCATTTTCTTGAAGATAGTTTTGTTCTGTGAGAGGGCAATATCTTCCGGAAGTGCTTTCCACAGAGTAATCACC
Organism: Fasciola hepatica; assembly: GCA_948099385.1. NCBI lineage: Eukaryota > Metazoa > Platyhelminthes > Trematoda > Plagiorchiida > Fasciolidae > Fasciola > Fasciola hepatica. Next base: position 7,026,173 of record CANUEZ040000063.1, read on the forward strand.
CTATAGCTAAAAAGTTAATCCTTAGTGAAGTGCGTGGCCTCGGTTTGAAAACTTTTCTGCTGTGACCACGGAGAGAGGAGGCTGGACAGACGGAGAAGAAGCAATCGCTTTGACCTCATTCAAACAGGTGGAACATCAAAAACAGATCACCTCTTACGCGTCTTACGTCAAGGGGATAGAGGTTGAGGAGTGAGAGGCGGACGGGATGAGGTAGATGGGATAGACCCCTTATTGCCTTGGTGGAGGCCCTCTGAACTCTTTCTAGGGTCTCTCGGTCTCGGACAAGACCAGAGTGCACTATCTGACTACCGTACTCCAGCAGAGGTCGGATATAGGTGCCGAAAATTATGGGGAAATCATCCTTAGATATGCACGGGAAGGACCTTCGAATCATGTTTAGGACTCGAAAGGCAGACTTGCTCGCAAGTTGGTGATGATGAAAGAAGGATAAGTTACAATCTAACCAGAAACCGAGCACCTTGTGTCGGTCAACCCTTGGCAGTGTGGTTGCTCCATTAATGGAAAACGTGTGACCGGTCTCTCTGCCGAAAGACATGCTCGCGCATTCGTCATCATTAACTGGGAGATTCCAATCATCGGACCAGCGTTTCGTTTCATAAACTGCAATTTGCAGGTCTTCAACGCTTGAACTCCAGAGGGTTACATCATCTTCGCACAGGGCAATGTTCGCAGGAAGGGCTGTCGGAAGATCGTTTATATAGATCAGGAAAAGAAAGGGACCTAAGACCGACCCTTGGGGGACCCCAGTTGTTACTGGGGAAGGTTGAGACAAAACATTCCCGACTTTAACCACAAAGGTGCGGTCGGTAAGGAAGCTGCGTAGGATGGCCAACATGGAGCCTGTGATCCCGTATGTCTGCAGCTTATAAAGAAGAGGGGCATGTGGGACCTTATCGAAGGCCTTAACAAAATCGATGAATACAGCGTGTGAGAGCTGGCCATCACCATAGGCTTTCGTTAGACTATCCATGATAGTAAGCATATTGATGATGCATGATCTGCCAGGAAGAAACCCATGTTGGGACGGGGAGAGGATCTTGCTTCTATGAAGACGGGAAAGAGCCTCACTCTTAAGAATTCCCTCAAAAATTTTGCTAGTGATGCTGGTAAGACTTATGGGTCTGTAACTGGAGGCAAGGTGTCTACTACCCTTCTTATAGATGGGTGCGATCACTGCTTTTTTCCAGCTACTGGGGAAAACTCCATTGTCAACACATTGCTGAAAAAGCGAGGCATAAGGAGCAGCTAATGTGTCCGCGGTTTCCTTGAGAATATGGGGGTGGATTAGGTCAGGACCCATTGAGCAATATTGGTTAAGCCGTCGGAAACCTTGAGCGACTGCACCAATGGGAATAGTGACGCGGTTAAGGGTAGTGGTCAGAGATAACGGGTGTATGGTAGGGTGGGATGATATGGGTATGGAGCTAAACTTTGTACGGAAGTAGGGGCTGAATGCCTCGGCTACTTGACTAGGGGAAGTGATTGGAGATCCGGAGCTATCTTTGAGAGCTAATGGCGTCGGACAACCGGCAGCACTCTGAGCTTAGTATCGGCTTTTTGTGGAATTTCTGGCTTAGCCTTCTCACTGCGGAGCCTCAGATGAAGTGGCTTATCAATGGATACGCCCTTGAGCCCTTTAAGTTCCTCCTTGAGCTTTGCGGCCGAGGAGACAATTCGTTTCGCTGCATCTGTGGGGCCCATTTCAATGAGAATACCGTGAACCCGGTTGGTGCGTTTGGTTACCAACCAAATGGACCGACCTTTAAGTGGGGAAGGGAGCTTAAGGCCATTAAACACCTGGGCATATGTGTCATGAGGGTGATCCGAACTGAGGAAGCGACCCCAAAGGGTGACTCGCTTGGGGCAATTCTCGGTGTCTTGTAAAATCTTGGCGGCATCAAGAATTTGCTGCTCAGAATCTATACAAGCCTGATCGGCTGCCTGGGACACCGGAAGGGATTTGATAACCGAACTCCTCAGGCTGGTCAGCTCATCCTTAAGGGTGCGGAAGGTGGCCCTTAGCTCAGCTATCTCTGCAGCCCGACTTTGGACTGCACATTTTAGTGCATCCGTTGCCAGCGCATTATGAAGGACCGTTTCTTCCGGACTGAGGAATGAGGCATTGGCCACGGAGGGGGAATCTCACTGCTTCATCGGGAAAGTAGCCTCGTCTGAGCAAGTGGTTATATCAGTGGTGGGGGGCGTTGACATTATTCAGGATCCAGTCAGCACAAATAAAGATAAACTTAAATGGAGGGGGACGAGCTGTGTGTTCTAAAAATTTCAAAAACAGCTACCAGTTCAATTCAGTTTGCACAGGACTTGGTGTGGCTAGAACCAATCGTGTGTCCGGATAGTTGTGTTGTCAGCGCTTTTCCGTAGCTCCCAACACTGAGTGATTTTCTTTTTCTGAAAGACAGAAATTTTGTGCAGTATCAGCCCTGGCAGAGTTAGGTGGAAACAATAAGTAAATTGCATCTGACCCTAAAAGCTGCTTAACATAACTCGGGGTATACTGCCACCCAACATAGGTCTACTGCTTTCTTAAAGGTCTTCACTGTGGTGATATTTATGACCTCCTCCGGGAGCTTATTTCAATAGGGTACCACTCTATTTGAGAAGTACTTCGCCCTAATTTGGAGCCTCGAATGTTTCCTTTGTAATCTAAGGTTATGCCCCCTCGTGCCTTTCTCGGGGATCAGAGAGGAAAGGCCTTCTCGTCTTATTCCTGACAGTCCCTTCATTACCTTGAAGATTTATATCAAATCCCCGCAAATGCGCCGTCTTTCCATCGGGAACAGGTCTAGGGCACGGAGACGCTCTGTGTAGTAAAACCCCTTCGACCAGCCACCATTCTAGTGGCTAGCCCTTGCACTTCCCCCAGACAGTCGATATCTTTCTGGTGGTACGGTGCCCAGGCTTGCACGCAGTACTCCATATGTGGCCTAAATATGGCCTGATATATCAGAACGAAACTCTCCGGCTCTCTACACGACATAATGGATCTAACTCGAAGAGTTCCCTCCTGGCCATACAGGCTGCTGCGGTGCACTGCTTCGACGGCTTAAAGCTGTTGTCCATTATAACACCCAAGTCTCTGAACTGTGAGACCACTTGCAACGAACCCACACCATTCCCACTAGCCCATGTATTTGTGGTCAGGCATTGACACTTTGTGAGTTTTAGTGGAAGGTCCCATTAGCGTGCCCACTTTTGTACTGCTAACACGTCAAGTTCTATATCTACTCCAGCTATCTTGACGTCATCGGCAAACATAAAGGTGAGGTTTGTAAGCCCACGTGCTAGGTCATTGATGAAGATGAGGAAGAGCAGGGGGTCGAGCACCGAGCCGTGTGGCACCCCTCTTGTTACACCTTCCGGTTTTGAGACATGAATCCCCACCTTAACACCGAAGGTTCGCCCAGCTAAAAAACTATTTATCCATTGTCTTGCTTTTCCAACAATTCCCATGGACTGCAGTTTGACGTCCAGAAATCTGTGGTTCACAGAATCAAAAGTCTTGCTGGAGTCCACGTAGCAGACCGCAATCGATCGCCCTTCGTCCAGACGCTTGGTTACCCCATCGAGGAACTGCAGGAGATTCGTCAGACAGGATCATCCTGCCCCAAACCCATGATGAGCATTTGATATGAGGTTGTGTTGAACTGAATGCCCAGAGATCTGTTTTCTCACTATTCGCTCCAGGCACTTGCACAGTACTGAAGTAAAGCTAACCGGCCAGTAATTTTTAGCCGGGGTCCACTCTTGTAAATTCCTACCACGGTTGCTCTCCTCCAGTCTCCCGGCACAAGTTCCTCTCTAAGTGACGTTTCATACAGCTTCGTCACCGGAGCCTTCAGGACCTCGGTCAGAGGCGGAACGATTGCTGGATGAATCCCGTCTGGACCTGCTGCTTTATTTCTATTCAACGTTTGCAACTCCGCGTACACGTCTTCTTCTCCTACAGTAAGTTCGGGCACTGGAGGCGCCTGTGGGCCCTCCATTCCTTCCTCCAAACTATTTTCTGGTCGATATATGCTCTTGAAGAATACCAAGAGCATATCAGCCTTGTCCTCGTCGTTTAGAGCTAGTCGTCCCTGTGCTCCTTCCGAAGTTGCTACACTTTCTCTCATACGTTTGGGAGATTGCACGTAGGCGTAGAATCGCTTTAGGTTTGTGCGGACCGACGCAGCTAACCGAAGCTCGAAGGCCACTCTTTGGATCTCAAGAGCTCTGTTTCTAGCCATCTTAAAGCTATTCCATGCCCCCTGAATTTTGTACAGCTTGTACGCCGCCCATCGTTGCCTACGAATAACTATAGCCTTGCGGACTTTTGACTTCCACCGTGAGTGTAGATTTCTACTGCTAGCCACTCTCAGGGGTGCAAACTCCTCTGTAAGTTCGAGTAGCCCCACCTTGATGACCTCGCAACGTTCCTCTACGGAGGCGTTTGTGTGTCTCGGTGTCCACTGAATTTCCTCCGCGGTCCTCTTTAGTTCACCTATGTTGATTCTTCCATAGCGCCGAAGTAGCACGATTTCTTTTGGCGCCTTGCTTAGTCTTAGTGTGACCCTCAGGACTACATGATCACTTTTGCCAAGCGGCTCTTCCCACTTAATTTCCTTAATGTCCTGACGGTGCCGTGTTGTGACTAAATCAAGGAGAGACGGGTTCCGTCCACCTCTGTGTCTAGTGGCCTGTGTCACATGCTGCTTAAGTGCAGGTCACTGGACCCACTGGAGAAACTTTTCGCCCGTCGATCCCCCTGATGAGATCCCGCTTTCCCAATAATCTCGAGTAGGCTGAGATCCCCTAATAAGCTGAACTCCTTTGTCTGTGCCAGCACCGCATCCAGCATTTGCAAGTGCTCAACGTCTTCCTCATCTGTCGCTAGAGGTGCCCTGTAGATACAGATAATGCATACTGTTAGCACCGCGATCCAGATAAAGCATGATCTGGCCTGTAAATTACCGGAGACCAAGTTGGACCGAGCCTCCCAATGGCCTATGTCAGTCCGCATTAGAAGTGCTACTCCACCCCCTGCCTTCCATCTTTTCTGTCCTGTCTGTAGGCAGCGTATCCCTGAAAGCACATGTCAGTATATGGCTTTATCCAAGTTTCCGTCAGAGCAACGACATCAGACCCTGCGATCCTAGCCGTCAACTCCCCTCTTTTTCCCGGGAGACTGCAGGTGTTGGTGTACCATAATGACGGTTCCCTGGTCCTCGTTACTGACTTCATTGCTACTTTTGCGGCTAGGGCAACCTCGGGCGCAATCTCCGAGTTGATGCCACGTTTTTTGCCTTTAAAGTTGTCGGCGGTGCAGCACCTTGGATATCATGTGACACTCTGAGCTTCGTGGCTTTTATCCACCCGTCGACCCGGTGTGATCCTCGGCAGGTCCACCACTCGAAAGCAAGGCGAGAACTTCAATTATGCTAGCCCACCCGCTAGCAATAGCAAGAGGCCAGACACAAACGATCCACCACGTGCTTACTGGTACCGACCAAACCAAGTCAAACTGGAGAGTCATCTCTACCTCAGGGATCCGTCGTACGCCCGGTCCTATTCTTGTTATTTATTAATGACCTGGCATCCACTCTTCAATCGCCCGGCTTTATTTTTGCGGATGACGTGAAGACTGTTGGTTCTGAAGGTAGGGCGGACTTGGGCAGGGAAATAGGTACCGTCCTGAACTGGACATACAAATGGGACTTACATCTGAAAGCTCAAATAGCCACTTGTTGTCGAGGGCATCAGAGAGCCTAACTGTCGCTCATGATCAAGGGATGTTCACCATAGAGGCAGTCAGTAAGGTTAAAGACTTTGGGGTCATCATGAGCAGTGACTTCAAATGGTCGGAGCAGTGCAAAGCTGTTGCACAAAAGGCTCGTGGGGAGCTCTTTAGGCTGCAATCAGCTTTGTCTTGCCGGCAGCCAGAGGTATTCGTACCTATTTACATGGCCATTGTACGACATCACTTAGAAGGTAGCGTGCAGGCTTGGTCACCCGCCTGCAAAAAGGACGCTGATTGCCTCGAGAAAGTCCAACCTCTCGCCACGTGAATGGTTGAAGGGTAGAGAGGTAAGACTCGCTAGCAGAGACGCTGTGAGCCGAACTTATTCTCTTTGGAGAAAGAGAATTTGAGGGGATCTCATAGAAACGTTCAAGGTAATGAAAGGCTATTCTGGCCTTAGACCAGACAGTCTGTTCCAAGTGGCAGTAGATTCCAGAACAAGGGGACATGAAAAGAAGCTGATAAAAGCGCGAGCTAGTTTGATGACTAGATCGCACTTCTTCCGCAACAGGGTGGGATGATGGATCTGCAGACCGTCCAATCCTTCAAAGGTGCCCTAGATCGCAAGTGGTACGAGATACCTTATTGTAGTGAGCCTTGAGTATATCAACTAGATGGATAGCGGGCAGCACTGTGGTCCTTCTGGAGTATGTTTTATTAGACTTTTTTCGCTCACTGCATACTGTCTCAGTGAAAGCTCACCATGCACAATATCTCTCTCAGTTGATGTGCAATGAGGTTTTCCTTCTTACCCACATTCCTAGCCGGGATTCGACGAAATACACTCGGCAGTGGCGGGTGCATAACTGGTATGCATACCATCGAAGGAATTCTGGAGGCTCGATAGGCCGTGGCCATTACCTGTCCTGTGCAAACTGAAAAGAACCGAACTGAACATTTTATATAGTCCTTATGAGCGAACTCGTAAAAAAAGCGTGAATCAATAAACACGACCAATTGGGCATGTAGGTACCTGTATATTTCCGACTTTTTCCATGATTCTCATCTTCCCTTGTTGCAACACTCCTTTGCGTTACCGACGTTTTAATGCAAAACACACACCTCTTTGAACATCATCACCGCGTGATACAAAAAGGCTGCCAGTAAACCTTCCATTCTGGCACGGTCTCATCTCATTTGGAGTGTCTTGGAATTATATCGGTCGGAACTAACTGTGAGAAACAAAACATTTTAGAAGCTTCCACGGCGTCACTTGGCACTTCGCTCAATACCATTCTGTTCTGTTTAACAAATGGCTGTCATACCAAACTGAACTGAAGATGTTGGCGGATATTGGCTGTTTGGCGTTCATTTCCTGATAACAAGAACAGCGAGCAACTGTGATTTTGTGTCACACCTTTTGTTTTATTTCAATTTTTAATGTACATACCATTATGGCCTTTTATCACGGCACGCTCCTCCGCCCATCTTGGTTTGCTAGTGTCGTCTTAGATATTGTTGACGGTAATTTAGTTTGCCGTATAGACAGAACAGTAAGCCACAAAATTAGTGAGCCCAGATTGTTTGTTCCATCTCTTGACAATAGCTTTCATTCTTTTGGTCCATGGTACACACAATTCACCATGTCTGACACCTAATCTATTGACATTCACGCCGTCGCTCTCAAACTGCCCGTTTTTACCCCGACCAACCCTCGAGTGTGAATCCGACAAATAGGAGCCTTATTTACCACTCGACGTACAACCAGCGAGCGCGTGAATTACTCTCACGTTGTCCAAGCACTTCCATTTGACATCGCCGTTGACGTGGAATATCTCCTCGATCCCATTGCATCATAGGCTCCTTACACGAAGCTTAAGGAGGCAGTCATTCAGAATACCGGAAAATCAGCTTGAAAAATGCTCCTTAAGCTGCTCGCGTCGGTGGAGGTCGGAGACCAAACTCCGTCCTAGCTTATGCGCCACATGCGGTCGTTACTGGCTGGACGTCAAATGGACGGCGCCATTTTCCGAGGGATATGGATCCATAAACTACCTCTCCCGATGCAGCAGGTCTTGTCAATGCTGGAGCCCACTACTCCTCTTGACAAAGGTGGGCAGCACGCCGATCGAATAATGGAATGCTACCCGGATGGTAGACCTTGTGTTCACATGACATCACCCGCCGAAACCACTCCGACACACGAATCCCCTATGGCATTACCAGCACCTGCCCCAGATTGCCGTGGTGAAGTCTCTCACAGTCCTGATTCCCCATCTCATCACCCTCATATCGATAAGGACATTACGGACCCAAAAGAAACCTTTCGCATGTTGTGCAATCAGGTCCGTGCAATGTGCAACGCATTAACTACTCATCGACCTGTGTCCGCCGAAGTACCTCGTCGACCTAGATCACGGTCCAGAAATCGCCGGTTACAAACCTGATGTTGGTACCACCGCAAATTCGGCTCCCAGGCACGCCGCCGTGATCCCCCATGTTCATTCCGCACTTCCATCTCACAGTCAAACGACCAGGCCAGCCAGTAACGGCGACGACTACGGCTGGCTTTCCACATGAAAGTCGCCTATTTTATATCGTTTACCGATACAATGGCCTTCGATTCCTCATCGATACCGACGCCGAGATCAGTGTAATCCCTCCACCCAAACATCATCACCCAAAACCATCTCACCTCACTCTGCAAGCAGCAAACACAACAACTATTACGACATTCGGCCAACTGTCCATCACTCTTGATTTAGGCCTCCGACAGTCTTTTCAATGGGTTTTCATCCAGGCAGATGTTCAGACTCCCATTATTGGCGCGGATTTCCTCTCTAACTTCGACCTGACTGTGGACCTCAAAAATCGCAAGCTGGTAGACACCACAACCAAGCTTTGTGCAGTCGGTATTGGGAAATGCACCAACTCCCTGGGTATTCGGCTGGCGATCCCGCAATCCTCGTTTGATGACATTTTGAAGGAGTTTCCATCCCTCACCAAACCGTGTCAGTCACGGTCTCACGCTGGCCAACCGGTCTACTTACAACCACGCCGACTCAACGCCGACAAACTCCGTATTGCACGCCATGAATCCGAACACATGATGAATCTTGGCATTATTCGACCGTCTGCAAGCCCATGGGCCTCGCCTTTGCACATGGTTCTAAAGTCATCTGGTGATTGGAGACCCTGTGGAGACTACCGTGCTCTCAGTGACGTCAGCATCCCCGACAGGCACCCGATCCCACACATTCATGACTGTGCACAGCATCTCTCTGGGAAGACAATCTTTTGCAAGGTTGACCTCGTAAAGGCATACCACCAAATCCCCGTGGCCGAAGAAGATATTCTCAAGACAGCCATCACCACGCCTTTTGGCCTGTTCAAGTTCATACGCATGCCATTTTGATCAAGGAACGCTGCTCAGACGTTCCATAGATTCATCGATGAAGTGCTTCGAGGTCTTCTCTTCGCGTTTGGCCACACTGACGACATCTTAACTGCCAGCGCCTCTCCAACGAGGCATGCCATTCACCTGCGTCAACTCTTTCAGCGTTTTCAGCAATACGGACTTCAGCTGAACCCTAAAAAATGCTTGTTCGGCTTTGCGTCCCTCGAATTTCTCGGGCACCATATCGATCAAAACGGTTTGACATCTCTTCCAGATAAGGTGCGCAGCATCCTCTCATTTCCTGCACCTAAAACGATCACACAATTACGACGTTTGCTGGGAATTTTGAACTACCACCGCCGCTTCATTCCCCATTGTGCGACCATTGTTTCATCTTTACCCGATCTTCTCAAGTCCAACGTCAAGACGATTGATTTCACTCCCGAGGCCGAGGCAGCTTTGGCAGAAGCCAAAAAAGCCCTTGCAGATGCCGCCATGCTGCGTCATCCACATTTGGATCCAAATACTGAGTTGATCCTAACAATTGATGCACCCAATACTGCGGATGGTGCAGCGCTCCACCAGATTGTGGACAACCAATTACAGCCCTTAGCGTTATTCTCGAAAAAATTCCAGGCGGCGCAGATAAGACACAGCACGTTTTCTCGTGAACTCCTGGTTACTTACCTGTCCATCCGTCATTTCCGCCACCCTCTGAAGGGGCAACCATTTCGTGTGTACACTGATTACAAACCCCTGACACACGCACTTCATGCCAAGCCTGACAGACATTCACCCAGAGATATCCGCTATTTGGATTATATTTCTCAGTTCACAACAGATATCTGCTACGTGCGTGGAGTTGGTAATGTTGTGGCTGATGCATTATCCAGACCTGACATCAACACGGTGCAGACAAAATTCGATCTTACGGAACTGGCAAACCTCCAGCGTGATGATCCATCCTTGCCCGAACTGCGCACATCCTCCACACTCCAGCTGAAGGATTTTCCCTTACCTTCAGCCGATGGCACAGTCCTATGTGATTGGCCTAAAGGTAACCCTCGTCCTGTCGTTCCAACTTCCTACAGGAAGATCGTTTTCGATCATTTTCATTCTCGTTCCCATCCTGGTACTCGTGCATTTCGCAAACTCATTTCTGCCAGATTTGTTTGGCCCAGTAAGAATTCTGACATTGCATTATGGACTGAACAGTGCTTACAATGCCAGAGAAACAAAATCCACCGCCACACTTTTTCTCCTCCTAGTACATTCATCGTTCCCGACGTCCGTCTCACACATATTCACGTCGATCTTGTTGGTCCACTACCACCATCAAATGGACATACCCACTTATCAACCGTTTTTGATCGTTTCACGCGCTGACCGGTGACAGTACCTATTTCCGACACTTCAGCAGAAAATATTGCGAGAGTATTACTCCAACACTGGATTGCTACATTTGGTGTACCGTCTACCGTCACCACAGACCGGGGCAGTCAATTCCAGTCGACTTTGTTTCGTGAGTTCCCTAATTTGCTTGGCTGTAAACACATCACAACAACTGCATATCACCCTTCGTCCAATGGCATGGTAGAGCGCCTACACCGTCAACTCAAAGAAGCACTGATATCACAGCCAAACCCCAATGGCTGGAGCGACAACCTGCCACTAGTTCTCTTGGGTCTCCGGTCATCAGTCAAAGACGACCTCCACAGCGCGTCGGCTGAACTCGCTATTGGTACCACCATTTGCCTTCCAGGTGAGTATGTTCGACCAAGCACTGCTGGCAGTCCTAACCCATCCCAATTTGTCCAACAACCCAAAGACCGTATGTCACATCTACGTCCAATACCCACCCGCTCGCCATCCTCGCCCATTTTTGTACATAATGATCTATATATGTCACCTTTCGTTTTTATTCGTAACTACGCTGTTCGTAAACCACTCACACCACCGTATGATGGTCCATTTAAGGTACTTAGTCGCACAGACAAGTATTTTGTGGTTCAGAAAGCCGATAAGCCAGACACTGCTTCCATTGACAGATTGAAACCCGCGTATTCTGATACACCTCCATCACCAGCAACACCGACACCATCACCACCCACGGGCACACCACCAACAATTCCTGTTTATGATCCACACTCTATCATCATACCAGACACTATGTCACACCAACCAGCACCACCACAGCAACAACCATCACTGGTAACCCGTCGTTTTGGCAGAAACGTTCGACACCTGTCAGATTTCAAGACTTTTTTTATTTGACGTGGACTTTTGCTAACCGCTTTCTCTTTCTATTTTTCTATCGAGCGGTCATTTTGTACAACAAACGCTCCGGCGGGGGAGTTGTGTAGGTACCTGTACATTTCCGACTTTTGCTAAGGTCAAGGTCATCGTGACGCAAAATCAGGTTGTCTCTGGTTTTTTTGCTTTTTAGCGTTAATATCAATGATTTAGCTGTAACCATTACTTATTGCTATTCAAACTGATTTATTGATCCGATAGTACCAATAACTGCGGCACATCAACCTGTTGGCGTCAGTTATTATCGCGAATCAGTACAATAGAACTTTATAGACATTCGTGGTTTCCAAGTAACTTAATCAATTGTTCAAAACCCTCCCTAAGTATTCTCTCTTCTTATCCGGCCTCTCAAAGATAATTAGCCACTTTTTCCCCACCTTTTCGATACCCCGCAATTTACCATAGTCCTATAACTCGCCCATTGTGTTAGCTGTCACTACTTTTCTCCTCGCGATATTGCGCCAAATTACCTACCAATCACTCCAACTGCTTAGCTACGCGTTCCATTGCTGCCCACCGGCCAAAAATCACAGCTAGCACTCGCCGTTGTAAGACCCCTACCCTCCAAAGCACGCTCAAAAGTTGTTCAGTATCCTTCGTTGATATACTTGGAGATGCTACCAAGGCAACTGCCGAAATACGCAAAACCATGAATAATTTTTCCTCTCGGCTTGACGCTTATGATCAAACCATCGGTCAGTTAGGTCCATTAGCGTTCCTGCTTGACCCATCTCTACACCACACTCAGGCAAACCTAATCTCAGCCGCGAAGTTCATTGATACCGTTGCCTCTGAAATATTTAAACGCATCAAGAAAGCCAACAATGCAGTAGTATTCAACATTCCGGATAAGTTACCTCTCTCAACTGCCAAGAACTTAATCTTAAATGCTTGCAACCTAGATTCGCAACCTTGCTACTGTGTCAGACTCCGCAAAATACATGCCCACTACTGTTTCAGTTTAATACTGAAGTTGCTGCCAAGGAATTTATTAACCGACAGTCTTTTGTCGTCGCAAATACAGGTTTCAATCGGGCAAAAATACTTCCCGATAAAACCCCCCTACAAAGAGAGGTTCACAAAAGCCATGCGAAGAACCATAACCCTGGTAAACATTTGGCCAGTAGCCCCTCTCCGGTGGTTGATTTACCAAGCGTCGGCCACCATGCGAAGACCTCTTCTGTGTTTAGTCGCAAAATCGTTGTCGACCTAGATAGTTCATCAGTCTCCACTCCATCGGAGCCGCGTCGCAAACGTCAAAACTTGCAGAACAGTCTCAATGAAACGGTCCAAATTAATGTGCCTCCTGACGTCCGCAAAACTGATAAAAGTCCCCCTGACTCAAAGGCTAGTAACAAAATACCATACAAAACCCCGATTGACATGATTCCTTCAACTAGCTCAGGAAGTGTCTGGTCGAACCTACAAACTACTCCCACAGAATATAGTTAAAAAAACGAACGCCGGCCCTTGCAGGAGTCCGAAATCCAAAATCGGATCGGGAAAACAGTCCAATACCTGAAGTAAAATCAGTAATCCCTCAGCCGTTGACGTCAGAACTAGCCATTCCTTGCATACCACAGAAAGGAGCGAGACTAGATGTATTTGCACCGGTACCCGTTACGAATTCGAAAATAAATAGAGTAGCTTTATCGGCAAAATCAGCCATCTCAACTCGCGGACCCGGACCTCGCTCTCCGAACCCAATCAGTCTTTTGCCTCCAGGTAGAGTGAACCATAAAAACACTTCTTCCAACGACAGAAAAGGAAGTCTCGGCAGGACTTTTCAGACCGTTATGCCAGTACCTTATCCAAATGCGGTTCCGGTTGACTACTTACGGGCTACCCAACCACGTGCATCCTGCTCTTCAATTCCAGATAGTCGCGAGCTTTCGGACTTAATGCCACCCCATCTAAATTTGCCGGTTTTTCCGTTTCCCCTGAATGTCCCGCCTCCTCCCATACCATATCTCTCCCCACACCATCCCACAGTCCGCCAGTGGCTACAATTTCTCCAAACCTGGCAGCCACCTTAAGGTGTCATACATTCCATGTACGTCATGGCCACGATAATGATAGTTTCACAATTGTACTTTTCAATGCTCGCTCCCTTGTAAGTAAACTTACATCCGTCCGCTCCTTTGCACTGCAATCTCACCCGGATGTAATCCTCGTAACTGAAACCTGGCTTACTGATAAAACTCCCCTCCGACACATTTCCATACCCGGTTATAATATATTTGCTACGAACAGATCTGAGAGACGTGGTGGTGGATGCCTTGCTTATAGTAAGAGCAGTCTTGGAACACACTTACTCCAACTTCCTGTCCTTGATAAGGTCCAAGACTCTGTTTGGATCTCTGTACCCCTGCTTCAGGGGCAGCTCGTCATTGGTTGTGTTTACTGTCCGCCAGGCTACAACATGGGCAACGTAAATGCAATCACCGATGCTTTCTGTCACGTAGCTGAAATCCCGCATGCTTCTAAAATCATAGCGGGGGACTTCAACCTCCCTGGCATTTGTTGGGCAACCCTGAATTCCTCTCCGAAGTTATGCAATTTTATCTCATGCATCCGTGCTGGCGGATGGACACAACACGTAAAATCACCAACCAGAGGGAACCATATTCTTGACCTTATCTTTACTTTAGGCCTCCGAAATATAAAGACAAATGTCCTTAGCCACCTTCCTGGTTGTGATCATAGGGTCATGACATGTGAATTCTCCGTTCAACCGCATCACCAGGAAAGTCCCCAAAATCGAAAATCTTTCCAAAATGCAAATTGGGATACTTTACCCACCATCCTGCGTAACCAGACATGGGATGAGTTTTTTCAAACATCTGATCCTCAACTGGCGTCGGATGTGATGTACTCTAACCTATTCTGTTCTCTTAACATCATATCTTCCGAGATAACTGAATTCAGTGGGAGAAAAACCGATCGACAACAAAAGCTGCAACGTAAGTTCGAAAAGTTGCAGCTTGCCTACGAAAGGACCAACGACCTTTCTATCTTCCTCTGCCTTAGCCACCTCTCACGCCAGCTACTAAGCGAAAATGAGAACAAGCTGAAGAAGCAAGAACTGTACGTTCTCAACCAGCCGGATAAAATAGCCCACCTTTCTGGCCTTATCAAAACTCGAAACCCCCGCTGTACAACCAAAATACCGTATATGCTCCTATCAGAGAACATTTATATTAGCTCGCCTCAGTTAGTCTTTGAAGCATTCAATAATTTCTTCGCTTCTACCTTCATAACAGACCACAATAGTCCAACCCAGGATCTCACCCCCTTGACTGCTGACACCTTGTCAACCGTAGTATTCTCAGCCAACGAAGTCAGAAAGCTGTTAAATTCCACTCGGCCTCTGGCTCGCAATGGTCCCTATGGTATCCCACCAGCTCTGTTTCGTCTTGGCGGCCCGGACATTGTGATGCTTTTGATGAACTTATTTAATCTCTCCATGTCACAAAGCATTTTCCCATCACAGTGGAAAACTTCCGTTATCATTCCCCTCCATAAGAAGGGTGCTTTACATGACCCTGCTAATTACCGCCCCAAAAACCACACTCCCATTATATCTAGGATAATGGAACGAGTAGTTAAAGATGAGATTGCCAATTTTATCCTCACCCGGGGGTTAATAAATAAAAACCAACACGGCTTCCTAAAGTCTAGGTCTTGTCTGACTTGCCAACTTGATTTCCTTAATCTGATCACAACGTCAGCTGACTCTGGAATGGCATTTATCGTTATCTTCCTTGATATGACGAAAGCATTTGACCGCGTGCCTCACGCCCAGCTGCTAACCAAGGTTAAATCTTACGGCATAATAGACCCGCTCTTTTCTTGGTTGTCATCCTATCTCAGCATGAGATCGCAAGCAGTAAGCATTGAGGGTTACCTCTCATCACCCCGGCCAGTCACAAGTGGTGTTGTACAGGGCAGTGTGTTAGGTCCACTTTTATTTCTTCTCTACATAAACGACGTATTCAAAGTAATACGCCATGGCACCGCGTTCCTATTCGCCGATGATATTAAGATTGTATATTCATTTGAACCTCATACCTCGACCTATACCCTCACCAAAACAGCTGACGACCTGAATGCTCTTGACATATGGTGCAGCACTTGGAAAATGAGCTTCTCCGCTGCTAAAAGTGCCATTCTCACGTATAAAAGTCAAATTCCCCCTGAGTCTCTCGTCTTAAACGGCTCGTTCATTCCTACTACTCCGCTAGTACGAGATCTCGGTCTACAATATTCTTGCACGTTCACCTTTCAAGAACAAGCCACCTACCAAGTGGCTAAGACTAAGAGAACGATAGCTCTCATCTGCAGAACCTTTAGAATGCGCGACAGCCAGCTTCTGATCTTTGAATCCCACGCCAGACCACAGCTTGAGTACTGCCCTCTGGTATACACTCACATGCGCAAATCTGACAGACTTGCGATCGAAAGAGTTCAGCGATCCTTCACCAAGCACTTACTCGGCTCATCATCCCCCTTGAATTATAGAGAGAGATGTGAGCTACTAAGGCTTGAACCCCTATGGCTGCGACGTATGAAACTCAATCTTTATCTTCTATTCAACCTCCTACATTCTAGAGCGCATACGTCCATCACTGATCTATGTTTCGCTCAAGACGCACCCTACCCTCTTCGTAACCGAAATCATACTACTAAAGTCCCATACACCAGGACAAAACTAAGAGAAAGGTTCTTCATCACCGTTTATTCCCGCATTTGGAACAGACTGCCCGAAGACATTCGGGCCTGCCAGACACTAGACCGTTTCAAAATTTTACTTACAAAATACTTAGATGTCGCCAAGGTACTACAATTAACCCATATGTGCACCACGTTGGAACAAACTTATGAGGGTAACCTAGATTTTTGAATAGAGAAAGAAAGCAAGACCCGGTTAACATCCTTTGCAACGTCGACATCACCTACCCCATATGCCTTCTCCATCGCCAACACATTAGTACCCCTCAGAATGACTTACATCACTGACACTGCTCTTGTTAGATTCCCCCCAATTCACGCGCTCCAACGTCTTCTTCCTATTATCTTTATCATACTTAATTCGCTTTACTCGGTCCGAACTGACCCCATTTCCCTCCTTTATTTTGCCTTAGCGTCCCAACACTTAATCCAGTTCCAGTGACCACCACTTACCTTCTAAATCATCATTCGTATTCCTAGTTTTGGTCATTATTTTTGTATTTCCATTCACTCCCAATGTCTCACAGTCCTCATTCTTCCCAAAGTAGTCTGTGTCTACATTACTAGATTTCTCTTTTCACCATTGACCGTTGATCCTCAGCTGGGAGCATCCCAGACTGCGTCTCTCTACTCTTATGCTTCCAGACACCAACCGGCGCGCATCTCCCACCTGATGTCTTGGAATGATCCGGAGATAACACCAGCGAAATATCTGGCCCAAACGTCAGGCTTTAAATCTGGATCCCCCACAATCTCCTAAACTACGCCATCTCTACGTCTGTATGATCTCGGCCAAAATCACTTGTGCAAATCCCGCCGGTGCGGGGCGCGGACAGATCCCCCGCTTTGGCCGGTGCACATCGGGCGTGCAGGACGTCTGCAACGATGTTTTCAGGTTGGGTGTCCAGCGCACGGTCAGCCCCACCTACTAGCACCGGTTGCGGATTGAAAAAACAAGAAAATAGAACAAAAGGAAGACCGTTCATATACTCAAAATGTTGCTGTCTCCTCCAGCCAACAGTGACTCTCTATCGTGCTTGCTTCAAATTTGCCTGCATAACCTAACGCTTTTTTCGTCCGGCAAAAGTTGCTTTTTTTGGTGCGCAGTTATCGTATACTTAAAAACCCATCAACACTTCTGGCTCATTATTCCCAGTCCACTTCCCGCGGTTTCATGCCAAACTACTCACCAGTCTTATTTGCAAACTTAACCACTCTCTAAGATAAAGCCCATCCCTTTTTGCTACTTTTACCGATATACTCCAGAAATAACGCATTTATTGCTGTCACTAACTTTCCTACCACAATCTCCAGACAGTATATGACACTGCGAAATTTATCTCTTGAGATTCCCAATAATCGACGACTCTGTGTTTGCTTGCTTTCTCTGCCAGCTCCGCTGTTTGCCCACTTAAGGCTGTTGCATTGCAATGTCCTCATCTTGCAAGGTATCGTGTCCCCCTTTTGCACATCTGATAAGCTCTTGTGCCGCAGAGTTCCGTTTTGTCGCCACAAAGTGGTCCACCTTTTGTATCAAACATAAACTGATAGTCTTCTGCCCATCACTTCATCGTTTTTTCCAGCTGTGTCCATCCTATTGTTGTAGTTGAGCACCACGCAACGATTTTCTCGATAATTCCTGGTTCATGCTGATGCACTACATTCCTTTTTTTCTGAAAGCAAAACAACCCACTCAAAGTCCATATGTTTTATCCGGTCACTTCCTTCGCCATCATTCTGGCAACCACGGTCCAGATGTGTAGTCCATTTGGTTTATCACACACACTCCGCCCATATCCGGCTGCCGAACTTTGAAAACCTATTCATCGGTTGTTCTGTGTATTTCCTTTCTCATGCTCCATTCCGATAGATCGTCTCAGACACTTCCGATACTTGATACATTTTTTTTCACCACGTGAAGTCTTTGCTGAGAAACTGAGAAACTGGTATACCAGTTTCTTGCTGAAGCATAACATTCCTTTTTTCTGAAAGCAAAACAATCCACTCAAAGTCTATATGCTTTATCCGGTCACTTCTTCCACGATCAATTTGACACCCACAGTCCAGTGTTTTGTCCGTTTCGTTTTACAACTGGCTCAACCGATATACGGTCACTGTACCCCAAAATTGCTATTCTCGACCGATTTTCTTGGTCTTTACATATTATGCCACAATTTTTTTATCGTCTAATTTTTCATCGCAACTCCTCTCGTACATTGTAAAGCTCCATTGCTTGGATACGTCTTCTTCAGGAATGTTTCTTCTTCACGATATCCGCGTATCCGTCAATCTAGTTTAGTTCTCCGACAGGACAGTCTTTCTTCTGTAAGATTTGTGTGATTTTGTACCATTCTCCACCCACCCCACATTTTAGCAGAATAACTACGCCTACCTTCAGCCGGATCGACCACCTGACCTTGAGTTTAAATTCACCGGGCGGTATCGCAGCGATTGACTTGAATGCCTTCTCTTATATTCAATCGCGTTCGCATAATTGTACAGTACCTTTGTAACTTTCATTCAGCTTTCAACTGTACCGTTTGATCTTGCATTGCAGCATGCTTCGGAGTTATCCGAAATAAACTATTTTTATTATGATTCTCATCTTCCCTTGTTGCAACACTCCTTTGCGTTACCGACGTTTTAATGCAAAACACACACCTCTTTGAACATCATCACCGCGTGATACAAAAAGGCTGCCAGTAAACCTTCCATTCTGGCACGGTCTCATCTCATTTGGAGTGTCTTGGAATTATATCGGTCGGAACTAACTGTGAGAAACAAAACATTTTAGAAGCTTCCACGGCGTCACTTGGCACTTCGCTCAATACCATTCTGTTCTGTTTAACAAATGGCTGTCATACCAAACTGAACTGAAGATGTTGGCGGATATTGGCTGTTTGGCGTTCATTTCCTGATAACAAGAACAGCGAGCAACTGTGATTTTGTGTCACACCTTTTGTTTTATTTCAATTTTTAATGTACATACCATTATGGCCTTTTATCACGGCACGCTCCTCCGCCCATCTTGGTTTGCTAGTGTCGTCTTAGATATTGTTGACATTAATTTAATGTAGTATAAAGACAGATTAGTAGGCTACAGGCAGCATAAAGGCAACAATTGGAGGTGGGCATGGAAATGTCCATCGCCCGGAGGTAATCCCAATTTTGCGCAAAAATTTAAATGCGATTTATTCAAAAACTATCAATTTTTTGGAAAGGTAATATCAGGGTTAAATTCTGTTGGTTTGAATTTTCATGAAAAATATCTTCCTTATTGTAATATCACCCGAACAGCAACGAACCTGTTCGTAACCATGAGGTTGATGTGCTCCTGCTAGCTAGCCAAGTCCCAACCTAGTTCCTCCACCTATTGGAGAAAAGAAATGAAAAAGAAGCAAAAAGAAAACAGAGGTTGCAATCCGGTGCGAATCAACTGATGCTCACAGGTGCAAGAAACTGAACTGATTCATTGACTCGAGGTTGAAGTCCTGTGACCTGACTTGGCTCATACAATACAACATTTTACTGTACTCTGACTGAAGGCTAATAGCCAGGTAGTGCACTGGCCATTGCTACGCTGGGCTGTAATGGACCAAAGCTGGACAAAATGGAACACTGCAGGGAAGGACATTGTCACTTTGTAGCGGCCTCGCAGACACCAAACTCATTAAAATGATATTGCTAGCTTAGAGCATAGGCGCGTTTTGTTTACGAATGGGTATTGTTACTTAGATTTACTTGGGACTGACGGCGGCTCCCCAAAAGCGGCCAATTCCGACGCCAGGTCCGCCTCTAGCTATAGGCAACCTTCCTTTTCGAATCTTTCTTCTCAGTCACATAAAGTGGTTTATAGTCAGGATAGAAGTACTTCAAATTTTTCCCCATCATCCAGACCCGATTTCACCAGTGCTGTATTGTAATCTTCTTCGGTCGGACACATGAACCTATTTTAGAAGCCCTGTAGGACATTTGGGTGATCCGCAACGGCCACGCATCGAGGTACGCAACTGGCTTAGCAAACGCTGACCAGTCTTTTCGATCGGCCAGGAATTCGGCTTAGCCTCGGTTCCTTCAATCGAATGGTTGCTTGAAGTCCGTTTTTGTGTAAGTCCACCCGGCACCGTAAAAGTCGACCGCATCGCCAACTCACGTCACCCTACCCAGGCGGAGAGGCGCGCTCCAGCTCTGGCCATCAACTCGTTTAGTCTCTCATCTGTCGTTTATACAGAGTAGCCAATATAGTTACTAAAACCCATAAATTGCTATCGTTCTGCGTCTCCATTCGCCGAACGGGAATCGAGTACGCAAACGGTGCGTGCGTCTAAAATGGTGAGCCAGTTCCAAGTTATTATTATTTTTTTCGTTTGTGCTATACAGCTTTCCTTTTGTTTTCAGTATGCACATACGTATTGAAGTTTTGCTGGTGTTTATTTCGGTCATCCACCGCATATTCATTTTATTGTATTTTTTTATATGGATGACGCTAAGTTAACTATGTCCGACCCTGTGGTGCCTGAAACTCTCTCGATTGCTCGCCCAGTGAATGCTTTACCGTTCATTGCGTGTAATCCCTCCCTTTGGCTGACTCGTCTGGCAGCACAGTTTGCTGCTTCCAGAATCACCTCACAGCAACAAAAGTATGTCCATCTCACTGCCAAATTTCCTTTAAATATTCTTGAAGGCGTCGAGGATATCATCTCCAACCCGCCCACGGACAAGCCCTATGATGCGCTTCACCAGACTATCCTAGAACGCACCGGAGTCTCCTACTCAAACCGTCTTTGTCAGCTGTTTAGTGGCTTTTCTTTCGGTGACCAGAAGCCTTCGCAGCATCTGCTTCGAATGCGATGACTGGCTAGGGGCATCCAGGTTGGCCACATGATATTGCGAGAATTGTGGATGCAGCAGCCACCCGAACAGGCGCAGTGCACTCTGCCCCTTCTCGTAGATGAAATGTCTGTAGACAGACTGGCTTTAGCGGCGGACCGTTTCATAGAAACCGCCTCAGCCCAAAAAATCAGTGCTTTCGTCCGTCCAAAACCACCGCGGAGGTGATTCTTACGGAAGTAGCTGCACGACTTATTGCCCTTCTGGCGGACGTGAATGCCGTTCAGTCGTCACGTTCGGTACTTCGTGGCCGCTCCCATACTCGCACTCGCTGGCCTTTTGCCGCTCGGAGTCCTCCCAGGCCAGCCTCTCCCGGTGCGCACACTTGGACATGGCTTTGGTACCAACGCCAGTATCGTGCCTGCGCCCGGAATCGTACACCCCCGAGCATGCTCCATGGCAACCAGGGGAACTCGTCGGCCAACAAGTAGGTACAGCAGCATTCGTTGGCCTCCCGTCGCCCTGCCGTCTTCTCTTTATCAAGGATCTCATCTCACACCGCCAGTTTCTGATCGACACTGGCGTGCAGATCAGTGTCCACCCCCTGACACTTCTGACCGTCAGCATCGAAACACTTTAGAGCTTCAGGCTCCCAACGGGCCTCGTATATCCACTTTGGTACTAGGTGTCTCAAATTAGATCTGGGTTCGCGTCGCTTTTTTCAGTGGACTTTCGTAATTGCTGGTGTTTCCCGGTCCATCTTAGTTATTGATTTCCTGCATCATTTTAACCTTTCGTTCCATCCGGCTTCTCGTAAGTTAACCGACCCTGTGACTCGTCGTGCAGTTTTTGGATCTGTCTGCTTGGTCAATGTTGTTCGACAGTCCGTAGCTCCTGACGCCAACGACACCCTCACCAAAACCTTAGCCCATATAACTACTAAAACCCATCAATTGCTATCGTTCTGCGTCTCCATTTGCTGGACGGGAATCGAGTCAGCAAATTGTGCGTGCTTCTAAAATATTTATGGCAAAAAACCTACACGAGCTCTCACGGGGCTTTCTGATTATGATGAACAATTACGACTCCTTGTGTGGTGACGGGGTTAATCGTCTTCTATCTACGCTGCTAAAATGCAGATGTTACTCATAAACCCATCTTGTTTATCGTAATCGGTGAATTCCGAGTTTATTATAGACCAGTAGCAAAAGTAGACAGAATTCACCACTGTTGCATGCGAGACCAGTGCCTTCTGCAGTGGTGCTGCATTCATTTCTGGCAATTAGCACCTTTATTGCCACCCTATGTATAAACTGTTTTATCACTACAAACCGAGCTGCTCCCGGTTCGACCGCAAACAACACACTCTCTTTTGAGTCCACACGAACGTTTTTCACTCTATTCTTTACTCTGCTGGTTTGAATAAACATATCTGGGGTTCGAATTTTGCTTTCCGACCACTAGTAAAGTGTCACCCGAATGGTGACTGTAGGTAACCACCTCGTCAGTGCGCCACTTGCCACGTTAGCTCTGAGCGTAGTACTTTCGCTGCTGTGGCAAGCGCCTTATCAGCGAAGGAAAATTAAATATCCCACGTACCAAAGCCCCTTTAGAGCATCCCAGTATCCCACGCTAGTTTGTGATCCTGTGAAATCCCTCAGTTCAGTTCAGTTTGCACTGGGCAGGTAACGGCCACGGCCAATCGAATGTCCAGAATTCTACCGATGGTATGCACACCAATTATGCACCCAGCACTGTACAGGGTTTTTCTTCGAATTTCCACTAAAACAGAGGGAAACGTTAAACCTCACCTCATATCAACAGCGACCCGACGAAAGCAAGACGTTCTACTCCATCAGCGCTCTTCTTTTGCTGTGCGAGGTGAAGACCTTCGGTATAGGTGGGCCGGTGTATAGGTGGCTGGCGGAGTTCCTCTCCCATAGGACGTTTAACGTCAAAGCAGAGAACAAGTGCTCTAGCTTGGCGACCGTCTCCAGTAGTGTACCTCAGGGATCCGTCCGAGGCCCGGATCTATTCTTGTTGTTTATTAACGACGTGGCACCCAACCTTCGATCGCCCAGTTTTATTTTTATTCTCCGTAAGATATGGCTGGGGCTTTCAACTGTTATTTCACCTCAGCCCTTACCACAGACATTAACGCTCAGCCACTGTGCTATCCGATGTTCACACAGGACGCAATATCAGCCATTACATTTAACATGGCGAACATCAGCAAATTCCCGGCCTACACTAAATCCTGCTATCATCCAGGGCCTGATGACCTTTCACCTGTCCTGTTTCGGCTTGGGAGACATAACCTGGTACTCTTGTTGCTGAATCTCTTTACTTTATCCATGTCGTCCGGAATCTTCCCGACACAGTAGAAGGCTTACTGTATTATTCCACATCACAAAAATAGTTCTTTGCATGACCCGAGGACCTACAGCCCCATAGATCACATTTCGATTGTTTCCAGTCTCATGAAGAGGGTTGTAAAGGATCAGCTTGGAAATTTTCTGACTTCTGGAAGTTTCATCAGCCCAGCTCAAAATGGGCTCCTAAAGTCCCGTTAGTGCCTCACGTGTCAGATGGACGTCCTTAATGTGAGCACTTCCAAAGCTGATAGCAATAAGTCAACCATCGTCATTTTTTATCTATATGGCCAAAGTATTCGACCGCATATCTCACACTCGCTTGCCGTCAAAAATTAAATCCTACGAAGCAGCCGACCCCCTACTATCCTGGCTATCATGTTTCCTCTCTGAACGCTCCAAAACCATCCCCGTCAACGGGACATCTCAGTCCAAACAACCTACTATCGGGATCGTACAGGGTAGCTTTCTATGCTCTCTTGTTTCTCATGTACATAAATGACGTCTTCCGAGTGGTGCTTCATGGCATGACATTCCTCTTTGCTGTCTAAGTAAAGCTAGTCTACATTTCTGAGGCGAACGCCTTGCAACCAGCCCTTATTAATATTCTGTCAGATTTGAGGACCCTTGATGAATGGGGTACTCAATGCCTGATGAAGATTTCGGCCTTTAAGAGCCCTCTCCGGTCCTGCAAATTCGACTTTCAACCTGGATCTCTGACAGTAAACGGTCTGCCGACTCCCACTACTCACGCGGTAAGAGACCTGGGCCTGCATTATTCCTGTTCTTTTAGGTCTCATGAACAAGCTTTGGCCCAAATTGGCCAGGCTAGAAGGACGGTTGCACTTATCCTCAGAACATGCAGGACTCAGGAGGGCAAGCTCCCGATTTGTTCAAGATTCACACTAGGTCGCTGTTGGAATGCTTCTTCCTGGTCTTTACCTTGATGCGAAAGACTGGGCGGGTCAATAAAGAAAAAGTGCAACGCTCTTCCACTAGGAAATCACTCGGCTCCTACTGAAACTTTAACTACTGAGCTAGGAGCGAACTACTCCGGCTCGAACCTCTATGGTTACGTCTCTCCAAGCTCCATTTTTTCACTCCTCTTCAACCTTCTGCGCTCAAAAGTCCACCCATCGGTTAACCCATTTGGTTTCTATGGTGAGATTTCTTACTACCCCTGTCACAGATAATTCACCATTACAACCCCCCTATCTAGGCTCTCAGTCAGATCCGAATATATTTCTCGGTTATCTATCCTGGGCTCTGGATTAAGCTTCATGAGTCGCTGCGATCGCGTCGCAAGCCAAAATAATTTGGAGGAGCACTAAACAGAGCCCTTGGCACATCTTCTGTAATCAGTGTGACCCTCAACAGCATAAACATGGATGGAGCACATGAAGACTGTCTTGATCGTCAGACCACAATCGCTCACAGTCTCACATGTCCAAACCTTATCTTATGGCCTATCTGATAATCCCGCCCATATATATATATATGCTTTCTTATATATGCACAAAATCCAATACTGCTTCATACTATTTATCGGACCTCTGACTAGTCGAAGTTATATAATCGCCAACCTCAATAATCTTTCTGTAGTACGTAGAGTTGGCTCCGGTTCCCCTCTCTTATTGCCCTGCCAATCCAAATCCTAAATTTTTTCCTGATGTCTTGCTGATATCGTTTGTATCCCCACAGAAAGCTTATGCCTACATCTGTTTCCAAAAGCTTCTAATGCACAGTGAACCGTTTATTACTCTGAAACACTTATAATCTCTAGGCTGCACCTGACCATGCGTTATCGTTGTCTCTACCTTAGAGTAAACCTGCCAGCATACACAGCCCACATTGTTTCGCCCTCATGACTGATGCCAGTACCACTAAAATCTTCCTTGAATATACGTTGTATTAGCAGCCGCACGAACGGTAGCCTTCAAACAGTCCCAGCTCCGTGTCTGATTTAGTCTCCTCATCTACCTCTAACCCTTGAAGGTAGCTCCCGGCAGATTCCTTATCCTTCATCTAATCATCACCGTTAATTTAACCACGCACACTCGGCTTAATCACTTTTCCTGTCACAAGGCTGAAGAGGTAGCCTGAACCGAACATAGATAACATGTCCGTCGAAGACCTCATCGTCCTACTAGGATTGGCTACTGTGAAACCTTTATTGCCAAGTCACCAAAACGGCTAACGATCTGTGGGCCGTCTTGATGTATCACTACGGGGGCAAAACATCCAACCCTAGTAGTGACGGACCCCATGAGGCGAGCTTAAAGAATGGCTGGCCGAGGAGAGATGGAAAGTACCTACTTTGGGGTAGGCGTGCCCCTCTGCTGCTCTAAAACAAAGAAGTTAGATAAGGACCGAAGTACCAAAAATATTTCTGGCTGCGAAGGTATCCTATTCGTGCTCCACACCCCGTCAACAAAGGATGAATTCTCCAATACAGCCACGACCCGACCCTGCATATGGAATGCCTCAAAGACAATTGAGCTTGCGAACTGAGCCCTTGGTACTTCTGCCTGACCCTGTGAGGGGTAACAGCCTGTAAAATGAGCTTTTCACATAAAAACCGACCCCGCCGCTCAGTTAAAACCCTTCCGAGTTCCTTACTCCATCTTCGACCAGCTCGCTGATGCCAAATCCCGTTGTCCATGTTCGCTTTCCGAAGTTTCATCATCTGAGTCAGCTGCTTTCATAATCTTTCCTGTCGGTAGCCTGAGACTTCATCCTCAAACTGCACAAGGAGTAAAACTTTCTTACCTCTTGCGTCCGGAGCATAAACCACCCGAAGTTTACTCTAGCCGCCAACAATCGGAGCGACACCATAAGCATAGCTAGTGCCCATACGTATCAGACAGCAGGATCCCAGGTGGCTGCAGTCCTCCAGAACTCTATATCGTGTCCCTTCTTAACCCATAATTCGTCCCAACTAACTACTAGTCTATTCTTCTACTTCCACAGGTATATGACGAGCAGAAGACTTACCATTTTACCGAAAAGGCAAAATCTTGGGAAATGTACGAATCAAAATTAGCATTCACCATGGTGCTCGCCGAATAGCAGGTGCCGCTAGTCAACCACCAAAATATGACCGGTCTGCCTTTATAGTCTGGAGCAAGTTTGTCTACTTCTCCATTGCTCCAAATCCATACATCTGAAAGTTATTCTCCAACCTAAACTGTGTCCCTCTTGCTTGCTACCATAACTCACGGCTGGAACCACTCCCAATCTGATGAACTCCCTATTTATTCTAGGCGTTGGTATACACGTTCCTCCACTTTGTAATCGCTAGATTTCTAATAAAAAGGTGATTATAAACCCCAACGGGAACACTCTCCAGACCTCCGTGTCCTCAATCCCTTTCGAGTCACGCTGGCTACTTCGGTAGCTATC
Source organism: Fasciola hepatica (assembly GCA_948099385.1). Lineage (NCBI taxonomy): Eukaryota > Metazoa > Platyhelminthes > Trematoda > Plagiorchiida > Fasciolidae > Fasciola > Fasciola hepatica. The sequence continues at coordinate 7,052,976 of CANUEZ040000063.1, forward strand.
GACCCAATAAATGTTACTACAGTACTACCGCACAGATCTAGCGAATCAAATTATCGGATTCGACTATTTTCTACTCCGGCTGTTGCCGCATGGAACCTCTTACATCGGTAGACATAGTGATCACAATCCTGCTGCTCGGGTCACAAGCCCATCGGCCCATATTTTGCCTGCTTCGCTGATCATTTTCCCCATGAAGATCAGTCGTATCTGGTGAGCCCATCCTCTCTCACGCCTGAGATCGTGACCTGTCATCCGTGGAAATCAAGATCTTTGTGGAGTAAAATACCAGGCACTCACTGCTGGCCGGAACATGGCCGTATGTTATTTTGTCGTACCCAAAGAAGGCTCTCTTCTCATGCACAAATGACACCCGTTGTCGCCTCGAACTGGGTTCTCTGCATATCACGGCAACAGGCCTTCTCATCCATATTCCTCCCACTTCATGATCTGTTCTTATTTGCTTCGACGCATCTGATCCATCTTCCAGCTCCAACTGACTGTCACTTCAAGGACTCCATTCTGGATTCCTCAGCAGAGCACTGAAACACCATCCATGCTGCTTCAACAGCACATCACGTTCCATGTGATTTACTTGTCCTTCTGTCACCTCCGCCATAGAATTATCTAAACGGGCCAACCGTGGTAAGCTTGTCTGACACACTGGCATTCATTCCACAGGTTCCCTCCATTAGGTATTCTGAGCCACCGTCCTCTGGTCTAGCGATTTGTCCAAGTGACATCAGTGAAGATAAACGTATCTATCTATCTATCTACGTCATCGTCAATGGAAACTCCTCTCGTCCCCACCTGGCTACTTCAACCACCCCGGAAATCCCACCTCCCCAAACGACCAATTTTTTCTTGACGGCACCCCCCCAGCCCAGCTTCACCCCTTCTTCACAATGCCGGCTCCCCACTTCTAACCCCTGTTTAGACTCCTTCACTTCTATACACGACAACCCTGTCGTTATGAGTCCACTTAATGACGTTTACCACCTCGGTAGTGTTAGCCATCAACACCCGCAGATGGTTGTTCCCACTCCACACCATGACGGTACAGTTGCACTTAACTTGCTTCTCATTAACGCTCGCTCATTACTGAATAAAACCCATACTCTCCGTAATATAGTACTGTCTTCCGACTTCGACATCATTGTCATAACCGAAACCTGGCTAAATGATTCTGTCCCATTGGACCAAATTTCTATTGCTGGTTATCAAACCTTCATGAAAAATCGTCGTCGTCGTGGAGGAGGCTGTCTTATCCACGTTAAAAACAGCTTGCCTACCATTCCTCTCTCTGATCCAATACTGGACTCAACTCAGGACTCAATATGGGTAACGGTTCTTCTGGCCAACTCTCCACTCCATATCGGCTGCGTTTATCGACCACCCAATTAAAACACCACGGACCTCGCCCACGTAGTCAAAGCCTTTGACCACTTTGCACTATTACCCTCCTCGTCAAAAATCGTTGCTGGCGATTTCAATGCACCTAATATCTGTTGGGACACCATGTCATCACCCCAATACTTCACGAGCTTCGTTTCGACCATACGCGCAGGGCGCTGGGTCCAGCACGTAATGACACCAACCAGAGGTAACAGCATACTAGACCTGATATTTACCATTGGCCTATCGGACGTGATGACTACCGCCCTCAACCCTTTCCCAGGCAGTGACCACAGAATGGTATCTTGCAGATTCACAGCCGGGCCCATAGACCCCATATGTAGCTCATCTCAACAGCCCCTGCACACAATCAACTGGATGAACCTCAAGCCTATGCTTCGATCCCTCAACTGGGATGACTACTTCCTACAGCACAACACTCAGCTCGCCAGTGACGTACTGTACCATAAGCTACATAGCTGCTTGTCAGCAATCACCACCATCGGGACCAACCGTTCTCAAGCCCGCGGCTCCTACCAAACAAGGCTGCAAAATAAACATGCAAAACTGCAGAAGATCTACAATAAAACCAAGGACTTCTCCATACTATTGCAACTTCACTCTCTCTCTGTCACCATCAGTCTTCGGACTAATGAACTGCTGAGAAAGCAGGAGCTGTCGGCCTTGAATTCCTTCGACAGATCGTACCGATTGTCCCGACTGCTGAAGAGCAGAAATCAGAGAGAGCCTACAGGGATACCATATCTAATTTTGGGAAACAGCACGCATATTAAATCTGCAGCTGAAATCGCTGAGGCGCTCAATACCTTCTTTTCAGAATCCATGACCACTGACGCCACTGTAAACCCGCCACCCGTACCCCTCATCACTGAGCAAGTTCTCTCTGACATTGAATTTAGTTTGAACGATGTGACCCACCTGCTGCTGCGTGTTAGACCCTCCTCCCGCCCTGGCTATGACGGCATCCCCCCAGCACTCTTTCATCTTGGTGGAACTGACGCCGCGGCTATCTTTATGAATCTCTATAACTTATCCCTTAAAAATGGCACTTTTCCATCCCAGTGGAAAACTTCAACCATTATTCCTATCCACAAAAAGGGTCCAGTGCATGACCCTTCAAATTATCGTCCTATTAACCATACCCCTTTGGCTGCCAGGATAATGGAGCGTTTGATTAAGCAGCGGATGTCCGATTATCTCATTTCGCATAACCTTATTCACAGCGGTCAACATGGCTTCCTAAAGTCACGTTCTTGTACCACATGCCAGTTTGATTTCTTCAATCTACTGACCACGGCAGCCGACGACGGAAAATCTATGATTATCATCTACCTCGATATGACCAAGGCATTTGACCGAGTTCCTCACTCCCGGTTGTTAACAAAACTCCGGGCCTACGGTATCCATGACCCGCTTTTATCATGGATCACTTCCTACCTGTCGGATCGAACCCAGGTTGTATATGCTAATGGTCATCTATCGCAACCGACGCCTGTCACTAGTGGAGTCATACAAGGAAGTGTACTTGGTCCGCTATTTTTCTTACTCTATATTAACGACATTTTCTCGATTGTGCAACACGGCACACCTTTCCTGTTCGCCGACGACATCAAAATCGTTTATGAGTTCCGCCATCAAGATTTGAGTACAGCGCTGTCTGAAATAGGTAATGATCTTGAGAAACTTGATCGATGGTGCACTTCATGGCAGATGTGCTTCTCGACATCCAAAAGTTTCTACACAACCTACAGATGTCAAGTCCCCCTCGGAACTCTGTCACTGAACCAAGTACCCATCGCCCCAAGCTCATCAGTAAAGGATCTTGGGCTTCGATACACTAACAATCTACAATTCTCGGAACATGTCTCATTTCAGACGGCCAGGGCCAGACAGATAATAGGACTAGTCCTCAGATCATTCAAAATGAAACATAGTATTCTTCTTACATACCAATCCCATGCTAGACCCCACCTCGAATATTGCCCTATAATCTTCTCCGGAATATCTAAATCTGATAGAATACGCCTGGAGAAAGTTCAGCGCACCTTCACCAAGAAGCTCATAGGATACTCTTCTCCACTGAGCTATAAAGAGCGATGCACTCTATTAAAACTTGACCCCGTATGGCTTAGACATGTCAGGCTTAATTTGTGTTTTCTGTATAGACTTATTCATCGCTCTGCGTTCACTTCTACCAACTCTGTACAATTCTCACTACCCTCATCTTATCCTCTGCGCCACAGAGACTTCAGTCTGACCATCCCACAGTCCAGGCTGGCAATAAGATCCAACTTCTTTCTCATTAAATATTCAAAGCTTTGGAATAAGCTACCCCTGACCATTCGCAAATGTACGTCAATAACCCAGTTTAGCCATGCCCTTAAATCACAACTTACCGTTAGTCATATGATATCTTTGACTAACGCCAGCATATCTGAGGATCGCGCTTATGAAGAAGGCATCGAACTTTAGAACCCTAGCTTCAGCCTCTCCTCCCGCTTTCTGCTATCCGTCGAGCTGGCCTTCAAAAACGGGTTCCACTACTAGGATCAGGGCACCATACCTCAAGCCTACCATTTTCTGTCTAACGACAGACGCCAGACGTAACATTCATTATCATGTTTTACGTACAACCTACATTGCAGAAGGATACAGTTTTGTCGTTTACAACTATAGGTAGCTAGATGCCTGCCGGTTCTCGCTACTCACCTGACCCCTTTACAACCCTGCCTCATCTAATTCAGTAGCCGGTCTTCACAACTTTGTCTAAACGAGTACTGCCTCTTTCGCTATATAGCACTAGGGCTGCCATGTAAAACAACTTTCCTCTAACCGAAGGTTTTTAGTCATTGCTGTTTTCCCCTAGCACCAAATTGTTCAGTGGTGCTGGGTCCTAAGATATTAAGCCCCACCACCCAATACTTCGCTCCTTGATCCTTCGACTCTTCTCTTATTTATTGTGGCTTCCGCTCCTCTCAGCTTCCTTGCCTGGCCGTAATTCGCATGTAGATATTATTTTATATATAAACATATATGTAAGAACGTAGAGAAAAGCGCCCGTATTCTTCGCCCAAGTATGTTTTCCCCCCTTTTCGTAAGAAAGCGGCATTCCTCTTGTCCTAGAATCCGGCCTACTCTCCAGTTTACAGCCTTAACGAACAGCAACCTGCAGCATTAGACCTGTAGATACCCCACGATAGGATTTGTCATACATCTTCCGGATCTATCATATAAGCTAGCCATTCGGGTTCTGGTGTGTCCTAGCTGCTTCTTTGTGACCTGTAAAACACCACTGTGGGATTCGTCATATATCCCCTAGACCTACTATGCAAACTTGCCATTCGAGGTTCTTCGTGTTGCCCAGCAGCTTTCTCACGTAGCCCTCAGACCCTAGTCCAAATGCACTTCCACGACTTTATTAACTCATAAAGATAAGACTTCCCGGTGAACGGCCGATTCGGTAACCACTAACTTTGCCTAGTAGTATAATACCAGTTAGCCCTCACGAACACCGAACCACAATACCAACGACCCCACATTTAACTAAGACCATTGTGCCTCATTTCCAACATCCGTACTCTCGTTATTTTGCTCACGCTAACCCTCAGCTGGAACATCTCCCAGACTGCGATCCTCCCTTTTTCAATTTCAGAACCACCCGGCCATCACGTTGCCTGGCTGTAATATATCGTGAAGACAGCTTGTCTTTTTCTCTGCCCGTCTACAACCACACCAAAGGCTGGCTACCGCGAATACGATCTAGCAACGGGGTTCACCCAAAACAAGTCCTGGTATCACTGCATACGTTACTCTGAGGCTTACTGAAGAATTCTCACTACAAGGCCCTCCCGATGTCGAAGCTGCCGTGCGAGGACTTCTAATTATACTGTGATCGGTCCAGATTCGGCGATGCCCGCCTCTTTTCCATGAGAAAGCGAACAAAACCGCAGTCAACCCTTGCCCAAAAAGCCCAACATGGACACAGAAAACCCACAAGAAACTCAACAAAATAATGTATTTGCCAATTTACCAGCATAACCTGCCTATTGCAAAGGTCTTTACTCTTGTCTTGCCTTATTTTGTTCCGCATGGACACGACATTCCGATTGTTGCTTATTCCTTCCTGGAACTCCATCCATCCTCCACCAGCGGCGAACTGCTGACACCAGATGACACACATCACCTCTCACGAAAGTTGTCTCACCTTTTCAAGGGGTACTATTCCCTTTCACATCCGCAAGTCTATGAAAATTAGTATTCCTCTGCGAACCTTCGTGAAATTCTTCCCTGCCTCCTTTGTCTCAACGTCAATTACCTTTTTAAGTGAACATGAATATGCAGTGCCGACCTTTTCCTCGCATTATTCTTGTAAATATCGTATTTCCTGCGTCCTAAGCCAATGTCCGTCTGAACCTTCCTATATCCGGCTGATTCACTACTATTGCCGCCGTTGACTTGAAATCAATTAGTGTTCGCCGTGTGTTCTTTGCTCGTTTTGATTCATTAAAACTCTCGGCAGCCTTATTCCATTGTTACCGTGATTTGCTAATCTCTCCTTCAATTTTGTGAAATTTTCCATTTCATTCAGTGATATTGTAAACTCTGATCATGCTTACATGCGTGCTTCTTGACCACGGTCCAGAAATATACCATTATTATTATTATTATTATTAATTACTAGCTGGGTCGTACAGGGTAGCGTTTTAAGTCCTCTCTTATTTCTTATGTATATAAATGACGTCTCCCAAGTAGTACGTCATGGCACGACATTCCTCTTTGCTGACGACATAAAACTGGTCTATACTTTTGAGGCAAACGCCATGCACTCAGCTGTCAGTGATATTCTGTCAGACTTGAAGTCCCTTGACGAATGGTGTACTCGGTGAATGATGAAGTTTTCTGCAGCTAAGAGCTCCCTTCTTTCTCACAAATGCCACGTTCCACCTGGCTCTCTTAAAATAAATGGTCTGCCGATACCCACTACTCATGTGGTAAGAGATCTGGGCCTGCATTGTTCATGTTCCTTCAACTTCCATGAACAAGCATTGACCCAAATTGGCAAGGCAAGAAGGATGATTGCACTTATCCTCAGGACATACCGTACTCAGGAGAGTAAGCCACTGATATTCAAGACTCACGCCAGGTCGCTACTGAAATACTGCCCCCTAGTCTCTACCCTGATGCGAAAGGCCGACCGGGTCAACATAGAGAAAGTGCAACGCTCCGTCACCAAAAAATTAATGGCCACCCCTCCCAACCTTAACTACAGAGCCAGGTGCGAACTACTCCGGCTTGAACCACTATGGTTACGTCGTATCAAGCTCAATCTCTCATTTCTCTTCGACCTCCTGCATTCAAAAGTCCACTCATCTAATAACCCACTCGGTTTCTCTGGTGAGACTCCCTTCTCCCTCCGTCATAGGCAATTCACCATTACAACCCGCAATCTAGACTCTCAATCAGATCTAGATATCTCTTGGTTATCTACTCTAGCCTCTGGAATAAGCTTCCTGACTCACTGCGATCGTGTCGCACGCTAACACAATTTAAAGGAGCAATATGCAAAATCCTGGACGCATCTTCTGTAATTAGCATGACCCGTGATGACATTAACATAGACCAAGCATATGAGGATTGCCTTGATTAACTGATTAACTCCCGCTAAACATCCGCGACAATCTCTCAATTTCCCAGTTCAGAGGCTCGCTGGATCACTCCTTGACTGTTCCCAATGTGATCTTTCTAACCGGCCAGACCGTCACCGAAGTGGTGGCCTACGTAAACGGGTTTGATTACTAGGATTACTGCACTAGAACTTTCATCTCTCGCCCGATGACAAACGCTAGAGCAACCACTCCCTTTTACTTTAAATTGCACGCAATCTATACTGCTGTAGCCACAGTTTACTGACTTTTATAACTATACCTAGTTTAATGCTTGCCGGTTCTCTTAATTTTCGACTATATTCGTGTTCTACTGCCAACCAGTCTAAGTTTCTTAGGCTTAGATGTCCCTGCAGCAAATAGGTATGTGGCTTTGGACCCTAGGACACTGAGTTCCGCTTCTTGCCCCCTTACCTGATCTTTTCACAGAACAGTGGAAAAAAGACCTCGTGGGATAGATTCCATCACCAAACATCACTGACATCGGGCTGTGAAGGCATTGGGCAACTTTCATCTATGGGTATGTCTCCCATCAGCTCAGACCTGATCCTGCGAAAGGGGAAACCCCACATCGCCCTTGTTCGCTCGACAAGCTTTTGGTTTTCACGCACGAGACTGACTGGGGTGACAGCGCACTGGACTGTCCACATACGCCTACCCACCCCCCGTTCTAAGTTTCAGCCACCCCATACCCCCATAAGCGCACCTAGCATGCATGTCGACGTCAAATGCAATCGCTACCATAGCCCTGACTTTCAACTCGTTGACCTGGACAGCGTATCGACGTACCTGACGAATAACTACAACCGCAGTGAAGCCCGAAAAAGGAAAAAATAATAATAAATAAATAAAAAAGAGAGAGATAAGAGCACAGTGAAAACCGGTCACCTTTTCCAACTATGCCCCCCCCCACCTTCCGTCATCTCTCTTAGAAAGCGGCCTTCCCGATGTCCTAGCGTCCAAGCCACGCTTAGGTTTACAACCCTACCTAACAGTAACCACAGCCCCCTGCCAACTACAATCACTACTGAAGCCTGGACTCTAAGCCCACTGACATGGATAACATACGGTAGCATATTGGTAACACTACAGAGGCAACAGATGACCAACACCTGCCTCACTTAAGTCTACAAAAAATGAACACGGAGAACCGTTCACATTTTCCATTCCCCACTGACTATCTCTCCTCAATCTTATAACGAATATGGTATCCATGCATCCACCACGTCATGAGATTTTCCTTCTCACTTTTAGGTTTAATTTCAGTAGGTTGGCACTACCGAGTAGGAGCACAGATGAACCCACGTCCACGTTTCTCTGCATGATAACAATTTTCCCTAATGCATCACCACCGATGCCCAAATGGTTCTTCCCAAAATCTTACTTAATTGCTCTTTACAACCTCTAATTGCGTGCAAGCCATTTACCCTTTGAAATGCAGACGCAGCAGCCCACCCGCTTTAAGCTATCTTGCTAGCCTGTAGTAGTACTTATCAACTTCCTGCAACCCGACGTTACTTGAGCTCTCGAATTAAAACCCAGATCGGAGTATAAAATGTGCCACTGAGGGCTCACATAAAGCCAACCAGCTCATTACTAACTGTCGCTATTTATAATAACAACTAACAGCTGGAACCACGTCCAGACTGCTTACATCATTTATTTCAGGTTTGACGTCGCCCACTCCCGGGCTCCACTTTCGGCGACCAATGCCCACACTTTGACCTGTACCGACAGAAACCTAAATGGCACCTTTTATACCGAACGGGATTGCAATCGAGCCACACGACCTGATCACTCTCAACTGCTTACCAGTAGATTGATAGGAGTCTTCTGGCGCAACACCTCCACTACTGATGTCACTGCTGGAGTTTCCACAAATAACAGTTCACAGGCCAACTTCTACTGATTGATTGACACGTCCCTTACCCCGCCTGATAAACCATACCCACGGGATGCTGCACACCACCTTGGTCTCATATGAAACAATCCAATAACAGAGCCAAAATACGCAACACAGGAATCTTTTACTCATTAAAAGTTTATACGCCATCCGAACGCGAGTCCACTTATCCCCCCATCCGTGGTTCCCAATTATGACGCCGAATATCACTGAGAATCAATAAGACAATATATTTTTTGTCAGCGTAACAGAACAATAAGGCGCGAGCCTGCGCGGAGGTTTTTCACTCAGTTTTCTCTTGCAAAATTTCCTTTTACTTTCGACTGGCGTCCCGCTTGAAATTGACTCCTCACCAATTCAAGGCCTTCAAGTTGCGCTCCCTTTTTTCTGAATGATACGGGTTATTGGTCCTGATCCTAAACTCACCTTTTATGTGGATTGCTGTTTCCTCCACACTCATCGTTTCCTAGGCCACTCCCACAAAGTTTGCTCATGTCTCCCCGTTTCATGACGCACTCTTTTTCTTATAACCGGGAATATCCATCATCGTCTTCATACGGAGCCGTTCTCTTCATACTCAACAAAGTTCATGAGTGTACTCCAATTTCCTTCATCTCTCCATGTTCATAACTTATTCCGTGCACAGAACCCCAATGGGCCTCCGTTATCCACAGCTTGCACTACTTTGGTTTATAATGCATCCTTAGCGATATATTTAGACAACATATTTTTTATTTCCACGGGTCACCACCAACCGACTTGAACTCGAAACCGGACCGTATTTGCCACGCAAACCATTATCACCTCGGTCGATTGAAGCTATCTGTAGCTGTATTGTTTTGCTTCTGACGTTTTCGACTCGCCTTCTTAAAATTATTGTATAGTTCATTGTTCTGAGTAAAGTTGTACACCATGATCATGCGCTTACGCGTGCGTCTCGACCAGGATCGAGAAATATACCATCATAACATAACACAACACTGTCCTTGAAAACGGCCGAGAAGTGCACCGACTCGGTACCTCAGCAAAACTTTCCGAATCAGAGGACTACACCGTGCCGGCGAACCAATCCATTTGCCCATGCTTGTCTGTCCTGTTTCTTGCTCAGTCCTCAGTATGTCAGATTGTTCTAGGATATGTTCAACTCTCCATAGAGCTGGAGGTGATCTGTTGCTAGGTAAAATTGTTGGTGCTACCTGGAGGTGACTGATTCAGAACGAGTGAAAGAACGGCCACATATTGATTTAGGCTACCATAACCAGGTATTATTTGGCTCTAGACAATTTCTATATCATCCGATACCACAGGGCTATGCTTTGTTTGTCTTTTTGCTGTAAGGACGACTGGTTTCCGCCAATTGAAAAACCCTTTTAACCGCTCTGCTTGAGAGTCATTTTTGGTCGTGAATTTACACCTTCAAACACAGTCATCTGCTAGTCGCTGCGAGCTGAAGGAGAGGCAGGTTGCTGAACAGTCAGAGTTAAATGTGCGACGTAGTCTGCTCGGGGTGAGGAACGAGATGTAATCAGCAAAGTTATTTTTGGCACTCGCCGAGAAAGAAAAAACCTAGTCATCAGAAAATAAGTCAAAGGAGATGCAATGGCTGCTGAAAGTCTGTCTCGCCATCTGGGTGATTACCATGCACAGAACGATGCGCCACGAACAGCACCCATGTTGTCAATTGAGGAATCTGCAATGGATGATCACTCTGGTTTATCTAAATTGGAACCAGAATAATTTTCGGGCGGCTCATCTCCCGTTTGGGGGGTTGTGAATCATTTTGGATGTTACATCAAAAGTAGAGTTCGGGATGATGGTCAGCCGTTATCTTATCTTGACGTATTGCTGCAAAGGACAAGCAAGTGATGCTACTTCAGAATGTGTTACTTTGCTCTCAAGACTGGCATAGATCGGGGCTGGAAAAATCCTAAAGGATTTGTACGGACAAGGCCACGTGGTGATCTGTCCACCGATCGTACTTTCGTAGATATCCTCCCCAGTCATCGTCACTTAGTCGCATTGCTGCTATTGTGCCATTTATTTTATTGATCCTAGAACAAATACACCGCAAATCGACCGCTACTTCTGAAGACTTATTTATATTTTGCCCACGTGTGCCGCGATGTCTTTTGAACTCGACCACTGACAGCAGTGACGGTCGAATCTGACGGCGATTTGTGTCAAACTCTGGTTCTCGTTGTTAAACATTGTAGCCATACAGTTGAAGCTTGTGCATGATCTACCTGAGAATAATTTGTTAAATCAGTGGCATAGAAACTCTGAGCCAGTCTTGTTCTGACTTTGGGATTCATTAATATTTGCTACTCTTTACCTCCGGCCGGAATAACAGTCACTGCACTCATTTTGAAGTCTTCGCTAGAAAACCAATCACAAATAATAAGGGGGCAAAGGCAGACCGAAGCCGGACGAGGAGTACCTTGGTAAGTCCCCGGAGAATTTTTGGTTGATACTGATTGTGTAGATGTTGCTAGGTCAACGGGTATTGTGAACGAAAGTTATTCAGATGACCTTAGATTTTGACCCTTTTTGATCCCACTGGTAATAACCAACGCGAAAAAAGCCTTATTCCCGGAACAATTACCTGTTTTTCACCGAGTGAAAAGAGTCCAAAAGGGAGTCTGCTAGACGGAAAATTCCATCTGTTGACCCCCTTATTCGTAGGCCAACCGGTAAAGAAGAGGCTTTTCGTACTTATGCCCTCCTGCAAAGCACTTTCCACCTCATTAACCAATCCATTGGCGGCTGCGTCAATGTATGGTCTCTTTTTCCCACTCGGCCCGCTGATCTTTCCTACCACGAACCGATCAAAAGACACCTTGAAAAGAACGCGGACCCTGCTCCCATTCGTCGAAAAGGGGGATGGTTACTTCTAAAAGCCTCTTTTAGGGCCCCTGTTCGCGTTGAAAAACGCATGGGTTACTTCAAGGGATTTAACCGCATTGTAGTGGTGACGTACACTATCATTGAAAATAGACCCGTCCAAAACTTTTTTCACAAAACACATTCAGTCACGGTGCGTGTTTATTCAGGAAATATACATTGGACAATTCACCTTAAATAAAACCAATGATAAGGTTAATTTACTCCCGACTTGTTGGTATAAGCAGCTGTATGATGCTGCTGTAGTAGACTGCAGGCAAGTGACGAACTAAATCATGGGCAAGCTCCAATTTCCCATCTTAAGTCGAGTTCGGTCCTCAGTGGCACATCTGTGTGATAGACATCCAAACTACCATTGATGTACTAAAATTTCTTCCAGGGTTAAACAAACACAACTCACCGGTAAGTCTGAAACAGAACACAAAATACTTTTACAGCATAAAGATTCATTGAGTTGCGACAATTAGAGAATTGAGTTCTTCTGAATAGGAAAATGCTCACTGAGACGGTTCACATGGAGTTCTGAAAACGAAATTATAAATGGAACCAATGAGTTATTATGAGTACTGGCGATTTTATGTCGCCCGGCTCACTACCACACCAAGCCTAAAGAAGCTTTATGTGGTTGTACTGAGTATATATCATTCCGAGAAAGGTACTTCTCACGGAGTGCGGCAGACAAGCACATAGATTATGCAGGTCCAAGGTTGGATCTGACAAATCAGCGCTTCGGGCGCGAGTGAACAAAGGTTAGTTCATGGAAGCGTAAGTTGTACGCAAGATACAAATAATATATGTAAGTGGGTAATTCCACGGAATCGGGACAGTATAGAGCCTTCGGAGGGCTTTGCACAACCGATCCTTATAAACGGTTCAGAAAAGCCTTCGTCTATTCCACACATCTCGCTAACTGTTCTACGCACGAATGAAAACCCGAGTTTTTGAGCCATTCTCGCTCACTCCTGTTACTGAAGGTAAACATTTTCCCCAGGTGTTCCTCGACAGACTATCCAGAACGCGTTGACTTAGTTTTACGACTTTTAGTAAACTATTTTGAAATTCCATTGCACATTGTGGCCCGTAATTCTATTTGTTTCGACGAACCCTTTCTTTATCCTTTCGGTTTAACTACACCTGCTGCGTTTCCAGCCAGACGGGACTCGTTTTATGACTTTCTTATAGTTAACAGCCCGTTTCGTTTTTCCAATTCGACTTGCTCTCCACCAGGCTCACATGACAAAGCAATGATAATATTGATAGTTTAGTTCGAATAACTGTAAAGCATGCTACAAAAGAAAGATCAAACACCACAGCTGGGAGATGAATCAGAGTTTCAAGGAGGATTGCACAATTATGTGCACGCGATCGAATGTAAGAAAAAGCATCCAGGTCCATTTTTGTGGCACCGCCCAGGAAGTTTAAACTTAAGGTCAGATGGCCGAGCCCGCCGAAGGTAGGGTGTAGTTATTGCGCCAAAGTGGGGAGCGGATGGGGAACGGTAAAGATTCACACAAGTCCTACGGAGAGAAGACTTCCCTGCTAGAGAACCATTCTGGATCGGAGGATAGATGGTTGCCGTGAAAAAGAAACATTCCTGAAGGAGAAGTAATCAAGCTTTATAGCTTTGCAATGTATGAGAGGGATTACGACTGAAAATTAGACTATGGGAAGAAGGTGGCACCAAGCGTAAAGAACAAGAAAAATTAGTCGAGGATTACAAATGTGAAGTTCGGCGACGGTGTGTCGGTTCAGCCAGTCGTATAACAAACGGACAACACACTAAGCTGTGTTTGCCGAAGTGATGATGAAAGAAATGGTCGGATAGAAGCACGTAGACTTTGGTCGGATTGTTGGCTTTCAGAAGAAAGGAATATAACGCAACAACATTGAACTAGGAATGGGGGAAAAGTCGATGTATGGTGCTTAGCTACAATAGCAGCAGAAGCGTGGCTTGCAAGAAAGATGATCAACTAAATGACAGGTAAGTATTTACATACTGATATTTCTTAGAAAAAGACTACAGGTGGTGAAAAGAGTGCATCAAGGACCGGAAGTGTCCGCGACGATCTATCGGAATAGAGCGCCGGAAAAAATGTACACAAAACAACCGACGAATATATTTGCAAAGTTCGGCAGCTGGATACGGGAAGAGTGCATGATAAACCAGATGGACTACACACCTGGACTGTGTTTGCCCAGTAACGATGAACGAAGTGGCCGGATAGAAACATGTAGACCTTCAGCGGATTGCTTGCCTTCAGAAGAAAGGAATAAAATGCATCAACATGAAACTGGGAACTTTCGAAAAATCGACATGTGGTGCTCGACTAAAACAGTAAGAGAGACAGCTGGCAAAAATAATGAAATGACGGGTAGAGGCTACCAATTTATGTTCATTACGGAAGGTGGACCACTACGTGGCGACAGAACAGGACTCTGTGATACAAGAGCTTATCGGACGTGCATATGTGGGGCATGATACCTTGCCGGATGAGGATATTGCAATGCAGCAGTCCTAAAAGTGCGAACAGCAGAAGTAACAGAAAAGGCTAGCAATCACAAAATCATTAGAACAGAGAGAAGACATATGTCGCGAGATGCAAGCATTTCGTTCACTCTTGTCAACCGCGGAGGTAAAACGTGTCAGATATATACATGGTACAGTAGGGAGGTAAATGAAACAGTAAAGTAGACGCGATCGAAATCGCTTACAGTACATACTTTGGGAAGCCTTCTGGGCCCAACCTTGGCAGATGTATTTTTGGGTATGATAAAAAAAAAACAGCTCTGTGATAATATTTCCCAATTTCTATTTTACAGACGATACGTGAATGATATTTTAATTTTTGCGACTGAAGAACGTTTTATCCCTTTCGTCAACGTTCTTAACTCTATTCACCCAAACCTCGGCGTATCTCACGGAAAAGAAGGCGATAACAGTTTGCCCTTTTATATATATTTTATTGACCAGGCTTCAAGATGGTCTCTACGGCGCAGAGTCCACCGAAAAGCAACTTGGGGCGGACGTTATTTACAATTCTCTAGCTTCGCTCCAGTGGCTTACAAAGGTGGATTGGTCAGAACTCCCTTCAACAGAGCCCAGAAAATCTGTACAGACGAGAAACCCAAAACGAAGAATAGTTCATAAAAAGAAAGCTGCTGGCCAACGGTTATCCGAGAGGCTTTATCAGACAACACCGGAAGCCGAGACTTACGCGCGAGAAAACAATGAACGTAGAGAAGCAACAAGTCTTTATCACCTTACGTTTTGGAGGAGGTCATTTATTTAATCATACAGATTGTAATCTCAAGCTAGCTCTAAGGCACACATACAAAACGGCGCAGTTGCTTTTGCTACAGACGACCAAAAGGTTATGTTTTCAAAATCACTCAAACAGTCTTGCTGATCCCAATGTCTCACATATTATCTATCAGTTCACTTACAGTTGCTGTGACGCATACATTGGCAGGACGGATCGCTGCTTGAATCAACGAGTGTCAGAACACATACCCAAATGGCTGTCAAACTTGATGACCTATCCCGCTGCGGCAATACACAATCACTTGAAACTGCTAGCCTCTTCGATTGCAAGACTCTTGGTTGCATCGGGTCACAAAGTTGACCTGGCCCAGTGTTTCATAGCATTGTTGCGCAATCCAACACCGAAACTATTAACGTTCGGTGAAGCTATTCTAATCATGATGCACCAGCCAGCACTCTGTGCAAAAAGCGATTGACCCAAAATGTTTGATTACCCTGGCGTTACCACGACAGGCTTCACTCTCCCCAACGTACTTACTGTAATATATTTCGATCATGTCTACTTTAGTGTTGCATTTACCCCCCTAATGTACCATGTATATATCTGACACTTTTTACCTGCGCGGTTGAAAAGAGTGAACGAAATGCTTGCATCGCGCGACATATGTCTTCTCTCTTTTCTAATGAATTGGATGAAGGGGACTCAGTTTTTCAAATCACAGAATAATCAATTATTGGAAATCTCTAGAGATGTTTCGCAATTTCACATACTGTTTGAAGATCGCGGTACGGAAGTGAATGGCGAAATAAATGCGTTAGTTTTCGAGTATATCAGTAAAAGTAGCAGAAAAGGGTGAGATTTATTTTGGAGGATGTCTGAGTTTACGAATGGTACTGGTGAGTATTCTAGCAAGAAAAGGCGGGGAGGTGGACCGGAAACAACCAGCCAAGAATGTTTATGGGGTTTTAAGAGTGCGACAAATATGCACCCAAGAAAGCAAGTTTGGCCGGGCGCTGACAGCGGTAAGTTATGATGGCAAAGTCGGAAGCGAGCACGATGGAGAGTCCATGTTAGCTGGAGGGTACAATAGCTTGCTGGCAGCTTTTAGAGTGTATGAATGGTGTTCTTTTTGTTTGGTTTTTTAGTCCGCAACCGGTGCTAGCGGATGAGACCGACCGTGCTCTGGGTACCAAATCTGGAAAACCACTTCCGGCGGCAGGAGATGCGATTCATAAACCTAGTTGCGCCCGCACACGGCTGCAGAAGTCTTGCAAGCCCGACGTGCACCGGCCGAAGCGATGGATCTGACCACGCCCCGCACCGGCTTGATTTGCTCAGGTGATGTCGGTCGGGGTCACATAGCCGTGGAGATGGAGTAGTCCAGGAAACTGAGAGGGATCCTGGAGAACAAGGTCAATGAGTGAGCGACAGATTGCTGAGCGGGTATCCAATTTTCGGGCGGGTGTTTGGGCCAGATAATTCGCCGGTATTATCTCCGGATTGCCGACAGACTTGTGCGCTCTAGAATGTATGTGGTTAGATGGAAGATAAAGATTGAGTTTCACACGTGGTAGCCACGCGGGACCAAGTCCTAGTTACTCACATCTCTCTCAGTAATTCAAGGGAAATGATGAGCCGAGCAAGTGCTTGGTGAAGGATCGCTGAACCCCCCTGATCGCAAATCCATCAGATTAGCATATTTGAGTGTGTACCAGAGGGCAGTGCTCAAACTGCGGTCTAGCTTGGGATGTAAAAATCAGCAGCCGGCTGTCGCGCATTCTTAAAGTTCTATAGTTGAGGGCTGCTGTTCTCTTAGTCTTAGCTACCTGGTAGGTGGCTTGTTTTTGAAAGGTGCAAGTGCAGGAATACTGTAGGCCGAGATCTCATACTAGTGAAGTAATAGGAATGTACGAGCCGTTTAAGGCGAAAGATTTAGGAGGAATTTGACTTCTATACCTGAGAATGGCACTCTCAGCAGCGCAGAAACTCACTTTCCGAGTGCTGCACCATATGTTAAGAGCGTTCAGGTCGTCAGCTATTTCAATGAGGGTATAGGTCAAGGTATGTGGTTGAAAGGAATAAAAAAATTTGGTGTTATCGGCGAATGGAAAGGCGGTGCCATGGCGTATCACTACCAATACGTCGTTAATATAGAGAAGAAATAGAAGTGGGCCTAACGCGCTGCCCTGAATGGCACCACATGTGATTGGCTGGGGTGATGAGGGGTAACTCTAAATGTTTGCTGCATGGGGTCGAACGATAAGATTGGACGACAACCAAGAAAAGAGTTTGTTTGTTATGCCCTGGGATTTACCTTTGGTTGCCAGCTGATCATGCGGCACATGATCAAATGAGTTCGTCAATTAATTAAAACATCACCCAGGATCTAATGCCATGCCAACCATGCACACTCCGCAAGTGGCCGTGATAGCCTAGCTCGGAAGAGGAAGGTTTGCCGGGAAAAAGTTCTGAAGCTAAGGGAACTGGTTGCTCGGGCAAACTTCCTGCATTCTTAGACAAAGACCCTGTAGTTTCCCGAGGCCGTCTCATCAGCTATTCGAATTCTTGCACCAACCTTTTCTCCCAGGCCGGAAAGTAGTACTCATGACCTAATCGCCTGTCTCCTCCTCGCCTCAAGCAACTTTGCTGCAAGGAGAAACACTTCTTCAAACATCGGTGCTCTCAATTGCCAACGTCCTAACAGAATTAATTAAGAACGTGTTACACCGCCCCTATTCCGTCTGCAGGCCTACCCTCCAAGCCAACGGAAGCCATCGCGAAACATAGAAACTCTTGTGGGGTCTAAATGGCAGCTCTTCCCTGTGCAAATGGGCTATTGTTGACTTAGATTCGATCAAGCATCCATTCGACACGGCAGCTGATCTCTTCTTCCCGGTATTCCGTGAGGAAAGTCAACCACAGTAACCTCCATTCTGCGCCCTCTTTGTGGACGTCTGCAAAAAACTGCTTCTACTTATCCCCGGGGAACCTTTCACACCGGACAGACTGAAACCTGCTGTGCTCAGGGAGTGTTCGTCGCTTTTAGCCCTATTCTCTCTCATATTTTCAACCATGGTCTGCAGGAAGGCAAGACTCCAAGCCGTTGGAGGACAGCCACCAGGATTTCCGATCCCGGGAGAGAATCTTTAAAATTCCGTCCCACCGCGTGCAACTCTGTCTCCCTTCGAGTTTTTCAGAGGTTGGCTCTTCAACGACTGAACAAAAATTTCGACATTTCATGTTCCCATCAGTTAGCTTGCCGACCGCCACGCTCCATACTCGATGCCCTCGCCATCTAGACACATCACATTCTGTCCGAATTTGACAAGAAGAGCAAAGAGGCGGGAATTTGCTTCCCAGACTACAGCGACGCTTTTAGCTGCGTTGATAGAAACAAGCTGCTTTCCCCTTTTCTCTCTCGTGTTCAGCCTTAACTTGTTTCTTTGTTGGCGGATAACTTTCCTAATCGCCGGCAGTTCACTGACCATAACAGAAAAACCTTTCTTCTTGTTACAACCACCCATGGAATTCCCCGAGGTGCCATTCAAACTGCCAACAATCTACAGTCGGCTGATCTCCAAAGAAAGATCTGAAGAACAGCATCCACTGCAACTAGCGAGGTTTCTTACGGGAGCTCCACTGTGCACAAATAACATCCACCCTGGAAAGGCTACTCGGGTTATAGGGGTGATTGGTGCACAGAGAAAAGCAAAATTAATTGAAGTAGCCTTACTTGGTGGAACCTGGACACGACATTAGAACCACTTTCGTGCTTGACTGGCCCGGAAACAAAGGATAAGCACGTTCAAAAGTAAAAATAACAATGGATATGTTCAAAATGTCAAATCTACCAATGCCGACAGAAGAAATAAACTGGGACATAATTCCCGGCCGGTCATCGAATTTCCCAAGGAGGGAAACACAACGGCTACGTTAAAACCCACGGCCCCGAAGGTACGCCGGATGACTACAAAAAGGAGGTTCTAGGGCAACTTACCAGTCCGAAAAATACTTCTAATATGCATTTGAACACACAGTCCTGACACTGCATTTTCACAAAACTTTTTAGTTTTTGAATAATTCGCATTTTAACTTTTCTACGAAATTCAAATTATTTTCCTGCCCTTTGAACATTTTCAAGATAGGCGGAAGTATTCGTTTTTATGCTGCCCACGTGACTCTGTTGATTTTTTCATGCGTGATTTTTACAAGTTCATTCGTAAAGACCGTGTAAACGGAGGATTTGACACTTCAGTTTCATTTGTGTTGGTCGTCATCAATAAAAGTGCAGCGTCCAGTTATATCTGGCTTCTTACTCCAGCTAGAAAGTGAGCAAGAGTCACTGAGGTTCGTGCCTTGTGTTTTAATTGTGGGTCAGCAGAGGTCTTCCATGGGCACTTCCGTAAATTAAGAAAGAGGGCCGGCTTAGTCATGTCATTGGCCGGAAATTGAAGGAAATGCATTGTAACTGGGGTGGAAAATTTTGTATAATTCAAAAAAAGTTCACGAAGATCATCTTCAGCACATCTGTCAAAAGCCAGGGCTGAACAGAACCTGGAAAGGAAGCAGCCCCATCAGCCTCGGGAGTAATACAAAAGGTGGACTAAAACAAATTTGCCGGAGTTTTGCGACGATCGACGAACAAAACCGTATCTGCCGGGACAAACCCCCAGAGGTGAGAAGCTGTGCAGTTGCTGTTTTCGGAATGACGCATTCGCTATTTAAGGTTTGAAGCCAATTATCGTGCCCACTGTTACCTATAAGGGCTGACTTTCAGAGTTGTCGTATCCAACCTCTCAAGACGCTATGGTCGCCGGGTCATCCGATGCTACTTTCGTGAGACCGCTCGTGTTCCATTAGTGGTGCTGCAGGAAATGATGTAAAGACAAGGTGGATATGGAAGGCACACAGTGCGATGTCTGTGAGACATGGCATCACCCTAGGTGCGGGTCGCTAGCAATAGAAATATACGCGGTTTACTGGGAACACCAGAAACTAGCATGGTTAAGCCCTAGGTGCAAGACCAGATCTAGGATTATTATCACGCGGGGGAGGAGGGCAGTTAAGTTAGCGGATAGCGCTGCCAGGAACAAGGCCGTCAACCTTGCCGAACTGGATCACAATCAGGATGTAGGTAAGAAAGTCGAAGAGAACAAGAGAGGGGGGGAAATAGCTTTCAACTGGGAGGAAGAATCTCTGGCGGCCCTACATGTGGAACCCAAGAAGGTTAATGGCCATTATTCTATCTCAGATACTCCGGATAAAGTGGAATTCACGGTAGGAAATAACAGGGGTCTGAGAATGAGTTTAATACTAGAATCCAGGATGGAAACGATGGAAGGCGCATATCAGCATCTCACAACCACTCCACAGCAACTGATGAGAAATGGCAAAATAACACAGTAGGTAAATAGGCTTGTGGTTATCCAAGAGGTACCGGGGCCCATAATGCTGGAGCAGAAGGGAGCGAGCAGTACCGTATCACTTGACAAATCTTGGTAAACAGGTCGATACATGGCCATCGGACGAGTCTTTTGGTTAGGGAGGTGGTATGGGGAATGCATGATACACCCCAGCCCACTGCTCGTAGAATTTGCAAAGCCGAGACCCCATTATAGGCTCCTGGCAGGAGCGAGCAGGCTAATGGCAGTCTCATGGTACAACAGAGATGGAGCTGGACGATCACTCCGACCACAGCGGTAAATCACCCATAGTAAGCACGGAAGGGAGTACCGTTATCCCAACCACGTGGCCACGCGTAATTCTCAGGCGAAATGACGAGGCAGGGGTCATCGGTTTTCAACACACCGGTTGGGAAGCTGCCTCTTCAGAATTTGTAGCCAGGGGCCACCGCAGGATGGTGCTCCTGTGAGCCACTATCAAGATTATATAGCGGCATCCCCTTCAAAAACAGGAAGGGTGCTTGGGGCTGGAAACCGAGCATGAGATTGCTTCCTCCAAAGTTGGCCCCGGTAACAGGATGGCTGCCATTGAAGCCGCCTGCACGAATGCAGCGAGCACAGAAAACAAATTGGAGATTTACGGGTGGGCTTGCGCATGATGAACGTCATTGCAATGTCTGCGATCGGGCAATATGGTAAACCACCCCGCCCAGGGGAACTTCATTAAGGTCAGGGCAGACAGGGACGACAGACGATCAGGGGGAGCCAAGCTACTAGTGGCGGGCCAATGCAACTGCACGGATGGAGGTTGGCTGGAAAAGCCAAAACTTGCAGGCAGCTGAGGGTAGCGCAATTAGGGGATTACAAATCAGCCGTGTCTCGCTTATGCGGGGAACACTCGCAGAATGTGACGAAAACAGTAAACTACTTCAGTCTATCAGAACCACCATGGCAGCTAGTCAGGACATTTGGTGGAATGGACATTCGGTCTCCAGACATTTGTATAATTGAATTCCGCTATATTCACCTGAGTTTGTCGAATATCACACCCACAGAAACTGGATTAGGCGTAGCCCATCCCCTTGGACATTCTCGGGACTTATAGTTAACACCTGGTAATTCAGAGGTGTAAAGGCTTACGCTGGTCACCTATCGGTAAGTGAAATGTCTTGTGCTCTTCCGTTATTCAAATGCACCACAGTCAAATTCTTTTGACCGGTGTGACCTCACAACAGCTTCACACTGGAATTTCTAATGCCGAAGACTTGGAAGTTAGGTCAGCTGAAATGGTTGTGCGGTCCACCACGACAGTGCCCGGTGAATCTGAAATTCAAGCCTTTGGCCTTTTTGAGGTGATATACACCTAATCCACTTCACTTCAGTATATGGGCGAAATGACTCAGCTTGAAGATTACATGCAGCATGCAAAAATGGATTACTCACCGGCCTTCTGTTAACCGATCGGGGGCTACTTTTGAGAGAGTGAGGTTGGTTTGGGAGATAACGGGAACATAAAAGGGGATATGACACTTTGGAAAAACCACTTTCCAAGGTTGAAAAACGACGGGAAAAAGGTTCTGAATCGGGTTTCTCTTACTTCCTGGAAGACTGGCTTTTGACGGACCTAAGTAAATATAGTCTAATTCAATGATCCAAATGACTGGCCACTAAGAGTCCACTCGACAGAATGTCCGGCAACCGGTAGTCAGGTGGCCAGACGTCTATTCGACCAAATGTCCGTACGACCACAAGTCGGGGACCAAATGTCTACTGGGCCAAAAGTCTGTCGGAAAAAATCCAGGAAGCCCCATAGCAGGCATAAGTAAGCTTCTCGTCATGGGAGGATTCAATGTTCCAGAGGCTAATTGGTCGACGAGGGCACCTCCGTTGGGGCCTTTCGGGTAAAATCTAGCAGCCCTATTGTGCAACGAAGCCCTCATGCAACAGGTGGGTCAGGAGGCCAGGCGGAGGTCGGAACAACCAGAATCAAAGGTGGACCTGATGATGCGGTACCCAAAAGATCGTGACCATGAAAAAGCAGGCCTTACTGGGCAACGGCTATTATGCAGTTATTTACTCCAAGTACAGCATTATAGTCATACGGGCTGCCGGTAAAAATGAGGAAAAGATTTTCCGAGATGGTCTCCTGACGGGCCTCTACTGCTAAACCGGGCTGTGGAATCGGGAGGCTGCGCGGTCCAAGCACAGTGGAAGAGAGTGAACGGTAGCGTCCTGAGATTAACGGAAGGGTTTGCTTTGACTCATAGAGTCCTTAGGGCGGTGAAATCACTGTGAAGTTACAGCCGGGCACGAAAAGTGGACCACAAAATGCAAGCGGAGTGGAAAGGGTGCACAGGGAAGGAAGAGCAGCACGGCCTCCTTCAGTGCTTGGCTGCTGGAAAACGAGCCACTAGCATTCACAACGAGTGTAAGAGAGACTACGGGGAGACACTGGCTAGGAAAGCAAAAAGGGACCCCAAGGCGTACTGCGTAGACACGGGGTCGAAGTGCGGCTCCGCAGAGCGAAGTAGGAGGAGTCACGGATGAACAGAAAATTGCCGGGACGGCAGACCAAGAAAAAGTTGAAAATCTGTGCGGATATTTCCAAAAGGTTGACCAGGGACTGCCATGTCAAGAGGCTTGTTCTCTGACCGCGGCCTCGATGACAGACTACCCGATGGGGGATGATGATGTCATAAGCGGTATTAAGCAGCCAGTAAAGATCAAAGCAGCTGGCCCGGCTGGCATCTGCTCGGAGGTCCTGAATCCGTTAGCACTAGCGGTGGTAGGACTACTGTGGAAAGGATTCTATGTCTCATCAGAAAGTGGGATCTTGCCTGAGGCAGGTTAGCTTCGACAATCACCCCAGTACACAAAGGGATGGTAGATGTAGTTATGAAAACTAACGTCCAGTTATTCTGATCTCCATTATGCCGAAGATCATGGAGAGGTTCGTCCTGGACCGGATAGTGTTGCACCTAAAGCAACTTCTTGTCCAGGGTTGCCATCACAGACTAGTGCAGAAAAGCTCATGTATGTCCTATCCCCAGTACTGCTTGGAAGAAATGCCCTGGAGGATAGAAGGGGGGAATCGAGTTGAGGTCTGTGACTTGGATTTCCGGAAGGATCTTGGCTCAATGAATCACCATCTGCTCGTGGTTTATTTCGGGTGCGCCCGAAGCATGCCCGAGTGCATGATCAGTGGATTACAGTGATGTTGGTACAAGAATTTACGAAGGAATACAACACGTGCGTACAGAGTATAGAGTGTTACCGTGAACCGAAGTGGTAGTAATGTCCGGTAAATTTGAAGGTCAGGGTCAACTAGTCGACCCGGCTGACGGTTCTTAAAGTCGGTTAAAAGGGGAGAGTAAATGCATGAATAGTACAGTAAATAACCATTACATTAGAAATTCCAGCTGAATCAAAGGATATTTGATATGAAAACGAGGAAAAAAGAAGAGAGGGTTCATCAAGGGGAATTCAAAAAGCCGCTTGCAGGCACCAGGGTGTGAAAAGTATGGATAAAGAACTCGTGCATGTACAAGAACGGATTTTCAGATAAAAAATGCCATGAGTTGACGGTCAGTGTGCTGGTCGAGTCTAAAGGTGAGATGCCGAAGTAGTCAATCACAAGGAAAGGGACCAACAAATTCCGTGGATGGAGGGAGGGATTTTAAGAACGGTTATATAAGAGGTAGCCAGCGGTAAGCTGGTAAGTGTTCAGCGGTTTATTTTCATTGATATTGGTGTGTCACTAAGTAACAGTGAGGATATGGAGTTATGGCAGTAAATCAAGGTGAGTCGCGCTATGTGGTGATTACATGGATGAATAGCGTGCAGAAGCGATAATGGAGTGGAGGGTAGATAAATGACCTGATGACAGTTCTGATGGGCAGATCACACGGCAAAGTTGAAGCTCCAGCTGAGTAACCAATGCGTTTGGTGGGAGAAACTAGAAAGGGACACCGGATTCAGAACAAAATAAAACATTTGGCAGAAAAAGCAGTAGAAATTAAATTTGAACTTCAGGTGGTATCATAGCTCAGCGATGGGAAAAGTCAGCTTCGTGGTCGAGATACATAATCAAATACTGAAGAAAAAAGCTCAGATGAAAAGTCAAAACTTACAATGGGATAAAATAAGTGCACATGGAGGACTACAAGAGAACGTTGAAATGGACTATAATGATAATAGCGCCCGGCGAATGGGAGGCTCATTGTCGAGTATTCGGTTCGGCTATTTTTGAGTGATGTCGGCTGAAGATCTGGAGTATATGCGAAAATGGTGCAGGAAATGGTTACCACTGGCGGAAATGTTGTTAGCCCTCATAAAGAGAGGAATTTATCGAAAGGAGTAGAAAGTGTTACTTAAGGGCTGCAGAATATGAGAGGCACATGGATAGAAATCTAGTCGCAGCCTTCGGAGAATTATTCATTCTTTGGAGGGTATTTCAAGAGATGTTGACATGGAAATATATCAGTCCGCAGAGATGTTTGTATATGAAGTGGTGGCTGGATACTCGAGGAGTTAGATATGCAGAAAACAAATGCGTATTTCGTGGAAGAGAGACTACCAGATTGGTGGCGGTGGGAAACGGTCGGAGGAAAACCGGTGAGCTTGCGGCAAATTGTCAACTTTAAATAGGGTTGGTGGGAAACGTCAGAGCGGAAGTGGAAGACAAATCAGTAGAGACTGCGTGGTTACAACGGTAACTCAGGTGTTCACTCTTGCAAGAGCGATGGTGGAGTATTTTACGCGCAAGTGTACGTCAATAGATGAAGGCTGTGTAGAGTGTACAGCACAAAAATGACTGATCAATAAAGGCGCCCAGGTATATCGTGGAAGGCGGCAGTGGATCATCGACTACAAAACAAAATGCATTAGCCAGTGTAGATGGTGGCGGGATTTAGAGGCTGAGTACAGGGTCAGTTTCGGTAATACAACACACGAATGCAACATCTGGAGGATCAGAGGAACTGTCAGAATGAAGTTGTAAGAAAGGTGGTGATAAAGTAAGTAAACGTCAAGTTTAACATTTCTGACGACCAACTTGACAGGGGTGGCAAATGATGGTGACGGAGCGGAGTAGCTGCATGGAGGGAATGTAATGATCTGCAAAACCCGAATAACTGAATTTAATAGCACTAAGGAGGCGATCGGATGGACTGATGAAGAGTGCAGAGAATCATAAATCACTTCTCTGTCCAGTGGGGGACTACCGAAAGATATATCAGCTCCGGACTGTTTTTGGTGACAGGTGGGGCGATGAAAGGTGGCAACAAGTGCCCCAATGGTTGAGCAGTATTAGCGAGCAGAAGAATAGATGGAAGTGCGACTCCGGGAAGGTAGACAAGAAATAACTGCCAAGACCCGTGAGTGTTTGTATAAGCAACAATTGCGAGCAGAAGAAAAGAAGAATAGCAGTAGGGGTGAAAGCTGTTCACTGATGCGTGCATAGATAGTGGAAGGTTGTGCCGATCGGGATATAAAGTCAGTATGGACAGCATCTCGAAGGGAAGCCGGTGACAACTGGAGAGGAGTGGAGCAAATGTTTACAGCAGCAGCGTGAGCATAGGGATAGAACTTTGTAATCCACAAGCAATGCTAGTGGGTGGGACTGACTGCACTCTGGACACCCAACCTGAAAACCATTTCCGGAGGCAGGAGGTGTAATCCGCCAATCTAGTTGCGCCCGCAACTCGTTGCAGACGTCCTGCACGCCCGATGTGCACCGACGAAAGCTGTGGGTCCGACCACCTTCCTCAGGGTTGCAATTAGAACGAGTTTTATGAGTGCGATGAGATCAAGTAGTCCAAGTTCTGGTAGCCGGACTGTGGGAATCCTGGGGGAAGCAATCATGCGAAGGGCGAAAATAAAATCGTTTGTAAATATCAGACGTTCCTTCCAGCGAGAGGTTCCAAATTATTCCCGGGATGAAGCAGGTGACAATCGTCCTTAGGGGGTAGGCTCTGGAAACAGAGCGGAGGAGGCTGCAGTCTAGCCATTCCACCAGCTGTGGGTTAGGGGGGGGAGACAAAGAACACCAGGAAATCGGCAGCGACAGAAATGGGGGGTCGCGACGTTGAGCGGTGGATTTGAGTTAAACAACATACAGAAACAAAAATAGAACATTACTAATCACTAATTATCCTGAGGCTTAGAGTGTGTTTCAGGTTTGCCGACGACGAGCGAATAGCAGGGGTACCCAACCATGAATCCGTCCAAAGGGGACTGGGCAGGGTCCAAGAATGGGCCGCGACTTGGGACATGCCACTGAACATGCACAAGTGTGCGCTTCTGGTTGATGAGCGGTTACCCCACGGACTGAAGGTACTGGAAAAGAAAGGTGGCAACAGTAATAGCACCGGTAAAAAGTGTAGTTCAAGACTTGGGGGTCATGGTTGGGGCGGAACTCCAACCCGAAACCCAAGTGTGAAAATATTAGCCAAAAACCGCTTCCAGGGGGCTCTACCAGCTCCGTTGATCAATCACTTCCAGAAGTCCACCGGAGTTCTTTCCACCATACAAAACTTTTACGGCCCCACTCGGAAAACAGTATCCGTGCCCCTAGTCCATATCTGGTTCGGGGTAGATAAGTACTAGAGGAGATCCTGAGACGGTTTACAGGGTTTTCCCCTACAGCGAGAGGAAAATCCCACAAAGAATGCTCGGAGCCATTCAACTTATTCCCCATGGAAACGAGGTAACCTCAGTGGCATACACCATCCCCACAGGCGGCATCAACTTGGGCATTCATATATATGCCCTCCTCCCTTTGGGGGAAAGCCACAACCTGAGAGGCCACGCCTCCAGGCTAAAGATCAGGTCAAGGACAAGATTTTAGGCCCATTTTTTGACGCAGTGTATGGTTAACGACTGGAATGAACTACCAGAGGGAGTGGTTGATGCGACTGCAGAGGCTGAGCTCAAGCTTCGACTAGACAGAATATGGATCGGAGTTTTCTATGATGAGTCAGAATGATCAAAATACAGCCCTGTGCGGATTGGTGACACTTCGTTGGACCTCGTGCCTACTGAAATTCCACTCTGTTCATCTCTCAAGCTCCCGCACACAACTACCCTCCGTCATTACGTTTTCGTTTGCTTCCCTTTCTGTGTTCATCGTTCTTCCTCATCCCTGGCCAGTTCTCTCTACATACGCGGTTTTCACTTCTCCCTCCGCCTGTTCATGCACTACCTTCTTACCATTAATGTGACCTTATCTTTTTTTGTTCCATCATCTGGTCTACCGCCTCTGCCTCCTTCCTATCAAACCTAACTGATGGTCTTGTCCAATTTGTGGTCCACTGTTACCAACAGTGAACGGCTTGGTGAGTGGATACACGAACCGATGCTACAGAAACTAGTCGCCCCTATCGTCTCGGCACCGGGTGTCAGTGGCGCTTACCCGCGCAAAAATCTGGGCGACTTGGCTGTCTGCCGAGCAGCATTAGAATCAACCTGAACCTAAACCAGACCTTGTAAGTCCCTAGCCGGTCAAATTTTCGAAGTGCCCTGTGCTGAACAAGGTTTCGAAACGTGCGCCGGGATAACGAAAGTTATTTTGCTCCACCACGTGTGCCAGAGTATCTCCGAGGTACACATCATATTTGGGGGGCCTCTAAGTTCTCCCCAAGTAGCTTTTGAGTTTTGTGAAATTCTGCTGCGCTATCGCTGCTCTGTTTTAGCGAAGAAAAGTATATTTCGATCGTTCACCAATCGGTAAGGATTTTGTTTCGTAACATGTCCTGTTTCATGCTTATCATGACTTGTGAGATATATCCGCGACTGGCCTAAGGGTGTCGGAAGCGAGTACCAGAAGGAATAAGATGTGAAGTATGCAATGGGTGGGCCCATGCAGACTGTTCTGTCATTAGTGACGAAATATATCCGTTATGCCGCAGGAACAGCTGGGTTGAATGGGTCTGTGGTCGTTGCAACGGGGCTGCAATTTTGGCTGTATTGAGCAGTCCAAGTGTGGTGAGATTCAGCTTTCCCTGAAGACTGCCGAGGTGCTGATCATGAGGCGCCGCCCAGCAGCGCAGTACTAATTTTGTATGTGGAGGTTTTAGGATAGCCCTAGAAAACAACAGTTCAGTTGGTTGGGAAACAAGTGGGTGCCTGCGCCGTCACAGCTTTTCCACTCCAGTGGGGCTACGGGTGAAATGGTGACCCGGAAACTGAAGAAGGAAAAGCAGGGGAAGAATAAAGCACAAGCTCATGGGGCGTCGGATAACGCCTTGAAGAGAGAGAAAACAAGTGACCGGATTCTGGAAGCTCAGGTGATGAATCTCCAAGGGCGGATTCAGTCATTGGGCGGCCAACTAGTCGAAGGCTACTGACACTCAATCCAGAGGAGCAGCTCATGCGGGAATCTAGGGTGAGGTGAAAGACAGGAGACGGGTACAGTATATACAGCGCATCGCGGGTGTTCCCTATCCTGCTCCTCTGAGAGGAGTGCACAGAATGGAGCCACGAGAGTCTCCTTTTGCTAGAACGGGAATGCAACATATTCTAACCAAGTTTACTGATGAGCATACCAGGGATATTCTGCTGACTACGGCTGCAGCGGTGCCCCGCAACACCAGGGGCCGACCCCTTATCGTACTGGACGAACACAGAAAGAAGCAGGCTAGAAACATGGATAAACCTGCAACTTCAACAGCGAGAGGTCTACCGGGGCAACAGAAAACCGCGCCTGGCTTTCGACGTAGCATACCGACGGGGGTAGGCAAGCCACTGGAGATTTCGGGGATAGTGGTCATTGAGGACATTCTGGTTGATGAAAATTGGAAGAGGTGTAACCAGTCGGAGGATGACGCAATTCTCGTGAATTTAGAGGTCGTGAGTACTCCAGTATAAATGGACTGGGAGGTACCAGAGGCCCTAGAAGTCCAAAGGTCCCCATGTCCCCTAGTGATAACGACCATTCCAAAAACTTGCTACAACCTCGGAGGCTGCGCCCGAGACGGTGACAGGTTTGAGCAAAAAGGGACGTCAGTCCGTTGGAGCGAATGCGGCCGTGTTATACACCGCAGCATGTAGCTTAGAAAAATAAACGAATGGGCCTCTCGAGAGTCTCTTGGGAGCACACCGCATCAATAGTCGCGGTTACCGGAAAATGGTAATGACTAACGATTTTTCATTCCACGGATAAGAGAGAGAATACCATAGCGCTAGAGGAGAAGTAGCCATCCTCACTGGGTCAACTACAAACCATCCCCTATCTCAGACCGGGATACGCACTCGGAGTGTTCAGCTGTGCGCAGTTACCATCATCTTTCCAGGCCGACAGGTCAAGGTTATTTGCGTCTACGGGGCACCGAGCACAACACGCGACCAGGACTTTGGCCTACTGAGGACCCTAACTGGACTCGTTGAGAGGGCGCATAAGACTCTCATGGTGGGTGGTTTTAACCTTCCGAACATTGACGGGACGGTTGAAGTCTGCTTGCCAGGATCACAAGAGGAGGGCTATCTGGAGTGACGGCAGGCAAATGCGCCACCCCAACATACTGAGGAAGATAGCAGATATAGGGCTGGATGTGCGCCACTTTTGCTTGATCTCGCAATAACGAATCATTCAAACGATGTATTTGAGCTACGTTTCTTAAAAGAGTGGGCAAGAGTGACCACGAGTGTGCCAAAATCACCCCACGCATGCGGCAACCAAGGATACCCTCGTGGCAGGTTAGGAGTTTCGGCAGTACGGACATACATTTGCTTTGCAAAAAGGGCGATGAAGCTGACTTGATACGCGGTAAAAAGGGCCACCGTTGAGGGGCACTGACAGGTCAAAAAGAGATCCCTAATGGCCTCCCAGGAGGAGCTTTCACCCTTGAAACGTAGGAGAGGAGAGAGCAGACCTGTGTGATGGAAGGCTGCAATTGCTCGGGTAAACAGCCTAGGAGACCGTAGCCGGAACATTTACAAAGCTCCCGGTATTCGGCTGGCCTGAGCCTCGTTATACAACTCTTAGAAACGAGACTGTATGCCTTCTGCTAACTTCTAGCCGAGGATTTGAGCTTAGATTAGCTACTTGTAGTCAAAAGGCTCAACAGAGGACGTCATTAGTCCACTGTCTGCTGAGGGCCACGGTACTGCCACTGATGACCAGGGCAAATAAGACGCCCCAGCGGTATACCCTGTTAGTGTACATGGGGAAGACTGCGGGATGTGGGTCGATTGGGCTCTGATGCGACCTCCTCCGCAGTTAAGCGGGCTAAGTCTCTCGGAGGGAACCTCGAGTAAGTACCTGCAGGAATTAAACTGCCACATGTCAGCGGGTCCAGGTGGTATCAACCCAGCTATCCTCAAGCCCTTGTTGGATATCTTAGCTCCGTCTGTATGCAAGCTGCACAGTTCCACTTTGGACCAGGGTGAGCCAACTCGTGAGTGGAAAGTCGCTCCGCCGTTGCGACACATGAGTGTGGATCTAAGTCGGCTGTGAATAACTACAGTGAAGGAGGTCTAACTTGCAACGTATGTAAAGTCCTTGAGAAGATCCTCCAAGCCCACATTTGTCAACACGCACTAGAGAACTCCATTCAAAGCTCGGACCAGCATAGATTCCCAAAAAACAGATCTCTTCTGACCAGTGACTTGTGTTTCTAAGATGAAGTGGCACCACGGCCGGATGGAGGTGAGCAAGTTGCGCTATGCTACCTTGTCTTCAGTAAGGCTTTTGGTTCAGTTAACCGTCGTCTTTTGCTGTGAAAGGTGAAGAAGCTCGGTATACTTTAGCCAGCATGTAGGTGGCTGGCGCACTTTTTCTCCCACAGGATGCTTTACGTCATAGTAGGAGACGAGAACTCCAGTTGGGTGAATGTCATCAGAGGTGTACTTCGAGAACCTGTCCTACGCCAGATGCAATTCTGGTTGTTTATTAACGACCTGGTATCCGCCCTGCAATCGCCTAGTTTCATTTTTGCCGGTGACGAACGTTTTTGGACTTTAGGGAGGAATGGACTTAGACAGAGATAAAGGAACCATCCTGGACCGGGCGTACAAGTGGGACTTAGTCCTGGACGCTAGAAGGAGCCTTTTGTTGTCAGGGGCAGCAGGAAGTATAACTGTCGCTCATGACCAAGGGCTGCTCACCATGGAAGCATTGAGCAGGGTCAAAGGTGTTGTGGTCACCATGAGCAGTGACTTTGAATGGTCAGGCCAGTGCAACGCCGCTGCACAAAAGGCCCGTTGTGAGCCCTTTAGACTGCAGTCGGCACTGTCTTGTCGGCAGCCGGAAATATCGGTATCTATATACATAGATACGGTACGACTTTACTCAGAAGGTAGCGTGCGGGCTTGATTACTCTTCTACAGAAAGGATGTCACTTGCTTAGAGGAAGTTCAACGTCCCATTGCGCGAATTGCTGAAGAACGAAAGAGTAAGATGTACGAGCAGAGACTCTGCGACTTGAGTATCTTCTCACTGGAAGGCGCGAGAGGTCTGGGGAATCTTACAGAAATATCCGAGTTAAAGAACTTTTTTGGCCTCAGGCCGGATAGTCTTTTCCAAGTGGCTTTGGATTCCAAAACAAGGAGGCACGAAAACAAGCTGACGAAAGTCCAGGCTAGTTTAATGACTAGATCGCACCCCTTCAGCAACAGGATAGTGAACAGATGGAATGGTCTACCTGGTGGATTGATAGACCTGCAGACCGTCCGGTCCTTCAAAATTGCCCTGCGTAGTAAGTTGTACGTGATAATTCCTCATGGTGAGTGTTCGGTGTGTTCAATGGGTGGATGACTGACAGCACTGCGGTCCGTCTGAATTGTGTTTTAATCAAAGTTTTCTTTTATTGCATACAGTCTTGGTGAAAGCTCGCGGCGCACAATGTCTTTTGCAGATAATGTACGGGATTTTACGTTTCCCTCTGATTTTCAGAGTGTATTCCATGAAATACACTGTGCGGTAGTGGGTACGTTACTAGTGTCCATACGATCGACAGACTCCAGGAAGCCTGACTGGCAGTGGCCATTATCTGCCCTGTGCGAACTTAAATGAACTGAAGTGAACTAAGAGCCACCCCTGTCAGCTCACATACAGTGCACGGAAAAGCCTGGCAAACCCGGCCGCAGCTCAAATTGATGCTTGATGCAGTGGAAAAAACCAGCACGAACTGGCAGCAGATAGTTCCCATGCTGATCGCATAACATTCACCGACACCTGGCTAAACGCGGGGAATGAAATTGATGTCCTCCTCCCTGCCTGCCATCGCATTGATCAAGCTGATAGCGTGGACGGAAGGGATGGTGGTGGTGTTATGATAAATCTCAGAAATAATAAAACGGGTAGCCCAGGGGAAGTACAACATCGCCAAATTTACTGGCTGTCTTCTGTGACTTGAATCCACACCAAGTTGAAGTACTTGCCGCGTGTGTATCGAAGCCCCTCTGCCACCACCCAGGAGGATCTAGCCTTGCTGAGCCACCTCCACCGCGCCGTAGCTGGAGAAAACGAACTCCGAGTCTGACCGGGTGAATCTGCGGGCTGCAGCTGACGATTTCTTCATCAGACTGCTAGACTTTGTACTGGAGCAGGTGCTTGTCCAGCTTATTATACTACCAACCAGGTAGATGGGAAGGGCAGACTATCGGACCACTGGACCTGGTGATCTTCCAACACTCAGGTGACACTGACAGCCCACAGGTATCTGCACTCTTAGGAAAAAGTGACCGTGAGTTGATCCGCTGAAACAACTTGGCCGTGAAGGACTGGGAGCCCCGAAAACTTGAAAGGTGCTTCAAGGGTATCGACGCACAGGGCCTGGTCATATCAGCCCAAGCAGTGGCACGGGACAAACGTAATGAAGGTGTGGAGAAAGAATGAACGGTGCTCAGGAACAACATTTTTCGCTCACAGTTTTTTGTGCCAACTTGCACGATCCACCGAAAGCGAAGGGCACCTTTGTGGACCAGTAGAGCGACTAGGGCTAAAGGCCAGAAACAAGGGGCTTCGCGTCAATTCCTGCAGACAGAAAAGCAGGAGATACCTACCATTCAAAGTGACTCAAGAAGTGGCCTCCAGGGTTTAAAACCACTGCGGGCTATCTTATGCGATCATCCTGGCTAGAAATGCTGAGAGGTGCCCAAAAAGCCTACTGCAAATATGTTCAGTCAAAAGCAGCTACACTGGTAGCTTTGGGTTCCGTTAAGGGCAGGAAAGGCAACCATGTAGTCGACAGCGGCACCAAGGCCTAGATACTGCGGTGGCACTTCAAGATAAGGCATCAGCGAGACACTGGACAAAACCAGGCCCACGAACCACCCACTAGACCACAGGATATGCCACCAGTCGTTGTTTCTCCGCAAGAGGTAGGAGAAGCCCTGAGGGATCTCAACATTCACAGGGTAGTCGGCCCAGAAGGCACCAATGCTGCGGTTCTGCGCCCCTCCTTGCAGGTGACAGCGCCACTCTCGCTCGGCTGTAAACCAGGTCGCCGGTCAGAGCGCAGTTACCCGAGGACTGGCTGACGGCTGAGTTGTTTCAGTACACAAGAGGTTGAAGGAAGAGGCACGAAACCATCGACCGGTTAGTCTGCTACGTATGCCACTCGATATAGTGGAGAAACTGATTAGAAATCGCATGGCCCGTCACCGGACCGAAAAAGGGGTGGCTTCCGATGGGCAGCAAGGGTCCGTCAAAAACTGGTAGATTTCGTCTAACTTGCTGTCATTTTCGGACGAGTTACCGGCCAGGTTAGACAGCGGTGAACGGGTCAAAGTCTGCTATTTGGACTTCCAAAAGGCGTTTGAACCAGTGAACCACCGACTTCTATTGAGCAGAATCGAAGCGCTGGGCATAGCGCCCCAGATGCAGGAAAGGACTCGGGTGCATCTCACAAGTTGGCAGTATTCATTTTAGGTGGAACGTAGAAGGTCCACGAGGGCTACGGCCACAAATGGGGTTGCTCAGGGGCCAGTCCTGCATCCTATTCTGTCTTTGACCCACGTCAACGGCCTATTAGATTGTACACAAGATCCCGGCCGTCTTTTTGCGAACGATCTAAAACTGGTGAGCAGGACCCGGAATGGCATCACTCCAGTAAGTTTCACGACTGGACCACTCAGCGGCAATAGCCGCTCAACATAGGTAGGAGAGGGCGTCTCAACCAGGACATCAGTGGAGAATCAGTACCCCTAGACCCACATAACTCACGAACAATAACGAAGGATGCAGTCGTCACTGACCTTGGAGTCGTGAAGGCCGATCACTACCAGCCATCTCAGCAATTTCTGGCTGCCGCGGCTAAGAGGCACCGGACGATCCGCAAACCGTTGCTCACTATGGCTTCCAGAGAAGCTTATGTGTTGCCGCCTTTCTACATGACAATAGTCAGGTCACCCCTGGAATATTGTGTCCATGCTTGGGCCCTGGCTCCCGCGCGGGACATCGCTGTTCCTAAGAAAAAGCACAAATACTTTAATAGACTGCTGCTGGGGCTCAGGTACAAAACATACACAGAGAGTTTACTGGCGGTAAAGCTCTCTTCTATGAAATGTGGGGGATTGGGGGGACCTGATAGAAGCCTTTGGGCCAATTCGAGAGTAGTTCATCCCAACTGAGCCTTTATTGGTACTGGCGCGGGATTCCACGCTCAGGGGACACGAGTTTAAGTTCGTCAAACCGACAGCATTAAAAATCTTAAGGGGAAAATTCTTGGCCCGCAGCATTGTTAACCCAAGGAAAGCACTGCCGGCTAAGATGGTGCCTGCAACGTCGGTGGCAGGCCTAGAGGCGCGGTTGGATGTTTTCAGGCTTGATGTGCCCCATGAATGAATACAAATCTACATTATTCCGTCGAAGTACTGGACACAATACCCTTCCCTCCTCTGTCACCGCTCCCCACTGGAATAATACCTACATCTAACCCTCTCCATCAGCCCTTCTCCAACATCCCCCGCCTTATTGTCCTTATTTCCCAAGGTACCACTACTGACAACTCATCTAAGCACTGTCTGCATTGGTGACAGTCTAAGTGGAAGATAGACTTGGCCAAGGACCCAGTTGGCAACTTGGGACTGCTACTCCTCCCGACGGCGAATTTGGTCTGGACCCTTTTCATCTACAGAGTGAAAGACAGAAACACAACGCAGACGCAGAAGTGGCAGCCCGGTGGGATTCACCTGGACGCTTGGTGGTGCAAGAATCTGGACTGTTTCACTGGCTCGAGCCCCAAGTTCTGTGAGCTGACCAGATCTGAAGTACGCATTTTATTCAGGGAATTTTTCGCTCCGATTGGTTCGCTTTTGATAGGGTGCTATTTTTGGCACAGTTTTATCCGCTGTGCCCTTGATAAATGTTTTTCACACAGTTAGCAAACCCGCCTAGAGTACCAGGTGTAAGCTCTTTACTTTTTTTCCCGGTTCACACTTTTTCGGCCCCTCTGATGGCAAGACGGGCATTTGCAGCGAAAATTCGTGTGGGGTAAGTGGTTGCAAAAAGTACGTTGGGACAGGTAAACAGTGGGATAGGTGTAACGAGTGGTACCACCAGAGTTGCTCTGCCCTGTCCAAGGAGAACCACAAGCTACTCAGGGAACATGAATCTTTGAAATGGATCTGTGTTCACTGTGTTGCTCCGGCAGAGGAAAGCTCACGTATAGTAAGGGACCGCTAGACAGGAAAAAACGGGGCCAGAGCTGGAAGCTCGGGGAAGGGATTGAAACACAAGTCTGAGCAATGCGTAGCTAAATTCACAACGGATCCCGAAATCAAAAAGCGATTATCCGTGATATTCCACAATACTAGATTATTGAATGAACAATGACACCAAACAGGTACTAACCTCAATTGTGAGATCACAAGGACTCAACAAACGAGAGACCGAATTGCGGCGTGCGATCGAGAAGCACGTGCGTCACGTAGGTCCAAAA
Source organism: Fasciola hepatica (assembly GCA_948099385.1). Classification (NCBI taxonomy): domain Eukaryota; kingdom Metazoa; phylum Platyhelminthes; class Trematoda; order Plagiorchiida; family Fasciolidae; genus Fasciola; species Fasciola hepatica. The sequence goes on from CANUEZ040000063.1 coordinate 7,089,402, forward strand.
CAGGGATATGACAAAGTAGCGCTCTGGGAGCGAACAAACAAAAATTGGTTCATAAAAACTAAGTTCGTAAAGACATGTCGATAGTGTAAGCAAGTGAGTGATGTTAAGATAAGCATAGAACTGCAGTGATTTTAGGGGGATTTTCCGCGACCGGCCGTTACAAGCCCTGCAATGAGAAGCAAACTACGGGTATAGGGAGAAACTAGCCAACAATGTGAAGGGAGATCCAAAAAGGTTCTTCGCTTACATGCGGTCCATGAGAAAGGCACTTGATAGAGAAGGTACCTCGGAAATGCCCGACGGAAGCACTGCCCTCGATGATGAAGACAAGGTAGAAACCTTACTTGGATTCTTCAAATGTGTGCATCGTCAGGGCCAGATACTCAGAGCGGCAGGATCAGATATAGGGAGTATGCCGGAGCTTCAGGGGCTTACTGTAATTGAGGAAGAGGTGTGCCACGAACTCAGACCTCTGTGCAAGCACAAGGCAGCAGGACCGGATACAATCCATCCGGAGATTGTTCAGCCTCTTTCCGATATCTTATCAGAGGCCATTACTTAGCTGTACGAAGCATCTCTAAGGAAAGGCGAGGTGCCGGAGAATTGGCGCAAGGTCATTGTCGTAGCGATTCATAAGGAAGCATCCAGGCAGAGGTCGGAGAGTTGTAGACCGGTCATCCTAAAGTCAATGCTGTGCAAGTGCTTGGGACGCATGACCAGAAGGCAACTGTGCTTGTATCTGGTTATAAACGACCTACTGTCACCTGCACAACATGGGTTTGTTAAAAACATTGTGTTTGACGGACCCACCGGCGTTCTTAGAAGGACCACAAGACAAACAGATGAAGGGACGACAGTGAAGGTTTTTTATTTGGATTTCAGTAAGGCTTCCGACTGTGTGGGTCATCTCCTCCTGGACTATAAATTGCAGGCCTTTAGGAGAAACCCTATTGCAATAGATTGGGTAGCACACTTTCTAGAGAATCGTAGCTTCTAAGTCAAAGGGGGCGACTACCTATCGAGGCTGGAGAAGGTTTTGAGTGGTGTGCCACAATGACCCGGCGGAAGAATTAGTGAACCCGTGTTTCGTCTTGGCAGATGGTGTGAACATAGTGGGGGGTGATCTAGCACGGGGTATAAGTGCGGCGCTCAGATGAGCAGAACGATGAGATTCACGGCTGAATCTCGCCCAGTGTCTTTTCTTGACCACAACAGACGAAACGAGCATTTCCGTTTAAAAGAGTGTCGGAAGTAGAGGACCTAGGTGTGATAGTCATACAGGAATTCAAGCCTTCGAGGCAGTGCCAGGGAGCTGTCAGTGTTACGAACGTTTGAGCAATGCGTAGCCAACTTCGCAACGGATCCCGAAATCAAAAGACGATTATCCGTGATATTCTACGATACTAGATTATTACAATAAACAATGACATAAACAATATACAAACCTCAATAATACGATCACAAGGACTCAACAACGAGACACCGAATAGCAGCGTGTGAACAGACAGCACGTGCGTCACGCAGGTCCTGAACAAGGATGTGCCAAAGTAGCGCTCTGGGAGCGAACAAACAACAATTGGTCCAGAAAAACAACCAGTTCGTAAAGACAAGTGAATAGTGTATGCAAATGAGTGATGTTAGGAAAAACACTGAATCGCGAGTGAAATAGGGGGATTTTCCACGACCGGCTGCTACACCACCCACCAAAATCCTCCTGGATCCTTAGCAGAGTCAAAGGTTCGGTATAAAGGTACTGATTCTTCCTACCTGCCTAGGCCCTGCTGTCAGTGCGCGCGTCTAATGCTCGTCGTCAACGTTCTACTACTGGTCGCACCTAATCCATTGGATACAAAGACGTGAGGCTAGTCTACATCTTCCACGAGACCAAATGACCGATGGCGGGCATGAAGGGTCACATAGACGTTGTCCTCGTAAGGGGCTGTCCGGTCCCGGATGTACGTGCTTGAGTGTGTGTGTGAGTGCGTGTGTGTGTGTGCCGGGGTTACAATGAAATCACAGGTATGACTACACACCAAAGGAGGACTTTCTGCAATGTCAACAAAAGACCGCGTGGCAAGAAAACGAGTAAAATGTAGCATGTGTGTGTGACCTGAGCTCCGCTACTTCCACACATGCAAGGGGCAATCGGTAGCGTCAACAAAAAGCAAAACAACGAACACTGTCACATGTTTGATGGGTGTGCGGGATGTAGAGTGCGTCGTGCATGCGTGTATGTATCGGGAAGTACAATGGAATCGCATTCATCACCACGTATCGGAAAGAACCTTCTGTAATGTCAACGAAAAGACCGCGAGCACCTTAACGTGTTTGACGGAGACCGTGTGGTATATATGGTGTTTCTTTATCCACCTCGATTACCGGTGTGAAAAGGTTTACTAGGCCTCAGGGTTCTCAGCTCCTCCGTCTTCGGTCTCGAGTAGGTTAATACTGCGTATGTCAGGAATGAGCACTCCGTTAGCTGTCTTCACCTTCATCGTTCTTATCATTCCGTCAGTGCTTTCGATGGTTTCCGTAACTACTCTCAAAGACCAAGTGCTGAAATGTGCGCCTTCGTCGGTGATCATAACTACGTCCCCAACTTTGAATGGTCTTGTTTTGGCCAGTCGAGTCTACAAAGTCGAGCATGGGCCAGTCCCGTTTGGGCAAGTGCATGAAGTTTGGCCCTCTCATCTTCGTGTCCAGTTGCCTGAAGTAGTTTGCACCTCGATAGCACAGGTCGGCCGGGATATCGCCAGACTTGACATGACTCCACTGGTGCGTGGATGATTCATCGTGGATAATCGTGAGCTGGTTAGCAAAGAAAGTACTAAACCGGCTCCGGACGTTGTTAGTGTAGTAAAGTACCATCGTTGAATCCGACCAAAAGCTCACCAACCAAATGTAGAGATCGAAACATCTCTTCACAGCTTGCACCACCCTGACTGCCAACACGGCTGCGCTGAGTTCAAGGCGTGGGATTGAGACCGACTTCAGTGGAGCAACGCGGGCTTGAGCGAACAGGATCCTCGTGGTATATTGTCCATCTCATGTGCACCATCGTCTATACACCACAGCTCCATAACCGACTTCGGATGCATCGGAAAAGGCATGTAGTTCTCCAGTCCGTGTCGTATGGCCAGGAGTCAACCATCGTGGGATTCTTATGTCCCCTAATTTCTTCAAGGTGTTCAAAAATTCTTCCCAGTCCAGCCAGTCCCCTCGGTCCAGTGACTGGTCCTAATCAACTTTCTTTCGGCACAGCCGCTGCAGCAAGATCTTTCCGGGTAGCAGCCATGGTGAGACGAAACCGAGCGGGTCGAACAAACTTGAGACGGCAGATAGTATGCCACGACGGGTTGTTGGCAGCTCAGGAACGTTTAGCTCGAAAACGAAATCGTCCGTTTCCGCGTCCCATTGTATCCCTAAGGTGCGCTCGATAGGAAGTGGAGAGCCGTCCAAATCTCTTACCCTTTCGGATTTTTCGTGATACGGGATGACCTTCAGCATTTCTGAAGCGTTCGACATCCATTTAGTTAGATGGAAGCCACCCTCTTCCAGCAATCTCGTCAGACCCCTGAACTGCTCTAGAGCTGATTTCACATCATCGAAGGACCCAAGGTAGTCGTCGACGTAGAAGTTCCTGCTGACGCTTTCTACCACCGTCCGATGTACTAGATCGCCATGTTTGTTCGCTGATTCTCGGAGGGCGTAGTTGGCACAAAATGGTGACGATATGGCTCCGAAGGGGTGGACGGTCATTCTATAATTCGCCACTTCGTTGTCCCGGTCGCTCCCTTCCCACCACAGGAAACGCAAAGCATCTCGTTCTCCTACCGGAATCTTCACCTGATGGAACATTTCCCTAATGTCAGCAGACAAAGCCACTTTACCCACTCCGAAACGGCACAAAACATCGATCAGTGGAGTGGCCCAGTCAGGCCCCTGTAGTAGGCGATCGTTTAACGACTTGCCCTGGAACTTGGCCGCACAGTCGAAAACCACCCGCAGTTTATTGGGTTTCTTAGGGTTGATAACCGGATGGTGAGGCAGATACCAAATACCCCTTTTGCTGTCGGGGTTAACAGGCACCTTTTCAACGTAACCGAGGGTCTCGTTTCGCTTCATCAAATCCGCGTATCGTTCCCACAGATTCTCGTCTCGAATGAAGCGTTCTTTTAGTCGTAGTAATCGTTGGAGAACATAATTTCTGTTGTCAGTCCCCGGGTCAACCGGTGTGCGCCATGGGAGGGGAACCTCGAACTGTTTTTTGAGGCCTCTAGAGCCTTGCCGCACCGTTTGTAGAGCGAAGTGATCCTCTCGAGACAACGTCGGTCTTTCGTCTCCAAATTCGTGAAACTCCTCTTCACACAGCCGCTGCAATTGATGCTATATGCGGTCCGTTTCGGCGGATAAGTAATTCACGGAACCGCGTACCCCTACTGGACCGTATAACATCCATCCCAGAGCCGTGCGTACGGCATAAGATGCCTGGCGGTCGCCCACTCTCTGGTCAAGCACCCAATGCGCCTCTGGCACGTCGCAGCCGATGAGGAGATCCACTTCATCATTTTCCCAGTCTACAACGGTTACATCCTGCAGGTGGGGCCATCGAGTCAAGATTGAGTTCACCGACCTTGGTGCTCGCATGGGGAGATCCGCTAACGTGAATGCCTCCGTTGGTTCAATTTCCTCGTTAGTGTCTAGAGAGATGAGTTGCAGCCTTAATCTACCGGCAGTCATTACCTGTGTTCCGCCCACCGTGCTCACTGCTAACGACGTCGCACCTTTAGCCAGTTGGTGTTTGTCGGCAAACCGCTCTTTCACTAAAGTGGTGTCGGATCCACTATCAACGAAAGCCAACGCCTTGACTATCCCAGTCGGAGTCACTACTCCCACGGCCACTACGCCTAAACGTACCGGTTTACTGACAGATTGTGAAGTTGAACAAATCACGCTGGGCTTGGCACTCGCCTCGGATATGGTTACTCTCGCCTGATGCAGCAGCCGATGGTGTCTGCCCGTGCAGCCCTCGTGACCACATCGATTCCTTGTCCTACAGGCTGCTGCCCGGTGCGTGGTGTTGAGACAGATAAAACATGCTCCTGCCATCCTCGCCATTCCCCACCGTTCGTCTATTGTGGCGTTGCCGAACTTGGGGCATTCTGGTAGGCCACGGCTAGTACCACAGGATCTGCAATTTGGTTTCGCCGTAGCATCTCGTGAAATGACGTGTGTGTTGGTCCAAGGCTGGTACTTTGGATGTTCCCGTACAGGGGTTTGGACTTGACTAGTACTGGGCTTGTTTGCTCAGCTTATATAAATCAACGTCCTTACGATCAATATTGCTTTCAATAACACATGAGCTAGCACTGACAGGACTAGGCGATCTAGCATTAACTAAAGAATCATAAGTACCCAAAACCTCCCCAGAGACTTGCCGTATTACTTCCTGTCCGGGTTCGACTGCCTTTGATCCTTTCCTTGGCATTTTGCGTGAATTTTCCTCGTTCCAAATAGATCTATTGAGTATTGTTACGAACGTTTGAGCAATGCGTAGCCAAATTCGCAACGGATCCCGAAATCAAAAGACGATTATCCGTGATATTCTACGATACTAGATTATTACAATAAACAATGACATAAACAATATACAAACCTCAATAATACGATCACAAGGACTCAACAACGAGACACCGAATAGCAGCGTGTGAGCAGACAGCACGTGCGTCACGCAGGTCCTGAACAAGGATGTGCCAAAGTAGCGCTCTGGGAGCGAACAAACAAAAATTGGTCCAGGAAAACAACCAGTTCGTAAAGACAAGTGAATAGTGTATGCAAATGAGTGATGTTGGGAAAAACACTGAATCGTGAGGGAAATAGGGGGTGTTCAAAAATTCTTCCCAGTCCAGCCAGTCCCCTCGGTCCAGTGACTGGTCCTAATCAACTTTGGTAATCCGTGTACGGTGCCCCATGTAACGTCAGCAGGCGAGAGTATAGGTTTAAACCATTGATCAAATCGTTCAGTCCTTACGGTATTCCGGAATAAACGTCGGTTCGGCCGATGGCTACCCAAGTAACCAATGCAATCTGGAAGAGATCAGGAGTGCGGCAGTCTGGAGAGTGTTCCAGCTGTGGGTTATGATTATCGTTTTTATGGAAACATGAAAATGAAAATTTTGTTATCCGAACAGTCAGTTATCGTTTGGCTAGTGGACCGGTCTATTAGGGATCCCTAGACGGAGACTGGTAGCTTTCAGGGTAGTTGGGTGATAGTAGAGATTTAGGGTGATATCAGGCAGGTCTTGGAATAGGAGAGGGTGTCAGTTTGGGAACCAGGAATAAAACAATAGTAGAGTGTACGATCTGGAAGAAGAATGAGAAAATAGGAAGATAACAGTCTGGTCAGTTCACCAGCTGTGGTCGAGGACGGCAAACAGTAAAAAGGGAGAAAAACACTGGGTGTTAAGGAGAGGACTTTTCATGTGGAAGCACACGTGCTGGTATTCAGCAGGGTCAAGAGGAATCAGAGGCATACGGATTCCGGTTGGAATGGGGTCTCAACTTACCATGAGCATATGCGTAGAGAAGTGAAGCTTAGTTACTAAGGAATGGTGATCCGTGTGGCAAGGCTTCAGTGTACGAGAAAGGCGCAAAAAAGCAAGATGGGACGGCTGAGTTCTAGCCTGAGCCAGGAATTAAGTGAGAGCGAGCACCCATCGCTAAAGGACGGAGCGGTTTTATTTATATATATGCAAATTGTGTTGTAAAATGGCACAATCTAGTTAGGAAGGGGGACAAGTGAGTGGAGCATACCCAAGGTATATGTATATAGATGTATATATGTATATATATATATATATATATATATATATATATATATTGATGTATAGGTGGGTGCGATCATCGGACGGGTCATGCGAAAGCGGTCGGACGCAAAAGACTATGGCAAGGAAAGTGAGATAGACTGACGCAGCTGAGGATCAACGGTTAACGGAAAGAAGAACAAAAGTTAAGCACGGGCTCATCGGTGTGGCGGATCCCAAAGGCACATTGAGGCCATGAAACGTGAGACTAAAAGGGAAACGCCCAAGTGTGGCTAAAACTTTCAATGGGAAAGTTAGTATTTCGCCTAGAGTGGTCATTGAGGAGGAGTAAAGACCAAGTTCTGCATGACATTACAGAAGAACTAAATGGATGTCGAACGCTTCAGAAGTGCTGAAGGTCATCCCGTATCACGAAAAGGCCGAAAGGGTAAGAGATTTGGACGGCTCTCCACTTCCTATCGAGCGCACCTTAGGGATACAATGGGACGCGGAAACGGACGATTTCGTTTTCGAGCTAAACGTTCCTGAGCTGCCAACAACCCGTCGTGGCATACTATCTGCCGTCTCAAGTTTGTTCGACCCGCTCGGTTTCGTCTCACCATGGCTGCTACCCGGAAAGATCTTGCTGCAGCGGCTGTGCCGAAAGAAAGTTGATTAGGACCAGTCACTGGACCGAGGGGACTGGCTGGACTGGGAAGAATTTTTGAACACCTTGAAGAAATTAGGGGACATAAGAATCCCACGATGGTTGACTCCTGGCCATACGACACGGACTGGAGAACTACATGCCTTTTCCGATGCATCCGAAGTCGGTTATGGAGCTGTGGTGTATAGACGATGGTGCACATGAGATGGACAATATACCACGAGGATCCTGTTCGCTCAAGCCCGCGTTGCTCCACTGAAGTCGGTCTCAATCCCACGCCTTGAACTCAGCGCAGCCGTGTTGGCAGTCAGGGTGGTGCAAGCTGTGAAGAGATGTTTCGATCTCTACATTTGGTTGGTGAGCTTCTGGACGGATTCAACGATAGTACTTTACTACACTAACAACGTCCGGAGCCGGTTTAGTACTTTCGTTGCTAACCGGCTCACGATTATCCACGATGAATCATCCACGCACCAGTGGAGTCATGTCAAGTCTGGCGATAACCCGGCCGACCTGTGCTCTCGAGGTGCAAACTACTTCAGGCAACTGGACACGAAGACGAGAGGGCCGAACTTCCTGCAATTGCCCAAACAGGACTGGCCCGTGTTCGAATTAAAACCCCGTACGGAAGTGGAACTGGAGATCAAAGTCTTAGTGATAGCAACCAACGTCGTCGAAGCGTCATCCATTCTATCGCGACTGGTCAGGTTTTCTTCCTGGATGAAGACGCTTCGTTCGCTAGTTTGGCTAACCAGGTTCAAGGGAAATTTACTAGTCATGAAGGGGCTACGGCCCTCAGGCCGGATACGAGTCGGCCCGATAGGTCCCGATGAGCTACAAGCGGCAGAGTACGATATTTTCAGAATGATACAACGCGAGGCTTTCGCCCGAGAACTCAAGAGGGCGAAAGAAGTGTGGCCGACCAATAAAGACATGCGATCTCCAAGAGGCGAGCTGAAGCGTTTGAACCCCAAAATCATCACCGGACTGCTGCGGGTGGATGGTAGGCTGGCCAAAGCCCACTTGAACTTCGACACAAAGTATCCTATACTGCTGCCTGCGAAACAACCTGTAGTAGAGCTAATGATTCAACACGTCCACGCCATGGAGGGACATGCCGGGGAAAGTCACGTGACAAGCGTCATCCGAAAGCGCCTTTGGTTGTTGAGAGGACGAGAGACTGTAAAACGCGTAATCCGACGGTGTGTGCAATGCAGGAGACGCAATGCCATAGCAGGCAAACAACTCATGGCCCCACCACCAGAATGCAGGGTGACTACGGGCTGGTGGCCGTTCAGTGACGCCGGGTTGGACTATTTCGGGTCCTTGTGGATCAAGTGCGGGAAAAGATTAGAAAAGCGATACGGATGTATCATGACGTGCATGAAATCACGTGCGGCACACCTAGAAGTCGCACATTCGATGACGACCGATTCGTTTCTACGGGCCTTGCAAAGATTTATCAACCGAAGAGGCGTACCGGCCGATATATACTCAGATAATGGATCGAACTTTGTGGGCGCTCACCGGGAATTGCAGCGTTGGCACAAGAACATAAACAAGGACGAACTGCAGGATCGAACCGTGGCCTACGGCATACGATGGCATTTCAACCCCCCACAAGCCAGCCACCGAGGCGGCATATGGGAACGCATGATCCGGTCCGCCAGACGGATATTGCTGTCAATCATGGAGCAGCAGCCGCCTGATGACGAGACGCTGATCACCGTCATGACTGAGGTGGAGCGAATCCTGAACAACCGCCCCTTGGTTCCAGTAATGAACGGCGACCCCACCCACCTGGCGCTCACCCCAAACGACTTATTGACGTTTAGGTCGAACGAGGGTTTCCAAGGGCCGGTAAACCTTCGTGGGAGCTACCTCCACGGATGGAAGCAAGCGAACTATCTGGCCAAGGTCTTCTGGAGGCGATGGATGCGGGAGTACCTACCGGCTTTGCAGACTCGACAGAAGTGGCTGGCCAAAACAAGACCATTCAAAGTTGGGGACGTAGTTATGATCACCGACGAAGGCGCACATTTCAGCACTTGGTCTTTGAGAGTAGTTACGGAAACCATCGAAAGCACTGACGGAATGATAAGAACGATGAAGGTGAAGACAGCTAACGGAGTGCTCATTCCTGACATACGCAGTATTAACCTACTCGAGACCGAAGACGGAGGAGCTGAGAACCCTGAGGCCTAGTAAACCTTTTCACACCAGTAATCGAGATGAATAAAAAAACACCACATATACCACACAATCTCCGTCAAACACGTTAAGGTGCTCGCGGTCTTTCGCTGACATTACAGAAGGTTCTTTCCGATACGTGGTGATGAATGCGATTCCATTGTACATCCCGATACATACACACATGCACGACACACTCTACCTCCCGCACACCCATCAAACATGTGACAGTGTTCGTTGTTTTGCTTTTTGTTGACGCTACCGAATGCCCCTTGCATACGTGGAAGTATCGGAGCTCAGGTCACACACACATGCTACATTTTACTCGTTTTCTTGCCACACTGACTTTTGTTGACATTGCAGAAAGTCCTCCTTTGATGTGTAGTCATACCTGTGATTTCATTGTACACCTCAGCACACACACACACGCACTCACACACACACTCAAGCACGTACATCCGGGACCGGACGGCCCCTTACGAGGACAACGTCTATGTGACCCTTCATGCCCGCCATCGGTCATTTGGTCTCGTGGAAGATGTAGACTAGCCTCACGTCTTTGTATCCAATGGATTAGGTGCGACCAGTAGTAGAACGTTGACGACGAGCATTAGACGCGCGCACTGACAGCAGGGCCTAGGCAGGTAGAAAGAATCAGTACCTTTATACCGAACCTTTGACTCTGCTAAGGATCCAGGAGGATTTTGGTGGGTGGTGTAGCAGCCGGTCGTGGAAAATCCCCCTATTTCACTCGCGATTCAGTGTTTTTCCCAACATCACTCATTTGCATACACTATTGACTTGTCCTTACGAACTGGTTATTTTTCTGGACCAATTGTTGTTTGTTCGCTCCCAGAGCGCTACTTTGGCACATCCTTGTTCAGGACCTGCGTGACGCACGTGCTGTCTGCTCACACGCTGCTATTCGGTGTCTCGTTGTTGAGTCCTTGTGATCGTATTATTGAGGTTTGTATATTGTTTATGTCATTGTTTATTGTAATAATCTAGTATCGTAGAATATCACGGATAATCGTCTTTTGATTTCGGGATCCGTTGCGAATTTGGCTACGCATTGCTCAAACGTTCGTTACACCCTATGCGATTTGCGGATGATCTATCTGCCAAAGGATTCATTAAAATGCGTAAAACTATAGCTCCTCATTCCTCCTAGAAAAGCAATAATGGCCGAAGATAAAACCCCTCTTCAAAGGGAAATTACTAGATCTCCCTCGACTTCACCCACTAGAAAGGCGCCTGATATTCAGTTCAGTTCAGTTCAGTTCATTTTGCACAGGAATTGGTGTGGCTAGAGCCTATCGTGTGTCCAGATACTCGTATTTTCGGCTCGTTTCCGTAGCTCCCAACACTGCGTGATTTTCTTTTTATTACTCGAACAATAATATGGCCGCTTACAACCTGGCCATTACGCAATGGACCCGGAGTAACGAAATGGTAACGACACACCGACACAGACGGCTGGTTGCTCCATCGCATCTTCTCAAGCCCCCACTGCTTTATCTTCACACGCGCCTCCTGCCCCTTTACAACCGCCCATTGCGTCCTCATCTGCTCCCATACTGAAGTCTTTGAAATCATATCCCATTGCCATTGACCTAGACAATTCCGCTTCTCCCCTCTTGCTGCCACCCAGTAAAAGACGCCAGCTATTGCCTTGCCCTCCCACCGCATCGCCTATTGGGTACACTCCCAACTCTAATTCGCTCTCTGTTCCCTCCGGTGATAAACTTCTTGCCGTCCAGAGGAATAGGTCTAACGGTCTTCCCACCCTTTTCACAAACCCCTCCTTCATTTAGATGTCTCCTCTTAAATCAACTCGCCTCAACTCACCGTATAAGGTTTCGACCTTAGAAAATACCCCTTGCTCCAATGCCTCGGTAATCCCTGCAAAATCACCGTGCTCACTGCCTGTCAATAACAAACTACGGCCTCCACACGCCTTCCACTCTGCCTCAAGTCGTACTCCTCACCTGACAAATATCTCTACTGCTCCCGATACTAACTGCTCCATATTTGGTGTTCCACCCAACTTGAGTTACCCCCCCCCCACAAAGTGCTGCTTAATCTACCACCTTACACCCCTATTCCTCACACATTTTCAACCCTGCCCTCTGCTCCCCTCGTCAGCCTATACTCAATTCCGACTGGCCGGTATTTCCTGACTGCTCCTAATCACCCCCTTCTGATATAGACCCGACATACCCCACAGGTTTTTCCCTTTGCTCCGGCGTTTCCCCCTCCGTTGATGCCTAATTTCTCTACCACTCAGCAGTCCTTCTCACCGCAACATTTAATCCAGCTTGGCTGGAAGCCACTCCATCTGAACCTCGGCTAGCCTCAACATCAATATAATCCCCTTTGACCCTGGTCTCCTCTTCTTCCAATCGGGATAGCCTGCCTCCCTTCAGCTTACACTACCTCCCCGATGTGCCTACACCACCTCCCACAAACGGTTAAACTCGCGTTCTATTCTTGCCAAACTACCGCACCTAAAAAAACTTGTCCTCACAGATAGTTACGAAATTATCTTGATAACGGAATCCTGGCCGTCTGAGGGCACTCCCAATGATCAAGTATCTTCGGTAGGGTACATTCTTCTAAGGACCGACAGACCGAACCGGAGTGGTGGTGGGTGACTAGCCTATGCCAAAGAAGTCTGCACCACGACCCCTCTTTTACATACGGCACTCGACTCTATTCCCGATTCTCTCTGGTTCACTATCAACCCCCAAAGCACTGTTCTTTACATTGGCTGTGTGTATCGCTCACCAAACTCCCCCAGTTCCTTGTTTCCACTTCTCATTAGGTCTTTCGAATACCTCTCTCTGCTTCATTCTGGAATCAAACTTATTGTGGGTGACTTTAATCTGCCTCACATTTGTTGGCCTACTCTCTCTCTGCTCCTTCCAATCTTATGGGCCTGATCACTAGCATTCATCTTGGTGGCTGGACATAACGTATTGTCGAACCTACCAGTAATGGGAACATACTAGATCTGGTATTTACTCATAACATGCCTCTCATCGACGTGTCAGTAACACAAAATTTCCCCGGCAGTGACCATAGAGTGGTTATCTGCCATCTGCCCCTTAGTGGCCCACCTAATCCCGCACACCCCTCCATCAAAACATCCCTATGCAGAAATTGGGCCTCGCTAGTCACGCTTATTCGGCAGAAAGACTGGGGTGATTATTTCCTCACCCAGAACCCTCAGCATGCTGCGGATATTTTCTGCTCCTTCTTTTCCGACTGTCTGGAAAAATTGTCCAATACTGCCTAGGCTGTACTTAAGAAGAGGTCGCCTGTCTTGCCACTCCATAAGAAGTGTCATAAACTTCCTAAGCAACTACATAATTCCAACGAATTTTCTCTCTTTATTCGCCTAAACCGCCTTTCCACACTTATTCAACGACAAGATAATACGCGAATTCGTGACCAAGAAGGTAGGACATTGAGTCATCCCAACAAGTCGCAACTTCTTTGTTTGTTGCATAAGTCTAGAAAGGCTGATGTTAAGGCCGACTTCCAACTTCAGATTCTGGATAATAACTCATCCATCACCTCCCCACCTTGTATAGCCGAAGACTTCAATTCATTTTTTTCTTCAGCCATGGCTCCAGCTACTGTCATTGCCCCTCCTCTATCTTCACCACTTACTAACTCTATCCTTTCTACGATACCCTTCGATGCCAGGAGTATTTCTAAGCTACTATCCAAAAGCAAACCCTCCCCTCGATTACGCTGCGACGGCTTGCCACCAGTTGCCCTTGTCATTGGTGGACCGGATCTCCCCCTGTTGTTGCTTAGCATTTTCACTCTCCCACTTAATGGTAGCACCGCACCTGCTAACTGGAAGTGCTCGGTAATCGTTCCCATAGAGAGGGACCTTTACATGAGGTGTCCAATTATCGCCCTATAAACCATACCCCCATCTTATCCAGAATAATAGAAAAAAAGTTAAAGATCACATTATTAACTGTTTATTAAGCCTCAGCCTTATTAATCAACCAACATGGATTCCTCCGTTCACGGTCCTGCATGAGTTGTCAGTATGATTTTCTGAATCTAGTCACCGACTTTGCTGAAAGTGGGAAATCTTTTGTTGCAATTTATCTAGACTTATTCAGGGCATTTGATTGTGTACCTCACCCCCAACTTTTAACATATCTACGGCCATTTCGCATTGTCGAACCGCCTAATTCTTGATTCTCATCTTAGTTATCTCATCGTTCGCAGGTTGTCTCAATTAACGGGCACATCTCTAATCGTAAGCCTGTTACTAGCGGTGTTATTCAGGGCAGTATTTTAGGCCCCCTGCTTTTCCTCCTATATATAAATGATGTTTCCGACAATACTTAATGGCATGCCTTTTTCGTTCGCAAATGACATTAGGATAGTCTACGCTTTTCGCCTGGCTACCTCAGTACTACTTTCCCTAAAATCTCTGCTGATTTAGCCGCTCTTGATGAATGGTGCTCAACCTGGGCGATGAAATCTCCGACGAAAAGTGGATTTTTCTTACTTACAAATGCCAGTTCCCTCCAGATTCCTTATGCATCCGCGGTTCACCCATTGACAGCCAGCCCTTAGTGAGAGACCTTGGCTTAAGTTATTCTTGCTCTTTCGACTTCTCGGAACATGCTGTTTTCCAAACGGAAAAGGCTAAAAAGTGTCTTGGTCTTCTGTTCAGATCCTTTCAGCTTAGGGAGGGCGTTCTTTTCATGTACAAAGTACACGCCTGGCCCTTCTCGAACACTGTCCCTTAATCTTCACTGGTATGAGAAAATCCGACAGGATTATTATGGGATGTATTCAAAGAAGATTCACAAAACAGCTCATCGGTTGGTCGTCCAACTTAAACTAGAGGGAACGATGCTTATCTCTCAAAATCTAACCACTATGGCTTAGTAGCACCAAGCTAAATTTGGTATTTTTGTATAAGCTATTGACTAAGCAGTCCTTTTCTTCCAACCAGTTGTGCTTCCCCCCGGATACTGGATATTCACTCCGTAATAGATAGAATACCATTACCACACCCTCCGAGAGGACTGCTTTACGCTCTAAGTTCTTTCTCATCACGTACTCCAGAATCTGGAATAAACTTCCCTTGCACATCAGATCTTCTCAGTCAAAGTATGCATTCGTGCATGTCATTGATAAGTCTCTGTCTGTCCCAACTGTTTTGCGCTTATTCAAGTTTCACATAACCGAAAGTCAAGCTTACGAGAAAGGCCTTGACTTTTAAGCCATTGCTCTGCTTTCTCGCTTTACCTTACCTTTCTCAATAACTTCACCGCTTTTGAAATTCTGATTGCTTTGTTTGGCCGCTCTTTCTTAGCCCTCGCCATCGACATATGTAAAGCTTGTCTGCGTCCACCAACTGTTTTTCGATGCCAACTTATAAGATCCTGTCAATTTAACTTTGAAATAAATCCTTCCAGATGCCTTCGCATTTATAGAGAGACCACCGTAATACTCCCCACAGATTGTCAATATGCCTCATCCGCTCGCCCATTTATTACCTTTATTTAGTTATATCACGTCTGCGGTCCTGAAATCAACCACAACAAGGCTATGAAAACTGCATCAGTAACCAACCCCTGATCGGCCGTATATATATATGTATATTATATATATACATATATATATACTCATTACTGTCCCGTAATCACTAAAAAGCATGTTGAGTAATTCAAAGCTCCTCGATATCTCGGCTTGAAAGGCTTCTTTTCCACACCAGGTCCCACCGCATATACTTCTCCCACCACCTCTGCGATTTTGGACTATAAAATCCAGTACCATTTATCTCACTTGGAGTGGCTCACTAACTGAACTCAACAGCCAGTTATGAAGTCACCATTTCTCCCCCAGCCAAGTTTCTTTTCTTATTTCGTGCAGAATTTACTTGTTCTCTTCTACTGAATAACTACTCTAGATCAAGTCACAATCTCGTTACTGAATCTTAAGCTCTCAGTTATCCATGGTTCACATTTTCCTTTTTTTAGTCTTGTGTCATAGGCAGAGTTCGCCCCACTCCGTCTACTAATGGACCAAAGTTGAGGCCTATCTACCCCGCCATTCTCTATAGTACTCCTTTTTGTCATTCTGTTTTTTTTGTATGAATCGTCATCTATTTACCGATCCATGTATGTCTCGCTCCTTCAACGTCTCACTTTCTTTTCTGTCTCCCACTCTATAACAACAGAGTAGGCATTAGCTCGACACTCCCTGATATCCTTTTGCTTACGTTGCCTCTTTTCCACACCGGGTCCCGCCACATATACTTCTCCAACCACCTCTGCGATGCTGAACAGGAAAATCCAGTCTCATTTGTCTCACTTGGCGTGGTTCACTAACTGAAGCCAACACCCAGTTATGACGTCACCAATTCTGCCCCCACTCTATCCCCCAGCTAAATTTCTTCCGTAATTTCATGCAGAACTCAATCTTTTCTTCTTCTGAATGGCTACTCTAGGTGAAATACTAATTCCCCCATTGAAAGTTTTAGCCACACTTATGCGCTTCCTTTTTTAGTTTCACGTTTCATGGCCTCAGTGTCTTAGGGACCCGCTGCATCGATGACCCCGTGCTTCACTTTTGTTTTTCTTTCCATTAACCGTTGATCCTCAGCTTGGCCGTACCCAGACTGCGTCTCTCTATCTCATTTCCCTTTCCAGTTATCCTCAGTGCAGGTCAACCACGTCGGGCACTACATTGACCATCTTTCTGGCTGGTGCGCCTGGATAATAATGCTGTATGGCCGTCTGTCGATCGCTGTTCACGTTGGCTCTGTTGTCCAAGTTCCCACAACCTGTCCAGTTGGTCCTGGACCATATATCCTTGTCGTGGGTGCTCAGCCCTCTGTACAACCGTCAGTGAACACTCAAGCCAATCCCAAAGTTGTTGAGCGCAGCCAGATCCACAGCTCTGGCCGGAGTACATCGGGCGTGCAGGCCGTCCGCAACGATGTGCGAGCGCAATCAGGCCGGTGGATCACACCTCCTGTGTTCACTTCACGAAGAGTTTTTCAGGTTGGGAGTCCAGCGCATGGTCAGCCCCACCCACTAGCACCGGTTGCGGATTGCTTGCTCCAACTCTTCTCGCCCTACCGCGAGTATCACTGTCCGTTGCGGACCGCATGCCCCTACCATTTTCCTGCCACTTTCCGCTCACCTATCGCTCTTGTCAGCACCCTTATCACTTCTTTTCCGTGTGGTTCTACCTCTGTATGCACATCAACCCTTTCAATTTTTGTTCCTATCGTGTTTCACAATGACAACCCTCACCGCATGATGCCACTCTCGCCCTACCCATTTTACTCTGCTCAAGCACGAAATATGTTCTTTTCCACCCATTTCTCCCCTGTCGGCTCCTAATCAGTATTCACTTGGTACTTCCATAAGCCTATAAAGCTGATTGATGGCATAACTCACTAGCTACCATTCTGCGATATCCTCTTTTGTCCATCTTACATCCCCCATCATTACCTCCCAGACACATCAGTAACCGCGACCAATCCCCATATAAGAACTCGCCTTTCCAAACTTTGCATTTTTTACGACCGAATGTATTATCTTTTTGCCATCTCCGTATTTTCCATGTCTGAATCCGCAATTCTTCTATGGATCGTCCTCTTAGGCGCAAAATTGATTAGCAACTTCTGGCTTAATCCCTTGGTGCAATAGCCTGTAAGCACGCAACTCCCCACCTCCATTCTCCCAACTCCAAAGCACAGCTATTTTTCGTACAGTTTTGTTCTATCACAGGCTTGCAGTGAAACAATCTGATCATCACATCTCACCTGCTTTTTTTCCGGTCAACACTCTCGTCTGCTTCGTACATTGCTCACCACAGGCATCTTCATTGTGCCCTTCAGGCTGCGCCGCTTTTCCGCGTTCCACTCAGAGTAATGTCACCGTAACGTCATTAGTCTCACCCACAGCTTCAAACCGTATAATCTGCCATTACCTGAATTTTCTGATCCTCCACTCCTTTATCTCTCTTCCATGTTATTCGCAGTTACAACTGATGCGTCTTCTTACGGCAGTTCTTCTGACCTCCAAGTTACCCTTTCCCAATGATCTTTCACACCCCTCCAACCACCCCGTACTTCCAGTCGCTCTGCGTTCTCCAGCCATTTTCACGGCCATCTTCTGGCTGCATAATGTACGTCCACTTAATAATGCTTCACCTATGTTTGACCGTCACCATATGTCACACCTGCAGTAATCAAAGTGTTAGATCCACTCTTACCTGTTTTCGTCCATCCTTTCCTTCATATTCCTCCGCTTATCAACTTCTGCTAACAGTCATCACTTCTGTGCTTCCAAAGTTGGTTATCTTTTGCTGTTGATCCCCTAGGTTCACCCGTCATAAAAAATTCATCAGGGTTTATCCAAGTTCATTCCTCACCGTTGACCCAACCCTACCTGTCTCGTCCAACCACTGATACTTCCGAGTTCCTTCTCCTTATTGTTATTTGCTCCTGCTGATATATATATATATATATATCTGTATCCACATATTTTCTCTGCCTCCTTCAGTTCTTTTGCAACCACGCCACCGCTCCTCATGATATGCGTCCATTTTGTCCATAACTGTGCCTCATATCTACCGTGTCTCGATCCTTCCGCGGCATTTATGCCATCTTACTCACTCTTTAAGTCTTGCATTCCAACTCCTTATTTTCAAATTGACACCGTCCGTTTATTGCAATAACGCACAGTTTATGGCTACCTAGTCCCCAGCTATATAACTCAATTTTTTGTTCTTTTTTCCTTTTTTCTTTATCGTTTCTAGTAACGATACCTCCTCATGTCGATTTTCAGTCCTCCTCATGTGGGACCTCCAGGTCCCGTTCTCCCCCATTCGGCTCAGCCAGCCGCTGCTTCTGGCCTTGACCTTCAAATTCACCGGACCCATATTTGAATCCATTTCCGGTTTCACTTAAACTCCTCACTTTACTCCCTAGTGTGCATACGTTTATCTCCCTCTTATATCTCCCTCATTTCTTATTGCCCCCCCTGGTGTTACATATTTCTAAATTTTTCATGAGTTTTGTGTCTTGTAAAATTTTGATCACGCGTAAGGCATGCTTCGGGCGTCTCCGAAATAAACTACTATTACTATTACTATAAGTGCTTGGACAGGATGTAGTGACTTGCATCTAGGATGATCATCCATCAGAGGGTGAAACCTTGTGCCCAGCGTCTAGGGAATCTTAATCCCTTCCCTTTAGAGTGTCGAAGGGGGTGAGGTGACCTAATAGAGGCGTTCAAGATCAATAAAGGTCTGTCGGGTCTAGACATGGGTGATTTATTCGTTTCTGCCACTGTGTGTGGCACCAGGGGACACAGCCTTAAGCTACAGAGGGCATACTCAGGTCTGGACATGCGGGCTAACGTTTTTACAAATAGGGATACTCCTGTGTGGAATAGACTGTCAGAGGATGCTGTTGGATGCAGAAATGTGCCAACTTTCAAGAAGGCCCTATGCTCACGCTGGAACATAGCAATCCCCTGGTATTTTTGCCAATTAACTTGTCCGTGAAAGTGATACCGCCTCGCAAATTCTGCCTTTCAGACAGAACATTCAAAGCGCAGTTTTGGGAGCCGAGGAAACTCGCCGACAACACAACGATCTTGACGCTCATTTGGTCTCGGCCTCTTCCATACTGTGGGCGTTTATTCGTGACAGTATCTTGTATCTTATGAATACCTACTGCCCCCTCAACCGGCGTAGACCCCGGGTTAAGGGACCGCCGTGGTTTGATCTGGAGCTCAGAAGCCTGCTCAAGCGACGAAATCGGGCCTGGCAGCGGTTCCGATCCACAGGTGAGGGTTATGGTCTCTATCGCAGGATTCGTAACCAGTGTACCGAACAAAAACGAATAAAGCGGATGGCATTCGAGGAGGCCCTTGCGATCGATGCAGTGCGAGCACCCAAGAGCCTGTTTGCATACTTAGAGCGCCGCACCAGAGCGAAGGTGACTATCCCCGCGCTGATGAACAACGACGAAATAGTTGCAACAGATGACAGAAAGGCTGTAACGAACGTTTGAGCAATGCGTAGCCAAATTCGCAACGGATCCCGAAATCAAAAGACGATTATCCGTGATATTCTACGATACTAGATTAACACATGAACAATGACATAAACAATATACAAACCTCAATAATACGATCACAAGGACTCAACAACGAGACACCGAATAGCAGCGTGTGAGCAGACAGCACGTGCGTCACGCAGGTCCTGAACAAGGATGTGCCAAAGTAGCGCTCTGGGAGCGAACAAACAACAATTGGTCCAGAAAAATAACCAGTTCGTAAGGACAAGTCAATAGTGTATGCAAATGAGTGATGTTGGGAAAAACACTGAATCGCGAGTGAAATAGGGGGATTTTCCACGACCGGCTGTTACACCGCCCACCAAAATCCTCCTGGATCCTTAGCAGAGTCAAAGGTTCGGTATAAAGGTACTGATTCTTCCTACCTGCCTAGGCCCTGCTGTCAGTGCGCGCGTCTAATGCTCGTCGTCAACGTTCTACTACTGGTCGCACCTAATCCATTGGATACAAAGACGTGAGGCTAGTCTACATCTTCCACAAGACCAAATGACCGATGGCGGGCATGAAGGGTCACATAGACGTTGTCCTCGTAAGGGGCCGTCCGGTCCCGGATGTACGTGCTTGAGTGTGTGTGTGAGTGCGTGTGTGTGTGTGCTGGGGTGTACAATGAAATCACAGGTATGACTACACATCAAAGGAGGACTTTCTGCAATGTCAACAAAAGTCAGTGTGGCAAGAAAACGAGTAAAATGTAGCATGTGTGTGTGACCTGAGCTCCGATACTTCCACGTATGCAAGGGGCATTCGGTAGCGTCAACAAAAAGCAAAACAACGAACACTGTCACATGTTTGATGGGTGTGCGGGAGGTAGAGTGTGTCGTGCATGTGTGTATGTATCGGGATGTACAATGGAATCGCATTCATCACCACGTATCGGAAAGAACCTTCTGTAATGTCAGCGAAAGACCGCGAGCACCTTAACGTGTTTGACGGAGATTGTGTGGTATATGTGGTGTTTTTTTATTCATCTCGATTACTGGTGTGAAAAGGTTTACTAGGCCTCAGGGTTCTCAGCTCCTCCGTCTTCGGTCTCGAGTAGGTTAATACTGCGTATGTCAGGAATGAGCACTCCGTTAGCTGTCTTCACCTTCATCGTTCTTATCATTCCGTCAGTGCTTTCGATGGTTTCCGTAACTACTCTCAAAGACCAAGTGCTGAAATGTGCGCCTTCGTCGGTGATCATAACTACGTCCCCAACTTTGAATGGTCTTGTTTTGGCCAGCCACTTCTGTCGAGTCTGCAAAGCCGGTAGGTACTCCCGCATCCATCGCCTCCAGAAGACCTTGGCCAGATAGTTCGCTTGCTTCCATCCGTGGAGGTAGCTCCCACGAAGGTTTACCGGCCCTTGGAAACCCTCGTTCGACCTAAACGTCAATAAGTCGTTTGGGGTGAGCGCCAGGTGGGTGGGGTCGCCGTTCATTACTGGAACCAAGGGGCGGTTGTTCAGGATTCGCTCCACCTCAGTCATGACGGTGTTCAGGGTCTCGTCGTCGGGCGGCTGCTGCTCCATGATTGACAGCAATATCCGTCTGGCGGACCGGATCATGCGTTCCCATATGCCGCCTCGGTGACTGGCCTGTGGGGGGTTGAAATGCCATCGTATGCCGTAGGCCACGGTTCGATCCTGCAGTTCGTCCTTGTTTATGTTCTTGTGCCAACGCTGCAATTCCCGGTGAGCGCCCACAAAGTTCGATCCATTATCTGAGTATATATCGGCCGGTACGCCTCTTCGGTTGATAAATCTTTGCAAGGCCCGTAGAAACGAATCGGTCGTCATCGAATGTGCGACTTCTAGGTGTGCCGCACGTGATTTCATGCACGTCATGATACATCCGTATCGCTTTTCTAATCTTTTCCCGCACTTGATCCACAAGGGCCCGAAATAGTCAACCCGGTGTCACTGAATGGCCACCAGCCCGTAGTTACCCTGCATTCTGGTAGCGGGGCCATGAGTTGTTTGCCTGCTATGGCATTGCGTCTCCTGCATTGCACACACCGTCGGATCACGCGTTTTACAGTCTCTCGTCCTCTCAACAACCAAAGACGCTTTCGGATGACGCTTGTCACGTGACTTTCCCCGGCATGTCCCTCTACGGCGTGGACGTGTTGAATCATTAGCTCTACTACGGGTTGTCTCGCAGGCAGCAGTATAGGATACTTTGTGTCGAAGTTCAGGTGGGCGTTGGTCAGCCTACCATCCACCCGCAGCAGTCCGGTGATGATTTTGGGGTTCAAACGCTTCAGCTCGCCTCTTGGAGATCGCATGTCTTTATTGGTCGGCCACACTTCTTTCGCTCTCTTGAGTTCTCGGGCGAAAGCCTCGCGTTGTATCATTCTGAAAATATCGTACTCTGCCGCTTGTAGCTCATCGGGACCTATCGGGCCGACCGGTATCCGGCCTGAGGGCCGTAGCCCCTTCATGACTAGTAAACTTATCTTGAACCTGGTTAACCAAACTAGCGAACGAAGCGTCTTCATCCAGGAAGAAAACCTGACCAGTCGCGATAAAATGGGCGACGCTTCGACGACGTTGGTTGCTATCACTACGCCTTTGATCTCCAGTTCCAATTCCGTACGGGGTTTTAATTCGAACACGGGCCAGTCCTGTTTGGGCAATTGCAGGAAGTTCGGCCCTCTCGTCTACGTGTCCAGTTGCCTGAAGTTGTTCGCACCTCGAGAGCACAGGTCGGCCGGATTATCGCCAGACCTGACATGACTCCACTGGTGCGTGGCCGATTCATCGTGGATAATCGTGAGCCGGTTAGCAACGAAAGTACTAAACCGGCTCCGTACGTTGTTAATGTAGTAAAGTACTATCGTTGAATCCGTCCAGAAGCTCACCGACCAAATGTAGAGATCGAAACATCTCTTCACAGCTTGCACCACCCTGACTGCCAACACGGCTGCGCTGAGTTCAAGGCGTGGGATTGAGACCGACTTCAGTGGAGCAACGCGGGCTTTGGCGAACAGGATCCTCGTGGTATATTGTCCATCTCCTGCGCACCATCGTCCGTACACCACAGCTCCATAACCGACTTCGGATGCATCGGAAAAGGCATGTAGTACTCCAGTCCGTGTCGTATGGCCAGGGGTCAAACATCGTGGTATTCTTATGTCCCCTAATTTCTTCAAGGTGTTCAAAAATTCTTCCCAGTCCAGCCGGTCCCCTCGGTCCAGTGACTGGTCCCAATCAACTTTCTTTCGGCACAGCCGCTGCAGCAAGATCTTTCCGGGTAGCAGCCATGGTGAGACGAAACCGAGCGGGTCGAACAAACTTGAGACGGCAGATAGTATGCCACGACGGGTTATTGGCAGCTCGGGAACGTTCAGTTCGAAAACAAAATCGTCCGTTTCCGCGTCCCATTGTATCCCTAAAGTGCGCTCGATAGGAAGTGGAGAGCCGTCCAAATCTCTTACCCTTTCGGATTTTTCGTGATACGGGATGACCTTCAGCACTTTCGAAGCGTTCGACATCCATTTAGTTAGATGGAAGCCACCCTCTTCCAGCAATCTCGTCAGACCCCTGAACTGCTCTAGAGCTGATTCCACATCATCGAATGACCCAAGGTAGTCGTCGACGTAGAAGTTCCTGCTGACGCTTTCTACCACCGTCCGATGTACCAGATCGCCATGTTTGTTCGCTGATTCTCGGAGGGCGTAGTTGGCACAAAATGGTGACGATATGGCTCCGAAGGGGTGGACGGTCATCCTATAATTCACCACTGCGTTGTCCCGGTCGCTCCCTTCCCACCACAGGAAACGCAAAGCATCTCGTTCTCCTACCGGAATCTTCACCTGATGGAACATTTCCCTAATGTCGGCAGACAAAGCCACTTTACCCACTCTGAAACGGCACAGAACATCGATCAGTGGTGTGGTCCAGTCAGGCCCCTGTAGTAGGCGATCGTTTAACGACTTGCCCTGGAACTTGGCAGCACAGTCGAAAACCACCCGCAGTTTATTGGGTTTTTTGGGGTTGATAACCGGATGGTGAGGCAGATACCAAATACCCCTTTTGCTGTCGGTGTTAACAGGCACCCTTTCAACGTAACCGAGGTCCTCGTTTCGCTTCATCAAATCCGCGTATCGTTCCCACAGATTCTGGTCTCGAATGAAGCGTTCTTTTGTCGTAGTAATCGTTGGAGAACATAATTTCTGTTGTCAGTCCACGGGTCGACCGGTGTGCGCCATGGGAGGGGAACCTCGAACTGTTTTTTGAGGCCTCTAGAGCCTTGCCGCACCGTTTGTAGAGCGAAGTGATCCTCTTGAGACAACGTCGGTCTTTCGTCCCCAATGTCATGAAACTCCTTTTCATAAAGCCGTTGCAGATGATACTCTATGCGGTCCGTTTCGGCGGATAAGTAATTCACGGAACCGCGTACCCCTACTGGACCGTATAACATCCATCCCAGAGCCGTGCGTACGGCATAAGGTGCCTGGCGGTCGCCCACTCTTTGGTCAAGCACCCAATGCGCCTCTGGCACGTCGCATCCGATGAGGAGATCCACCTCATCATCTTCCCAGTCTACGACGGTTACATCCTGCAGGTGGGGCCATCGAGTCAAGATTGCGTTCACCGACCTTGGTGCTCGCATGGGAAGATCCGCTAACGTGAATGCCTCCGTTGGTTCAATTTCCTCGTTAGTGTCTAGAGAGATGAGTTGCAGCCTTAATCTACCGGCAGTCATTACCTGTGTTCCGCCCACCGTGCTCACTGCTAACGACGTCGCACCTTTAGCCAGTTGGTGTTTGTCGGCAAACCGCTCTTTCACTAAAGTGGTGTCGGATCCACTATCAACGAAAGCCAACGCCTTGACTATCCCAGTCGGAGTCACTACTCCCACGGCCACTACGCCTAAACGTACCGGTTTACTGGCAGATTGTGAAGTTGAACAAATCACGCTGGGCTTGGCACTCGCCTCGGATATGGTTATTCTCGCCTGATGCAGCAGCCGATGGTGTCTGCCCGTGCAGCCCTCGTAACCACATCGATTCCTTGTTCTACAGGCTGCTGCCCGGTGCGTGGTGTTGAGACAGATAAAACATGCTCCTGCCATCCTCGCCATTCCCCACCGTTCGTCTATTGTGGCGTTGCCGAACTTGGGGCATTCTGGTAGGCCACGGCTAGTACCACAGGATCTGCAATTTGGTTTCGCCGTAGCATCTCGTGAAATGACGTGTGTGTTGGTCCAAGGCTGGTACTTTGGATATTCCCGTACAGGGGTTTGGACTTGGCTAGTACCGGGCTTGTTTGCTCGGTTGCTGTCCCGGATGAGTCGGCCGAATCTGCTGTCAGCTATCTTCGTTTGCCTGTCTAAGTATTCAGTCAGGTCTTCGAAGTTGGCTTCTCTGTCGCCTCGGCTTATCCGTTCAGCTTCTTCCGCCCACCGACCCTGTAGTTCGGGAGAGAGGTGACGGACTATGCCTTCCAAAGTGTGCATGGCGTCTAGGTCAGCTCTGTAACCTAAATGGTCGAGGGCTATTGAGCAGTTCTGCATCTTGATCACCAGGTCGGCCATGGTGTAGACGTCGCCCTTGGTTTTCTTTGCCTCTGCCATCACGCCCTCTATTAGGTTACGGGCTACTTTGAAAGGTTGGCCAAACAAGTCCCTCAGAATCTTTCTTGCCCTAGTGTAGCCTTGTTCTGGATCGAGCATGGTGCATCCGTCGATAGCTTCTCGCGCTCGGCCTCGGCAGTAGTGAGTAAGGTAAAGAAGCCTTTGCCCAGGGTCGGTTACCTTGTTTTCAACGAACGTCTCGAACTGTTTGACAAACTTGCAATATTGCTCAGCTCGCCCGTCGAAAACCGTTAACTCCACTCTAGGCAGATCGATCGATGGTGGTTTGTAGTCGGCGACCTGCGTGGGGTTCCCTACCTTATTGCACTCTAACCTATCGGAAGTGTCGAAGTCACTGGTCCTATACTCTCGCTGTTTCTGTGTACACTTCTCTGCTTCATGCGCCTGTAGTCTAGCTGAAAGTAACTGTTGCTCTAGTTCTATTATTCTCAGCTTATATAAATCAACGTCCTTACGATCAATATTGCTTTCAATAACACATGAGCTAGCACTGACAGGACTAGGCGATCTAGCATTAGCTAAAGAATCATAAGTACCCAAAACCTCCCCAGAGACTTGCCGTATTACTTCCTGTCCGGGTTCGACTGCCTTTGATCCTTTCCTTGGCATTTTGCGTGAATTTTCCTCGTTCCAAATAGATCTATTGAGTATTGTTACGAACGTTTGAGCAATGCGTAGCCAAATTCGCAACGGATCCCGAAATCAGAAGGCGATTATCCGTGATAATTCTACGATACTAGATTATTAAAATAAACAATGACGTAAACAATATACAAACCTCAATAATACGATCACAAAGTCTCAACAACGAGAAACCGAATAGCAGCGTGTGAGCAAACAGCACGTGCGTCACGCAGGTCTTGAACAAGGATGTGCCAAAATAGCGCTCTGGGCGCGAACAAACAACAATTGGTCCAGGAAAACAACCAGTTCGTAAAGACAAGTCAATAGTGTATGGAAATGAGTGATGTTGGGAAAAAACACTGAATCGCGAGGGAAAAAGGGGGATTTTCCACGACCGGCTGTTACAACTGTTGCTCTAGTTCTAGTATTCTCAGCTTATATAAATCGACATCCTTACGATCAATATTATTCTCAATAACACATGAACTAGCACTGACAGGACTAGGCGATCTAGCATTAACTAAAGAATCATATGTACCCAAAACCTCCCCAGAGACTTGCCGTATTACTTCCTGTCCGGATTCGACTGCTTTTGATCCTTTCCTTGGCATTTTGCGTGTTTTTCCTCGTTCCCAATTGATCTATTGAGTATTAAGAATAATAATAATAATAATAATGGTTTATTTCGGAAGCGCCCGAAGCATGCCATGTGCATGATCATGTAGATACAGGTGATGGAATGGACAGATATAATTCATGGAAATATGGAGACTCTCATTAAATTATTGGGTAAAAAGGCTCAGAAGGGTGAATAAGGTAGGATGAAAATAGTATAAACGTATGCACACCAAAGAGATTGTGTAGAGTTTAAATCAGCTCAAGAGCGGATTTGAATGGACGCCCGGTGAATTTGAAATGCAAGGTCAGGTGGACTGAATGGCTGGTCCCGGGCAATTACATATAGAGGCAGACTGGTAAACATGAGAAAGGCTGGAAATCGGTATAAAGAATTGCCGTAGCGAGGAACGATGGAGAAGAAGGTGAGGTGCATTGCAGTGGATTAGATGACAATGAAGCACTGGTACTTTGCAGTGAATTGTCGGCGGACAGGACACAAAACTCACCGTAAGACAGGCAGCGAGCAATGCAAGACGTAGAGGGATGATCAGATGACAAAAACGATTTAGAAGGATTGGATACGGTAGATGTGAGGCACAGATGTAGAGTTGATGGATGCCTATGATGACGGTCGTTGGGATGATAGCAAGAGAAATGGCAGGTGAGGAACTGCAAGATGCAGAGCGCGTGCACATAGATATATATGCGTAAGTTTATATATATATATATATATATATATATATATATATAGATTAATTGTATATATATGTATAGGTTTAAGAGAAGCAGGAGCAATAACAATGGGGTCCTAGAAAAAAAATTATCAGTCAATAGGAGGAGTAGGTAATGTTAGATCAATTTGTCGTAGGATTAACTTTGGAATTTCGTGGTGGATTAACTTCATGACAAGTGCACGTGGCAGCCCAACGGAGAGAAAAATAGAATGTGGAAGCACAGAAGTGATGAAGACTGTTAGGAGCAGTTCATGGAAGAGTGAAGATGAAAGACAGGATCAAGGAAAACAGGTAAGAATGGGTCTAATTATTTGATCAATGCAGGTGCGAGATGTAGTGACGGACCAGAGGAATCGGGTAGTGACAGGTCAAACAATTTGGAACTGTAAAAGAACGTCACGACGTAACATTGTCTTTACAATGGTGGAACATGGAAAAGCGGACCACACTGGAAGGTACAGAAAAATGCCTGTAGCGAGCAATAAACGGATCAAGGGATGAAAGCAATGACCGAGGAGACACAGGTAAGAAATCACCAATCAGACCATTTTACTGCAGATGAAACACGAAGGAGGCGGACAAGGAAGCGGGAAGCCCCGAGATAAGTGGACCAGTAATAGAGCAAAAAGGCCACACAAAAAACGAACGCGCAAAGGAGTTGGGGCAATGGAACTGGAGAGCTGAGTGCCGGCAGACAATTGAACAGGTGGATACTAATCAGGACACTGGAAAGAACCGCAGAGGAAACGCGGGGCCAAGTGAAGAAGATATGGTGGTGGTGGTTAGATAATAAATACGACTGTAAAGGATGCGAAGTTTGGAGCGGCAAGTTCTAATATGCGGATTGGGCATGGGTGAGGGTGCGGTTGGTGCATCATGGCATGGGGCACGAGGAGGGATTAACAGGGCGACAGGTTTTAAGGAAGCTATCAGTGGGCGTTCTGAGCAGAGGGTAACACCAAGCGCATAGATGATAGAAGCCAGCAATGACGGCAGGTGGGAAAAGAGTTATTGGCGAGCGTCGACAGAGAAGAGTGGTTAGGACGACAGTGACTCAAAGCAGTGAAAGTTGATGT
Organism: Fasciola hepatica; assembly: GCA_948099385.1. NCBI lineage: Eukaryota > Metazoa > Platyhelminthes > Trematoda > Plagiorchiida > Fasciolidae > Fasciola > Fasciola hepatica. The sequence goes on from CANUEZ040000063.1 coordinate 7,117,837, forward strand.
AGAGAGAGGCAATAGGAGGGAGGACAAAACGGGAAGGTGTGCATACCGTGGTAGGGCGACAAAGACGGGAAGTGGAAACAGATGATAAGAGCTCTAGGTGAACAAGCTGTGGCGGAAAAACGATGAGGAGCATGCAATTTTCAACCGACAGCATTGGATTCGGTAGTTCAAGAAAAGTTAGGGCGTGCCACCCGCAACCGGTGCTAGTGGGTGGGACTGGCCGTGCGCTGAGCACCCAACCTGAAAAACACTTCGTGAAGTGAACGCAGGAGGTGTGATCCACCAGTCTAGTTGCGCTCGCACATCGTTGCAGACGGCCTGCACGCCCGATGTGCGCCGGCCATAGCGGTGGATCTGACCGCGCCCCGCACTGTTGGGAGTGGCACGAGTGATCATGGATAATTGTACAGGGGACAAAACGACCGCGATGGGGGTGCGTGAACCAGGAACAATTGACCAAGCCGTGAGACCATGGACAGGAGAGCCAACGGAAACAGCAAGTGGTAGACGACCGTGTAGCAATTTTATCCAGATGCACCTGCCAGGGAGATGGTAATTACGGTGCCCGAAGTGGTTGGCCGTCAGCGGGGATCACTGGAGAGGGAAAAGGGATAGAGAAGCGCAGTCTGGGTGTGCCCCAGCTGAGAATCAACGGATACTGAGGAGAAAATAGTGAATATGATGGATAAGAGATGAACGTAGGTGAGCAATTAGGTTACCTTATGATGACAGGCGGTAGGATCGCCTTGGATCAGTGAAGGCAATGGCCCTAGTTCGCGGGGTGTACCTAGTGGCTTGTGACGCAGAGGTAGTAGAGTTACAGTGTGAGACCTCTTTCAAAGGCCAGGTCGGCGGAGACGAGCTCATTGGTGAGCAATATAGCATTGGGGACTGTTAAGCATGACAAAAGTGCGCGCCTAAAAGCGAACATTGAGGAGGCACTGCGTAAGCTAAAGGGCAGCTTATTCCAGATTTTGGAATAGGCTGACAGAAAGAATCGGGACTTCAGACAGAGATTAGAATGAGGGACAGTGAGAGAGAAGGCACGGTGTCGGATGGGGTAGGAGCAGGGCGCAGCGAATGAGATGGGATAAGAGGTGTAGGCCAGGTTATGGATTAGCTTAAAGAAAAAAATCAGGTTGAGCCTCATGCGACGAATCCATAGAGGCTCAATTTGTAGGAGCTCACAGCGCTGGCGGTATGTTAGAGCTAGGGATACGCGAACGTTTGAGCAATGCGTAGCCAAATTCGCAACGGATCCCGAAATCAAAAGACGATTATCCGTGATATTCTACGATACTAGATTAACACATGAACAATGACATAAAAAATATACAAACCTCAATAATACGATCACAAGGACTCAACAACGAGAAACCGAATAGCAGCGTGTGAGCAGACAGCACGTGCGTCACGCAGGTCCTGAACAAGGATGTGCCAACGTAGCGCTCTGGGAGCGAACAAACAACAATTGGTCCAGAAAAATAACCAGTTCGTAAGGACAAGTCAACAGTGTAGGCAAATGAGTGATGTTGGGAAAAACACTGAATCGCGAGTGAAATAGGGGGATTTTCCACGACCGGCTGTTACAAAGGCTGAGACGTTAGCCAAACACTATCTGTCAATTTATTCTGTGGTGGAAGTTGCGCCGATCCCGATGGTGGATAGCTCGCCGCTGTTCATTATGTATGGTTTTGGGGAGCCGGAATTGAACAAGATGCTCAAGTCCATCAAAACCCATAGGTCACCGGGAACGGACGACGTACATCCGTTGATGTTGAAGGAGTTGGCGGACCAGCTAACTACACCACTAACGCGGTTGTTCAATTTGTCGTTGGCCATTGGAAGTCTACCTCAGGAGTGGAAAAAAGTGGTTGTTGTTCCGCTGTACAAGGGTGGGACAAAATCCACCTAGGCCAACTACCGCCCAGTTAGCCTCACTTCCGTAGCTGGAAAGGTCATGGAAAGACTGGTGGCTGTTCGTATACGTGAACATCTAGAGCGCTGTCAACTGCTATGCGCAGAGGAGCACGGTTCTCGGCGGAACAGATCATGTCTGTCAAACCTGTTGACCGCCCGTGAAAGTCGGTCGAACTCCAAGGCTGAGGGATATGTCACGGACGTCATCTTCGTGGACTTTAGTAATGCGTTTGACAAAGTTCCTCACAATGGATTGTTGCTGAAACTCCGGGCCATCGGCATCTCAGGGCCCATGCTTCACTGGATTGAGGATTTCTTGGTCGGGAGAACCTTTTCCGTGAGAGTTGCACAGTCCCAGTCCGCGTGGTATCCAGTTGGCAGTGGCGTGCCGCAAGGCTCCGTGCTAGGACCCCTGTTGTTTCCAGTGTTTGTAAACGACCTACCACAGACCATTCGATCCCAATGCCTTATCTACGCCGAGGATCTCAAGATCTGGCACACCATTCGATCGGCAGAGGATCGCGAGATACTACAGGAGGATCCGCAGGCCCTCGTCAATTGGTCGACCACTTGGGGTCTACCGATAAACGTGGACAAGTGCGCGAGCATGAGGATTGGTGGCCCCAATGATACTTCCGGCTACTGCCTTGGGAGTATCGTACTCCATCACAAGCAGGAGGAAAAGGACCTCGGAGTTGTTGTCACCAGCAATCTGAAGACAAGAGCACACACTCAGAGAGCGTGCGCCTCAGCGTGGAAGATGCTTGGTCTCATCCACCGTTCATTTGGGCCTCTACCCCGGGACACTTTCCGACTGCTTTATGTCTCACATGTACGTCCTCGTTTGGAATATGGCGGTCCGGCTGTCTACCCGTGCACGGCGGCGGAAGTAGCCAAGCTGGAACGGGTGCAACGTGCTGCCACACGCCTCGTGGCCGGACTGCGTGGGTTCAGTTATGAGGAACGCTTAAAAGTCACCGAGTTGTTTCCCATTGCCTATCGACGGCCTCGAGGTGACCTCATCTATGCCAGGCACATAATCCGCGGTGAGTTGGGCCGGGAACTACAGGCGGAATTCCCGCTCAGGAATAATGATCGTACCAGAGGACACGCCCTGACGCTTCGTAAGGTGCATTCCAACGGCTTAACGGCCATCTATCGATTGTCAAGGAGGGTGACCAAACTCTGGAACGCTCTACCGACCGAAGTGGTGGAAGAGGAAACCGAGACACTATTCAAGAAGAAATTGGACAAGACCCTGAAGGTTTATTGGCGGAGCACCGACATCCAGCCGAGTCAATAGAGTACGATGTGATGGGACTCATACGGGATGACTTCCCACTGCCCTTTACCTGAAGACTGAAGACTGACTGAAGACTGAACATTTCCGTTGTGTGACTACGGGCCTGGGGGGTTTGACCCGAGCGGTCTGTTGTGTTATTAATGCTGTGAGGCCGCAGGTGTCACTCATCGTCCGTGATTGTGTCCTGTGTTTCGCGTTCTGTGCTGTGAGTCAGCGTGGCCTCGTGCCCTGAGTTTTCCGTACAGCTCGTTTATTTGGTATCGTGTTACGGTTGTGTTGTGCGTCGACTTAGCCGTGAGCTTTCGTCGTGTATGGCATCTTGGCCCCAATTAATTTGTGTCACCGAGTCTTAGTGAACTGGGACCTTCTGTGTCAAGTGTGTGTCTCGCGATATAATAGTGGTTCACTTCAAGTTTCAGGGTTAGGTTGCCGGTTCTCATCAGTAATGAATTTTAAAAATCTCGAAGGAATAAAATAGAGCGGTCTGTACCGAGGTATTTCAGGGAATTTCGATGGAGTAAACCAGTATATTTAAGCAAAACGCCAGCTCCCTATTTCACGTCACTCCGGTCGTCGATTTCCTCCGTATCAATTCAATGTTGATCCGCATAAGATGGCTACTAAACAAACCGACCGAAAATCGTTAAAAAAAACCGATGTTACGAACGGGCTGGGTGCTACAAGGGACATAAGTAACCGCCTTCGTTCGGCTGCGCACATTCCTAGAACTCACGTCAAGCTCCACTACGCTCACAAAGATTAGTGGTCTGAATCGAAATGTTGACTCTATAGAGGACGTTCGAGTGCTGCTTTTGAACATGTCTTCTACGACGTCTCGCAGCTGTTCACCAACAAAACATCTCTGTCGAATGAATAAAGAACACTCGAGTAGGTGGACAGATGCGGAAGTGTATTCTATATATCGTGGAAATTATTGATTCGAGAAATACACGACGGCTGACGAACGCTACGGTGAAACGGAAGGCAAACCAGGTGCGTGTACAGTGTGCGATAAAACGAGAGAGAAAGTGATTCAAAAGCGAGGTCGGCGGGAACCTCGAGAAAGTGAGTTCAGTTAAAATTAACGAACCAAACAGAACGGCGGGATCGAAACCAAGCGTCAGAAATGATCGTCGTTCTCCTGCTTTGCGGCTGTACAGCTTAGCATTACCCGTCCAACATCTCCCACTAACTACGCGAATAAAAAGAATTCTATACTGCATCGGTCGTCGCGCAGGATAATCAGGACTGTGCTGTTCATTGCGTCGAGCGGGGTGGGTAGTGATAAGCGAGCTACTGCTCAGAGTGCCCTCTCATTCAACCTTTGTCTTCTGTCCCCAACCACTTCTCTTTGTCCCCTCTGTTAATTACAAATCGTAATTAGAGTTTGTTCTTCTGCTTTTTATTTAGTTACTCATTAGTAGTGAGTACATGCATTGTGAACCCCAGACATTCGTAATGTATTTTCTCTGTTTCTAAGTTATCATATCAGTTTATACTCGAGTTTCATAGCGCTTATTACATGAACATTCCACGTATTTATTCGCAACCTTGTTTCCTCAAAGGTCTACACTTCTACTGTTATATAATCTTTATGAGTGTTTCATTTGTACTGCCGAGTGGAGGCTCGAACTCCCAGTCTTAGCGTTTCTGTCATTACACTCCACCATTGGCTGTCACACGTCAAAGGCATTAACAGATCTAGTGCCGGATTCGCCCATTCATGTTGGCACGTACTCTTGTTTACTCCACAGACTTAGCTTGGTTGTACTTATTTGCTAATGACACTTTTTACCATTGCAACCACAGTCCAATTCACGCGTTTAGAATTGATTTATTGATTTGTGATGGTAAAGGTTCTTGATTTATTGATTGTACCGCAACCGAACTGCGCTACAGTTTCGTTCAGCTGCCTGCTGAGTGAACCGTTGTTATTTTCTGCACTGTCTCGATTTTCGGCAGCTTACTGCCCATTGTTCTTGGTTTCTCACCTGGCTGTAAGTCTTTTATTTGCTGTATATTTATGCTTATTGTTTTATTTAGAACCAGGAATCATCGATAAACACGGTTATTCGATTGGAATTTGTTCTACTCCCCGTAATCGTGTTCTGCCCATATCCTGCTTGTAGCTAGTGAGACTAAGTTACTGCTGGATTCACAGCCCTAGACATCGGGATAGTCGCAACACCCTCCATCCATCCATAATGCTCCGGCTGAAAACACCTCCGATACTCGCAAAGGTTCATTGTCAAAAAGTGTCGGTAGTAATTCTCTGTCCTGTGACTCACATTTTCTCAAGCCTTGTCAGCCTCTGAATCTCGGCTCTTTTGACGTGTGTACACTCATACAAGCCGGTCAGCAGGCGTGCCCAGCCCTCATAATAGACCCTCTAAAGATCAAAGTATGCTGTGTAAGTGGAACGCCTATCCAATATTCAAACAATACTATTCAACTAATTGCTTCTGGTATCTCATCGAGGTATTTGCTGCACACCTCAGGAGACGGAGTAGCTAGAGCTGTGTGTCAACGTGGTGTGGGAATAGTCTTGACTGACAAGACCGAGGCTGCCAATTTAGACTGGATCCCGGGTAATAGTCGTTTATGTGCTGTGAGACTCCAGAGGTCAATTGACATTCAAAAGGATAGCTGTGTTAAACGCAGCTTGTTTGTGATCTTGGCATACGCTGCGATAGACTTTGGCTCTGACATTCAGAAGGATGAGTTCTATGATGAACTCGTCGCTCTCGTTTGCAGGAGCAAAAGTTATGACATTGTAGTGCTAGTAAGTGATTTTAATGCACAAGTTGGCGAACTTAGTGCGTTGGAAGCTCTCTTAAGTTGGTATCTGTGCTTTACCTGCTGAGCGCACAGATAGCGGGGATAAGGATAGAGAGTCGGTTATTCCTGTCTAGTGCGATTTTCCGACGCAACTCGCGTCACACGGCAACATGGTGCTCTAACGCTGCAGGTATTCTGAGCCAGATCGATCATATCACAGTAAGCTACCGGTGGCGCAGTTCTGTTCAGAACTGTAGATCCTACTGGTCGACGTACGTAGAGTCAGACCATGCAATAATTCCAGTGAGATTGTCGCTTTAGTTCCATGGTCATCGATGCAAACCACAAACCCGATTAGCCGTATAACGTTTGTCCGATCCAGAAGTTCGCACCAGTTATGAACAGAAAGTAACACGAGCTAGGATCTACGACGAACAATAGTATAGATGAGCATAAGGCCTATATCCAGCAGGTGATGCACGTGGCGACAGGTCTCGCCGGCTTGCGAGAGGAACGCCCTCGAACAATAGGCCAAATTCCGCTCCGGTCGAAGATGCATCGACCAGATTTCACTACGCTGAAGTTGAAGGGTTGCGTGTACTGTGTCACGGTGCGTTCAGTTTTGATGTGTAGTTCCGAGACTTGCGGTCTGCGTGCAGAAGATATTCGTCGTCTTGAGGTTTTCGACCATCGATGTTTGCGTAGTATCGCTAAGATTGGATGGAATGGCCGAGTGAGCTATGCTGAGGTCAAAAATCGGGTTTTGTTTACTATTTCAGAGAATATATCACAAAAAATTGTGCTTAAATGACTTCGTTGGTTCGGACACGTGTTACGCATGGCGAGCACGTCTGCCATACCATGTCCTGTTTCCCATCCCTCTTCAGGAGTGGAAAAAACCACGTGGAGGTCAACAGATTGCGTGTCAACGGAGGATGAGAAAATGTACGGCGAACTTAAGAAAAGTAGGCGCCTCACACCGTGGTTGGGGTCCAAAAGATCCACAAACCAGTTGGCTGGAGACACTGAAAGTTATGGCAGTAAACCGTGAACAGTGGCGATCGTATTGTCACTTTCTGTCAAATCAGAATGCTTGATCAATGTGTGTTTCAAAAGCTATACTGTGTATTCCGCTCTTTCCTTTTCCCATCCCTGTAGGTCCACTCTCTGTCCATCTTGTGCATTCGTTCTTTCTACTTTGCGCTCAACATAGTGAGAAAAGCAGTGGTCAGTGGGGCTTGCCCTGCTATTTAACACTGTTTGATGATAATAATAATAATGATTCATGCGATATCTGCCCGCCTGGTGAGATGTAACCACCCAGGAAACAAAGTTTATCTACTTCAGATTGTTCTTCCCCCGCCAAAACAAGGTTTGGCATCAAACTAACCCATTCCTGCGGTAGCATTTTACATTTTGAAGGTGCAAAACGCATCCTAAACATTGCTACGCTGCTGTTTAGGCTATCTAAGAAAGCTTGCAGCTTACCTGGATCTTCACTCAGAAGAACAATATCGTCCGCATATTCTAGTTGAAAAAAATTATTGCCAGAGCAAACATCGATGCTGCTTTTCTCACACGAAGGTAGGGCTATCTCAGGAATCAATTCAGTTGCAAAATTGAAGAAAAAGGGTGAAAGTGGGCAACCCTGACAAATACCACTTTCTATAGTGAACTCGGGTGAAATATCGCCGTAAGCATGAACTCGGCTTTAGCTGTTTGCGTACAAATATTGGAAAAGAGAAATGAATTTCTGTGGCACACCCTTCAATGAGAGGTAGCGCTAGAAAACTGTGCGGTCGACTAAGTCGAACGCCGCTTTTACATCAAAGAAGACAGACTGTCGGTCTACGGAGCATGTCTGTGCTGTAACGTTGGTCGAACGGTAAAGATATGGTCAATACAATCCCGATCAGGTTTGAAACCGACTTAATTCTCACGCGTACACATTTCGCGCGCGTTGGGTGGTCGGTGATGAACAATCCCGGTGAGCAATTTGGATGCGATACTTAAAAATCTAATTTCTCTGTGATTTTCGAAAGAGGATCTGTCACTCTCCTTGTAAGTCGGCGCAGTTACCGATTCGCATCATTCCCCGCAAATTTGTTCGCTATCCCAGATTACATCGGGGGAGTTTTGTTAACTCCGAAACTGAGGCTTCGCCTCCATCTTTGAAAAAAGATGAAGACAACCGATCCGGTCCTGCGGCTTTGCACCTTTTCGAGTAACCTGTCTCCCGCATAACCTCTATTTCCGATGAAGGAGAAATATTTACCTGCATCGTTTCTCTTGCAGGTATATTTGGAAGATCCACTGTATAGGCGGGCCAACTAAATTGTCGCTTAAAATGCCCCACCCCGCCGTCCAGACGGAGTAAATTAATGAGCCGTCGGATTCTTTGAATAACTCACTCCCACCAGGCCTCCGTGAACCGGTACGTGGAATCAAATAGTAAAGGTTGCGATTATTGCCGATAGACGCAGCCTTCTGTGTTTCCCTACATTTCACAATACACCACTGCTCACGGTAATTCCTCAGGCCTTTGGTCAGTTGGAGTCTCAGGGATGCGCGCACTTCGCTAAATGCGGGGTCCGGAGGGACGGACGTGCGAGCATCTAACAGTGCAGCTGATGTTGATGATGTCCATCGTTTGTGAGGTCTATTTGAACCAGAGTTCTGTGTAGCATTGGAAACGGCATGCAAGGCTTCCTTCATCTCTTGCTAGTGTTTATCCGGGTCCTGAACACCCGGCTGCATCGATGACGGTGTAGATAGTCCCAGTTGAAAAGCGGACCGTCAGTTAGTTTCTCGAAGAAACTGCGCGGGACGGAGGGCTTTACCGTTGATGCGACCACAGACGAGATTTAAATAGGAGCGAGCATGAACCGAGGCGTGATCTGAGTCCTCAGGCGTAGACCAAAATGAACGACAGTCTTCAGTTAATCCACGCCAGCGGTCAGCAAAGAGGTTATTTGTACTTAGTACAAACAGACTTCCCAAACGGAGTTGAATGAAAAAAAAGTCGGTCTTTAATAGGCTTTAATCATCTTCAAAACTACGTGTGCAGCTAAAGATGTAAAAGCAGAAATGTTCATGAAAATGAGACTATAAAACGGGCAGAGAGGCATATAACATTTCAACGAAAGGAGAATGGCCTTCCACGATGTGCTGTTGAGGCGTTCCACTTGACCCTTGCATTGCGGGTTATAAGCTGTGATACGACTAACTGCAATCCCTTTGGTGTGTGAGAAGTTCTGTAATTCAGCAGACATCGGTAAAGATCCTTGGTCTGAACGGATGTAACAGGGCATCCCGAGGATGGAAAAAGGTCAAATAAACACTGTGACTTTAGAGCTGGATACATCAGGGCATAGGTACACAGAAAGGAAGCGCGAATATTCATCGACAGTAGTAAAAGTCAATTTCTGATGTTGGATGGCAAAGGTCCTTGAAAGTCAGTGCTGAGGCGCTCGAATAGTTGTGTACCTTCGATTAGATGTGGTGAATGGTAAAATCGGAATTTTAATTCCTCGCGTGTCTGACAGCTAACGGTCGTGCTCTTGATGTCATCAGTGGCATATGGCGGACTAAAGGACCAGACGAAATAAGCCATGAACATAACTCCGGGGTGACGTAAAGAGTCTCGGTAAGTTTTTAAGTCTAGGTGGGTTATGGTTCCGCAGAATCCCTGAGACAGCGTGTCTGCGACATGATTGTCTGGCCCAGGACAGTAAACGATATCAAAGTGGTAATTAGAGAGCTCTGATCGCCGGCGCTGGATTTTCTCGTTTTTAATTTCAACCTTTGGTTTGTTGCCAAGCCTAGACGCAACCCACCTCAAACTTGTTACTAGTTTGAAGTAAGTGCCTCCGAAAGCCTCAGTATGGTTGAAAGTGGGTGTTTCAAGCTCCGAGATGGCTACTCGTCCTGAACGCCTCGGAATGCTCTCGGATGACCGTACGTTTTCTACAGCCTCTGCTGAGGAAGCCCTACTCACTGCGTTCTGTTGGCGGAGGTGTTCCTACTAAAGCGAGAGTACGAAATCGAATGCCCGGCGTTCCATCGGGTTGGCTGACTAATAGTCTAGGGGAGATGGCTAAACCCTGATTCCAAACCAACCATGGACGGCGTTTGAGGCGTACAGCAGTATGCTCTCTGGCATCCGTGGTGAAGAGGTGCACTGGGCACCCAGGATATTTGTCCTCATCCGAAGGGCGTATGAACTGAGCAATCAATCACCGGCCCCCAGAGGACTGCGACATTCCGATATCGTCCTACTGCCTTGTAGGTTAGGCGTTCTGATCAAACGCCCGGGGTGGGGCCCCGTAAAACAACCCTCTGCTTCGGTCTGGGCAACCGAGTAGTATTCAGTCCACAAGCTTACATGAGGTCACATTCGTTTTTTCGCACGGCACTACACCTCTGTACATTGTATCGGGTTGCCGGTGAATATATATATATATATATATATATATATATATATATATATATATATATATATATATATTGAAGTGAGTACCTACCAGAATGTGTCGCCACTTCTTTAAAGCTTCTAAAGTAGCGCAAGCTTCTTTTCCAACTGCGGAATGACGAAGCTTCGAAGGAAACAATGTGCGAGGGAAAAATGTGGCAGGTTGATCATTTTGATTAAGAGAGGCAGCTATTGCGATATCGGGCGCGTCCATTTCTGTCACCAGGGTATCTTCTGGGACAACGGTAACGCAAATTGCGGACGCTGTGTCCCTTTTAATTGCAGGGGTGATGTTAGTACGTTTTCCGGGAGAGAAAAAAACGGGCGGTTTCGAACGAGTGGATTGATTTTATTGGAGAAGCGTGAGACTCAGTGTGAATAGTAAGCAAACATCCTCACAACGCAGACTCAACTGTTGTAGTCAAAGCGATTCCCACATCTGCGTGGCTGGATGCAGAAGCTGCAGTGTCTCCTGATACGTGCGGAGTAAAATCATGTCCTGAGGGCGAATTCAGACGAACTACGATGTTGGACTGGTGGATGCGAATCTCGAATAAACAGCAGACGCCAATGGCCATTGTTTTGAGGGTGTGTCTAAGCTGCTTTTCTGTCTATTCGCAGTAGGCTACGTTAAAAGTTGCAAGCTGCATCGGCGCATGCGGTCTCAGTATCGGTTCAGATGAGCTGTATACAACAGGAGTTTCTTCGTCGATAACAGCCTGAGAAGCATACGGAATAGTAATGTTAATATTGTCATGTGTAGAAGAGCCTTAGAAAGGGGTGATGTGGTGATGGTAGTTGGTTTTGTCCGACCGCCAGCACCTCGGTCGTATCTTGTGTAGCTTGAGTGAGTGAGAAAAAGACGAGCTCGAGCTCGAGAACGCGAACGAGTTATGTTATGTGTAGAAAACTTCATGTAAGCATGTAGGCGGAATACCGTGTGGTTGCCCAGGTCGAAGTAGAGGGTTGACCTAAGGAGCTCTACCCTGAACCTTTGACCAGAACGTTTGACCTGCGAGGCAGTGGGACGATGTATGGGTCTCGTAGCCTTCTGGGAGCCGGCGACTGATGGCTCAGTTCATTCGCCTTTCAGATGAGGCTAGAAATTCGACCACCAAGGACGTGTATATTTGTATTATTTTTTCACCGATAACCCGGTACAAAGTAAAGAAGCGTGGTGCCATAAAAATATTAAACAGAAAAATAGACGTGGATTCACTGGTGAAATCTGTCTGAATGTAGGACAGTTTGCCACAACATGACCACCACGGAGCACGACTTCAAGCTAACGCTGATAAACACGGTGCCGTGTCATTTCTTGTCATCCACGTTGTCATTTCCATTCTACCAAGGAAGCCGGTGGGCATAACGTTGTACGCCTCATGCCTTCCAAAGACTAACGATCATCGTGTTCCTAGAAATTCGAGTGGCCTTCGATTCTGTCCATAGGAGTGCACCGTGGTACTGCTTGTTGAGAAATTGAGTACGTGAGAAGTGTCCCTCCTCAAATAATTGTATCGTCGCTTCGAGTCGGATTAAGACCTACGGCCAGCTTTCAACAACTCTTGCTGTTTCCAGTGGAGTACGTCAAAACTGTCGGTTATCCCTATTTCTCTTCCACTTTGCCCTAGATAATGTTCTGCACAATGCTTTATTCGGTCTACTAAACGGTGGAGTTGAAGTCCTCCCAGGGAACGGAGTTTTCAGCTTGGAATATGCCGATGATATCGCCACGCGGAGTGACAACGCACAGACAGTGCAACACGTTTTGACCTGCTGGGCGGACGAGACATCCAGGTATGGTGTGCACTTTGCGCCTTCTAAGTTAAAAGTACTTTTACAAAACTGGCAGGAGCCTGTGCGCGCACTCACCATTTGTGGTCGTCAGCTAGAGTTAGTCGATAACTTTAAGCACCTCGGGAGCTTGATTACAACATGAGGTGGTGTGTTGGAGAGATCACATCATGAATGACGAGAGCTAGAGTAGCCTTCGCCGTGAAATCCGGCTTTCCCTTAATGGACGGGTGTATAATGCCAAGGTTCGTAGTGTACTTCTTTACGATTGTGAGACCTATCGACTTCATGCTGAGGATGTTCGCATCTGGTATCGAGTGAGTTATGACGAGATGCGTAGTTCTGTTTTGGGCGCGGATTTTTTTTATTGCAAGTGATTCACAGTTGAACAGGTAAGCCCCGTAATCAGGCGATATACTGTCAAGAGGATGTGTGTGAGAAAAGACCAGATCAATAGCGGTAGAAAAGTGATGGTGGAGGAACTTCCCGGCGATGAGCAAGTGACTGTGGATTAGAAGTTAGGCAGGGATCAATAATTAACCGTACATCGTTTTTTTGAGCCTGATTAACAAGAGGGTGGTAGAAGAACCTGCATCCCACACGTAACTGCAATACTAGAAGGTCAAGCGGATTTGAGGTTTATATAAAAGAAGAACGTAGGTGTCTAAAAGAAAACTGCAGAATACGAGTGAACAGACAAGACAGTGGTCTTGATAAACATCCTTGAATCAAATTCCATATCTGGTATACTGTGCTGTGTATTACAGATACACACTGCCTTTCAGTGACTATATATATATATATATATATATATATATATATATATATATATATATATATATATATATATATATATATATATATATATGAACGTTTGTAATGTCAGAAACTGGTTATTCAATGTATGTAATCCATACACAACTTCATTCTATATTCGTTGGATCCGTGGTTTTCGCTTTGTAGATGGAATCCGAAGACGCCTACTTTGCAAAAATCGAGGTTGGTTTGACGAATGAATGCAGTATGATTCTATTTTTAGGGTTTGTTGGAAGATCCAAGTGGATTTTCACTGTCTAAGTTAAAGTCGGAATCGGAAAAAATGAGGCTCAAGTATGTTTTCCCGCAATTCCTGTACCCTTGGTCTGTAGGGATAAAAAGTCGGTAGTTGATGTGGCCTTAAGAAGACGTATGCTACGCCTACTTGCATGCCACTCATTAGAAGAGGTCAAATCGCTGTTGAAAATGGGTGTAGCTGCTGCACTAGCCAGTGAGTTTCATCACATACGGTGCTATATTTTATTCATTTATTCAGATATTTGTTCCGCACCAACTCCTTTTCTCTTGTTTGCGGATGTTTTCAACACAAAACCTATCTCCGTCTGCCAGCAACTGTTTGGATTTATGGAAGAGACAATAACTACCTTAAAAGACGTGAGTTCATTGATTTGTGAATATTTCTTCGGACTGCCTAGGTTCCACTGTTTGGATCCGGAAGAAACACACTATTACGAATGTGCAACGGTAAAAGTGGTTCTTATTTCCAACGAGTTCCAATTAATAGATCTTTTGCGGCGATTGTCCAAGTCGCAGAATACCGCATTCTGCGGTCAGATCCAGTTATTCCTCTCACGGCTTTTCCCATTGGACGAGAAGTCTGGTTTAAATTTGATGAGCAATTTCAATGTGGAAAAAGAAATTGTATATAACAAAGCCCCAGATATGTCGGCTTTCAAACACCAGCTCTCAATGGATGGGACCATTGATGATTTGGAAGAAGGAGAAACAACCGATGTTCCTGCGCCGGTAGAAGTTGATGCATCGTTATATGTAAAGTTCTGGTCCATCCAGGAGTTTTTCAAAATCCCAACCTTGTGCTACGATAAAAACAAGTGGACGGTATTCCAACACAGTACAGAAACGGTGTTGGAAGTCTTCTCCAGCATCAAACTGCAATGCGCTGAAGATATGGACGCATTGGTGGAGACCAGTAGCGCAAAATTTTCCAAATATCTCACAAGTGAAAAGGTATCTGCACCGTTTTACTAGGTGAAAATTCTCCTTCACAAGTCGTATCACATTGGTTAACAAGATCGCTTTTATCCCCTTTCCGTTCAACTGCCACTGTTCGCAATGAAATCAGTTGCTAGATTTGCAGCTAATGGATTCCAGTTTCCGAAGATATATTCTCGTTCAGCTGCTACTTGTGTTCCAGTACCTCACTACTCCGACGAAATTCAAGACGTGAGTATTTTTTAGCCCTTGTCCGTTTGCATTTAGAATGTCATTCATCCTAAGCTACTTTGTGACATTTTTGTTTGGAGTTTTTTTGTCTGTGAACGATATAAATACATATTCTTCATTGCTGTACTTTTGTCGTACACTGGACTCCAGTTGGACTATTTGAGCGAAATAAATGCGCGTATTTTCACGGGAACCAAGAATTTAGCCAGTTAGTGGGACGTGTTTGGTTGGCCATTGTGATTCATTTGATAATTTGTCTTTGTTTTACTCTAATTGATATATGCGTCTGATCATCGAATCTTAGATGTGTTCAGGGTCCCATCACTGTCAAACAGCTTCGGTGGTGGACAACACTGCTGTCGCCCGGATCATTACCACTCTGATATTTTGGAGCCTTGTGGGATTTCTGGTCTTGTCTCAGGGTCATGGCTGTCGTTCTTCTTGATTGTTTGGTACTCCGCTGCGCCTCACTCATATAATTTTTAATTTTACTTGACCATCTCCTGGTGGATAAGTCGGTGCCAAAATTCCAAAATTATTCATGAGGATTCCCGGGAATGTGTTACGAAACGGTGTCTTCAGAACGGTTCCGGTCTGTTGTACCACTCCGTTTCCCAGTCCAGAGTAGGAGTAATTATATGTATGGGGTGGGGTTACAGCAGAATATAACCAGATAGTAAAATACATCATGCTGTGACTTTTCGCCTTTCCACCTTACACTTTTTGATGTTTTTTGTCATTTTGTTTGTCTAAGTGACATTTTTGTATTCATGGAACACGAAAGTCCAACAGGCAGATCGTACAGCATTCGCTGCACTGACTTCTGATCCATCTCCTTCAAAGTATCTGAACAGCGGCAATCTTCCTCCCGTAGGTCGCAACCAGGAAGGCGGGTAGCACTAACCAAAGTCAGTGCTTATACTAGCTTCTTCGAAGCTCTAAGTCAAGTCATGGCCTGACCACCGCGTCGCTTCTTCCAGCCTCGCCCAGCACGCGCGAACAGAGCACGGAAAGGTAGATGAAGGGCAGGCATACTCGAAACCGGTCCGAGCTACCGGAGACGGTGCAGAGCGATTACTTTGGTCAGAAAGCGACTACGCGCGCCCAAATCAGGAGTGCGCATCTCATCATAACTCAATATCAGATGCGGGCAATGCTTCGGAGACGTCGGCTATTGAAAACGGAAAGACACCGAGCATCCTCAACATGAAGTCGATAGGTCTCACAATCGTAAAGAAGTACACTACGAACCTTGGCATTATACACCCGTCCATTAAGGGAAAGCCGGATTTCACGGCGAAGGCTACTCTAGCTCTCGTCATTCATGATGTGATCTCTCCAACACACCACCTCATGTTGTAATCAAGCTCCCGAGGTGCTTAAAGTTATCGACTAACTCTAGCTGACGACCACAAATGGTGAGTGCGCGCACAGGCTCCTGCCAGTTTCGTAAAAGTACTTTTAACTTGGAAGGCGGGAAGTACATACCATATCTGTATACCGTGAATGAGGAAACACGATAGTTCAAGGTAATTTGGAGGTCGGAGTGAGATATTGCCATTGCTTCTTTGTGATTGCCGAAGCGATCATGGAACGCTGGAACATATGTTACGCATGCACACCGATCGTCTTCCTCGGAGTGCACTGTTCTCCGAGGCAGGTCGTAGCTAGAAGGTAAGTCGAGGTGATCAGTTCATGGCTTGACTAAAGAGTGTGAAAACCTTGACCAGTGGACTTGGTCAAGTGAGACTTGTGAGGCTTCCGGTTTGGGATCCGCGCAGCGGACCTACCAGATGGTTGGAAACATTGATATGGCTAGGAGCAAATGAGTTTGGTCGCATTTCGGAGCATTTATTTTTGTCCAGTTCTGTCGGGTACCTGGGGTTTCTGTCGATGGTGGGAGAAGTCAGCTCACTTCATTGGGCAGCTATCGCCCGCCCAAGCTGGGCAGCCCCCGGCCCAAAGGATGCTGCCCCGTCCACGTTCCGCTTGCTGCATTGGGTGCATGGGGCTAAGGACTGAATCCGACAAGCCAATCGATAACAGAGCACCAGCGAAGACAAGACAAAACGCATGCACTGAACAGGTCTCACGTGACAGACCAAAAGAAGTTCCTTCACGGGTTCTTCGGTCACGTTCCCGTGCTGGGTTAACGTTCCACTGCCTTGTGGGTCGGAATTTTGAGTCGAAAGCTCCGGTTAGGGTTCCCGAAAAAACCCTTCTGCGATGTGGGCAGCCGCGAAGTATGATTTGCTCAGAAACCTCCAGTATCTTTCCTGTGAAGGGCCTTACCAATTTGTCCTCTTTTAATTTAAGGTCGATGCAAAACGCCACGGGTAAGTGCGGCTCTGACAAAGCAGTGATTCAGGAGTTGGGTATAAATCAGATGCACTTCTTAAGCCTAAGTGTTCACTTCACTTGGCTGCCTTTAACGTCCGCACACTATGTCAGATAGGGCAACAGGATGCCCTCGCTAGAACTCTTGACACTTTCAAAATAGGTATATGCTGTGTCTCCGAAACACACGCACAAGACCCCACTTCTGTGATCACTCTTCCTACCCCAGATACAACTTCAGTCTCTCACTTCACTATGCGCGTGTCGGGTGATTCGATATCTAGAGCTCGTAATCAGGCTGGCGTTGGGTTTGTTTCGAGCATGAAAGCTGAGTGTGCACTGCTAGTCTGGATTCCAGTCAGCAGTCGTTTGTGTGCATTTCGGTTGGACGGTTCTGTTCGTCTCAACAACAACAACACACTGAAGCGCCGATGTTTGCTCGTCGTATCTGTGAATGCGCCGACTGACTTCAGTTCCTCGGAGGCCAAGGACGAATTCCACCAGGATTTGTCTCAGCTGCTTCGAAACGTACGTTCAGAAGACGTGGTGGTGATTGCTGGGGATTTCCACGCCCAAGTTGGTCGTTTCGAGGATTCCGAAAGGCACATCGGAGGCCCATTTACTATCCCGGCCGATCGTACCGATAACGGCGATCGTCTCATTCAGCTGTGTTCTGACCACAGATTGTTTCTGGCGGGTGCGAACTTTTGCCATAAGAAGCGGCATAAACTGACATGGCGTCCTCCTTCGTCTTCACAACGTTGGACTCAGATTGACCAAATTGTGATTGGTTACCGGTGGCGTGGATCAGTTGTAGATTGTCGTTCATTTTGGTCTACGCCTGTGGACTCAGATCACGCCTTGCTACCTGCTCGCTTCTGTTTACGTCTCGTCCGTGATCTCACCAAAGTAAATGCCACACGTTCCGCGCAGTTGCTTTTAGACAATAACCAGCGATACAATTTCCAGACGGAGCTGTCTACGCAATTATCGATGCAGCCAGATGTTCAGGACCCAAATAAATGCTGACAGTAGATAAAGGAAGCCTTGCATGCTGCTTCGAATGCCATCCAGGACTCTGGTTCAAGTCGGTCTCAAACAATGGATATCTTCGACATCAGTTGGATGCTTGCAGATCCGCCCCTCGGGATGCCACGTTCAATGGAGTGCGTAAATCCCTGAGACGCCAACTGACTAGGAGCCTAAGAAACGACCGCGAGCGGTAGTGAATTGCGAAATGTAGGGTCACGGAAAAGGCTGCGTCTATTGGCAACACTCGGAACCTTTACCGTTTGATTAGAGGTACCGGTCCACGGAAGCCTAGTATAAATGAGCTGACGAAGGAATCCGACGGCTCACTGATTCTCTCAGGGACGTCGTCTGAAGCGCTGGGTGGAGCACTGAGGAACAATTCAGTTGGCCCACTTCAGCAGTGGATCTTCCAAATATACCTGCCAGCGAAACAATGCAGGTGGATATCAGTCCTCCATCAGAGATGGAGATTATGCGGGAGATAAGTTACTTGAAAAGGTAGAAAGCCGCTGGACCGGATGGGTTGTCTCCATCTTTTTTCAAGGATGGAGGGGAAGCTTTGGTTTCGGAGGTAACAAAACTCCGTATTGTTTGGAATAGTGAGCAGATTCCGAGGGAATGGTGTGAATACGTAAATGTGCCGATTTACAAAGTGACGGGCCCTCATGTGAAAACTACAGAGGAATTAACTTGGTGAGTATCGCGACCAAACTGCTCACTAGGATCGAAAAGGCAAGACAACTGTTCAGTCAAGTTGAGCTGCACAAGGTCGTGCAACGCGTGGCACAATCTGATTGGTCAATACTGTCCGGGACAAAGCACGGCAAACGTCAACGGTGTACGTGCGTGTTTGTGTGATTGTGAGATTGTCTGTCCAAGCACATGCCTGTTCAAGCCAAACACAACAACCACAATGTTAACAACAATGCAACTGTTGGTTATCTTACAAAGCGATATTTACTCTCTCCAGAGGCATGCTAGCGCTGAAATTTTCACACGGTACATATAAGCTGGGTATTCAAATTCCTCACCTCTCCTCCGTCTCACACTTTCACATTCTTCGGGAAAGGCAGTCGGCCACACATGCAGTAGTGTCTCTGAGACAAGTCCTGTTCTTGTTCAAGGATTAACACCATCAGGTAACATCAACCAGCACTAGTCGCTTATTAAGAATGCTTTGTATTCCGCTAGCGTAGTGAGTTGTGGCCTAACCAGTCAAGTCATGATAACCGGCGTTTCTGCTGAGTCTGTGTCATCTATGTCATCTCGATGCACACCAGTCCATCCCAGTTCATAGTGAGCATAATGGAGCACGGCTCACAACGAGACGTGGACTGAACGCAAGTCTGCGTAGGGGTCGCGAACTCTGGTAGTCTCAAAAAGCATCAGAGATGAAACAAAATACGGCTATGGGAAATTCACGCAAGTTGCCTCATCTAATCTGAGTCACTGATCGGAAGACATTAGGTGTGAGCAAAACGATATGTGAAGCCGACAGTTCACCTATCCACAGTCTGCAGTGACGTCTTGTATGCTGGGCAGAGCACTTTAAAGCACAGTTTAGCTGTCCTCCAGAGGCGTTCCCTCCTATAGCTGTTCTGGCACACGTCCCATGGTCTGTTTCGACAGACCCACCTTCTGAGGCGGAGATCCGCAAGGAAATTCAAGCTCTAGGACGTCAGAAAGCGCTGGGCTCCGATGGCCTCTCCTTAGGCCTGTTCGAAGATGGTGGGATGTAGCTTGTTAGAGGGCTTCAAGTTTTGTTCTTCACGACTTGCACTCTGAGAGAGCTCCCTACTTGTAGGTGGATTAGATCGTTGTCCCCATCTTCAAGAAAGGCTCTTGTAGTGACTGAGTCAACCATAGAGGTATAAGCTGAATTCCGATAGCGTCTAAGCTTCTAGCGTCTGTCATTCTTCGAAAGTCGTTTAACACGGGTAATGAGCAAACCATGTTTTCAGCTGTTTCCCAAGCTGGCAGCGCCATCTTGGGTATGAAGCAGGTGCGAGGCACATTTTTGAGATCTCAGCGTTTGGATGTCGTGGTTTTTTTTAAAAAGTTTTTTAGTTACGTGATAAACATGAGTTGCAACAGAAGGGACAGATCTCCTAGTCGACTCTGCTGTCGCTCGGCTCACTACCACGCCTGATCTATTAAGGCGTTATGTGGTTACCATTTTAAGTCTCAGGATCATGGTTGCCGGTTTCCTTCACACTACAAATCATGAAAATACACAGCGATACACGCACTCGCTGTTCTGCTCGCTCTGCTCACTCGAAAAACAAGTACGAACTCATCACCCTCACTGACATTCGCGGAATGAACCATAATATCGATTCTGTGCACCGGTTTCTCCAATCTTCCTCTCCTCTTGCTCTGTTTTTGACCGAACCCCAAATCTCCCCCCTATCGGACACCACCCACCTCCAATTTCCCAACTATACCTTTTACTCCTCTTTTTCACCGAAAGGTGGCGTCTGTGCCTTTGCCCACCAGTCAATCGGCATATCCAGGATCCAGAATCTTGACTTTTCAAGTTGGGAATTTCAGTTGATGTGGTCGAAACTTCGACTTCCTTATTTTAATCATTACTTTCGTGTTGTTTACCATTCACCCAACAGTAGCGATCCATCGATCTTTGATTTCTTATCTTCGAACATTGATCACTTGTTTGTTACGGATCCTAACTGCCATATCACCATTCTGAGAGATTCTAATGTTCACAATCGAGATTGGCTGACTAACTCATCGGACACTTCGGCTCTGGGGCGCGAAGCCGAACATTTCGCCGTGGTCAACAACCTGTGCCAACCTGTTGACCTCTTCACACGTATTCCCGATCAGGCTGGCGATCGTGCCCATACCCTTGATATTATTTTCACTTAGATTCCCTCTCTGTTCTCAGACATCTCTGCTCTCTCTCCACTTGGCTCATCTGACCACTGCATTATTTCCTGTTCCATCAGTTTTATTCGCCCCGATCCTCCACCCATCTCGAGACACACATTTTGGCTTTACAGTTCAACCAGCTGGGATGGTTTTCGCGACCTCCTAGCCCCCTATCCTTGGAAGGAATGCTGCTTTACTTCAGGCGTTTCCGTTTCTGTTTCTGACTCCACTGTCATTATTCTTCAAGGCATGCAACTTTTTATTACTCACTTTTTCAAACCCGGCAAACCGGAATCCCCCGAGTGGTTCAACCACGCATGTGATCGTGCTGTACGTTTGAAGCGTGCAACATTTCGCCGCTGGCGCCGCTCGCCCACTCCCGACTCCCACCGCCTCTTCGTGAAAGTCAGGAACAGATGTTCGTCAGCCATACAGAGAGCCGAAGAAAGCTTCGTCCGCTGGAAAGCCGAACGCTTACTCTCATCTGCCACCGGTAGCCGAACATTTTGGTCTCTTGCCAAAGCAGTCTCCCTCGATCTTTGCCCTTCCAATTTCCCTCCCATCTGTAATTCTTCTGGTGATCTTGTTCCTGAACCACACGAGAAAGCCGAATTTTTTGCATCCTGGTTTGCCTCCAACTCAACCTTACCCACCTATCCCACTCCTCCGATTTCTTCTCTTCCCTCTGTCTCTCACTTTCAACCCCATGTTAGCACTACGAAGATCCGCCGAGCGCTGCGTTCTCTGGACGTATCCAAACCACCCGGTCCGGACGGTGTACCACCCATCGTCCTTAAAATGTGTGCCGCTGCATTGGCTCCCCCTCTTACGTCGTCTTTTCCGTTTCTCTCTGCAGCTCTACCTTTTCGATTCCCCGGAAACACTCCGTGGTTTTTCCTATTCCCAAACGTGACGATCCTTCTGACCCAAATAACTGTCGTCCTATTCCCATCACATCTTTTTTTTCAAAAGTGTTTGAAACTGTCGTCTCCAAGCAACTGCGTACGTTTCTCGAACGCGAAGGACTACTGAGCGATCGCCGATACGAATTCCGACCTCGCCGTTCCACCGGTGATATCCTGGCTCTCGTCTCACACTCCTGGTCAGCTGCACCTGACAATCACGGAGAAACACACATGGTGTCGCTCGACATCTCTATGGCCTTTGACCGAGTGTAGCACGAAGGTCTTCTGGTGGAACTGCCATCTTTCGGGTTCTTCTCCGCACCCGTATCGTGGACATTAAGATTCCTCAGTGAGAGAACCATCTCCGTCCGAGTTGATGGGGTTCTGTCCCAGCTACTTCCTGTGAATGCTGGTGTTCCCCAAGGTTCAGTACTTGCGCCCACCCTGTTTCTTTTATTTAATAATGATCTCTTATCCATCACTTCCAACCAAATCCATTCCTTTGCCGATGATGCCACCCTTCATTCTTCCCTTTTTTATCGCACTCCCTGCCATGCCAACATCAATACCGATTGTGACCACAGTGCAATCAGTGCATCTTTAGATTCCGATCTCGAACACCTCTCCTGGGGATCCCACAATCATGTTGCATTTAATGCTGCCAAAACTTCTCTTCTCTCAATTTCATTGAAACGTCATTCATTCTCCCCTCATTTATCCTTTGACTCAGTTGTGCTGCCTGCCACAGATTCTGTTTCTCTTCTTGGCTTATCTATAACCTCCTCTCTGTTGGTCCGCCTTCATATATCAGCCAGCCTCTGGGGCTGCGAGCAAAGTTGGTTTTCTGTTTCGCGCCAGATGCTTCACACCGGCTCATCTCCTTCTGCTGTACAAAGCTCAAATCCGCCCCACACTTGAATACTGCAGTCACGTATGGGGTGAAGATTCGTCTACCTCTCTTTCTCTTGATCGGGTTCAACGAAAGGTCATCCGGCTAATCGACGACCCTTCTTTAACCTCCAATCTGCAGTCACTAGCTCCTCTTCGGGCTGCTGCTTTGTTGTCTCTCTTCTACCGATACTGTTTTGGATTTTGTTCTTCTGAGCTTGTTCCGGCAGTTCCTCTTCCCAAAACGTTTTTCCGACCATCACTTACCCAGGCAACTAGTCATCTCTATCGAGTTTCTGTCACTAGATGTCGCACTTCTATCTTTCAATCCTCTTTCCTTCCCCGGATCGTTAAGTTATGGAACACTTCCTCTTTCTGTCTTGCCACCCACTTACAACATTTTTCTCTTTAAAACCAGGATCAATAAAATGGTTCTGACGTGAATGTTTCTCCTCAACCCACTTTTACAGTCGCTGAGTATAATGGAGCAAAAGCGTCAGCTTTCGAACCGTAAGGAGATGAATAAGATGCGGAGAAAGCTGCAAAGACAAGTTACGCTAAGCCTTAAGAAAGATCGCGAGAATTGGTGGGTCAATGTAGCCGAAGAAATGGAAGTGGCAGCTGCTTCAGGTAACAGTCAAAGACTGTTCAAACTTATTCGTGACACCGGTGGACGGCGAACTCAGGTCAGTGAAACGATTTGCAATAGGAATGGAGAACCCATCCATAACAAACAGCAAAGGCTTGACCGATGGGCCGAGTACTTCAAGGAACAGTTTAGCTGGCCGCACGCTAGTGTAGTTACTCCCGTGTCAACAACTGTGACTTCTTGGGTGGTATCACTTGAGCCCCCATCAGAAGTAGAAGTAGAGTCATGTATTCGATTACTAAGGCGGGGGAAAGCGGCAGGTCCCGACGAACTTCCTCCAGTTCTTTTCAAACTGGGTGGTGAGGCATTGATAAAATCACTAACCGCCTTGCTCCGTGACATTTGGAAGAAGGAGCGTATTCCGTTAATATGGAGCGAGTCATTGATTGTTCCCATCTTCAAGAAGGGAATACGCAATGACTGCAGTAATCATCGTGGGATTAGCTTAATCCCGATAGTCACCAAAGTATTAGCTTCGATTTTGCTGCACCGTCTTACACCGGCTCGCGAGAGGAATGTCCGCGAACAGCAGGCTGGATTCCGCCCAGGTCGAGGATGCATCGACCAGATTTTTACTCTTCGCCGACTACTTGAAACGTGTCACACGCACCGCCGACCAACAATAATGCTTTTCTTAGACCTGAAAGGCGCCTTCGATTCAATTGATGGAACATCGCTTTTCAGTACTCTTCACCGAAAAGGTATGCCCCAGAAGGTCGTGAACCTAATGAGATCATTGTATTCTCATACTTCTGGCCGCGTAAGTGTTTACGGTGAACTATCCGGTCGGTTCGAAACGACCAGTGGTGTTCGGCAGGGATGCCTTTTGTCTCCATTCCTTTTTAACTTCGTCATGGACGAAATAATGGAGAGTGCTTTGCAAAATCTTCAGGATGTAGGCGTCGAACTAGGAAATAGTGAAAAGCTATGTGACCTAGATTACGCAGACGACGTTGTCTGCTTGTTCGAATGCACGGAACATGCTCCGCGTGCACTAGATAGACTCTCAAGAGCTGTAGCTCCATTTGGCACGCGCTTTGTACCTTGAAAGTGCAAGGTGATGTTACAAGACTGGACGTCAACGATTCCGAGCTTGATGCTCGATGGGGAGGTGCTGGCAGTTGTAGATCACTTCACCTACCTCGGTAGCTGCGTGACGACGGATGGGAGCACAGTAGTAGAGGTGAGTACGCGGATATCCAAAGCTCGAGCGGAGTACGCTGGACTGAAGCACTTGTGGCGCCGATCCGATATTTCACTGAAGTTGAAAGGTCGTGTATACTGTGCCACTGTGCGTTCAGTTTTGTTGTATGGTTGCGAAACTTGGATTCTGCGTGCTGAAGATATTCGTCGTCTTGAGGTTTTCGACCATCGATGTTTACGTAGTATCGCTAGGATTGGGTGGAATAGCCGAGTAAGCAACGATGAGGTAAGAAAGCGAGTATTGGGTACTAATTCAGAGAACGTTTTGTCACAGCGTATCCAACTTAGTAGACTTCGTTGGTTGGGACACGTGTTACGTATGGCAAACACACGTCTACCATACCGCGTCCTATTCTCCGTTCTGCCTAGGGAGTGGAAGAGACCACGTGGAGGTCAACGGATGACGTGGCAGCGAGGAATGAGAAAATGTACAGCAGACTTAGGAAAAGTAGGTGCTTCACGTCTTCGTGGTTGGGGTCCAAAAGATTCGTCTACCAGTTGGCTGGAGACACTGAAGGATATGGCTGCGAACCGCGAACAGTGGAGATCGTGTTGTCACTTTCTGTCAAATCAGAATGTTTGATCGGTGTACGTTTGTACAGTTAGACTGTGTATTCCGTGTGTTGGCTACTAGGGCATTCTTTCCCTTTCCCACCCATGTAGGTCCACTCCCTGTCCATCTTGTATATTCATACTTTTTAATTCAACGTGCAAGATCGTGAGAAAGGCAGTGGTCAGTGGGGCTTGCCCTACTGTTTAACGCTGTACGATGATGATGATGATGACAATATGTCTTCTGATTATGGAGTTTACCCCTTATACTGTAATTCACTTTACGTGTAATAAAAAAAGTCTAAAGATCTGTTTTTACAAAAATGAATATATTCAAGTACAGTCATATAAAAATTAGTTTGTTGGTTCTGTGCTTGAAAATGTGGAGACCACAAGAAACATAAAATACAGATAGAGACAAGGTGTTCCACATTTTTCCAGTTCTTGGGGAAAACAAAGAGTTAAAATTAACTATGCGTCAGTTTGGGGTAGTCACCTTATATGGGTGGCCTGTTGCCTGTTGGGAGGGACGATTGAAAGCAAGAGGAACAGGGGCCATAAAGACAAGTTCCTGAGTACCGAAACCGTGGTAATACTGGTAGAAAAGAAAGAGCAAAGCAGTTGTGCGGCAATGGACCAGCAACTGCAAAGTTGAGGTTATCGTGGGGTCGCCGATGAGGCGGGTGGCTTTGCGCTGGGACGCGATCGAGGGGTGGGGGGGAATGAGGAAGACGAGGTCCCGCCCCAAACGTGACTGAATTATTCAAGAGTAGGGCGAATTTGGTCTTTGTATAGAACAAAAAGCTGCTTGCATGTGTAAACATGCCTGCCACGAAAAATAAAACCAATCTTTTTTACGCTCCCGAGGTTAGAACAGTTACATGTGAAGATCAAGGAAGCGAACTAGTGAAATAAAGGTTAGGAAGAATCGAGGAAGATGGTAAGTTGAAAGTAGTGGGGCCAAAAGAGAGGGCATCGTATTTTAGGGAATTAGATAAACCATACTTTTTTCGGCATTGAAGGAAACAGGATTACCAGAGCCCCAAGTAATAACCTGATCAAGATCGAAATTCAGCTACACACAAGCATTGGAATGATCGTGAGAGATTTTAACTGATGAAGCACAAGAAGACATGTAGGAAACAGCAGTGCGGGGTGGTATCATCAGCAAAAGCATGGTCAAGATTAGATGTGGTGGAAAGAAAGTCATTGATGGAAAACAAGAACAGTGTGGGGGATACTGCGGGACCTTGAGAGACGCCAGCATTCACTTGGTGTATGTTTGACAGAGCCCCGCCGACTGGAGTCGCAATGGAGCATCCGCTGAGAAAACTTCAGGTCCAGGTAATGCGTTGATGAGAATCCAAATCCAGGTAGTGTTGACTACAAACCTTGATGCCATATTCGACCATAGGCTTTGGAGATATCTGGCGATACCGAATGCGATTCACCGTGACTGCTCAGCACTCAGGACCAGGCATGCAAGATGTACGCCAATAAACTACCAGTTGATCTGTGGTGACGAAATCTACATTGTTGGTCACTCATGAGTGCATGACGTTCCAGGTACGGCAAAATTTGTTTGGCAATGACGGTTTCCATAACTTTGGTTAAAACTAGTGTGAGGGAATTGGGTCGGCAGTTGGAAGGTTTGGAGCAGTCATCGCTTTTTGAGATGGGGAAAACATGTGGAAAACACGTGATTTTGTAAAGACTGATTGAATATGCGATGGAGAATGGGCACAATTTCTGGTGCACAATTCTTCAACAGAATACAGGAACGCCGTCCGGGCCTTGAAGTTTCGGTGCTTCAAGTTAACAAAAACGTGGCGGGCGTTTTTGGTAGTGACTTTGGCTTCAAAGAAAGGCTCAACAGAAGTCAAGGAAGAAGATGCGGTAAGGGTATGTGACAGAGTGGTGTTTGACCCAATCATGGTTGAAAAACTCCGGCTTTTTCAACAAATCAGATATATATGTTGCTGAGAAATTGGAGGTAAATGGGAATGATGAACAAGAATGACAGAAGTCAGCTTTCGCGAGGGACCGGAAGAAACGGCTACCAGAGAGATACAGAGCTGATTTCTGCACTTTACGGTGAGCTAATTTGCTCTTGGCTTTCATTACGGCCACACAGCATTTGTTGCGTGGTTATAAGCAGTAGTCATGCGAGTATTAACTTTGGGAATGGCGCAAGTACCATCACTGCTCGAATACGTGCGTGGCTGAACCGTTCGGGGGATCTACCTCTTCCGGGTTTGGAGCAATAAGGGACGAATGTATGCAAGCCTTGCAATGTAGCTTCTGTAATGTTCCTTACAGACGTATTCGGATCGGAAGTGAAGCAGTATTCCGACCGGCGATATGACACCAGAAAGCCACGCATCGCTCCCCAGTCTGCAGGGTGTGTCTAAACCACTGCGTTCATTGGCCTTGAAAGAACACTGACAACTTTTCGATATCAAAGCAGCGTCGTCCTATCGCACCGTTTAAAAGTGTGTCGCACTAAGCCATATTGAGGATCCGTCGCAGACACCAGTGGTCAAGCTTCCTGATGTTCTTGGACGCGTAGTGACCACCTTTCGCAACCGCGGGTCAATATGGGACGGATGACGATCCAGAAGATGCGAACTTCGGTCTGAAGACTGGTCCCACTGCGCGCCGAGAATGCATTGCAAACCTAAAGAAACACTCTCCTGGCGTTTTCAGTGCACGGTTAGACTTAACCGTCTAAGATTTTAGAAGCTAGATATTTGGACGTCGGAATGTGCTCTATTGGTTCATTGTCCACGTATATTGATTCTGTGAGTTGTAGCGCAGGTTGAAAGGATATTGGTCTTCGGTGCGTTGATATCTAGTCCTGAATTAGCTAACACATACGTCGAATCCGGTTTGATTCCGGTGTAACAATTTCCTCTGTCATCAACACATCTTATCCCTACTCTTCTTTGAATTCAGCCCGGAACAGGTTATGAACGAAGATCAAATCAGTTGGATCCATCGCAAACGGGAATCAATACTACAGCTACTTTACAGTCGAAAGGCAGATGAACAAACCGGGGACAGTTTCCTTTCCACGGTTGAACGTATTTTAGAACGTGAAGTGTTGTGGAATCGGTGGAAAAACGAAGGCTGTCCATCATTTGTTCGCTCTGCTGAGAAACTGCCAACCACTCCAAGGTATGTACTCCTATATCTGTGTTCTGTATGTCCACTACTAGTAACAAATAGGACAATATAGCCAGTAAATTCACAGGGATTAGACAGGCTTTGATTGTAGCTTGCGGTGTGAAATGACTTGTCTCTGTCATCTCTTTTTCAGTAATGGGTCCCTGAAGAACCGATATTTATTTATATTTAATAGTAAGTAGGTGTGATTGCCACGAATTCGGTAACCTAAAGACAGACAGGGTGATCAAGACCCCTCGTGGATACGTGAGAGTAGTCGGATGTTTAGGAGGTGTGATTTCATGAATGAAGGAATAACTGGAAAGAGGAGGAACTGCACAAGGAAGTTTTACTGTTGTCACATTACGCCGACGACAACAACGGCGACCGGGTTGCCTACGCAGGTCAGGCTTCTATTTTCGAGTCGCTAGGGGTTTGACAAATACAACGGCTACTTGACTAATCCTATCCGATGGATTCTGTGATTTGTCAGAAAGGGTTTGAAATCCGTAATCTGATCAGTCTGACATTCACTGTCAATCAGGTGTTGTGGGATCGCAATGTTGGTGATTATGATCGTGCTTTGACGTAAAAAAAACCGCACGCTCTTTACACATTTTGTGGGTCGTAGGAGTTTAACAAGAGCGCTGCCCAACCTTCTCGTTACCAATTTCGATTGTGTGCTGTCTCCCAGTGTGACCTGTGTTTATATATATATATATATATATATATATATATATATATGTATATATATATATATATATATATATATATATATATATATATATATATATATATATATATATATATATAGTTCTAGGTAGAAGATTTCTTTTTCATATGGGATGCCAGGTGACCGCAGTCTAAAACACTGTACGAATTGCATTGATTCAGAACGTTTTCCATAGCAGGGTCTCCTGACGGGCTCTTTCAGTTACCTACCCGATTGGCTGATTTCGTCCCATTCGGTTAACCCAACTGTTGGTAGTTCACTGGTTGACTCCCTTCGGTTCGGCGAGAATGACTTGGCGGCTGATTGAATGATTTCGTTCCGTTTCGTCGTGAACTGATTGGGCCATCGATCCGCTTCGCTGGCTCCAGCTTTGTCATCGACTTTGGACAGTCAATGACGTACTGTTTGCTAACGGAACTGGGCCGTTTGCCGACAATATGTAGGCCCATACTCTTACAACTAGCTTCCTCGTACGCATGTTCTAATTCCTATTCTCACCCTCATACGTTTTACTGCAGTAGCTATGGGGTATATCCCATCCATTGCACTTGTGTTCGGGCATTTACTAACAAGGTTGCACAGCACTGTCGGGGTAATCAGTGGCGACAATAATGGTCCATTCGGGTGACCATCTTTTAGATCTCATCCGTTATTGGCCAGACTATCACCATTGTACTCAGTTTGAATGTTGAACATTTATAGAATCGAGACTCATCAGCGTTGCTCAACTCTGAAGGTAGGTAGGGCCATTCCAGACTGGTTCATTACCACACTTAATCTATTGGGGCCCTGTGTTTCTCCTTCCCGGGTGCCAGGCTCAAATTTGCCTCCCCTCTCTCAACACACTAGGTTCTTGTGATACCAGGTATTCTTCCTCCGCTGCACCCACACATAAGCATGGAACAAAAAACCACATCGCCCTTCAGCAGTTAATCAGTAGTGACCGGGAGAATTGCGACTACTTCTGTGTAGTCTTCCCTGACATAGGTCAGCTGCAGTGCTTCAATCAAAGAAAAAAATGCACCACTTGGCGGCAGTGCTGGTAAAGATCTCAAATTGGCATTAAATACCAAATTGTCTACACTGTGTACAAGTGGTGTGCATGCAGCAGTACTTACCCACTGCATTGTTAAAATCCTTACACGGTTATGTGATTGTGCCCTCCCAGTGATATAAATACATGCGCATTATGAAGTTAATCGTTTGTGATCCGCCCACACACTTCATTGATACGCTCTAAACTGTGCAGAAAACGTCGGATGAACCCACTAGTCGATCGGTCCGGGAACAAGATCTATCGATTTGGAAATCGGACACTAGATGAACTGTGGAACGCTTGCCCGGACAATTTGGCCGCGTGTCGTGATGAACGACGATTGTTCCGTCCAGATTTGTCCACCTACTTCCAAGAGGCTATTCTTCAACTGGATCCAGAAGAAAAAGTGGAAGAGGAGTATAAGTAAGTGTTTTTACTGACTATGTTGATCCGATCCAAGCGATAATGGTCATGGATCTCTGGGATTCAACAACGTACGCGCATGGACGCCACTCACACTTTACTACCATGTGTGCTCAAGCAGCTCAGGTACACCGCCGGCTTGGGTCTTTTTCGCGAATGGATCGCCTTGGTTACCTGCCCAAATTACGGTGATGCATAACAGCCACCACTTAACAACTGCGAATTGTCTAAGTTTATCGACCGAATCCCTTTTTGATTTAAGTGACTGGTGGTGACAGTCGTTTAGAGCCTTTGCTTACCACCTCGGAGGTCAGAGGTTGGAATCCCCGCCATCGCCAGTTACGTTGGTGATAGACAGCGATCCACTGTCTTCCGGCTCGTTAGCATACCTGACCTACTGAGACCTTATATCGTTCCCCACTCCAAGTCTCAGGTTCTGGTTGCCGGTTATCACCAGTGGTGCAGCGGGCCTCCGTGGCTCTGGAGTAAATGCCCCTTCCACTGCATTCATGCACAAGCATGTAATAAAAAAGGTCCGTTCTTTTATACAGCTCAGAAACATGACCGTTGTCTCCGTAGCATTGCTCGCGTATGATGGGAATACCGAATCAATAATGCTGAGGTCAGACGTAGAGTGTTGGGAATCAGAAGTCAGTCTCTAGATCAAGTACTGAATCCAAACGGGTTAAAGTGTCTGGGATATGTGTTACGCATGCCCACCGATAGACTTCCTCGGCGAACACTGTTCTCTGAGACAGGTAGTGATTGGAAGGTAGGTCGAGTTGGTCAGTCCATGACACGGCAAAAAGTATAAAAACCTTGACCAGTGGACTTGGCCATGAAGAACGTGTTGGACATCGAGGTTAGGGTCCACGTGATCCGCCTACCATATGGTTGGAAACATATGGCTAGGTGTTGCGGCCAGTGGCGTCGTTGCATTCGGACTCTTTCTTTGTCCACTTGATTTCCACTTAATACTCTGATTTTTTGGGTTCTTTCTCACTTGATGCTTCTGTGCTTTCTGCCCTTTATTGGACGATGCTGGAAGGTAGCAACTGAGACCAAAGCACAGAAGTTCGAGGTTAGTAGTTTTGTAAACAGAAACTGAACTAAACTCCGGCAACTTTCTCCCTTGCGCCAGCTCCATTGTCGTGAAGAACAAGCTGGGTTCCACCCCGGACCCGGCTGCACGGACCAAATCTCAGACCTTCGCCTTCTGTTTAAACACCGTCACGCGTATCAAGGGCCAGCTATCGTTGTTTCTGGACATTTGGGCCGCCTTTGACTCTGTCAGTAGGACTGCCCTATGGACTTTACATGGTCTATTTTAAAGATATCCTTACTGTGACCTAGGTGATCATTGTTGTTGGCTTTGAACATGATTAAGTAGAAGCTCCATGTGTCGTTAGGGATCTTCCAAAAAATTTTCATCTATTTTTCACCAGTCAGTCGTGGTAAAAAAATACGATTAGCAACTCCGTGTCGTAACAATTTGGTCATTTTCAGGTACATCAATAAAGAGGAATGGTGCTGGCGCGCTCTGCGTTGTCTTTCACGACGATGCCCCTATTTTTACATCAACTGGCATCCGCCGGGGCGTCCAGTCAAGGACTATCTTACTGTCATTTTGACCGAGAAACTTCAGACCGAGGTATGTTTCCCTCTGGCCATATTTGTTTGGTTATGTTGTGCAAATCTACTTGAGCAGTTATAGTAGCTCCTAATAATTCAATTAGTTGTATGCTTCTTGGTACCTTTGACCCGAAGTGCTGTTGAAATGCTATTCACGGCAAACTGATGTGTGAGCAAGCCGGTTCAAAGTGCATCGATTTCCTATTCTTTTAGCCAAATCACTGGTTTTGGGGCTGAAATCTTAGCATTTGGATTTATCGGTCAAAACTGTGTACATGTGAACCATCATCGATTGGTAGAAGTGACAATTCGTCGTTTGTAAAAAGCATAATTTGTTCTCGTTGCTTGATTTGATGGGCTCTGTATTCTCCACTATGTCACTCTCATGTGCACACATAAATGTAACCAGGATGATCGAAAGACCACTCATGACTCAGGATCTGCCACATCCAGCGCGAACCGCCGGGAAGTTTCGAACAATATGACCGAACCTTCTCCGGCGAAACAGCCCCGTTTGGATCCGGATGTGGTTACAGATGGCACCCACTCGACGCATTCGAACCGATCTCGGCATGTAACTGCGGATGGAGACATCAGTGGTAGACGTGGTGTGACATCCACCCGGCGGGATTCGTCACACCCCACTGGCATTACACATCAGCAAACAGATATCTACGATCAAGATGACTCAGTTCTGGATGAGGTAAGCAAGGCTTTGGACCCAAGGCTTTACATTCCAGTTACATCCCATTTATTGGTTCCACCTGTTGTTATTGATTTGGGTAGCGGCACACCAAACTAAACTGTTGGTAGGATTACCAAATAAACCTCCGCCAAACTTTTCTTTTCAGAATTTTCCTTCGCCGTTGAGCTTTGGACCTGATTAAAGTTCAAGTGTAGCTGATGCATCAAGATGAGGTAACCCAACCGCGACATCATCTGCATGCTTTATAATAACGGAACAGGTACTAACAGGCATGGCGGATGTGCAGGCTGAGAATAGAAAGGGGAAGACGACCGAGCCTTGTAGGACGCCTTGGGTTGAAAAAGAGATGGAATAGGTTCTGCCTCCGTATCTTGTAAACTGTTGCTGATCGAAAAAATAATCAGATAATGGCCCAATAAGTGCGGGCTGTATTCCGTTATTTGAGAGGATATCCAGAAGTTTCCTTCCATCAACGCCTAAATGCGTCACTGTAATCTAGGAAGCAGGTACGCACAGCTTTTGATTTCTTGTCCAACGAAGACAATACGTCATGGACCAAAGAAGCAGTAGCATCCAAGGTAGAGCAGGAACGGCGGACGGCAAACTGGTTCATGTCGTACTATCAAATCATTGGACAATCCTTGGAGAAATAACTTTTGAAACACTAATACGTTGGAGGTACATGCAATTGGACGGAATTTTATCGTTCTTTCTTGGGCACAGGTGTGATGGAAGCTCATCTCCAACAGCCAAGAATCCTTTTGCAATCCAAGTATTGATTAAACAATTATGTCTTGACTGGTGTGAGTATTTGTGCACACTGCTTAATTACAACTGAGGGAAGATTATCAGGTCCGTGGGATTTTTTTGCACTATAGGTTTGACAGTTCTTTGTAAACAGCTTGCGGGGATGTATTGCGGGAGATGGGACTAGTAAAGCTGAGACAATATGACGTTGGTACAACTGAAAAACAAAGGACCTGATTGCTCGTGGAAGTCGCTTTTAGATCTTCGACATTAATGTTTGGGGATGAGCGTCTTGTGGAGATACCACTCAGATGTTTGATAGACATCCAAAGTTCTCAGCAGTTTGCTAGGAGTGCATGACTGTATATGCCATTGAGCCTGCGGATTTCTGATTTAATTAATAAAGGAAGGATTTTCACTGTGCGGTAGTTTCCACTTTGGTAGGCACTCTCCTACCTACGGCGTAATTTTGTTTAGGGACGGAGCGTAAGATCGTTCAGTACGGATGGGTGTGGTCTCCAATGGGCAACACACATGGTGGCAGAAATTCAAGTGATTGATGAGATGCTCACAAAACGAAAATGGGGTCAGGGTAATTGAAGATGTCAAAGTTGGTCTACTGGATCATAGCTTGAAGTCTTGTAAATTTTCTGAATCACATTGATGCTTTTTGTGTTTCAATTCCCGACAGTGGGTGAAAATTCTGTGGGTACTCGAGCTATATATCATTGAAGAGAACAATATTACGGCGTAATCCGACGTCCCCAGAGGAGGTCTACGTGTGGCTCGGCCCAGATTAGGGTTTTTTGTGAAGCATAAATCAAGGTAGACATCAATCCTAACAGGAAAGTTTGCAACGTTTTTCGGACCCGATAACGTCAAAAATTCTAGATGAGAATGGATGAAAATACCACAATCAAAGCACGGAGATCTATCAACATAGCTCAAAGAAAATCTCAGAAGTCCTTCAAAACACTAATAGGGCATGCGAGAGAATTATAAGCGTTCATGTGTTTAGGTTTGCATAAGATCACGGAAGCACTAATGTAAGAATTTGAGTGCATGAGTAGTACTTGGATAGACGTACCAGTTGTCTTTAAGGTAAGTAATAACCCCTCCTCCACGTTTCTTATAAGGCGAGGATCGATCAGCCCGGTGGCAGATAAAATCATCGAGATGGATAATTTCGTCCTGAATATTGTCATTGAGCCAAGGTTATTGTAGCACTATAACTCCAAACTACTCATATTCCCGCCGGAGGACAAGTTCTTTTAAATCACCAAAGTTTCCAATGAGTGAGCGCCCATCTGAACTGAGAATATTGGGTATACATATGTTCGATATTTTCTGCCACCGAGGAGCCACTTTCATCTTCACGGTGTTTCTTCAGTATTCCAGAAGCTCTCGCGCAAATCCTCTTCATTCTATTTCGGGCTGGTTTCTCAGTAGATTTTCATGGTGACATCGGAACTTGATGAGTTTCATAAATTCTCCAGAGTACTTCGACATTTTTTAGCGGAACAATGGTCAATATGGCAACTGGTTGGAAAAAAACAGTGTTGCCGTGGTATAAACTGTTATCAATGCCGATGATAGAAGAGAGGATAAATGCACTCAGTTTCAAAGGCCCTGCGTTACAATTCAACCAACTGGGATGGTTTTCATGATTTTCTGGCTTCCTATCCCCAGGGTGACTGTTGTTTCATTTCCTTTTCTCCCTTCTTCCTTCCTCTGTTTCAAACTTTACTAAGACTGCTCTCCAAGGCGTGCTTTTTTATTCCATACTTTTCTAAACCCGGAAAACTACGCTCTCCTGAGTGCTTTACTCACGCGCACATTCGCGCTGTGTGCTTAAAGAACTGAGCATTCAGGCGGTGATGTCGCTCCGCTACTCCGCAGTCTCGTAATCTCTTCGTTCAGGCCAGAAATAGGTACTCGCTTTCCATTCAGAATGCCAAGGACCATTTCATCCACCGCAAAGCCGAACGACTTGCTTCTTCCTTTACTGGTAACCGATCATTTTGGTCTCGCCAAGCCGTTTTCTGTAATTTTCGCCCTTCCAATCCCCCCCCCATTTCTAACTTCTCTGGCTCCTTAGTCTGTGAACCCCATGAGAAAGCCAAGGTTTTCGCTTCCCGGTTTGCCTTTAACTCCACTTTACCCAACTCTATTCTTTTACCTCCAACCACTCTTACTAGCTGTTCTTTTATTCCCCTTATCACCAGACTGATCCGCCAGACCTTACAGACACTCGACCGAAATAAACCACCTGGTCTGGATGGTATTCCACCCATCATCCTGAAAATGTGCCCCAGAGTCAGCACTAATTTTACGTCATCTTTTTCGCCTTTCTAATATAGTACGTTTCCCGCTTCGTGGAAAAAAAGCCGTAATTCCTCCTATTCCCAGACGCGACGAGCTCTCTAACCCGAAAAAGCACCGTCTTATTTCCCTGACTTCTGTCATGTCGAAAATTTTGGATGCTACTATTTCCAACCAGGTGCGACCGTACCTCGAGCGTGAAGGACTATTGAGCGATTGTCAGTACGGGTTCCGGCCTCGTTGATTCACATGTGACCACTAGCTATGGTCTCGCACTCCTGTTCAGAAGCACTCGATGACCAAAGAGAAACGTTGGTGAAGATAATAATCAATGTACTTGGTTCAGTAAATCACTAAGACTGCTGCTAAGACCGCGCGTCATCAAAACCTGCAGCACTCTAATGCGAGCTGCTCCGTCGCGTATTCTATAGCCGAAAATGTGCTGCTTGTGGAAGACTCGCAGCCAGGATTCTACAAGCGTAGTTTGACTCAATTCGTCCTCGGAACATACATTGACTCTGCGCTTATCCAGAGGTACGGCGACTTCTGCATCCGGTCATGCGGATGTGGGTATTAATCTGAGCGCTGCAGCAGAATGCGCTCTGTGCGACTGGATTCCAGTACTCAACAAACTCTGTGCTACTCGTTCGGAGAGTTCGTTCAAGATAAAAAAAAAACAGGGCGTGACAGCAACCAATGTTTGTTCGTTGTCGCAACCCGCACTGCTACTGACTGTAGTTCAGATACTATCAAAGATGTATTCTGCGAGCACCTGCACGACCTTATACGAAAGGCATCACACAAAGATATCGTCTTAAAAAATAGAACCCCAGTGCTCTGGTTTGTCACAGGTCCTGACGAGCGGACGCTCAGAGATCAAATCAGCACTGGCTCGGCGTACAGTTTACGATGGTTTTGTACAGCATCTCCGTACGGATATCCGTTTATTTATTTCAGTTATAAATTTTCGGCGTAGCCATCGGCGCACAGTAACTTGACGTCCTCCCACTGCTACCCCAGTCTTGGACACGGGTAGACCACATAGCCATAAGTTACCACTTGCGTGGCTCAGTTAGGTCCTGTGGTTCGTATTGTAGCACATAGCTAGACTCCGATGGCACCCTCGTATGTGACGAGCTGGTTTTGCATTTTTCAACCGAAGTAGAAGTCCACTGTCAACGGGTAGACGTAGACCAACTCTGCGGGACTCCGATCCGAGGAAGTGACATCAGAATGAGCTGACTTCCTAGCTTGGAAGCCACACACATTAGTGTGTCAGACTGCTGGCAGCATATCCACGACGCTATGAAAGTAGCTAGTACCACCTCTTGCGAATTAGTCAGGCACCCCATTTCCATCCACTGGATCTCATCGCGAACTCTCGAATCGCTAAGCAGCCGCCGTCACATCTCTTCCGGTAACGAAAATCACAAAACCTGTACTCATTTACGGATTGAACTAGAAAGAAGTCCACCTGGAGTTCCTGAGGTCTCGTCATGCGAGCGCGCAGGAGTAGTGGACGCTTTTCTTACTTATGCGACCCATAGGTGGCTAGAAGCCCGATGTGAGTGGAGTAATCTATGGGGAAAAGGGTCAATCAGTCTTAGAACTGTCACGTATTGAGCGTTTCGGCGAATCATTCTGAGCCATAATTTAACTGGTCTTCAGCGCCACTATTCGTCAGATACTTGAGCTTCTCCACACATGCTGCAGACTAACGGTAGTCATATTCTTGAAGATTCGAGCAGCTTTTGACTCCGTTTACAGGGTGGCTATCTGGGATTCTCACGTTAGACAAGGAGTATCTGATAACTGCGCCAAGGCTTTCCAAGCCGTATGCCGTCAGACATCAGGCCGAGTGCGCGAAAATGACCCGTCATCGCCTTCCTTATCGGTTGGAAATGGCGTACGTCGATGGCATCTACTATCATCTTTCTTTTTCGATTTCGTAATCGACGACATCCTAAGAGAGACATCAGAGTGTCAAAGGAATGGAGGCATTACAATCCTACCTGGTGACAGAATTTTAGACTTAGACTATGTCGATGACTCTACTGCACCACCGTGCGTTCTGAACAGAGTCTGCTTGTCTGTCTCGGGGTTTGCAATGCACTTTTCACCTTAAAAAATTGCAAAACGTGCACAATAAGAATATTAAAGAAAAATTTGCTTTTGTAATATTTATGTTGATCCTTAATCCCCTCGACTCTGTAATTTTTTCTGTTATCGTTGCGTTGGCACCATGCTTGTTCTCAGGCCAGTGTAATCATCACCATCGAACAGCGTTAAACAGCAGGACGAGCCCCACTGATCACTGCCTTTCTCACCGTGCTACACGTAGAAGTAGAAAGCATGAATATACGAGATAAAAAGGGGGTGGATCTGCAAGGGTGGGGAAAGGAAACAACGCCTTAGTAGCCAACACACGGAATACACAGTCCAGCTGTACAAACACATCAATCAATCATTCTAATTCGACTGAAAGTGACAACACAATCGCCACTGTTCACGGTTCACTGCCATATCCTTCAGTGTATCCAGTCAGCTGGTTGAGCGATCTTTTGGACCCCAACCGCAAAGACGTGAAGCACCTACTTTTCCTAAGTTTGCTGTGCATTTTCTCATTCCCCGTTGTCACACCACCTGTTGACCTCCACGTGGTTTTTTCCCACTCCCAAGGAGGAACGGTAAACAGGGCGTGTTATGGTAGACGTGTTTGACATACGTAACACATGGCCTAACCAACGAAGTCTACTAAGCTGGATTCGTTGTGATAGATTCTTCTCTTCTGGTCTCCACACTGATCGTTTGGTCATTCCATCCAATTCTAGCGATACTACGCAAACATCGGTGGTCGAAAGCCTCAAGACGACGAATATCTTTCGCACGCAGACCGCAAGTCTTTACTACAGTGCTTCCATCTGTCGTCACGCTGCTGCCGAGATAAGTGAAGCGGTTGAGAATCACTAGCGCCTCCCTGTCGAGCGTCGAGCCCGGAATCGTTGACCTTCA
This sequence comes from Fasciola hepatica, assembly GCA_948099385.1. Lineage (NCBI taxonomy): Eukaryota > Metazoa > Platyhelminthes > Trematoda > Plagiorchiida > Fasciolidae > Fasciola > Fasciola hepatica. The sequence goes on from CANUEZ040000063.1 coordinate 7,156,575, forward strand.
GTCTTGCAACATCACTTTGCACTTTGAAGGTGCGAAGCGCATGCCGAATGGAGCTACAACTCTTGTGAGTCTGCCTAATGCATGCTGCGCATGTTCCGTGCATTTGAACATGCAGACAAGGTCGTCCGCGTAATCTAGGCCACAGTTTTTCACTACTTCCTAGTTCAACGCCCACATCCTAAAGATTTCACAAGGCATTCTCCAATATCTCATCCAGGACGAAGTTGAACAAGAATGGAGAAATCGGACGTTCCTGTCGAACACCGCTGTTCGTTTCGAATGGACTGAATGATTCACCGTAAACTCTTATGCGGCCAGAAATATGAGGACACAATGACCTCAGTAGATTCACAAAATTCTGGGGCATACATTTTCGGTGAAAAGTACTAAATAGCACTGTTCGGTCAAATGAATCGAAGGCGCCTTTCAAGTGAGAGGAAACCACTAATGTCGGTCGACGGTGTGTGATTCGCCTCAGGTAACTGACGAATAGTAAAATCCGGTCGATGGATCTTCGACCGGAGCGGAATTTGGCCTATTGTTCGAGGGCGCTCCTTTCGCGACCTGGTGTTAGACGGCGCAGCGAAATCGAGGCTATTACCGGTGTTTTACACAGACATATATATATATATATATATATATATATATATATATATATATATATATATATATATATATATATATATATATATATATGACTACTACTGCTGCAAGATTGTAAAGTTCCATTCCCGTACTCAGACTTGACAGGTTAAAGATTTTGGAAAGGTTTGTTTCTCTTGTAAGTTAGTGCAAATGGAAAAGTTCGAGACGCTAACAACATCTGAATAGCGAAGGCTCAGCTGCTCGAGCGCCTCACTCGAAAACGTTTCCGAGCCACGAGGCGCGCATAATGATTTTAACGGCAGTACACAAGTTTATGACAATTCTACCGGGAGCACTATTCTCTCTGACGGAATACCTGATAAGTTGTGTCCTCTTTTCTGTCTAGCATGTGTATACCGGGTGGTGATCGCAGACGATGTTTGTGATTCACAGTACAAGTAAATGAGAAGTAAATTGTATACGAACTGATTTGCTGTCCGGAAATTTCCATATGCTTACTTTGTTAAAGTTGATGTGCACATTATGTGTATCCTCTATGTTATTTTCCAATCAGGATGATATCTGTGTTAAACAAGATGGCGACCCGGACTCCAGTGATCGTTTGGTTGAAGGTGATTCGAATGACCATTCGTTGTCCGAAGTAGCTCCTTGAATCATTGAGTTTCTTTATCTTTTGATTCGCGGAATCATCCTACCGGCTCATATCGTCGCTGAACGCTTCACTTCTTGATGGCGGTCTCCGTGTTCATGCTCATTGATTGCTTTTGTCGTGTTCGAAAACCTTGCACCCGGTCTGTTCATGTCTTGGATGCTAATCAATATACAGCGTTGTACAATAAATGTCATGATTTCTCACCCGTTTCGGTTTCGTTCGTTCGTTATTGTTCGATGTCAGTGCATCATCATTCACCAGTCACATAAGAAAAGCACTAGATCGCATGCGTGATTTGTGGTGATTAATGCACCAATACGTCCGATAAGCACGAGGCTCGGGACCGAATTTATGCAGATTGGGGGAGAAAAATATCAGGCTCCGAATTAGTCGGATCAAATGTGGGAATTTGTTCAGCCTCACTGGGATTGAACCCCTGAGGAACTGGTTAACTGGTCCACATTCTAAGCAGCGTGGAAACCGTTGGCTCTCAAACTAGTGTTCAGCTTCGAACACTTTTGTCGTCTATTTTTACTTTACCCGGTTCAACCGTCTGAGGGACTATCCTAACTGACCAGGTAAAAGACTGCCTTTACTCCTAGGTTGTTCGATGGCTCGTGGTCAGTGTTCTATTGCCCATTGGTTTTCTTTATACCATGATTACGGAGAGCCGGCGTTCATGTTTCAGTTAATTCTTCGAGTGGTAAATTACACTGGGCCCAATGCACCGGGTGTAGCCAGGATTCGAAGACAGTGGGATGCTGTCTATTGCCAGTCCGTATGTCACTATTCGAAAGTCGATGCACAGTTGGGTACATTAATCTATTTTGTCACTGCGAGAGCTCATTGCACAATTTGAAATAAGTAATTTGCGCGACCACAAAAATTAGACTGCCCGTTCATGTTGCTCTGTTTATTCGCCCTTTATGTGTTGTATTAATTCAGTCCAGATTTTGCTACCCTTAAAGATAACAAACTAAGCTGGGATACTTGGACTCGAGGCTATTTGTTGAGATGAAAACCTAAATTGACTAAACGAATTCTGAGTGCACTTCAAGTTTGGTGAACGTGAATGGTGATTCGAGCAGTCTAACCAGTCTTTATCATCATCGCAGTCTGACAGTTGTTAGACAAACTACAATAAACGAGTTGAACCCGTAGTCGGATTGGTGATGTTGATTTTACTAATTCATCATACATCGTTTTACACACAACTACGTAAAAATTGTTAGGGTAAGCGCTATTAAGTTGTCAGTCCATCGTACAGAACAAATGTGTATAAAGCCGGACCGGTGCACTTGGCCATTCGTGGTGTGTCAAGCTTCCACGAGGGAGGGGGTCCACGAAATCCGTGGTTATGAGTAGGAGCATATCACTTCGTCTCATGACCAGTGGGGCTTTTATATTGACACAATAATCGAATTGATACCATTATTCTTAGTTCTCTCCTTGCTCAGTCTTATTGTTCTGACTTGCGACTTTGGTTGCTGCTGAGAAGTAGCAGTCAGAGAACCGCCACAATCCGCGAACTGTTAACGGTTGTTTCAACTGAATCAGATTCGTTGAAGTCTCACAATCAGGAGAAGAAAGTGAACGTACGAGCTTAAACCGCAGACGGGTTACCGGTAAACACTGTGCTAATGGATGACAGCACTGAGCTAATGCACTATTTGCCAAAAAACGCTCCCTCCCCTAATGAGCTGTGGTTCTGAGGCTCAATACCATCAATTCGGAATATTTCAAATGAGCCCAACGATTGTGCTGTTACGTCGTTGCATGTGTTTTGCCATAAAGATCAGGCGCATACTAATGTGTACTTTCCAGTCGAAGAGTATAACTTGCAGACCCCGGGTTCATCCACTGTCTTCTGAAGTGGACAAGACAACGCGATTCTTCCGATCGACGGCGTTGTACTTTTGGATATGAAAAATGCTATCGGATTTTCCATTTTGAAAAAGTCAAAATCGAGCTACTACTGCCGTTTTCAGTAGAAAGAGTAGGAATTCAAATCTCCGGTTGCGTACTTACACAGTACGCCAGCCTGAGATACAAAATGTTACCGATTTCACTGGTGAGAACTAAATATTTGAATGATATCCAATCAGTTTGACAGTATGTGGCATGCTGAGGGACAAAAATAACCAAAATGTCTGCCCACGAGTATTGTCTCGGTGATTTCCTTCCTCAGATCACAAAATTGCATTCACGGGCCGTCTGATGGGATCTATCACAACACTTCGAGCGCGGAATCGGTTGGAAAATAACAGTAGGTGTGACCTGTTCGTGAGGCCATTTCGTGTTTTTATTCACCTTAGATGTCTTCTCTTTTGAAAATGGCAGTCCTCCGAACTCTTTTCGTTCTTTGCGACAGAGAACCGTTACCTTTCCTCTCTCATTGAACCTTTGCCGTTATTCACGGGGCCATTTCTTGGACTGCACAGGCTTCACCGTTGATTTTTTTTGTGCTGTGGCATTAGAGCGTTAAAACAGCATAGAAACTGATGAGTTTAACTTTGATTAAACGAATTGGCCCCGCTTATCAGATTAGTAAGCATCACCACAAAACAGTCCGTGTTCTTTATCTCCCCATTCTTCTTGGGTGTGTCGATCGACTAAGCTATTGTGGATCAATCCGTGAATTACAACATATCAGTCATGATTGAAAAGCCTCGGAGGCTAACTCAGTCTCATTTCAGTCAGTGGTCCTCAGCTGTTTGGGTAGGTACGCGCTGTTTATAATCATCGATGGGCGGTGCTTCTGCACCGAATTAGAGAGATAAGAGATGCCCTGAAGCAAATCATCCCAACCACCACCTAGACCAACTAGTGGTATGTTTAAAGGGGAAGATTGTCTTGGTTTTCGTAAGGAATACATGATCCAGCTGCGCATTCACTCATTTGCAAATGGTATGACTGGAAATAAAATGCGGCAATTCTGTGAAAGGGAACTACCGCCGCTTCTGGTACTTGGGATTACACTGAGTGAACCGTTGGAATTATTCACTCACTGGAACGAATACTGTTTATAATCTGGTAGTTATTCACCACAAATTCTTTACTGGTGCGTATACTGATAATGGCAGGACGACGTACATCCAACGATTATCTGGTTCGATTGCTTACAACATGCCCCCCTCCCCTATCCCAGGTAATGCTTCCTTAGTCTGCTCTAAATTCGCCTCTTTTGCTCGCGATTAGGTAGTAGGGTTGTGATAGAGGGGCTTACCATTCCTTGTCGACGTTCACTATTGTTGCGAAACAACATTTTCTGAAGCAGTTGAGTACTGTGCCAACATGGATATTAGATTGCATTACTTTAGGTCTAGAAGTGACATGGTTCCGGTGGTTCGGATTTCAAGTTATAAAATCCCCGCACATAGCTTGATGGTTATTTATCGCCGACCATCGATGATAATGTGATATTACTAAGCTGTCCGTAGAGTGCGACTCTTCATAATAAAGTGCGGAGAAGGGCTTGCCGATAATGTAGTTTGCCTTTGGGCCTAACCGAAAGTCTGACCGTGAAACGAACGGGTAAAAGTAACGTCCATAATTCCCACGAACTAACAGAAAACTTCTCTGATGCACTGAATAGATTGTTTTTAGCTCCTTTCTCTGTGTGTGAAAACTATCACATTTCATCGACTATTCTTATCACATTATCTCGTTGCAGATTTGTACCCACAGTGATTAAATCTTCCAAAGTAGAATCCCTAATCCGATGACCCACAGTTTGACTCAATGAGGATGTGCCTTGGTGTACAGTGGGTTGTCTGAATTGAACTTCGTCTTAATTAGAAGACGAAACGTAGCGAGGAGCCACTCAGATGTCGACGTGCTATATTTCATTAGACCAGCCGAAGCTTTGCATTGTTTGCCATTTAGAGCCCACATTTTTCAGTTCTCCCGAATGAGGCAATGAACTGTTTTAGGTTACGGTGTATTCTAACTCAGGCATACTTGGGATTCGGCATAAAATGAAATATTCACATCGAGATTGATGTTGGGCAGATTTTGAATTGGTCCAAATCTGAAGTCGTCGGTTTGTGCAAAATTCGGACCGTCTGCGCACGGATGCCTACCCAGGCATTGTGAAATTTCCGATGGCCTCTGATATGACCTCGTAGCTTGACTGGTAGAACTGGTATCATGTGGTACTAAACCGAATAGGTGAAGTCCGTGCACACGGCTTCGAGTCCCTCCCCGAGGCTGACTTCGGCGCTTCAAATCTGGATCCACTCAATATGCACTTGAGTAAAATTTTGGCACCGTGTTTCACGAAAAAGTGCAGTCATTCACGTTACGCTGGTTTGATTGAAGTAATGCAGTGCTTAGCGGGGATCGACCAAATAGCACCAAGAAGTTCGGAACGATAAAAGTTATGCGGAAATCAAGGTCCTAATCTGTTGAGCGATATCCCCTAAGATGGAGTTAGTCGATGAAGCGTGAACTAATTATCCTTTGTAACAAAGAATCACATGAAATGGGTTGTCTTTTATTCCCCTCATAATATAGAAAGACCTACTGAAGATAATTCCGTTGCTTTGCAGGTAAATAGGTCTGTTTCACATTGGAAAATGCGTCCAAATGTGATTCGAAGGAAAATCAATCTGCTACGTACGCCGACATGACAAAGCATTGTAGTTACAGATTCATTAATCCAGTGGTCAATTTAGTCACCCACTCCCTGTTGACTCAACGTACTCATGAGATGCGTCGAAGCGTACTCGGCTGATTATACAAATCGTCCATTGCGGCTCGAATTTCTGATCGCTGTAATAAGTTTGGTAGTGGTATTTTGTATAAAGTGTTAATGAAATGATTCAACTTGCGTCGTATGAAAAATCATTTTGGACATAATCTGAGTGCTCTCCTACTTCAATTGTTCAAGTCATTAAGCCCCGTTGTTAGTTGTTAAATGTCTTTCGTCCTTACTTCGACCCGTGCAATGAGTGACGTTCTGGGTGTCTAAATCCGATAGACGTAATATTGTGTTTATTTGGACGTGAAGCAAACCATCAGGACCAGCCCGTGAGACTGAGAATCATCGTGCGCGCAAGGTTTCAGATCGGGTTGAAGCTCTATGGGTATCGTACAGCTTAATTCAGTTTATTCAACCATTAACCTTGCACATCTGTGCTCTGATTTTGGTCGCTACCTTCCAGCATCGTCCAGTAAAAGACAAAAAGAATAGGGCGTAGAGTGGAAAAGATCCCAAAAAATCAGAGTATTAGGTGGAAATCAAGTGGACAAAGAAAGAGTCCGAATGCAACGACGCCACTGGCCGTGACACCTAGCCCCATGTTTCTAACCGTTTGGTAGGCGGATCACGTGGACCCTAACCTCGAAGTCTAACACGTTCTTCATGGCCAAGTCCACTGGTCAAGGTTTTCATACCTTTTGCCGTGTCATGGACTGACCAACTCGACCTACCTTCCAATCACTACCTATCTCAGAGAACAGTGTTCGCCGAAGAAGTCTATCGGTGGGCATGCGTAACACATGTCCCAACCACCTTAATCTGTTTAGATTGACCACTTGATCCAGAGACTGACTTCTGATTCCCAACACCACGTCTGACCTCAGCATTATTGATTCGGTGTTCCCACCATACTCGGGCAATACTACGGAGAATTCAATGCTCGAACACCGACAGTCTTCGCCTATCTTCTACCCTCAGCGACCATGTTTCTGAGCCGTATGGAAGAATGGGTCTAACCATCACATTGTGCACTCGACGCTTGACAGACAACCGGATGTCACGCTGGCGCCACAGGAGACTGAGGTTAGCAAAAGCCAAACGCGCCTTCTGTAAGCTTAGCTGTGGTGACTCCTGGCAATCCGGGTAGAGCAACAATGTGCCTTGCTTTAGTGGATTTTCGACATGTAGGCGAAATATTCTTACTGCAATTGGATCATAAGGTTTCCCGCTTGCCATATATATATATATATATATATATATATATATATATATATATATATATATATATATATATATATATATAGTTTATCATGCAATAGCAACCCTCAACTCACCATTGAAACTCATGGAAGCACTGCACAGCTGTTTCATCCTTGATAGGAATCACCAGCAGTGCACATCCACGGGGCCTCAGCTCTTACTCGAGGTGAAGGATTGTGAGTCGAACATCCTAACCAGTGAGCCATCCAGACCGGCTCTCAACGGTTTATTGAACTTGTACACCACATGTTATAGTGTCCTTCCGCCACTGGCTATGAATGTTACCGGAATGCCTTCGTTGTACTAAGGCCCCTACAAGAGGTCGGCCGTCACAAGAGTCGATCGCTGTGCAGGAAAGATAGTTCCCTGAACTAAAACCTGCCCATTCAAATTTTTCTTTAAGGAACACGAAATGTGAATTTCAAATTTGAGCCACAATCTCAGTAAATGTCATTACCATGTGTCCATCTGTCTGACGACCAGAATTCTCGGGTATCCCATCATAGTTCTCTTTTTTAAAAAATGAAGTTGACTGGTCTAACAAATTATCAATCCTTTTCTAATAACTTTGTACAAACGCAACTTTTTTGTTTGAGTAAATGAATGGAATGGAATTTCTACATGTTTACAGATTCCACATGGTTGACAACATCAAATCACGAGTACTGGTCACCGGTGGATCTGGTTATGTTGGCAGTCATACGGTGGCGGAACTAATAAATTCTGGCCACAGTGTGATCGTATTAGATAATTTGGTTAATTCCAAAGCAGGTGAGTTACATAGTACGGCCTAAGTGAATAGCAATTGTAATGGATTTGCAATATTGGTAGCGCTTCTAGCCCGTACGTGAATGGTTTCCTTGTCAAATTGATGGTCTTTTAAGACACTGCAGTGATGGCAAATTTTGGAAAAGAGCGCAAAGAATGAATTCCAGTTGAACTAACCCTTGACCAGCGGGTAAAGTTCCTTAGCAAACTAAATGACTCGACGAAGTTCCTGTAATTAAAAGCACTTTCTAGGTCATCTAAGGGTAAATTTGCCAAGCCTATAAATACTCGTGGGAATTAAAAATGCAAGGTTTCTAAAATTACAAACAGTCACGGAGGAATGAAAAGTCAGGTTCGTGAAATCAGTAATTTTATGGTTTCAAGGTCAATTCAGGGGCCAAGATCATATCCAGAAAAATTCCTACAGACGTAGTGTTCAAGGATAAGTGATCCTCCGCCGGGGTTTGCTTGAGTTCGATCTGCAAAATACGGAAACAGAAACCGCCGTGAGCACAAAGCTTAGTAAGTGTCTCATTGGGAACCCACAATTACAATAGTCGAACACCAATATGGTTGCCTACGGCCTGCCCACTACATAAATATAAATCGTACTATAACCTTCGTCTGCACATTGTTGACGTCACTTCCTCTTGCGATGAAACGTTTGTTATTCAAATCCAATGCTCGCGATCAGGCACTGGCGGAAATAATAAAAAAATAATCGGCTTCTTATTCTCGCTGTGACTTTGTAATGTCAGAGCGGGATAGATGTGATTTTCACTCCGAAAGTCCGCGTTCATTTTGGCTCCCAAGGTTGACCCCTCTGGATGCAACCAAACATCTACCCTGACCAACTGTTCTCCTCAACAAATATGATTATCGGCGAATATTAACTAGTTGATAAGCCGTAAATCAGACAAAACAGCCCGATTTACACCGGCTTTTTAAAAAAATGTGATTCATGACATTGCTTTTTCGTGAATAATTCGAAAAGAGAACGAAGAGTTGGGAGACCGCACGATCTCCTTTCGGAAGCAGATTCATGCATGATAAGTGGCATGGGGCGGTGTTCAGAATATTGTGACCCCAGAATACTCCATTGTTCTGCTACGGATTACACAGTTCCCTCAAAATCCATTTCGGTCAGAAAATGGCAGAAGGTCTGTGAAGCACGACAGTTCACTTTGCAGTTGGGGGACATGAGCCAAATGAGAATCGGTTCTAAATTAATTAAGATTAATAAAATGATAAAACAACATAAAGTAACGAACGATTGAGCTTGAGTTCGATAGACAGCCAGAGGAGCATCTCCACTAAGAGTTAAGGTCTAGCGCATAAGCTGATAAAAGCGAATTGAACAATTGTATCTTACCCGATGGACGGTCTAGTGGCAGTCGTAGTCACCGAAACGAAATATAAAGCTGTAGATGATCTCTAAAGGGGGATGGGGTAGAGGGGCGAAGAGCATACCGAGCAAAAATAGCTGATGCCCAAAACTGCGAACTGTTGTTGATCAGCAGGTAGTCACCCACTCACTCAATGGCGTACATTATGATCTGCCTTGTAAGATTGAATCCATGGTGTCAGCTGTTGAGAGGCACACAGATGACAGCAAGCTGGGGGCAGTCACACGACTCTTTGTGGTCAGTGAAGTTGCCCGAATCATATCAGTATTCAAATAATCGTGCGGACTCATCGGGCGAGCAAATGAATGGGCATGGAAGATGAACCGTGGTCCGAAGACTGAAAGGACAGAAACAAAAATAAAGTAGAGCAAAAAACAGTTTTACAGGGCCATTTTACAATCAATGAGAGTCATTCGACTATAAAATTGTCTCCTGAAAGTTTACCCGCGGTGGACGAAACGTCGAATAATTGCAATATTTCCACTGGTAATGCCGTGTTATTACACTTTTCACGTTGAACGTGAGTTACCAGGTTACATGATATCAGCAGTTGACTTACTTTAAAGTGAACTTTTAAGAAAATGTCATTTCAGATGATACAGATTACTCTGAGTTGATGTGGATGTCAAAGTTCGTTGACCTCAGCAGGATTTGAACCCACGTGTATACACCGCATTGAATCAACCATGAAAATATGTTAGTGTATCAGACAAGTAAGTAGCTGGAATGGGTTTTGTGGTTAGAACAAGGGAAGTTTTTTATTTCGAGTTGTTATTTTTTCTGTATATGGAGAGCGGGAAAAAAGAAGGAAAGCGATTCTCCGATTTGATCTTCATGGTTTAACTGAATGCTAAAAGCCTTGGATTACGGTTATACCATCGACTTCCTTAATTGGCTGTTTTATGTCAGTTCCATGATCTATTAAAGAAGCGGTTCTGCATTACCTGTCATTACTTGTCTCTAAGGTAAACTGAATATATTATTAAGAAGGTATCTAGGACCTTCTTTTTACGGTGTTTAGCATTCTTTGCACCACACACTGAAAAAAGTAAACAAATACGCGCTGTTGAAGACAAAATCTCTGTCAGTCTCTGCCATCTGATGGAATGTCGTCGCATGTACAGAAGGCGCGTCCACTTTTTTGCCAGCCGCTGCCACCTGCGGTGTCGATGCGACATCTGTTTGTTCGTCTGGAGTCCAGTTTACTCTGCGGCCGTTGGGCCAGTTTTATGTAACGGCTCCGAGTCCAAGCTGACACAGGTAGAGGACACACAACCCCCATCCCTGTTTGAGGATTGATGTCTTCACGATACTACTCAATTTCAATGAGAACGCTATATCTGTTATTTTGATGGTAATCATAAGGTGTTGGAGACCGGAACCCAACCATATTCTGAGTACTGAGCTGTGAAGTTAATTAAAGACTGCAATAAATGAACTGACCGGAAGTGTAAATTAAATCATTCATTGTCTGTTTCTAATATATGGAATCAAGCTTGATAGGGTGACCAGACTTTGTCACGTTAGAATCAAAACCAAGTAAGAACGCAACGAGTATGGTGTTTTTGTTCGATTTTAAAGTTCTAAACGCATTACGAAAATGAGGATTAACCATATGTCTGTTTTTAAAAGTAATAACTTGGTCACACACAGACGCACGCACAAACGGTGGTAACTAACAGAATACACTCAGACCTATTTGTGAATTATTGCTTAAGTGATTTCCCCACTGTTTCACTTTATTTTCGTGTTTTCCCTCGTCCAGCTTGTATCAAACGAATCGAACGAATGTATGATTGTCATATTTCATTTTATACTGGGGATCTTCTCGATCGGAGTTCTGTCGAGGCAGTGTTTGCAAAGGTAACAAAAAAAACAGCTGAAATATTTATATGGAAAGTCTCCTAAATTAGCTACTACTATTGTGGAATCTAAACTTTAAAGATGGTTTTTCTTTCGACCTTGAAATGCATCTTGCGCAATGATTGACAGAGATAATAGAAATGCCTGTAATTGAACTAAGTTTATACTGGAACGGGGAAAACCGTGGGTGAGATAAGCGCACAAAATTATATAGACATAACGGATCAGTGCCGTTTGTATGGTCCTCCAGTTTTTTAAATTGTTAGATAAACTCTGTTGGCCTAATCCTGATCACAGTCTACTTTTGGAACCTACTCATTAAAGGTGCTCTATCTACGATCCGATTGGATACGCTTTCAGTTAATTTTTCTAAAACTCAGCGAGCAACATCAGTCTTTTTTCTCGTTGTATCAGCTTGCAAACCTTTGGATTATCCACGGTCAGTGATTCCCCCAATCGTCCAACCCCAACGGAAAAGTAGTCACAAACGGGTGCAGGAACTGTATTCATATGTAGTCAAAACTCAACACTTTATGTAGCATGAGGTAGGGAATGGATGGACATATGTGGCGTTGTTGCTGATTGCCCAGCGCGGTGCGCAACTGTAATTGGTTAAGACAGATCACAGTGTTTCATACGGCTGATTAGTTGTCAGGTCGGTCTGAAGAGTAAGCAGTAGGTTGTCTGTCAATGGTTGATGTGAACCGCGACCTGTGATAGACTGATTGGTTCGTAGGCACATGCGTTATGACTACACTGCCATTTGAAATATGCGGGCCTGCCACTGGTTAGTGTTAACAAGACACCCTATCTGGCGATTGGAAGAATGCGGACTGCTGCGTCGCTGATGACGTGTTTTCAGGGAGATATCCAACTCCCTGCTATTTCTTATCCATATAGCCTCACTAAGTCATTTTGGTGTAAAACCCCAGCAAAGGTCCTTATTTTCCGCCCGGTACTTGTTTTCTTCCGTGGATTTGTTGATCGTACTCATTGTGATGCCTCGGTGCGTCCACTAGGTGCTTTGCTTTAAGAACCCAAGTCAGTATCGCGCTGTCCCTAAACATGAGCCTCACCTTACAAAATGATTATTATGAAGACATCGTTTTTCTGGTCTTCGGTGAACCATTTAGTATATTGTTGTGGATAGATTTCCCACCAAGTGTAAATACCACCTAAGAAAAGTCTCTCTTAGGCTGTTCGTGAAGATGAGTTCTGCACTTTCAACACCCCGCACTCAGTCAAAATTGCAGCAAGTACAAGGCTTGATGGATCCGGTTGACCACGCTCTTCACATCAAAACTGGAACATTTTTTTCTGTTTTGTGGGCAATGGTTTTCCTTCCTGGGTCCCTGCACTAAGTTGTGAAAGCCAGATGGGATAACAGTCAGACTTGAAAGTTAACCTTTTTATAAAGCGGCAGCCTGACATGGAACGACCACGTCAAATACGAGTGATGGTTCAATGTTCAAAGACATGCAAAGTCATTCAGTATCAAACAGTATCTCCACTGTACTTAGCTTTGTCCTCCGGTTATACCAGGTTGAACAAATCAACCGTAACAGATGAAGTACCGTGAATGCGACCTTTCATAATCAAACCAACCGTTAGCGGTTTCGGTACACGCGTGAATTTTAAGTTAGAGTGACCACGGGTTCCAATATACATTCATTTTTCCAGTACTTTTGCGAGTGTTACCGCTGTTCAGTTTTTAGTTACAAATAGGTTTCGAATAACTGTCTGCGTCCCATTTCTGTCAAATTTCATTCGAAGGAAGGTGGACTGTTTATAGAATAGAAACCCACAGAAATAGAATTAGAATTCGTTTGATATTGCCCCATATACCAGTAGAAATATTATAAAAAGTTCAATTTATATATATATATATATATATATATATATATATATATGTATATATATATATATATATATATATATATATATTGCGCCGGCTTGAGAGCAGTCATAGTGCCATTGCAACAACAACACAAGAGGATTTCAAAGTCAGAAAGGGGTTTAGGAATCAAAATTATTTTTACGAGAAGTATAAAGAAATATTTTAATACTTTCACCGTACACGTTTTGTGAACATTGTCTTTGGGGAACGGGAAGTCAACACACAGGCCATGCAGTATTGGCGCCACTGGATTCGGTTCCGAGCCATGTCTTTCAGCATCTCTAACCGACGTCACTCTACGTATCTTGGGCCCCAACCAGGAAGACCTGAAGCACCAACCGAAGTCAAAGCCGAAGCTAACTTCTTCTGTCGTCGAATACAGAAGTCTGTCGAGCATTCTTTACGTGAAGGGGTCGGTCTCGCAACCGTAAAGAAGAACACTATTAACTGTGGCACTGTACACCCTTCCCTTGAGGGGAAGCCGGATGTCATGGCGGTGCCAAAGATGACGCAGGTTCGCGAAAGTTACTCTGGCTCTCGCAATGCGTGATGTGATCTCCTTCCCAACACCAGCACCAGCTGTGTTCATGCTCCTGAGGTCCTCAAAGTTATCGACTAACTCCAACCGATCACCACTAAGGGTAAGCGCAGGCACAGGCTCCTGCAGTCTTGAAGAAGTACCTTGCATTTTGGAGACACAAAGCATATACCAAATCGGGACACCTCAATCGCCAAGTGATCCAGCGCGAGATGAATGGCCTGTGCACTATCGCTCACCAAGGCGATATCATCAACATATTCAAATGTAAAAAAAACCTGTTCCCTGGAGAGAGTTCAATCCCACTGTTTGGAAGACTAAGCAAAGCGTTCTGTAGGAATCCTGTATAGCGAAGTTGTCTTACTCCACTGGAGACGGCAAAGGGTGGCGAAAGCTGGCCAAGAGCCCCAACTCAACCTGAGTTATGGCGACACAACTTTTTGAGGACCGACACATACTTTTCAGGTACAACATTCCCTAACACACAGTTTCCTCACGAGTTTGCTCATTACCCGTGTTGTACAAACTTTGAAGAATGACAGACGCTAGAAGTTTAGACGCTATCGGAATTCAGCTTATACCTCTATGGTTGACTCATTCACTACACGAGCCTTTCTTGAAGATGGGGATAACAATCTAATCCACCTACAAGTAGGGAGCTTTCTTAGAATGCAACTTGAAGCTCTCTAACAAGCTACATCCCACCATCTTCGAACAGGCCTAAGGAGAGGCCATCGGAGCCCAGCGCTTTCTGACGTCCTAGAGCTTGAATTTCCTTGCGGATCTCCGCCTCAGAAGGTGGGTCTGTCGAAACAGACCATGGGACGTGTGCCAGAACAGCTATAGGAGGGAACGCCTCTGGAGGACAGCTAAACTGTGCTTTAAAGTGCTCTGCCCAGCATACAAGACGTCACTGCAGACTGTGGATAGGTGAACTGTCGGCTTCACATATCGTTTTGCTCACACCTAATGTCTTCCGATCAGTGACTCAGATTAGATGAGGCAACTTGCGTGAATTTCCCATAGCCGTATTTTGTTTCATCTCTGATGCTTTTTGAGACTACCAGAGTTCGCGACCCCTACGCAGACTTGCGTTCAGTCCACGTCTCGTTGTGAGCCGTGCTCCATTATGCTCACTATGAACTGGGATGGACTGGTGTGCATCGAGATGACATAGATGACACAGACTCAGCAGAAACGCCGGTTATCATGACTTGACTGGTTAGGCCACAACTCACTACGCTAGCGGAATACAAAGCATTCTTAATAAGCGACTAGTGCTGGTTGATGTTACCTGATGGTGTTAATCCTTGAACAAGAACAGGACTTGTCTCAGAGACACTACTGCATGTGTGGCCGACTGCCTTTCCCGAAGAATGTGAAAGTGTGAGACGGAGGAGAGGTGAGGAATTTGAATACCCAGCTTATATGTACCGTGTGAAAATTTCAGCGCGTTCAGTCCACGTCTCGTTGTGAGCCGTGCTTCATTATGCTCACTATGAGCTGGGATGGACTGGTGTGCATCGAGATGACATAGAGACTCAGCAGAAACGCCGGTTATCATGACTTGACTGGTTAGGCCACAACTCACTACTCTAGCGGAATACAAAGCATTCCTAGTAAGAGACTAGTGTTGGTTGATGTTATCTGTTGGCTTGGATTCTAGCTTTTCATCTAGCGCGTTTCGGAAAGTTGAGGCAAGAAGGACTAGACAGCATATCGCAGTCTGACCGCTGCTGCATCGTACGTTTGACACGGCTAGCGAAGGACATGGGCAGCTGAGTGCCGGTTAACGCGTGGTCGGAGTCAAACGGAGTGCTTTAGTACAACCGACAGTCTTGTATGCAGTCCTGCCATTTGTAGCTAATTGCGACGTGGTCTATCTGGGTACACTGGTGACTCGAACAGGACGGACGCCACGTAGCATATCGGCGATCAGAATGCCTGAAGTTCGCACTGGCCAGTAACAGGCGGTGATCTGTACTTGGAGCCCACAGCTGTTCCCCGTTTTCTGAACAACAGATATCAAGGCTTAGAGGGGCCTCCCAAATGCACCTCGTTCGAAGATGGCCGACCCACTCTAACGTATATATATATATATATATATATATATATATATATATATATATATATATATATATATATATATATATATATATATATATATATATATATATATATATGTATAATATCGAGGTACTGAAATAAAAACAGTAACCAAAATGGAAAACTACTGAAGGCGCTGTTTCTATAATAACCCATCAAATGCTCTCGAAAGCAGATCCCTAACACGTTTGGAATTTACGGGGACGTCAGCTAGCCTCAAAGAAAGTGTGGAAGTTTACTTTCATCATCCCAGATATACTGCGAATTTTCGTCGGACTGACTGTTCGTTCCTCGACAAATGAAATTCCAATGTTACTCACGAGACCCGGGGGCGGAGGGGAGGAGTCCTCGGACGACCGCGAACTGCTGTTTTTAGATGATCGTTCGGTGGCCTTGTTATTTGGCTTCAAGCCCGTTTATTCCTGCCGAACTATTCCTAATATGATTTTTCCTAATGGACCGTTTCACATTCTCATTGCACGCGTAACTGAGGGGCTACATTCTCATGACGGGACTGGTGTCTGCACCTTCCTGTCACATCTAAAAGGATAGAACAGAACGAAGCTTTGTACGGTGGGTTTATATGAATTCTCGCATCTTTATCAGACCATTCTTTCCCTCTTTCCGGTGAACTATTCCATGTTGTTAGAGTATTCACAAAAACATTTGGACGGCTCATCTCCATCAGAATTTTAGATGACGTTCGTGATTGGGAACGGGCAGTCATTGTTTGGACACTAAGCGGCTTAGTATTGGTGAATCTCTGAATAAATTTCGCGATCTTGTTACCCTGTGCGACCAGCTTACCTGGAATGAGTTCGTCCGTATCTATTTCCTAGCTGTTTCCAATGTGCTTCTGATTCGAAGGATGATATTTAGGAAACATTCTGCTACACTATTACTGGTACATTACTGTTTTGAAGAGTGTATAGTTTTCCGAGGCTCATCAGTCTCCTATTGTAGGTTCAACCATAGCACTTTGGTGTTCGATTTTGGTAGATAGAAACGTGGCCATGAATTTCAAAGCACAAATCCTGACAGTACGCAAGAGGCGTGTTTTGCTTTTGCCGTCTTTATTCATCTCCGGCGTCGAACTAACATCCGCTTATCTATCAAGGGTTTAGTGTATGCTGCTTCACCTAGGCCGGTTCTGTACGTTTTAAAAACCGCGGGTCATAGAAACCTGAAGATTATTGGTATTCAAAACCTGGCGAGAACACGGTATCAACAGTGACACGTTTGGACTCAAAGAATCAGCAAAACAAAAATCTGTGTATCAGACACTAAACCCGCTGTGTTAAGGCGGCTGGGACGTGTGTTGCCCATGTCCCAGGTGCAATTCCTCGGCGCGCAATATTCGCTAAGTTACGTAGCGATTGGAATATGATTAAGGGTGGTCATAGCATGACATCAAAGAAATTTATAAAAAAAAACCTGGCCGGTGGACTTGGTCATATGGGGCACTTCAGGCTTCCTGCTTGGGGTTTAAGAGATTCAGTCGTTTGATACGTTGGAAGATTTGTCACGGTGTTTTGACCAGTGGCGCTCTTGTATTCACACACGTTCTTTATCCACCTGATACTACGATTTAGTTACCTTGTACTTTTCGCTTTCTTGATTGTTTTGATTTCCATTTGAGGTTGATAGTAACCAAATCTGCAGCATCCGATGCGTGGTTCTTGGTTGTTTGAACTGGGAGTGATTATGCTCGGTTGACCCTTAAAGCTAAACGCGATTGACCCAATGACGTGGTAATCAAAACCTAAAAGCCAACCTACCTGAATGTGAAGGTTACATATATCCGGAAATATTTAAACAATAGAACAGAATGCTTCCAAATATATCCGTCTTAAGAGAGGAAGAGACAGTTTTGTGGATAAATACGACCCTAAGTAGAAGAATTATTGGACTTTTTTAAAATAGAAATAGTAGTTTTTGAAATTTACTAACATCTTTCAGTAGGACTGGAACTGGTAAAAGGCATGAAATCTTTTTTGTTTCGTTTTGATCCCTGCCTGGCATCCAGACTGGATAGCTCGTGGTAGAACACTGAATAAGGAGATGGACCAACTTGATAGTTCAGTTTAAGCTGTATGCCACTGTCATAAATGTGTCGGTATTTCTTCGCAGTCTCTTAGCAATATGTATACCTTTGGTTATTTTTTTCAGTCTGTTGATAACACCGCAGTGGTGATTATTTGTATATCAGAATTAGCGCGACTGCCATTAGTCTGCCGGTTGAGAAGCACTACAATCTCTTTCGTTGCTGTGAATCATTGTCAGTAGGATACATCTGTAACAAAACGTGACTACTCGCAAATCTATTCGTGATTGGGTCTTGAAAATTAGTTTTACGTATCAAATCTGCGTGGTACTTCAGCGGTCGTTGGACTGAAGCAGAACAGACCAGTTAAGAAGAAAATGCGCTTATATTCGAAACAGTTTTGCGTAGGTACAAAAGTAGAATGCGCTTACGGATAACGAATGACAAGACGCGAGTAAACTACGCTTCATTTTGAAAAGCCCCAGTTTTGCAACAAAATTCCACGCGACAAATTCTCCCAATTGATTTAGCACATGCTCGTTGACTGCTCACTTCTAAGTGGGTCGTGCGTTGAGTGATATTGATCACTTTTGTCCATCACATGGATTTTGAGATGGATTAGTTCCGATCCGATCCTTTTGGATGCTCGTGTCTTCGTGTGAGTTTTTATGGACACAACAAGCGATCATCGATTTTGTCGATCGTGAATCACTGTGTCATATTAGTGTTTGTTAACTGGGATTGTTGGAAGGAGGAGTATAGGTACGGGCCTAGATAGCTCGGGCTACTATGCTACCAAATATTTATATCTATATATTTCCGTGTATGTATAATATATATTAAATATTATATATGTATATATGTAGTTTTGCGAGTTATGGTTCGAGGAGATGTTCATGAACACTCACAGTGTTGTCAAAGTTTGGAGTTGTCATAGGGTTCGATCACGTTTGCTTGAATAGCCAAAAACAGGTGGCGACTGACTGCTGACGTCTAGGTTGAGTTTGGGACGTGATCTGATAATCATGATTTTTCCCACAATTGTTCTTTGGATTTTATCTTCGTTCTTTTTTATAGTTCATGGACGGCACAGAATCCATTATCTTGTAGAAAGATATGCTTGAATGCGACGACTGGTAATGGTACACATCGTTGTTAGCATTATGTTTCTCGAACTAATTATATTGCGAACCATATTTCTATTTTTGTTTCATGTAGGAGGACGTAGACTCAATTATTCACTTCGCTGCGTTGAAAAGTGTTGGCGCGTCCGTGTGCGAACCAATTCGTTATTATGAAAATAATACGATGGGTTTAATAAATTTAATTTGCGTAAGTCTTCCTGAAAACTGTGGATATTTTAGGATTTATTTACTAAATTAATATTAATAACGGTAATAAAATTTAAATACAGTTTCCAGTTTTATCTTTGTATTACGGAAACTCAATATATCGTTCTTTTCTCGGATGATTAGTGGTCGTGGAGACTAACACGGCCGAGTGGTGTTTGTTCATCTACCATCAAGTGATATTCAATATATGTAAATTATATATATATATATATATATATATATATATATATATATATATATACATATACAATCTCATGAGAACCTTACTCCATTGGCTTACTGGTTATAGAGGAGAACTCGAATATACCGGGCGGGATGAAAAGATCTCCAGTTCTTTGGTCACAGTTGATACATCTGATCCGTATAACGATAAACTTATCTCTCTCAAATTCATAGAAGGTAATCTAAATGAACATTGTCAGTTCTTTACGTATATTCAGTTCAATGTTTCGTCCAGATCAACGCGACACATGACTGATCTAGTTGCATCTTAAAAGTTGGTGAATAGCGTCCAGATCGTTACCTTCTCTGACCTCTTGGAGTTTTATACGATTTTCCAACCCAAGTTTCAGGATCACTTGTGATGTTCCACCTGGAGGTGTAGTAGGGACAAGTGGTAGTGGCCTAACCTCTGCATTGAATTTATTCATAAGCACGATAGAATTCTAAAAAGAAATAGAAAAAGCAGTTCAAATGTTTTTTGACAGATATTCTGCTCTTGCTGAGTGATCAAAGGTTGGTACAAGCTAAATTTCCACAAGATCCTTATTTACGCTGATTGTGAGCACAAATTCATAAATACTCATCATTTTGAGAATATTCCGCACATTGTCCTCCGTAACATTCTAGGCTATGAATGCACACTCCATAAAGAACTTGGTATTCTCCAGCTCATGCACAGTTTACGGTGTGCCGCAATCTCTACCCATCACCGAACAACATCCTTTGGGCCAGTGCACAAGTCCCTACGGGAATACCAAGTATTTTGCTGAAACAATTCTTTCAGTAAGTTCTAAAAAATGTTTGGGTTTCACCGGCGCACTTGATTTCCTCAAAAATCACCATTCCCACCACTCAGTTTATTCTTTTTCTCTGAAATGTCTTCTGCAATTATCAGGATTTGTATAAAGCCGACTCGGCCTGGAATATTGTCAGTTTGCGTTACTTCAACCCCATTGGGGCACATCCGTCTGCACAACTTGGCGAGGATCCAAACGATCGTTCCGACAATCTGATGCCTCGTATTTCCCAAGTAGCCGGAGGCCGTCTACCTCACGTCAATGTGTATGGAAGCGATTACAACACACCTGATGGAACTGGTAAATACAAGTGTGATTACCAGGGTTCCTCTGTTTGTTTCACTGTCGTTCACGTTTGGGTGCTTCCAGTTTGCCTCATGCAGCGTACAGTAAATTTCATGCCGATCGGTTACAGCAATAACGATCATCTCATTTCACTGACCTTCTAGCCATCGCTTCGCAAACCGATCCGGATGGTATATAGTTTCATCAGATACTCAATATACACAGCAATCCCGATCTTTACTCTGGTACCGACATATAGTGTTTTCCGAAAATACGTACGATTGAAGAGTACCATTGTAAAAATAGGCCGCTATTCTTTTGGATCGCTTAAATGAGAAAAATGAAATTGTACCGATTCAATAGATCTTTTTATCGTCTTCGCCAACATCATCATCATCAGCACCACCATCAGCAGGATCATCATCACCATCATCCCCATCATCAGTATCTAAATCAGCATCGTCATCACCCTCATGATAAGCAACATCATTAGCATCATCAGCAGATCAATCATTGACATCATCAGCATTATCATCACCATTAGCGGTATACACAGGATCATCACATTGCCTACAGCATCACGATCGGCGTGTTCACCAGCATCATCAGTGGCGTCACTCATATTATCGGTATCATTCGTATCATCAACATCATCATCGTCATCAGCAACAGAAGCAGCATCACGAGCACCATCGTTATTATCATGTTCAGTATCATATGCATCATCATCAACATCATCATCATCAACATCATCATCATCATCATCATCATCATCATCATCATCATCATCATCATCATCATCATAATCATAATCATCATCAGCTTCATCATTGGCAGCATCATCAGCGTCTCCAGCATCATCGCCGGCATCACCAACAGGATCATCATGAACGTGATCATCAACATCAACATCTTCGTCAACACCGTCAGAAGGATCATCATTGGCATTGTCATCATCGTGATCATATGCGTAACCACCAGCACCACGATCAGCGACATCAGCATCATCCGCATCACCAGCAACATCGCCGTCATCATAACCAACATCATCATCGTCAGTATTGTCAGCATCATCATCAGCCTCAGGATCAGATAATTATCAACATCACCATCGACGTCGTCATCAGTATCATAATGAGCATCATCTTCAGCATCGTCATCAGCATCATCATCAATGTCGTCATCGGTATAATCAGCAGCATCAATGATATCATCACCGTCATCCTTAATCACGCCAGCATCATTTTCAGCGTCACAAGCAGCATCAGCATGGCCATCATTATCATCAACATCATCGTCCGCATTATCATAAGCATCATCATCTGCATCATCGTACCATCATCATCAGCATCATCAGCATAATCATCACCATCATCGACACTACCAGCATGGCCATCAAAATCATCAACACATTCATCATATCGTGAGCATGACTTTCACCATAACGATCAACATCATCAGCAGCACCATCTCCAGTACAATAATTGGCATCGTCAGCATCGTCATTGTCTTCAGTATTGTCGTTGGCATCCTCAGCATCTCCGATATCTTAGCATCATCAGGATAGCCATCGTCACCACCATCATCAACATCGCCAACATCAGAAGAATCGTCGACATCATCATCAGGATCACCATCACCATTGTAACCTGGATCGTCATCAAGATCACCACCATCATCATTATATCCAGCGTCATCATCAGTGTCACCATCAGCATCATCGTCAGCTCCAAGTTCATCAGGGATTTCATCATCGTCACCAGCCTCGTCAGCGGTATCGTCATCAGCACCATTGTCATCATCGATAAAACCATCGCCGTCATCATCAAAATCACCTTCCCCATCATCACAAGCATCGTCATGCGCATCATCGTCCGCATGATCATTAGCAACTCCAGCAGCATCATCATCGGCTTAATCATCAGCATCAGCAGCACCATCCTCATTCTGATCATCATTACCATCAGCATCACCTTCGACGTCAGGATCAGAATCATCATCATCAACAGCATCGTCTACAGCACCATCATAAGAATCATAATTGTGGTTGTTATTAACATAACCAGTATCGTTATCAGCATGGTCATCGTTTTCATCACCATCAGCAGTAGAAGCATCTTTACCAGGATCACTATCACCATCATCAGCAGCATTATCACCAGTATCATCATCGTCATCATCACCATCATCCTTAGTGTCGGCATCAGCATCATGGGCATCATCATCGTAAGCGCGTCATCAGCATGCGCCCTATCAACATCATCATCAGCCGCATCATCAGAAGCACAATCAGCGCCAAAATTAACATCATCATCAGCATTTTCATCAGGATCACTATCACTCTCTTCATCAGCGCCTTCATCACCATCAGCATCAGCATCATCGTCAGCTCCAAGTTCATCAGGGATTTCATCATCGTCACCAGCCTCGTCAGCGGTATCGTCATCAGCACCATTGTCATCATCGATAAAACCATCGCCGTCATCATCAAAATCACCTTCCCCATCATCACAAGCATCGTCATGCGCATCATCGTCCGCATGATCATTAGCAACTCCAGCAGCATCATCATCGGCTTAATCATCAGCATCAGCAGCACCATCCTCATTCTGATCATCATTACCATCAGCACCACCTTCGACGTCAGGATCAGAATCATCATCATCAACAGCATCGTCTACAGCACCATCATAAGAATCATAATTGTGGTTGTTATTAACATAACCAGTATCGTTATCAGCATGGTCATCGTTTTCATCACCATCAGCAGTAGAAGCATCTTTACCAGGATCACTATCACCATCATCAGCAGCATTATCACCAGTATCATCATCGTCATCATCACCATCATCCTTAGTGTCGGCATCAGCATCATGGGCATCATCATCGTAAGCGCGTCATCAGCATGCGCCCTATCAACATCATCATCAGCCGCATCATCAGAAGCACAATCAGCGCCAAAATTAACATCATCATCAGCATTTTCATCAGGATCACTATCACTCTCTTCATCAGCGCCTTCATCACCATCAGCATCAGCATCATCCATATCATCGCCATCAGCATCATCGGCGTCAGTATGATCAGCATGGTGACCATCATCACCGGCGTCAGCGTCATCTTCAGCGTCATTATCATAATTGTCATCATCATCAGCAAAAGCAGCATCATCGGCCTCAATACCATTGTCAGGGTCAACATCGGCATCGTCAGTGTCATCAGCAACATCATCGTTGGCATCATCATCATCATCATCATCAGCTATATCTTCAGCATTATCAAAATCGTCAGCTTCATGAGGGTCATCGTTGGCATTATCAGTATCATCAACATCATCAGCATCTTCAACGTCGTCGCCAGCATCATCAGCGTCATCATTAGTACCACCACCATCATCAAAATCATCATCATCAGTTTCTCTTATCAGCATCATCGGCATCAGTATCATCAGCATTGCCAAAATCCTCAGCATCATCTGCGTGGTCAGCATCATCAGTGTCCTCAGCGGCAACAAGAACATCATCAGGATTATCAGCATCATCAGCATGATTAGCATCATCTGTATCATCTTCAGCAACCGAGATTGAACCAACTGATAGGAGGAATTTCGCCGCTTTGATTCCGGTACGCGGGCTTGAACTTTTGCACTTGAAAAGTGCACCAAGACTCATGCCTCTCATTTCAATAACGTATGCATATTTACATTTTCTAGATTTTTTCAACAACAACGTTTGGGATGTGTTCTTCACCTGCAAAGCGTGAAATGCTATTGTAAGATTGAGTTCGTTCTACATGAAACCGTGTATTGGCGGGTAAAGTAGTTAGTTTGTTACCCAGGTAATTAAATTTTTTTTGGTGCTCGGATATCAAACGAAGTGTTGTTGCTGTCTATTGGAATCCCCTTTGTAGTCGGGGTGGCCATCCAGTTATCTGTTTAGTGTCGACTGTACACGGTGCCAACTGGATCAGTCCTTTTACACTGCTTAAAAGAGTGACCGTTACGGGTAAAATGTACGTGAATACTTTTGGCGTTAGAGATGAGCTGTTTTGTTGTTTTGTTCAAATATAATGTATCAGAAATGCGGAGATTGGTCTCAGGGTGGTGGGAATCAGAAGTCAGTCGGTGTTGCACCGGCCCTGTCTAAACGGGTAAGATGGTTGACAAACGAGTTACGCATGCCCACGGATAGATCTCTTTGATGTTCACTGTTCTCTGAGGCAGTTAGAAGCTGGAGTGTGTATCGAGGGGGCCAATCCATGGTTTGGCAAAAAGGTATGACAACCTTAACCGGTGAACTTTCCGGAGTAAGAAATATTAGGTTTCAGAGTTGGGGTCCATGAGGCCCGCCCATTGCATGGTTGATGACGTTAGATGGCATGGCTGTGCACTTTGCTTGAGCTCTTTTTCGTCTTCCTTGTTTCCACAGTTCACTTTCTTCTCTGCTCGTTTGTCCTTTATGTTTAGACTCACTTTGCTGACCACTCGACAATGATTCCAGGTAACAACCTAAACCATGACACAGAAGTGCGAGTCTGTTGGTTGAAATAACTTAAAGGAACTTTATCTTCGTCTTATTGATACCATTGCCTAAAGACCCCTTCCTGCCCTGTTTACAATCATTTTTGAGATTTCGGATCGCATTTTTCCAGCTGAATTAGTGAAACTGTAGCTGCTACGCCGGTTTCAAGGTTACCAATTGTTCGTACTGACCTACACTGTAGGTTCTTTGAGATTATTATGACGTCTTCAGTTTTTCCGAGACAGATTCAAGATAAATGAATGCCATTTACGAGAAATTTTGTCGGGGAAAGTTTGAAGTGACTGATAGCGAGGTGTATCGCTGCGGCCTGAGCAGAATGGGACAAAATTTAATTCAGGCCTCAGTGAAGTAAATTCTACTTTATTCTGATTTCTGGCGCATACCAGAGTCACATGCAGCATAGCACAGCATGAACACTTTAATGGCAATGAGCACAATAACCAAGGCCGCGTTATAAATATGTAAGCAGTGAGAACTGTATATCTACTGGATAACAAGTTGTGACTTCAGTTGTTTGAAGTTCCGTTTGATAGTTGTGTGCATTGCTTTTCTCAGGAAAATAACGAACTGGTTCACTGTTGCCCTCCCCGTTCTATATTCTAATTCAGGTATCCGGGATTACATACACATTATGGATGTGGCCAAAGCACATGTTTGTGCACTACGGCAGCTAAACAACAGATGTGGATTTAAGGTAACCAGATGATTGAATTTCAATACTGGATGCGGATATGGGCGATTTCCACATCGTTTACTCCGTACTGCCATCAGTAGTAGAATTTGATTTGCAAATTTCTTGGGGACTGGTCATTCTGCGTTGATGAATTACCGGTTTTAGGCAGATACTGAGGGGTGAAAGAAGAAAAATGTGGGCACTATTTGAAGGATTTGAAAAAATGAGAAGAATGAACGCATTGAAGATGCGTCTTGGAAATTACATATTCTTGGCTGCAAACACAAACAACTCGGACTCAGCTGAATAGCAGAAAAAAAGAATTGTGTAGTTGTGTTGTTGTATTCGTTTGAAGACTTCCGGACGTGTTTTGAATTAGTTCGAACCTACTTATCATCTATCTGAGCGATTGGCTATGTATCCTCCGGCACGGAAACCAAGATCGAAGGAACAATAAGAGCACGGTGCCAGTAAATTCTTCCTCATCACAGTTTAGAATATTCTCTGTACTACGCTCAGTTCTACGGGAAGATAAAAATAGAGTAAGAGAAATCAGAAGTAGCATCTTAGTACAGCACGGCACAACTCAACATGTCTGCGATCCAAATCCATTTTCTTACAGCTGAAATGGTTAATAATTTTCAGGAAAAAGATTCCCTCCGTTCCGTACCCCTGCTTCTTGGTCCGCGGAACTGGAGGGCTAACAGCTGCGGCGACGATGAAAATATGCACGACTTTAACCAAACCGTTTACGCCTAGCCTGAAATACATCAGTCAGATTGATGAAATTTTCACACACGAAAAGTTGTACGAAAGAGAGCTCACAATTTAGAGAGGCTAAGCTTTGCAATTTTCCGGAACTCCACAACGGTCGACACAAAATCAAGCCTCCGGTAAAAATCAATCACCACTGGTTTTGTTGTGCGACGTTCAGCACCAGCATATTAGGTGAACACAAAAAATATAACCAAATGAATTACTTGATTAGCTGTATAATTGGTCCACACATTACCCATCAAACTGCCATAAACAATTTGAACTGAACTACAACCATGAAAATCGGACAGAAATAGCCTTAGTCATCAGGACCCTTGACGATGAAAAATTCGTACGTGAAAACGGTATGCTCCATGGCCTTCGCGAGTGTACCCAGCAGCGCTCATGCTGGGGTGGGTCTTCCGCTTGATATGTATTATTTTTCGCAAACACCACATAAATCTGTTTGCGGAATTGTGGCGTGGCATATACATCTCTTAGCTAAATTGGTTCGGTTCACCTCTGTTCGCGCGATAGTGCTGCAGAAAGTGGGAATGAACTGTACCACTAACCGTTGTCCACTTTGGAGAACAAAGCTAAGTTCGAGATCCAGATGCCTTAAAACAGACGTACAACTAATTGCAAGAGACACCAAATTCCAACGGACTCGATCTTCTGAATTTACCTCCTCCCTTACTCGGTAGATAATTTGGTCGAGAGTCTCTCTTTTAAAATTCCCACCTATATATATATATATATATATATATATATATATATATATATATATATATATATATATATATATATATATATATATATATATATATATATATATATATATATATATATATATATATATATATATATATATATATATATATATATATATATATATATATATATATATATATATATATATAAAGTAAGAACACTTTTGAAATGGATGGAATGAAATTGAAATGAAACGTACCTCTTCCGACTTTGATTTTAACCTCCAACTTATACCTTTATCTATACATCAGAGCATAGTCATTTGCAAATTAGATGGTTTTCTTTTCAAAGTGAAACCAATAACATTAGTTGTGCCCCATTGTTTTGCACCTGCAAAACGCTCCGTGCTTGACAATGACTTACGTGAGTTTGGCACGTAACATTTGTCATTGCTTTTTTCAACTTCGCGCAGTTATATTAGTCTGTCAGTCCTTCTCCCTTGAAATATCAATTTTTTGTTTGTTATGTGTACAACCCTAATTTGTGTTGATAAAATGATTCTTCAGCTGTATATCGGAAAATGTACGGAACTACCACGCAACTGCCCCATCATTGTTAGCATACCCACCCAGCCCCAGGTAGGACTAGAACTTGACACACTCAACATTTTGATTCGTACACATGAATCGTCAGGGTAGTCGGGCTGAATTCCAGCCGATCGATTCGCATTAACTGGTCAGGTGTTCGACTCATAATCGTTCAACTCGGATTTGAGCCCTAGTAAGGGTTCGACGGATGTGGACCGAACTGAACCGATCATCTCTAGCTATCCAGATACAACGACCGTCCAGTACTTCCATGGTTTTCATTGGTGGTTTGAGTGTCAATACTGCACTATGGATCGTATCACACGTAAATCAAATCGACTACTTACGTTCATAAATCCGTGACTCTGTTGAATAATGTTCCCACGCAGACTAACTTCATTTGTGTGTGTGTGTGTGTGTGTGTGTGTGTGTGTGTGTGTGTGTACTTTTATCTTATTGTTTCGGATAATTTCACCAGGGTTTCGGATGAGTGTAAGTGTAACACGCCAGTGTGAATTATCTGTTCACATAGACCCGGATGGGCTACCCAGTACACGTTATTTGGATCGATGAGTTATCGACCGTAGTTTCAAGCAATCAGCTGTCGGATTCAGCTCATCTTAGAATCCGACGTCCAGTTGCCCGCTGGTATGTTGCTTCAGAGTGCGTTGTTTTCACGTAGACCTAATGCGTGTAAGGCAGTATAGATTGTCGCCTTGATTATTTGTGTTTTACTCATCTGATGTGGATTGGCATAGTGCGACAGTGGATAAAGGAAACGCGAATGTGTGCTGCGTCAAATCATCGCCGACTGATCGTGGACAAGTATGAACATGCGTTTTCAATATAACAATCAATGGAACGGCCCATGTATATGTATGTGTTAATATGTTTTGATCTAAGTCTATTCTCGGAAAGCTTGTTACTGTGGGCCTTTCCTCGTTTTCACTTTCAGACTTGGCACCTGAGATCCAGTGTCGTCCAGTTTTGTTCACAGGCCAGGCCCTGGTCCGAATCGTCAGTATTCCATATGAACATCATTTGATTTGATTTCAACCACCATAATCACATAGACACACACACGTTTCAAAAGTGCATTAGCCAGTTTATGTTTTCAGTCGGGTCTTATCTTAGAACTACCACAGTGTGAGGAAGGATCGAGAACGATTCATGCGCAGTCTTTTCTAGCTCATTTTTCACCAGGCAGACTTATCTCAATTGTTGCAATGAATGAAAAAAAACAGAACTAGTGGCTGGACGGTAGTACAAGCGGACTCTACTAATATTCATTCATCAAGCATTCTAGCTCTCCTTTTGGAATCCGCTGTTTTTATTTACGTGACTTTGTCGCTCCTTGTGCTGTCAAAACACTAGTTCAAACTGCCACACGGGGATTTCAAAATAATGTCAAAATAGATACTCATTGGTTTAGGGATTAAACTACACACCACTGGCTGAAATTTATGCTCTAAGGGTAGAAACCTATTTGGTTGATGATATAAACTTGTCGGTCAAGATGCAAACCCAGAACGGCACACGGAACTTTTATCACATTAGTTTATGCAGAATGGTGTCGAATTACAATTGAGAATTTGTTTTTAGGTCAACATGGTGAGAAGAGAAATTTTTATTGTCCGCAAGGATCTTTTGGTTACACTTTCCAAGTTTAGTTGTCAATTCCTGAATTTGCGTTAAGGGAATATCAGCTAGGCATTTCTAATCAATAGACCAAGGAAAAAGATAACTGGTTAACAATTAGTTAAGACTGGTCAAACACATCGATAGACAACAATAGAGATGATAGGCAGTGGGGGCTGAATTTGTCTGAGCTTGCCAGTGTGAGTGAACTTATGACCCTATTTCCCTAAGTGCGATGATCATTGAAGTTTGTTGTCTGTAATTGGATTTCATTTTCAGAGGAGGTTTGTATTGTCGGTCATCTTATCTGAGAACAGAGTGAATCATAAGAGTGTAAAGATAAACTCCGAGTATTTTGATGGGCTTTTACACGTACAAAACTGGAGTCAAAATGGTACATTGTTTGAAGGACGTTCCGTGGAATGTATTGAAGTCAGAAGAATTTCAGGTGGTTTGACACTAAATAGAATCTTCTGCGTACCTCAGGATGCAAGTAAGTGGTAGGCAGATACGGGGAATTATCAAGGAGAGAGACAAGACCCACAAAGATATTCAGAATTGTTAATTATAACCTTAGAGAAGGTTTTTCTCAACTGTGCCAAATAATAATCTGTGTCATGACTGACTCTTTGTAGTACGTTATTCGGAGCAGTATCGATTGAGTAATGCCCAAGCATACTGATTTCCCCTGTTTAGGTGTCCATAGAATCGTTCGCTCATTCGTCATCCATGACTTACTTAACAATCGCCAGCAGTTTCGGGTGCCTTAAATTTCATGGTCGCGTTTGGTTTAGTGTGCGGATCATTTATTTTCATTTCAACCCGCGAAATAAATAAGAAAAAAGCTGCATCCACATTGCTTGCATGAACTGCTCCATAAGGAATGAACTACAGTCCAACAGAGGTCTCGGTGTACCAATTTGCCAGTATTCGTCAGTACTGCTTCGCGATATCGTATTGAACGAAGTAGTGGAACCCGGTGCATGTAATTTTGCGTACTGATTCATATCTGTGCACAGATTGAAGCAGCCCAAGTAGAATAACAGAGCATAATGGAATTATCCTCTTCAGTGAACAGCCAGACAAGAATACCGTAAGATCTACCCGTGATAAATCGCCAGAGGTAGCTTATTTTGTGATAGCCTGTTCCACTCAGTTCAAGGCAGCTCGACCCAAGTCAGCATAACTGTGAATAATGACACCGCACATTCACCTCTACTGTTTATTCTGATTCTCAACTGTTTTTTTCTCTCCTTTTCTCATGTTTATGATAATGAGGCTTACAACATTGGCACGGGTAAAGGCTATTCCGTTCTGGAAGTCATTCATGCTATGGAAAAGGCTTCCGGTAAACCGATTACATACCAACTGCATCCCAGGCGCCGTGGAGATACCGACGCGATTTACGCAGATCCCACTTTGGCTAACAAAGAACTCGGTTGGAAAGCATTGTATGGTTTGGATGTAAGTTTATTTTATCACGTTTTTCCTATCTAATAGCTTATAACCCAACAGAGCATTGATATGATTTTGACTAGATGTTCAAAATCAGTTACTAATTTTTGGCTTTTCATGCTATATCCGTTTTTGTGAATCTGTACCGTACTGCGATGAATCGAGCGAACCGAAAATAAATGATATTAATTGCCAGACGTGTCTCACTGCACTGAGCCCAACTTCGTGATTGATCGGAATATAAAACGTTCGGTAACCGGAAGAAGTTGGTGGATAATGTTTGTGTCTTAGGAGTGGCATCAAAAGTATCCTTGGTGCGCAATAAACTGTCTCATCACTCTCTCTCTCTCTTTCGATATATATATATATATATATATATATATATATATATATATATAATAGAAAGTGTGTAGACATGTTAGATGGGATGGGTTAGCTGCTTCCTGTCACAATTGAAAGGATACGGTCGATGTCTCCTTGATTTCGTCTCGCATTTTCCGGTCGTGGCCAGGGTAGCTGAAGTGATTTCACAGATCGCTCGTTTTAACAAAGTGATGGATTTAACAGCCTAATCGCTCCTGCATCTGCTGTTCTCAAATTGATCTGACGGAATTCATTCTAGCTAGTGGTTCTGTGGAAATGACAGACGTATCACAAGGACGAGTCAATCTGGAATGGGCGAATATGCATTCAAAATATTCGAACAAGTTTACATTTAAACAGGATTCAACGGAGAAACGTAAATCTGACGCAGATTATTGGAAAATCTATTGGAATCCTGGGTTTCAGAAACGGCTTGACAAGGAGCCACAAAATCGGCGTATTTAAATAAATGTGCCGGAGAACTAGTTGAAAGTTCACTAGAGATGTTGGCGAAATTCGCTAGATGAACTCCACTCTTCGTAATAAATTCCTCTTTCCTGATTTTCGCGTTGTATGTAATAACACAAAGCTGAATGCAAAACAGCGAACAAGCTAGTTTCCAGTTATTCGTATTCATACCAATACATAAAAACAAATATAACTCAGCACAACGAAGGGGAATGATCATCCAAATCCGTCCGTGTACGTGTGTGTGTGTACATGTGAAATTGACCACAATGAGGAATGTTTGAGTGGTTGCACACGTGTCCGGGAACAAGAAATGGACCATGGAAGTTTAAAGGCTTTCACAAGTCGTTTCTGAATTCACAGGATTGCAGAGCCGAATACTCACGGCTTCGGCTGTGGCTAAGATGCAACACTTGAAAAGTATTGATTGCTTGCCCCGGACTTCGTAAATGATGCGTAATGCATTTATCACCTCTACTGAATGATTTGATTCAACAAGGTGTGAACACACAGCACTCGTAATTGTCTTAATTGCTCCAATGTTCAACCCAGCCGGGTGGTGTACACGAACACGTTCAGCTAAGCACTTAGTTGTGGGGCCAACGCACCTGGTGCCACAGGAACAGGTGAATGTATAGACACAAGAAGATGCTGCGGCATCTGACATTCTATCCTTCAGTACAATACACGTGATCGGTTTGGACTCGAACATAATTTGTAGTTGTGCAGCGTAGAATGTTCTACTGATTGCTGCTGTTAGTCTTCGTTGAATAACTTCAGTTTCCGTATCTCTTTTGAATGGTAAACGGGCATATATGAGCTTCTTTTCAACTACTGTCTGTCTTGGCCGATCTTCATGTCGTTGTGTCGTCTTGTCAATGAACCGTTCAGGATAGCCGATTTTCAGAAATACACTCCTCAAAAATCGAAGTTCATTTTCTATTGTGTCTTCCGGGCAGATTTTCCTCGCTCTATTAACCAAGCAACGTACTAGATTTCTCTTCACTTTGAGCGGTACGAAACTGTGAAAATGAATATACTGACCGTCGTCAGTTGCTTTCCTATGCACTGACAACTGGACGAAACCATCACTTCGACGGCTTACACAAACATCTAAGTAGGGCAAACTGTTTTCCTTTTATTGTTCCACAGAGAATTGGAAATTTGGATGGCCTGTGTTAAATCTGTTAATTAGTACATTTGTACCAATTTTGGTATTCACTACACATACGATATAGTCCACGTACCGTTTGTATAAGGTGCAATCCTTGGTTGCTGACGTGAGTTGGTTACTTCCCAGTTTTGCCATGAAAATTTCAGCAAGACTGGAACACAAAATTCTGTTGAACTTGAAATCAGTCACGGTAATTGAACTGCGATCCAATGGCTCTTAGACTTATTTGACTTTGGTCACCGGGATGATTTAGCCCGAAGCTCAGAAGTCCGAAATCAGTTAAGTATCCAATATGGATCATTATGAAACCGATTAGGATAGAACTTACGAAGGTATTTTTCGCCAGTGGAAAATAAATGCTGGGAGCATTTCTTTTTTTTATGGTTTGTCTAAATGTTTAACAGACAGGAGCAAGAACGAAGCGAGAACATTTGGAGAATGCTATGTTGTCTAACAGTTCAACAACTAACTAAAGTGAATGTTGGTCCCACCGGAGTAAAAAATGGTGGTTTATTTCGAGTGCGTGATCTGGACTTCAAGGTAATATGAGCGCGGTTCGTTAATTATCCCTTCTCTTTTCATCCCAGTGAAGAAAAGCTTACGGAAAACCAGAAAAATCCGCTACTTCGTTAAAGAGTAAGGGATGACATCGTACGAGTACATCGAGCACTAGTTATTTTGGTAGTCATGTTTCCTGCTGTTCCTGGGAATGGCGACCTTTTTTCGTATAGCTCATGTAAAAACGGTGTCATAAGAAGATCTAGTGTGCAAATCCAATTTGAATAATAATGTTTACTGTACCGGGATAAAACAAAAAAACATTCAGAGCAATCAGTACATATTCAGGGAGATATGATAATAAATTCCCATGCGCCATCTCAAACAGGGGTGGAGAAAAGTTGCCTTAGTCTTCGGTCGATCGAAAACCAACAGAGGTGCCTACGCGTAGCAACCGCAAAAATATTCGAATCCCATCGTAAGTCGTTTCGGGCATCGATTAACTTCGCACGAATTGTGGTGAGGCCTAGGGGGGATACAAATAAGTCACTCGTAAGGAGAAATTTCCGAATAGACCCATTTTAGTGACCTTGAGATCACAAAACTCATCATCCCAGTTGACAGGGGCTGTAAAAAAAACCGATCAACGGTATTAGTGTAGTGTTACGAGCGGGACCCTGAACAAAGTAAAATTCACCGGGCTACAAAAATGAAAGCTCCTTGTTTTTTATTCGCTAACATTTTCACAGCAGTGAAACTCCTGGGAGTTATCATGACTGATCTGATAGAATTTCTTATCAGGATAAGATTGAGAATTTATTTCCAGTGTTTAAGAAGGAAGACCAAATCTTTCTTGAATAACAGAAAATTTCACCGCGGTGCAGTCTGGTACGTGGGAGATGGATTAATTCAAAAAACCATGATGTCTACGGAATTTCGACATCACCTGTAATGCAGGTTGGAAAATAAATATGGGGAAAAAACAGCTTCCTGATGCACTCCTGTATTATTCACTAAAGGTTTGAATGTTTTAAAACTCCGTCTTCTGCACCAAAACGTTTCTTGGTGAAATAATCAGACAGCGATTCTAATAGGGGTATGGACCATCCAAAGGATCCCGGTTTACGCGGGAAGAAGCATTGCGGAGTAGAGTCGAAATTGGATGAGTAGTTAGGGAGGGTGTTCCGTACAAACTTCGCCGATGCGTCCAAGGATTTGATAGCATTGTGGACTAGAGAAGTGATAGCACCCACGGTGGACCTGTTTGTTTTTACAAGGAAACTGAACGAGGTCGTTGGGATCATCCATGGAAGAAGAATTCAAATGTTTAGGAATGTCATGCTCTGTAACATTAAGATAAGATGAAGTTAGACCAACGCTACGGAAACATCTAGCTGAGGCACTAAAATTGCAAGGTTTGAGTATCGGAACAATAGTGACGCTTATCCGGCAGTCAGGAATAGAGTAAGAGCACAAAGATTCGCTGTAAAGAGAAATACATCGGTCAGAGTCAAGCAAGCGTGTCTCAAAAGTGGTGACGACAGGTCACCAGGACCAATACGTGAGGTTATTTAGAGGCACGAGTGGGTGTCAACACTTCTTTGTGGGACGGGGTTATGCGTATGCTATCTTCTTTGTTGATAGAAATGGGAGCTTTGATAGTTGGGCGGCTGAATACGCTGCTAAGACTGTCAACGTTCGTAGCACAGCTCACTTTTTCCGTTTACTTTCTACACAGAAGACCTATGTCTTGCCATCTGTGGTTACTGTTGTAGCTGCGTAATAGTTGCCTAGCATACAGCTTGCAAGTGTGTTCGATTTGTTTCTTAAAACAGAAATGCACCTTACTTTCAGTTTACTTAGGTGTTTGTAGAAATTCTCCTTCCGTCTTCTTTGTGGTTTTAGCGTAGGAGAAGTAGCACAACCGTTACAGAGGGAGATAGTTTCTAGGGCGTAACACATGTTGAAAACTAAATTGATAGTCTTTACGAAATGTCTGACATTACTACTTAGTGCACTCCTTTGAGTCAGTTCATTGCCAGGCCTAATATTCTAAGGAAGTTATTTATCAATTTTACCGGTATAATTCATTAGTTGTTCTCTTTTCAGAAAATGTGTGAGGATCAGTGGCGGTGGCAGTGTCAAAATCCACATGGATACGGTGACGAATTCAAGTCCGGTGATCATTAGAAAACGTATTCCTGATTGGTTCCACTGATCCGAACTTTTCA
This sequence comes from Fasciola hepatica, assembly GCA_948099385.1. Classification (NCBI taxonomy): domain Eukaryota; kingdom Metazoa; phylum Platyhelminthes; class Trematoda; order Plagiorchiida; family Fasciolidae; genus Fasciola; species Fasciola hepatica. Next base: position 7,192,168 of record CANUEZ040000063.1, read on the forward strand.
TGACACTGTTAGATAATTTATTGTATGCTTTATCTTTCCATCGGTGATCACAACAACTACCACTGTGAAATGCCAAGGTGAATGATTTCCTTCAAGCCCTCCCGTTTCATCTGAGCATATTCTGACACATACGCACTCAATTACAATTGATCCAGTTCACTAAATTGCACTAATCGTATAAATGCTTTGCTTACTGAATCTAATCCACAAGCTTCTTTGCAGACTGCACCGATCTTTGTAGTAGTTTGTTATGTTGCATTCGGTTGTGTAACTCTTCAGTACACAACCATTATGAAGAACGACCCTCTTCGCGCCATTTATTCGTCCGCTTACCTGATGTTTTTTCTGGCCTACGATGTGATCTTAACATGTTTTCGTCTCTGTGAAACAGTATCCAATCTATTGTTCAACCTACACATAAAACATTTACAGAGAGCAGCCACCCGTTGTCAGTTTGTTCATTTTGTGATGTGGGAAAAGATGTGAAAACCTTTCCAGTGTGCTGCTTTTGAATTCCAGTTCATGAGATCCACGGCTCGGTGTGGCAGCCAGTGCCATACTTGCATTCAGTCTATTTCCTGATGTGCATAGTTTTCCTGGATTGACTTTTTACTCTTGTTGCATCGACGTAAAACTGTATGACATGGCGAGTTGCTGACCAAAACCCGAACTAGGAAGAACGTAACTAATGGTTGAATTACCTGAAGGTAGCTTGCGTTTAACCTATCGATTTGAGATAGGAAGCTGAAAGAAACTGACTTACCCTGTTCACCTCAATCCACATATGGACGACTATTTTTTCTCTCATTATACACGGGGTACGCATATGTTCTCATTAGTTTTATCAGACTTTAGTAAAAAAAGGCCGGTGGGAATACTCACTTAGAACCCCCTGCATCCCCATATCTTGGAATGCAGTCAACCAAAGACCCAGTGCACATCATCGCCGAGAAGACGTTTCAGAGCTATTTCGGTTTCCTTATCGTCCCCAGATCTTCCGACATCAGTATGTTCCAGATTTTTGTTACTTTACTGAATGGTTGATTGACCACAGAAAGTTTCATTTGTTCATCTGGGGGTACAACGAGTAACTCAGACAGTTCCGCCCAGGGTTTTCAATCCAAATAAACTTAGGTATTGCGACTGAAATGGTGAAGCTTCTGGGTAAGGTTCCTTAGATTGCAAAAGCCCATCTTCGTTTAGAGGATGGTGGTAAAATGTTCTCAATCCAGTTTGACCTCAAGGGAAACCATGCATAGGTAAGATCCAAGACCACGATATTGCACTTGAGGGTCAAGATGAAAGATGTGTGACATTCTTAAAAAAAAAGTTGGTCTACCAAATGAACCAAGAGTGACTCTGAGCGTGCTCGGAGTAGAAGCGCAGATCTTGTTTGTGAGGGCTCTAGTCTTCGTATTACTCCGGAATCTTGCAAACAGACACAAGGTTAGACAGATAAAAAGGCATTTCTTGAGGACTGTACGCCGTGTTTGTCGGGCCACTCAACATGCGCACGATCCCACTTCTGTATCAGATCGTTATGCTCCTGATCTTGAACGCGTCAATCTGCAAACCGATCGAACATGGAGACTGCAACAGCACCAGTGATATGTCACTAATGAATGCATTGGGCTCGAGAAAGGTATTGACGGTGGACCCTTTGGAGTAGGACACTATAGAACACCAGTATCTTAGCAACAATCACGAAGAAGACCCTTCTGTTCAAGAAGTTCTGCATTCAGGGAAACAACATACACTGGAGGGCGAAGAAGGAGAGTTCTGGACTAGGTTCACTGAGGAGCTAAACTTCAACCTTCTTATTTGCTGTCACATGTTCGCTTCAGGCCTGAGGAGAAAGAGGTCAACGAGCTTCAGAGAAGAAAACTACCGCTAGGCTTTGATAAACTAAAATCTGAAAAGTATTCGTCAAGTTTATGCTTTGAATCTGGATACCTATTGCAAAATGACACTTCAGTTAGCATTTGGTTCCTTGCAAAAATTGAAACTGAAAGTATTGCACACCGGTAATTCGCTGGTATTGGTGACGCAATAAGTCGATTCCGTTTCTTGGTTGAGTCAATACGCCTGCGAAAAAATCGCGTGTGATTTCAGTTTTTGGGGTCTAGCATCACAGTCGAGGCTCATACAGATATGGGAGATTGTTAGATTTTGACTAATCAGTTGAGTTATGAGGTGATTCACCATGCAGTAGCAACGCTCAACTCACCATAGAGTAACCAATGTACAGCTATCCTATATGACTTATAAGGAATCAACAATTGCCGCACTCATCAACCGAGCCCCTGCTATCAGGACTGGAACCCCGAAGTGAGCGATTGTGAGTCAAACACCTAACCACAAGGTTATCGGGACTGGCTCTTAGCGGCTTGTTGAACATCACCAGTCCCGCCATTCGGTCATTGGTTTTCCGAAAATTTGTTTAGGGTTGTCGGCCTCTTTGGGTTTTGAACCCAATCCTGAACATCATTCACAGTTTAGTACTGTGTGCACTCTATTAGATAAAGACAAGTCGGATAGAACTAAAGGATGCAACAAACAGATGCGGTAAAATAAACTTTCATATGTACCCAGTAATTAGTGGTTCATTCCACAGATAATGAACAGGTGCTGTTTTTGCAGACCGTATATCACGGCATTAGGATTGCCCTTTTTCGTCATTCCTCTCCAATTTTGTAATGCAATTGATTCTTGAGATAGTCCTATCATCGTGTGAGAATAGTGGCAGTAAACTGTCTGACTTGGAGTTCGCAGATGATGTTGTTATTCTGAAGGAAGATCCAAGTAAGTTGCAAGTTCCCCTAGATAGCCTAAATAGCAGTGTAGGGATGTTTGGGATGATGTTGCAGGACTAGGTTGGCTCTCTACCATATCTTGTGTCGGCAAGGGAAGCTCTAGCTGAGGTAGACCAGTTTTTTAACTGACCAGTTGCATCTCACCAGGTGGGTGGATGTCGGATGAAGTGTCATTGCGTATACAGAAGGCGCTTTTGGATTTTGGCAACCTCAGTCGTCTGTGGCACCAGTGTGACATCAGTTTGTCTGTCAACGGCAGAGCGGGCAGATCGCCGGTTGGGTCCGTTCTTTTATGTAACTCAGAAACGTGGCCGTTAAGGACAGAAGATAAGCAAAGACTGTCGGTGTTCGAGCATCGGCGTCCCCGTATCATTGCCCAAATATAGTGAAAACACCGTATCAGCAATGCTGAGGTTAGACGTAAGGTACTTCAGGTGAGTCATGAATCTAAACAGATTAGGGTGGCTGAGGCGTGTTTTGCATGCCCACCGATAGACCTGCTCAGCGTAAGCCGTTTTCTGAGGCCGGTACTGGTTGGAAGGTAGGTCGAGGTGGTCATTTTACGACATGGCAAAAAGGTATGAAAATCTTGACCAATGAACTTGGCCAAAAGGGACGCTTTAGATTTCCAGGTTGGGGTCCCCGTGATCCGCCTACCAGATGGTTGGAGACGTTAAGGGATATTGTTAGGTGTCGCTGTCAGTGGCGTAGTTGCACTCGGACTCCTTCTTTGTCCTCGTGATTTCCGCACAGTGATTTGATTTCTGGATCTTTTTCACGTACTGCTTCTATTCCTTTTGCCCTTGGCTTGAGGATGCTGGAAGGTAGCAACTGAAATCAGAGCACAGAAGTGCGAGGTTAGTGATTGTATAAACTGAAACGGAAACTGATTTCACGGTATGAGATGAACCTGCATTCGGTGCTCGATCTAAGCCTGCATGGCTTTGTTTAGTTCAGACTGCATCGAATGACAGCTGCCTTGTTACAGCTGTATTTCCCTTCACTCGACCTATCTTAAAAGTAGCATCATACCTATCAGGGAAAGGTTCATTTTATATTTGTATGATGAGGAATTAATTGGTAACGAAATGAAAGTGGGCTACTTGACGCTGGTTTTTACCACTGGATAAGATAACTCAGACCCCACTCTAGTCATTGTCAGATCTGTGTGATTCACGGTCCTATACTGATGAATGCACTGTGCAGCCACGCGTATTCGGTTGCAAGGTGACTCTGAAATGTTGCACTTTTGGTCCGGTGGCCCTTCAACAGTTCTTCTCTAATTCGGCACAGACCAAAAAAGGGGACGTGTCTTTTAGACGACAGGCTCGATATTTCATATCCCTCGCTATTCAGTATAGTTTACCCTTTGTTGTCACTTAAGTTTCCTGCTGGTCATGTGTGTAGTGATCTGTATTGTCCGCGTGTAATAGATTGTTTCACTTTGCATCATCGGCGTGGGTCAAGAGGCCAACAAGGCCGAGTTAAGATTGTGGGTACCTGGTTTAAATAGTCCGCGTCACCGGTCTTCCTCCATTTTTGCAATCATCAATTGGTAGCTCCTTTGTTTCTGAAATGTTCGTGCACATGTTGTTCATCAAAATGAAAGCTTAAAATCACTAGATTTCTTGAGAATAAACTAATCATGCAGTCACTCGCTTTGCGTGAGTGATGTACGGTAGGTTTTCACCGGGGGAGAAATTATTGAACTCATGTCGGAAATTAGATAAGGTTTAGGGAAATCTACCAGTTCATTGTTGCAGTGCTAAAACACCTTATGATCTCGGGGTTCAAGTCATGCGGTCATCGATCAGTTTCCTTTCAGCATCCTCTAATTAACTGTTACGTCCTGAAGTATTGTAAGAACTCTAACTTAAAAAAATACAAAATACGGCAAACATTATCATGATTATGCTTAAGACCTTATTTATTGTTTTATTACATATCGTTAATTTCCTCAACAGTTGAGAAAACACAATCTCATGCAAAGATGACATCACCCAAGCTGACAACGAGACGATTGCGGTCTGATCGTAAACCTTAGTGATCAGGGCTCAATAAGGACCACTGACCTGTGAGCCGCGAACTGCCCTGATATTGGAAACTGGGTAGAAGATAACGTTGCAGCTGACACCCGGTGGAAAACAGCATATCGGGCACCATTTATTGATTAAAAACAACTAGTGCAACATGTTGTACGTAATTTTGTCGCTAAAGATTTTTGGAAATGAAGTGACAACAGGAAGTGGACAGTAAATAACCATGGAAACACGACTTCGGTTTAGCAATGAGGGAGTAGATTTGACCTGTCACTCATCAGGGGAAAACAAAATGGAAAATGGAACTTTGCACATACATATAGTCTGGTTCAGCATTTACCGTCGGCGTTCAGATCATCATTGAAAACCACGCAAACATGACACAGCTATTTCATCCTTGTTAGGAATCATGCGCAGTGCAAAATGCACTGATTCTTCACTGGTATTGGAACACAGGTCGAACGATTTTGAGTCAAATAGCTAATTCCCAGGCTGTCCGGGCCGGTACCAAATGGTTTATTGAACATATACGCTACATGATATTGCACCTTTCATTCACTGATTTTGAACGGTCGAAGCCCGTTTCGTGCTACTCCTGTGATGGATGACCTCTCTACCGGGGCCTAAATGCAATAAAAGTATTCCGTTGTGGGCAACCTACAGAGCTGGATTTGCAAGTGCACATAAGTATCAGAGAATTAGATTTACCATAATAGGATTCATCATTTAGTATCAGTGCTCAGTTGGGGCTCAGTCGATGTGCACCACAGCTGGTGATTCCTAAAAAGTCAAATGAATCAACTCTGCGCAGTGCCCCTTCAATGGTTGTCAATGGGGATTTGAGCGCTGACCATGCATGACGGATCATATTATTGCAAAGTCTATTATCCTACTATTCACATGCGCTTTGTATATTTGTTGATCATTCTGGGCTACAAAGTAAATTCACAGACTCCCAGATGGAACTGGAATTCTGGTACCTAGGACAACGAGTTCTACATGTTAGCAATAGAACGTCCAGATTGGTTCTCAATGGACCGTACTTGATTATCTCAGTAGTCGTTTTCAAGCAGCCTTTTATGACACATCTGCTTCTATGTTTCAGTATGACAGAACAACGCGCGTTATTCCCCTCTTCAGTTTCCGGTCACTGGTTTAGTGTCTCTACGCCTGGGCTTTCATCATGGATATGTCGGTGTCCCATATCATTGCGAAGCATGGTCACTCTGAAATCTGATGAGAATTGAAATTTCATATTCACGGCCCACTTAGTCTTTACACACTGCTTGTGCTTACATTTGCAACGACGAGAAGAGATAACCCTCATTAGTGCCATGGGATTTGTTCTGTAGTCAATAGATGAAGAAATACAGATGTAATTAAGTGATAGATAACTGAATTGACAAAGCACATTGTGAAATGACTGACCAAACCCTATCACCTTTCAACTCATCACTGAAAACCACGGAAACACCGTACAGAAATCGTACTTCATAGTAGTCGATCTCCGTGCCAACAGCCGATTGTTGCCGTTAAAATCCATAGAGAGAATTGCGCTATATCATACAACGTTGATGTTAAGCTAACAGTTGAGAATCAGCCTGAGCAGCCTCCTTGTTAGGTATTTAGACTCAAAATCAGCCACCCCGGGGTTCCAGTCCTCGTTGGAGCTCAGTGAACGTGCACTGCTTATGATTCCTAACAGGTCATATAGGACAGCCTCGATGGTTTTCAATGGTGAGTTGAGTATGCATATTGCATAATGATCCCTCTCATGATCAATCTTAATTTCCTGTCACTGTCCACAATGAATGCCAGATAAACTCGGCATTTTCTCATTACCCTGCTCACCGTTTTGATCTTACCCTGCCTTGTCTCGATGAAAATATGTGATATTCCATTGGGATAATCACTGTTCAAATAGTGCACAGCCTCACACAAAGCTTAAAGATCATTTGGTGTAACTTTCGCCTTTAATTTGACTTTGGTACCTTTTTCTAATAAAGCCACCGGTAGTACCTTTCTGATTAAAACTAAATTTGAAAATTGTGATGTACACTGAGATGAAACAATTTCCAGCGAAATCGCCACCACAGTTTGTAAGGCATCTTCGGTTTACGGATTTTTTTCGTCCACTTCATCCTCTGTGGATTTTATTAAATCCTTCATAAATTTGTTTTTACTTTATGCTTTTATGCGACTATCCCCTGCGGGGGCATAAGTTGGCTTCTTGAATATTTCTAGTGGTAGCTATCCACGAGTTCCGGTCCACGGCAAAGTCTGCACACCGTAAAATCCAGTTGTTTCGCCAGTCGCGTACTCCGAAGACCGACTGAAGGCGTAGATGATTTGTCTGCCATATTAGTACTAACATGTGTCTTCGGTTGGCCACAAAGGCCGCATTTCCAGTCTGAGCTGGGTGATGGCAGTAGGCTCCTCTTCATAGGTTCCGTTTCGGGTCGTCGAAGGACGTGACCGAACCACTGTAGGCGACGTCGTTGGAGGAAAGAATAAAATCGTTCTGTATTCGCACAGTGGTGGCACAGCGGAGTTTGAGACGCGATTATATTAATTGACTTTGGCCATGTAGCAGAGGCACAAGTGAGCAAAGCTTTCAATCCTTTTTGCATCGTCTACTCACAACAGCCTAGTTTCGCATGCGTACGTAAAAACTGCGTGGAAGGTAGCTCCGTATAAGAGAAGGGCCGTGTGAAGGCTTATTTCACTTGGAAACTACAATGATCTGTGAAGTAGTAAGAACCATCCCAATACGTATTATACAGGAAGGTTAATCTCGTCCCCGACCTGGTCTTTTGGTTAGATAGTAGAACCTAAATAATTGAAGTGGTACACCTGTCCCGAAGGTTCGCCACTGACAGGTATAGGATATGTCAGGCCTTGCAAAGCCGTGCAGAATTTCATTTTTGTTTACTTATCTCCGGACCAACGACCTTGGCTCCACATACAATACGATCGAAGACCGGCTGTAAAGTTCCGGGATCTTCTCTTAGAATGACAGTGCCGTCGCCGAGGTCGTCGTTGAGGTCTATAACCGAAAACTTGAGGCCAGGTTGCATTCCTTGGAAGTTGTTGAAGGTGCGACGCATTATACAGCCTATGGTGTAGTCAGATATGGCTGGTGATAGAGGGCACCCTTAGCGGACGCCGGAGTGGAGTCGGAACTCTGAAGACTCTTCGCCGTAGGCGCGGACACGTGCCCGTGTTCCCGAGTAGTACGATCCTATAAACCTTGTGTACTTCTCGGGCATCCTGTCGCTTCGCAATAGGCTCCAGGGTGACTCTCTGACGATGGAGTCAAATGCTGCCCGGAAGTCAATGAACCACGCTGTGGTGGATTGCCGAAACTTTTGCGATGTTCTATAATTCGCCGGAATGTGAAGCTCTGGTCACACACTGGTTGGAGCGTCTTCGAGAGTTACGAACAGCGACAAAGCGGTTCCAGCATGAGAGCCCCGAAAAGCCTAGCCATTACATCGATGAGGCTGGTATCCCTGTAGTTTGCACCAAGAGTCTTGTGGCCCTTCCTGGTATAAGAAGTGGGATAGAGGTTGGCCAGTCTTTGGGAGAAAACTTCGGTGTCCCAGATATGAAGGAATAGCATACACAGAGGATCCAACAGAACTGGCGGACAGTTCTTGAGGACCTCTTCTTGTTTTCCTTTCTTTGAGCTGCGATGACAATTTCCAATTCGTTGGAAGGCTTGAGGTAGACTGCTTACGGTTCTATATCGCTCGGTGCGGTTACAAAGACGAATCGGATGGGAGGACGGTTGAGCAGCTGACTGAAATGTTCGATCCATCTTCGAAGCTTCCGGTCGCAGCCCGATATGAAGTGGCCGCTATCGCCACGTAGTGTGGGAGAAGGAGGTTGAGCCTTCTCCAAAGAGGTGTGGATGAACTGAGAAATCTTCCCAAAGTCTACAACAGCGCCTGCTGTTCTCATCCGGCTTGCCATTTCAGACTAATATCCTTTACGGTCACTCCTCGCTGAGCGTATAGCTTCTCGGCGAAGGTTGTGGTAATCGGGTGAATTCCGGATTCTCGCGTCCCTAGCCTTAGCGCAGCAGTCAAGGGTTCCTGAAGAGATCCAATCGTTCGTATACCACTTTGCCTTGCCCAGCTGTTCAACTGAGGTACTGGCGATGAATACTTTTAGCCCTGTCCTTTGCTTATGTACGCTACCGTCATCGTCGATCGCAGTTAGTATGGACGAGATCGCGTTTGACACGGCTTGAACTTTGTTTGAGATTGTTAGCTTGGAAATATCCACTCTGCAGTGGAAACGATATTTTTCCCATACTGAAAGGTGAAGTTTGAGACGGGCGCGTACCGTGTGCGGTCTGCGCCGTTGGCATTTTCCGTTACACTCAAAAACTGCGCAGCAAGTTGTAGCCAAATTGGTGCGCTGCTCTACGGCCGTTAGAGTGCCAAGTCAGAAGGTGCCCTTTTGGAGGCTGAAAGCGGGTATTGGTGACGACCAGTCGATTGAGGTCTGCAAACGTGACCAGGCGATTGCTATTTTCGCATCGCTAGTCGAGGCCAAAGTCCCCCAGTACACCTTAGGTCAACTCGTCTTCTGGTTCCGTGCCGGCGCCTCAATCTCCTGGAATAAGCAGGACACCGCGCCTGGGAACCCGACTGATTGATTTCTGAAGTTCACCGTAGAATACTTCTTTGGTGTTTGGCTCAGCACGTGGTGTTGAGGCGTAGACTGTAATTAAGGTCACGTTAAACGGAGTGCTCCTTAACCGTATCACAGCTATTCTTGGTGAGACTGGTTCCCAAGAGATCAGGGCTTTGTGACCTCGACTGTTCACTGCGATCGCGACTCCATGAAGCCCGGAACTGCCTACTGGTCTATTTTGGTACATCTAGTAGGACGCGCCCGTTTGAGGGACTTGAATATGTTGGATTCTGGAGTTGGGTAGGTATTTTTCGGATAGACAAGCTATGCCAATTCTATAGTCGTAGAGTGTGTGCACGATAATGCACTGTCTACCTGTATCTAAAAGAGTTCTCAAGTTCCAGCAGGCTAAGTGGACTCGTAACCTTGTGTTCAGGTTTAGGTTCCCGGCTCCTGTTTGGATCACCCCGGCCACTGGGGGAGAACAGGGTGCGTCGCTTATGGGGACGCATAGCATGATCAGAGCTAATTGTAGAGGCAAAATCCACGAAGAGACTTGGAAGTAGTGTACGGAGTGGCACCCCTATCATAACTTGGCTTTTGTTCTAGGTGTCACCTCTAGTCCATGCACAGGCAAGTGCCACCTGTTTGGTAGAAGGAAGTTTTTGTGTTGGGAGTCCGTGACTGTTCGACTGGCATTTTGGATGGTGGTCTACCAAGCCGGAGTGGCTAGCGCGTCGAAGTAGTCTTGCTGCATGGTCGCCGGTGGCTCTCTAGGAGCTCGTTCGTCATTTGGTAGGGGTGACCATGGCCGAGGGGTCCATGCAACCCTGCTGATTGGACGGATTTCTTTGATAGCCGTTGGATTCAACAGGTCCCGTCCGCTTATGCAGAAGCGTCCGTCTTCGCATGCTCAGCGCCGTTGAACTGAGGTTTTTAAGCCTTGGTTACACTCCACCTGATTTGGCCTTCCTGTCATATAGTTTCCCGGGGTGTGACCGCTGATGCTTGCCCCATCTTCGTGAAGCCACAGGGGAGAGTTAGGTAGATGATGGAGATCAAAGAGACGGGAAATACCCCAGGGGACACGAAAGTCTACCAACTCAGAGGTGTTACTCCTCTCAGGTACCCCATACACCCTAAAACGTAATCAGTCGAACTATTATTGTATTTCCTTTCAATAATCAGTTTCATCGATTTTTTGACGCATTTCTGAATTGATAAAAATGGTTGCCAGTCTCGGCAAGACGCAAGTACATAAGTGAACTCCACCTACGCTTTAGCATTTATGTTTATATGATAGACCTATGCAAGCTGTATGTCGACTTTTCAACCATTAGGCACAAAAATGGAAGGCAAACATAAGAGAAATTTTATAAACGTCAAAATATTTGGGTAGATACCCATACATAGGTTGCATCTGAAGTATGCTTCAATACAAGGGAGAGGGAGGGGGGGTGGAGAAAGGAAAACCAGGTTAACTATTAGGTTTTGTAAGCCGCTCGGTTTTTTCCTTGTTCAAGCAAAACTCAATACGCTGATCAACACCTTCGGTCAGAAGAGTATCAGTGGGGATAGATGAAACGTGACTTATAAATCCCGGAGCAGAGTTTTAATGCCCTGCCTCACGAGACCGGGAAAAATTGCGGGGTTACGATAAGGCACGATAAGGAGAACACATGGGTACACAAACTTGGAAACAACTGACTGCGGTGACCGAAACTGTCTGAGTCGTTTTACTTGAAAGGAGAGAAGTCGCAGTTTTCCGGTAAAGTTTTGACTGTGAGTTTTCTTCAAAGTTAACTCCTAGAAACTTCGTACAGCCCACTATAGATAGTGATTCAGAATTTAGAAAACCATAATCCGTGAGAAAAAGAAGACGGGAATCGCTGCAAACAAATTCAAGGCACTTCGAAGGGTTAGGTTTTAAACCAGATCGGGCGGAGAGATTTTCTGTTTGTGATAGATTTTACTGAGTTTTTTTAAATCGGAGGGTTCGGAAATAACCCAACAAATAACAACATCTTCAGCATGTTTAAATACCTCAGACAGGGAAGAAACTGGTAGGTCGTTGTTATACGTGGAAAATAAGAGGGGAGACAACACAGCACCCTGGAATACTACAAAATTGTTAACAAGGGGTTTAGAACATTTGTACTCCAACTTGGCTTTCTGCATTGGGCTGGGAAAATAGTTGAAGAGCCAGGCAAGAATTTGTGATGGACAACTGAGAGCTTTAGGCTTTTGAAGAGGAAGAGGAGAACGGCGTAATGAATCAGAGGCTGAGGAGTAATCGAGAAACACCGCTAACCGATGCAGTGGATCTGTCTAAGGACTTAGGAACAAAGTGGAGTAGCGAAGCAATGGATCTACAAGTGGGTCTTTTAGGTTTGTGGGCAAACTAACAAAGATCCGGAGGTATATCCAGGTAGGTTTGAAGTCGACCAGGTGTAGCTTTGTCTGCAATTTTCAGTGCTGCCGATGTGAGAGTTATCTGACAAAAAAACCTTTCTGGGCCGGCTGTGTTGGAGCCCTTGGGAATTAGAACAGTTGTAACAGATCGCCAAAAATCAGTCTGATAAGAATTCATTCAACTAAGTTGCAATGGATTCCGCAAACTGAGTGGCCCCGTGCCTGAAAATTGCCCAAGGAGAGGCCATTCGGACCTACAGAAGAGGAACATTTGGACTTCAGAAAAATTTCATATACATCCAAAATAGACAGAGGTTCAAAGTTTGTACCAACAAATGGAGAATACGATGGAGGACAATCTTTGGAAGGATGTATGGAAATAGAATCGCACCGCCTAAGTTCTGCCAACTAAACAAAAAAATGGATTTTTGGAGCTTCGGAAGTTTTCTCTAATGGGCTATTTTACTCGAATTCGTATTCACGCAACATTTCAACTGAATGATATCACACGAATATCATGCTGATGTTGACATGACCATATCAAATGGGTAGTTCAACACTACTTTTAGTGTCATCTTGTTCTCATGCTTTTGTTTAATCCCTCCTAAACTCCCTCTCTCTCTCTCTCTCTCTCTCTCTCTCACACACACACACACACACACACACACACACACACGTAGGAAGTACATCAATTTGATGTTCATGTTAAACGCGCGTGCATTCGCACTCTATTGTGGCCATCGGTCTGTCGGAGTTTCATTTGTTACTCCACATACTTTTCTTGGTAACCTTTCTCTCCTTTTTCCCTACTAAAGTCACGATCTAGGGCTTCTAATCTGATATTTCAGTGAGATCCGCTTGTTAGTCTATCGATCTATCCCATGCTGACCTGAAGCGATAGAAGTGTTCTGCTTTTGCTAGTTGATGCGTTCGATTCCATACCTGCATCATTCTGGTTCCCCATAACTAAAACATTCACCTACGGTGAAAAGAATTGAAAGTCATGCACATCTCTGTCGTATCAAAGGTCAACCGCCTACTAGTTCTGCATTCGGGATAAATTTGAAAGCTTGCTTTAAAGGAAGAAAAAGTCAATATGTCAGGGAAAAATAAAGTTGTCAGAGAAATACTAAAACAAGTGAAGGTAATCAAAAAGAGTTACTCAAAGAAGTCACTGCAACACCCAGCATGGCCTCAATCGGACCCCTCTAATTTGATACGTGTGTCTTTACAGTGACCTTGGGGAGAGCCTCAAACAACTCCCTAATCTTGTCGATCACCTGGGACTTGTCAGCACTGAAGCACTGCGGTTAGTGTCCTTCTCAACCAAGTCCCAAACGTACATGTGTTTTCGAAATTCATTAGACTAGTTGACTTATCCTTAATGAATTTATCTTTCCTCAATTGTTTGCACTATGTCATAACACAGGGCAGATATACGAAATTCTATAGAAAGTGATATTGATGACGCAATTTCTGCGGTGATCCATGGTTGGTTGAAATTGTGTACCCGCCAAGATAAGTCAACCTCACACTGAGAAATCAAAAATTAGTGAAATGTTGGGTATATCCTATCGGTAAAACTATGAAGATAACAAAATTCGCCGTAGGTGGTTTTCGTCGCAGTTAAATACGTGTTGCTTCTAGAAGAAAAGGCTCTTTCCGAACTGTCTACAATGTGTCTTCTCACAAGAAAGGAGCAAAGCCAAAGTAAACACATTTGGAGCACACCATTCTGTCCCGGGTTTCAAAAGCAAACCCACAGTGGATGGCAATCTTACCGGAGTAAACCTTTTGATTTACTTCGGATGCCCGATCCAAACTTCAACGTTACATGAGAGCGGCCCATTAAATACCTATTATCGCATTACGTTGAACACATATTCACATAAAACCAAGAAATTCCGATAATTTAGCAAAGAGACGAGGGTTGACCTCGTGCGAGGTCACCGAGAACCTGTTCTCGTAATACATATTTCTCGGAGTCCTCCTATAAACGCCAATGATCTTTTGCGTTACATGTGAAAAAGATTGTGTCCCAAAAAGGTGTGTGAAGACCTAACACATCCGGCTTGGATAGTGATTTTAGCAGCACTAGGAAGAATGTTTAAACCAGAAGATTTGTTACCGAATGCTTCTACCTATTGAGAAAAAGAACCGGGAAAGGCAAAGTATTTTAGCGTTCGACTTTTTGGAAGCCAGCCATTTGGACCGCTTTCTAGATCACTTTGTTCATCGATGTTTTTTTGTACGATCTGTAGCCGAGGTTTTGAGGCTCACCAAAACGTCCTTCGGGAAATGAAACTTCAGAAGAAGCACATTCTAATGACACTGAGATTGCAAAACTTACCACTCCGGTTGATATGCGTCGCAACTGGTGTCGACCAACCTTATTGGTGGAGTACTTTAGAAGACACCGTGAAGAAAGCAAAATTAATTGTTTTCAAAAAACGATAGTCCCATGGCCGTCAGACCATAGACATTTTGACGAAAACTATCTGGCTTCAGAATAGTGCGACAGGGCATGTCTCATATGAGGCTACTCATTTCATAGACGTGGACATATAAATCCATTTCTTATGCACTTTTACCGTAGCGAAACAATTGTAAATTCCAGTTACTCAATATGTTCAATTTCCTAAAAATAGCACTTCTTTGAAAATTAATGAAAATTTATTCCTAGAGTTTAAGGAGTAGGTTATTCCACTTTTCCAAAAGTAACAAAATTTTACTAAGGTGTAACACTGCATGTCGTAGATAGATTATTCCGAAAAGCCACGATGTCGAAGGAATTTGAGAAAAATCTGCCGTAATCTATCGGATGCCAGTCAGTAAAGTCAGCCGGGGGGAGAGGGGGGCGGCAACAATCTGGGCTAGTGAAGTAAAAGTTCTCATACAACCATTTCTGAATCTCCGAGATGTAACTACTTCCTGAATCTTTTTCCCCCGCATTTGACCCTCCAGAAGCTACCCTCTCGAAAATAACCTGGGCCAACTTTTTTAGAATCAGCCAAAAGCCTTTAAAACTGACCATGAGACCCTCTTCATAGACCAGAGTTTGCAACACGTATTCCCTACTGGATGTGGCTAAATACCATCACAGTTTGGAGGAGTTTCGTCTTCAAGACTTGGGGAACCCTCGTCGGATTGTTGGGGGGGGGGTGTCGTTGTGCAACTGGTCCTGATGAGAAAACTCTACAGCTTAGAACCAGATTGTCGCTGGTTTAACCGTATGTTTTATTTTGTTTTCTTCGGACGGCTTTCTCAAGCCTTTGCTTTAAGAATCTGACCTTCGTATCTCTTGTATTACCGGTAGCGGACGTCCTCCCTCGTTCAAGGCCTGCTCTAGGTTGAAAGTTCTATCATTTCTGGCGCCACAGAGAACCCTTCCCCCTTTCTCTTTCTCTCTTTTATTCGAAAGAAATCAGAAAGTCTTCTGTGTTCTTCCTTGAAATCCGCCGTTGTGTAGTACTTGTCATTGATCGTCACTTCATGTCTTATTGTTCTCCTAGTCATTATTCAATGAGTATAGGACAGCTGTCACAATGTGGGAATCTTGAAGTCCGGCATGAATCATCCTAACGCAGGTCCACTTTTTCCAACATTCTGATGACTTCCATTTGTATATGTCAGTTAACTTTGGCAATTCTTTTATTATTCACAATTATTTATCATTCGAAAGCAGAAAGATACTGCCTGTGAGAATGGAAATTCAAGAAAAAAATAAATTAGATGAGGTCTTCTGCAATTTATCCCGAACAACCTGTGTCACAAAGCCACTTCGGAATGTGGACTTATGGTTAGTCATGGTCACTTGTCCCATACTGTCTGTATCACTAATGTGCAGTAAAATGTATCGAGAAAAGTAAAATCTACCGTTTCACTGAATACTTAAAAGTGAACCCGTCATGTCAGACGCCTATGTGATTGTGGGACTTAACTGAGAGAAGAGAGGAGGAGAGGGATACAGACAGACAGGCAGAGAGAAAAAAAGAAAGAAATCACATCTTCGCTTTAGGCCACCTGAACTGAACAAAACACTGTTTAAATAGAGAATCTCTCTTACCAATAGAAGCCTACTTAGTTGATTTTCTTCTCCATATGAAACAGGCAATTGTCTTAATGTTTTCGCCGAGTACGGAAAAAGGGTTAGCCGCTCAATCGCATTGATTGCACTACCTTGCACTCTCTCCCTCTCGTTCACTTTCTGTTTCGTGATGACAGATTCACTCTTATGGTCTTTTGTCGTGAAATGAGGTTATCTGAATTAGTTAGTCTGTACACGAGTACGCGAACACAAAAAGCACACGACTGCACACACACACACACACACACACACGGCGAGATGGTACAGATTATCAGTATTAGTGCTGGTTCTGTAATAGTGATTATTACAATCATGATGATTATGACGACAATGATCAATTTTGTCGTCTTACGAACAGAATTATCACATGGTCCAGCACGCCTGTGTGTGTATGGGGTTTTCTGAATGCGGTTAAACAAGGCTGATTATCTGCTGCGTTGCTATTGTTCGTCTCTGTTCGTCTGTATGTGGTAATGTAGGTATGAAATGAGGCGACTATATACAATTGGTTGCACGCACATAAATACAAACACACACAATTCGTCTTTAGTAGGCTGGTCCGCGAAATGCTGAAAGCAAACGTCCGTGACCGAGTGAGATAGTTACAGTACATTGCAATGTCGTAAACGAGCACGTTTAATTGGCTACGATCTGATGTGGCTTGCTTGAATTGCTTTTTTTACCATTTCAATCGCCTTATATGGATCCACCAGTCAGTGCAACCATCTGAGCCCCGAAAGAAGGAATCAGACGAAGATCGTGCACAAAATTCGTGGTTAGGTGCAGATGAGAATGGTTCAACATCGGATTGAGATTTTTTCATGCAGCATCTACGAGACTATGTGCTTGCACGCTCACAAGCGTACACACAAAACAGATGGTGCTTGAATAACCAATCCCAAGTTTTGTGTTTTCTTAAGTTACTATTTCGGCTTATGGAATTAGGGTTACTGCAGCAATCGCATCGGTATGCGGGATTGTACAGATAAGACCAGTCCTCGACTTATGTGTGCTGAATTCAATTTTAAGTCATATTTTTCGCAGTTGGAGCAAGATTTCTTGTACAGACAGGTGAAATAATAAACCGGGATGATCACGATGATGATGATGATTATGATGATCTGAATGCTGCTGCTGCTGCTGCTGCTGCTGATGATGATGATGATGATGATGATGATGATGATGATGATGATGATGATGATGATGACGATGATGACGATGATGACGATGATGATGATGATGATGATGATGATGATGATGATGATGATGATGATGATGATGATGATGATGATGATGATCTGGATGATGATGATGATGATGATGATCTGGGTGATGATGATGATGATGATGATTCGGATGATGATGATGATGACCCGGAAGCGGTGTGGCACGCTGATGATGCCCAAGCACCGGACGGAATAATTTTCCATCACTTATTTTACTGAAACACAATAGCTTACTGCCCGTGGTGAATCTTTTTGATTTTGTGATTCGGCTAGTTGTGGATGGAAAACAGATGCACCGTGTAGCTTCCGTTCCCCCTTTGTGTTGTGTCATAATGTCCCGTTTCAAATATAATAAGCGTTGTGCAACTCTCTGATGGAATGGTTGGCCAATATTTTGACAGATCCTGGTGACAACCCTGGGTGTTTGGGCTGGAAAGGTCAGGTTTCTCTAAATATTAACCCTCTCGAGTGTGAATAGAGATTGAAATCAAATATAGTGGCAAGATTGCAGAAAGAGCCGCACCGGTAGAATCGTTGCTTCATCGCGTGCCTGCTCATGAATGTAGTGGAACGGTATATCCCATAACCTCAACGATTCAATCTACTATTTGATATATTCGGAAGTCAGACTCTGAGACTAGGAGTAGAGAACAGTGTAAGGTCCCAATTGGTCAGGCGTAGTGACTAGCTGGAAGACGGGAGAAGACTGTCTACCGCAAAAGTAACCGTTCACGACAGGGGTTCGAACATCTGGCCTCGGAGATGGTAAGAAAACGCTCTAAACCACTCGATGACCACCGGTCAGTGAAGACATTTCTGCTGATGATGGAAGGTTTGCGACCTAATCATCAAGCTTATCGATCAGGAACTAATGAAAGCTGCTATCACCACCGATTCCCGAAACGACTGAGGCTGAAGAACTTCACTCTGTATCTGAAATGATAACGTATAACGTCCGGTAAAAGGGGTAGACCACTTGAACCCATGGGGTATGAGAAAAGCTTGCCGAAGGGGTGGCCAAACGATCCTGTGTATGAGGATAGGAGGGTGGTAAGAGGACAGAAAAACCGCCGGTGGTAAGGTGTTTTAAGGGTCCACCATTATGGGAATAAAGTTTTGGGTAAAAGCCTAAATCACCAGATAATGATGATTCCATGCTTATTAGCTGGATGTTTCCGCGGCAACCAAGGCCATTCGTTGATATGTCACGATAAAACTGACAATAATCGACGGGAAATAGAATGGAGCTGGAAAATATCTCTTTCTGTTGGACAAAATGGTAAGTACGCAAGGTAAGCTCATGGCTGAGAATTCCGGAAGTTTCAAATGCAAATGAATTTTTGATTATCCACATCATTCTGGTAAAACTGCCTTGAGAAAGATTACCCAAGGTAACTGAAACGTCGGCTCATAATTTTCCACTGACAACGCCGTGTTACCGACATTATATCTTCTCGTTCATTATTCCGGTCCCTGGTGTCATCAATAAGTGCTATATAAGACGATCAATGAAAAACGAATAGTGGCAAGAGATTTTAAATTGCCTCACTGTCGGTAGGGACTGAGGTTAGTTCAATCACGATACTGGTTCAGTCCGCTGAACGGTGAATAGTGGTGGCTGGATGGGGTTGGTGTCCGTAATTATTATTAATACTATTATTCAGTACCGTTCCTTGTACGAAATGATACACTAATTCTGAAACAGTGTCAAGACCAATTAGAGATTGACGAGTGAGAAAGTGATCAAATTCGCAGTCATGGGCATTTGACCACCACGGTTCAGTGAATATTTATTATTATTAATATTATTAATATTATTATTGTTATCATTAGTATTATTACTATTATTATTATTATCAATAGGATCATGTTGTCTTGAGTAAGTTTTCAAGGCAATTTGCAGCCTTTGGGAAAAAAAGAAAAAAAATGTTTCACACGGCAAAAGGTTTAGTAGTTCGCATAAAACATCACCTTTATCGGTAGAACACTGGCAAGGAAAGGAACTAGAGAATTTCTTTACAGCTAGAGTCTTGCAGGAGTTAGTGGAAACACAGAATGATCACTTGGTTGGATTGGCTGTGAGAGGTTGCAATGCAATGGATCAGAACGGTCAGAGAGGTTCTTTTCTATAAATTCGGTGAATAATGTTAACTGTTTATCACAAAAGTCTGAAGTGAGGTTTTTTAATGCTATACGAGAAACAAGACGGATGACGCGCAAACCTCTACGAACTGTGGTATAACCATTTTTAAGTAAATCAGAGAAAATAACGAGAGAACAAGATAAGATAATAGAAAATATGCACCAGTGTACAAAAGAAGAAATAACCGACAGAGGAGCACTGAACCGTCGAAGTTTACAAATTTGTAAAGACACTGGACTCAATTTTCCAAGAATAATTTCAAAGTTCAAAGACTAGTGTAGGTTCTCTTTTTAACTTGTGTCGAGATATTTAACATAGTTTACATGTGCGAGAGAAATGGAGCTATTAGTTGGGCGATCTTCTATGAAATGTGATCACCTGTGAAACTTGGCACTGTTTCCTAGACGACCAGTCTGCTCAGAAAAGATTTGGGCATTTGAAATGTTTTTATGAAACTCATGCAAATCCGACTGCTGGGAGCCATACCGGCCCAAAACAATATCGACAACCTACTTGAACTGATAGGCCGAGTATTTTCTGTTAAGTTACTAACGTAGGGAATAAACGTGGGTAAAAACAGTACACTGAAGAACACCGGCACTACTTAGGGAAAGTTGCCAAACTTTTCTTCTAATTTTGGTACAGTGTGTTCTTCCCGAAAGGTATTATTCCAATCATTGAAGTTAATAAATGGGGTCACTGGAAGATTCTGGCATTTTGAGAAGCAAGAATCGTCGCACACCGTCGAACGTTGATATGTAATCGATAAGAGCACACCTAACTAATTCACACGATTCAATGAGGGATTTAGCTGTGAAATAGAATACGCTCGCTACTGCATCAATAGTTGAAAGCCGAGGTCTGTGAGTATGTTGGTATTCGTCAATGGGAAATTCGACAGTGTTCAGTAGGCTTTCAGGCGAAACACGATCAACTAATTTCCATACGGGTGAAGAAAATACTACAGTGCGTATTTCGCTTGGTTCTCTTTTGGTTACATGACCCTTTAGGTATGGATTTGATCGAGATAAAAAGCCCAAAATTCAGGAATGGAGAAGGATTTGAATGAACGGATAATTAGAGACGTCACTAGCTTTGCGAGCTTTGTGGTTCGATGTAAACACTCGTGATAGTGAAATGGCCAAAAGGGAAAGTCTGAGACGACTTGAGACATGCGTAGTTAATACTACGAGATTGTAGGGGAAATGTTACCGGACTTTCTACAACCTTTGTAAATGACATGGATTTTTGTCTATTCTGGCAAAAGTGTGACAAATTTTTTTATTTTACCGGTAGATCCATCCATTCCAGCATTCAGCCCAGTTTCTTGGAGGTCACTAGTAGTTTGGAAGGCATGAGTCAGAAATTAATGAGGTCCGGAATCTTGTTAGACAGAGTGCGCACATTGGTACTCACAATGCTGGGGACTGTCATACAAGCCGGCCTTGTGCGGTTGAGGGCTGTCGACAATCTGACACCAGTGTATTTCCTCACGAGATGGCTCGGATTCATAACAAAGTCATTTCATAATAGGTGACCTATGAGTTGTCAACTTATCTTCTGCTGACAATATAAATGGTTTTGAATATTTGAGCTAGGGCAACGAGGGCGGTAGATGACTGTGACAACGAAAATAATTCTAACGAAGGCTGACCAGAATTGTAGCGCAGTCGTTCAAGGGGCACGCTCACAGATGGTTCGGCGATCCGCGAATAATAATCCACAGAACAGAGAACCTGTTGTCCTTCCCTGTCTAGCAGCCAAATGCAAGTGAAAAAAGTCAATCATGGAGAAAAGAGGTTACAATCAACGACTGCTGAGTTGTCGCTGTTGGAAGGTACACTTGCTTCGCATGAAATTGGAGAAAAATACCTGAAGAATAAATTGTGTGATGCTGGCTACTGATTGTCCGGTGACAAGCCCTCATCAGTGTGGTGCTTATTTGAACCATCCACTCAATATGAATAGTAAATGTTGGAGAGCGAAGAAATTTCCTTCGAGTTTCAAGTGGATAGATTTTTACAGGTAACTCACCAAACTATATCAAAATCGTGAGCGAGAAGTTCTTCGCCAAAAGCTTTCATTATCCTTCACGTTATTTTCTGTGTCACCTCAGTATTTGATATCGGAATCTATCGTTGGCTGAAGAAAACCTTATTCCACAAATAAGTAAGTGTTTAGTTTTTGGTATCAGCTTTGTCAGCAACATTGGTAGTCAGTCGAAGTTTCGGTTACCACGAGTAACCTTTATCAAGACTGGCTTCCCATCGGTTTTTCTGAGCCAGTTAGGGCTCCGATACGTTAATTTCACAAAAAACCTAAGACACTGAATTACCCTCACCGTTTTCTGAGATCGCTGAGTGAGCCCGGTGCGTATAAAACCGTAGCCCAAGTGGTCTTAACATGGAAGTGTTGCTCGTACGTACTCATGAATATTGTGCTTCATCCAGGGGGAACAGAACTCTTGTTCCGACTATTACCAATGACTAATGAATTGATTCATGTCCCACTGGAAAGATTTTCATTATGGATGGTATAAGCCCCTAGTTAGGCTCAGGACTACAAGGCTAATAAAGAGATTCCATTGCATTATCTCGAATCTCTATTGCATTGTTTTCGGTGCATATCAAACTGTAAAGAGATCAGTTCCAAGCAAAATGACTTGAAAAATACAGAGGTAACATACTTCTTAGGCAAACGTTTTAAAAGAAGCGGCTTCCGCGGATACTGTGAACTGACTTTCGACTAGTGAAACATCATTCGCACTGCATAAGAGTCATAAAAGGACAGAACGCTTTAGATTCTTGCCAGTTAAAAGAGACTTCACTCTGTTGTCCCTCTACTAAAGCTCTTAAGGGTCATGGGGTCTCACTGTCACAATAGCGAGATCAACACGAATAATATAGGGGGAGAAGAGCAGGACACTAGGTAAACGGATATCTTGAGACCATCTCGTGAATGCTGCTTGAGCCAAATGTTCCATCTTTTGGAATTTGCGCGGTCTAGCTTGCGGTCATCTTGGGTCTCTCTCTGAGGCCCCCTATGTGCTTGTCTTTCGCGTGAGCTCATTTGTGTGTAAGTGTGTTTGTGTGGGAGGACGCATAAGTGAATATAGTAATACCACATCTAGGCAAATCCTTCTACTTAAGAAAGGTGATTTCTGAATAAAGAAGACCCTTTTTGGACTAATTTTTAGTCACACATTTTCTCTGGTACACCCAGAGATAGTGCATGAATATAGGATTCAGAACAAACTCGAATGAAATCTTCAGCACTTCGAAATAAAGAAAAAAATGACGTCACACTGTTTGTATTGTTTATGCTGTGTCATTTACACTCTCATTCCTATCATGAATTACAATGAAAAACCAATTACCTAACCATGAGATTTAGCCAGCACGTACGTGGACTGTGTGGATGGCGTCACCCATTTGGCCATCATACCAGGTGGCTTGGACAGGATTCAATCACTGCCGTGGCCACGTGGCACTGAATTCATGGAATGTGAAATACAACAGCGCATGGAAGTGAAGTGAACAAAGTTCACAAAATACAGTTGGCCTGTAATATTCCCATCATGCGCGCATATGTCCAACTATACGGAAACGGACGGGAATCGTTCTTACGCAACGCACCCAGGAGGTATCGCACACGGTGATCATCTCATAGTTGTTTTTAGCACTGTCAAAAAATTTTATTCGATAATAAATAGGTCAAGCTTGGCGCATATGAAATTAAACTCATATCCAGTATATTGATGGTATTGCTGCTACACTTTGCCAAATACTGAAAAAATGCCTGGATGAGAAGATATCTCGTAACAGCATCCACCAATCACCTTCAGCCGTAACAGAATTTGAGCGTCACAAAAAGGATTTGTACAAATATTCAACCAGGACCCAGCTGTTATGGAAAGAATAACAAAATAATCTCCCTAGTGATCCTATCATGCTGCTCGATCTGGTGGCCATGTTACCTCTTTGATAAATCCCTCGGGGAGCCCAATGAACAATGGTTTTCATAGGATCGACCGAAGACAAATTGGTGACAGACGTTTCCTTCCACAATTGCGGAAAACTGTAGAACATAGGCCATTCAATTCCGAAATTCATGCAGTGAACAAAGCGAATGATACGAAATTTGCATTGGATTGTTTGGTCCCCAGGATAAGTGTTCACAGAATTCTTCTTCCCGACTCTGTCGGGATATTTAATTTCACTTGCGAAATAATTCATCTTCGCGTTCTAGGAAAGGTATTATCACGTGAAATTAAAAGCTCACTTCAGTGCTTCAGTTATTCATTGACTTGGGATTTTAGAGGTCATTGAAAACCGTGGTCCACAAAATAGCCCTTGGACAGTTCTAGTGATCGAAAAAATTTCTGCTGTTCTGGAAAGAAAATTTAATATTCTATATTGAAACTGGGCTGAGAAATTGAAAGAGAAGTCAAGTATCTAGTTACGAATGACGCTATCAAAATTGTGGCCCATTTTATGCACTTGCAACGAGAGCGTGTCAGGGAAATGTCGACTTTCAAAGCAATCGTGTTAGATGTCTTGTCCGAAGTATATACTAAATTACGTTCAAGGGTGATTAGTACGTTTTGTTAAGAGCTCACACATCAACTGGGCACGTTTTTTGCTAGTTGACAACTGGAAAACCATACCAGTCTCCTAATAGAATGGAATGCTAGACACAAAATGCAACACCTAATAGGTGAAAGATTGTCAGGAAATATTGCTTTACATCAGTGGCAACAGCATCTTGTATTGACGCATCCTTTCTCGATTTAAATCCTCGAAAAGCACTCATGTTTATCCTCTGTACCGTCTACCGGTGTTTGATTTCATTGCTTGGGAACTTAAACAGCCGATGACCTCGCTGGTATTCCCGACTTAGCCTCGTTTTTGAGAACCGTATCAATTTTCTCGACGATTGAAACTTGCACAGAATACGGCTTATCTTTACTGCCCTTCTGAGAGTGTGTTTGCTCTGGATCCTTGGGAGCAGCAGGTGTTGATACTCGTTATTCAAAAAAATTATCCATGAATAACATGAACCTGCTCTCCCCTTTCAAAGAATACTGAAAAAGGTCAATTTATCCCCGCCGCGAATAAAGGTACAGTAGGGTGCAACACGCACGTAGTCAGCGTGACTAATCCATCTAACTGAAACGAGAAAATAAATAGGGCGAAACACATTAGCTTTGACCCAGATGGGCATTTGATATAGTTTGCACTCACATCCTCAGTCTATCAAGGGCTTGGTCCTCCTGTTATATGTGCTTTTCCCAATGGGTTTACGGGGCGATAATGATGATCTTCTGCGTACAATTTTTGTTGTGCCACCCCGACTGATCATTGATCTACCTGTCTACAAATTTTCTACCACAATCCAACTTTTTCTTGGTAGGCTGCAATACTGCATTGGAAATAGTCTTGCCTTTTTCCTGCGACCACTGATCGTTTGACTCGATGACTGACTTTTTCATCTACCACGGCATTTCTCACAGTGCAATGGGAGAACTCACTGCTTATTTGGACACATTTCGGGGCGATACCGGTCCAGTCCGAGCCGAAAATGCTCGCCGGATTTTCCGCTTTGACATCCGATTTCTCCGATGCATTTTTTATGTCCGAGAGGAACATACTACAAGTAAGGAAGAGGTTTGTCTTCGGTTTATGGTGGCAGGTGGTCACCATCTGACTGAAGGGATCACTTTACAGCGCCTCTGATGGATCAAACATGTTAGTGTTCTAACTTCCTCATTGTTCAACACTCAGTGCTCAGTTCGCACTTTGTGGTTAAGCCTGAAGAAAGTGACGTGGAGATCAGGCCATGACTAGGCTTAGTAAGGGGACGAAGCTAGTACCAGTCACAGCTTCGGATGACGCTTCCCGCCTTTATGCTTGAGACCCGGAGAATGACGGTTGCAGTCCGTTGGAAATGTAAGCGGATAAGGCTCCGAATATAAGTCAGTGGCCCGAATTCTGTAAGCCATATCTGCTGGACTCACGTGTCTGGTAATATTAAAGCTACCAGACGCAAAAATCACCGAAATATATACTGCCAGAGGACGAAAATGCATTTATCCCTTTTCTCTAACCACTTTGCTTTACCCTCTCCCCTAGAGATACTTCGTTCTTCCCGAAATTTTCAGTTGTGTTTTCACGTTGCATGATTTCAGAGTAACTTTATTATATATATATATATATATATATATATATAACATCAAATTTCCAGTCTGCGTTTCCATAAGAAACTCTAGTATTTCAGATTTCGTTTTGCATGAAGTTGTCATAGCACCAAGAAGGAGCCGTACCAGAATGCAACCTATCCTAGCGTTACCAAAAGAGTAAACGGATTGCCCTGCTACCATTCACTGGTCACGGCGAGTTTCAGCGAGTCACTGGGTCGGTAAAATTAGGCCAAATAGGACGACAGCATTCTAAAAAAATTCAATTTTATCGGGAAGATCAAATAAATTATCCCTTAGAATGGGCTATTCGTCTCTAACTCCGCTTGCCCTGTCAACCAGTCATGCACGTTTACATCTATTAGGTCTGATTATCTGCACCAAGAAAACAAGATAAAACAGATTACGTTATCCAGATGCTGAAACTGTTTCGGCATCAACAAAAATGGCGACTCGTATAGTCAAAAGTAATTCAATGAGTATATCCCTTAAAGTAAGCCCATTCCACGTACGTGATCCTGTAATGCCAAGTATGTTGGACATACGACAAGATAAATATCTAAGAGGATATCAGAACATGTCCGGGTTTCTTGACGCAAAGGAATATTACGGCCTATCAACAGCACAATCGTACGACATCTGGTTGATCCAATAACAGCCTTGAAACCAGTCCTTGCAACTCCCAGAGTTCGCGACCAGAGTAATAATTATGTGGTTGCTCACAAAGTCAGAACGTCAAGGAACTTTGATTGTTGAAGCCGGAACTGTGCGTGCAACGCATCCTTGTGAAATGATTGTTGTTTCTGTGACCGTAACAGCTGATCCTCTTATGGTTACTATGTAAAAAAGCGTCCCTGTCCCTTGTTTTCCTCACAACTTCGTTTCTCACACCTATCTTCTCATATAACGCGTTCTACGCACAATACAGTTTATACCACGGACAAGGTAATAATAAGTTCCAAAGTGCTGTCAAGTTTCCGAACTTGCTGCAAACTTACTCACACACTGCCAGCTGTAGAAGCTCATATACTCCCTTTTATCCAGTACCATATTTGTAAATGCCAGAGGTGATATATCGGAAAGAAATTCCTTCGTGCAAAATACTCTTCTCATGAATTGAAGATACCATAGAAATACTGTTCAACCATCTATTTTATTCAAGGATACTTCCAGCTCAGCTAAACCTTCACAGAATCTGCCTTGAATATTACGAGTATGACACTTCTACATAAAATGCCAAATATGGAGGGGTGATTGTTAATCGGTCAGCCAGTCCTGATCGCGTTATTGGCTTAACTAACTTATTATCTTGAGTTTGCACGTTGAAGAAAGCCCCAGTCCGGAATATTCACTTGCCACGGGAGTTGAAGTGCCTAAGCAAGGCTCAACGGGGGTGACGGGTCAGAGGTCAATATCGGGTTGTTGATTAAGTGTAAACATGAATAACCTCGTACCCGTATGCATAGTTATGTATTACGTAATCTTTACAACAGAAACTTTCCTTTCTTTAATAAACTGATTTCCACTTACACAAAAGACACTGATATAATTATGACAATGTTGGAAAATGATGTAATGTGAAAAAGGAAAGGTCAACCAATATTTTTGAGGAACTCGTATGCATGAGAGATGCTTTTGAAAGTCATTTGAGACTCTGCGTCGAGTTCCTTCAGGTCCATAAGGAAAAGAGCCCCAAACTAATTTCTAAAAAGAAGTGCTACTAAGGAGTAGAAAAGGAACAGGCTAATTCACATTTTTTGCCGTTTAACGGGGACTGCTTCTAGGATAATGGGTTGAAAGATTGCAAAGGAATGTTTATGATATTGTTCTGTCCAATTGCGCAAAATCCTCATTTTCGAACAACAGCGGAAAATAGGACTCCTACTTAAACTATCACTGTCTGATTTTGCTCGTATCTTTGCACTTTTGAGAGAATGAATATCAACCAGAATCCTGAACGATCGTACAAGAGAATGCCACCCACCCAGTCTCAATGACCGGCCGCTCCAGGCTGGTTCAAACGCCATTTTGATTAACTCGGGTGCGGCTAACCGCTCGATAGAAGTTTGACCCAATCTGTTCGATTATTGGACTCCGACCAAAAGAGATCATTCAAGACCGGTCGAGGAAATACGATTATAGACAGACTAAGTAGGTCCAGTTGTATGCGTACAAGTGTTTTATTTGATTCTTATGAAGTTCAGGAGAGCGGAAAGTTTTCACATAAGTATGTCTTAACAACACATTTGTTTGTTATTTTGTGTTCTCATAACTAGTATGTCCCTATCAGACGTTTGTACTCATCAGACCAACGGGTGGATCCGGTGGGCCACAGACTTTTCCATTGGGAACAATGCTTCCTAATGCCAAAGGATAAATATTCTGTGGCCCGAAGTGCATCTTTATCAGGGCACCTGAACAACGCGATAAGTAACACGTTTAAAGCCGTTACCGTGCATGTTTAAAGGTAATGCAATAACCAAAATACAAAACAGGAATAAACTGGAGGGACTGATTTTGTCAGCTTGTTTGATCGAAGTTGGTTTGTTTACAAGTGCTTCGGGTAAAACGATCAAATTTAAAAGCGCACGAACCGGTTATGCAAAGTGGTTCTCTGTGTGCCATCTAACGGACCAGCCAATCTCAAAACGACTATCCCAGAACAGGAATACTGGTCCTGGCCGCAATGAGATACAATAGATACCTCTTACATGTGAAGACATACATGCGGTAGGATCAAAGGAAAAAAAGTGAGAAACAAAACTAGATTAATTTACGCTTAGCACCCGGTAACCCCGAAAGAGGTCACTAGCGGGTCTTTATTCCGTTCTATAGTGTGTAGAATGCCTTTCAGTGGACGACAAGAACTGGTGGGAAACAATGCATTCATCTTATTCTGTCAGTTTGCAATCTTTTTCCAAACGTTTGCACCTTAGGGAGTGAACATGTCTGTTTCAGAAATGTGGCCCCTAAAGAAGCGAAGTAAAGATAGAATCGAATTAGGAACATGAAACTAGAAATGAGCTTTTCTGAACACTTGGGAGGACCCGTTTAGACTCTAGCTTGAACTAGTTCTTTTGAGCACTACAACTGATCAAAAGACAATTTCGATTTGCTTCCGTAATTACTCGTCACGAGTTCAATGGGCTCACAGAACAGTTGAGACAGAAAATCCGCGAATTGATAAGACTAGCCCAGACCGGCCTCCATTCGTCTCTGATATTTCTCTCCGAAACGAATCAAAGAAAATGATAGGCATTTTGTAGAGCTACGTCAACTTTAATGGGGTCATGTGATCACACTGGGACTGAGGAAATCTTCCAGAAGCCTCTTGGTTTGTGTAAATTAAGTTGGATAACCGCCAGTCATACTTTTAACTACAGGTAAGTTCACATTCTCCGTCTCGAAATTCTTTCTCGAAAGGAAGACAAACCAAGCTATTAGCCTGTTAGATGATGAATGACACAACAATCGTGGTCGTGTCATTCGAGTTGGATGAATACCAGCCTCCGGTTCCAGTTCAGTGGTGATCAATAATCCGATACCACAAACTGACTGAAAAAGCGTTGCAATCCGAATTTGTGCGAGAAATCAAATGCTCACAAGGTTTCACAAACAGAAGACACGAAAGAAATTGCCAATGGATCATGAATTTCAGTAAGCACCAAAATACTGATTTACGTCCAAATGTAAGTGAGCGTAAACAAAGAAACGACCCCGGATATTAGACGGGTGACAGTGGTTGAGTAAACAATGAATTGCAGGAGCACTTATACGACTCATGGTAAACAACTGTTTACTTTCCAGCATCTCGTTCCTAAAAGAATGAGTAACTAAATACATAGGACCGATGTTCCCTCTGTCAACAATCAGTTCATTTATCTCTATACCGACATCACCGCTCACGTGATGTATCTGCCCTAGCTCCCCTACTAAATAAGGAATAGATACTCTTCACGCGATCCAGATCGATGGACATCACATGTCAGTACCTTAGTGAATACTCCCTCAGGTCAAACACAACTTTCCTGTTCCCCGCATTCGTACCATATCCGACCACCTATTGGGATCTAGTATAGTTCTACAATCAAGGTCACAGAGCCCCGATAGTGCCGTGGGTCCCGGTGACCATGATCAAACCCGAATATACTTGAATCAGCTCCTGATAGACTATAGTGTACTCGAACTTGTTGCCTCGACGAATCCACGTAGCCGTGAACAATAGCAGTACAGCAAGGGACCCATGTCCCGATAACCATGACTCATTACATACATACGTCTTCAGAGGGAAATGAATCAATCCAGGTTAAGGTCCTGACGGTCCATGCGAATGACGGTCGTCAGCGTACGATGGACCAGCGGCTGGACGACCGATAACCACAAACGGTGTTGAATTTTGAATTCACCGCGCTCAGCGGCCATTATGTAAAAGGTGTTTTTTTGACTGACGTGGAATTTTACACCCTCATCTTGTTATACTCAATGAAATCCATAAGCTTGATGCCCATATTGAGTTTTGTTTCTGTATAAACATTGATTTGGGCTACTCTATTTCTTTAACCACAGTGGTCTTCGAACACTGGACTCGAGCACAAGGATGAGATAAAAAGCCCGTCATTTTGGTCCATTTGTAGCCATTCAATCGGACACGAATAGCAGAACCTCCTAAACATCAGTAGATAGCTAATAACAATAATACAAATAACAATAATAATAATAATAATAATAATAATAATAATAATATTTATAGTGGGAACAAACAGAATAACTCATCATGGGGTACCAGTTCGATGATCATCAGTGAAAAGTCTTGGAAGAGTGCGTTGTACGGTTGCTTATTCAGGCGTCAGAAGATTCGTCGACAGTACTTACCCACCATGTCCCACATGAGGCTCAAAACCTTTGTGCAAGATCAAATTCGATAAATCAGTCTTTAGGTCGCTTGGGAGGATTTTCACGGAATTCTCACGAAACAATTTCAATACCAACTATGTTATTTTGTCTCCCACCGAGACAGTTGGAGGGGCAAATCTCTGAGATGGATAATATATCCATCTTCAAAGTGCTAAATACGGTTACAACACAAAGTTGGTTCAACGGTAAAGAAACCATAGTTCACGTGAATGCTTTCGGTTCAGACAGCAATACTGGGCCCGAAGGTTGGACATAGGCCGAACTGTCTTCGCACATTGCCACGCTTAGTTCAATCCCGGCATCAACAGGCGGAGATTTGATAACCACCCAAGGTATTTTAACACGCCGGTTTATTTACACTACTGATCTGATCTCATAGAATCAAAAGATGAGTAATCCTGAGGTTTTGCTTTAGGTATTGAGTGAATACTGTCAATCACTAAATCAAACTTCAAAGCTCACTAGGCTACAGGGACGGCAATTCGTGATGTAAATGAGCAAGCCCCACAAAGACAGACATCCTTAACATGATCGCAATGTTTCGTAACGGTCAAAAAATGTGTAATGCTGAGCAGCCATGGGACGCAAGAAGAACATGGTAAGTCTAAACACAACGCCCCCACTTGTTGAATGCATCCGCCAAGTAACTTTTATAGAAAGCTCACGCAACAGTCCCAGTAATGGTAAAATGAATCAGAATGCATCTCCAGGAACAATTATAACTTTCCGAAAATTTGACGGCACCAATATTCAATCATCTGAAATTCTGTAGAAAATGCCTTGCACTAAATCTTTTGAATTTCAAGGGAAGCTTGCTTCAAGAAAACACACCGAGAACTGCCACACCTGAGGCATGAATAATGGTTCTTAATACTGAACTGAAAAAATGAGCACCGTCGGAAAACATTTCTTCTCAAAGATGATTCAATATGCATACAAATGTCAACATTTAGGAGAGCAAAACACATACTCCTCCATCGAAAATGGCTCTTGCAAATCTCTTTACAATCACATTGTCCACTTCAATGACGCAACAGAACCACTGATGTGAACAGAACTCGCTACGATGGGGAAAGATAATCAGTAAAATCAGGTACAATTAGAGCTTTTCTACAGCACATTCGAATCACTCAGTGTGTGAAATGCCCAATAAATGGTCGCAGATTCAGAGAGCCAAGATGATTGATAATTCCCACTATGTGGTGTCAGCTCTTCACTTGCACGAACGTGAATAGAAAGTGTCCACATGACTACACCGTATTAGGAATTTCCTCATTCACGTGCTCGATCAAGTACGTGCGTACTCCGACTGTCCAGTCTACAAACCATTCGGTCAGAATTTTCCGTGTGCGAGACATTGCGTGCTTTCTGATCCAACGTGTCACCAATCAGAAATAATACTGTGATATGTCTTTGCTTCAAAACACTCTCCTAGCAATTGCTATGCTTACTCGAACATCAAGAACGGTGAACTGAGTAAGAAATTCAGATCAAATCAAACGCTCTTAGAACCCGAAGTTGAGAACAGCTCAGCTGCTAAATAATCATCCTGGAGCAACTCAGAAATGTGGTTGATAATAACGACCCTAAGCATACTATCCAACCCCGACTCCTGGTAGTTTTGTGGATATATAACAGAGTATCTTAATTTCTACTCTACTATTTGCTGCCACATGGAAACATTGTACATCCGACCCGACCGTCATTCTTCCCGTCACCTAAAACGATTGCGTCATATGAAGGAACTAGCCTTCAAGGCCAAGGATCACAGTTCAGTGGGAACTCTATGAAAATCCATTAAAACGGAGTTTCACAGACTCAACACTCTCCATCTCCAATCACTAACCGCCAGAAGCAGTTGCAGGGAGACATGGAAAACGATCATGCACCTAAGTGGAGCTAACCCTCGCCAACAGTCTCCTTGAGCAGACGTTGATAAACTCAATCGTCGCTTCACTGCTGCCTCATGCCTACCAGTCATCTCAAACGACGATATTGACTTCCACCAGAACGCTGCCACAGAAAGTATCACCTCATTGGACGTATACAAGGGGATCAATCACCATTATGCAAACAAGGCAAGCGGCACAGACTGCTTACAACCGATCCCGTTCGAGGAATGCGCAAGTACATTATTCCCCGTATTTTATGGTCTATTTGACGTATGTTCAAACCGTATTGTTATTCCCGACTGCCGGAAAGTGGCTTCTATCAGCCCAATACAAAATAGGGTACATCCAAACTACGCGCACTAGCTTGCACATCGCTTGCACATCGCTTGCTCCCAAAGTGTTTGAAAAGGTTATACTGAAGTGACAGTATGCCCAAATCAATGTGTTGGACTCTAAGCAGTTTGCACATCGCCACTCACGATCTACCCTCGATGCCGTGGCTCCTCTCAATCACTCTGTTTTATCATCTGTTGATTTCAAAAGCCAAATAGTTAGGGTTTGTTTCTTTGATTACACTGACGCATTTAATTGTGTTGACGGATCAAAATTACTGCATGTACTTGCTGACTCGGGCGAAAATACCTCCAGCACTGATCTTCTGACCAACTACTTTTCTAATCGATAACAAGTTAAACATAACAGTGGTACCCGGTCACACTGTTTTGAGAAGCTTTGGAAATCTTTTCGGACTACAGATTTACCAGCAAGTTCTAAATAACTCTTCTTCCTCCCCGGAAGAATATGATACATCCTATGATCACTTGACTCCGCGATTGCTGGTAAATCTGTAGTCCAAAGTGATTTCCAAAGCTTCTCAAAACAGTGTGACCGGGTAACACTGTTATGTTTAACTTTAGATTAGGTACCAAACTAGATCTCCGCACTTAGAAAAACCACAACCTGTTTCATATCGCCCACCGCCAGTCAACCAAGACTTTCCAAAAATTCAGTATTTCAAATGTCTTCCATGGTTTACCGTAACACAAAACCCTTGAGTGGTCAAACCAGAGGTCATGAAGCAACAGTTTCACTCAGTACAACATATCAAGATTCTAAGACAAACAAAATGATTCAGATTTGAGCGTTTTTATTCCAACCGAGCTGCCCTATTCCGAGTAATGTCGTAGTCTATCACACGATTTGATGGACAAATCACTTCGAATCTTTCTTCCACAACAGATGTTTTGGAAAGTGTCATTGTGTTTTCCACTTAAACTTGTTCTAGGACTGTCTGCTTCTAAATTATGCCACACCACAGTTTTGGCCAGTCACTCGTGTTACATGGAGTAATCGGACTTGCTATTTGAGCCTCTACCATTTCAATTTCAGTAATGTAAAAAATACCATGATTCACTTATTCCATGTTCAAACTTGCTCAAATATGAAGAGCACATTACATGAACATTGTCTGTTAAATTACTCGGAATGACTCCGAACTGATATCTCACCTGATCTGATTGTGTCTGTGCAGATCTCTTGAGAATTCGACGCCCCAACTTCTGCGTGCTACGACTGAGGTCGTTTTCTACCCCACATCACTTGATTGGGCGTTTTGTGTTTTCGTGTGGCACACCGAATTCGCAATATGCTCCTCTTATGAAAATTCTCTGATATTATTCTACAAAACTTCACACTCATTTCCAGATTTCTCAAGCATTTTTCTCGATATGATGGGATTCCTTACGGACTGCTATCCCAATATCGATCATATTTCGTACCATACGATATGCATGCCTGGAACTTTCTTCGAAAATACTAGTCTATCAGTTAGTTGCATCTTGTTTATTCAGATCTCAGTAAGTTTGTTTCAACTCTTTCCATATGATCCTATCAAAATGCTGGCTTATTGTGGTCAAAGCTTGCAATTGTTATACAATTATTCGTTTTACCGTGTTCATGACAACCTCCAATAGTGTGACAAACATGTAGAGAAACATACCATGTTGAGTGCAATACTTCAGCTTGTAATTTTTCGTTGCTTGTATCAGTCAAATCAAGTGTATGCTTTACGCACCCGAGGTTGACTATTCAGCTGCTATATAACCACTTCACTACAAAAGTCAGCAATAGAAAAAACAGCAATGAGAATAAAATAAAATACATGTTTAGAGTAGCGAATTAAAGAAATTGGTGGTATTTGGGTTGATGAGGAAACAGGTCATGTAAGGAAGTACAAAAGGCCTATACGCTGTAGTGCTAGCAAACACATGTTTGTATTGCGATTGGGTGGCAGCTGTAGATATGCATTTGCTAAGGTCGAGGTGAAGGGGATATGGGCTGTCTTCTAAGATCTTACGAGAAAAAGTCAGACTTGCCTTGTGATGCTTGGTTGGTGATAAATTGGATGAGCAAGTCATAAGTGATGCCGCTATGTCGAGACAAGTGTTTGAGGGACCTAACGAGGATTTTAAAGTCTTTCACAAGCGGTCCGAGGAATATGACTGGGGAAGCACAGAGACAGTGCGGAAGGAAGCAAGAAGATACGAAGCGTCTTATTAAATGAAATGGGGTAGAGAATTACCTGAGTCGTATCAAGTCCAATATGAGTCATCGAAGTTTGGAGAATACGTATTTGACTTGACCTGTCCAGGTAAGGTCACGGCTGATGGTTACACCGAGGTGATTTACGGACAATCCTCTTTTTATTGGCTCTCCACTGATGACTATGCCTGGGTTGGATACCGTCAGGTTGAAGTATTGATGGGTTTTATAGGGACAGAACAGAATGTCAGAGCACATTGCGGGGTTCATTCTTAGATTTCGATCTGAGGACCAGTTGACGAGCCCAGGTACTGTTTGTTGTAGAAGGGGAAATGTGGAGCTGCTAGATTTGGGCATTCCGAAAATGCAATCATCGATGTATATAATAAGGAGACAGTTGTCATAAACGGGCATGGATGATATGTAAGCAGAAGACAAAAGACGGCGCTCAAACGCGACCTGGAGAACACCTTGTATAGAGGGAATTATGGAAGAAGTTCAGCTACAATATCGTGTAAGTTGTTATCGATTAGAAAAGTAGTTGGTCAGAAGATCAGTGCTGGAGGTATTTTCGCCCGAGTCAGCAAGTACATGCAGTAATTTTGATCCGTCAACACAATTAAATGCGTCAGTGTAATCAAAGAAACAAACCCTAACTATTTGGCTTTTGAAATCAACAGATGATAAAACAGAGTGATTGAGAGGAGCCACGGCATCGAGGGTAGATCGTGAGTGGCGATGTGCAAACTGCTTAGAGTCCAACACATTGATTTGGGCATACTGTCACTTCAGTATAACCTTTTCAAACACTTTGGGAGCAAGCGATGTGCAAGCGATGTGCAAGCTAGTGCGCGTAGTTTGGATGTACCCTATTTTGTATTGGGCTGATAGAAGCCACTTTCCGGCAGTCGGGAATAACAATACGGTTTGAACATACGTCAAATAGACCATAAAATACGGGGAATAATGTACTTGCGCATTCCTCGAACGGGATCGGTTGTAAGCAGTCTGTGCCGCTTGCCTTGTTTGCATAATGGTGATTGATCCCCTTGTATACGTCCAATGAGGTGATACTTTCTGTGGCAGCGTTCTGGTGGAAGTCAATATCGTCGTTTGAGATGACTGGTAGGCATGAGGTAGCAGTGAAGCGACGATTGAGTTTATCAACGTCTGCTCAAGGAGACTGTTGGCGAGGGTTAGCTCCACTTAGGTGCATGATCGTTTTCCATGTCTCCCTGCAACTGCTTCTGGCGGTTAGTGATTGGAGATGGAGAGTGTTGAGTCTGTGAAACTCCGTTTTAATGGATTTTCATAGAGTTCCCACTGAACTGTGATCCTTGGCCTTGAAGGCTAGTTCCTTCATATGACGCAATCGTTTTAGGTGACGGGAAGAATGACGGTCGGGTCGGATGTACAATGTTTCCATGTGGCAGCAAATAGTAGAGTAGAAATTAAGATACTCTGTTATATATCCACAAAACTACCAGGAGTCGGGGTTGGATAGTATGCTTAGGGTCGTTATTATCAACCACATTTCTGAGTTGCTCCAGGATGATTATTTAGCAGCTGAGCTGTTCTCAACTTCGGGTTCTAAGAGCGTTTGATTTGATCTGAATTTCTTACTCAGTTCACCGTTCTTGATGTTCGAGTAAGCATAGCAATTGCTAGGAGAGTGTTTTGAAGCAAAGACATATCACAGTATTATTTCTGATTGGTGACACGTTGGATCAGAAAGCACGCAATGTCTCGCACACGGAAAATTCTGACCGAATGGTTTGTAGATTGGACATCTTTGAAAAGAAATGTTTTCCGTCGGTGTTCATTTATTCAATTCAGTATTAAGAACCATTGATCATGCCTCGGGTGTTTCAATTCTCATTGTTGGCTGTTGGCGGGATTTCAACGTGTTATTGCAATGACTTCAGGTAGGGTAAATTTAGTATATATTTCCACTTTGCAACTTGTAGCCGAGTAAATTATAGTTAGTGATCTCATTTTATCTCCCTGATGGGGAATTTCGATCCACTGAAAAATTATTTTAATCCATGGATGTTGTTTATTTCGAAAGGAAACATTCTCTTTTCAATGGTTTTCAACCCTAATCTTCTTTACCTTGTAACAATTGAAGGTTAAAAACCAAATCCCGCAGCATCCACTCGTGATTGCATCAGATCTGTATCGTTTTCTGGGGAGTTGACTCCTTGCGACGAGGATTAGTATAATACGTTTGTCTAAAGCTTGAGGAATTGAATTTAATATTCTGTCATTCACGAATAATGTTCGGAATTTGAGGGTCATCTTCACTGCCGGTGATTTTAGTCATTCAGAAATAAACGCTGGTTAAAGCAGGAGCAGTTCGTGTTACCAAAGTGTCAGTTAGTTCCTGATGGAAATCAATTTCTCGGTTGATGGTAGGCTCACGAGAAATGAAAGCTTTTGACTGTTCTGGTAGGCATGACCTTGAAATCAGAGTTCTTTCGGAGTTCTCCATCAAATGTCCATTTTTTTCGTAATTCAATGACCAAGCTGCAAGCAGCCGTATGAGTGTTCGTTTAACGTAAATACCGGCTGGTATATTTAATGAGCCTAGGTACATATTGTTCTTCATCTTGTTATGCTTTAGTAGATCGAACGTATGCAACACCTCGATAGAAGATCACTGGTTCATGTATGTTATAGTAATGACGGAGAAGTGTAAAATCAGGGCAGGAAAATTTCACTATATCAGTAAGCAGGAGAAAGAAATTTCTGAGAACCATTGCTTCAATGAATAAACTTCGTTTCGCATTAGTCAGGTAAATCCTGGTATCATAAGAAAACGCGGCTGGGTAAAAGCCGGCACAGTCGCCTTGAATAACAATTTTTTCTGCTTTCGGACAAACAAAAATAACACCCAAAGAGCATTAATTGTACTGGGAAAGATAACTCTGCAAATTGTCGTATTTCACTACGAAGAAGGATGAGACAAAGTAACCTGTTCCCTATTCCGGTCGAACTAAACCTCTCATAATAAGCCCCGTGAAGGTGGTCATTATCTTCGATAGCGAGGAAATTTATATTTTATCCTCATTTGGTCGGGTTGCCGATTAAATTTTCGCACTCTGTGTACGCATTTAGGGGTTCACTAGAACGTGATAAGGAATTCCCAGGGAAAACCACCCCCGCCGGTTTATGTGATTGAGTTAAATCGCGACTAGCCGTGTTCGAGGAGTATTATCCGCGATATCTTGAACAACGCAGAGTTCATTAGGCTCAAAATAAATTTTTCCAGTCTCTCAGATTATAAGTATTTTCTGGAAAACCACTTTGCGTTCGGGTATTGCACTAGAATGTACCTTACATGAACATGTCCAACTTATAGTCGTGGACATATCAAATCCATTGTTTTACGCAGGCAATGCAGAGAAACCATGGATATATAAAAGGTTCTGCTGCCACAACTGCTGAAAAACATGCCTGATTTGAGGACGACAGCTAAACAACAAGATACATAGATAGATAGATAGATAGATAGATGGACAGATAGATAGATAGATAAATCGATAGATGGATAGATAGATAGATAGATAGATAGATAGATAGATAGATAGATAGATAGATAGATAGATAGATAGATAGATAGATAGATAGATAGATAGATAGATAGATAGATAGATAGATAGATAGATAGATAGATAGATAGATAGATAGATAGATAGATAGATAGATAGATAGATAGATAGATAGATAGATAGATAGATAGATAGATAGCTTTTGGACTAGCTCCTTGAAGCAGTTTCTCCATATCAGAAAACTGTGTGTTGCGTCTTTTCTATGTTGGTCAGTGTTTTGCCCAAATAGCCTAAATGGTTCACTTAGAACAGACATTAGTATACGCAATAATTGCCGTACAATAATGCGCACATCTTGAATTATGGTAGAAGTTTGCATGTTAATACACGTCTCTTATTTTTCAGTTTGTGGTTCACAATTTCATATGTTAGTCGATCAACGCAATGTGCGAAGGGGGAAATTCATTCAGTTCATCTTCCTACTTTCTTCACATAAAGGAATGCTTTTCTGTTCAATGATCCCCTGAAAAGAAGGCTACTGAAGTAGAAATTTTGTGGCTAGGTTCAGTATTCATTCGAATTTCGACGATACCTGGAAATTAGTGGTTGATCAAGAGGTTCCTAAACTAGAAGGCCTGTTTTAGTAATCATTATCCTTACTTAATCTAATCTATTTGGCACTCAAAAGTGAACATTCCCGTTAAATTCCTCTTCTGATTACCCTCTATCTACTTCGTTTGGTCTCGGTGCCAACCACCCTCTAATGGGAATCTAAACAGATCCAGCCGAAATGCCAATGTCACCATACAGTTCTGCAGATCTAAACTCAAAAGACAAATCCAACGAGATTATAGAATGATCACAGTCACTCCTAGGTCACTTTATTATTACTATTATTGTTATTATTATTATTATTATTATTATTATTATTATTATCACAATTCCAAAATTCGGAGAGTCTCCCGGTGTTCAACAGATCGCCTTGCAAATTCCGCTTCTCAATCCGATCAGTTCGCAAACTCCATGGTCAGATTGCTGCATTCCGTGAATAGTCTTGTAATATAATCTGTGTTATCGCGGTTCTTTTTGCATCAACTCTTCAACGAGAAATGATAAACGAGAACTCATGTACCCACCACGTGAGAAAATCTTTTATTCATTACTAGATAACACTGTATTGAAAGTAGAGGTGGAAATATCCAAAACACATTCATAGTTGAGTACAGTCAGATTACTTTCACGCCAGTCTGATTGAGTTATCAAATTGCTAGCTTGTTTGTGATTTTTCTGACCTAGTGTATTGCGAGATTGATGCACTATCGTGAGGAAGGTAGTACCACACACTCATTTAGCCCTTTGCTTGCCACTGTTTGTTCAGTGGACTGGATCTGATAATCTTTTCAGGTTACATTCTCGCTTAGAACTAAGTTCGGTTGCTCATATTTTTGGTAATAGCACCAATATTCTTTCAATTATTCTAAAGTCATGTGGGCAGTTGTTCCCCTGACGGAACTGTGAATCCGATCATCCGTATAGCGGTCATTTTGAAGAGGCGTGTTCGTTGCGTGCTTCTAAAGAGAAGCAGCGGAGGACCTGCTATATCAATGGGGTCTAAACTGCTACCAGTGTCTTGAAATTTCGAACTGGGAACCATATAATTTTAGAATGTCACATCCTGAAGACATGGCCTGTACGAACACCTACAATAGAGGCTGCTTCTTTATTTGCTATGTAATTATCAGGATACGTATTTTCCTTATATTCAACTAAATTCTTTTCGCTTATTCACCTGGACGGTAACTTATGTGATTTATTTTCATTATCGTCCATCTTGGTGTATCCGTTGTAAAAGTATCTGTGATGCGTAACGACTTTCAACCCGCCAATGAAAAACGACGGAAATAGAAAACTTTGGTTCCATTTATGGCCTTTTACAGGTTGTTTTCATTTTCTGTAGCCTGGTCAATCTTTTATCAGCTTCTGGCGATCTTTGATGTTGCTAAGCTATATGAAAATACGGAACCTGCATTTTGATGGCAAACCTTCGTGAACGCTGCTAGTCCTGTAGAAGTGATCCAACAGTTCCTCTAAACATACTGCGTATCTCCTCGGTTGCTTGCGACTCGATTCTGTGTTCACTTGTTCGCTTACCTCGGTGGTTTCAATTTCCTCCACTGGGAACTTTGCAGAAGTTTATGCGCTGATTCAGCTGGTGACTTGGGAATTGATTTCAACTTGTTCTGATTCGATCACACAGCCATTCGCATGACTCATTGCCAAGCCTCGCAAATGGGACTGGAAACTTACAAGTGTTGTGGTCTTTTGAGCTATTGGTGAGTTGAAAAGGTTTGGTTACTGTAGCCTGGGCTGTGATTATTAAATAACTGGTAGTGATCACTAAATGACCGCCAGAGTCCACCAAACGATTGCCAGTGGCCAATAAATGACAAGAAAATCTGTAGAAGTACAATGTCCCGTACATTCTTTTCCGCACGAAATCACAGGTTGATATTTTTCATAATCTGCACGAATGGCTTCATATGCTGTGTATCAATTCCCCACAAGAGACTTCAGCGTTCAATCGTCGATATCCATCCAGAACGTGGTACTTACACCGTACATACTAATGATTATGCCAATCTATGTAAATACGCAAATAAATATTGATTTGGCTCATTCCGTGGATGATAACTGGCTGATTGTAACTGCGAATTCGTGATGAATTACGCCAAAATTTATGTTCTTCAGTTCATTGGCCAGTGCGTGACTCAAATATTCCAGTTCTGTAGACTGATAATTACCTAGTAGAGTTGAACTTTTCTGTCTGCACGGGATTAAATGAACACAATGGATTGCTCAAATAGACCACGGCCATCACTCGACTAAATTATATTTGTACACATAATCAACGAGTTCGTGAGCTTTAAATTTGCTGCCATCTTCATTAGAAAAAGTTATCCGAACCGACTGAACCAAGTATAAGGCAATAAGTCATTCCCTTTCATATTCATCTCAGAGTAGTCCGGCTGATGTCTGAGATAATTCTGGGGTTGGCAACCAATTCACAAGCGTAAATTGTGGTCAAAAATGACAGTGCTACTCTAAAATTTGAGCAGGTAGATGCTGTGGTGGCCCATCCTCAAAGGAGCCGCGAGCCATGATGTGGACTTCAAGGTCAGTCGATGGAGCAGACAGTACTCAAACGAGGGTGGGTCGGGATCAGATATCATATCAGATCATATCAGAACCGAAGTTCACACGAAAATATATTGCTATTCTTTGCTTGAAAAAGGTTGCCATAATCAAGGAATCGGCTTCCGCCCATTTGGTCTCCTCATATTCGGGAGACAGAACATTTGATCGAACTGATATCTGGTCGACAAACATTTAGTCTACTGATACTATCCGCAAAAAAACGCCCTCTCCAAGAATCAACCGATGATTCGTCAAACAGCTGCGTGTGCTGCAAATATGCACGTCCACTTAGCCACTTCACCTGTCATTCTATCCACGATGGGGTCAATTTTGCTTGCTTCTTTTAGACCAAGCACCACAGCAGATTTGATTGATCTGTAATTGCAGCTCATTCAATTTCTCTGGACGAGTCGTTTGGTGGGGGATAGATAAGCCTTGTTATTACAAGTGGGCTCCATACCACACCCACCTAGTCCTCTTCGATCGCCGATCCTGAAATACGTTAGTTGAAATATTGTCAGTAGAGGAGTGCGTGTCTTTCCTTTCATTCCATCTACAGATTTGTTAGATTTTCGCACATGCTCGGCAACACCTGGTCAACCCCTTAAGGTAGGTCTGAGCGTTCGTGTGTGATACGTTGTAGCTAATGGAATTCATAGTTTCTCGAAGAGGCGGAAAGAAGTAACTCTACGGAGGCTACTCCTATAGGGTAGACAAAACTGAAGGTGACGTCACCTACTGGAAATGTGAACGACGTGGTCAATGTAGCAGAAAGCCTAAATTATCCAGTAGCACTGTTCTACGTAATGTTAGCCATTCGCATCCTCTTCATGGTGCAAGGAACATGCACAAAATATAATACACCACATTAAAGATATGGTCTCGTCATCGAGGGAATCACCTCCTTGTTTCATACTAAAATGTATTTGTAATTTGTCCCCTTGACACTGTGGATGCTCTTCCCGGGGTAAGGGAAGAACAATTGTCTGGAACGATGAGAAGGAAACGCCCGAGAAAGTACAAAAATAGAAATGGGAAGGATTGCAAAGAAGCCTGGTAACGTAGCAGAGACATCAACGGATGATGAAAGTTGTCGTACGCGTTTGGGTGGTCTACTACCTTT
Source organism: Fasciola hepatica (assembly GCA_948099385.1). NCBI lineage: Eukaryota > Metazoa > Platyhelminthes > Trematoda > Plagiorchiida > Fasciolidae > Fasciola > Fasciola hepatica. The sequence goes on from CANUEZ040000063.1 coordinate 7,234,944, forward strand.
TTCTATCCTGTCTCATTCTTCTGTATGACATTGAAATGAAAGTATACCGTAGCCAAATAATACTATTTAGCGGCAAAATTTTCTTTCGTTACCGATTTTAAAAGGCTCACTTGTTGTAATTCACAAGTCACTTTTTAATTAATATCATGAAATGATAATTCCCAATGATCCTTTTTATTGGCTTTTCACCGCTGACAGGTTTGGAGGCGTAAAAAAGTGACTGATGGATAAAGCCATGAGCGTTAAAATAACTGTACTATTATAGTTATTGCCATTGAGAGCTAGCAGGCATAGCCTGGGGGTTAGGTTCTCGACTCACACTCCTTCACTTCGAGTTCGAATCCCCTTGAGGGCTCGGTGGATCGACACTATGTATGATTCCTAGCAAGGGTGAAATAGCAGTGCACTGCTTCCATGGTTTTCGATGATGAATTGAGCGTTCGCTATGCATGATGAATCATATTATGTATAATATTGATAATAAATATACCTACCACTAATAATGACAATAATGAACAACGTTGTCATCAATGACCAGGTGATTGTCATGAAAAAATAACTATCTTTTTATTCAGCGTTATCATCTTCATTCTCTTGTTCACCTTCCTCATCTTTCAAATGTAACCTCACAGATATCAATCTGAACAAACCCTATAAATGGTGGCGAGGTAAAGCATACTTTAAGAAAAACAATTGACCTCGGCTTTTAGTTGTGAGTATTGCAAAGTCCCAATTTCTCTTGATTCAGTACAACCCGGATGCCATTTGTCTAGGCGATAGAATGCCTACGAATGCAGTCGACACAACTTGTTACGTTAATTTTAATTTCAAATCTGCGACTACTGGCGTCGAAAGAACGAAGTAAACTTTATGGAGCTGCGTGGTTGAATACACTCGTAAATGGGTTCGGCTTCAGGTGAACTTGTGTTGGGAATAATTATAGCCTCAGAGATACACATTATTCACAAGAGTTATCCACTTTCTTGACCTTGAGACTTGACGTAAGGAATCAAATTTTGTTCAGCTGTGGGAGATGTGGTAACGAGTCGGGCTACAACCGTTTGATCTCAGTCACCAAAGGAGGCAATAGTAGATAGCCTTGAAGAGGACCCTATGGGGCTTACATTCATCGACCACCATTTGGCCTTATTATGTCATCAAATAGAACAGTTGATGAGTTGTAGTTTTAGTCAAGCGTTTGTAGCCCTAATTCACCAGTTGAGAGGACAAACAGCACTGTGCAGGGAAATTTTGAGGAGAGCTTTTGTCGTTGCTTTTGAAGGATGAAGATGGTGAGGAAGAGGATGAAGTAACGAACACTGGAAATGATAACTGTTCTTCCATGATATTCATCTGGCCGTCCGTGATAACATTTTGTATTATTTTTGGTATGAATGACGGTCTCATTGTTTGTTACTATTATTACTCTTACAGACAATACGATTCGTCATGCTGTATGAAAGCTCAACTGAAATGAAAACCATGGGAGCACTGTAAACTTTGTCTACCGCACAGGAGTAGCCTCCGTAGAGTTACTTCTTTCCGCCTCTTCGAGAAACTATGAATTCCATTAGCTACAACGTATCACACACGAACGCTCAGACCTACCTTAAGGGGTTGACCAGGTGTTGCCGAGCATGTGCGAAAATCTAACAAATCTGTAGATGGAATGAAAGGAAAGACACGCACTCCTCTACTGACAATATTTCAACTAACGTATTTCAGGATCGGCGATCGAAGAGGACTAGGTGGGTGTGGTATGGAGCCCACTTGTAATAACAAGGCTTATCTATCCCCCACCAAACGACTCGTCCAGAGAAATTGAATGAGCTGCAATTACAGATCAATCAAATCTGCTGTGGTGCTTGGTCTAAAAGAAGCAAGCAAAATTGACCCCATCGTGGATAGAATGACAGGTGAAGTGGCTAAGTGGACGTGCATATTTGCAGCACACGCAGCTGTTTGACGAATCATCGGTTGATTCTTGGAGAGGGCGTTTTTTTGCGGATAGTATCAGTAGACTAAATGTTTGTCGACCAGATATCAATTCGATCAAATATCCTGTCGACCGAAAGTCGATAGACTAAATAGCCATTCGATTAAACGTCATGTGAGCAAACATCCACGGGACCAAATATGCGGCAACGAAACTACGGTTGACTATGTATCGGACGTCCAAATGTCCTTACCTACCGGAAACCACTGATCCGGCGGAAACAGAATACTACGAAAAGAGAACTGCATGCTTTTGTTCTCAGGCTGAGATGCACGCGTCAATTATCAAGGTCAAGGTTTTCTACTCACGGACAAAGTTCTGATTCTCACTGATGTATCATATACAATCGGCGTTCAGTTCACTACTGAAAACGGTTTAGTTGCTCTGTTTGGACGACGAACCAGAGGGGTAGTATTGCTCTCACGAATTTCAACTTTCACTGGTCATCATAATCTCGATTATCATCTTGCACTCCAGGACTGAACCCCAGATGAGATTCCTAATAGATATATTGAATGGATCCATTGGTGAAAACCAGTTGTTGTCCCCGATCGGATTCTGATCACGTCAGGTGCTATCGATATACGGCCGTCCCTCGTCGTATCTCGGTTCACTCACTGCGGCCGCACTGTATCGCGGAATTTGGCTTTAATTCAGGATGTTTTTGGTGTAGGGTTACTTATGTATGAGAAAAAAGGCAGTATCGGTAACTTTCAGTAAATATATTTATTATTCTTAAGAAGAGACCAGTTACGCTCTCACCTTTAGCGGGAATAGAAGTTATGGACCAGGGTGAAAAGCCAGCTCTACCTGATGAACAGCCTGATGAAGAGGTACATTCACAGTGGTTTTAATGCTCATCTTGACTGTGCAGCACATTCATCTCATCGTAATCCCCTCCACTGCCATAAGTACTGAATGGCTACATAATTTATGGCCTTCATCATTCAGATCACAATATAATTCACTAGTGACAGTCCATATGGAACTTTCTTCGTGAATTTTCTCTTATCGCGGGAGAGGGGGGTCCCTGAAATGTAACTCCAGCGACAGGTAAGGGATCGTTGTACTGGATTTCATGATTTTGAGCGGTGAATTGGGTGGTGTCAACCAATGAAAATCATTGTATTTCCAATTTAAATCTTGCACAATTCAAACAAATCAGATCGTTAAACAAAAAGGAGAACTCCTGAACAAGAAAGTCTTATGGTTTCTTGATGGACAAAACACATTTAGAAATGTGGTTCGAGAGCCGGAACTCGTCGAAAAAGTTCGGATTACTATATCTTGCACTCGATAACCTTACACGAACACAGTCATTTATCAAATTCATACCTGTATTGACTCACTCTGTACCATGAAATATAATAAGTAACCTCCGTAAACAGTGATCTCAATCTTTATCTAAGGCTTCTTTACGCAAGCGAACAATCCCCCCAGCATTGCAATGCTTTCGTTTCACTTGGATTCCCAATAGGATAGTCTCTATCTTTGGATTTGATTGTCATTTTGTTGATCGGTGGTGGTCAGACGGTCGTCATGGTGGACTTTAGTCCTTTACGGTTTGGGTTCCATTCTCGCCACGGCCGGTAAATTCTCCGTCCGACAGCTTTTCATTGGTCATTACCTCCTTCCAGAAATGTTGTCTTCGTCTTATAATAAATAAGGGAACTAAAAATAATTGGAAAAAGACTATGCGTTGCCAGTATTGTAAAATCAATCAAAGTTTGGTACTGTAACGAGTGAAGTCCAAATGAAGTAAGTTGTGGGGGTTCAGCGTGTATTGGACTCCGAAATTTGGCTGCCGGTTTCGTGTTCCGATTGAGACTCGGAAGACGCAAGCACAGTTTACGAATTTCGAAGAATAAGTCTTACGACACAGAACTTCTAGCATTTTCCCGATGGCGATTGAAGTGTCGTGAATGCGTGACGAAGCTCTCCGTACCAAGCATCGCTGATCATCAGGCTTGAAAAAATGAACCGCAAAGACTGCCTCATAATGTTGTTTCATTACTCGTTGGTGACTGGGAATGAGCCAGGTGATGACCAATAACCAGACAGTGTTAGAATTTTGATACATTCTTACTTTCTTAGGACAGCTGAAAGGTGAATCTTTTGTTTCTAGTATTAGGTCTTGCATAATCCATCATCTCGATTGTGCACGTAAATTCATTCAGCGAGTCAATACAAAAAACAACATGGCAGTTGTAATGATCTTCCTGAATTAAAAGGTCACGACGTCTTTATGACGTGTGTTCGCACTCACAGTAAAGCTACTTTAAAGCGTATCTGAGCGAGGAGTGACACACGCATTACTGATATGGCAAGGAAAATGTGTCCAAGCAAGATAAATTGAATTTATCAACACCTTAATGATGAAAATTTGATAAATTAGAATTTTCGTTCGTCACGGGAAGAAAAAGAGAGAGAGGGAAAATGTGCTGTTGGAGCCTGCATTCAAGCTGGTCGTGACACGTTAGGCATAATCGGCTTACTAAAGATGGTATGCGTGGGTATGAGCAAATAAATCGATTGCCTTAGATAGGATACACACCAAAACGAAGGTAACACGGCTAATCTAATTCTTGTCCACACTAGTAAAACATCACTACACGAATGAACTAGCGGATCGAGGTCTTGTGATGCGATTCTCTTTGTGGTACCGTGAGCGGATAATTTTTGCCCTCGGTTACAAGTGGACGAACGCAAGAGATCAATCAAATGAGTGTGGTGTTTTTAAAAGACTTCCGATCGATTTGTGAACGTAAATGAACAAGTCAGTCAGTTAGTTCCAATGCATATACTTTGCCAAAGCTTTATGCAACTCATTTCCGTTTGAATTTCTTTTGAAAAGGAAAAAGCCAAGAATAAAGCAGCCTAAAATTCCCCATTTTTCAGATATTTGTCAACTTCACAAATCTACGGCAGTTTGGCAAGAAAATTAAAAAGGTCGAATGATTTCAAGGATCACATTATCGAGGGAAAGATAGGGAAGGTGGGGTTGCGCAAAACTCGAAGCAAAGCTGAAGTGAAAGACGAAGCCGTAACCCCATGGTCAGTTTTTTACCACTCTTTTGTTGTACTTACGGTTTCCCTGCTTATTGTTCTGTAACTCATACAGCACCAAATTCCTGTAGTGGAAGCCAGAACAGCCTGGATACAACGAGTTGATAAATAGACTCACCACAAGATATGTAAGTAGCAAATGGATATGACCAGGAAGGGACACAGTTGCGTCCGGCTGAGTTCTTCTAAGCCAAATCACTTGGGCTACCCAGTCACGCCTGATCTGACCGAACTGGTGGCTCGCAGATGGATTGGTGGGTTGGTTTTTCCGAAGTGACAAGTTCATGTAAAAATGGTCTTTTTCACTATCATTTTCCCAACTACCTGACAGATCACTCCCACGGATTACAAATCGTCCGAGGAAAAGTTGCGTCACACTAGTCCAGTCCAAAAAAATGGAAAGAAGGCGAAAAGAGCAAAATGCGAGCATTTCACTTACATTCCTCGGTTGCCAAGGTATCACATATCAGTTGATGGTATGATGTATTGCATGGGATCAACCGTGGAAAATGGTTGCTAAATCAGTCAGCCGTTCAAGAGGGAAGGTACGCTTTACGGTAATAAATATTTCCTCCAGGCAGAGAGGGGAGTTTTTGTCTTGATCAGTTCGGCTTCACTAAGCACCAGCAGCTTTCGATCCCGTTTGTGTAACAGCATTTTGAATAACCGGGTTGGGTCAGATAAATGACCTACTGGAAGGACAGGCTTCGTAATATGGAGGATACGGAATATTTCTGTCGAGATTTGTCTCACAATCCGGCTAAACCACTGAGTACAAAAGTCATACAGGGATAAGTTCAGCCTTTATTTAAGCTGACTATCATATTGTTATATTTAGTTGCGTGTCACCACAACGGAAAGTAATCTAGCAGACAACACACGTGAGGCTTTCAAATTGGCCGTGAAATCTTTGACTGATTTGCACTATACGGAATTGAGCTAGCTTACAAATACATTTCATCTTAAACAGGGTTTGAATTATAGTGTACACGAGTGGAAAATAGGACTGACTGTTTCTTGAACACATTATCTGCATATACGATAATCGGTGAATATCGATCAAACGATATCTACACAGTGACGCCAGATGGACTTTTCTTGATTTGCTGATGCAGCCAAATGTTTGATTGCAGGTGCTGTGAAGCAAACTGAAGAGTTCTTCTAAATTTTAGTTCTATGGCCTTCTCAGTTGTCTGAGCTGGCTGAGGAAACATCAAGGCTATCACTGTTGTGAATCATCTTCTGCAGTGCATATTCACCGAGATCCCATCGGAACTGGAGCACAGAGTGAACAGTTGTGAACCGAATGCCTAACCAAGGGACTATTTGGGCCGGTCCTCAAACATCGACTTTGTTGGACGTATGACTGCCGTCGTTAACCTTCAGCGGAAGCAGCTTGTGGCCATTTAGGCATCAGTAGTTATGCAAGCTTCCCATAATGATCATTATTCGACCAATAAAACCGCACATTTGGATAGGGATCCATTGAAAATTCATCTATTTTAGGTTGCCCAGTCGATACAAAGATAAAACACATAGACCACTCTGGTAACCGAGCGATGAGACAAGTGAACTTGTGGCTAACTCTCACACGATCGTGCATCAATCCCGCAATACACGAAGTCAGAAAAATCACAAACAAGCTAGCAATTTGATAACTCAATCAGACTGGCGTGAAAGTAATCTGACTGTACTCAACTATGAATGTGTTTTGGATATTTCCACCTCTACTTTCAATACAGTGTTATCTAGTAATGAATAAAAGATTTTCTCACGTGGTGGGTACATGAGTTCTCGTTTATCATTTCTCGTTGAAGAGTTGATGCAAAAAGAACCGCGATAACACAGATTATATTACAAGACTATTCACGGAATGCAGCAATCTGACCATGGAGTTTGCGAACTGATCGGATTGAGAAGCGGAATTTGCAAGGCGATCTGTTGAACACCGGGAGACTCTCCGAATTTTGGAATTGTGATAATAATAATAATAATAATAATAATAATAATAATAACAATAATAGTAATAATAAAGTGACCTAGGAGTGACTGTGATCATTCTATAATCTCGTTGGATTTGTCTTTTGAGTTTAGATCTGCAGAACTGTATGATGACATTGGCATTTTGGTTGGATCTGTTTAGATTCCCATTAGAGGGTGGTTGGCACCGAGACCAAACGAAGTAGATAGAGGGTAATCAGAAGAGGAATTTAACGGGAATGTTCACTTTTGAGTGCCAAATAGACTAGATTAAATAAGGATAACAATACGTCGAAATAAGTAATCAATTGTGGAATAATGTAGTTCACTGAGGACTTGATTTTAGGGTAAACGAACCAACAATTTTATTTTTAAATAAGAGTTTTCCAGTATATTCAGCATTGAAGTGTGTAAATGATTTTGACAGTGGCATGGATTAGACAATATGAGAAATAAAACCCTGAAACGGAACAGATGAAGAAATGTATAGTAAATTGAGCCTCAATGTTGAAGAACTTTATAGGCTGTACCTAGCAGGTTGCAGCTGGACAACAGATGTGATCGCCTAAACAGTCCATTCAGATGCCCACACTCTACGAAGGTTGATCCGTATGTGCCAGGTGCTTTTCGGCCTCCTGGTCATGCGTCTGCGGACTTGAGGAATATTCTTCTACTCGACGTTTTTGTGATATGGCATTGGTCGATCGATATCGTTGTCTAACTCCTTCAACCCGGGGCTTTGTCGTGACTTATCTGTTCTGGGGTGCTCGGGAAATAGTCTCGTATTCTCCATTTGTATGCAGCCATTGATGGTCGTTCCGATCAAATTCCAGCCCCCCCCCCCCTCCCTATCCGCTTCCATTGTCACAACGATATTCACTACCAAAAATTTATCCTACCGTCTAGTGACGTTGGGTTTCCGCATACTTTTCTACGTCTTAGCCAAAAAAGCATATTTGGATTGGCCAGTCTGGGAGAATTGAATATGATGTTGTACGTGTGTTTCTGTATCTAAAATACAGAATTCCTTATGATTATTATGATAAACAAACTTAATAAAGGTATATGCGTTTTTTCGTTCAATTAGCTCTTGTAGGGAAACCTTTCTGCCTTCGGATCACCTCAGTTTCGAGAATCCACTCAAACAGTGTTTCAGTCCTGGAATTAAACGCAGTCATCAGACAGTATGACAATTTATTTTGAGGGTTTTCATTTTGTTTCATGTTTACCTGCTTCTAATAATAGTGGTAAAATATTTCAAGAAGGTAATCGCGGCCAATTAGAGACTTCCAATTGGGGAAAATAATCAGCCGTGGCGGTGACATGGTTCGAACCCCAGACGGAAGGATTGAAGGACCACCGTAAAGACCTTTTGAACATCGCCAGTCTCACCCCATTGCCAACAATAACTAGCTATCATGGGTTAAGGGATTAGAGTAAAGAACCACATGATAATCTGCTATGTCAGCCTTCACAACGAACTGGGCAGCAACGACAAATTCGTCGCGCAATGCTGGGTTCGAACTTGGTGCTCACGATGTCCTAGTGTACAACCTTTAACAAGCAATAATCATGGCTCATCTCCCTAGTTTAGTGATTTTCTGAACTTTCCCGGTATCTCTAGTTGGATCTTTCTGTCTTCAGACCATCTCAGTTTATTAGCTCAGAACACGTTGTTTACACAGGAAGAAACAGTCACTGTCACCAATGGTTGCAACACAAACTAACTCATTCAAGCGTGGATCGAGTAATCTCTCTTCTGTTTGTTTGACGGGTGATAAGGCCAGCTACCGTTTGAAGGGAATCCGTTTTCGTCTTACCAATTGGTTGTCTTGGCGCCTTGTAGATAAGCTTTGACTCAAGCGCTGACTTGGATTCCGTTCGGTCACTGAATTGCTGTCTGTTAGCGAGCCTTGAATGTCTGTCAACAGTAGGTCAGCTCATAACCTTTACAAGTGTTAAATTTTTCCACTAGTTTTGAATTTACACTAAAGATGATCATTCTGTGCCATATGCAATAAAGTTTTCCAGTGAATTGGTTTTCAACTGGCTCTGGCGTCATTTGATTTTTCTTCCTCGGGTATCGGAAAAACGAGGGTATTTTTCCAAATAATTTCTTGAGAATGAGCCTGGCTTTTGAGCCTCCGAATTTTTGTTGCCAGTCGAAGCAATTTCAGCTCGACTGGTAGTGAAAGGTTTGCAATCTAAAAGTGCCGCTTAAAGAATAAGACCGTATGAAAGCTAGCAACACTGGCTACGAAATTCACTAGTCTTCATAGGCGTTGCTAGCGGAAGATTGCCAATTTCTGTGTATCGTTACGAAAGTTGAGCAGAACGATCGATACTATTTCAATAAAATAACCTGCCTGTATACTGTTCGCCAATTTTGCAGAGGAAATCACTAGAAATAAAAGCTTTCCTAAAATTATTTTGTGGTAGAACTTCCATATTGACAAGTTGTTAGAATGTAAATAGTTGATAAATATAAGTCTAAGGTACTGAATTGGTATGGTTTCTACCTTTGTTGCTGTGGACAGGCCATCGTTGAAATAGACGCACATTGTTTTATCTACCACTTTTTACTGTTCGTTTGGATTTTGCGCTTCTTTACTGAGGCTTTGGGAAGCTTTCCATGATTTCATGCCCTGATTATCTAACCCAATTTCGGAGAGTGCCTTTAGTCGATGGTACTACTACTCACATACTGCAGACAAAATGTTCGTCTGTTATGAGCCACAACTTGGAAGAGCTGAATACAACGTACTAAACGACTGATAGCTACCCATGAAGCACTCTTCACATAATGATAATTGTTGGTCCGTTCACCACAGGTTTACGTAACGTGAACATCCCCCTACCCGGTATGTTGCAGCGCGCTACCACAACCTCAATCGGTTTGAGCAAACGGATCTGATCATTCCCACGGATCACACGTTCAGACAAGCTTGGTTTTTTGTAGCTCATATTATATAATTTCTGGAAACCATCACCGGTACGCCAACCAATGTTCCAACAAAAAACACGTCTACTCAACTGATCCGATGCAACAGGAGGTGAACGATGACGGGATGGATATAGATAGTGAAAACGGGACTTAGTGTGAAGGCTCATCGTCGAACGCTTTATACAGCACAAGAGTTGCTTCTTAACAGAGGTTAGAGACCTGAGAATATGCACAAACTCAAATACGATGTCAGAACTGTGAGATTCACAAGAACGGCAATAGTCATTGACGTACTATACTGAGCACGGTCTGATTACTAGATCTTATATTTTATATTTATGGAATCGTACTACGTTAGTTCTGGGTTGCTGTAACTGGCTCACTCTGTCTCTCACTATTCCCGGTTGTCGACTGCAGCTAACTGGGGGGGGGGGGTCGAACTTTGCAATCTACGTTTCAGCGTCGAATTCTCGGACCATAGAAGCATCTGAAAGGGTTTGGCACTTTGGGCTTGTATCTGGATGACAGGGCAAAATTTCCCCGGAAGCTTACCACGGGTTTCGCGGTTATTACCGCTCATCAGATATGCGTACCCGCCCAACCATCCACATTTGGTTCTACAGCTGTGATCACCGTTTGATTCTAAAAACGGAATCCCTGTCCAGGCACACTCCTTTCGATTCAAATGAGATTACAACCGGTTTGACTCGTTCTTTGCACTAATTTGCAGACCTGTAAGAACCAAACACTATGCCAACATGGTAGTGCTCTAACTCAATTCGATTTCTTCACCAAATCTGCTTTTACTTTTTGTGGTATTGAGAAGCTGAATCGATGAGCGTCAGTGTTTCCCCGTAACATGCTTGTGCGTGAGCGCAGTTGAAGGAGTATACCTCATGGCTTCAAAGACCCACTACACTATTAGGGATAACCGGGAACCAGACCCTGAGACTTGCAGTGATGGATAACCACGTAAGGTTCCAACGAGCCGGACGACAATGATTTACGGCCTACCACCAAAGTGAGTGGCAGTGGGTTGATAAATAATATCACAATCTGCAAGAAAGATGAAGTTTGCTTCCAAGCGGAATCGTAATACTGCATCTGATCATTTGATGGATGCCTTAGTGAATATGGTCTGACATGATCAAGATAATTAACATCCACGAATCCAGTAATGATATTCAAAGATATATTCATTTGCGGTCTTCTCTTAACTTTGAGATAATAAGCACGTGAAACTTGACACAATGAAAAGATTTATCACGCTAGCAATGTTTTCTAACATGAGAAAAAATATAAACTATTTTCGCGTCGCATTATACGTCAAGCAGAGGGGAGACAGGAAAGAGTAGTGATGGTATTCTGGGAAAGAAAGTTGTAATCTTATCAAGGGAGAAGTTATTAATATCGCGGAAATACGGCGTTACTTTTGGTACGAATCATCCTTATTTCCAAATTTGATCTCCTGGAAGTTCAACACACCGGAACCAGTGTGACCTGAATTAGCACAGAAAAAAAGATGAAAGTCAACCAACAGACGACGTTTCGTTACTTCGGGATTGTCACTCGCAGTTTCGATTACTCTGCTCTCCTTATTCTGTCCCCCGCGACGTCCCCGCGAGGTCTACTCCGATTCCTAAACCACTAACTCATCCACTGCCACAGGTCAATTGGAGTCAGCCTCATCTTGTTCAACTTCTTGGTCCAGATCCTGCTTTCAAGATTTTCATTGATTACAGTTGACGACCTGCGGGAGTTTTAACCTTTCGATATCTCAGATAATCCAGTTCATGACCATTGATTCACGCTGAATGACATATGCCACGCATTTTTCCGTCTCGCTGAGGTTTCGGGATCTGGAAGTGTTTCTATGAAACCACACCCTGAGAAGAGAGTCGAAAGAATTTATTTCATAAGTTACTCTGGATTCAGCGTGGTGGCCCCAACAGACTTCAAGCTTTTTACATATGTCTAACTCAGTTCTCGAGTTGTTCACGTCTTCCTGTTTCAAGGTTCCAAGTTCAGTAATACTACTTAGATAAATTAAGCATTTATATTGGGAAAAATGTTTCACTGCCAGCAGCATCAGCTGCTGAATTGTGGCAACGGCATTCGCTAACCCAAGGGGCACTGTCTGGAGCATATAGCTCCGGATGAGTGGGAAATGTCGATTCGGGCCTCTCTAGGGCACCCGCTTTTCACTTTGAGCACCATACAGCAAGGAAATAACCGTGAAATAGGCTAGATTGGAAGCTTTTACATTGCCCTACCGAAAGCACCTACTTTACCCGCCATTATCTTGACGTGACATCTAAGGTACTGATGCAGGAGTCATTACCCAAGGCATCAGAAATTTCAACTGTTCTGGGGAGTGATGATGCTTCTCTTTTGGTTGCCAACGTTTTAACTTTCTGTGATTCGCACACGGCTTGCTTGCTCCCCTCTCCTTATTTCTTCTTCACTAAGATCATCGGGGCAGAACAACAGGCAGTTGAAAGTTTGCATATATATATATATATATATATATATATATATATATATATATATATATATATATATATATATATATATATATATATATATATATATATATATATATATATATATATATATATATATATATATATATATAAGCCTAATGCTGTCATCCCACCAGATCCCAGTTCTTTGTCAATCAAATTTCGTGCTCTTTGATTTCACCGTGTAACTGTAGTGCTTAGTCTAGATCTAGTTATCGGTAGTTTTACAAATGGAGAATGTAATTATAAGCCGATACAACAGAAACATCGTATGTTACTCTCTGCACCAATCCTCGAATGTTGACCGTCAGTAAAAAGCTGAATTTCGAACGCGCGCGATACAACGTACACACAAACATGCATGATCCTGTTTTTTCTTTCTCTTTTCTCGTTTTACCGTCACTTGCAACTTGGCATGATTTGCAGACAGTTTGGGTCACGCAAAGAATTAAAGGTATCGTGACCTCTGTCACATTCATTAGTGGCCACCCATATCGTTAGCATGCATACACCCACATACACACTCTCACACGAGTGCACTCACGCACGCTGTCGTGCATACGGTCGGCACCGGTTCGTGGAAGACGAATGATCATGATACGCCTGGTGCACGCCGTTTTCGTCAACAGATACGGTAACCGAGAGAAAAATAGTCCAATCAACAGATTGGCAGTGGAAATGAACACGTACGGCTGTGGATCTAGAGGGGAAGAAAGAAAACGAACTGAATTTATGTCTTCATTCAAGCGAACAGCGAAACAAAACAAACCATCTATCAGACATACTGTTGCGCTTAGAATCTAGTTGTTTGTACTGCGTGACACCGAAGTAACCCACTGAACGAGGTCCTTTTCCCGATTGATGCACCGTTTATGCTCCATGTGATAACTTACAAAGATCGGCTGACAAGGTCATAGTGACCGTGCGTACTAACTTCGCAGAGGATGGAGAGTCTGTTTGTTTCTCCGGTGATCTGCAAAGAGGATACCAAACAGACGATAGGCAAGACAAGTGTGGTACCGTGGAACTGTAACTAGAATCGGTCTTCGCGAACTTGTGGTTATCCGTGACACTTTTTTTCAAGTTCAGATGTCGATCAAATTATCCAAAGTAGATGATTTTACCACAAGGGAGAAGGATTCGCTTCATCCCAACTTGCTGCTGTGTTACAGAAACCGTAAATTCTAAAAAACTTGTGCTCAGAGAAAGAATGATCAAAAAAGAACCCCGTTTCCCCGGCGCGAGCTGTTTGACTGTTCCGGGCCTACACTTGTACTATTTGCGTGTGTGTGTATGGGCAAATCCATTCTTTACAAATTTGTGTTCATCCTCTGCAAAAGCTGTTTATTAGAAGCTATGGATGCTATTATGATACCTGATAAATGACTCATAAAGACAATTCAGGTCAAAGACATTATAGGTATTTATCAAATTCTGACCTTCCGTAGTGTATTGACTGGAGTAATCAGACTGTAGCTTGCCGTGGTGTGATGGCTTATGTGCCTCTATGATCCAAAGAGCTATACAGGATGGATTCCTTAAGCCGGAGACGAAATCATGCTTGACAGGTCAATGGATAGAGACCAGACAAAGTCCAATCTCCGAACCAGTTGATAGGTAACATCTGGTTCTGACCAACATGCCCGTGGAGAGGACATTCCGGAGAATAAACATGGAGAGAAACAGTTTGCCGGTGTTAAAATCTCCACTAGATGAACCTAAGAGTGGAGTACTCGGGGTTTCTCTCGACGGTGGGAGAATTCATCGCACTTCTTTGGGCAGCTATTGCCCGCCTAAGCTAAGCAGCCCCGGCCCAAAGGATGCTGCCCCGTCTATCTTCAGCTTGCTCCATTAGGTGTATAGGGCTGAGGACTGAACCCGAAATGCGGATCGATAAAGAAGTACCAGCGAAAACGTGACAAAACGCATGCTGTGAACAGGTCTCACATGAGAGACCAGAAATAACTTCTTCATGGATTCTTCGGTCAAGTTCCCGTGCTGGGTTAACACCCCACTGCCTTGTGGGTCAGACTTTTGAGTCAAAGGCTGCAATTAGGGTTCCCAAAGACAAACCCTTCCGCGGTGTGGACAGCCGCGAAGTGTGATTCACCCAGAAACCTCCAGTATCTTTCTTGTAAAGTGTCTTACAAACTTTTCTTTCCTTAATTGAAAATCTATACAAAATTCCACGGGTTACTGAGGGTTTGAACAAAACAGTAGTTCATGAGTTGGGTGTAATTCGAATGCACTCCTTAAGCCTAAATGTTCATTTTACTTGGGTGCGTTAAACGTATGCACACTGTCAGATTAGGCAACAGACTGCCCTTGCTAGGACTCTTGACACTTTCAAAATAGACGTGTCTTGTGTCTCCAAAACATGCATACAAGACCCCACGGCTGTGATCACGCTTCGTACCCCAGATACAACCTCACTCTCTCGCTTTGCTCTTCGTGTGTCGGATGATCCCGTTTCAAGTGCTCGTGGTCAGGTCAGCTTTGGGATTGCTTTAAGTATGAAAGTTGAGTGTGCACTGCTAGATAGGATTCCAGTCAGCAGTCGTTTGTGTGCATTTCAGTCGGACCGTTCTGTTCGTCTCAACAACAACAAACTGAAGCGCCGATGTTTGCTCGTCGTATCTGTGTATGCTCCCACTGATTGTAGTTCCTTTAAAACCAAGGACGGATTCAGCTAGGATTTGTCTCAGCTACTTCGGAGCATGCTTTCAGCAGACGTGGTGGTGATTGCTTGGGACTTCAACGCCCAGGTTTCCGCTTGCGAGGTTATGAAAGGCACATCGGAGGCCCATTAGCTATCCCAGCTGATCTTACCGATACTAGCGACCGTCTCACTCGGCTGTGTTTCGACCACAAATTGTTTCTGGCTGTAGCGACGTTTTGCGGTAAGAAGCTGCACAGACTCACATCGCGTCTTCGTACGTCTTCATAAAGCTGGACTCGGATTTACCATATTGTCATTGGTCACCGCTGGTCTGGAACAATGGAAGATTATCGTTCATTTCGGTCTACGCCTGTGGACTCAGATCACGCCTTGTTACCTGCTTACTTTTGTTCACATCTCGTCCGTAGTCGCTCCCATACCAAAGCCACCCGTCCCGCGCAGTTGCTTTTGGACAGTAACAGAAGATCTGCTTTTCAGGCTGAGCTGTCTACACGGTTACCTATGAAGCCGGATGTCCAAGACCCAGATGAATGTTAGCAGTAGATCGAGGAAACCTCGCATGCCACTTCAAGTTCCACCCAGGACTGTGGTTCAGGGAGAACTCAAAAACGATGGATATCCGCTCATAGGTCTGTCCTTCCGGATGCCACATTCAATGAAGTGCATAGATCCCCTGAGAAGCCAACTGACTAGGAGTCTGAGAAATGACGAAGAGCACTGGTGGACTGCGAAATGTAGAGAAATGGAAAAGGTTGTGTCTGTTGGCAATACCCTCAACCTTTACCATTGGATTAGGGGCACCGGTCCACGGAAGCCTGGTGTAAGTGAGTTAATCAAGGAATCTAATGACTCACTGACTCACTCTCAAGGACTTTGTCTGGTTCGTTGGGCTGAGCACTTTGGGTAACAGCTCAGTTGACCCACTTCAACAGTGGACCTTCTAAATATACTTGCAATAGAAACAATGCAGGTAGATATCACTCCCCCATCAGAAATGGAAGATATGTGGGAAATAGGTTACTTGAAAAGGTACAAAGTCACTAAACCGGATGGTTTGTCTCCATCTATTTTTAAGGATAGAGGTGAAGTTTTGGTTTCGGAGTTAACAAAACTCCCCAGGGTAATCTGGGATAGGGAGAAGAGCACCAGGGAATGATACAAATCACTGACGGTACTGCCTTACGAGAAAGGTGACAGGTCATCTTGTAAAAACTATAGAGGAATTAGTTTGGTAATTATCGCATCTAAGTTGTTCGCTGGACTAATTGTGCACTTATTATCCAGCTCCGGCGAAATGTGTACGCATGAGAACCAAGCCAGTTTCAGACTCGGTAGGGGTTGAATCTACAACATCTTTACTCTTTGTGGTTTTTAGAGCACACTCACATCTTCCGTAGACCCATAATCTCTGTCTTCGATTCAGCCGACCGCACAGTTTCTCGCGATGCCTCTCGCAGAGGATGGTGCCAGAGAAATTTATTTCTTTTCCAAAGCTTCTATGCGAACATCAGAAATCGAGCCCGCGCTTACAGCGATCTTTCACCCGAGTTCACTACAAAATGTGGTATTCATCAAGGTTGCCACCTTTCGCCCTTCCTCTTCATTTTTGTGACTAAAATTGATTTTTGAGAAAGCTCTGTCCTCGTGGGAGAATAGTGGCGTAGATCTTGCCTCAGGCAGTAAACTGTCTGACATGGAATCCGCAGATGACGCTGTTCTTCTGAGGGAAGATCCAGGTAAATTTAAAGCTTTCGTAGGTTGCCTAAATAACAGTGTGGTAATGTTTGGTATGCCTTTTTCACTTTCAAGGTGTAAAATGCTGCTTCAGGACTGAGTTGACTCAGCTCTAAACCTTGTCTTGGCAGGGGAAGCTCTAGCTGAAGTCTATAAGTTTTGTTACCAGAGCAGTTACGTCTCACCAGGTGGACGGATATTGGATGAAGTGTCACTCCGCATAGAGAAGGCGCGTTTTGTTTTTGCCAACCCCAGTCATCTGTGGCGCCGGTGTGACATCAGTTTGTCTGTCAAGGGTTGAGTGTACATTGCGGAAGTCAGATCGGTTCTTTTATACGACTCACAAACGTGGCCATTAAGGTTAGAACATGGGCAGAGACTGTCGGTGTTTGTACATCAATGTCCCTGTAGCATTGTTGGAATACGGTGGAAACACCATATCAGCAATGCTGAGATTAGACGTAATGTGTTGGAAATCCGAGTTCAGTCTCTGGATCAAGTACTGAGTCGAACGAGGTTAAGGTGGTTGGGACATGTGTTACGCGTGCCCACCGATAGACTTCTTTGGTGTGCGCTGTTCCCTGAGGCAAGTGGCGGTTGAAAGGTAGGTTGAGGTGGTCCTTCCATGACATAGCAAAGAGATATGAAAATCTTGACCAGTGGACTTGGTCAAGTAGATCGTGTTGGATTTCCGGGTTGGGGTCCACGTGATGCTCCTACCAGAAGGTTGGATACAATAAATGATGTGGCTAGGGGTCGCAGCCAGTGGCTTAGTTGCATTCGAACTCTTTCTTTGTCTTTGTAATTTCCGCTTATTATTTTGATTCTTGGATTCTTTTCACGTAATGCTTCTATTCTTGCCACCCTTTACTGGACAATGCTGGAAGTTAGTACCCAAGACCAGAGCATAGAAGTGCGATGTTAGTGGTTGTAAAAACTGAACTGAACTGAAGCGGTGTAACGACTTGGAAACGATGAATTCCACAACCGTGGAGGACGATGCACCGACAATCCCCCTTGTCTTCATGTTGCGGTTAACTCTGTAAAAGAACGGGAATAATCTAGTAGTATGAATAAAGATTCGGACTTGATTGGTCAGCTGTGACTAATAAAAATAAGCCTGGTGACCGAGTTTACCGACCTTTTACAGTCACTCCCTCGTTTTTCGTATATCCCTTGTCCTCTCTTTTATTCGCGCGTTCACAGCTGATATCCTCCTGAGCATGAAGACCGCCTGATGCTTGTACCGTATCCCGCTGGCGTGTTAACTTTTGGACGGTAAAAAAGCAAGTGAACATTCCATTGTATTAGGTCATTACGGATGCTTTACCATTAATAAATTCTACACATCCGTTTTGATTGGGATCACACTGGTTCTCCAATAGTCGTGAACTGTAGTCGTTCATACACACGTTTTATCGGGCAAGGTTATTCGGAAAACAGCTCTACTACCAAGCATGTGATTAGACTCACTGAGTGCATCTGAAGCAGGAGCGTATCGGACCAAATTACCAGTGCTCGGGTTCCATTGACACTAAGTCTGACTGTGAGCAAAAGAACATGGAAGCGCGGGAAGAATTGCCTATATTGCTTGAACTGTACTGTTTCTCATAATGTTAAAGGCTGATATTAGGAGGGAATATAACAGATACTGGCTTGCTTGTCAAGTATTTGCCTCATGAAATCCACCAACCAGAGCGTTATTCTCGCTCGTGGTCTGACACTCGCTCATTGGTTTCGCCTAATTCGTCCAATCTGAGTTCCTTGAACCATTTCATCTTCTTCCGCTGAAATTCGTCTGGACGCAAACTGACCCTGTACCTTCAGGGAAGATGATACAACTGAATGAACACCCTATCTGTCGTGATAGCTGGTTTAATGTATCAAATAATAAATAGTTTCACAAGCCTAATAATATGGGGGAAGCGTTGTCTAACACGAATATAATTCAAAACTTATCTCACTTTTATAATCAACAAGTCGTAATCAAGAATGATTGAGTAGGAACAGGCTTGTCATCGGCAGCATTCTGATTGAAAAAATTGTATGCAAAAGGTGCTACCAAATGTTTACAAAGTCTGCAATGTTATAGGTACGGAGAAATGTTGTCTATCACACAGTGAGAAAACAAATGGGAATCATACTACTGATGAACACGAAAATTATAGGAACAGAAATGCAAGCTACAACCCTCGGTATTTAATTGAGGTCTAAATCATAGCAGTTTTATTAAATCTATTCATTGCGTCGAGTAAAAATTGGTCTCACTTTAATAACAAGTTTTGAGTTAATGGACAGTATATATTGCTATTTCCCACTTCTTCCCAACTTTCGACAAAATTTTCGTACACCAAAGCCGAGTTTTGGAAATATGCTTCACAAGAGTCCTCCGATGACACTACAATTATTCATTCAGTTCTCTGGTTGATTAAGAGGGATTTTCTTAGGGAATTTGTCATCATTGTTATCTGTGATCCGCAATGACTTATTCCTCAACTCAACGAATGAAGAAACTCTGTGCGCGTGTCTGTGTGTGTGTATGTGTATGTGTATGTATGTATGTATGTATGTATGTATGTATGTATGTATGTATGTATGTATGTGTGTGTGTGTGTGTGTGTGTGTGTGTGTGTGTGTGTGTGTGTGTGTGGAGACGAATCAGAATAACTGGGCACTGTGTAGATGGATCTTATGCATATCTACCGCATCTCCTCAAGGTTGAACCAACTGACTCAGTTTATTGCACCCGTCTTCCGTGCGCAGGACCGGTTAACAGCACCTTCTCCCACCTGATACCCATCCCCGTGCATTCGCAATCGTAACCTATCCGTCACGGTTCGGGGGTACTCAGAAAGTTTGAATAAATAGTTTTCCTTGTGTACCCACTACTCTACACCTATAATCCGCTTTGCTGATACGGCAGTGCCACCAAATTCGAGCAATGCTTCAGTGTTCGTCGCTGTTCAAATACCCATAATCTTCGTGTATCTTCAGCTAGCAGTATGAGCAGCAAAACTCCTGAACCGCACAGAAGAGCTAACAACTGTTGCAGCTACGCAGGCACCAAATATATCCTTGTATGAATGGAACACTATGTTTGAAAAGGTTCGCTAGGAGAACAAACGAATGATGTTCCCAAGCTCTCCGAACTGGAAACACCGTCAATTCGATAGATAATGATACTGGTTATCCGTACGATGTGTTTATCTTCAAGTAACTATATCTATCTTCTGAGCTTGCTTCTGCAGTTCGTCCTCCCAAAAAGTTTTACCCAGGCAACCAATCATCCTTATCAAGTTTGTCACTAGAAGTCGCACTTCTATCTTCGTATATTCTTTCTCCCCTTACAGTTAAACTATGGAACACTCTCCCTATTTCTGTCTTCTTATCCACGCACAACCTCTCTCCCCTTGAAAGCCGGATCAATAAACTGGTTCTTACGTAAATGTGCCCCCACAGCCCACTTTTACAGTGTTTTTTTATTATGGAGTGTACCCAACATGCAGTATTTCTTTTTACATGAAGTAAAAAATCTACCTGGTGGGTCAGTTGACTGGATCCAACTCATTTAGGTGCCCTTGTTTCTCAACGCAGTGGCCTAACTTTTTGAATCTGCTGCTATTTCCTGTATTTGAGGGGAGTAGTACAAACAAAGATCAATGTCGTTCTTGCGTAGTGCATCTCAAAAGTCATGATAATTCACATTTCACCGACCGCTCTGACTGAAGCTTACCCAATATTTCCAGGTTATGTAGCAATTTATTTTTTTCATTCAACTAATAAAATCCCCCCTCCCTGCTCACAGTCCCTGATCAGATGATCCAACAGTTGAGCTCCAAGGTCAGACATTTCCCAAATTGATCGTAGTGTTTACTGACGAAGTTTAAATGGTTTAAGTGCTTAGCAGAATTGAGGTGGTAATTTTAATCCACAGATGGTATCCACTTTTGTCTGGCTTGTTACAAAGCTTGACCTATCGGGACCCTTGTGGTTCTCCAGCGGTCTGGCCGCAGAAAGCCATCTTGGGGTTTGATCAATGTAGGTGTGTGGAACCCGAGGAGACACGTACTGAGCTTGAGGCTTGTGAAATTCTGGTTTTGTCACTTTAAATTGAACACGTCCGATTCTTTCGGGAAGATCGCTACTCGGCATACTACAGTTTTCCATTCCCCGTCTCACGCTCACAGTGTCGGATATTTCTAATATAGTGTAGCAGGCCTTTGAGGCTATGCAATGTATCCCTTCTACTGAACTCATGGGTGGGCATCGAATAAAACCGTAAACAAGTAGAGTCAATTGCTTTATGTGACAGAGGACCGAAATTGTGAAATAACAATTCATGGTACAGAATCAAAGTGGAATCTCTAGTCACAAAAGCCATCCACTTCGTGCTGTTTTTACGTAAAGTAAACGGTTGTATACCAGCTTGGTTAGTCTAACAGCTAACACACGCGGAACTCACAGTCTACTATGCAGTTCTGGAGCTTGTTTTAGGAATCCGTGCATAGATGGTACTGAGAGTGATGAAGCAACTGCCCAGTGCTTCCGTGGGCTTTCAACCGGGAACCGCTTTAACGTGTAGTTCTGTGTTACACATAGACTCACAGATTAATCGTAGAAGACACTAAACAGCTTTCGAAGTTATTTATGATTACGGTGACCCTCGTTTACTACGTATTGTACTATGCAAGATAAAGAAACAGTAATGTGTACCCGAAACCAGTTCAAAGCCAATACAATTACGAAATGTTGGGTTTCTTTTTAGCAACGAAACTTTGAGGCTGTCACTGAGTCGGTGAATATACTGCCATACTATCGGCAGTGATTTTCCACTTTTCATCGTTAAGATGCAAAGTTTCCACATCAGTTTAGGTCAGTTTGAACGGAGAAGGATTGAGCCTCAGTAAGAGAGAGCTCGTAATGACTTCTAGTGACCTAGTATAACCCTGATTACTCTCTCATCCATGACTGTAGGACAACAGAGCACAGCATGATAAAGCAGTATAAAAAGGACGTGTATTCTGCTATCACGAAGACAAAGCCGTTATCCATCATCAGATGGAGGTACCTTGATGCCTGTAACAAATTTACTAACAGGTTATTAGTTGACATCAATCATTGTCTGCTCTCAACTACGTTTACTTACAGATGCATCTCATTAGCGGACTACTACAATATGGAAAATGATATGAATGATCGTCTCTGATGACAGCCTAATGTAACCCACCACCCAATTTATTTGTCACACCCTCTCTGCCCGCTCGCTGCCCAGGGATTCCTCCAGATGTTCACCCTCTAATGGGTGGATTAAAACGTTCATGGAAATGGCTCATTTTGACGGATGATTATCGTGTGCAATTCGAACTCGGCAGACAACGCATCTTTTCACGCATCTGTCCACGGTGAATTCCGAAGCTGTTTCTAAACCGAGCAAAACCAGTCCTCTGGCTCTAGCCACTTCGGTAGTTCCTCATGTATTGCTTAGGCCGAGAAAATTAGCACTAATTAAATCACTAAGGACAACTGACAATGACAAGGTGACATTCGGTCATGGTCCCGTCATTCATGCTACAGCACATGAATACCTGCATGGAAGGGAAGTGCAATTCTGTCGTTCATTTCATTGCTGAGTTACAGGCTGTCCCGAGTGCACAACAGCTGTGGTCCAATGCTTGGTTTTGATTTTTTACTGTTATATGTTGTATTCTGAATCTAATATCAGCAATAAACAGACTTTATGAAGTTGGGTTTAAAGAGGCAAGACTTACGGAAATCGAAGCACAATTTTCCCGAGACAATAATTCAAAATTCGCTTATCTTTTCAAAATTAGGTCAACACTCCTTTGGACCAGTGTTAGAGAAATATCACTTTTTTAAAATTCATCTCAGGGTGTGGCGAATGCAATCGTATAGGAGTGCCGCAAGCTTGTGCACATTCGATCCACGATCAGAGTTGTCAAATGCGTCATAATATTGTGTTGATACCTCAGTAATTTACCCCTGACTGTAAGCAGACAAATTCTGATGATAAACAATAAAGACTAGCCGAATTCAGAGTTCTGGCACGAACATCGAAATTTCGGTCGTAAGTGGTTGAAAAGCTTTGAAGTTTATGGATCGATGAATGGATGGATGCAATCATGTTCCAGGAAATTGAAATATCCTCCATTTGTCTCTCAATTCATACTCACATTATTTCAGAAAATATTCTTTGTTGATCCGTGCATAGTATATCCCCAATTGTAGATCAAACAGCCTTTCCTGATCACTGTTTCTTTATCTGTATGTAAACAGCCTTTCTTCGAAGTGCGTCTTTCTTCATTGACTTTAAACTAATCTAAAATTGTGAACTGACTGTGAATTGTGAGCATTGTTAACATGATACTGCACATTTCTTGATAATAAACTAATGTTCACATCCAAAATCTGATCGAATGTCACCCATAACTCCCTGTCTCACTATATTTCCTTATAAATTCGAACTATATGATTCGTGTACGTGAGACATTTGCAAATCCACAATCCAGTACCGGCTCGCCTTGGTTCTGATTTTTATTAGTAGGGTAGCAAGTTTCGGGACGAGCTTATCCCGTTCTGCCTGAGACATATTTTGCACTATTCTTCACTTGTTTGGTCTGCACATTTTTTAATGCCCATTACGATGGCAAAGCAAATGCTGGTACCTTGATGACTACTATTACATTCCTTATTATTAGTATTATTTCAGTAATGACGGTAGTTTCAATTCGACTGGCCAAAACAGTTTAAAAACGAACTTGTCTCACTCAGAAGGTGAATGTCACAGCACTGCATTTCGAAGATAATATACCGCTTGAATAGAATCAAAGTTACCGTGATTTCCGTGGTAATTCTTGTTCATTTTGTGAGTATCTAATGCTTTTGACCATGCTGTGAACGAAATTTATGTCACATCTTTCACTTTAGTACCACAGCTTCATAGCAAAGGACAGCCATACTTTCACTTCGTCTTGTCTTACTTTGGTGTCATTAATAATTGATCAAGTGTAAGTAAGGTCACGTGACATGGTCGATATATTCGATCATCTGGTAGAGAGACGCAAATTTTGGATAGATTTTATTCAGCCAGAGGCTTCCTTCAAATTTTTACTAATACCTGCCGATATAAGAATCTCCGGTGGGATCAATTACGAAGCCCAGTATGAGAAATCGTTATAAATCTAGATAGCCCTGGACGATAAAAAATGAGTGTTTAGCTAGCTTATTATTGTCTGAGAGGCTATTCAGAGGGTTCATCAGGTCAGTATGGTTGAACTGACCGTGCACTGATAAATTCACATTGAGAAGAGATGAATCCTTTGCAGTCCTAAAGCACTCACTGGGGAACAGGTAAACACCAAGCGTGTTATTATTATTCTCGCCAACATTATATATATATATATATATATATATATATATATAATGACTAAAAGCCGAAAATCTGATGCACCAAAAGATAAGACTGAATAGTCATGACGTGATTTTTGCAAATCTAAAAAGACTTTGAGGTAATGGCTGGTTTTTATTCCTTGGCTAAGAGAGGATCAGCGAACCAATGAGCATGGATTTGTGAGAATGTCCGCTTGCATTTCTACGCCATAAAGCTAACTATTTTAGCCACTAGGATGACATCCAAAACCAGCTTCTTTGATATTCGTGGTCCCTCTGTGAAAGGTGCACTGAAAACGCCTGATCAAACAAAGGGATGACGTCAGAAATAGCCAGTTCGAGTAAGTTATATTGATAGATCAGACCATACCCGTTGTCTGAGATCAAATTTGCTCAACAATCCATGAAATTTACAATAACGAATCACCTTTATTTATTGACGTCAAATGTGATCTGCTTTCCCAGTATAAACGAAGATATTCGTCAGATATCTGAAGCACTGAAACGAAGATGATGGCACGTAATTGCTGGTTGAGTTAATGAACGGGCCTGAGATTCCGTTTCTCCATACAGCCTCACCCTATGCTATATGCTTTGATCCGTCCCACTAGTTCTACACCTATTCCCATCAGGCCTTAGCCAAAACCCGCAATTCTTCAGTCACGATCCCCAATCCTTTAGCCACGATCCACCATTCTCTAGCCTTGACGAACAACCTTGAGCCATGCCGCTGCAAGCCAGTCAGGTCAAATGTATCGGAATATCATGACATCAAGAAATATTGGAACAATTTCTTTTTTTATTGCAAAGATTGGTGTTGCAATGCTATCGGAACAAGTGAGGAAGCGTGACGATCATATGCTGCGCAGTTGACCGTGGTAATGGTATCAAATGCTGCACAGCAAACTGATTGGAGAAGGTTTAAACGATGTGCCCGTATAGTCAAACCATGTGGCACAGCCCATATTACTGTTGCAATTTTGGTGATAGTAATGGTATCAAATGTTGCAGCATAAATAGATAGATGACACTAATGGGGGTGCACTTACGACAAATGGGTGCATTGCTCTCGGAAATTTAATGTACCCACTTATCTAAAGGCTTAATGAACTAAACCTTTATTTTGTTTCATCATATGTAGTTTTGGTATTTGTCTTGTCTTGACTTGTGTTACATTACAGATTTTACTTACAGGACTGCTTGTTTGTGACATTCTACCCTTGCATGGAAAGACTCTATTTCGTTTGGTTGATATCTCGTTCGGGGGCAGTCAGGCGATACATTCACATCGCTGCCGTTTATCATAGTATTCGCCAAACTTCACCTGGCACAGTACTCATCATCTCTTGACAATATGGAGAGCATTACTATGGGTGAGAAGAAAAGATCGTACCCTTTCACCAGCTCTGAAGATCGACGCAAGATAATCGAATGCGCACGAAGGGGAGATGATTTAAAGGACCTTGCCAAACACCTCAACACCAAGATCAAAACCTGTCGTGCTATTGCAGCTACAGGTAGGGGAACGGCATTCACACTTGGGTCCTACAAGACGAAGTTCAACGACAAGTTTGTCAGGCTTTTGTGTTAAGTGGTGGACGAGAATCTCACCAGCACATTGAGGCAGTTGAAGGAAAGGATGGAGAAGGATTTCTGAAGCACAAAAGTCAGCAAGTCATCCATTGATCGATTGCTGGATGGGCATCACTATTCAATCAGGAAGTTGACTATTCAACCAGTGGAACGAAATTCAGATGCAGTCGAATCTAAACGAGCAGAATGTGCCGATTGGCTGCAACGATCAGGCACTGCAACTTTGAGGTTGTCTATTGATGAGACCAACTACAACATATGGTGTTGTCGTGGCTACGGGCGCTCGAAAATAGGCTGTAAAGCCATCCGAATTCTACCGTCATGTACAGGACCTAACGTGAACATATGAGCTTGTTCATCTTTCGCCGGTACCTTGAAGTATGAAGTTCATACAAAGATTACATGGCATATTTTTTAATGAGTTTTTGTCATGCTGCTCAGCGTCTATTGCTACTGAGCAACGTGATTTTCCAGTAGTATTTATCTTTGACAATACGCCCGTTCATCGGAGGGCTGTGGATGCACAATTACACACCAATCATCAAATACGTTTTCTCCTACTGTATAGTCCATTTTTCAATCCACTTGAAGAGGCCTTCAGTGAATTAAAACAGGTAAAATGGTTGCCACTATATTTTGTTTACATTTCTTAGTACGTTAGGAACTGGTTCACTGAAAATACAACAGTAATATGGGCTGTGCCACATGGTTTGACTATACGGGCACATCGTTTAAACCTTCTCCAATCAGTTTGCTGTGCAGCATTTGATACCATTACCACGGTCAACTGCGCAGCATATGATCGTCACGCTTCCTCACTTGTTCCGATAGCATTGCAACACCAATCTTTGCAATAAAAAAAGAAATTGTTCCAATATTTCTTGATGTCATGATATTCCGATACATTTGACCTGACTGGCTTGCAGCGGCATGGCTCAAGGTTGTTCGTCAAGGCTAGAGAATGGTGGATCGTGGCTAAAGGATTGGGGATCGTGACTGAAGAATTGCGGGTTTTGGCTAAAGCTTGATGTGAAAAGCTGTAGCAAGAAGGACTTTCTGCCTTCGAATCATCTCGGTATATTGTACAAAATAAATCGTTTGAGGAGTGTGAGTTGTGATCATAAAAGAATCCTTATTCGAAAACTTACTTGTCCACTGACATTCTCAAGGGTCTCTTCCGGCTGGTTTGTCTGGTTGCACGCAGGTGTTTTACTTCGGATCCGGTTAGTTCAGACAGTTGTTGGTCGCTGATTATTCCACTGATCTGCTTGGCTGGACAAGCGATGACACGTAGTCAGCTTGCCAAATCATTGGCCTGTTTCGCTAAGTTCAGCGTTTCCGTTGATTCTGGACCGGCGAGCGCGAACTGATTGAGCATTGAACCAAGAGGCTCATAGATATGTTTGTCACATAACTCACATGATCTTGCATCTTGCCAACGATATACAGCTTATTTAGAGGGCGATTATCGCATCACGACGAACCTCATCATTGTTAACCCGATTTTCCCACACACACACACACATCGGTGGTCGAAAGCAAAAAGCCGCCGAGCATTCTCAACGCCGACGGGCAGGTCTCGCGACCGTAAATAAGAACACTATGAACTGTAGTACTGTGCACCCTTCCCTTAAGGGAAAGCCGAATGTCATGGCGGTGCCAAAGATGAGGCAGGTTTGTGAAAGCTGATCTGGCTCTAGCAATTCGTGATGTGACCTCCTTCCCAAAATCAGCACCAGCTCTGATCATGCTCCTGAGGTACTTAAATTTCTCGACTAACTTTAACTGGTCACCACTAAGAGTGGGTGCAGGCACAGGCTCCTGCAGTCTTGAAGAAGTACCTTGCTTTTTAAAGTCTCAAAGCACGTCCATATCGGGATAGTTTCAGTTTATTCAACCAATAACTTCGCACTTCTGTGCTCTGGTTTCAGTTGCTACTTTCCGGCGTCGTCGAGTAAAGGCCAAAAAGAATAGAAGCATAGTGATAAAGATCCAAAAAGTTGAAGTGTCAAGCGGAAATCAATAGGACAAGGAAAGAGTCCGAATGCAACTACGCCATTGACCGCGACACCTAAGCCTTATCACTTAATGTCTCCAACCATTTCGTAGGCGGATCACGTGGACCCCAACCTGTCGGACATCAAAGGGAAGTAAAAAATAAATGGATATACGAGACAACATTGTCTTACTCCACTGGAGACTGCAAAGGGTGGCCAAAGCTAGCCGTGGGCCCTATCCCAGCCTGAGGTTTGATGGTGCAACTCTTTCAGGACCCATACATACTTCTTTGGTACACTATACCTTTACAAACAGTGCCACTATGCAGACCTATGGACGGAGTCGAAGGCCGCGCGAATGCCTAGCAACACAATGAACGCTGGTCTTTCGAAGGCGGAACGGTGTTCTAGCAGCTGTCGGAGGGTGAAGATTTGATCGATGCATCCATGATCGCTACGAAATCTAACCTTTTCCTCACGAGTTTGCTCATTACCCTTGTTGTACAATCTTCGAAGAATGACAGACGCTAGAAGCTTAGACGCTATCGAAATAAGATTTATACCCCTACGGTTGGCGTAGTCATTGCGCGAGCCCCTCTTGAAGATGTAGACAATCATCGATTTCCTCACAAGGATGAAACTTCCTCACAGTGCAAGTCGTGGAGAGCAAAACTTGAAGCTCTCTCACAAGCTACACCCCACCATCTTCGAACAGGCTTAAGGAGAGGCCATCAGAGCCCAGCGCTTTCTGACGTCCTAGGGCTTGAATTTCTTTGCGGATCTCAGCCTCAGAAGGTGGGTCTGTCGAAACGGACCATGGGACGTGTGCCGGAACAGCTATAGGAGGGGACGCCTCTGGAGGACAGCTAAACTGTGCTTTAAAGTGCTCTGCCCAGCATACAAGACGTCACTACAGACTGTGGATAGGTGAACTGTCGGCTTCACAGATCTTTTCACTCACACCTAATGTCTTCCGATCAGTGACTCAGATTAGATGAGGCAACTTGCGTGAATTTCCCATAGCCGTAGTTTGTTTCATCTTTGATGCTTTTTAAGACCACCAGAGTTCGCGACCCCTACGCAGACTTGCGTTCAGTCCACGTCTCGTTGTGAGCCGTGCTTCATTATGCTCACTATGAACTGGAATGGACTGGTGCGCATCGAGATGACATAGATGACATAGACTCAGCAGAAACGCCGGTTATCATGACTTGACGGGTTAGGCCACAACTCACTACGCTAGCGGAATACAAAGCATTCTTAATAAGCGACTATTGCTGGTTGATGTTACCTGATGGTGTTGATCCTTGAACAAGAACAGGACTTGTCTCAGAGACACTACTGTATGTGTGGCCGGCTGCCTTTCCCGAAGAATGTGAAAGTGTGAGACGGAGGAGAGGTGAGGAATTTGAATAACTAGCTTACATGTACCGTGTGAAAATTTCAGCGCTAGCATACCTCTGAAGAGAGTAAATATCGCTTTGTAAGATAACCAACAGTTGCATTGTTGTTAACATTGTGGTTGTTGTGTTTGGCTTGAACAGGCATGTGCTTGGACAGACAATCTCACAATCACACAAACACGCACGTACACCGTTGACGTTTGCCGTGCTTTGTCCCGGACAGCAGTGACCAATCAGACTGTGTCACTCGTTGCGCGACCTTGAGCAGCTTAACCCGACTGTACAGTTGTCTTCCCTTTTCAATCACATGTAGCGTTGACTCACGCGCTCGCATGCGTGTTAGTATTTTTTCACGTACTTACATTTACTTGCGTTTGCCGTACAATGCTACCAAACACACGTTCACCCATACAAGAGTGCTTTCCTTCTAATTACTGATATCGGGGTACAACAGTAGGCTATTGTGCTACTCAGTCACCCAGTCCAAATTAGGCCTTTCGCAGTCGAGGATGCACCCCCAGCCCTTGCTCGGCCGAGCGTGTCTCGTGAGGCAGCAACTTGGATCCAAATAATCCGATGGCCAATTATGCGGTTCACATGCCTCCTCTTGAAACCTCTGGGAGCCGGCGACTGATAGCTCGGTTCATACGCCCTTCGGATGAGGCTAGACCTCCCGGGTATCCAGTACGCCCGCTCCGCCACAGATGCCGGTAAGCATAGTGTGGTACGCTTTATACACCACCCGTGGTTGGTTTGGAATCAGGGTTTGGCCAACCCCCTAGACTGACTGTTAGTCAGCCAACCCGGTGAAGAGGGCCGGGCATTCGCCTTCACCCTCACACTTTGGTGAAAATGCCTCCGCCACGAGAAGGCAATGTGTAGGACTTCAGCAGCAAAAACTATTTAGGTTCTGGTCAAGTAGTCAAAGCAAATGAAATCTCGTAAACAAAAAATTGAGTATGATAACAAAGAGGCTGTTAAATTTATCAGTCTCTCTTTTTCATCCATTGGGGCACAGCCGAGTTGCTATTCAAAAGTCTCTGGAGGTTTAGTCAAATGTAGTTTTTGGAGAGAATTTTGGGACGCTATTTGACTTATAAGATTTCTTATTTCCACGAGCTTTTAATAAATCGACTTCAACAAGGTTGGTGAGTGGTAAACCTTGGAAACCGAGCTCCACCACAGAAACAACGGTACTAGACATAAATACGAGACCATCCCCTAAGTGATTAGCGAGTATTTATCTCTTTGACGGTAGCTAAATCGAATTTAGTCCCTGAAAACGAAGCACATTTCAGGTATCCGCGAATTACGATCAACGTAAAGACAATAAAGATGATGTACTTCACTTCACTGCTCCAATGACACTACATAGTAGTATGCACCATGGTAATATTCTATGGCCAAGTCAACTAAGAAAGCATAAAAAGTGGTAAACCAGGTACCGCAAATACACTGTACCTCCTTCCATCAGTGTTCTGTTGTACTGTTAAATCTGCTTTTGTGCTTTAGATCAACCGGGGGAGCACAAGACAAAGAGAAATATACTTTTTGGACCATAGGTAAGTCTCCGACGAGTAACAAGGTCTTCTATGCCACACAGCGTGTCTGTGCCATGGCCTTTTTCACTTTACATACCTGCGTCCTATTATATAAAATAATACAATATCTCAGGAAGGGATTCATTGCCAATTTAAGGCTACCAATTGGGGAAAGTGATCAGCGGCAGTTGGGGAGTTAGAACTCAGGACAGAGTGGCTTAAAGTCCATCATGATTACCTCTTGACCCCCACCGAGTATTCTAGTGAGAAGACTCTTCTGAATTCGCACCTCATGAATTTACTGGGGTAAAATAGATCGTTTATATAAGATGCGCTGATCATAGCCAAAATCCTGTCTGAAAGCCGATTGGTCTACCGATAGACATAAAGGACCCGTCTGGCTGGATTGCCCGGTCGCTCCCGGATTGGTTGATTCGATTCTGATCGGTTCAGACAAATGTTAAATATTGATTGATTCACTGATCGCTCGAGGGGCTCCACCTTTGTTAGCAATTGTGGACGGCCAATCACTTGCTGTCTGTTTCGTTGTCTTCTGATTGGTCCTTGATTCCGGGTCGGTGAAAGCATGCTGTCTGACCACCTAACCAGGGCGCTTATAGGGAAGTCCGCCGCCACCCTCACACTGATCATTCAAACAACAATGATACAGCGATATTTCAAAAGAGGAGCGAGGCCGCTAATTTGAAGTTTTCGAAGGGCGAAGTTCGCTGTAGAGGTGGGATTTGACCCGGTTGTCCAAAAAGTTCACTTGGACAACCATTTCATTGGTGCTGGCTTTTCCAATATCGTTCAGGTTCGAAATTTATTTAATTAACTTATCCCCATAGATCATTTTATACAACAAACCAATTCACTAGGCAGTTGCAAAATCCTGCCCACTTCATAATAGAATTCTCATAATCTGTCCCAACTTCTCAGTACACTGTGAATACACAACAGATACGATTCGGACTAATCAGAAGGTTTACACATAGAGAAAAATCATTCGTCGTGGTGTGAGTCATGCAACATTTTCAGCAAATTCTGACTACAGAGAAAAATAATTGACCATTTAGGCAATATGAAAGCATCCTAAAAGCGTCGTATGTACTTCAGGACAGGAACTGTTCATTCATCTAGAACTATTTTCCACGGTGAAGACCTCTGCCTGTCTGTTGACTAAATTAAACCAAGTAGACGTAGATGAACACTTGTTGATTATGACGAATTTTATTCTGAACAGGATGCAGCCACGTCTGAGGTACTGAATGACGTACAGTCCTCCTATGGTTTTGAGACCGTCAAGTAAGACAAAGTTGACTGAAACATGGAGGGTGACAATTGTTCACAGTACGCGTATCGAAAATTGATGGGCTTTGCTTCAGCTAACCCAACATACAATATCTCAACATCACCTGTCATGCGTTATCTTCAAAGATCGGAATACATGAGCTCGCGAAATTGGATGACAAAAAATGTGATGTTCTGCTATAGGGTTGTTTGTGGTTTGAGGCATGGCACTGCATTTCCACAGCACGGCTCCCATCCAGTACAAGCGTGGTCTTGTCAGAGTGTTTTTCACCGAGCCAGACAGATATGCACACTAGACAACCTTGAAATGCGACGTGTTCACATAGAGAAGACTTTAAAATCCAATGGGTATCCATCCGGATTTGCTGGAGAACACAGTAACTTAGTCTCACTGAAGCTCTCGTTCGTCTCAGTTCCAGAACTTGAGATCAATATAGAACCTCCCTAGTAAGGAAATGACAGAAGTTGGATGTTAAGTAACCAATTGGTTTCGGCAATTAATTGTACAGATTTTACCGCCTCTCCAGTTCCATTCTCATCAATGAGAACGTGCCTCGCTCATCTCTCCAAATCACGTGGTCTGCAAATTCGAAAGAGGTGCTACGTCAGTAGAAAGGAGACCCTTGAACAATTGCGTGGCTGTACCTGCTTGCCTTTGGGCTCAATTAGGGGTCAACGGAGGAAGTAGTGTGAACAGGAAAACATGACATATGTTAGCAGCGAACCCCAGGGTCGATCGCGATAGTTCATTCCGAATTATTCATCCCAACATGAACTCCTGATTGCTAAAGTTCCCGGAGGAGATAGCCATCAACAAATCGTACCCCACGCTATAACCAATAAAAGGATATCTACGACAGCCTAGCCCTACCAATGGTAACTGAGGCGGAACTGCAAAAGCTATCTTCTCTGCGCAGATATTGATCTATAAATGCCTGGGTTTTTCTCTACACCACGTACTAACCGAGATGCAGCAAAAAGATTCCGGAAAAAAATCGTGCAATATTCCTGTTTCTTGTTTGTTTATTTTTAGGTATGGAATAGGTTAGCACCTGAAATAATCGCTTCTGTATGTACTGCACCATTTGTTTTACTCAGCAGCCTTGCATTTTATCCACCTGGAGCCAGATATCGCCTCTTAACTTGGACCTCACTCATCTGGACGCAGCTTGGAGACCGATCTTGTTTCTAGTTGGCTGTTCCCCTACTCCGATGTCAGTTGACCTTGTTGTTCATTGATTAATAGGCATCTCTACGTATCGCAGTTGGTCATGGTCAGAATATAGTTTTCCGTGTGCAGTTTTACCGTTCTTATTGTTGCTCTTGTGTGCGTTTGCTTGCATCTACAACTCAGGAGTGTTCGGCAGATGTAATTTTACTGGTGGATCTCTCTGTAGTTATCCAATGAGGAACATTTGGTTGGCCATAAAACAACTGTTATAGTTCGTTCACTATTGAACCCCAGTACAAAGTTTGAAGTCAGTGACGTCCTATCAGAATAAGTGTTAAGTTGCTTCTCTGCCAACTGGTTGGATATCCATAAAAGCTTTGTTTTTCACAGCTGTCATGCTCAAGATCACGAAGGTCGCGTTTCTCATTTGGCTCTGATATCTCCTCTCGATATAGACTATTCACGGAAGGGGCACAAAAAGGAATCGGATAGTCTCCTTTGGAAGGAAGCAATAATGAAACAGTCTCATACTCGATGGCGGGAAATTACTCGGTCCAGGACACATTCGTGATATTCTTTGGTTGTCCGGCTTTTTGGAATTTTTGTTCGATACGGACATCACGAGTTCTGATAAAACATTCTGACAAAATTCCGTGTATGGGCAAATGACGTGGCCAGTTTCAGCTTGACTAATCAAGATTTATATACCCCAGATGCAAAGTTCTGGTTACTGTCTCTAACCCTGAACCTTACTCGGAAACTAAAAGACTAGTCTAGTAGGGGAATAACTGGAGACGATGGTATCCGGCGCTCGACAAACGCACTGGCCACGGTTGCCACATCCTTTACCTCGCTTCATTGTCTGGTCATTTTTATACACTTCCCCATCACTGCCCCGCCCTCGGCAAGCCCTGTTTGCCGAGCAAACTTATCTGAGACGTACACAGCACACGCTCCAAACATTGTTGCGTGATCAGACTCAGCTATTCCTCTGATGATCGTTCTAATATGTCTGTTATTTTACGACCATGCTCACCACTCTTGATGGTTTAGACAATCCTTCGAATACATCGGTGTTTGAATGGGAGACCTCCACTCACAGAGGCCTAGGCTTTCGAGTCCACCTGACGCGTCATGTAGTCAGCCCTCGATTGATGAATGGTTGTTGAGTCACCAGCACATTACTCTGAAATTGGTAAAATTCAAGGGTGTCTTCTGTGTGTGACAACATACTTCAACCAATATTCAGTTTCTGGATGACATGCAACCGTCCAACTAATAGGAAATGTTAAACGTGTTTATTGTTTTCCATGATCAAACGATAGAATTATGCTTTCTGCTGTTTCAAATCACAAACGGCGTAATGATTCCCACTTAATCAACTTTTTCAAAAAAACATTATACTTAACTGGATATTCCACAGGAAGCAGCCTGTCTTCTATGTGGTCAAGATCTGACAGACTTCTACCTGAAACAATTTCGACACCACTGTTTTCACATAAATTTAGGTTGTCTGTAAGTCCGAGTCCATTACGGAGTTCCTCAGTGAAGCATTCGGGGGGGGGGGGGGGGGGGGGGGTTGGGCAAGCCTGACGCACATCATCCCTCGTGATGAAAATCCAGGGAGGGTAAAAATCAGATGCACTTATCATGATTACCTTGACAGACACTACTGTAAACGTGCACACAGCTGCCCAAGTTGTTCGGCGTGCTCTGCAGATGAACGACTGTCAAATAAAGTTTCAATGATGCAATCAAAATAAAGTGGTAGTCCACGCGAAACCTCATTAATGGGATGTTAGAAAGACTGCATTTTATTGTTCATTCTAAAAAGCATGCAAGAGAATTCGAAAGATTCGAAGGGTACCTTGATGGCAGCCTTGAGGATATCTTAGTCAGCCTTGGGAATTTGGTCATATCCCTTACCGACATCAATCCAGGGAAAAACTGTTTTGCCAGAGGGATTACGTGTCTGGTTATAAAAGTGCGATAAAGTACCGGCCGGGAACTGTTATTTCCCGAGGGCACAATTGACCAGTAGTGTATCCAACCATTTGATAAATCCAAAACCATAAGTCTGAGATTTCTCCGTTTAGATAACGGTCGAATGACGCCGAGACTTAAGTCATATCTCTGCTGGTTTCTCGGGCTGCTGCACACCGCTAGTGAAATCGCACGGGTTGACCTTTGGTGATACCATGGTGGCGCTCCGGATGTAGAACCGGCTTGGTAAACCGACAAGGTTTAAAGGGTTTGGAAAATCTTCGAAATGTCCGCCAATTGTGAGGTCAGAATAGACTAATGAAGAGCCGAAGATTGTGCCGGTGTATTTTGTCGTGGTAGAGTCTACTAATTTGCGGTGTTTAAGTCAACTGACAAGCCAAAGTTTGAAAGAAAAAAGACGTCGACACCACTGATTAGGTTTCGACTGTCTGTCAAAATGGCAACCCCGTTATAATCGTCCTCTGGGTGACGGGGGCGAATTTGTTGGGAGGTTGATCAAAAGTTTCGATTGTGTGGTAGTTTAGCTCCTGTAGAGTGAGCTGTGACGGTTGAAGTGGGTGGGTTACTGACGATGGAATCTCACTGATTCTCCCATCTGTATCGACCAGAAAACTGTAGCTACCAGAAAATCCGTTAACATACAAGAAGTGACGGGATTGTGGTGAGCCAGGTGCAGTCATCCTTGTTACGGGTTGGCACATTCGTTGGACTGGGACGGGTACTATAAAAAGTGCATCACTAGTGGCTCTGCTGTGCCTTGGAGTATGGATTCATATCAAAGATCGGAGACTATGAGTCCTTGGTCTATACTGTTGGGAGCTGATTTTTGATGTGGGTTTTAAACGAGCTATAGTAGGTCACGAGAAGCTCATCTTGTTCAAAAGCATGCGGTCAGTTTCGTGAGGGGCACTGATATCACTATCACTGGATGATGAGCGTCAAGTGGAGTCCAAATTATGGTCTGCTTCACCCTAAGATATGGAGGTAGGCGGCTGCTTGTGCGCCATAGAAGACCAGGTTGAGGAACCGGTCGTAAAGGGGCTGGTTTGAGAGAGGCTTCACCGGTCGATTCTGATTGGTGGCGTGTGACGCAGTACAGACATCACTTCGTGATGCAGTCCGCGTGTCTAGCCCATCCCCCCCCCCCCCCTCCCCATAGCGTTCTGGGATCCAGTATGAAAAGCTTTTAGTTCTTTTGGAATGATAGCCTTTAAAACCAAATCTCAGGGCAAATGGCATCCACCTTCGGATAACCTGTCAGCAAAGAGGGCACCTGTCTCATGAGTTGTGGTTGTGTTTGGTCGCAGAGTTTCACGGATATCAACAGCTCGCGCAGTGTTCTACTGTGGATTTCAAGGTGAGCTGAATGACGAACTCCATGAGTTTTGTATAGATCTTCAACTTCCACGGTCACTTCAAACGTTAAGAACTGAACCACACGTGGGTGAAGAGCGCTCTCCCCGTTAATTCGGTGAGTAATAAATATAATCTCAGTGTGAGGAGACCACATCTACACGCAAACGGAATAAACTGCAACGTCGAGAGAAAACTCGTAATCGGCTGTATAATCTGGGGAACAGTCGTGCACCCGAGGCAAAACGACAAGAGCTGTTATTTGAAATTCACGAGAGATGATGAATTATCACAGCCTCACGAATTAGTTGTAGTTTTCTCTGAACCCATCCAGCAAATGAACTTCTGGATAAAGTACTCAGTGATCATACTGAGATAGCCTTATTTCCAGATATCTGGTTAGAGAATCTTGATATCTCTGATTGCCTCAAGATTCAATTGTCCCAGCAATTCGCAAGGGAACACAAATTTGTGTTTTGTCCTCCATGGATTACTCGCGATAACTTGCCAGATGCATAGAAACGCGTAAAGGTTTTGTTTAGTAAAGCTCGGGCACATGCAAGTGTTTACTGTATCAAGCAACAACCGCAAATGCTAGTGGAACGAAGATCACAACGGACGAAACCTGCAACCTTCATCTCCGTCGAAGCAGCATTTCAGAAACGGTTGGTAAACTCTCCCTTTTATGTATCACGCAGTTACTCGCGACTAATTTGTGGACTGAGGAATCATTTTTTGACTAGCTGTCCTTTGGATTCCACTTTTCACGTACAAACCTGGGGTCATCCGATCAACCCTGCATTTGGAAGCACCAGAC
This sequence comes from Fasciola hepatica, assembly GCA_948099385.1. Taxonomy (NCBI): domain Eukaryota; kingdom Metazoa; phylum Platyhelminthes; class Trematoda; order Plagiorchiida; family Fasciolidae; genus Fasciola; species Fasciola hepatica. The sequence goes on from CANUEZ040000063.1 coordinate 7,272,463, forward strand.
TCGAGTTTTACTCTTGTTAGAGCTCATCAGTGGTGGATATACTGCGCTGCATCCAGGGTATGAACCCGGGCCCATTCACCTCGAATTCGTGGATGTTACCACTGCACCATCTCGCTAGCCTCCCGGTTGATCCGAATCACCTAGTTGAGCTTGCTCAGATGTCGTCCTTTATGAGAATGAGAAGTGCCCGACAGCTTCGAATGGAGACACGTTATCCGTCCTGTTAGCTCTGAGTGCAGCGATGGTCGGATGACCTGGGATTTGTGCGTGAAAGATAGATTCCAAAGGACAGTCAGCCTAACAAGCATTCATTTACTTGTTTCTTAGTGTGATGCCTCAACGGATCACAGCAGGACTTGAAGTGATTCCATAAAGAGCATGGCATTGTGATGAATTTGAAAACGAAAACAACAATGTACTTGAATTCAGTGTTGAGAAGAAAACGTGTCCAAAAGTAGGGTAGACTGAGGTGGGGATTGCGGCTGTGAATATTCATGCTCTGACCCCATAATTGGCGGCTTGTGAGTTCCGATCGACCCCTTTAAGCTGGAGCAGCTCAAACGCGGGGCCACGGGTTGATGGGAAATCTTGCGAACAGTTTTACGCACGTAGTGGGTGGTTGGAGGGTTTTTTAGTCGGACTGCTATCTCTCCCGCCGTGGATGACAGTCTGGTCTTAACATCCTGAACCGGACCCCGGTGAGCGAATAGATCGAACGAAAATTAGGCCATATGATAGATTAAACAATGGGTTCATTTAGCACGTTCATCGATCACTTCAATTCTCAAGAGGAATTTCATAGCCGAAAGAAATCATCGGCTCTAGATGAAATGAAGTTCAGAGGGGTATTTTCTCGAATAAAATGACCAAGTGTGAATAGTTCGGTGAACATCTTAATCTGACCAGGGCGATTCGGCAGCACGAAATGCAGTATACTAGGTATACGAATAGTGTGTATATCGTGTCCAATGTATGATAGTATTTTTTTTTACCTTTTTTGTTTCATACAAGAACGATACGTTACCTCGAGAAGAAAAGAGAAGTGCTGCCGATTGGAAGCTTCCAAAGAGGAATTTGATCAGCAGCTTCCAGATTGCAAAATGATCACCTTGGGATAACTGTTTAACGACCGGCCAATCCAGTGGAGTCATTTATAAATCTACTTGTAGCTATCATTCACAAATGTCATCTTCATATTTTGTATATGACTGATTATTTAGTTTTATGATATTGGGTTTTTGTTTAAAGTTAGTATCTAGAATGACATCACTCAACGCCTGTCAAGATAATAACCACAGCGCGGAAAGTATGTCCACGGCGAATCAGTTAACAAAGGGTATCGATTGGAAAGAGGAACTTGCGGAGGCGGGAGCAGCACACTTAGATGTACAACCATACAAACGGTGAGTGATTTCATAGTGAATTTTGTGCGCTCACTTTTCATATGCCGTTAGGTCGAATTTGGACAGCTTAGCAGATAGTTCCGTTAGGGGTATGAAAGGTACCCGACTAAGAATCACCTGTCTTCAACGAAGAATTTCGAAATCTTTCTTCAACAGACCAGCAAAGATAACTGGGGAAGAATAGAGGAGAACAGGAAACACAGCCTTGATAAGTGAAAAGGGGAATCGTACTCTGTTTGAAGTTGAAATGTCTAAACTAGTAAATCTGGTAGGTTAGTCTGCGAAATATCGGTAAAACCAAGTGAAATTTGTATCAATGGTAGTTTCTTTATAGTTAGCGGGACCTACTGTTCTCTGTTGATAACAGATGAGTCACAAATATGTGCCGATCAAGAAAGGGTAAATTTACATTCAAGGCTTTCGTCCAAATTTAGGGATGAATGCTTTCGGACATATAAATTAAAAATATACGACAGACCCCTGAGAAACCGCTTAAATCCTGGGTTTCATAAATACCTTGACAGAGAGCCACATCATCGGTGTATTTGAATAAGCTTATCGAAGAACTGGCTGTCTGGTCACTAATGTAGGTGGGAAACAAATATGGAGAAAAGACAGCTGCGTAAAACATTGCTGAATTATTTATTCGGATGCCTTCAATCCCCGTCGCGAGCACTGGGTTCTGTTGAAAATATAATCAGACAACCGAAATTTTCCAGCTTAAGAAAGAAGGAGGACCATGGAATCGAATTAGAATTGGATCTGCAGTTCAGGAGGGCATACCGTACAAACTTCGTCGATGTGTCCAACAATTTGGATACACAATGAACCATAGAAATGACAGCACCCACTGTGGATCGGTTTGTTTTATAGGGAAACTGAACGAGATTGTCAAGGCCAATAATGGAGTAACTGAAGCATTCAAGGAATTCAAGCTGTGCCACTTTGTGTTCAGATGATGTTAGAGCAACGGGACAAACACGTTCGGATACATCATGAGAGTTACAGGGTTTGGGTATCCGAGAAACGGTGAAGGGTCTCCGTCAGTTATGAATAGAGTACAAGCGCAGAGAACTGTTCAGAAGAGAAGTAAATACATCAAACGAAGCAACAGCATGGCGTTTCAAAAGTGGTGATGATAGGTCGTCTGGACCAATACCAGTTGGTCATAATTCTTATACGCCGGCGACTCGCACACCGAGTCCTCGATGATGACTCGTCATTAAAGTTCAGCCGTGTGAACAACCGGGCAAATACATAATAACCAAAGTGAAATTGAATGTAAAACCAGTACTTTCTTCGTTCTGTGCTATTGCCAGTGTCGCCTTTGTCATTGTGGAAAACGCCCCGAGGCCGATTCGAAACCGAATTGATCTGCCCCGATTAGTCGCTGACCCAGTTAAGTGACAAGCAAACGAAACTCACCAATTCTTTGTGTGTGTGCGTGTGTGCTTTTGTGAAATTCTAGCTATTTCTCTCAGTCACTTGAATCTTCCGACGACTGATTCAATTGTTTCTGTTAATGCAGTTACCACCACTACTGTTGACCGTGATCGTTGAAGAATGTCCCGTGTGTTTACGTACCTACATCATTGTGCATGTGTGTGCAATGTCTTTTCTGTGGATTGAGCATACACGAGACTCACAAATGTTTTTCATCCTGTGAAATACATGCAACGGGTGGTGAAGATGGGGCGTGGAACATCATACGGTGGGCTGTTTACACGTTCCGGCCCCTTGCTTACCACTAATACTACTTTTCAGTGCTATGATGACACTGATCATGATGATGTTGTCGAAGATGATGACGATGCGTGCACAGTACAACACTTTCGCTATAGCCCACTCAGAAGAGAAGGGGGGGGACATAAATAGTTGAGAACCCCAAATCCGTGAAGAGAGAATGGGCGGTGAGCATAGGCTATACTAAGTTTGAGTGACGTTTATCAAGGAATAGGCATGAGCACGAGATCATGTACACATAGACACGTGTACAGACAAGCAATCATACATGCGCACTAGCACACGCGCAGAATAGTACATATCTTCAGTCCATTTTCTGATCACGTGACTTGTAGTCAACCAAGTATCATCATCCGTCTCATCATCGTCTTCGTAACCATCGTTTTTGATTTGTAATTGCTGCCAGTGTTATTGGCATTGTACGGAGGAGGTCTTGAGGCAGCACTTTACAACCTTCTTATTGAATCAAATCGCATTCGTACATGTACGCACACTGGGTACCAAAACAGTGCTCAGTTGCAGTCCGATTATGCGCAATGTTTGGTTGATCGATTGATTGAAATAGCAATAATTACGAGAGAGTGTGTGTGTGTGTGTCTGTGTGTGTGTACATCCGAAGCCTTCGGTATTGAGCAGAAAACTTCTCGAGGTAAAAAAGGTAGTGTTCGCAAGTGCTTCGTGCTTTACAGCAAACCATACTGTTTTATTCTGCGCATTCTCGGAAAATAACAAAGAATCCCATCCGTACATGATATCAGTAACTACAATTTGACCCTATCATCACTAAATGTTGACTCAGTTTTCGTACCAACCTGGGCTACATCAGTGGAACTCATGACCGTCTTTTGGCACCAGTCTTCGTCAGCTACGCGGTGCACACATAGTTGCACGAGGGATTAGGGAGAAAAAACGGTTTGCTGATGTACGAGTAAGCACGTAGAGAAGAAAATAAGCGAGCAAACGGGTGAGTCATTTGTAGGCGATCGCAAACAGTTCACGCGATCGTGTGCGGCCAATCAGGGCCACACATCATGATCATGGTGCAGTCAGCAGTTCGATCCATGGTAGAACTAAACGACACACCTCTTACCGTGGGGGTGGTAGGCTCTAATCTGTTGTCGACCGGCTTGTTATGGCATCTAACGGTCAAGGATCTTATGCGATTCCCCACTACAAATAGAAGGGTCAGATTACCAATTACTCTTGGGGCCACAGAGTGCCCGTTTTGTTATGGGATTTACCTTTTCCCTGGAAGTATGCAAACAAGCACTTGAAAAGCAAAATATCTGAAGATAAACAAAGAGGGAGACAGGTATTTGTAAAATTGGAAGAAATTTCACGAACGAAAAAGGTTCTGCAGATAAATAAATCTACTGCGAGCCACAGAAAAGCGAACAAATCTTTCAGGTTTGGCTATTTCACAGATAATTCAAAAATAATTGCCATATAAGCTTAATAAGCAGCAAATAACCAGCTTCTACGGGATTTTACTAATGGGAATATTGTCCGAGCAGCAGACCAGAAAGGTTCTGAACACAATTTGTACGATGCAATTGTCTACGATTTACACATCATTCTGTGCATCAATCCATTACTCAGTTTCACGGCACAAACTACTGATTCTGAATCATAAGGAAAGTACGCTCCAAATGATCCTTTTCAGAGCTATGGGAACTAAATATACAATAGCCAGTTAGATTTAATGAGTCTTGGTAATAAACTTATGTGAATTCATGCCCAAAAGTGTAGGACTCAATACGGGAAGAGGAAAGACTTCTGGTCTCGCCCGGATTGGGAAAACGAGCTTTTGGACTCGAAATATGCAAGGGGGATTTACAAGAACTTCTAAATCGAGTTTGACCTAAATTTGACCGACCAATAAACATTCATTTAGCTTTTACTAGCTCGTTTAATTATCTTTGCTCGCCTCCCAGGATCGACAGCCAAGCCAATCTTCATCGTGGCCAAACCTGTCTGATTTTACACTTATCAACAGGTGTACAAGTCTCTCGCGTCAAACTCGTCTACATGTGGAAAATTGGCCACTTAGCTGGAGGAAAGTGTACGGCAGCTTCGGCTGAGTTGATGAACATCTATCGCGATGGACGCACAAAAATTTCCGCCAAAAGCAAAATACTGGGCCAGAGGACACTGAAAAGAAAGCTGCGATCTTCTTTCATGGCATCTCACCTACTTGACACACAGCTTCACTTAGATCGAACAACCGGGTTTACCGTGTGTCGCTGTGTGGACACTGGCTTTACACCAGTCAGAACTGTCTCACTTTTTGATATTTAATGAACTCATTTTCCGTCCTCATATTTTGATCGATACAGTCCTCCTTGCGTCAGCCGATAGACTCAGATTGTCTATCGATCTGACACGTCAGCACACAACAATTCTTACTTTAGCCCTCTGTGATTGTTTGCTTCGGATACACAAGCACGTAAACAATTATTCACGTAATTCAGCCTTTCCTCAAACATCTATCGATAGACACTTTGTTGCCGGACAATACATATCACTTACTGATTCATTGTTCCTAGTAGTGGCCTCTGTGAAAATGCTGGGCTCATGGTGAATCCTATTGTTCCACAGCACAATCTTGACTCTCACCAAAGTCTGTCAGTAAAGTCCGCAGTAAACCGGACTAGTTATGGGTGAAACACCAAAATCTAGCTTGTGTAGATAAACTGAACTATTAGTTTCCTTGGGTAACCGTACCCCGCCCATCTTGATAGTAACATTAAATACGTGAACATTTGACTGGTATCTTATTTTATTGAATTTTTGCGTGAATCTGACACGAGACGTGATAATCAATTCGGGCATAAATTGTGGTTTGTTTACTTTTCAAATTGTATCTTCGTCCATTGATTTACTTCATTGTTTTACATTCCTCTCTATTAAATATTTTGAATTGGTACAATATTTCAAGAAGAGAGTCTCAGATAATTAGAATCTGTGGAAAGGGAATTGATCGACGGAGAATGGACCACTATGTGTGAAGCCCACTAACCTGAACGTTTGACCATCAGTTCAGTTAAGTTCAGTTCATTCAACCATTAGCCTCTCGTTTCTGTGCCCTGGTTTCGGTTGCTACCTTCCAGCTTCGTCCATTGCAGGGCAAGATGAATAGAAGTATTAGGTAAAAAAGAGCTGTAATTAAAGGAATAAACGGAAATCATGAAGACAAGGACAAATTTCGAATGCAACTACGCCACTGATCCTTACACCCTGCCATTTCACTTAATGTCTTCAACCATAGGCTATGCAGGTCATCTCGACCCCAACCAAGAAGTCTAACACGTCCTACTTGACCACATCGACTTGCCTTCCAGCCAATACCTGCCTCTGAGAACAGTGTATACCACAGAAGTCTATCGGTGGGCATGCATAACACATGTCCCAGCCAGCTTAACTTGTTTAGGTCCAAGACCTGTTCCAGTATCTGAACACTGGTTTACAACACCCTACGCGTAACCTCGGTATTGCCGATACGGTGTTCCCACCATGTTCCAGCAATACTAAGGAGACACCAATGCCCAAACACCGACAGTCTTTGCCCATATTCTACCTTCAACGGCCATGTTTCTGAGTCGTATAAAAGAACCGATCCGACTCCCATAATATATACACTACCGTTGACAGATAAACTGATGTCACTGCAGCACCATAAATGACTGGGGTTGGCAAAAACCAATCACGCCTTCTGTATACATGACAACACTTCATGTGATACCGGACCACCTGGGGGAGTATAACCATCTAGATAACAAAACTAATCTACTTCAGCTAGCACTTCCTTGTCAAAAAGGCTTTGTGTAGAGTCAACTCAGGTTTGAAGTATCATTTCACACTTCGAAGGTGCCAAATGCATCCCAAACATTGCTACACAGTTGTTGAGGCTATCTAAGTGAGCTTGCAACTTACTTGGATCTTCACTCAGAAGAACAACATTATCTATCTATCTATTCTAAGTCAGAGAGTTTACCATCTGGTCAAAGATCGATGCCACTATTCTCACACGACAATAGGACCCCTCTACCTAACAGTAAAATCTACGCACTCACATATCTGTTGAATTGATGGGAATATAGGAGGTCACCGGTCCTGGGATGATTCGCCCACCCATGGTTACACTTTCCCCCTCAGCCACACCAGGCTTCAGTACCGCTGAGCTGCGAAGCCACCCCCAAGTCTTCAGGTATTTCACATTTGGGTCATTTTTGTTACCCGCCAAAATAGCATTAACAGGATATCACTCTTCACATTGAAGTTGTATTCGGACTGATTGCGACAGGATTTTTCTCAACACCAGCAGGTGTTCAAAGTCTGCTGAATACGCGGCTTCGGCTTGATTATGAATTGGAGACTGACTGATTTCGACCAAGGTTCAGGTAATTCAAATACATCTTTATCTCGTCAGCAAATTTCACCTTTTCTTATGACAAAACGGAATGTGTGCTGAATAGTCTGATCCTAATAGCCGTTTGTAGTCACATTATTAACAGGTATCGTTCGGGAAAGAACGGTGAGTTCACGTGATTCATCCGGAGAGTGTACTATTCCTCGTTTTTCTTCAAGTAAGTTTAACCATTTTAGGACTCAATGAAAAAGTTGTCATTCTCAAAATGATACAAGCAAATCAACTCTTATTTGCGGTTGTGTTTATGTTAATGGGCTGCTTGGGGGCATCGATTCAACAAGAAAATCGGTCGTCTTTGTGTTTGCATGTGTGTGTATGTGTTTTGCGTGCGTGAGTGCGTGTTTATGTGCGTGTCTGTGTTTGTGCGTGTGTGTGCTTGTCATGGTACTGGGACTTCAAATCAGTCCAACTCTAAAAGGATTCAATATTCTTGAGACGAAAATACACCCATGAACAGAAGAAACCCATAAGGTAAACATGAACGGAAATCTTTAGACAAGTAGAACACATAGGTTTCCTTTGTGAAAAAACGTCCACTTGGCTCCCCGTGGCGACAAATGCTCGGAGTGTGAGTAAACGCGTACAATCACCATATTTTGGAGGTTACACGTAACCGAATCCCGAACCCGAGACGCGTCGTCTAATAAGTCTCAGTTAACTATGTTAAGCCTCTTCGTCCAAAACAGTATACAATTATTTTTGAGAGTGACCCCCTGTGGCGACCGTGGTTGTTGCGAACGTAATGAATAGTTGAGAAGACAATTACTTGAAGCACATTCCTAACACTTGAAGAATTTGTTACTTTCGAGCTGTTGAGTGATGGATGGAATAGATGGCTATTGTCGGTTGTTTTCAGGTACTGCTGTGAAAACGAATGAGCCAGAGGATCCAGTTGATTTATTAATGTTCAAATGGTCGAGTTAAGATTGGAGCCCGATACAAAACCAACTCTGCTGTCCATCCGATGCGAGAAACCATCGATTCTTCATATCCATTGTGGAGTTTTGTGTTTAGGCCATCGTACTCGTTCAAAATGATTTCTAGAAATCCCAGGATCTTTTAAGCTGCCTAAATGACTTCCGTTGTCTGTAAATGATTTACACATATGCGATATGGATCGTATTCAATAGACTGAACCCCGCGCAAAACTACCGAGGATTAGAAACTCCACAAGTGTGTAGAAAGTTGTACAATATTTCATATACGTGGAGTCGCATTATTTACACGTATGTAGTATGACACAGAGAATACAGTAACGCGAAGTAGGAAGAGTCACTCCTGAGTATCACGTCCACAGCATGCTAAAATGAAGTGCGGGTGCTCGTAATCTCTTCGTGATAACGAACGAGTTTTTTCGGATTTTCGAGTAGTTGATTGTTCCGTTGGATCCTCGGGTAAAAAAAGGTACCTGGATCAGAATTATCAGTTCGCACTACAACAGGTGAAACGATATCAGGCTGAAAATTTTCACGGAGTTGTACCGGGTCAACATGATTTCTATAAGAGGACATATCATGTGGATCCAGAATAGTGACCGTCCGGTTTCTGTTGCGGGGAACGACAATCCCTTTCGCCGGCATCAAATCACTTCCCTTGAAATGACTGACATCAGCATTTAAAATACACTCAAGAATGGTTCTGAAACTACGGAGTTAAAAAAAACTGAGAAGGACTTTTACCAGCAGCTTTACGTGCAGAGCTACGATATTACGTTAAAAAAAGTTGATGGCACGACCACCTTCGAAGAAAGAATGGGGATTTACAAGATAAATTGCACTCTTAGGTTCGAGTACAAATTTCTCTGCAAGACCTTTAGACTGTGGGTGACCGGGAGCAGTACGCACATGTTTGCCACCAAGACCATTCAAACACTCCTCCAAGAGCTTAGCAGCAAAATGTATGGCTTGGTCAGTAACTGGCACAAACGGAACTCCTTCTCTGTTGAATGTTTTCCTGAGCACAGCCTGTGTGAAGCGTGTCGTGGGTGAAGTTGTTAAATATACCTCCGACCAGCAGGAAAAAGTATCAATAACCACAACAGCTTAGTATGTACCCAGGGGTCCATCATAGTCTGCATGCGATCGCTGCCTTGCCTCCCAAGGTACTGGTCAAGTAAGCCACTTCGAAGGTTTTCAATTTATCTTACGTAAACATTGGTTACTGTTTTTGGCTGTAAGTACGACTTCGACATCCATTTCAGGCCACCAACAAGTAAGTTAAGCCAGTGACTTCGTTGTGTCGATGCCCATATACCTTCTGAAGGGGGGTCTACGAATGTGATAGAAAGTAATATTAGAGGAACGGCCAAGCAATCGTTAGGGCACAATAATCCATACGGGGAGACAGGAAAATGGTCAGGGAGTTGAAGCTCTTCGTTCGACCTCCGGCTACGAAGTAGAGGTGGAATCACCGGAGCAAAATACTTTTTGTATCTTTTACAAAATATTCGCACCTAATGAAAGTGGTCGTATCAAAAGATAATCATGACTGACTGCGGGCTGAGATTAATATGGCAATCTAGATAGAAGATCGGTTTGTGGTATGTATTTGGCACTAAGACGCATAACGTCGTAGCCATACGAGCTGAATGCAATATTCCATCGTTGCGCCACAGCAGCTGATAACCTGAACAGCGAGTGATGCGGATGATAGATGAAACGCATTGCCTCATGGTCAGTAACTTTTGACCAAATAAATGCTTATGTAAAAGCACGATGACCCAGTAACCAGATACGGCTTCTGCTTGTGTTTGTGAGTATCCTTTTTCAGCTTTACTGAGCCTTCTCAAAAGCAAACGCCCGGCCGACTGTACTGTTCAGAAACAGCGCCCATACCAGTAAGAGATGCAGCAGTAATAACAGTTGAATGATCTTTCAGAAAGAAACTGTTTAAGAACAACACCGGACCGCAGGTGAGATATCAGTTTACGAAGTGACTTTTCAGGAGCCTGTTTCCAGAGGAGAGAGTAGGTGGACAGAATACTGAATAGACAACTGACTTGTTGAGGAAAATTCGTAGTAAAACGAGAATACTACTGAAGCCACTGAGAGTAGACCGTTGTTTGTGAATGTTTGCGGGAGTAGATACGTTAATGAGCGGGAATAAGCGTGCTGGATCAGTAGAAAAGCCGTTACCAATAATGAGGTAACCAAGACAGGAAAATTCACAGACACCGAAAACGCATTTGACTTGGGTAATAGAAACAATGAACTTAATGAAGTTCTTCAACAAATAACAAAGACGATAGTCATGTATAGCCCGAGTGGAACCATAAACAACAATATCCTCTTGGTTTGACTCGACACCCTCAAGACCTTGCACAAAACGCTTAAAAAACTGCTGGAAAATAGCAGGCAAGAAATTCAGACTAAAAGGTCAAATGTAGTATCTGAATGAATCGGAAGGAGTATTGATGGTCGTTAACGCACTGGATTCCTTATCCAGAGGTATTTGAAAGAATGCATATTTTAAGTCAATTTTCATGAATACACTAGACCCAGCCAGTCGTTAGAGCACGTCTTCAGGTTCCACTGTTGTGCAAGTACGCTGGAGTCAATGTCAGTCAATAGTCACCGCAAATCGGGAGTGTCTTTTGATCAGCCTTCCACGGAGTGCCAGTCGGTATAGTCTAGTTGAACGAATTCACCGGGGGGTAATAATTTCAGGCTCACGCATAGATCGTAGTACCTGACGGAAAGGCTCTTTCAGACCAAAAGGAATTGTTATGCGCTTCAGAAAAATGGGATCTTCAGACATCTCTAACCTCAGTCCAGAAACGTGCATCCCACTAGTAACCTTAGAACATTTCAAAACAAGCTGCTGTATATCCAATGAGTCAGGTGAAAATGTTAAGAAAGTTACATTAGTGTGCAACTTACAAAGAATTTCCAAACCAAGAACTGAAGGTTCTGAATCAGAAACCAAAAACTCCGTCAGCAGGATCAAAATCATGCCGCTAAACCGGGACCACACTAGAAACAAGAAGTGGTAATGTGTTCAGTAATACCTCGAATAATCACTTGGCAATGGGATAAAAACAGTTCAGAGCTTGCAGTAATGTTATAGATTCTACCATACCAATTTCAACAATAACTGAGTTTGTTACCCTCCGGTGTAGACGAATTCTGGTTGACTTGTAAGACTTTTATGGTAAAACTGCCGATGCAAATGTCGAAAGACTGCTATCAAGTGGAGAAGTGCCAGAATATGAAGAAACCGTCAGTAAACACGCTGAGCTACTTCTACAAACACGGTTGATGTGCCCGTATTTACCACAGGCACAACGTGTATCTTGTCTATATGGGACTGAAACGGGGATTGAAGTGATCACATGAGACTCACCTCCTCAAGTTTGAACATTCTGGGATGGATTCTGAATTGTTTGATCGAAGAAACGGATTTTGATTTCCATGATAGCAGCTCGGCTTGTTCAAAAGCGGCAATTTTCGATTGCGTCAGTCACCTTGATGTTTAGAAGAACTGAACGATATTGGCTCCGATGTAGCAGTTACAGCTTTCGCGTCTAAATATTTTTCACAAATATTACGAATGTGCTGAAAAGCCTGATCAGTTTTGAAGTAAAAGCTATTGTTGCAGATAAGGCCCAATAATTCCAGCAAACTAGTGACCCAGTAGATGGTCTTTAAATGGAGCGTAGTATTCCCACTCCATGGCCTTCGTCTAAAACTGAAGAATGAATTCACGTGTTGGTCCATTTTCGGGTCTGGCAAGGTAATTAAATTTGACTCCTTCAGCAGCAACAAAACTGACTAGTTTTAAATGTTATAAAATCATGATTTACAGCATGTCCCACTATAAACTGGTGGGAATAGCAAGAAAAGACAGCTTTTCACGAGAAACTATGCATCCTTTCCAATCAGACATAGGGCGAACCCTGTTTTCTTCTTATCATCCATATGACTACTGGCCATACACCAAATATCTGAACATTTCATTTAATCCTCAACTTGTCCGAATATAAAATTTACGTCAAGGGGTTGGTTCTATTTCGGAAACTGTGATGGTTTAATTCCTTTATGCTACACCAAATGCGATATCGAGTATACTGAGTGAATTGAAATCGACGCAGAACTACTGAGAATTAAGAACTTCCCAAGTGCATAGGAAGTAGCGCACTAATTCGTGTTCGCGGAACACGTTATATACACGTATGTAGTGCCATACGAAGAATACAGTAACGCGAAGTAGAAAGAGTCACTATCGAATGTCCAAACGTATTCTCGGTAATATCTAGTTTAAACGCAGTGGTAACAAATACTCTCTTACTTCCTTTATCTGTTATACGACGAAGTTCAACAATTCTAGAAGGAGGCCGCAGCCAGTGAAATCTGTTAAACAAGGGAAGTGACCGGCCGTGGCATTGGGTCAAACGTGGGTCATTAATGTCCGAAGTCCTCGATGGTACGCGTTTGACCACTGCTGGTGTTGTTCGTTCACTCTACTCACGAAAGACTTACGTTGATCCCTTGTTGGTATCATTTCTAGTTTAACTCACATAATTTATATAGCTATATATGCGTGTACAATTGCAGGCTTATGTCCATATTTGCCACAGATACTGACTGACTGTTCGCAGAGTGTATTCATGTGAGTATGTCCTTTTTGTGCACGTGACCTTTTGAACTAAACACGACAGAGCGCGACGGACAAGAGTTGATTTGATTGTCCAGATGGATAAATGGTTTACAAACTTCTCATTCGACATGACATCATCAGCCCAGAAATAAAGCTGGCAGCATGGTTCACATCAAATGCCTGTGGTGGGTACCGGAAAGTTACGTATTCCACGGCTGCAGCGCCGCTCAAACGTCACAGGCCAGAAATTCTGTAACTGAACTTGGGATCAAAAGATATTGGTCTCGTTCATGATTTATGGATAACAAACAGTGGACCAGAATTCACGTAGCAATCAGCTTTTTCGAACTGAATCTGTTTAGCTCCTCTGTATCGAGCTGAGTCTCTGAGACTAATTCGTACATTTTCTGATTGGCCCACCATATGGGCATACCTAAATAGCACAAATAATGATATAAATTAGAAATAAATCTCTCATGTCTGACTGAGCATACACCTGATAGGGAAGACACAAATATCTACGTCATTTTAGTAAGTTAATTACTGACGAAAAATATTGACGAAAATTATTGACGGTGAATTGCATTTCTCTCGTTCTCATTCTTCACCCAGAAACAAATGACGTTCTAACAGATGTTAGCTGTAAAAAAAAACACCGCCAAATGTGACACTTCGGTTCTTGTCAACACATATCATCGGGAAAAATACCAATTTGCTGTGCGAAACACGTCACACATGTCTATATGTGCAACTGATTCCTTCAGAGTGCAAGCTTGCGTGGACTCAGTTGGAACAGAACTATGAATTTACCGCGGAAACAAACCCTAATACAGCAAGGAAGGTTATCAATAAAGTTTTTTTCTATCACAATCTATTGGATTTTATCGATACCTATACTGAGCGACATACTGGGTCGATAGAGACGACGATCGTGGATTTTCCCCATGAAATCTATAGGAACCGATCTAGTGACGCGCATAATCTCGAAATGGTTGGATACAAATAACGAGATTGCGTGAGAATACGGTACTGTTAGGTAAATTTACAATAAGGTGGCAAAATGGACAAATCTCGAATTGTGACATACCTGGGTATAATTGTATACACCGTCAAGGGACGACCAATGCGATTAGTAGACACGTATCAGGGGAGAATCGTTGCAAACCATGGTGGTACTAAATGTGGTATGGCTGTGTCCAAAGTGCCAACGAAACTGGTCATTGGCAATCAAATGAAATGCGCGTAGGGATAACACGGATTTCACGCGAACGGACAGATTTGTCAAAGATACGTCGCTCAAGAGGGAAGCCAATCGAAGGGGGACGGGTGAGTACAAATGAGCCGATACAGGTGGTGTGCGTGTGTGCTTGTGTAGGAACCGCAAAGCGAAAAGAGGTAATCAGTCAGTGAGGAGCGTACAGAAAATGAACTGAGGCAGAGAGCAGGAGGTCTGTGGATAGTCAAACAGGTGTGTGTGTGTGTGTGTGTGTGTGTCGGGTAAGCCAAACAATCCAGAATTTCCTGAGCATGGATAAAAACGTTGTGTGGACTTCTATAAACTGAGAATGGTAAGGACTGTCAATGAGTACCAAAATCTGATCCGTGAAGGTGACAGACATGGAGAGTGAAAATAAGAAACAAAACCGTGAATGTGGTGAAAGATTCAACATCGTCCTCCAAAAGTCATCTTAGATTTACTTACTCTATCGGCCCAAATGCCACACAGAGCAACAAGCCAAAACGGAAATGTTAAAATGTGCTGTTGTCACAACAGCGGTGGCAACTGACTAAGTTGACCCACAACGCTGCGGTGCCAGCGATGGTCAGACGGTTGTCATCGTGCACCCTGGACTATAATGACCCGGGTTCGAGCCCACCTCCCCACCACCACCACCACCGCAGCCACTTCTCTTACATGGCAGCCCTTCACTGGCAGTATCCCCTTCCTTAACTGTTGTACCTGTCGTACAATAAACGGGGAAAAAATAAAAATTAAACTTAAAATAAATTAACTCCTTGCATTAAAGGCAAATCTCATGAGGGTATTTATAGCTAGCACTTCGTTACTGTTTTTGAGCCCAGTTTCCCTACTCAGCCCCTTAGGCCCTGAAAGAGTATCTGTGATAATCCCTATTATAAAGATTTACTGAAAGTGAACATGGAAATTCAGCTCGCCGCATCAAAACAAGCCGTTACACTGGTTTGGTCCATATCCTATGCTATCCGTCACAATTCTTTATCCGGTACTTACCAAACAGTTCGTCTGTTTCCCATGTGCTTAGGTCTCCAGTTTGTACGTAGACCACCCCTCCCCCGGCCTGTACGCTCGTGTGATACTGTGTTAGTTCAGTCCCATTGAGTCGCACGGCCATTAGCCGACAATCGTTGATTGACCTTAAGCGGTATCGGTCTGGGGCCCATTTGTCGGCCCTATCTGTTCGTATCGAACTCTGATTCCTAACAAATGTTATCCCTTACGTAGTCTTTCCCCCTGCTTTTTTGTATCTGTGTGCACTGACTCACTGGTATCCATGACCCATTTTGTTATGACTACATGATTACCTAGGTTACTTGATGTAAATAACTCTCTCTCTCTCTCCCTCTCTCTCTCTCTCTCTCTCTCTCTCTCTCTCTCTCTCTTTCTCTCTCTCTCTCTCCCTCCCTCTCTCTCTCTCTCTCTCTCTCTCTCTGTTGTCTGTGTCAATGACTGAAATTTGGCCATCCAGTCACGACCGTACCATTTTCCCTCAGTTATTCCGTCTGGTCTTCAGCAAGCTTGTGCGTGTTCTCCCTCGGGCAATTGCTCCCTTTCTGACAATCGACTGGTCCAAGTGCTTCCCAGAAATTCTGGCTTTCGTTATGAACCCCTTGACTCGCTCCTGCATCGTCTTCCCATGAGTTTCCTGTCAGCTGTTGCCTGGGCATTTTGAAGCTTTTGTTAACTGTCTTTATTCTGTGGTTGGTTTGCCCGCCATCTAAGACACGTTATTGTTACTGTTTGATAATTTGTCCTACAGTACAAGTAGTGATAGGGGCTCGTGCCCTCTGCCGTGGTACTCAGAGTTCATTTATCTGCGAGTCACTCAGTTACCGATCGAGATTCCTGTACACCTGCCGACCGTGCGCTTCGGGTACCAGGTCTCCGACCCGAGTATTTAGGCAGATCCTACCCCGATTTGAGCGAAGCTGAAGTAACGGCAAGTATTCATGAACCCAACTGTGTCAAAACGTGTTAGTCAGTAGTTGCTCTTGTTCCCACTGCCGGGAGTAGAGCCCATGTAATTCGATTGGAACTCCACTTTTCGGGGGGTGGCGATCGCTTCAGAATGATATACACGTCAACCTGTTCCGAGTAATCATACACTGGTACTAAGGGTCGGTCGTTTAAAATCCTTTCGACTTCGGTCGCGTATGATAACAATGCATCGTTCAGAACCTGCTCCCGGTAGGCGAGTAGTACCCATGTGTCCCTCCATATTTTAGTGACTTCCAATGACTGTGTCAGTGACCTCCTATCGGGAGGGTAGAATGATAGGATGATTGCCTGAGAATGGTATGACCAATCTTAACTGGCTTTCCTCTAACGCGAAGGAGGCTGCCAATCATTATCGGTCGAAATTTATTCGTAGAAAAGCTGATGAATTCGCAAACGTTTTCTTTGCCGTGGGCGTTGAATATTCTCACCAAACTTATACCTTTGTACAAACGTAACAGGGTGATGCTTCACAGAATGAATCTATTGAACTGTCAGTGTGAGGGTACGGACTGACTCGTTGACTATAGACAGCCAAATCCTGTTAGTAGTCAACCCGTCAGTGAACGGAATCACGAACGATAAGACACGAAAGGATCTCAGTCAAGTGATGGCTGGCCGTATCCCCAGTTAACCAAACAGAACGGACGTCAGCCGATGTCAGCTTGGACCACCTGGTTCGCTGTGAGACGATGGGTAAAAAAGACTCTTGCATCCTATATAAGCGTTCATTTTCTGTTTATGAGATGGTTCGAAGTCACAAGAGTCTTCTCGTTACAGCAAGGAGGACGGAACAGAGAACAACTCACTACAGAAACTGTTTTATTCTAATGGATCTCTATATCAACAACATTATATTTACATCAATGGGAAAAAGTGTGCCAGTGGGAAATGGGGTGTAGCGTTTCATTCGGTTGGGGAGTTTACATTTATGTACCCCGTTAACTAGGTTGCTAATCAGTTAGAAAGGTCCTCTTTGCCTCATTTCATATGACAATTTCATTGATCCTCTTTTGATACCCCCGCCGTAGTTTTAACGGAACAATGACCCACAGGTCGTCGAGAGAGCTTACAACGCACTTTTTCGGAGCGTATCTTCTCGACGGTTTTTGAGTTAAGATGAACCCCTTGGAGATGTAAAGCTCACCGAAAAATTCTGAGAATAACAGATGCATTCGGTGATATTAAGAACGAATTCAACATAAATGTTTGTCCACTCATGGTACGAGAAACGGGTTCATTTATCTCACCACTTTGGACGTAGTGAAGCTATTGGTAGAAATGTTCGTAGCCCCACTAAGAACACAAACTCAAACAAACAACTGTTTTAGTAGTCCATGATCATGCCACATTTTTGTTATCGGATTCAACTTGACAGTCCACGGAGAGTACGAATTCCCTCATTGTCGTTGATCAACGTGTGTGTATGGGTCGCTGACCCCTGGGCATGCTGTTTAGATCGCACAAATTTCATCTTCTTTTGAGGTGACAACTCCACTATGCAAGCGGCCTTTCTTGTACTCACCGGTATTCATAAAAATCTTTCCCTCAAATTCGATGTGGTTATCTCCGATGGTCTTGGACGTTTAAGTTGTTGTGTAGTAGCTGGGTTGTAGGCGGCCACTTTGGTGTTCGACTAATTAGGTCTGGGCCCTGGTGATACACTTACTGAGCTGTGATCATGAAGTTTTCTGCATTTTTGTGATTTCAGATCGAACACGATTAATCCTTAGCGGAGAAACGCTAGTCTTTGTATACCACTTTTCAGCAACCTTGCCAACGGAACCGAGTATAATGGGAGCCTTTGTTAATTGAGTGAATTTGAGCTACTTTGTGGACTTCAGTGATACATTGAAATGGCCAGCTCGATGACTGGCCCCGGTAAATCAAATACTCCTAGTTTGGGGTGATAGTATTCTCTCGCTGAGGGAAGCAGTGTAGGGGCTAGGCTGTAGGAAACCGTATTGGTGTTCGATTAGTGTAAGTGTGTATTTCCGATGAGACACTAAGTGAGCTTTAGGCTCGTGGAGTTTTTTGCGAGTTTCTCGCTTCAGACCAATCAAGAGCCACCTCATGCGGGAGATCACTGGTCCTTGAATACTATGATATGAAGACTTGACCTATAAACCTTTTGCGATTAGTTCTAATTTCGAAAAACTGACCTTAATAAATCCATGAAAATGGTTTTGTTTTTAGGAAATTTGACTCTGATATACCTCGATGATCTTGTTTTTGTGGACGTATTTAAGTTAAGAAATAGGGTTCCAGGCTATGGATCAATTGAAATGATCGTGTTTTGGTCCGTTTCTTGGTTTAGTTGCTCATCTTATACTTCGGGGAACTGTTTATGTGATTCAGTTCAGTGTGTCCATTGACTGGATTTGTTGACAGGTTTCTAAGAACTTCCTTGAATATCTCGTATTTGGTTAATACCGAAAGCGAGCTTTGACCAAATTGTTCGTGTCTTTCTTGATCCTTTTGGACAGATATTAAGGACAATGGGTCTTGTCTTCTTTTATCCAGTTTTCGTTCGCACATTCGCGTGGCAACATTTCTCCCGGTAAGACCAAGGTAGCACTTATCGCTATCATTCCATTTAACCATGTATGTTATTTAAAACACTGGGGCTCTTTATCCAGTTCATTAGAACAGAAAGAAGACATAGGTAGTGAGATGTAAAATTTTGTCTACTCTTGTCAACCGCAAACGTAAAACATGTCATTACGTGGTACAGTATGGGGTAAATGCAACAGTAAAGTAGACACGATCGAAAGTTCTTTCAGTACACACGCTGGGGAGAGTGAGGTCTGTTGTACTAATGCCAAGTTAAGTAAACATTTTGGACCAATATTTTTGTGCGCAAAATGCTGGCTGAAGCTGCATGATCAGAATCACTTCGCTGAACGCTATTAGTTTCGGTGCTGGATTGTGCAACAGTGCTTTGAATCACAGGGTCAGGTCAAATTAGTGACCTGATGCAACTGTGTCCGATGATCGAAGAAGCTGGCGGTTTCACATCATTATGTATTGGCCCGGCAGGTTGCGTCATCAAGTTTGACAACCACTTGGGTATGTCTTCTGACACTTTTTGAGTCAAGGTGCGATCCCTCGTCCCAACGTACACTTTACCGCAGCTACAAGTGATTTGGTAGACCATATGTGAGATACTGGGATCAGCAAGACGGTTTGAGTGATTTTGAAAACATAACCTTTTGGCCGTCTGTAGATCTCAGTCTCCAGCGTACGTACTGCAATAAATTTCGATAGTGCTTACTTTACTGTCGTATTCACCTCCTACAGTACCTCGTATACACACTGACATGTTTCACGTTCACGGCTGACAAGAGTAAACGAAATTTTTTGCATCTCTAGACCTAGGTCTTCTTTTTGTTCTAGTGCATGTATATTATGTTTCTCGTATCTTCGATTTGGAATTGCTGCTTTGGTTTCTATGTGAATCTTCTCATGGTTTTTGTAGATTTGTGAGTGACCTCGATGCCTTGTGTTTGGAGGATTCTTCGGGTCATTTCAGACAAACATTGTTTAAGTCACCACCACCTGCCTACTGACGATGTCATCTCGATTGGTAATCTAAGCGCAAACTGAACAACCGGAACCCATAAAAACCATCAACTTGAGCTATGAACAACACCGGCGTGCAAAAAAATGTGTACACCTGTTCGATGAAGACGTGCGAAGCGTGACCTGTTGTGCGAATCCCAGTTTGAAGCTGTCAGTAGTAAACGACGGAACAATGGATCCCCGACAGGACTCAGCCATACGTGAGTGATCTTTTGGGAGCATTGCCTAACCACAATTCTGATCAGACTAATGACTGATTTATGGAGCTGGAAGATTACGTTTCGAAAATAGCAAAGACCGGGATAGATTGTACCGTGAATTGACCAGTTTATGCGAAATGTATTCTTCACTTCGTCTGTCAAGTCAAGTCTTGCATGTGATTTAGGCACCCAGGGGGGGAATATCCAACAGCGGCATCATCGCTTCCAATTAGATAATAGTATTAAATGCAATGGGTGAGTTCAGCTGTACAGTGACAGCTTCAGGTTTGACCAGGAAACGAGCTTACAATCATTGCTGTAGAAAAACAAATGTTTATAACGAGACTATGTGGATGATTTGGAAATGTGGCTGCCGAGATCGGGGTAAAGAGAGTGTGACCGGTCAGTAACTATCCTACGAGGAAATTTCGCACATGAATAGTGATGTTTAGTTATTATAACTTGGGTTAACGGATTGCAATGCATCCCACCACCTACAGATATATGCTTCAAGGATGGGACAACCAGTTTGAAGACCCAAGCAAGCAGTCCAGAGGATATTGTAGAGGACGTGTAGAGCTAATGAGGAAGAATTCAGGAGTGCACAAAGGTTTGCATGAAGGGAAGTGAAGTGTCAGGGGATTTAAATCGCAAAACATAAATAAATTGAACCGTCATATCTTCAGGAAGACTGTGGCGATATGTTCAGACTAAGACAGGTAACGTTTCGTGATCTCCTCGAGTAACTTCCCCAATAAGTTGCTTCAGATGCACTTACAGTCTAATAGCAGCAGATTCCAAAGGATGAAAATACCTTATCCTGTTGTTAGGACAACAATAAACATCGGAAGACTTTGAGATTGTGATTGGAGGACTCATTAGCGAGCTCGGTTACAATTCATTCTGCCCGGTTGATTTGAGTCCAGTGCACTGGTTTTGGCTACCACCTCACAGGAGTAACCCACTAGTGTGAAATATAATAAATCGAAGCACAAAGTGAAACGTTCAAGATGCTTTTAGTGAAAATTACGTGGACGAGGAAAGAGTTCGAATGCAAGTAAACCACCGGAACCGATGCTTCCGTATGTCGCCTTGTGTTGCCAACCATCCGGTAGGCAGATCCGAACCCGGAGGCTTAACAACACTTGACCAACAGACCGAATCGACCTATCTTCCTAGTCCCACGTGGCTCAAGCAGTATAGGCACCAATAAAGTTTAACTGTGGATACGAGTAACATATGTCCAGCCAAACGTTTACGTTGAACATTTAGCCCAATTTTTTGGATGAAGGTGTGACTTAAATCAAACTACCGTCCTAAAATTCTGTGCAAAAACAACTGTCCGTTGTATTTCTGTTCAGCAGAGACGCGCATCTTCAAAAATGTCAGCCGAACAGATTGATCCTAATTAATTGAGTGTAACTGATTTCTCGTTCAACGAACAGTATCAAGGAGCACAAAATTAACGTTAGACTCGACATCTAAAATATATACAGCTCCAAGTCCAACCTCAAGTTCCATACCTTGAGGTAAACAGAACAATGTGTCGTACTATGACTGCAATATTTAAAAAAAAAAATCCCCACGCTTTTTCTGTCACTGGCTGAAATCAGTAAATTTCCGTGATGAAGACAAATATTAATAAGATTTCGGTCGAACTGACTTTATTTTTCGAATTTTGCTTCCTTGATCTACTGTCCTAGGCAAACGTTAGCCTGTCCCTCGTTTGAGAGCATCCAAATGCCTGGAGTGTAGCTTTGTTCTCGGGCACGTAACTTTGCTCTCAGATAGTGTGATAATTACTACAAGCATTCCGTCTAAAACGAACTCTATAAGATACCTAGCCGTGGCGCTATAAACAACAAATGATGGTGGTAGAGACTGGGCCGGTTGTCTTTCCGACCTCGGTACAGCCCGGTTCGCAGCCACCGTTCCACGCAGCAGCATAGGCTGATTGCACGTTTGTCCAACAACACCAGACCACCCCCTTCCAATTTGTTCAACCAGACGTGTGGGGCAAACGCAACCGTGCCGTTCGTTCCTGCCCGTGATTGAAATTCGTTGATTCCCGTGGCATCTGCACGAAGATGCTGCTTTGACAATAGGTTCCAGTCATTGGTCTTCCAACTGTTGTACACCATGGTCACCAAATAATCCCAGCAAACAATCATCCGGTTGACATATGGATCTCATCACCACCTCGTATTGTAGGTGATGTTGGTCCAAGTAGTTATCGCCCTTCAAAAGTTGGTGAATCTGATCGGTTGGGTATCCCTTTACCCACTGTCGTTCACAGGCCTCCTTGTGCTTCGGAATCATAGGATAGTCAGTCGGCTGCCTTGAACACATGTCACACCGAAACACAGCCCGGCTCGAATGTGCCAAGTCCTTTCGGCCAGTATCAGGGTGGCCCAGTACCACCACCGCCTATGCCTTCCCCCGTACAGCCAGTCATGAAACCTCACGCACTGCATTGGCAACAACTCCCATTGCATCTGTCTGCCTTGGCGATGTCCACTCCGAGCGGTACGCCCTATCCGGGGCAGGCGTGCAGTGGTGTCGTGGTGGGTGCCAATGGTTGGGATTGGCCACCACGGTATGTCAACCCGACTGCCGGTCGGTATTCTATGTGCCAGTTGGGAAGCGGAGTTGATCGGCCCTTCACTTTCCTAAGCTTAGGCAGATTCAGACTCCACAACAAATTGTCTCCAGTTAACTATACTCATGTTCGTTAGTCCTATCTTATTGCTCCCATGTTACGTCCCCTGGTCTTTTGATTACTGTTAATCATGTATCCTCAAAGTCTAAGGAGGAGTTGATCACGAAATTAATCTTACAAATCGTGATGGTCAGCACTCGCCAACTACGATCGGCTTGTGTTCCTGTCGACCATTGCTCCCCCCTCGGAAAAGATTCCAGATTCGGAATATAAAATGAGTCTCCCATTCCGTAATTGGCCAGTATCCAGCCCTCCAATGAGAGTGTAGCAAGTAAAATTATCTCGCAGCTTACTGCGTGCAACTAAGTCCGTGCGGACAATCCCACAGAACACGTGAAGAACTGAACAGGTTGGCGAACAAGCTCGTTACCAGTGACTCTTAATTATGACACTATATCACATTTCATCTGAGCAATGTTAAGTGAAAAACAATATCAAACAGGGCGACGGGCAGAAAATAAAGACAGGGAGAAGACAGAGTTGTACACGTGTAACCCAGATTCATCTGTAAACAGTGAGTGGGTGTGTTTGGTATTATCACTCTGGTCAGTAGATCTGTACTGAGTAATTCCGGAGATAGGGGTGGGTCAAGAAAGTTTCAATGTTTACACGAACCAAATTCGTCAACCAATTTTATCCCTTATTGGTATAGTTCACGTAATCCTCGTGTGACAGCTTGAACACACGCTTTTACCGAAGTGTAAGCCCCAGAAATTGACTACCAGGTACTGTGACTTTAGCCAAATAGCCAGTGTATGTCATAATCCAGAAGGAAATTGGAACCTGAGCTGTTTACTCAGATCGAATAAGGACCACTGACTGTTCGGTTGTATTAATTTCTCAGCGATCAAAATCATCTCAATGGTAGATAACATCATGAACCGACCAGGGTTCTCATGAGACTCGATTGAATCAGACCATAATTACCAAAATGATGCTCGCTAAATGATTGGATAGGACCAAAGTGGGTTGTTAAAAAATCAGTCCACACCGTTGTATACTCTTGATCCGAGTAACACACAATATGTAATTCTGGACTGCGACAGTGATCCTGAAAACTATCACACCAGCCAACGTCATATTTACGTTATTCCGCCAAAATAGTTCCAAGAGCGAATCAGCAATAAGTTCATTTCTGCATTCTTATTGAATCCAGAATAGCAAACAGTGATGACAGTGATGCTATAATGAACAGGCTGTTCGATTGATGCACTTACTGAACCTTTGCGTTCATGAAGTTTTCTTTTTTTGCTGTTTCAGACCGAACACAAGCAACTTCCCGCGGTGGAACATTGATCCTTGCACACCACAATACATCTATACGAGTAGCATGATGCAACAAAAGAGGCCCAGAGACAGTGGTGTGGCGCAAGACCAAACACCATGGGAACGATATGTGTACGTGTCTTCAAAATCCAGTTGACAAATTTGATAGATGGGGGTGGGTAGATTGGGTATCTAGTTGGGTTCGGACAGCAGGGCGATTAGCAAGACCAAATGATGGATGAATTTCCGAGGACCGTTTCCCACAGATTACATTAAGATGCGGATCACTGTCAGAACAACTAACAAATGTGTGAATTTCGGATTGCGAATTTCATCCAAAGACTGATGTACTACTGCGTAAGATGCGGAATATGTTTCTTTCTGCGGATCGCTGGTACACCATAATAGAGTAGCAGGCTCAATCGGGGTGACGCACGGTCGACTGGTTAGTTTGAGCCTGTGAAACGTCCCAGAGATTAAGTGTCTGGGGATCTCAAAACATATGTACGTAAATGTTCACTATTCACTACGATGGCGTAGTCAGAAATCTCTATAACCAGTCGACACTGTTTGGTTATCGCGGAAAGCTCACAATCGTAAAAGAACTCAAGAGTTCAGCGTGAACGTGTCATGCCGGGTAGCTCAACCGAACCGCCTTCCCAGATGTTGGCTCAGTGTGGGGATTCAGCAAGTATCACACGGGACATTGCCTCGTACAGCTTCCTGGCCACATGCTGAGAAGCTCCAGCCAAGCAGATTCGTCGTGAACAAGTACAACAAAGTCTCGCTGTAACTGGTCGAGTTGTGAACTACCAATTATTTCCTTTCACGCAACATATTCATACAAACCGATTCTGTAACAGAATTTAAGTATAGCTTCTCAGCCTTGGCCTTCTTGCTATTTCGGTTTGCGTAGTTCCGGGTTTGGAGTGATACCGATGAGTTCTATCAATCCGAGTGTTGCAAATAGTACACTGAGACTGAACGCATGATCGGTCATGAGTTGGCTGTTCAAGAAATCGGTTGGAATACAACCAACTACTTTCTTAACTGTAAACAAATCAGCCGGGCAAAGATGAAGTGTGGGTGATCCTAGATATTTCTGTTTGTAAATTCGGCGTTGTCTAATTGTCCGTACACTTTCCCTACACGAAGTGTCAGCACGTGATGGCTTTTACCCTAAACAGCTGATGCGAGAGGAGTTGCAAATTGGAGGTCGTGTACATCCGGGGCCGCCCCTGGGGTACTATGGACTACTAATGGGCTACTAATGCTACAGCAGTAGAGTCCATTCCAAATTTGTGGTCCTCACCTATTGTCAATGATTGCACAGATATATATGTGAGGTATGCACAGAAGACATACGTTAATCTATCAAAGGTCGGGCGTATGCTTCAGAATTTATGTCAGCTCTTCGGTCGGGTTCAGAAACACGTCCATTGCGTGAAGATGAGATTGTACTTGCATTCTGCATTCGTATCGTAGACTTATGCGAACTGTATGCCAAAATTTTAGCCATCGAACACAAAAATAGAAGGCCGAAACAAACAAAATGTTATAAGTGACAAAACATTTGGACAAACACCAATAGATCGGTTACAACTGGAGTGTATTTCAATAACAGAGAGTAAAGAAAAACCAAATTAGCTCATAAGCTTTTTAAACAGCTCGGCTTTTGTCTTCACCCCAAAACTCGAGTAAGATTGGGTATGGGAAAGTTTTGTACAGATTTATTCTCGAGAAAATGTAACGGAATTCAAAACGAATAGATGAATGGCAGCAGCAACAGGACTAGTCTGTGTGTAACGGGTAAGCAGGATCGTAGAATATCATGTTACCAGGGTTCAAACAAGATGCAATGTGCTGATCAACGAGTTCAGTGAAAAGGGTGTCAAAGGGGATAGATGAAGCGCAACTTATGTTGACTACGCCAAGGCTCAAAGTTCCTGCTTCAGAAGGCCGGAGAAAGTTACGGGGGAAGAGTAAAGCAAAGATAGGAAGAACAGATTGGAACACGAACTCCGAAATAACTGACTACAGCGTCCCAAACAGTGTGAGTTCCCGTATTTTAAAGGAGATACATCATAGTTCTCCACTACAGTTTTGAATGCGAGTTGTCTATCATAAATTGGTGAGAAAGTTAACTCACAGGAATTTGGCATATTTCCCTCTAGAAATGAATTTGGAATCAAGGAAAACAGAATTCGAAAGGAAAACAGAATGGGAACTTCTGAAAACATTCAAAGCTCCTGGAAGGATTCAGTTTTAAACCAAATCGAATAGGAACATGTTCTATTTGTGGAAGGTTTTCACAGAAAACAAATCCAGCGTGTCCTTCAACGGCTGTGCTATAATTCCGGTCCGTTTTCGTTGGAATTATTTTATTATCCTAGTCTTCTACTGTGATATTGTCCCCGCGAAAATACTCAAAACAGTTTATGTTATCAACAAAAGACATGTTTACAAGCCACGAGTCATCCGTCATCCAAAGACAATGACGTGAATCGGAGCCATCATATGAGGAAAAGCAAAAGATCCGGATGGCAGACAGGCCTTCGTCGCACACCGCTGGATTATATGGCAGTTCCCAGCATGGTGTGTAACAATGTACTTTCTCTTTTCAACAAGCTTCCGGTCCTGGCGTACCTGCCTATGGCTCGTACCCTCCAAAATGCATGTATGTTGCGCTTCCAGGATACCTGGCTGAATGTTGAAGTGGATGATTCTGTGATAGAAATCGAAACTTACTCATGCTTTTGTCAGGATAGACAGAATTCCACAAAGAAAAGAGGTGGTAGGGTTGTCACCTATATCAATTTCAAGTAGTGTAACACGTCCAGTGTCATTTCTTCGTACTGGTATGATGAGGTTGACTGTGTATCTGTCTCTTGCCGTCGTTAATTTTCCCGTTTTTATCAAATCGTTATCACGATTGTTTTCATAGCACCACAAAGCTCATTGTATGATTTACTCCCATTGTTCCCTTTACTGTTGATTGGTGACAATCTCCATATCATTGTAGGAGACTTGAACCCTGCACCTACTTATCCACTGTCATCTTATAATCTCAATGATATTTGCCTTACCTCGACCCGTGGTTATTCATACTGTGCCCTAACAAATTGTCCAG
Organism: Fasciola hepatica; assembly: GCA_948099385.1. Classification (NCBI taxonomy): domain Eukaryota; kingdom Metazoa; phylum Platyhelminthes; class Trematoda; order Plagiorchiida; family Fasciolidae; genus Fasciola; species Fasciola hepatica. Next base: position 7,299,783 of record CANUEZ040000063.1, read on the forward strand.
AACTATTTCCCATCAGACTTAGTACACTTCTTAGTATGACTGAGCATGGTGTTTTACATTTTCGTCCGAGAAAACACTCGAAATATGGTCACTTATCTAACGCACACTGACTAACACAGATCGGTTTCTATTGTCAGATTTTATCTAGAGAAAACTTTTCACTGTTTAGCTATTTGTTGGTTCTCACCACGTCCTGGTTGCAACGCAGCTTTTCCTATTCCCCTTCGGTATATTTTCGACGGAAATAATAAACCAAATCTTTCCCATTTGCTGTCCCACGGAAAGGGTTCACTTCCTTGTAGAAAGAGCGATCTCATCGTATCGAAAACGGCTACGCAGGAAGAGGGAGTAATCCTAGAAAACGCGCAACCCACCTGAGGTCAGTAGGCTATCAAGCTTGATCAAAAAATAAATCCAACTTCTGAACTCTTCATTCGTTGGCTCGGTCTATCTCCCAGCAGTCGGATTTAGATGAGTCTCGTATGAACATTTCACGTGCCCAAAACTTTTCCGAGCAAACCGGTCTTCTGTTAAATAATGCCCTATTTTAAAAGTGCATCTTTCCACTTTGCCATCGCGTTTTATAGAAGACAGCACCAGTATTACCTACACTTCTCTTGCACGTGTGAACCATGTGAAATATCTCGGTGTTAATTTATAGGGGAACTTGCATTAGTCCGTAGATACAGAAATTACCGCTGAAAAACTGCGTCGATTGTCTTTTCAAATTCGTAAACTTTGACACTTTATTTCTCCGCAGTCTGTTATTTCTTCCTTTGTGCACCAGTGTATGTTTTCTATAATTCTTCATTGTTCTCCCGTAATTTTTCTTGGTCTTTTGAAGAAGGACTACATTGCTCTCAACAGAGATCTACACATCATCCGCCTTGTTTTTGGTATCGCCCTAATAGACCTCATATCGAAATCCATTGAATTTGTCAAAAAGGTCATTGCTGGCCGTTCACAATCAATGCGTTGTGACCTTCCTCTGAGCTAGTCACATCTGTTGACCAGTTCCATGTTTCGATTACTTCCAGCAAAATTATCGCTATATAGAAATTCTGTAGTTCTGTTCCTTGCTCGTGTTTTAACAAACAAAAGTGAAGTCTTATCTGAACAGTTATGTCGAGGGAAGGGGAGGGGGGAATGGTTGGAAGATGTCTAAGGGTGGTCAGTCCATGTCATACAAGAACGGCATGAAAAGCTAGACCGGTGGCCTTGGCCATGGAGAACATGTCAGGCTTCCTCGGTGAGGTCCAAGATATTCCCCAACTCAGTGGTTAGATACTTTGGAGGACGCGGCTAGGTGTCGCGACCAGTGGCACTCTTGCACCCATGAACTGTTTTTTTTTGACTTGATGCTATTTGTAGTTCCCTTCTCACTGTTTTCATACTCACGCTTTTTCTTTGTCATTAGTTCCGAACGAGGTCGATGCTGCAACATAACGACCAAAGCCTCCGCAGTCGGGACACAGCTAATGGCTGTATGAACTGAACTGAACTGATGCACAGAAGACTCATGGAGTGATGATTATGAAACACTCACCACAAGGCTACAATTCATTGAGTATCCAAGACAGTTTATTCTGAACCACTCCATAGGAAACTCGCCTGGCCAGATGCCAGACTTTGAAATTTTTCTTGAAAATTACCGTCCAAAGGCGAAAACACCAGCCAAGTAGTAAGCATTTGAACTCGGTCATCAAACGCACTTACTACGCGGCCGATCCGGTTATCGTCTTCACAACAAAACACAATCCAGCACCGTCGATGAAAAAACCACTTCCTCATTGTACCAAATCAAATTATCTATCAGTTCACATGTGGATACTCAGCCGTCTACCTAGGCAGAACAGAGGGACAGTTGCGTCACCGAATAGGTGAACAAATCCCGACAACTTGACAACGCATAGATGAAGTCATCCAGTGGGCCCTAAACAACCAGATGATCAATCACATCTGATTGAGCCAAAACCTTGTGCAACTCCGAGCAACTCGTTTAAAATTATATACAACACTACAGGTGTTGTCGAGATTCACTAGATAAACTGTTCTCCTCCTACTATGTTCGCTTTCCCGAACTTTTCGTAGTATATGACAACACAAGGCCGAAATATAAAATCCTACACAATTTTGTGTCAGTCACGTTCGTTCTGTTGCGATCCGTTGATGATTGAAACTGCTTGACGTTGGTCTCCATGATAAATTAGTCTGAAGTTTAGAAGTTCGAAATCAGTTACATGTTAAATCTGGCTTATTGTTAGACCGACGAAGGTACAATTCACCATGAGTGCTTTTGTCATTGAGAAATAAATGCGGATCCTACTAGAAACCTTTCTTTTCCTGAATTGTGTACCGTGTTGCTACCTAACAGAAAGAAACAGGAATGAGGCGAAAGTATACGGATAATATTATACTGTTAAACAGATCACCAGCCTCACTGGAGGGAAATTTTTGGTTTAGTTCGAATGCGTGGCTTGGATTTCAAGGTCGTACAAGCGCGGCACGTCAAATATTCATTTTGTTTTCGCTTAGTTTAAGAGATATTTATCGAAAACCGGAAAATTTCGCCAGTTTGTTAAAGGAGAGAGAGAGAGAGATGACATTAGGCGAGCTCATCGAATAAATGTTCATGTGATAAATAAATTTTCTAATCTACATGTGAATGACATGTTTTTTCGCGTTTTTCATGTAAAAAGTGGTGACATAACTGGATGGGGTGTGCCAAAACCAACACATCCGACTTGAATAATGATGTTAGTTGCCTTGGGATTAAAATAACAGCCAGAGATCGATAAGGATTTGATCTGGGAGAAAATGTGGCAAAAAAAAATTCCCGTTCGCCTTCGTAAATAAGGACGGGAAAAAGCAGTTCACTTTAGTCTTTGGCCGATCGAAAGCCAGTATTATATGAACAACAAATGTTGCAACCACGAAAATACCCCAATCACATCGTAAATCATTTTGTCCATCGATTTACTTTGCGCGAGCTGTGATGAGAGTTAGGGGGGAGATGGGGGGGGGGGGGGTGCTTCACGGACACGTTCGTCTTGAGAAGAAATTTCCGAAGAACCTCATTTTAGTGACTTTGTTGCCGCAAAACTCATCATTCCGGTTAACATCGGCTGCGAAAAATTACGGTCGACTTTGGTAATACACTCAAGAACGTAGAATTCACCGTACTCATAAGATAAAGGTTTCCTGTCTGTGGGATTAGAAGTTTTTCTGAGAAAATTATCTCACTGTGGAATAATGAGACAGGTCAGGCCACGCACGAGGTTGTGTATCTCATAGACGCGGACGAACCTAGCCATTTGTTATAAAATTTTACAGTAGCAAAACAACTGAAAAATTCAAAGATTTAATTTTCACATCTTAATAAAAGTCCTGATTTCAATAAGATTTTTCGGGGAAGGTAATTTATCCCCGCATCGATCGTGAGTAACGCTGGGGTTAGGTTAACTAGGCTTTATGGACAGAGAAGCAGGTCTGTGCGCGTGTGTGAGTGCAACACAAATTGCTATAAACTCCGCAGCTGGAAACGATCCAAAATGTGCGATGTATGAGAAAAATGGAACTGAACCCGTTTCTATGGAAAATACGATATCCCCGAAGCAGAGTGCTAGTTAATGTAAAGCGTGATTTGCTTTTGATCTAAGTTAATAGATAGACTGTGCGAATAAAGGATTTTACTTAACACTCTCTATTGCATACGGGGAAAACCGGACCGACTCATGTACGCCCATGGTGTACGATGAGGTTTACAGCTGTGACGACCTTCGGTGAATTATCCTTTCTTTCAACAATCGGTCAGTCGCCTTGAGCTTTTCCAGGGCGTCACTGATGAACATTGACGTTCTTTTAGGTTCTACTTCTTCCTCCGCTCCCTTCGTCAATGGGCTCTTATCTAGCAACGTGAATTCCATTCATTTCTTCGTCAACGATATCTTCCCCTGTTTATCCGCCCAGTCCATATTTCGGTTTCCCTCCTCAAAATCATCGCTGCCTGTGTCCAAACATCAAGTGTCTGTTTCCGATGAATGTCCACTGTTTCGCTCAGTCCTGGTTTTGAGGATAAATCACATTTTTGCACTCTCAACAGTGTAACTATTAGCTCCCACTTCTCCTCATCTCTACCTTGATGCAACCATGTTACCGAAATTGCTCTCACCACTTGGACGATTTTAAATTTGTTCTAAACCAAGCGTTTGCCTATCCTACCTGCGAATTATTCTAATGCGAAAAAATCCCCACTCTCGAATGACGCGATCACGTCCAGAATAAAGCTTGTTCTGTCTCTTGAAATATTTCCCACGCTAGACCATCTGCCTAATTTCTGATTTATATGAAACTTAGAGTCTGTAGCCTGTCCCACTTCCGAGAAATTGTCTTCCCCAAGTTACTGACCGCGTCTCAAGATTTGATTTTATTTGTCCTATTACATTTTTAATGGACTGTCGTCTCTTCAAATTTTGGAATGATCCAAATGTGAATACTCGTTGACCCCGGGTGGGACTCGAACTGCATTTAAGCGACTCACACTTGGGTACCGCGTGTGCTCTACCATGCCGAAGGGGTTCGGACATTTCGCTTAAATTTTACGCGTCCCAACTACCTTAACACATGCCCGATCGATGTTGTCACCCTACCGTGGTGATCGGGTTTGCCAAGACGATGGCTCCGAAGGCTGTGCCGACTGGACCGTAAAGCGCTCCTCTAGGGTCACCCATATCGGACAGGCCAAGGGAAAGTAGCCAGACAAAAACAGCGCGGCGTTGTTAGATGCCGCGGTGAATTTTTCGCCTGGCAGAGAACTCCCTACAAAAAAAAGTCACACAAGTCCATAGACAGCAACGTGACGTGCGCAAATGTGACCCGCCACTAGATAAGACCATCGCCTCTTGCCTTCTATCCAGCTATCTTGATCAAGGTAAGATTCATCAGGACGCGTTGGGCATTCTCAAGGGGGTTACCATAGACTGAGTACATTTTACCAGAATTCACTGGAATTTTGTTTAGTGTATTTAAGTTTACCAGAGGCTACAAGACTCATGAGGCAGTAGATTATCAATGTGACTGCATTTCTTTGCGGAACTTCCACTTACCTGATCCTATTGAATACCTAAAAATCCCATTATTTTATGCATGGAAAACACTGGGTTTAATTTCGAAGGGAAACAAGTCGATGGTGTGGCGATGTGAAACTCCCCGGGTTCACCACTGGTAAACGTATTTTCGGGGATAATCGAAAGCAACTTTGCGGTGATATTGCCACTTTTCTGTCTAGAGGTCATATGTTGATGATACTGTAAATTTTCCAACGAGGAATGTTTTTTTCATTTTGTAAAATATATTTACCCTAACGTCTCTGTTCCTCGCGGAAGAGGTGGCAACAGCTTACCTTTTTTAATGAACCGATGTCCAGATGCAAGACTGCTAAGTAGAACCCACGATAAAGCAATTTAGGGCGAACTCTACTTACAGTTCTCTAATTTCGCACCAGTGCCTTCAAATCGGGTTAAACAAAACCCTCTACTGAGGTAGATACGCTAAGATTGAATATTTTCTGAACTGGTACCCAACACTTGATTTCTGACCTAAGCATTGCTCACTCGGTCATTTCATCTAACCTAAATAGCACTACGTAAATATCGACGGTCGAAAACCTCAAGCCAACGGACATCTTAAACACGCAGACTCCATATCTCGCAATCATACAACAGAACTGGGCGCACCGAGAAACAATATGCATGACCTTCCAACTTCAGCAAAATATCACATCGGCGCCACAAGTGCTTCAGTCCAGCGTACGCCGATCGAGTCTTCGACATTCGCGTACTCATCTCTACTACTGTGCTCCCATCCGTCGTAACGCTGATGCCGAGGTAAGTGAAAAGGTCGACAATTGCTAGCACCTATCCATCGAGCACCGTTGACATCCAGTCTCGCAACATCACATTACACTTTGGAGGTGCAAAGCGCATGCAAAACGGAATTACAGCTTTTGCGAGTCTATCTAGTGCACGTTGCGCATGTTCCGTGGATCCGAACAAGCAAACAGAGTAGTCAGCGTATTCTAGGTCACAGCTTTTCACTACTTGTCAATTCGATGCACACACCCTGAAGATCTTGCAAGGCATTCTCCAATATCTCATCGGTGATGAAGTTAAACAGGAATGGCGAAATGGGACATTCTTGTCGAACACCACTGGCCGTTTTGAATGGACTGGATAGTTCACCGTAAACCCTTACGCGGCCAGAGGTAGGAGAGTACAACGTTGTCTGTAGATTCACAAACGTCTGTGACATACCTTTTCAATGAAGAGCACTGAATAGCTCTGTCCAGCCAACTCAATGGAGAGCGCCTCTCAAGTCGAGGAAAACCATTGTTAGTGGTCGATGGTGTTGTGTGATGCGTTTCAGGTAATGAAGAAGAGTAAAAACCTGGCCCATGCATCTTCCACCTGGGCGGAATTTGGCCTGTTGTTTGTGAGCGCTCCTCTCGCGAACCGGTATCAGACGGCACAGAAAACTCAAGACTAACACTTTGGTATCCATCGGAATTGAAGTGATCCCACGGTGGCTACTATAGTCAGTGCGTATTTTCTTCTTGGAGATGGGTACAAGCAGTGACTCGCCTCCTTATAACGGAATACGCTCTTCGTGCCAGATGCCATGAAGCAGGGTAGTAAGTGGTTTTATCACGGCATCTCAGCCCAGTTTCAAAAGAACTGGGAGAAGTTCGTGAGGACCGGCCGCTTTTCCACGTTTTAGTAATCGAACGCATCACTTCAATTCCACTTCCGATGAGGGCTCAAGTGATTCACCCGAACGGTCGCAGCTGTTGACACAGGAATAACTGCATAAGCGAGCGGCCAGCTAAGCTGTTCCTTGAAGTATTTGGTCCAACAGTCAAGCCTGTGTTGTTTGCCATGAATAAGCTCTCCATTTCTATCGCATATCACTTCACTGACCGGTGCTGCGAGTAAGTTTGAACAGTCGTTGACTGTTACCTGAAGCACCTGTTACTTCCATTTCTTCGACTACCTTGACCCACCAATTTTCACGATCATTCTTAAGGCTTTTTGTGACTTGTTTTTGTAGGTGTCGTCGTATTTTGTTCATCTCCAAACAGTTCGAGAGCTGACATTTGTGCCCCAGTAAACAGAGAGACTTCTGGGAAATCGATTGTTCTTGACAGACATGGGATCTAAAGCCGCAGGCGAAACCTACTGCCATATGCATCACCCATTTGATATGGACCCATTGCTCATCTACATTACTATTCGTCGTAGTTCCCAGCTCATGCTATGGTTTTTGTCCATTACTAGTGCGAACTTATGGGTCACACATACGTTGCACGGCTAGCCGGGTTTGCAGTTTGTGACGATGACCATGGAGCTGGAGAGATAATCACATCAAAACTGATGCACTGTCCGATTCTACGTACATGGACTAGTAAGATATACAGTTCTGAACAGAACTGCGCCACCGGTGGCTTACGGCGATATGGTCAATTTGACTCAAAGTACCTGTAGGGTTAGAGCGCCATGTCACTGTGTCGCGAATCTGTACTAGACAGGAATAATTGGTTATCTGCACAAAACTGGAGAAGCCTATCTCTGTTATTTGTGTGCTGAGATTGTGAGGCACATTCATCGCCGAAACACGCTTCCGACACACTAAGTTACCCAATTTTTGCATTAGAATTACTTACTAGCACTATGTCAGAACCTTTGCTACTGCGAACGAGAGTGGTGAGTTCATCATAGAACTCATCTACCTGCGCGTCTGAGCTGCAGTCCGTTGGGGCGTACGCCGAGATCACAAAAACAAATTGCGCTTACCATAACTATCCTTTCGAACGCCAACTGACCCCTGGAGTCTCATAGCACATAAACGACTGTTAATCGGGATCCAGTCTAAAAGGGCAGCCTCAGCCTTGTCAGTCAAGACAATTCCTACACCACGTTGACCCGCAGCTCTAGCTGTTTCGTCTCTTGAAGTGCGCAGAAAATACCTCGATGAGATACCAGGAACAGTTAGTTGAATCACACTGCTCGAATCCTGGACACGCGTTTCACTTACACAGCAGACATCAATATTCAGAGACCTCATTGTGAGGGCTAGGCACGCCTGCTGACCGGCCTGCATGAGTGGACGCACGTTGAACGAGCCGAGATTCAGAGGCTGACGAGGCTTGAGAAAATGTGAGTTACCAGACAGAGGATTATTCCCGACACTATTTGACAGTGAATCTTTGCAAGTGTCGGCCGTGTTATCAGTGGGAGCGTTATGGGTAGATAGATGGGGCAAAGAGAGGTGGTTGGGGACATAAGACAAAGGTTGAGTAAAAGAGAGGGAACTGTGAGCAGTAGCCCACTTATCACTACCCACCCTGCTCGATGCACTGACCAGCGCAATCCTGATTATCCTGCGCAACGACCGAAGGAGTATAGAATTCTTCGAATTCGTACAGGTCAAGATGATAAGGTCACTACTGTTCACGATTCACTGCCATGTTTTCCATTGTTTGTCTTTAACCGGTGATCAAATCTCCCGGACCCCAACCAGGATGACCAGAAGTACAGACGTGTGATGACCGTCTAAGAGAGAAGTTGCCAAGATCCTTCAGGTATGCATGCGGTCTTCCGGATGACAAGTTCAGGATCAAAGGTCAAAAAACGAAACAGTTGAACTCTCTGTATTTGAGGTGAACGGGAATGCGGCTCGGGATCGGAATTTGAGATAGGAACAAATGAGCGGGAGATTATGTGCGTCAATCTGAGCAAATGTGTATACGGAGTTGAACTCCGTTCTGTCAGGATTACCGTAAGGAATGGAAGCGGATCGGACAAGAGTGGGCAGTGAATGGGAACTGAGGAAAAGGTAGAAAGCTCACAAACGGTCCTAGAAAGGAAAGCCGTAGAATGAAGAAGGACGGGTGCAGATTCGAAAGACATTGGCATATCAAAGTCTACAGGATGTAATCATACAAGCACACAGGAACAAACACAGACAATAGAGAAAACACACCTGGATAGTTACAACACAATCACGCGCTCGAAAGACCGGACAACGGCACGAGACGAAGCATAGGAAACAATACACAGAAAGAATAACAAAAAGATAGACTTGTGTGTGTGTGTGTGTGTGTGAGAGAGAGAGAGAGAGAGACATAAGGAAAAAGCAAAGGCACAAAAATGGGTACAACAAAAGAAAATCGTTAAAAGTTTTTTGTTCTGTTTCGGCTCTGTCACTATCGCCGGTACGCTTGATGTGGTTGTTTGTTTGTCTTTTGTTTTGCTTTCTATATAAAAATGAACAAACAAATGAGTGGATGATGGAAAATGATCGATCGGACAATGTTTAGTTTGATTTGGATTTAGCGATAGTCGCACAAATTGGACAGACAAAGAGGACGTATCGAGTTGCCTGGCTATCAGTCACCGATGTGAAAAGGAGAAACTCGGACGCTCGAAGATCGGGCAGTACACAAAGGATTGAGTGAAAAAGGGTGGGCGGAATAATCTAAGTAAACCACTACTACTGGAGAGAGGAGGGGAAATCAGGCAGCTGTTTGTGTGTGTTGTTTGTATTTGCTTGCGTCTTATGGTAGACTAGCAAAGTAGCGCAAATAATGTGGACGACGACGACAACTTCCTGAATGACGACACGGTTTCCTAACTGATAAAAATGAAACGTACGGTGTATGACAATGAAAGCGTGTGTGCACACTAGTACGGTTTATTCAGTTTCATGAAGAACAGCGGGCCGCGTTGATGGGAACTGCCGACACAAAGTGGCTTAGACAATCATCGAAAAAGTATAATTATGACCACGATTGACTGGACCATCTATCCAAACGCACAGTTAGGGCCAATTCGATTAAGGTCGTTCAGGTGGCCACATTTTGGGCATCTGTTCGAAGAAGGTCGTGTAGAAACGCACGGCTTGGTCAACACTGGTGGTGCAACACAACTCACGGCACGAATGCATGGCCAATTGAGGGAAGCCCACATCCGCGGTGGGTACGCCCAACTGAGATGACAACAGTGGCCCAATCGTGCTACCACAATGCATATCCTGTCTAGGTGTAAATTCCTAAAAAATGGGACGGATAGAATTTATACATGATGGTTAGCAACAAAATTTTATGGTACACAATTTGGTATTTTTTATTCTATAAAATGGCCTGATTTAGTCGCTGAACAGATTTCATTTATACAAACGCTATTTTGAGCTGATTTTGCGTAAACCGTTACTTGAAAAGAAACAGAACGGTCACAATACTAACTAAATGATGATTCACGTCGAGCACCTAATGAAATTTTCAACCTATTTGGTATTCCCACTTTAGTGGTACCTGTCCACGGAATGATGCGAAATCTCAATTTTATTCACGATCCAATCCATCTCGAATGGGTAGGGGCAGAATGGTTTCACACATAAGGCCAAAAAAATTAGTTACTTGTCTGAGCATCTGCAGGGCGTCCCTCATCGGCGACAACAAGCAAAATACCAAGCGGTCAATTTGGTACACAGACCGGATCAAAAGACACGTGCAGTAACAGGGGTACATCGTTCATGTTTTTCAGTACAATGATGGGTGAAAATTTGTTTCTAACACTTGTATCAGATAGTCATTGTACGAAAACAGCTGATTGAAACGGAGTACGTGAACGATGGGTGAAAATATGCGACCATGTTGAGGAAAATCCTCAAAAGAAATCCAAAGACACAGAGACAACAGTCGAGTAACAAGAATTGAATCACATATTAGTCATTATCGTCCCGCGCATAGTGAGTCAGCGTTCGCATCAAAATGAACTGGACAGCCAATGCGGAAGAACACATTATAATCGAAAAACATTACATGTGTATGATACATCCATTTTTGAGGCCCTAAACATTCTCACTCAACAATTATTCGTAAAAGCAAAAACACAAACTAACTAACCTGAACAGGTACAGAAGCTTGCTGAGCTATCTGACGTACAGCAGCTGCGGTCAACGCATTAGTCGCATAACGTTGTGTACTATTGTACTTCAAAATCAGACCACCATGTAACTGAGCCTTATGATTTTGCTCATGACGTTCGTGGTATGACGGGTGCACAGCGTGTGCTTGGTCCGCCGACAACAGAAACGATTTGCTCAACGATTCCTCAAAATGACCGACTGAAGATGATGATGCCATGAGTCCTAACACACGCAGTGCTTCCGATTCTGATTCCGAAGGCTCACAGGTGGCACCGCTGCTACTTGGCTCTCCGGCACGTTTCAGACTGAGAGCTTCAACCAAGCGTCGCAGTATGTTCACTGTGTGCGCGGAATTTGCACCCTGAGTCGAGGTCGATCCAATCTCCTCGTGATCATACAAGCAAACGAGACGCAAGACACTGTCCTCACTGAGACTAGACAACGAGCCTATAAGACCGCACAAGCTAGTGTATGAGTTGAACAGATTGTCTAATCGCGGGGCGTGAATGAATTCGTTGTGCAATCCACCAACGCGCGCAGGTTGGCAATCTGCGAAGTAAAGTTCCAGTTCTAACAGCTCATGTTCTTGCACACCGAGCTCCTGTGCGATTAAACGGATAAGACCAATCGGGTGACGGCGCTTTCCGAAAGCAGCCGAAGTACAGCAGTTTTCCGGTGATTCACCAGCCGACACAGCGGGCTGGGCACATTCAATCCCATCGGCATTTCGGACCTGGAGAAGAATGGCAAGCAACTGTTCAACAGCTAAAAGTAAATTCATCATTGGTATGTTGTGAATATCAATAAAGGGAGGGAAGCCACTCAAAATCAATCGACACAGTGACACTGTCTACACGAGACCATGACCAGATGAAATCCGGGATGTCCGGGAATAAAAATAGGATTCAGTTACTCGCGAGTAGTAAGAAATTCAGCAAAAATAAATCCTGTTTCACGTCCACGTACAGAGGATAACTTATTGGCATAGGATTCCTCAAAGAAGCTGAATGCGTAGCATCCAAGCACTTTCAAAAACGCCGAATCGGATTTAGTTGGAAGTTGTGACGTTGGCAAAAAATAAGACGAAGGTGTTGCTTGATAGCGCCAATACAAACCAAAATACAGTCAAGGAATTATCCATTAGAGTGAACTTCGCATACGCGTAGTAGGAGATTAGGCTTGTATAATATGATTCTTAGCAAAGATAAAACAGCTGTACAGTGCTCACATGGTATGCAATGGTAAGTTGAGCGTTGCTACTCCATTATGAATCACGTTATACAATAGTTACTCGATTATTCATACGTCATGACAGCAAAGTATACAAGAACACCTTGGAAGAGGGATGCTTCAAAGCAGGTAAAATCGGCTGAGTTGTTGCACCCCAAATTAGCATACATTCATGAACACAAAACACAGCGGAGCCATCAAGTAATTGGAAAATAACGAGTTATAAAGCATCGGTATGTCCATTGGACGCGGAAATCTCTAAGATTCGATGGCTGTCATCAAGGCGAACCTCTTTACAGGTCCCGCCAGCTCTGATCTAACCTACAGTCAGTACCACACCAGTGGTCACGAATTGTATCAGTCTTCTAATCGGGGAAATACGATGTGCGTTGTAGATCCCAGTCAATTTTTAATCATATTTGCTCTAAATGTTGCCAAGTTACGGTTCAGCAAGACATGTCGATCAGAGATGATTAATGGACAAATTAAAAGAAGACGTGCAAGCACGGGGCAAAGTGTGCGCGTGTACACTAAGATCAAAAACAAGGAAATATGGGAGAGAAAAAAGATTTCGTCGTTACGTTAGATGAACTACAGCATCCAAACCAGTAGACAAACTACTGTACGATTACTACGAGGCAGACCAACTTCGATCTAGCAAGTTGAGTGATTGCACAAAGCGTACCAAACAGCAAAATTGCATACCACAGATCGTAATATTTGACGCGAATGACAGCTACACAAAATCAGGTCACAAGACCGAAACTATGGCTTTAATTCTGTAGCTCATTGTGGCTGGATACAGTCGGTACGGACGCCGTTACAGTGGGTTGGTTCTCGGGATGGCGGGTACTTCAGTTAAGCTGAACAAGATTCTAAAACATTGTGCGCGCATAAACACACGAAGACATTATATATATATATATATATATATATATATATATATATATATATATATATATATATATATATATATATATATATATATATATATATATATATATATATATATATATATATATATATATATATATATATATATATATATATATGGAAAAGCTATTCAAAACTATGAGATGTTCCGATACCTGAAGAGCTTACCGCGGCCAGACAAAAAGCAACCATTCATCCATTCACGTTACACCAACAGTTGACGGTAACGCCCATCGACAGTGATCTCAATCATGCTGCAAGCACGTCTATGCATTATGCTTAGAATGAACGAGTTCTCTCTCCCTATGTGTACGTGTGTGTTTGCACCTTACTTTCTGCGCATATGACACCAAGGGATGACGAGGATGGTGGTGGGTCGGTGATGTCTCTGTGAGCATAGAGATAGCATGTGATGTATTCGGTTGTGCAAGACACTCCGGATGAATCGATTTCAGATCATCACTCGGGAGTGTATGTGCGTGTGTGCAGACTTACCATCGCACCATATTCAGCATGATCCGAAGTGGTGCGTTCAAGTGTTGATTACGCAAGAGCGGACAGGTAGTCGACCCCGTATACGAATGCGTGCTAGTGGGCTTACTCGTCATAGTTTCATTCGTTCTAACGATCGTGGGCACTTCACTGAGTGCTGCTGCCGGTGCTGGTGACAATGATCCAGGTGAACTTGCACGGCCGTTCTTGCGCATGTCGGCTCACGTTTAGAGAAGAGATTGTTAACTGCTCACGTATGTACGCACGAGTATGCGGATTGTTGTCTTGATGATATTACACCAGCGGCACTCGCGTGTATGTGTGTGTGTGTGTGCCAACATAGTAGAGTGAACCGATCATTGCCACTGTTCAGGGTAGAAAACTCCGGATGATGTTCGACATGACCAGAGGAAGAGATAAACCGATTCTGACATAACCAACAAGAGTTGATATAGCATTGAAACGCCTGAGGTCCATGCATGATTCGATACCGTAACAAACACATGAAGCTGTTTCGTTTTACCCGAAGACCGTCATCCTGCTTCACTCCGAAATGCTTTAAAAAACACTAATACACATATGAAATTCATTTTTGTTGGCTAGTAAGCTTGATTTATTGCCACCTTTTCGATAGGTCATACAGATGTTCAGCTGCAAAGAACTAAGAATATTTGGAAAAAAAACCCATATGCGTCAACTTTTGTCATTTTATTCTTATTCATCAGAACTGAGAATAGGGTATGTTCATAATCCCAAGGGGCTACTGAACTGATAGGGAGAACTCGAAAACATAATCCGGAAGATTAAGGTGAACAAGTGAACAGGGCCCCAACAGGTCGATGGCGATCGAGGGGTTAGGGGTTTTCACTTACCACGTCAAGGGTAAGAGGTTCGAACCCAGCCATCGCCGGTAACTTCAGTGGTAAACAGTTATCAATTGGCGCCTGGCTCGTTACCACACCTGACCTAGTGGGATCTTATTTATGTTTTGAACCGTCCCACTAGATCTAGTGAGAAGACTCTTTTGGTTTCGAACTATCTCAATTTGTTCGTACAAAGACGACAGTTTATATACGATGTGCGATGGTCAAAACCAAATCCTGGCTTGCCATCTTACTGGCCCACCAGTTATTCTGATCCAGCTCTTCTGAGTGGTAACAAACCCAATTGGTTGATTCGACACAGACGACAGTTGGCATTTGACTGGTTCTATGGTCCGATTCGTTTGCTTCGCTGTTGTCCTTGATTCAGGGCAGGCGAAGACGTGCTGGCGGGCCGCCAAACCATCATGTTGTCAACTAAACGAAGCCAGGCAGTCTGCTGACAATGTGTCAGCCCATTCCCTCATAATGCAGTTCTCCAGCCCAAGTCTTAGGTTCAGATTGCCAGTCATCCCTAGTAGCGCGGTAGGTTTTAGGGGTTCTCATGTGCAACCATGTAGTGAGAAAAGCTGCACGGGTGGGCTTCACACCGCCAGGACATGGTGTTGCATGATTTAAGCCTCTTACAACTCAGATGAGCCTACAGATGTGTGGTTATTTACGAGCAACTGCTCACTGTTGTATCCGAAATTGACTTCTGCATAATGATACTTTCCGTACTCAGTTCGAAGCATGCTTAGAGCACCATAACCAGTACATAAATTTCTGGTTACGAAAGCGCAGTTCAAATTCAATCACAGTGTTACCGAAAAATACGAGACTTTTAGGGGGAGCTGGACCGTTTTACTGTGCTCTGAAAGTTAACGTGCTGTGCATGCGAAATACATAGCTGTCGGTCAATCCACATAGCTGACAGCGTAACAACGATGAAAAATTAATGCACGCCAATAATGTTTTCGTAACAGATGAATATGACATCACGGAAAACGCGTCTGTGTATTGAAAAGGTCACCTACTTGATCCATGATGCAAGTGCACAAGATGGGGACCACATGTTGTTCTGTATTTGGTTGAAATCCTTGCACCTTAATTTCCTGATTCAGGTGAATCGCCAAACTGGGAACACAAGCGATTGGTCGGTCTAAATGGACCAAACGTTCCTCCAGCCGTCCCGAACTGTTGGCCGTGACCGCACGACCGGCCAATTTTAGTTCCCGATCGAACCAAGTGTACCACAAACCTCCTCCGTACGTCTCCACACCCAGTTGAACGTAACCTTCCTTAACCCGTTCAGAGAACGGCTTAAGTCGCAAACACGGACTGTCTGTGTGTGCACCGATTATGTGAAACGGACTTCCCGGCTTGAACTTGCCCCCGATCGCGGCAGCAATCACGGTTGTACCATTCTTGCGAACAAACACACAATCGGATGGATGCAGTCTCCACGGTTCGTGCTCTTTAAGTTCGCGGAATCCGTGAGCAACGAGTAACTCGCATGCGGATTGTACAGCTGACAGAATAAGGGATAGAAATGATAGAATTACGATTACCGACATCAACGGATAAAATTCAGAAACACATGAACGAAAATCGACTTGAGCACGGACCCTGTGGAAGTGGTGGGTGGCACACTGAACAAAATTACCATCGGTTTTGGGGTTCATAACCAAATCTCAGAACTCTACAGATATCTGTTCCACAATACAATTTCTTCGCAATCCGAAAACGTCTGGCAGTTAGTATTAAGCCAAGCTATTGTCACTTTGCATACAGACGAGAGACAGTAGATAGTCGTTACAGATAAAATCTATAAAAAAATTTGCCTATGTACACTCCGGGTTCGGACATGGCATCAGAAACAGTAACCCAAGTGCCAACGGGCAAGTGGGGGCAACATGACTGAGCTTCAGAGCGTTAACATAAGGGTATAAACTTGATGACAATCAGTAAATGTATAGTTCACATGTCAGTGGACAAAAAGAGAAAAACAGTGTCAAACCGCAAGACGCTGGAGTGGGCGAGGGTAGTTAACTACACGAGGTCAAGATCGGGTTGGACGCAAGATGCGATTCGTAGTAGGTCGAATACAGCCACAGTCAGCATTTGAATGTTGGAACGATACGGAGGCGATCAGAACGAGCCGTATCGCTAGTTTGCACTTTCCATGTAGATTTGTGTCCACTACACTGAACGGAAACCGTTCAAGTGGGAAGATAGAAATTCCTGCGACAGAATGATCATAATGCAACCTATGATTTCGTGACAACCTTCAATAATAATGATGTTTGTAGCTTATGTGAACGCTCTAGCTCCTCATCATCCAACTTGGCTTTTGGATGGCTGTATCCCACCTGTGGTTCAAATGGCATCTGTCAATTTGGCTATAAAAAGTTGAAAATGAACTGCAATGGCATTAACAAATCGACAACGTTGCAGATGCACTAAAATCATCACCAAGGCATCCAGCTGAACGTCAAACACACTGAACAACGTGTATCTTGTGGTCCACAAGCAGTGAAAGCATGCGATGAACGATAGGCCGAGTGCGTTATATGGAGGCCTTGTTGCAGCTTCAAGCCTCTAACGATATTGCGACCAAAAAGTCCATACGGGAGGAAAATACGCAGCGTTATACAGTCATGGTTTACCATGAACGATACAGAACACATGATGTAGAGTCAGAATCAGCAGAGTAAGTCAATTTGTAAATCCCACGAGGCCATAGAATCAACAGCGACGGCATGTGTATAAGAGGGCCCTCATTGTCGTTCTTGGAATCCAAACCTTGGTCGTGACTTACCAGCTCATAATTTGTAAAAATACCGACAGCTATCTATCGGAAGGTATAAAAAAAGGTCTGCGACAGGTTTCTGAGAATAAACACATTTCAGAGAGTAAAAACACTGACATTTCAGATTTACCTCCAGTAGCCGTTTTCTAAGTATAACAACTAAACTCACACTTCTGTGCTCTGATTTCGGTTGCTACCTTCCCGTAACCGTTAGCCAAGAGAAAGGCGTAGAAGCTTTGGTAGCAGCTTAGGTACATAACCTTCAACGGGAAAACATGTATGAGGAAGACGGAAATAACAGGGAACAAAACAAAATGGAAAACTATTTCTATTGAAAGTGACCCGTGACAAAGTCATCTCAATCAACGGTTCTATTCACAGAGTCGATGGGTCTGGTGGACCAGAAAGATGATCACGCTCTGTGTGTCAAAGTGCAATGGACATAGTTTACAGACCATTGTCATCACGGAACACGCAAATAAATATAATATCAACTAGACAAGCCTGGGAGCACACCGAGTTTTCCTGTCAGTGTATGTGTGTGGGTGAGGGGGTGGGAGGGGAAAAAGGAGGCAGAATGAGAACGCAGTGCTAATTTGCTAACTTTAGTGGCCATGTATCAATTTTTCCTCGTGAGTATTTCTGATCTGATCAGAGACGGGCTCTAAGAAATTCGAGTTGAAATTTAACATAAGTAAGCAATTCAGCCGATTGTCAAGGTAAGCGGTTAAAAAGGGACGGAATTTTTTAACCTCTACATCATCATCATCGTACAGCGGTAAACAGTAGGGCAAGCCCCACTGACCACTGCCTTTCTCACCATGCTGCGCGCTGAATTAGAAAGCATGAATATACAAGATGGACAGGGAGTGGACCTACATGGGTGGGAAAAGGAAAGAATGCCCTAGTAGCCAACACACGGAATACAGTCTAATTGTACAAACGCACATCGATCAATCATTCTGATTCGATAGAAAGTGACAACACGATCACCACTGTTCGCGGTTCGCTGCCATATTCCTTAGTGTCTCCAGCCAACTGGTTGGGAAATCTTTTGGACTCCAACTACGAAGACGTGAAGCACCTACTTTTCCTAAGTCTGCTGTACATTTTCTCATTCCTCGCTGCCACGTCATCTGTTGACCTCCACGTGGTCTCTTCCACTCCCCGGGAGGGGCGGAGAATGGGACACGGTATGGTAGACGTGTGTTTGACATACGTAACACGTGCCCCAACCAACGAAGTCTACTAAGTTGGATACGCTGTGACAAAACGTCCTCCGAATTAATACCCAATACTCGCTTTCTGACCTCATCATTGCTCAATCGGCTATTCCACCCAATCTTAGCGATACTACGTAAACATTGGTGGTCGAAAACCTCAAGACGACAAATATCTTCAGCACTCAGACTCCAAGTCTCGCAACAATACAACAAAACTGAACGCACTGCTGCACAGCATACACGACCTTTCAACTGCAGTGAAATATGAGGTCGGCGCCACAAATGCTTCAGTCCAGCGTACGCCACTCGAGCCTTGGAAATGCGCGAGCTCACCTCTACTACTGTGCTCCCATCCGTCGTCACGCTGCTGCCGAAGTAGGTGAAGTGGTCGACAACTGACAGCACCTCGTTTAAACCTATACAGCAGGTAAGTGAGGCATTCTCGCAGGATCAGAAACGAAGTGGACATTACGTCGATAAGAACGCGCACAGCGCTTGCGACAATTGTAGTGATACTACTAACAATAGTAGTAGTAGTGTTATATTCTACATGTGCCAGTTGATTGGAAACCACGAATCCGGACAGCACCAAAATCATTCAACCATAACAAAACTGCTCATTTCCATCGAAGATATTCGGTCGGACGACGCAACCGTGTGATTTGTATGCATCACTTCATATAATTGCGTTCAGTCCATGTAATATAATCGAGTTCGATGTCATCTCGTGGTCCATAACTGTTTTCCAGGAATGAACTGCTTATCCTATCAGTAGTATAAATACTCCACCACAGTAGTAGTAATCCTTATCATTGTCGGTAGAGTTGTAGAAGTAGCAGAAGCAAGGGCGAGAATGCTTAACTTATATGGATTGTTCTGAATCGGAGGATGAGTTGTCTCAAATAAAGGTCAGTCCGATACTCACGACCCCGATTTAGACGATGCACACTGATCAGAACTGGGTCAGCAACGAATGGTACACGATTGAGGCGGCCAAAATGCATTGCGAATCGCACATATTACGCACGGGAGAGTGAGTAATTAAATGAACAGTACAACAGCACAACACTCGCTCGGTAAATGAAACAAACACACACGCGGAGTCACGGAAGAAGGGGTAGGTCCAACTAATCTCCGGAAACTGGACTGAGTATGCATGCGTCTGAGCATGCGCAGAAAAAAAGAAAAGATAGGTGCAGAGAGAGAGTACGCCAGAACAACTAGATAGTTCACTGAAAATGCGAACAGAACACTCTCCGTAGTGAAATCACCATGAAAATGATCTGAATTATTGGTTTACCGGATAAACGACCCATTATAAATGAAGCATAATCCACATATATTGGCCGCTGGTCAGAAATTAGTCCTGAATAAACGTACCGGCCTGTCTATACGCATGGTGTGCTCCCCGAAAAAAACAGTAACATAAAGACTCCGTCTTGGAGAGACACGATGATGCGCTCAACGCAACACATAGAGAGATGGAACAAATCAACATTCAAACTAAGAAAACCATTACAACATATTTAGTTCTATATTGATTGCGGTATTGCATAGTGCAACAGTGTGTTGTTATGTATTACATGAGTCGTAAATGGAAAATGAAAGCATATCTCCCCAAAAATACCCCAGAGGATAGTGATCCCACGATGCAAGGAACAGTCGCCTGATCAACAAACAAAGATAAAAAAAGTTGATTTCCAAAGCCATCCGAACCTAAATGAGAGATAGCTAGAAACTATACAGGCGAGTGTTTATAAATGATGTACTGGAACTTAACCACATCTGCTAAAAATCAGAAAAATATACCGCTGTTTGGCTCAAGCAACCCCGTGAACGAAAAGACACAACGGTATACACACGCATACTATGCGGACAATCCGTCAGTATCCTGACACGTGCAGAACCGTACAGCTGAATTGTACACAAACGACAGCTGACTGGAACCCAGTCTAGAAGCGCATGCTCGCCTCTCCTGCTTACATCGATCCCAAAATCAGCCTAACCACGAGAACTAGAAACCGAATCAGCCGACACGCAAACAGTAAAGTGAGAGACTGATGTTGCATTTGGGGTGCGAAGTGATCATAAAAGTAGGGCGCGTTTCGGAGACGAAGTATCAACTTATTTTGAAGATTTCAAGAGTACTAACAAGGGATGCCTGTTGCCCTGTCTGGTATAGTGTACGGACGTCGAAGGCAGTCGAGTGTAGTGAACATGTATAATTGAGAAGTGTTTGATTTACGTCGGACGCCTGAACTAACACTTTCCCTAGAGCCACAACAGCCTGTGACGTGCTGTATAGATTTTAAACTGGAGGGGAGGGAGCAGAAGCCAGTAAGGCTATTTACGGGAAGAATGCTGGAGGTTTCTAGATGAATCATATCTCACGGCTACCCACACGACAGAACGGGATCTTCTTTGGTAACCCTATTCACAACCTTTGACTCGAAATTCTGACCTACGAAACGGTGGGCGTTAAACCAGTACGGAAACGTGACCGAAGAACCCGTGATGGAACTTATTCTCGGCTGTCACCTGACACCTGATTGATGAGTCAAGCTCAGCTTTTCTTTGCTGGTGCTTCCTTATCCATCCGCTTTTCCGATTCAGCTCTTTGTCCCACGCACCCAACGGAATAAGCGGAACGTGGACAGGGCTGCATCCTTTGGGCTGCGCACTGCCCAACTTAGGCGGGCGATAGCTGCTCAATCAAGTGCGACCATTTCCTTCACTGTCGACAGAAACCCCAGGTACTCCACTTCTACGTTCATCTAGTGCATATTTTTAAAACGGTTAACCTTTTTATCTCCGCGTTTGTTCGTTGGAGTGTCCTCTCCAGAGGGCGCATTGAATAGAAAAATACACTGACCATCAACTGGCTCGGATATGCTGGACTTCGGTCGGCCTTAACTTATAGACCTGTCAAGCATGATTGGATCTCCGGCTTTAGGAAGTCATGCTGCACATGTCTTTGGGTCATAGAGGCACACAAGCCATCACACCACGTGAAGGTGCAGTCCCATCGTGATAGCTTTTTGCTATTCCAGTTACATTTTTGTGGTAGAAATGTATGACTCCCAAGGAGGAACGAAAACAATTCTCCCCACTGGCGCACAGTACATAACGCACGTGAGTAGAATCAACCGATTGTGTTACTGATGCCCTAAACAATATTACAAACGAGTCACTAACATCCAAATGCAACTGCACTGACTAAATGCTAAAGTTATCGAGAACGACTTTGTTTCCCATTGTGCTATTTCGCTATAATGCAAGAGTATATCATTGGAAATGAGAAAACTCGGTCAGTCATCGAAAGCACAGACTAGTAACTTTCAATGATGGAAAGAAACGATTCATGGATTAGAACTGACTTTTGCTGAAACGAGATGGTTGTTTCGATTTCTTTTTTCCCCACCCCTATTTGATACGACAATGATACCACGAATAACACGTCGTAGGCATACAAATTTTCATATCAGACAGCAACAGCCAAACAACAACAAAGAATGAGCCAAGGCTAGTATACAGTGAGTCAGTTTGGGTGTAGATATTCACCACTGTGTATATTTGTGTGTATGCGAGAGAGGGGAAGGCATGGAATGAAACGGTCCGCAATCAGTGACAGAGTACTTTCGAGGCAAAACGGCCAAAAATTTTGTGTGGGGTCATGAGCATGTATGATATGGGAATTAAAAAGTCTTAAGCCAATCCTGACGCACAACTGTAATCACATCGGATGTCCCTGGTGGTGTTTTTTTAGCCCTTGTGTGAGTATAAATAAGAAACTAGCACTGATACTTCACTACTCATTTGCTGCGATCCACAATGGAGGGCAATCTTACAAGGCATCGATCGGAACAAAAAATGAGGTACAGGTTAGCTTATCTATGGTCAAACACTGAAAGTTAATGATTGGGTAATTTTGGCGACAGCAGAGGTTAGAACGGTTGTTAAATGTAGAGCAGGTGCGAGCACCAAGGATGATGTCAACGATCTACAGATCAGCGATGAAGGGTGTGTTCTACGTTTGTGGACGAATGATGCCTTGCCGTACGGGGATAACGGCATTGGCTGAATGAATTGTTGTTTGTTCGTGGCATCCACCTTAAGAAAAAGATGGAATAACCCTATCGGGCGGACAAAAGTGATTCCGTTTGCGAATCGGACACCTAAGCAAACTGAATACGGCAAGAACCGATAGAGCTTTCTATGCATATTTAAGTGTCTATCATCGGATCAATGGTGCAACAGTTCCAAAACATCAGGGCCCGGAGCGGAGCACATCTGACCGTAGCAGCGTGTACGTACACATCGACCAAAAAAGAGCTGTGTGCATTGCATCGCGCCACTGAAGACTATGTGCATGTGAGTGTACATAAATGCGGCAGCACTGAAGAGCAGGGTAGCTCAACGGTCAACCCGATCCCATAATGAGACTGGTGAGCAATGTTGGACTGGTCTTAAATTCGGGTCATGGCAAAACACACGCGAATGCACGTACTAATACTAATACCTGACCATACAAGCGTTCACTGCTTTCTCTTTCTCTCGCTAGCACACACACACACACACACACACACACACACACATACACGAGCGTAAGGAAGCACACGAAAGCAATCACAAGAAACCAATGCCACACTATTGATCACGTAGAAGATAAGCAAGCACCAATGGCAATTGACTGTCCGCAGAAGCCGGCATGATCCGGTCGTATTATGTGCATGTGTGACAGACCAAGAGAAAGAGCGGAAGGCGATGTCCGACTGTGACCAAGTAAGGACACGGTAGACAAACTTGTGGACGTGCGTGGCGGGTGTGAGGGGGGGGGGGGTGGTTCGGGGCCTCGCATGTTCGGATATGTGCAGTAAAAACTGACTTGGGCCAAGATAAAGCTTGCGATGCATGCGCCACGCTGCTCATCGTGTCGGCACACCAACAAGCAGAAAAGCAACAAGTGTATGTGCGGCACAAGAAGCCGTAGCCACAGCAGAAGAGACGGGTGAACAACTAGCGACCGATCGATGACTTGATCCGGACAGCACAGTAAGTAATCCATTGACGCATAAGATAGTAGACACAGAATGGCTTGTGAGGTAATTTGATTTGGACAAAATTCTCCCGTTCAGTGGGGAACCAAAAGGGTAGTTAGTCAAAGTTGTACGGAGAGTCAATGGATTGCTAACTGACGGAGTCCGGGGAGGGGGGAGGGGTAGCTTAGCGAAGAAGGTTTGCAAAAAATCAGAGCATAGTGGAGCTATTCGTTGACTGCACTGAGATCCAAAGACTAGTGCACGATGCACAAACGGCATTGGGGACTCAAGTAAGGGGCAGAAAACCCGTTAGCCACGTCAGCGCGGCCGAGTGTCCTGCGTTCTATCTCTCTCCGACAAAAATGCGATTCTGATTTTGATCGATAACAAAAGCACTAGGAAAGCTAACGTCAAATATCTGTACAAATGTATGCTGTTACACTCGAACCGTAGGAACTGAAACATGTGCAGCTGATATGATAATAAACATGATCCGGAACCGATGAATGCTCATCGTTAGTAATGCGATGGATCGTTAGCCTGATTAAAACATTATGACCTCTTCCTTCACATCAGACAGCGAAATTTATTTCCGTTCATACCTACAAATATGATTTTGATGTTGTGAATTTCTTAGTGACATACTGGACCAACAGATGTGGCCAACTCGTAGTGAGACAGTGTATTTTAGATGAGGACAAGCAAAAAAGTATGTTCGTCAGTATGCGGTTCGAGCAAATAAACACATTAAAGCGTGCCGTTGTGTATACAAATTCGCCTAGGTACTACTCATTCAAATAGCCTCATCACTGCTTACATACACATGCACACGAAACGAAGTGACGTGTGCAGAACTCCGGGTTGTCCGCGTGGGTGCCTGAATGCGACGCAACGAGTGCGAACGATTCATCGGGGGTGTAGACTACAGAACACACACAAACATTGCCTCGACACTGACTCCACTGCGCAACCAGTTCCAATTCACTAAAGTCCCTTCCATTGGATCGATGTCGGGAGTTAAAAGGACGGAAGATTCCGATCGTGTGCAAAGTAAACATATGGTCGGTCGGTCAATCAATCAGGCGAGTCAACAAAGCATTGAGTGAACGCACACACGAGCACCATTGAGTAGCCGTGTGGGTAGAAGATAGGTATCGCGTCTCGCGAAACCGATGAGCACCGACGGGTGAAAAATGGCTATACACACACAGAAGAATGTCCTGACTGTCAATCATTCTTACAATCATGTAATACGATGGTCCGGTGTGCTGTGAGTACACAATCCTCATTTATATGTACAGCCTAATTTGGTTTAGGATAGGACCAAGATTATGAGCGAGCTACGCTGCAACAGCCATTGGAATCATGATGTGGGGCAGCGTAAAAACGAGTGAAAATGGGCAGCGAGACCTGAGCTGGAACAAAACATAAGCCCTGGACCACAA
Source organism: Fasciola hepatica (assembly GCA_948099385.1). Taxonomy (NCBI): domain Eukaryota; kingdom Metazoa; phylum Platyhelminthes; class Trematoda; order Plagiorchiida; family Fasciolidae; genus Fasciola; species Fasciola hepatica. Next base: position 7,324,800 of record CANUEZ040000063.1, read on the forward strand.
CAATGTGCCACGTACAACGAAGGCTCCATTCATATGCGCTCGGGAGTCCCAGACACAAACATCAATAGATTTTTTTAATCGACCGGTTACATATCATATCCTGACACAGAATTAGCAAGTGGAGCATGACACGGTAGCCGATGAGGCGTGTTCCAGTCGGTGGCGAAATAAAAACGTACTAAGTGTGTAAAGCAGACCATCCAACTTGAAAAGCAAGCTTGAGAACGATGGAGTTGCTAATGTGGTCACGGAGGTTATTGACCTCGTCAAAACTCTGCGTTGGGTGGTGACTGAGGAAACACAACCGCTCCATGTCAGCGATTCGAACGGATATCGTTTTCGCTGGGAGAAGGATTCATAAGTACAGTTGCGCGGCGCGAGTCTCCCTCCAAAATGACATAAACATCTCGCCGACGGTGAGTAATGCCGAACGCCGGTGGGCTAACTAAGTCAGATTGTCGATCTTCTCTCTAAAATCCCAATTCCAGCGAGCATAAATCTTATTAGGGAGATAAACTTCACGACGGTCTCCGACATATTACCACAGAGGACAAACAATAAAATAAGATTTTGACAGTCATGGGGCAGCACGAAAGTGAAAGACACGTCGAACCGCAAAACGGACAAGCCGAGACTGCATTCAAAAAACGCTTTTAGTGGCACAAACAAACTAATGCGTTCATCTGCATTTGTCAAGCCCAAGAGTATTTCACTGTGGGTGAGGTACTACGTCCATTTTACATGGGTACCTTGAACCTCACATCAGGTTATCAGCACCAGAAATGTTACTGAACGGATTCTGAGTGCGTGAGCAAGATTGGGTGTGTGTGCAGCTAAATGCTTACCAAACCACGCATGCACATGGAAAAACTGAGTACTGAACCAGAAAGGGTGTTGCTGGCAACTACGGGTGGATGATAAGGGGTTTTTCCATACATCATACTTCGCGGCTATCCACACGACAGAACGGGATCTTCTTTGGTAACCCTATTCACAACCTTTGACTCAAAATTCTGACCTACGAAACGGTGGGCGTTAAACCAGTACGGAAACGTGACCGAAGAACCCGTGATGGAACTTATTCTCGTCTGTCACCTGACACCTGATTGATGAGTCAAGCTCAGCTTTTCTTTGCTGGTGCTTTCTTATCCATCCGCTTTTCCGATTCAGCCCTTTGTCCCACGCACCCAACGGAATAAGCGGAACGTGGACAGGGCTGCATTCTTTGCGCTGCGCACTGCCCAACTTAGGCGGGCGATAGCTGCTCAATCAAGTGCGACCATTTCCTTCACTGTCGACAGAAACCCCAGGTACTCCACTTCTACGTTCATCTAGTGCATATTTTTAAAACGGTTAACCTTTTTATCTCCGCGTTTGTTCGTTGGAGTGTCCTCTCCAGAGGGCGCATTGAATAGAATAATACACTGACCATCAACTGGCTCGGATATGCTAAACTTTGGTCGGCCTTAACTTATCGACCTGTCAAGCATGATTGGATCTCCGGCTTTAGGAAGTCATGCTGCACAGGTCTTTGGGTCATAGAGGCACACAACCCATCACACCACGTCAAGGTGCAGTCCCATCGTGAAAACCAGAGCGAAACGGGTCACTACGTGCCAACAGATCCTCTAATGTCCTAAACCACAGAGTTGGTTGATTTCTTGGATCCCACCCAGGAAGCCTAACGCGCCGTACATGATCAAGTCCATCGGTCGGGTTTTCATAAATGTTCTATACCATGGGACTGACCGGTCTCACTCAACCGACATTGGACTTCGACGAAGTGTACCTGAGGACATGGTCTAAAACGCCTTCGGCTAAAGAGCTTCAGTGCTTCATGTAATGCCTAACCTTGGATATTCCAGACTCCGCACGTAAGACCAACACTGCCGATACAGTAGTCCCACCGGTCTGGGCAGTTTTGAAGACACTGGTCTTTAAATCAGACACATTGGAGCCGTCAGGCATCTGAGGCGTACAGAAGAACTGGCCTAATGACTGCAGCGTACGTTCAATCTCTGGTAGGTAAGCGGATATTACACTGGTGAAACAAATGAATGAATTTTTCCCCACTGTACTTCCTGTTATATCGTACCTCCGATTGAGATTCGGCAACCTAAGTGACAGTCTATCTGATTCATTACCTTCTCTGACACCATCACGTTAAACCAATCCAGCAGCATTTTACGCTGCAGATGCAAAACACATTCCGCATATTGCTACACCATTACTTGTGTTGTTTGAGGATATTGCAACCTGTGCATCTCGTTCAGAAGTATTAAATCATACGCTTACTTGAAGTTCCCCACGTTCCAAAATCAGGTGTTTTCAGGAAACATAACAACGACAAAATTAAACGTAAGAGTTTAGGGAAATCCTTATCTGAATCACTTAATGACGAACTTCGATGAAAGACAACTGCAAGCACCAGTCCAGTTCGAGTATTTGTGTACAGCCTGAATAGCAAAATAATGTTCTTCTATACACCCTAGCCGGCGGTGGTCAGATGGTCATCAAAGTGGGCTTTGAACCCTTCAGTATCGGGTTCGAATCTTCGAGCCGCCGTCGGTCACTCTCCAATTGGCAGCCTGTTATTGGCCGCGATCCTCTTCGTGAAAGATTAAACTATTATCGGATATTAAAAAGGAAGGAAATGATAGAACAAAAAAGGTAACGCCAGAATATTATGCGCACGAGTAAATTTCAAACTGTTTAGAAATGGTTCGGGGTTTGAGGAAGTTGTCACCGTCATAGAATGTCGAAGAGCAAAGTTTTGTAGATAATGGGAGACCCACTAGCGTTCTTCTCATCCAAAAATTCACGCCGCTAACTGGATTCAAATCGGCACAATATTAGGCATTCACTGGCGTAATTCGCGTCAGACTGGTAGTACCAGAACAGAGAAGGTATGTGAACGGTAAGCGAAAGGTCATCGGTTAGATTCTGGTCCGCGACGTAGACTTTTAGATGCGGAGAATGCAAGTGAAGATGAATAGGCAGAGTAGTGGTGACGACGCATACTTGATGAGCGGCAATAACTGCGTCACAGGTTGCGTGCATGCAGGGAAATTTATATACGCATCTGCACACTACTTATCATCAATATGAGTATTCACGACTGGGCTTAGAGAAAACCCTCAGTAGCACAGACGTCTACATCCCGACCGAGTGTCAGACGAGATAATTAAACGGGCTTCCCTTGGGAGCCCACCGTAATGGGACGGGTCCAGGGACGCGTACCAGCTGGGTTCGACAGTAAAGACAAACAACTCATGGAGAGGCGTATATGTATTCCGTTTTCCTTTAAGGGGCGGTAGGATCCTCCCGTATGAACCCCATCACGTTAAACGTCATTAACTCAGCTAGATATCGCTGATTTGCCAATGCTCCTTCAAGAATGTCTAGTCTTAGCCTGAAGATGTGGTCCTTGACCACTTCTGTCACATTAGCAGAGAGGGGTTCCATAGGTTGGTCACTCTTCTGAATAAGCGGTGTGCCAACGGTAGGCCGGTGAAAGGTAGCTTTCAAAGCGTGATCATATGTCCTCGGATTTAATCGTCATTCCAGAGCAGGAGTTCCAAATGCAGGTAAACACCCATATCACCTCGCCATGTTTATTCTCTGGTGTGCCCTCTCCAGGGGCATAGTGGCTGCGACCGGATGTTGCCCATCAACTGGGAAATAAAACAACAGATACCATGATGCCGCAGTAAACGTGGCGCTGCATTAAGCCAAATGTGTTAGGGATTACTTTGTCCGCGTCAACTGGAGTCTTCTTTCAAAGCATATCTGAGTATCACTGACGACTGCACACACACTTCTTATCAATTGTTACGTCAATAGATAATTTCCCTTACCAAGTGCCCATTCAATAGCTCAAATTTTTCATTGTGGCAACCAAACATTGTGTACAAAGCAACAGGCGGCTGAAAACGAACGTTAGGGACTAGGATACGGCTAAGAGGTAAGTTCTTATCTACCTGTTGTTTTGATAGCTGATAACCCCTAACGTTCTATCCCTGACTTGAGTTGCTATCGCGTAATTTGGCTAAGTTTATAATGAAGTATTTAGAAGCGTGAGACGATAGTACAGTGTGAGACTTTCAAACAACGCTCGACCGGAGAGTGATTTTGAGACAAGTTTAGGCATTTCTACCAATTGTTATGCACAGAGAAAGTGGGGATTATTAACATATCCATACAGCTACTTTTTGTCTGGTAAGGTATCCGGTGTTTCAGCCAAAACCGCGGGAAAGTTATGTGAGTGGCTTAAGAGTACATCCGAAACATGCATTGGGAGTTACTTAATGGTTAGTTATCATCATTTATCCGCTTCGTGGACCAGACACGCCAGTTCCGTTACAGTGAAAACGTTGATCCTGGAGAAATAACATGACCTTCCCGCTAATCGAAATACGCGCAACACTCCTGCATGTTAGACGCAACCTAACATGCCGTGCCTAGTAGGCGCAGAGGCTTCTGATTTTTTGTGAAGGATTCGGACGTCCAGTTATCCGCACCGACCGGGTCCACCCTGGGCATGTGTACGCAGCATTTTAAAGACGAGCTTGACTGAGAAAAATTACAGGACGATAGCCTTCGATGATTTATGACGGAGTTTTTTGCGCTCCTACGTCTGCGGTCGTGAAGATCTTGACAGACATGAATGTTCATTATAAATCACAAGCACACAGTAACAGATATGCAACCAAGTGGGTCAGTTGTGGAGTCATAGTGCCAAAAGCCCAGAAACAGTGAATTAATCAGATAAAGACTCGGCGTTTTGTGAACTACACTCCCCTTCACAGGGAACGTATAAAAACTACCTTTGGACATGCGGAAGCGTGGATTCATCGGAGGGTTTACGGGTACAATTAAAAAGGAAAGAGGCTATTTTTCTCATAATTAGACGAAGCACCTAGTGATTTACTAGACACACTGACAAGCGATTGCGAGAGTCAAACTCCCGACCATCTGATCAACAGTAGTCCACAATTTAGCCCGTTCGACCACCACGAGGCTACCACTGAATATGACCCCGGACAGACTTCCTCGACAAGCAGAATTTGCTGGGGCGCGAAGTGGTTGGAAGATGGCTTTGTTACATGTCGATTAACAACAACTACATGATAAGTCACATATACCAGTACCAAACGTGTGCTACATTTCATTTGCTGAATGCCTCAGTATGGTCGGGAGTAGGTATCTCAGGCACCGAGGTGGCTACCCGTCCTGAACGCCTCTCGAAATGCTCCCAAGTGACCGTGGGTCTAACATAGCCTCTGCTGAGGAAGTTCTACTCACTGCCTTCTCGTGACGGAGGTGTTCCCACTAAAATGAGAGAACGAAAGCGAATGCCCGGCACTCTTCACCGGGTTGATTGACTAACAGCCAGTCTAAGGGAGATGGCTGAACCACGATTCCAAACCAACCATGGATGGCGTATGAGGCATACAGTGGTATGCTCACCGGCATCTGTGTAGAGGTGCATTGGGCACCCAGGATGTTTGGCCTCATCCGAAGGGCGAATGAACTGAGCATTCAGTCACTGTCCCCTAGTGGGTTACAAACCCCAAGTTTCGTCCCGCTGCCTTTGGGGTTAAGCTTTGGATAGCTAAGGGCTCCGGTTGTGAATCCCTAAGAAAACCACCTGCTTTGGCTTGGACAACCTAACAGAATTGTGCCCACAAACAAATCATCGACTCGGACTATCCGCCCCTTCCTCCCCGATTGTACCATATTTTATCTGGTACACAGTCTGAAACCAGACGGGTGAGAAATACATACGTTCGCTGAAAAAATTACATTAGTGATAAATCAGTGAGGAAATTTTGCTGATTTTCACACCACATCTTATCAAATTCGCCCTTTGGGGAAACTGGTAGTTTAAGCCTATGTTTGGAAGAATTAGCGTTAATCTTAAAAGCCTGCCTCCCGAAACAAACAGGTTCTGACAATGATAAATGCATATTCCTCTAGCCTTTTGTTTTATCCTGTTCGATTACACCTTGTACAAGTGTCGACCACTTCGACCAACTGATCTCCTTAATCAAGATGTCCTAGTTTAGACTGAGATGTCGTTTTCATTTCTAAAGGACTTTCCTCCACAATGAAGAGGCGATCGAGACCAGTGGGGCAACCCCGTGTGATTCACGTGTTAGCTTAGATCTGTTTCAGTTCATTCAACCAACAACCGCGCACTTCTGTGCTCTGATTTCGGTTGCTTACTTCCAGCATCATCGAATCAAGGGTGAGAAGAACAGAGCCATGAAGTCAAAAAGATCCAAAAAATTAAAATAATAAGCAGAAATCACGAAGATAAAGAAAGTTCAACTGTAACAACGCCAGTGGCCGCGATACCTAGCCATATCACTTTATATCTCCAACCATATGCTAGGAAGGCCGCGTGGACCCCAACCCGGAAGTCTAACGCCTGCACAACGATTGACGACTTATACTGCCTACGACCAGTTATCGAATCCGGGTTTTCTTTTCATCGAAGGCATAAGCTCAGCTTCGAAGTATGGTCCATCAATGGAAGATGCAGAACTGTTGAATCACCAATCGCAATATGCCCGTATTCACTTTACAAGCAAGAACAAGTAAACTTTGCGATTTAGATTTGTTACCGTCAAATCATAAGCACTGGATATTCCACGCAGAACGAAACGAATCAGCTAAACCATCTAGTCGAGAACCTCCATCAGATTGCATACACGGCGAAGTGGTTCGAAGCGAAAACAACGCCACCTTGTTATTTAAGCAAACCGCCTTCGTATAAAACATTCGAATGAAGATTAAAGACCTGTTTTTACTAACCACTTCGTATACTCTACCGTATTTCTCCACCCACCCCCCATATTTTGCATTGGTTGTTGCATAGACACCATGCTTGATTTCAAACCGATGTATATATATATATATGTATATATATAGATATATATATATATATAAATTTATAATATATATATATATATATATATATATATATATATATATATATATCACTGTTAGTGATCGCATAAACTGAAACTTATTGTGCAAACATGATTGTTACCGTCACTTTTTTTAACAAAACAGTTGCACATCACATTAACCGTATCGAAAGAGAATGCCGTTTGCAAGAGTAGTGCCTATTTTGTAAACCATCTATCCTTAGATGTATTCCGCAACCAGCCATATACTCCTATCGAGCTGCTGGCCAATTGTTGAGTTCGGTTCAAACAATCGCGTGCACGAAAAGACACAGACTCGTATACAAGCATACTACACGAACAATCGACCAACAATACCCATCTCATACATGGACATACGCCTCCAGGGTGGTCATATTTACTCATGCTTCAGTCCGGACAGGGTTCACTGATCGATCTCGCTATGTATCGATTGACCCTGCTTGGCCTTAGCTTAATGAACGCGTGCCTTGCTCGTCAAAGCGCACGTAAGTCCGCTAACTTCGGACTTACTTGCTCAGCTGTATCACTGCTTGCTTGTTTGCACACCGGTTACCAACGGGTTTTGTGTTTACGTGAATATAAAAATTACTTTTTCCACTACTAATTACGTACTCAACGCCAAAAAGCGAGACGGGAAGAATGCAAGTTGAAGAAGCGAACGGGATCGTTTTATGAGGGAAAATAAATCCACAGAAAGTACAAAATAGCCGGATAAAATCTAGTAATATCAATATCAAAAATCGGAAAGACCGAGCAGATCATTACTACCGAACTATACACACATACCAGTCAACATTTCTGAACTTAATGAGGCAAGTGTGGCTATTATTATTATTATTATTATTATTATTATTAATTCTTGACTGGATCCGGAAGTAGACACGGTGAAGAGTGTACTGTGCGCATAAGCGTGCGAAATCAGTCATGAACTATTAGTCTGAGTATTTTGATCACGAATAGCACAAATCAACCCATCAAGGAGAACAGACGGTCAATTGAGCGACAGAGGGCGAGAAATGAGCGAACATTGGACGCTAGGTGGACTCGGATTTTTTACTTGACGAAACTACAACCCGTTCGTTTTGTAAAAACGCAGACGCACGCACATACACACGCACGTATAAGCTCATACTTAGGAGAATCGTTCCGAGTTGGACTTGGACATATGCAGACTGATTATGTTCAGGAACAAACGAATTGGCGGTCGCCGTGGAGGTGGACGACGGCACGCATCCACATCCAAGATAAATGAGCTCAAATACGCTAACTTGAAAACGAACAAACAAACAAATACAGACTAACAAAAACGACGAATGGGATGAACGTACGCGCGCGGGCACGCCAAAACGTGCGGTGGATAGAATTTCAATTACAAATGAGCCTATCAAAAGTAACCAGACCTCGGGTTAGGACAGTCCACTGGAACATGATGGGTGTGCATTGCTATCCTGTGTTGTTGTTGTTGATATGAGCGTGTACTCTCGGTCATACACCAAACACCGAGGTATCGACTCGGCCGTGCAGTAAACACGCACAGACATACGAGCACAGATAGATCGAATGAACAAAGTTCGAAACCAGAAGCGCATATCAGATGTGAATCGAGAAAGATTCATAGACGCATATAACTGCGAGTTTGTGTGAATACTGGACCACGTTTTCTTCCCCCTGCTCGATGTACCCCCACTCTCACGCACATTAACCAGTTCAGTCGCAAACCGAGTAGGTAATATTGAACTTGAGTGGACCAAGTGGACGGATGAATAAAAAAGAGTGTAAACGCGCGCAAAGTGTCAGATCTGTTTCACATTAAATATCATCATCATCATCATCACCATCATCATCGTGATCAGCCTCACCATCACCACCACTACCGAAATCACAAGGTCGTAGTTTAACTGACAAAAAACAAGCTCGAATTGGGTTGGACAAACTTGAATTGAGTAGCAAACAGATGCGTGTGTGCAACTGAGTACAGAGGCGAGCTCAACGATCGGAGCAGGGGAAAAGCGAACTTTTAGACATGAACAGAATAGAACGCGGGAACCTCAGCCGATCTGCTAACTGAAATGATCCCTCGGCTATAAACAGTGTGACTGAATTACACTGCTACTGACGTGCGATCACTCCTAGCCGTGACTCGTGCGCGGGTCACGATGGCACTTCTTCCAGCCATGCCGATTCAATGTAGCTGAAACAGAAAAGAATGGGTTTGTTGATGGATGAGCGGTTTCTTGCAAACACGCTCAGGTTCCTGTGTACACATCGACAGTTTCAAGGACCAAGACCGGAAACAGGACACTGAGCACCCTGAGCGTGAGCAAATGCACCCGTGCACCGGACTTGAATTGTCTCGGCAAGATTGCGTGTGCATCCGCACAAGTTGAAACACACACTGGATCGTGCATGCGTAGTGCGGGTGTATTATGTGAACTGAATGCAAATTGAACCAAAGCAGAGGGTCTGATCAACACGAACGCGAACAACAAAAAATGGAAACCTGACGGGCACGAGCACAAAGCGAAGATTCTTTTAAATCACTATAGCCAGTGAGCATAAACATCGGTGTGTGTGTGTGTGTGTGTGTGTGTGTGTGTGTGTGTGTGTGTGTGTGTGTGTGTGTGTGTGTGTGTGTGTGTGTGTGTGTGTGTGTGTGTGTGTGTGTGATTATGTACAGATGGACGCAACCATCGCGGTGCCAGTGACCGAGGCGAGCACCAGCCTGTGAGGACAGGTGGTGGTAGTGATGGTCATCCGTGTTCAGTTCACGCACTCTATGTGAATGTGATGGACGCGAAATGTACGAGCAGGACACCAGTATTCGGTGGGCGGCAAGTGACGGAAACGATGGTGGAGGTGAATTGGAAAGGGAAAGAGATAGAGACTGTGCTTTCAACGATGGTAGCAGGCTGAGTACAATCGACCAGGTTGTGCCATGTGTACCGTGTGTACCGGTATGTGGAACTAGTCAGTGGCAGAGGCAGGTCACATCTACACAGGTGTCCATCATGTCCTCAAAAACCTGAGACTGAAGAGTCTTCCAAACAGAGCTGATCGAGTGCACTCTCTGAACGGGTCAGTGTGATCGCTGGTATCCGACTCATATGACTAAGATCGTCAGAGACATTTAATCCTTAAACATTGCGCAATTAACAGAATCCCGGTGTTTGAGATAACAATGTTGTTGTTCATCTGCTTTATACATATTGACTCGACTAAAATGGAACAGGGAACTTGATAAAAATTATGGAGGCGGGGGCATGGACGTGGTCCAATTTTTTCCCTTAAACCTAGCACTATATGTCATGGCAGCAAAACTCGTTTTCTTGATTTGGGCAGTGCTTCCATGGGTACACAGCGTTGGTAGTGCATGATGAATCATTCTATACCAATGTAATCCACACACCGCTTTATTATGAAATGACTCACCATGAACAGCTGACGCTAAACCGTTGAGAAACAGCCCAAATAGCCAGATTCAAGGGTATTCGACGAATGGAGAGAGCTACAGCAGCTTTCTTCAAACTACAACACCCGTGGCACCGCCATATCATCAGACTTTTAGTTGAGGGATGGGTGTATAACGATGCGGTTTGTGGCTTTTTGCTCTAAGACTGCGAGACGTGCACATTCTGAGTGGAGGATGCGCGACGGCCTTTCGTAATCGACAACCGACGTCTCCAAAACGTTGCTCACATCGGATGAGCAATGACGACATTCGCTGTCGTGTGCCGAGTGTGGATAGCCGTCCTCTGACCGAAATAATCACTCTACACCAGCTCCGATGGCTCGGGCCTGTTTCGCGTGTGCCTACCCATCGTCTACCTTCCCGTGCTTTATTTATACATGCTAGACAAGGTCGGAAAAAACGAAATAACGGTTAGGTCACGACTTGGCATAAGAGTATGAAGAAGCTAGTATCCAAATTGGGTTCCGTCGGTGCTTCTTGTCCTCCTTTTTGGGACCGAAGGATTGAGGATTTCCGTTGGTTAGAGACGCTGAGGGATACAGCTCAGAATAGATGTCAGCGGCGCGAATTTCCAGTACACGGAACTGTTGACCCCCCTACCCCTCCTCCCCGCTGTTGTTGAGCCGATACTTTGGTTGGTTTCAAGCCAGTATAAGATATAATCAGCCTCGGTCAGGTTCCAGTCCCAGTTGGGGCTCGATGGACGAGCACAGCTAATGATTATCATCGAGGATAAAACAGCAGTTAAGTGTTTCCAATGGTCCGCGGAGCGTTGATACCGTATGATGAATCACTTCATAATAAACTTAAATGGATTACTCATAATGACTGCCCACATTGTACAAAAGCAAAGAATAGCGCTCAACTAGGAGATCAAATGGGTGGTAGTAAAGAGTTAGCAGAGATTTCAAAGACGCAACTTTTGAAATGATTCATTTGGACAGCTCTGAAATATTTGCAGAACAATCTTTGAAAGGTGATCAATTCAATTCGCGCATCGGGACGTTCATTCATCCCTTTGGGTGAGAATGACTCAACGCCGGCGGACTGCTGGGAATTGCGCACATGATCAAAACCACTTAGTGCGGTATACTGTACGCACTTCGGACGGAGCCATAGGTTCATTACAACCTTACTTGGGCAAGGAATGAGGAATTTCCCTACTAAGAATAAAAGCCAATTTGTCATAGCCTCATTTAGTGGGAAATCCAGTCGGATTTTTCACACCCAAAGTTTCAACGCCGCGAGCCGGAATCAAACTGGCGGCTGGCCATATCGCGATAGTTCAGCTGTTAGAGCATCTGCCCAGTAATCGGAATGTCACCGGTTCGTGGTGTTGGACATTTGGATGCCGAAAATGCAAGTGGATTTCCCCTTACCTCGTGTCAATAACACATTCTGAGTTATTATAGTCTGTTTATGAAATACGATGAAGTTAGAGGGGATCACGTTCAGTCGGACTACGAGTTTGGATGATTATCACGCAAAAAAGCAGTTTGAGGAACAAATTATTAAAGAAGTAAAAACAAAGGCCCTAATTATTCTGAAACGATGATTAGGCAAAAAGTATGGATTCGAAATCACACCAGAACGAATTCGAACTCGATAATTATTGGTAGTGCTCATAAACCGGCCATCGACAAGACACACGGAGCGATTGTTTAAACTGTTGGAACTGCACTTCCACACAGATCGATTTCAAATAATGATACGACTGACCTTCTCGATGAGTCTAGCTGTAACAGCAATAGAATAGAGATCAAGGACAGGTGACCGCTAAAAGACTAGCTAGTAAACCTGTTGCTCTTTCTCTCGTTCTATCTTGTCGAACTTAATGAATTGCAATTAAGGCAGCCAATAGGCGGACAACTGTACTGGATGGACAGAGAGAGGAAGAACGATAACAAGAGGTACTAAACAGCTATATGACCCCAAAAAAGAGAAACCACGACAAATCGGACATCATGAGCACTAAATGTATCATGACGACGATGATGAAATCTTATTTCTGCGACATACCAGTTCGCTCACATTTGGACATCAGGAACAATGTTATGAACTAAGGGGCTTGTAGGATATGCATGGCATTGTTGACGGAACAACTAGGCATGACTATGATTCACGAAAGATAGCAGATAGGGTGCAACGTTTTAGCTGGTGCTCGACAAGAGAATCGATTGGCCTCATTCGGTTATCCGGTGCGAACAGACGGGACATGCAAATAGAGAGACAGACGGACTCAGATTGAAGTTATGCAAGAATGAATGCATGCACGCACACATATGTGCAACAGACTGAGGGCGAACTGTTCGCGCACGCCAAGAGTGAGAGAGAGAATGGATGTGGCCGTTCAACCTTCGCTTATCGAACGGGATGCACCCATGATGAGGACAGCTGAGCACCGAAAAAACACGCAGTGCGAGGTCAGCGTGTTTAACCGGTCAATAACGAGTGGCCTAAAAGTACTAACACTCAACCGGTCAGTTCTCGAGACTATAGAAGAAATTTTCTATAGTAGGGTACAACTACTATCCATTTACAACTCGCGTACAAACCGATTAGATCTAACACACACACACACACAACGCCAACAGCGGCCTCAGTATCGACCACATCAGTCACGTGAGTCCACAAAACCAATCATAGGGGACACTGAGCTGATCTAGCAATAGCGACAGAGGACGATCTCGAGCCGTCAGTGTGAGCAAGAAATATCGTAGGATGAACCGAAATGGACGAATCGTCAGATGATTGCGTATCAGTCAGTGTTGACCTCAAACGAGAAACAGTGAGATACTGGTTCGATAGCAACACCCCCATGCACTGCAACAGGGACGATTCAAATTAGATCTTAGTGAAGGGAGTGCGTTAATCTATCATTAATTAAATGGTACTACCGTTTGGTACCACTGAGGACGAAATAAGGCTCCCTAACCGAAAGTACATGAATTACTAACCATCGTGACAACCGCTGGTACCGGTGAACACCTCTAATTTTGACTTACTTAGAAATGAAGAAGAAACACGTTTACAAATAGCTATTAATGAATTACAAGGCTAGTGTAAAACAGAAAAACAAATACAACGAATGGGTCTAAGCTAGAAGGGTCCTCGTATTCTCTAGTGCAAAGAATTAACCGGGAATGTTGATGTTGAGACTGAATGTACTGAACCGCACATAATGCCGAACTAGTCATGCATGACAACAAGCAGAGATACCTTACCACAATCTAACGCTTGCTGGTGCGTCCGTTGTGCGACTAAAGAATTTTCAAAGACAATCTGAAACCAAGTGAATACCACACAAATAGAAATTACGTTGTCCCTTTGAAAAGTGACAAATATTTGCGCTCACCACAAGAGTGTAGTGAAAACGGTGACCACCATAATCATTTCATTGCCGCTTATCTGCACGAAAAACAAATAACATGCGCAAGTTCTGATTATTGTACTCGATTCTGTTCAGTTTATTCGAAGCAACAAAACGACAAGAATTTCGTTAGCTTAGGCCAATTAAGACATCGTTAGGGAGGAAACTGTGAGAAAGAATAAACTCAAAGGGAATAATTCTCCGGACATGTACCAGCGTCCTCCAACAGCTCCAAATAATCTGAGACACTCCCGAACCGAGAAAACTAACACATCCCAACACTTTTGTATTTGGTAGCCACGTTATCTGAAAATAATAGAGAAATCAAACAAACAAGCCTTAAGTGTGGGAGATGCTCGTCTCGGCCGCGGACGGGATGTGTCACAACTTAATGATTTGTCCGCGCGAGTGTGAAGTCGTTTTCCGACCCAAAAACTGAACAGAAGTGGACACTGCAATCGGGTACGGACAAGTGCAGTAGCTCTCTGACTGGGCTACCAGTCATAACTGCGTAAAATCGATTGTCCATTCGGTCTTGTGTGGGTAGGCGATGAGTAGGAGAGACGAATGAAACAAAACCATTCAACTTTCGTTTCCTTGGATGCTTCACTGTGATCGATTCACGGCGCGTAATCAACACAGATGCAGCCTCCTTTGAAGCAAACAGTACATGACACTTACATTCTGGATCAATAGGTAACGGAAATTCGGACGATTGCCACATGGTGCAAAAATCTATCTCGCACAACTTAAGCATTATGATCTGATAGCACAGTAGACAACCTCGCAAAACTTCAGTGATTACTTCGACCGCAAACATCTTGCTAACAAGCTGAACTGAGTTCGGTTGCCGGTACATCGAGCAGATGAACGGTCCCGATTAGGGGAGATTAAGTCAACCGGAGATGAAAGTCCTTCACTCCGAACCCCATGAGGCGAGCGTTTGAGTGCGTCCAGGCAAGGGCGACCACTACGACGGGAACATCGGCTTATGATTCGAATAACTGAGCGACATGGGCAAGAAAGTGCTCTACCATCAAAGTGAAGAGAAAACGAGTGGGGTCCAAAAAACTCCACCACGAAGTGATTGAAAACAGTGAAACACATCACAGTGATTTATGGCGATTATGTTGTCATTTCCATCGAATAAGATCGTCTGAGCATGTGTGCTAGCAGGTATACTTAAACTGTACATTGTGTATGAGGACCAAGGATGCAAATCATTGGCAGCTATACACCGTCAACAACTGAACTGCGTTCGTACGGTGATGATGACAGAACGAGGCTGAAGTGAGCGGTTATTAATGTCGCTGATATCCTCCGGTGATTCGGATCTTGGCAACATAAGATAACCGAAAATTTGATTCCCGCATTCATCTCACGACCACTGTCGATCGGGTGACGATCGACGGTTGGTGATGAACCATCTGACTTGGTGCAATTTTGTTGAGCAGGATTAGACGTCGTATCAAGTACGTACTTTGTGGAGTTGGGATAACAGTTTTCAGGTTCAACCTACTACGAGGAGAGGCGGATGTCACTGGAAGTGGACTCAACTCAGCGGTGGTTTTGAACGGAACAGTGGAGAGGTGTCAACTGAATGATGCGTGATGTACTTTGTGAAGAGCATCGGATTTGTTATATGACCAACTGCTTAATGCTGTCCTTCTCCCATGACAGCGCTGTCTAGATTTTGTCTTTAGGCATGAACCACCAGATATGCAGAAAGATTGCTTCTTAACTCATTGTGAAAATAGATAAACGACTCCAGAGAGCCGCTGTCTAGGATCGCGTCAGAAGCCTTTACTTTTACTGCCTAGAGGGAGAGGCGTGAACTGCTATCACTCTAAATAACAGAATTCAGGCCAAAATACACTTGATGGATGAGAACCTACAGAAATGATAACACTGTCGGGACCATGTTTCTTTGAGGACAAAAATTGTTGGGTGGAATCGTCTGGTCTTTGAGTAACGAGAACCTCGGAAAAGACTAGTGCATTTTTGTGCTATTAGTTAACTGGTGAACTGCACGTTCGGATAAGCTTCACTGAAGTTATTCAGTTACCTTCAATAGGCACATGGTTTACATAATGTGCAGAAAATAATAACCCTGTATGGCTCGGATTCCGCGGACAGATCTGCTAACCATCATCACCAGCAATGCTTCTACTCATAACCAGATAACCGGAAGCGAGCAAGATGGTTGCTGAGTTCGGTTTAAACAATCGCGTGCACGAAAAGACACAGACTCGTATACAAGCATACTACACGAACAATCGACCAACAATACCCATCTCATACATGGACATACACCTCCAGGGTGGTCATATTTACTCACGCTTCAGTCCGGACAGGGTTCACTGATCGATCTCGCTATGTATCGATTGACCCTGCTTGGCCTTAGCTTAATGAACGCGTGCCTTGCTCGTCAAAGCGCACGTAAGTCCGCTAACTTCGGACTTACTTGCTCAGCTGTATCACTGCTTGCTTGCTTGCACACCGGTTACCAACGGGGTTTGTGTTCACGTGGTCAAAAATAAATGCAGTACGAAGTTTTCTTTTTTATCACTAATGACATAAGTAACAATAGCCCATCAATGAACGAAAACAACAATCGAAAAGTGATATAATACTAACGGACGCTGAAAGCCTAGAATCCACTATACCACCGGACCGACGTTACTATGAAACGCTTGTAGTCTTACTATTCAACCTGATGAACAAACCAACATCAAAAATATCCGTTTATCCGTTGTGTGGAAGTTTTTGGGTCGACCAATTCAATCGTGCTTCCATCATCCCCAGATAAATGTGAAAAAGTATGGCTTGAAGAATATTCAGCATATCCTGATCGATAAAGTTCGTTGAAGGACATATATGTGGCTCTATCTATCTACAATCAAACAATCCCGATGATGGTCGGAGTAGACTTCAAAGTTGCAACTACTAAATTAATTTGACAACATTATAAGGAGGGGATACTAATTCAGGCGGGAGGTAACACCGACAGCTCCTGATTCGCACAAGCGTGCACACCGGGTTCATCTGCCGTTTGTGGTTTGGCGACATAAATCTCAGAATCCGAATTATAGATTTCACCAGTCAGGAAAGATATGAACGATGATTGAAGTACTCGGTAATTTGAAAAACCTGATTGTAATGAGATTCGACGTCAATACCGCAGTCTCCCTTTTTGCAATAAAACAGGGTGACCAATAAAATAATAATGCCCACGTCTAACAATCATTTGCTCATCACCTTCCTCAATGTGTTCATGATCGGTCGTACAAACTATCCAAGTTGAAAATTCTTTCTTTAGGAAATTCATTTCTGGTTTCTAAACAAAGCATTTAGTTTCACATGAAATGACGACCCAGCTCATTGGAGACATAGGTCCCATAACATACAGAGAAGGCAGTTCATAGGTATTACAAATTACGCAAAGGTCCCAGTAATTTCTCCTGTTTACCTGTCTCATAGATCACTGATTTTTTTATTACATGCTTGTGCATGAGTACAGTGGAAGGGGCATTTTACCCCATAGCCACCAAGGCCCGCTGCACTAGTGAGGATAACCGGTAACCGAACCCTGAGACTTGGAGTAATGGAAAAACACATAAGGTCCCAACAGATCAGGTGTGGTAACGACCCGAACGACAGTGGATTGCTGTCTACCAGCGAAGTAACCGGTGATGGCGGGGATTCAAACCTCGGACTTCCGAGGTGGTAAGCAAATGCTCTAACCCACTCGACCACCACCGGTGGAATGCAAAGAGGGTGAAAGAACTGGAATGGTATCAGTGGCAAGAAAAATAATCGCATATCAGTTTCACTGTCCAGTCAAGGTGATAATGGTGAAACTGTTGAACACGGGTACAAATTCAACGGGCACGAACAGGGTGCATC